>CM017797.1:32216558-33715268 GCA_008086715.1 Sitobion miscanthi
AAGAATCCAATGTCCTTAATGACATACTGAAACAAAAATATGATTTTAAATTGGATGAGTGTGATATAAGTGTCCCTGTTAGCATGGCTACAATGGAAATGATTGGAAAGACTGCATTAGGTGTAAAATTTAATGCTCAAAATGGCGGTCGTCATCGATTTGTCGAAAATTTACAAACAGCCATGCATGTGAGAAAATTTTATTAAGATGGTATTGTTATGTATTTATCTTAATATTTAATAACTATTATTTTAGGCATGGGAATATAGAATTTCACATCCGTGGTACTTGAGCAAAACATTATTCCAACTTTCATCAGTCAAACAAAAACACGATCAAAGTCAAAAAATCATAAACGAGTTCACGGACGAAATAATTAATAAAAAACTTGATGAATTGAACCGAAATGCGATTAATAAAAATAAAGTAGAAACAGGCGATGAAGATGTTTGTCGGAAAACAAAAACAGTTATAGAAATTTTACTAGGAAACTATCATGAAATGTCACATGAGCAAATACGAGATGAACTTGTCACCATCATGATTGGTAAATATGAAAATATATATATACAGGATGATTCAGCAAGCATGATCATCCCTATTTTTTCTTTTAATAATGAATTTATTCAAGTTAATATATTTTAAATTTTTAAATACACTCAAAGATCATATTTTTAAATTAATACATTTTTTTGTACTACTTAAGGAGTGTCCTGTGGCGATACGAACTTCTGTTTTTCAAATAAGAACCCCCCACCCCTCCTTTTTTTACTGTAAATTATTTAGTGATAATTCTTGACAATGTTGATATACCTAATTCAAAATTCGTGTTTAAGGATATTTAAAAATCAGGTTTTGAATAACAGCATTATTGAAAAAAAAAGGGTTTGGTTTTGGTTCTGGTTACGGTGTTGAAATATGAAAAAACCGCGGTTTTCACCGGTTAGGTTAGGTTATGAAACCGGTTTCAATACCTGATTATAACATTATATTCACAAATAATATAAGTATATATAGTTTAATAATAAGTTATAATTTAATCTATAGTAAATATAAGTAAACATTTTTTTGTGTAAATACAAATATTTATAAATAATTAGGATATACTATAATATAAGATATTTATATTTATTTGTATTTGATTAAAATTAATTATACTTTTAGGAGGACAAGAAACTACTGCTATGGCCAATGCATGTGCAATTTTTATGTTAGCTCATCATCCAGATGTACAGAATAAGGTAAATATATTTTACCAATTCTTTAGGTGCACAATTTTTTTCACTTAAATTATAGTTATTTTATTGAGTTATAGGTGTTTGAGGAATTGCAATCAATATTTTCGACAGGCGATCATAATAGACCACCAACATATGAAGATTTACAACAAATGGAATATCTAGAACGAGTGATCAAAGAAACATTACGAATTTTCCCTCCTTTGCCAGTGTTTGGTAGAAGTTTAGAGGAGGAAATGAAAATTGGAGGATATTTGTGTCCAGCCGGTATTATAGTACTTATATTAGATATAATTTAATAATTTATATTAATACTTAAATATTTAAATTATCAAGGTTCAACACTGATGGTCAGTCCACTATTTATACATTCGAGTGCCCGGTATTACACTGATCCAGAGAAGTTTAACCCAGACAATTTTTTGCCAGATACGTGCCGCAGCCGTCATCCATATTCATTCATACCGTTCAGTGCGGGATACAGGAATTGTATTGGGATCAAATATGGCATGCTCCAAATAAAAACCGTTATATCGACACTAGTGCGAAAAAATACATTTTTTCCGTCGGAAAGATGTCCCACGCCTAAACACCTAAGAGTTATGTTTTTATCGACACTTAAATTTGTCGACGGTTGTTACGTCAAAATAGTACCAAGAACTTCGTAGAATAATATCATAAAATAATACACATTTTGTTCATTACATTGATATTCTAGAGTTAAAATATTTTTAGTTTTTTTGGTACCTATACTTAAGAAATAAGAATAACTCGATTTCAATTTAGTATTAACTATAAATACCAACCTAGGTATATAATATTATTTAGGTATATAAACAACAAATTATATTATGTATTATTTTAATTTTATTTAAAGATATTTTTCTATAATTGTATATTAATTGTATGTGTACTGTACCTTTATATCTACCTCCGGAAAATGTCCAGTTAGTCTAATAATCTATAGGTATAATACATTGATTTAATATATTAAAATATAATTAAAATAATAAAGATATATCATCACTTACAGGACTTAATTTATTTAGACTAATTAGACTATACCATAGACCTAATTCAATCCGATGAACCAACTAGGTGACTTTTTCTTGATCACTGAATTTACAAATAAATATGCATTAGTATTAGAAAACAATACGTTCAGTCGCGTTTTGACAAATCGTGAACGTTGTACGTACTCACTTTTATGAAAGTTAACATTTTGCATTTTTAGTGACTTTCAAACGTTTTTGGATCGTTTTTCATATTGCTTATATTTTTATATTTTTACTAGTTGATCCCGCGCACTTCGTTGCCTATAAAAATGGGTGTAACTCGCAACTCGGGTAGGCATGTGGAAAAATTCGATTTGATGTGAGCTCTGCCCGATTAACCAATGGCAACCAATAAAATAATAAATACTAATTTCTACTAATTGTTTCTCCTATGACCAATAGCAACCATTTAAAAATAAACATTTCCATCGTAAATCTTAAAATCCATGTTTGAACACTTCCCCCGGTTGGACCTACCTGGTTCAATTGTGAATCTAAATTATCCCGAGAATCACTCAAACACACACAAAATGCCATCATAATCGGCCCAGCTGTTTAGGAATGCATAAAGGACAGACAGACAAACATTGATTTTTATGTTTATAAATGCGTTCTTCTAGGTATAAAAAATTTCATTTTTATTTTAGTAGTTTATAGTTATAGCTTATAGATATAGGTATATAGATAATTTTTAATATAGGTATAAATATATTATATATGCTTGCGCTAAAACTACCGAACTTAAAATAATTTAATCCAACAACAAATTTAATGCACAAAAAGAAAAGTTTCGCTAAAAATCTACGGACCTATTCGAAATAAAAATTGGGAATATGATGTGAAAAAATGATGAATTAGGAAGGCTGTATAAGAAGCCTAATTATCAGATTTTTCCTAAGGGCAAAACGATTGGAGTAAGCTGGCCACGTTTTGCATGCTAAAACTAGTCTTATAAGAAATGTCCTGATTTTTAAACATTTTCCTAATATACTCATCCGAGTATGCTATTCTCAATCAAGATCTATAAAGAATTTCTGGGACGCGCTTAGTTTAGCGCCCACATAAATTTTTAAAATTTTTTTTGGAAACCAAGTATTACAACAAGTTAAGACCGATGGTACAAACATAAATTGGCGGAAATTATTATTTATAGCATTATCAGTGGCTCTGCCCCCCTCCTCCCCCCACCCCTCAGACATATTATTTCTTCAATTTTCATAGGGGAATTTATATATATAAACATTGACCTAATTATTGGCAGTTTTGAAAAAAGCGACGATATGAAAAGACGTTAGGATTTTGTTATTTAACAATATTATATAGGTTATCAATAATTGATTTATAACAATAATATTAATAATATTTATGCTAATATTTACTAAACATCACAACGCATTCTCCTCCGAGCGCCGTTATTAGATTAGGTATCATGCCGGACGTATTTTTCGCGCGCACACGTCTTGAATTCATAACGACATCCGGTAAACCGTATCGTATCGTCGTTTCTTCCATGGCCGTACGGTGTAAACAAAATATCAAATTGCTGTTTTATCAACAAAAATCAACCACACACTGCCCAGTGCCCAACAATTTTACGCGGTTAGGAGGCAATGAGACATCTACGACGTTTGTAACGGAATTTTCGACTACTTACGCTGAGCGAGCACGACCGTATTCCACTCATACGTTGTCACTTCCGTTGCCCGTTGATATCGTGATTTTTTGTTCGCCCGAACCAACTGTGGCCATTGGATCATTGGTTTTATGTTGAATTGTTCGAAACAAACGTAAGTATGATGATTTGGTCGTCTTGTCGTATACATAACAGTTGCAAGTGGGAACGCTATTTGTTTTTAATATATTGTTTGAAAAGCTTAACGTGTAAGTATTTATCATCATATAGCGTGGTATATAATATCATTATATTAACTCAACAAGTGTCCCGCTCATTTTTAAGCCCCTTAATCTAACACCAATATATTTTTTTGATATACATTAGATTGTGATGCGCGTTTTGTGATGTCCCATCTTGCATGGTGTCTTTGGTAGTTAATAATATTGTTTAATACCGTTGGCCCAGTTTCTGTCTGGTTCATGATTGGGGCTCTTGCTATGACGAGGATTAATGCCCCCCCTCCTTGAGTTAAGAAGCAAATTCTTCAAGTTAAGTTTTTGAGTAAAAAAGTTCATGTATTTGTTGGGTGTCACGAGCGGTCCAACCAATATTGCATAAAGCCTTTAACAAACGGTTTATTTTCCAGATATCTCTATAGCACTTATGTTTCACATCTAAATCAGCTTAACCAATGATTATACAATGTCATTAGATGACATTCATATGTGCTATGATTGTGTATAAATGCATTAAATATAAATGTTTGATATTACATCCATCAGAATTAAGTAATAGAATATTTCATTGTACATTTGTACCTAACTACCTAACAATGTTTTTTTTTATATTTCCAATAATTCCAACTTTATTTTTTTTCGATAAATTTAGTTTAAATAGAAAAACAAAAGTACTCGTTGTTCATCACGACCACTCCAATCTTTTTATTATAGTTACCTACTTAATTTTTGACAATGATTTCCATAGGCGTGCGCTACGCATTGTGGCAGAGTAGGCCGAGCCAATGATACATAAAAACAATTAATTTAATTTGTATAAAATACTTACATTTACTCATCAGTCATCACTCTTTAAAGCATAAATATATTCATTCATAAAAAACATGTTTTTTGCTAAGCTATAGGTATGGAATTAAAGATTAAAAGATGAAACAGGGAATACCATAAAATAACATATAATAGATAGACCAGCTCTTATGTTACAGGTAGTTATTATTAAGGTTTCGTGAAATAAAAAAAAAAAATACTGAATGAGACAATACTACTATGTATATGATCTAAGTCACAATCTATAACAAGTATAGTACAGCTTACAGGGTGGGCCATGGTTCCAAAAACTTGTGTGACATGCGCTGAAGTGCGAATCACCGTGATCAGCAATTCACCGGGGAACTATGACTGCCATAAATTATACTCCTGAATCCTGAACCAAAAAAAAATTTACCACCAATTGGTACCCATTTTTACTTGGCTATCTTTTGGCATTGTTACCATTTTTCAAAGCCTTATTTTAATGATTGATATTTTAAATTATATAAAATACATGTATTGAATGTATCTTGATGTCCTAAATAGTATAGTGTACCTACTTAATTTATATAATTAAATTACCTTTTTAAACTTTATTTTGTCATACATATAACTTATATTAAACTAATTCTCATACTAATATTCTGACAGTAGGTTAATATTGATTAATTTGTCTATCCGATTCTTTGTATCATTTTATTTGTATTACTATTTCATTATCCTTGGTTAACCATAAAAAGCTTCATAGCAAAAAAAAAATACTTTTCTAACGATTACCTTACTATTACAACTTCTATTGTTTTTATGATTTTTGTCTCTGAAAAAATAATATAGCCATAAGTAATAGCTAACATTTACACTAGCCATGATTCACATTTTACATTATTACTCGATACTTGTTTAGTTGTTTGTTATTGTCTCACCACCAGTAATCTACAGTCTTTACCTAATCTAAAATCTTAAATGTTGATATTTTTCTGTATTACATTTAGTCTAGTATAATTTGATATATTTATGGTAAAAGGGTACATTTTACTATAGATACTTAATGTTGTCGACTTGTCGTTGTATTGTAGGTATATATAATTTAAAGTGGGTACCTCACCTGTCTTACATATGTTATTAGCTTATTATATAATAATAAGGAATTATTTCCCCGCAATATTTAATACTGGCATTCAATTTTTACCACAAAAATATATTGTAACCCTTTCAATGCTCCATGCATACTATTACATTCCTGTATTTTATAATATTATCATTTGCTATAAGCCATATAATTTTAGGAAACTCTGGCTTGCATTATTTTAGGCTCAAATAATTAGATCATTAAGATATCAAAAATTAATTAAAAAAATATTTTATTGTACATAGTACATTACCTATGTCCCTACATTGGCTATTGTATGATATTTTAATTTCATCAATTTCTACTATAAATAGTAAACAATTTATTATTATTTACTTTTACTTAAACGTTTTGTAACAGATGAAAAGTATAGTACAACTCTGTTGTCTTTAACTGTCATATTATTCAATTTTCAAGTATGTATATTATCTAGTGATTGCCGTAGGTTTTATTTTTATTTTAAAGCGAGTTACGAGCATTTAAAAATATTGAATTGACTGTACATTTTAAAATTATAATATAAAGAAAAAAACCGATGAGATTCACTCAATAATATTCTTACTTAAAAGTTTGATAATTTGACAATTCACTCTAATATTAAACAGGGGTTAAATAGGATTATTCAGAGCATACATTTTGGTATATTATGCGTTTGTAAGACTGAGACAATGCATGTGAGTGTAGCGTCCTCTTGATATAAAAAAAAATCTATTCCAATACCAATTATTAAGTCTAAATTATTATTTTCAGATAAAAAATGGGTTTGGAACGTAAAAGAAAGTCGATTAATGCTGTTCAAAGCACTGATAAAAAAAGAAAAAGCATAATAGAAAAAAAGTCTTCATCCTCGTCTTCCTCTTCTTCTGAAGATTCTGATGAGCAGTCTGATCATGATAATGGATTAAATAATGAAGTAAAAAATGACAATCCTGCTATCAGCCGTTGGCCTCAAGATGACATTCAAAAGCTGTTATCTAAAATGGAGTTAGTACTTCCTAAGAATGACAATACAACATTTCGAAGTCGATTCACGAAACTAGACTGGGATAAAATTCAATTTGATAGTTATAGTAAAGAAGAATGTCAATCTACTTGGTTAGCAATTCAAGATCAGCTCAGGACATTTAAAACTATAGGTGATCTTATTCATGATGCTAGAAATTTATTGGAAACTAAAGGCATTGATACATATCGTTCAAAAACAAATCGGTTACAAAAACCTAGAACTGCATATATGTTATTTTACACTGAACAACTACAAAAATACAAGAAAAAACATCCAGATTTAAAATTGCCACAGTTGACACAAATCATTGCTGAGAAATATAATAAATTATCTCCCGACAAAAAACAAACATTTCTTGATAGAGCACTAAAATTAAAGATTGAATATATTGAAATGGTTGATAAAACAAATGTAGGTTTCAAATTTAAGGATTCTAATAAACCGAAAACTCCATTTCAAATTTTTATGGAATCAAAATCATCAGATTTAGATTCAGCTAATGTTGATAAAGCTGATATTCAAAACAAATTAAAAGAAAAATGGGATGGTATGTCAGAAAAGAAAAAATCTAAATGGATTAAATTGGCAAACGAACGAGAACAAACATATTTAACCAATCTAAAAGAAGACCACAAAAATGATCCTGCTTTCACTATGCCTACAAAAAGTGCATTGACCAAAGGTGATAGAAATATTTTGGATTCCCAATCAGGCAAACCAAAAAAACCTCCAGTTAATAATTATGGTCTTTTCTCTAAAGAAATGTTGCAAAGTGATGCATTAGCTGGTGTTCCTCCTAAAGAGAGAATGACAGAGTTGGCAAAGAAATGGAAAGCTTTTTCTGATGAAGAGCGACAAATTTATTCAGATAAGTTGAAAGTTATAACTGAGCGATATAAAACTGAATTTGATGCATACTTAAAAACACTACCAGAAGATGAAAAACAAATAGAAATGTCTAAAAACAAAACAAAACCTAAGAAACCTGAACCAAAAGTTGTACCTAGGATTAATGCTAGAGAAGTAATCTCAGAAAAACCCACAGAAAAGGCTAAGAAAAAAAATACTTCAACATATAACGCAAAAACTAAAACATTCAAAAATGAACCAAGACAATTACCTTATAAAAATGCATTTGAATTATACAGAAGTAAATTAGATGCAAATGATAAACATCCAATTACAAGTTTAGAAGATTGGAAGAAAAAAAATGGACGAAAACAAACTTTATATGAAAATGAACTTAAAACCCTAAAAAAAGAGTATATGAAAAGTTTGAAAGTATTTTTAAGATCTCTTTCTGAAGAAGATTTGCAATTGTATCTAAAATTGAGAAAACCCGAATTTTTAACTGAAAATAATGATTCTAGTGCATCAGAGGATGAAGGTAATTCTTCATCTGAAGAAGAGGACGATGATGATGATAATGATGATTCAGAGTAAAACAAAAACATTTATTTTCATTTTTATTTCAATATTAATACCTCTTGTTTAATTATTTTAAGATATTAGTTATATTGTATAAGTTAATTTTATTCCCGTTTGACCCATTTAATTTGAATTTTTGATTGTTGTAACAATTTTTTGCATCATTTTAGATATCTATCCATTCATAAAATGCAATTGTGTTAAATAGTATACTTGCAATTTAATCAACATTGATTGTTACTTTTATTTTTCTAATTAAGTTAGACCTTTTTTATTAAATAGTACTAAATAACTATAATATTATATAACTTTTATTTACTTTTGAATTTATGATATATTTTGTTAGATCGACTTTATTGGGTTTTTAAAAAACTATTTCTACATGTTTTTTTTATGTATTAAAATAAAATAAAGTTAAAATTAATATATTATAAATAGTTTGTAAAAAAATAAAGGGTTATATTAATATTATTTTGTTCAATATAATAATTATATAAATATTATAGTTGTATATTATTCTTTTCCATTCTTTTAAACAGATTCAAATACATTTTGAGATATAATAATTTATGTTGAAATCTCATTAATAAAAAAATAATACATTTTGTTATGGGAATGAAGGATAGTTTTATAATAATTAGTATTTGCCAATTGTTTATATTCATCAATGAATCAATGGAAAGTTATAATTAGACTTTTAGTTTGTGACCTATGTTTAAGACAAAATAATGTTATACTTGACAAACAAATATATTTTTTCTTGATAAAAGTATTTAAATATTTTTACATGCATTCAGTTACAGTATCCAATATGAAAATAATGAATTATTTTGTACACATATAGGTTGACTGACGTATCCGTTCGAATAGATTTCATAAAAATATATCAAGATATAATTATGTTGAAATTTGAATTTCAACTCATCTATTATAGTGACAATTGACCTATTTGATGATGAGGTACCTACATCACACTATTCTACTATACAGCATAGCGACCTCCTAGTTTTTTTCATTTATTTATTTATTTAAACACCTTTTTAGTTTGTTATTATTATTCATTAATTTAATTTTTTTGATTCTTGCTATGGTTGGGACCATGACTTTTCCCTTTAAAACAAATTCAGCTATTGAAGCATATACAAAGTAATTCTGAATTTTTCCAAATATAACTTTTCTTTTGAAATTATTAGCAGGTAAGGACAGTGTACCTAACCAGTTTTGACTTACCAGAACGCACATTTTCTACAGTGAAAATATTAAAAAAATATTTCTTCGTAAATAGATGTGGTAAAAAATATTTTAGAGGGAAAACGTAAAAACTGCGTGTTACAGAATTTATCAATTTTTTTCAAATGCAAGTGACTGTTGGTGACAGTTATTGGATTTGAATTGAAAATGCCTAGATAGTTGGAAAAAAAATCGGAACAATTATCAAGCAAAAAGATCCTGAACAATATTTTTTGCGAAGTGTTCACTATTTATATAGGTACCTATATATTGGATACTGTGAAATTGATAGGTATACCTATAACCTATTAATATTATTATGTATCACTTCGAAATTATCAACCAGTAGGTAGGTACTTTAGAAGCTTTTGATCGTAGACCTTATAATCATAGTATGCTTTTGATTTGCGTATCATGTATTGATTCCTAAAACAAATAACAATTGTAATTTTTAATGTTATAACTGAGTAACTGACAAGTATTGCTGAGAGAAAAAACATTTTAAATCTACTTATATATATCTTTAATCGTGGTAGCAACTAAGTTTTCTAAATTAAATGCAGAAGTTAAATTGATAAACCCTAATTTATTAGAAGGTAGGTACTTAACAAAATAATAGCCAACAAATAACTGAAAATAATCAATATCTATCTGGCTACCTATGTGAGATTATGTTATTGTTCCATAAATGGAAGAAATGTACACCAGACCATCGACCGATTACAGCATTAGATGCCTTAACGAAATGTGATAGTGGACTATTTCCTACTATAAGATTGAATTTGAAAATATTAGAAATACTTCCAGACCAGTTGGCAGTTAGTGTTGCTTCAGCTTAGAGAAATTGTTTGACTTTACGCAGAGTTAGAACTTGACTTCGATCAAGGATGGACTATAAGATCGTTTAAAAGTGTAAGTATGCTTGTTAAATGGTAATATAGATATGGCGTATATAGAAATAGTTTTTGGGGTGGGCTATAATGCTATATAATATTATTATTGACTATTAAATAATACTCTAATTTTGGTAAACGGAAAAAAAACCAAAATTGTTGAGATATATATTTTTTCTTTATTCTATTACTGTTACTTAATAATAATAACATTTGTATTGTTATTATTAAATAATATTAAAAAATGAAAAATTAATTTATATAATGGATATTGAATATAATGAATAAATGGTTTTTTAAATTTATATTTTAAACTAATTTCTAACCATTAACTTAAAGGTTCTATTTTCACCAAACTAACTTCTATCGAACTAAGTTAGAAATTTCAGAAACGTAATTATATTCTAACTTAATTACTTTTTATATTAATGTAACTTAAATTTAATTAGTTGAAAAAAGTGACTAACTTGCCCAGCTTTGAAATTGGATAAAATAAATATATAATTAATTGTATAATATTTAAATAATTTAATGCTAATTCTCTGATTATATTATCACTTTTGTTTTTTTCTCTTGGTTTTTTTTCCGGCACTCTCTATTTTTACCGTAAAATCTAAACAAATTTGTTACTTATATAATAGTCGTCGACATTACCTCCCACTAAATATAAATAATTGCGGTGTCACCTATTACTTTTTATCGTCTAGATAATGTCATTAGACATTAGTTATGACTTTCGTTATAAAATTGATAATTGTAGTATGTAACTACATAATTAATTCAGTTTAAAAATCATTTAAGATGTTAGGATTCATAAACAGGAAGACGATTAACTTTAAAAAGGTGGGCAAATGGGTTTCGCTCTGCTGTATAGAAGTTTACAAATGGGTCACTGTAATGGATGGTGTTAAATTTGAATTCAATGATATAATATCATTGTATAAGAAAAACGATTCTGAGCGAAAACGGTCAATCAGCCTATGATATTACCAAGTACATATTTTGATGATATTATTGTGAATAAAGTAATTTATATATAACCTATTGGGTGGAGCCTTGTTTTCAGTTTTCAATCCTTAGCTATAAAAGTTGAACATTTTATACATTTTTAACTACAAAATAATTGTTAAATTATAAATTTGATTAATGTTGTCAAAATATGAATTTTAAATGCTTATAAAAAAAAATTGTGCCTATGTATTTTTAATATTTTTCAAGTACTATTAGAATGATATATCAGGAGCCTTATAATAAATTTTCACGCTTTTTTAACCAACAAATATTGATATTTGTAGAAAAAAAAACTAAAAAAATTGAAAACTGATAATGTCCGTAAACAGCTCAAAAAGAGTCAAATTATTTTCAAAATTTTATGGTGTATAGACAATGCTAATATAAACATTCAGTGAAATTTTAAAGTATCTACAGTCATACATTTTTAATTACAACAAAATAAAAAAATCGTTACATGAGATATCGAGTGAATATCAAATGTTGTAAAAATATGAATTTCAAACGCTCATAAAAATTTAATTTGACTTTCTTGTAGACATTTTTTTTTGTTAAAGGTAACAAACTTATGGATAAATGGATAATCTTGTATTACATTTTCAAATCTTAGATTTAAAAAAAAAAATTTTTATGAATTCTCAACTCAAAATAATTTGCTAATTTTCTTGATTTTTTACAGTTAAAAAAATATTTATTAAAATTTTATAAAAATCTACCAAGTTTAACTATTATTTTGAATTTCTAAGAATAATAGTTATATTAGGTACCTATGCATACGCAATAGCAAAATACGATTGGCATGCTTTAATTAAAAATTGGAACACTGATTTTTTTTTTATACAATCAATTAATATTTAATTATTAGTGAAAGCTTTTAGTTATAAAATTTCAATTTTTTATAGCTCATATTTTGTATGTCAAAATTTATAATGATTCCAAAAAAATAATTGTTTTTTCATTTCAATAATAAAATATCTATTTCAAATTTCAATCCGACAAAACTAAAATACAACCCAATTAAAGTTTTGATTTTAATAGAAATAACAATAGCTATGTCTTATAGTTTACTGAACAGTGAACAGTGAAACTGGTATTACCTATTTTTAAGTATTTTAATTATCATGAAGTGAACCTAAATTACGAAATGGCACAAATAGCCGTGACGCCCTGGTCCATGATTTTATCTTACAGTAAGTAATTTATAATATTAACATTTACGCATATCTCAGTTTTGTAAATTATAATTAAAATCATTCACTTGTGGTCTTTCTTTATAGCTATAGTGTCATACGTATAGTCGTACTGTTGTCTTTAGCTATAATACTTGTTGTTTTTATAGGTACTTATGCATTATGCAGTATTTTTATTTTTTTTTGAACTGTTTTAAAAAATGTAACCAACAAAACGGCTATCTTGGAAATTTAACAAATATAATTACCTAAAAAAAATGTTTGGTAATTTTTTAATTTTTGATAAAAAAAATCGGATTTTATGCTATTCAATCAGAATTTCCATACTTAGTAGTTATTACTCCTAATAGTACCTACTCCTTACAGACACAGTACTGACCAAAATTGTATCTATTACTACACTAGACATTATAGTACAGGAAAACTATTACCGGCATACTTCGGGTGCCGAATGAATATAGTGAAGAAGGATCAGCCAGCGTGTATCTTAAAGTTGTGTCAATCGTTGGCTGAATACTGTCATACTACGGACTCTGTAACATAATTATATAGTTATCAATTAATCTGTGCACCGAACAGACTAAAATATATATATAGACACTATACTATGGCTCTGTGTTATTAATAAAATAATATTCAAAGCAGTACGTTACAGCCGCATAATAAGCAGCGGTGTATTTGTAATAGGTGATAGGTAAGTGAATCTATAGATGGTAATTTGGGTGATCATAAAAAAAGTTATAAGTACTCACATGTTAAACGTAGGTATATTATATTAAATCGAATTATAAATAAAAGAATTCCTAAAAAAAATCGTTTGTGGAAAATTATTATTAATTAGATATTATAGTATTTTCGGTGGGCCTGTCACACGGTAATTTCCCTTGCCGAAATGTTTAGCCAATCCGTCGCTGATGATATGGTACTAAATATGTATTATATAGGTACCTAAACAAATAGTGGTCGATCATCAGGTAATTAACATTTTTAATTTAGTCAACTTGTCGGAAAATGTTGAAGATTTCTGCTGTAATGAATGTATTAAATTTGAATTTAAGTTAAAATGTTTGTCAAAAATATCGTACTAGTGTATTTTTAATATTTTTTAATTGGCGTGTGAAAAATGTATGGAGAACTTTGTATAACATTTTCAAACTTTTTAACCAAGCAAAACTAGCAAACAAGTAAAAATATACGTATCATATTTCAGTTATCACAGGCCTGTAATTTCGATCATTGAAAACGATTAATATAATAGTAATTAAATAGTAATAATAATAATTTTCATTTATTTTTCACATTTACTTTTATTTTGAATGGTTCCACTAAAATGTATTTGTAATCTTTAATATTTGTTGGAAAAGAAACTTCGTTTCTACCGCGGGGTGTCCCATGACAGCACTCACTTTTTTTTTACTGTCTTTTTCTAAGTTCTATACGACTATTGTTATATGATACCTACGACACATATTACAAATATTTAAAAACGGCCTAATTTATCCACCTAGATGCTGGGCCTCTCTGCCCCCCTTAAATCCATCACTGATACCACCAGAGAACAATTGTATAGAAGTCACTGAATTTTTTTTCCATTAACTGTGTTTAATGTTTATATTATATTTATCATGAACTACGGTCTATGATCTTAGTTATTAATGATATTTATTATTTAATATTTATATTGAAAATATTATTAATTATTATTTTGAATTATAGTGGTCCGGACCATAGAAAAAAACTAAAAAGATAATAATATCTTAAGTTGACAACGACAAAATCATAATCGTCTCGGCGGGCAAAATACTAAAATACGTCACTGCCTAGTGCCTTGCGCGTCCCACCCGACGTGACGTACTTGCGCGCGCGCGCCACCGACCCCAATATGGCATTATCATTTATCAGAACACTGACGACGGTCGACGACAAGTCGAAAACGACGGCCGCGACGACATCGCGATTCGTGAGTTATTGGACGATATTCGTTTAATTCGTGACGAATTCAAGTGGCGCCGATAGTACAATATTAAGCGACATCACGTCCTCCTCATTCTATGAATCAATAAGATCTGTGTTTGAATTATTATTAAAGACCGTAATCCGAGCTGCAGCTACTCCACAACACTGCGACGACCACTCGACACTCGCTGATAACGAGTGCGCGATAATAACAACAAAAATAATAACAATATTATCATCGTCTCGTCTCAGGTCTCTCGTTTCGCGTGTCCGTCGCGACCAGCGAATCGCAACAAAAAAATATCGTCGTCGTCGTCGCTGCCGCCGCGAATTCAAGTCTTTTCTTCGGTGCGTGCGGCGGGTGCACGGCAGGCGTAGGTCGAGGAAAAACGCAGCGGGGACCGTCGAGTGGCCGCGCGCCCACCAACTTTGCACGAATCTCGAGGACGCGGCGGCGCACGCACGAAAAATGCGTCGTCGTTAAGACTCTGTGGCCCCGGGAACGCACGCACGCTGGCGATGTCATAGCGGTGAGTAACGCAGCTGCGATTTGCAAGCAATTCGGCGACGACGATGATAATAAATGTTTTAACAATAATAATGATAATAACGTATTTACAATAGGTACCGACGAGGCCGTTACTCGCTCGAAAAATGACAATGATATTGTTATGTAAAGTTATAGTAACGCGCGACGGACGGTCGAGTGGTGGTGCCGCCGCCTCTTTCGTAAGTCGTCGGTCGTTATATGGTTACCTACTGTAGGCGATCGTCGTCGTCCCATTAATAACATTACAACATTTCGTCATCGTCGCCGTTTCGCCTTTTTTAATAATATTCTTTGGTTGTTTTTTTTATTTTATTTCCCCTACTCTCGTCGTTTGCCAGCCGCCGATTCAGTGATGCGCTCGCTCGCGTGATTTACAACCATTATCTCTTGGCCTGACCCGCGTGTCGGCCTTTTAACCTCGAGATTACGTCCAGACGTTGATAGGGCCGATAGCGATACGGTCGTCGTTGGACGGCTGGCGTTGCGCACAATGTGTAACCGACGCCTCGCCACGGTCCGTTGTCTGTTCGCCGACAGTGCTCCTTGATTTTCGTTGAACGATGCAGGTGCCTACGTGCAGCGATACTATGACGCCAGAGTCGGCTGACAACGGTCTGTGTGACAAGTCCATAACGCTCCGCAAGCACCGCAAAAATATATTTAATAAATCAGGTGAATCTGTCTTACCTATGTGTTACTTGTTCCATGTCGACTTGTGCCTCTGTGGCTTGTCTATCTTGTGTGGTTGTCCATTTTATTTTAACGTTTTGAGTGTTCTGATTCGGTTTTTGAGCATGATTAATGATGGATGTCATAGGTAAAAAGATAAACCGTTTATCTATTTGGAACTCACTTGGACAATACAGACAAGACTCAGAATACTAATGTTCCTGTTTATAATACCATTGAATTAGATATTGCTTTTAACCCAACACATAGTGATAGAATAATTGGTATTTCAAGATTGTAGGTGTAATACTAATAATATTTTTTACATCTAATTTCATAAATTATATATAAATAATAGTTGTAAGTAAATAATATTATTATGTGCATATTGTATTGTTTTCTACCTTCTAATCTTCAATTATGTTAATTGTTTCTCCTATTTTGTATATTAAAAGTTCTTAAAATGCATGGATATTACCTATGTACCTATTAATAATAAGTAGTTTTTAAATACATTATGATAAAACCATCCGTTAAGCATATAGGTAGGTGTAGTTGGTTTACTTAAAGTTTAAACAATCGTGCATATTTCACGTTTCCAAGTATTCTAATGATGATAATTATTTTTGCTTATATTCTAATAATATATCTATTGAAATGAGTAAATAATGTTGCTATAATAGTGGTTTAACCTATGTCTAGCATTGAGGATGGTAGCTGCAGAAATGACAAGTAATCAAGATAAAGATGCCACACAAGTGCAATACATAGATATAAGTCCTGACTTCCTAACGACTGGACGAACCGGCAGAAGGAACGCATTGCCAGATATACTAGGTGAACATAAACTGACGTCCACAGCTGACTTGCCCGACCGATTACAAGCTCTTACAACAAATGGTAAAATAATTCTTATTTTATTATATTAAAATACGAAAAAAAATAATGAATAATATGTTTTCATTAATCATCAGTAACATAGCCACAAATAGTGTTTGAATTATGAGCTCAAATTATCCATGTAGATTGTAGGCATATTCATTTTTGTATCACTACTTATCAAATTACTTAATATTAGGTATCTGTATTTTTTTAGTTTAAAATTAAAAAAAACAATTTTTTACTAATTTAGGTACCAAAATATTTATATTCACAGATTAGATGAATATATTAAAAACACATTATTCAAACAAAATGTAGATAATTAATTAATAATTTAGTTACCCTTTATAAATTATACTAATTTATATGACTACATACTTGAGTATGGCGTCATTGAAACTGATAAAGAGATGTACTAACATAACATCATAAAGAGTTATTGTTCGATATAATATCAATATTCCAATAATTTGATTACAGTTTATATCCAATATTTAAATACATATAATAAAATTATTGTGGTATACAATTATGCATAATATTACCATTTTGTTGACTAACCAATTAAAATAAAAAGTAATAATTTAGTTTATTAGGTTATGAGGTGAGGACGTTATACCCGCATGTGTTGTCTCCGTCTTACAAGTGCGAGACATAAAGGTAAGATTATTATCTAGGCAACCTCATGGGCTTTTTAGTATATTTTAATTTTAACGTGAGTTATGAGTGTTTTAAAATTGTAAATTTTTTATACATCTTAAAATACTCATAACTCGCTTTAAAATTAAAATATACTAAAAAGCCCATGAGGTTGCCTAGATAATAATCTTACCTTTAGATTTTATAAGAGGTCAATTCATTCTAATTTTTAAATTAATGGAGCTACATGTGTTTTGCTGAGCGTAAAATTTGCTATGTTACGCACTTGTATGACGGAGACAACACATGCGGGTATAATGTCTTCTTAATCATAATATTAATTATTTGAATTGATCAGTGGTACTATTTTTAAACAACAAATACATTTACCATAGTTTTATTTTTTTATAATGATTAACCATTGTTGATTTTTCTAACACAGAGGGAGCTGGGACAAGTAATATGCAACCATCAACAACCAGTAGCGATTCAGACATGACTAAAACACAAAATGCAACATGTTGAATGACAGCATAAAAATGAAAAATTATAATCTTTAGCTACTGTATGTTCTGAAGGTAAAATGAAACAAAGTAAACACACCTATATTGGCTAGATGTTATAGCCTCAAATATTTTTGAGTTGAACAGAAAGCTACCTAATAGTTTTAATGTACTCCTAGTCTCCTAACAATCAGACCAAAGCATAAAAGTACTTTTATTTTAAATAATTAATTTAGTTCCATAATTTTATCTATTTTAATCGAATGGTTTTGTTCCTCTATTCATCAATTGACTGTATGTAATTTTTTTTCTTTTTGTGTAAAATTTTTTTTGTGAAAAACAATTTTAGTAAATATTTAATTCCTTAGTTATAGAAAATCATATTTTGTCCTAAACTGTGTCCTAAACCTAAATTATATGATAATATTTTAATATTTTATGTTGGAATAATGTGTTTAAAAAATAATAATAATCAAGTTAACCGCTTTTAATCAAGTATGTTAAGAGTATACATTTTATTTGTTAAACAAATATATGACTAAAAGAATAATATATTCTAGATAGCTTAAAATTAAACAGTTAATAACATGTTTACTGATATTTTTAAGCAAAATTCATAGCTTTATAAAAAAAAAAATATTTTAAATTAACATGTTTAAAAAACAGAAATAATGACTATAAAAAAATATATATAGGTAAATAGCAGACAATAAACAACAATAAACATTTAGTAAAATGTAAAAATAAATAGAATAGTTTAGTGTTGATAATAATTACACACGGTCAGGTTGTGATATTTTAAATGTTTTTCCTACTCAATATTTTTCTCATTTAATCATATTTTATTTTTCTTTATTTTTATAAATTTCACATATAAATATTCCTTTTTTTTTTTTAAAGTTATTTATATTGCGCCCAAAAACTATTTAAGCTTATAAAAATTAGTGATGACTAAACCCGAGTAATAAAATATATTATGAAGTCTTAAGTAAATTAGAGCATGTGTGAAGTATTACTAAATAATGTATTTTAGAAGAATGACTGATCATAATTTTAAAACAGTTGAATATTTCTCAAAAAACACCTACTTTTAAAAGTTTAGTGTCATTAGTTCCTGACTTTTGTTGATTTTTAAATTAAAAATATTGAAATATTGTATAATATATTTATATGTGCAGGCAATTATTTCTTCGGAAATTTTTTGTTTTCAAACAAATATTTTTTAATTTGAGTTTCTGTTGAAATAACAATTTCCTACCAATTTTGGTCCAAAACATATGTGTCTTATAGTATATTTTTTATACGGGAATAAATACTATACATCTTAACGATTAATACTTATTATGATAAATTTGATACAGAATTAATAAATAGGCATAGAAATCATTTTGTCTAACATTCCAATAAAATCAATTGAATAAGAAACATGATTCTTGGGAATTGCATTGAATAAACGCTGTACTACAATATTACTTAATGACTTTAAAACCCATGGTGTATGTATTAGTTTATATTTAAATGTCAGGTTAACAACCTAAAAATAATGTAGTTATAATCTACATTACCTTTTAATTGTACTTAACAATATTCTATAATATGAACACAATGAACATATTATTTCCAGTAATGTTGAAAAAACCACGATGAAACACACTTAAATGTACCTACTTTTTTTTTTGTTCCTATCAACTTGTTTAAATTGTATCCATTTAGAATAATAATCCAAAAACCTGAGTTAAATTATCTGAAATATTAATAATTGTATTTTTTTTCAACAAATTATTTTATTAAGTTTATTTAGAATAAGCTAAAGCTTGTATTATATTTTTCTGATAAATTTGATCAAGGTGATGTTGAAAAAGAAAATTTGTGAAGTAAATCTACTTTGAAAATTATTTATGTTAAAAAAAAATAATATTTGTGTATCAATTATAGGATCATTAAACAAAATTGTTGTCATAAGTTTTGACACATAAAGACATGGTTTGTGGTTAGTTAGTTTATATTATGACCAAAATTTCAGGATTGTTATAACGTAATTTACTGGATTTTATAACTAGTATAGACAAATAATTAAATCAAATCACTTAGAAAAACTTAAAACCAAAATACAATGCTTATATATTTGCCTATAAACAAAATTATAACCTATTTTTAACGAAAACTATATGGAATGTTATAATTTTTTACTTAATATGACGTTTATAGACAAATCTCAATAATTTGTTGAAATGTTTAATTTTTTTTTTCATACTCCTAATTACTATTTTTTCATTTTAAAAGTTAATAAAAAATCCTAAATCCTCTAGTCTGGAATGCTTTATTACATTTTTACTTAACTATTTCCTTATGAACTAGTCATTTGTTGTGAGTAAGATGACACTAGTGTTATAATGTAGTTTTCTACAAAAGCTGTGGTAGTTACATGGATCCAACTTTCTATCGAAAACAAAATTAATTTAAACATAAGGATTTCGACTAACATAATTAATTATTATTGTTCTTTAGTTATTATTTTTCCTAAATTAAAATTTACCTTTATTGAGTTAACATTTAAAGTTAAAATAAGCCATTTATCTTACTGTATTTAGAAGAAAACCTATATGATATTTTATTTTATATATTGTAGGTACATCCACTATTATTTAATGACTATATTATAATTGCAAATTCACTTTATAAAATTGGGTTTAACTAATTATTTAGCACACAAAAGCACTCTTAATTTTACAGACTTCATGTTGTAAATTGTGTATTTAGCGTAGTGCAATATTGAGTTTTGTTAATATTTATTCTACCTACTGTATATCTAAGTCAATTTACTGTATGAAATTGTGATTTTAGGTAGAGATGATTTTAATATATTTGTACGTGAAAAACAAAATTAATTAAATAAAATGTAAAGTTATTGATTATGTGTTATTTGATTTATAATTGTTTCTTTGCATATGTTAATTGTTATGTGAGTAACAATTCCTTTCATTTATTAAGAGGATGCTAACTGTGCATTTGTTGTCTCCGTCTTACACACGTACGACATATCAAATTTTCGTTCACTAGTTTCAATAGTGTGCTGTTAGTTTTTATATCGGAGTGATTTGACCTATTATCATTTTTTTAGATAATAACATTATCTGTGCTTAGGCAGTGGCTTTTATTCGATATTTTAAATTTCAAGTGAGGTATGAGCATATTTTACATACCCATATCTTGCTTGAAAATGAAAATTTCGAAAAATCGGCAACGCTAAATCATAGATAATGTTCTCACCTAAAATTTTATAATATATCAATTCACTCTAGTATCAAAACTAACAGCACACTATTGTAACTAGTGCAGTGGTGCGCAACCTTTTTTGATCCACGACCCCCAAAATATATAATTATTTTTAATACGACCCCCCCCCCCCTTCCTACCAACATTATGTAAGTGTGTAATTTAAATTTACTTAATAGTCTTAATGTATACACACATTTTATTCATATACATTAAATCGTTAATTTTAGACAACTTTTAATATTTCTTTAATTTAATTAACCAAAAACATGAAAAAAAAATACAAAATTAGAGTTTTATAAAATCTAAAATTAAAAAATGTATCATTATAATGATAATCAAAAATTTTAATATTTTTAAAATTATAAAATTACTTTTTAATTATTTTAATGAGAGACCTGAGCTTGCATTGTAGACATGATTGATTTTATGTTTGGTTTGATATTTGTCGGTCGTTTAATTAAAAATTTATCCATATCGTTTTAGTTTATATATTATAAAATATTAAAATATTAAAAATGTTAGTTTAAAATAATACAAAATACAAATAATTATTACAAGCTGTACAAAATTATAAGCATTAATACGATCAACTAAACGGTTCGTACATGACTATCGGACTATTTCATAATAACCGTAAGATTAAATAAAATTACTGATTAAATTCAATTTAAAAATAACCCATATACTGCGTGGTTCAATAGAACTTGTTATCGCAACATTAAGATATATGACATAATGTCATAATATTACGATTGACACAGCCATCAACGGTACAAAATAATTTTACTTTGTATAAAACTATAAAATAATCACAGATATATACAATAATATATATCTGTGAAAATAATATACAATATACATAGTATAAGACTTTTTTCATTTGGTGATTACTGGCGACCCCCTAATAAAATTTCCCGACCCCCAGGTTGCGCACCACTGAACTAGTGAATGACAATGTGCCATGTTGTGCGTGTGTAAGACGAAGACCACAAATGTATGGGTAGCGTCCTCTTAACGTAATACGTTACAGTAGTGTAATTTGGTTATGTTTGTTGTAGGGGTAATTTAATTATTCCCCCCCCCACACTAAAAAAAAAAATTGGTTTTTATAAGATGTACATCTTATCATTATGGTATGTATAATGTAAGTACTCCGTACATGTATAAATGAAGAGTTGTGTAGACTCATAATAGAATAATCTGCGTACCTAGGCGTAAAATACTCAGAAATCAAAACAACTTTGAAACTATAATAGTCCGACCGACAAATTCTGTTTGCATCATTGTTATTAGCTCCGAACTCTGAAAAAAAATTTTCAAAAATCGCTTGGTAGTTATACTGAATTGTTATGCCGTATTTCAGGCAGGTACAAATATATTTGTGCAATAGTGATCAGTGTTTATTACGAAGTAATAATATTATCATAGTTATACCTTATCCGTACAACTAGCATATGGGGAGTCTGGTTTTTATGTATTATTTTTTTAAAATATATATTATAGCACCTATCTATAATGCATATATGCAATACCTATGTTGCAATATTATATGTAGATAATATGTAGTACCATCAACCATTTAAATATAGGTACAATAAAAATAGTAAGCAGAATTCATGTGTGTGTTAGGTACCCTTAATTAATACATTTTAAATTTAAGTTGTGTCGTATATTGTCAATAATAAAAAAATTTTTTCATTGTAAAAGGAAAAATATAGAGAATACAAATTATATTACGCTAATATTATGTTTAATAAATCGAAGTACCTACACAAAACCAATCCTCACAGCTTCAATATAACACTATATTTACCTATGTGTCTTGCGAAATTATTAGACAAATCCAGGATGAATAAGCCTACAAACAAAATAATGCAAATCAGGCCATGCATTGATGTTCTTAGATTTATATCGGAAAAACAATGTCGAGAGCAAGGCGCGCATATAGGAGGTCGGAGTGGATCGGGCACACATTAACTTGCTCTGGCACAGGCCCACTCACCCACTACACAAAATATTATTATTTTTACTAAGTATCAAGAAAGTATTTATGAATTCATTATTTTAATTATAAATAACAAAATTAATTTAAATTAGCTTAAATTAAAAAGATCAATTACATAGGTACATAATTTTAGAAACCTTATTTTGATTCATTGATATAATATTGTGTTGTCTATAGTTTGTACACTTACATATTTAAATTTAATAAGATCTACCACAACGATTTGTTAAAAAAAAAATAAAAAAAAATCGTATTTAAAATTATACCGAAAGTACAATAATGTGATATTTTTTTCTAAACAAGCATGCTATATCTGAATACATTAAAAGATATTGGTGATGACTGAATATGAAAATTTTTGATTTTGGTCCAATGTTAAAATTTAATATTTTGACTTAGCTGGAAGACGGCGCATAAATGTAAAAATGGAAAAACGATTTTTCCGAGTACAACGGGTGTCGCACAAATGCTCACTAATGACGCACTAATGTTTGGCAAAAGAAAATTTTGAAAATTGTAATTTTTTCCATGAAGTGGGCTGGGGCACATTTCTCCAGCCCCCCATATATATTTTTGAATTTACGATTAAACCAGTATCGCACAAATTCTGGTTGTAGTCGCACAAATTCACACTAATGTTTAGGAAAAAAAAATGTCAAAAATTATATTTGGGGGGGCTGGTGAAATGTACGTCTAAACTGCGGGTCGCTTCCCCCAATCTTACCCAGTCACGACCCCGACAAACTACCACATATATTTCGAAGCCACGAACTCCAGACCAACGTCACTCCTCACGGACGCCGGCCGGTCTGATCTTTTGTGCTACCCCGCCAAATAATCTTCTCCGACAATCAACCAATCCATTAGTGAAAACCATATCAAAATCCGTTAAGTACTTTTCGAGATTATCACGTGCATACAATCAAAGGGGGCTTCTATTTTCCGACTATACCGGTGGATTTTCCATAAATGTTCTCTCAAACAGACCTTGTTCTCGCAGTAATACGAAATTACGAACACAACAAAATAAAAACAATAACAGCCAAACTGATAAATCGAGCCGTTCTCAAGTAATTATCTGATTCATGCTACAATTTAATTTTATTTGTATAGATTGATAATCTACAGTTAGATTCAGATATTCTCGTATTTGACTCAGGGGCGTAATTAGGAGGATGGACCCCCCCCCCAAACTTCTTTTTCACCATTAACAATTTGTTCAAAGTATTAATAATGACCATTCATGTTTGCTAAAAACATATACCCTCCCCAAACTAAATTCCTAATTACGCCACTGATTTGACTCACCTAAAAGGTATAAAGGTAAATACCTAAAAGTATAGGTTAGAATTTTTCAATAATTAAATATATTAAAAATTTCCAACTATTATTATATTTTACAAATTTTATGCAACTTAATTGTATTTGCAGTTATTTTACAAATATTATATATTATTTTATTATTTTATTATTTTATGTACCTATATTATACACATTACTATGATATTAATTAATGCATAATGGCAACATTATAATATGACAACACAATATTAATTATTGACAGCAGTTTTATAATGCTATAATTAGGTATTGTTATTTATTTATATTTTTTTTTGTATACAACTTAGGTAAAAATATATATTTAATAATTTTCTATAAGTATATAAGATGTATATAATATTAATTATTACTGAACATTTTGTTCTGGCAGCAAAGTGAATGGGCCTAAAAGGGAAGGGTTTTTCAATTTTGATCGAAAAGGGAATCGACCTTTTTTCAATTTTTATCGAAAAGTAAACCGGCCGAAAATGGAAGGGTACGTTTTTGGTTGAAAACTGTCTTTCCCATTTCACCGCGTAGTGTGTACACAATATCGGATACATGCTTCAGTGTCGGTCTGGCCCACTCGACTACCTGTCCGTCGCCTTAGACATTTTTATATATATTTTGTTGCCCCTAGCCAAATGGGAAATAAATTAAAAAACAATTTAATTAGTCTAATTGCGGTTGTACTGCCGAATTTCTCAATGTAATAATATTGCAGTTCAGTATGACAATATATATGCACCATGAACTGTTACATGCACAAGTCAATTTTATATAGACCCACGCGGCCACGCTGGCATGATGTTTGCAACGAAACTATAAAGCTATAATATGATTGAAAAACGAGCGAGTTATTCTCAGCGACACGTTCATTTCGTTACAAAAATCATGGTCCTATAAAATTGACTTCTGTAGTTATTAGTGGATATACATAATTGAAGCCATAGGCGTGCGCACAGGGAGTGCCGGGGGTGCCTGGACACCCCCGGACCCTTCACCAAAAACGACAAGGGCCCTAATTATTAATTAAGTGTAAATTAAACTAATACAATTATTGATGAATTCAAAAATGTTGTTCCTTTTAAACGTCGATTATCATTATAAGATCGTATTGTTATGCAATATTTATTAGAATGAACAATAAAATAAAGTAAATATTTTTAGTGCATTTGATATCTTTAAAACATTTGTCTGTATCTATAATTGTTTTCAAAATTATTGTGGGGCCTAATTTTTAGTGTGCATCCCCGGAACCACGAGTCTGCGCACGCCTATGTATTGAACAATATTATGAAAACAAAAAAAAAATATTACGTAGTTACGAGTATTTCAACGGGTCGTACCTAGGATGTGCTCTTTATTAATTATTACCCATTGGATTAGCATTAGTTATATACAAGCGTGGAAACTGGAAACTATACGATTTTATAATATTACCTATTTAAATTATTATGTATTTTTAAAGATAAAAGTTGCTTTCGTTCATTAAAAATTCAACAGGTTTTAAAATTATTTTTTCTCCATATTATAAATAGGCGGATACCTTAGTACCTAACTCTACAAAATGGCTATTTTTGAGTTTTTAAAAACCAAAAAGAGATTTTAAGCGTTTAATGAAATTTTTTTCAGACCTTAGTAAAAGGGAGGCTATTAGCCATGTAATACAACAACAAAAACTGTACTAGAATACCTATCTGGATTATGTATCGAATTAGAGCTACAGACTTTCCAATTAATCAACATACTGTATAGGCGTATTCGCGAATTATATATTTATTTTTAATTTGTATCTATTTAATCATTAAGAAGTACCTATATATTTTTTACCAAAACAATTTCAAACTGTGAAACTATATTTCATGAAGGCTGTACCTGTACATTATTTTATTTATATTAAAATAATTAAATAAATTTAACACAAAATAGTTTTGTCTAATAATTATATTACTATATTATTTACCATGTTTATAAGATTGGATTCTAGTATATTGTCATAGTAAGTTATGAATTTATGATATTAATTGTACACTGAAAATAAATTTTACCTAGGTTACCCCATGGTTACTTCGCGCATCTAAGTTTAGGTAGGTAGTCGCGGTGAGGTACGACCCGTTTTGAATTGTGCACAACCACTTCCTCCCAGTGAACGGAGAATACTTGCGATGAGCTAAAATGTAGTTACCTACTTATATAGAATATCCAGAATTATCCATCGGACAGGTATTAATCTAAATGACAATATTATCGTCTGAGACGCACAACGATTCCAATAATAGTATTATGTACTCGCATATTTCGTATCATTATGGTTATTAATAGGGAACGGATTTGAATGCAAATTGCATTTTTTTCTGAATGTCCGAAAATATTGGTTTCCAAGCAAAAAGTTAATTTCATACATCAAAGAATTAAAAAATGTAACTTTTATTTTGCATTTTTTTGCATTTTTTGCATTTTTAGAGCATTTTTTGAAATTTTAAGTGCATTTTGTGGTTTTTAAGTAATTTTTTTAACATTTTTTCCACATTCATTCTAAAAAAAAATAAAATACCTAAATGGTAATAGGTAAAAGTATAACGAATATACCTATCTAAATGGTATACCTATTAAATTTTAAATTTTTTAGGGTAAAAAGAAGATGGACAGAAGATAATTGAAAGTTAATTAATTAAGTTTGTATTGGATTTAAATATTTTTTATTAGATTTTTCATAATAATGTGTTTTTTATAAGTTTTAAATTCAAAAAAAAAAATCACAAAAAATTTTTGTTTTTATTGAATATAAACCCATTTTTAAAGTTTTTTAAGGCATTTTTTAGTGCATTTTTGATGTCAAAGCATTTTTTAAGGCATTAAATCGTATTTTTTAAGGCATTTTTCTTATTTTTTAGAGCATTTAAATCCGTTCCCTAGTTATTAAACTGTTTTCGCAAATTAATATCAATACTTTCAGATTGAAATTTTGGATCGTTGATGATGACGCGCGCTGCATTTCCCTTGGCGGAGATGCGCCGCTCTGACACTATATAGACAATATTACAGTTTTTATATAGTCATATGTCGTAGGGTACGTGTTTCACCGGAAAAATAAATATTTACATAAGTTTTTTCTTTCTACTCTTTTGACGCGGTAGACCTAAAATAAATATTTATTGTCAGGCAAGCTGACCGGTACCCGCGAACCGTAGAGTATAGTTTTAAAAAATTCAGTTGTTTGAGATGTACAAAAATAAAATTGAGATACTATGAAAAATACCTTAAATTACATAATATTACTGTACCTACAATACTGTTCATTATTATAATAGAATAATTATTAAAATTTGAAATCAATGATTAGACAATACCCATATAAGTATACGCTGGTACATGCCTATAATAAAATAAGAAAATACATAATGATTAATGTTATTCAATATGATTTGTAGGTAGGTATACATAGCAGATATACCACTTAAATTGTTATAAACTATATTAAATAATGTCAAATGTTTGAGTTTTAAGAAAACACCACAAACACACGATTATTTTTAGGGTTTTACGGGATTTTCTTCAAATTTTCACATTTTGTTATTTTATATAATAATAATATTATTGGAACGTTAAAGATATATTTTAGATCAATATAGTAGGTTACCTACACCGGCTATATCACATTTTAGATTATGAGCACAACGATATGTATGTTTTTTTTTTGTCTGTGTACACGATAAGTTATAAGTGGTCGTTTTAATATTTCAATTTTCAACTTCAGTATCTTTTCCGGTGGAAGAGTGAATCTAGTTGTTGCATTGGGGAGGTCTGTTGGAATCCCCAGTAGTTTTTAAAACAGGTTTTTGACAAAATCGATTTTGATTTTTGGTGTCACTCTTTAAAAAAAACTGTAGAGACATGCAATTTTCATGTTAGCATTTTCTATACATCATAATAAGATTTTCAAAATATTTTGACTCATGTTGAGATGTTTACAGGACATTTATATGACATTTTCAGATTATTCTATTCGTTTTTTAGATTCTCAGCGGAGCGATGAGTGTATTGGTTTTATAATAATGTGTGTTTTTTTTATGTGTCTGTACTTATACGGTTAGTAGGTAGTCGAAATATTGCTTTGATTTTCAACTTCAGTATGGTTTGTGGGGGGGGGGGGGGGGGCAAAAGTAAAAATTTTCTAATAGTTATCAAAAGTACTGTGAAAAACAAAAGAAAAATTAAGGAAAAACGGGAATTTTTACGCAAAGTAAATTTTCGATAAAATCGATTTTAGTTTTTGGTATAACTCTAAAACAAATAACTGTAGATACATGCAATTTTGACTGAGTGTTTATTTTAGCATTTTCCATACACGATAAAATGTTCAAAATGTTTTGATTTGTTTTGAACTGTTTTGGAACCCTTTCAGTTTCCAATTTTATTTGTCTTTTTTTCTATGAATGTCTATAAAACATTATTTGTTGGATAAAAAAGCTTGAAATTTTAATACAAGTCTCCTCCTATATTGTCAAAATGACATTTGAAAAATATTAAAAATCCTTAATCACAATTTGTTTATGCATTTAAAGTTCAAATCTTGACAAAATACGGAAAAATCACGAAAATTAGCAAATTATTTTGAGTTGAGATTCATAAAAATTATACTTTTTAAATCTAAGATTTGAAAATGTAACACAAGTTTCCTCATAAGTTTGTCTACAAGCGAATCAAATTAAATTTTTATAAGTGTTTGAAGTTCATATTTTTACAATATTATGGATATTCACTCGTATTCTTGTGTATTTTCTGTCATTTTGCTGTTATTCAAAAACGAATAACTGTAGATACACGAAAATTTTACTGAATATTTATATTTTCATGTTCTATACACTATAAGATTTTGAAAATATTTCGACTCTTTTTGAGCTGTTTACGGACATTGTCGGTTTTTAATTTTTTTAGTTTTTTTTTTCTATAAATATCAATAAAATGTTATTTGTTGGGTAAAAAAGCGTGAAAATTGTATGGAAGGCTCTTGATATATTGTTACAATAGCAGTTGAAAAATATTAAAAATACATAGGTGCAATTTTTTTTTATAAGTATTTAATATTCGAATGTCCACCAAATTTATCATATTGAAAATTTACAAATTATTTTTCAATTGAAAATGTATAAAATATTCAATTTTATAGCTAAGGATTATATATTTAAAACCAGAATCCACTTAAGTAGTTCATACAGTTACCAAAATTTCTAAAAGATATGTAGGCTAACACAGTTTTTTTTATAGTTATTTAATTATTTCCAAGTTTGGACAAAATTAGATATTTAAAGCGAATTTAGTTTTGTGTTATATTTAAAAAATATTATTCGTGGGTACTTGAAACTTCTAAAGTATATGATTATATACAAATATGATAATAAACATATAATAATAATTCAACTTAACCAGCTATCGTATTAATAATAACAAAATATAAAATAGACTCAGAATCGTTTTTCGTATATAATTATAATATATCATTGAATTCAAATTTAACACCTTCCATTAAAGTCATCCACTTAGAGCCTACTGTAAGGCAGATCGACCTCCACTTACCCGCTTTTTTCATGATATGAAAATTACCAACCACTTTATCAGTTATATATTGGTAGGTAAAGAAAAATGAGCCGGCAACAATGTCTGTTGTTCCTGACTAAAACTCTTCACGCGTTGTATAAAAAATGAAACAATAGTATATTATACTATGTAAAATATAATCAAAAAAAAATAATAATTCATTCAATATACGGTAGTGGTAGACAAATAATAGCTGGTAAGTACTGCAAACAAGTGCAGACTGCAATTATAATGATTTTCTATATAGGGTAATAGGTATATATACGACACAAGTTATATAATATATTATTTATCGTTGACCCGTCGCGATATGACCGCAACAATAAAACTACTATATCTCACAATAATAACATTATTATTATACTGATGGGTAGGTCCTATGTCTGTACAAAAAACGTCCGCAGCAGTCCCTGTCGCATTTTTATCGATGATAACCGACGGGTGGACAATATTGACAGCTTGTAAACGTATAGCAAACCACTATATCGCTATATGTCAATATTGTGTATTATGGATTTGACCCAAACTGCAGCTAGGATAACTGCGGTCGAAACTGGAATAAAATTGCGTCTACAATATTATACGCGCATGAATGCACAGTGACAACACTGAAGAAGACAGCCTTTAGTGAAAGAAAATGAGCAATGTAGATCAAACGGTCACTGCGTAAAATATGGACCGAAATTGAGCGTTCGAAAATCATAGTAATATGTAAAATATTAAAACATAAATGTAAGTATTCAATACATAAAACGTATAATTCGAATAAAAAATATAACCTACAGCATCCTATTTTCGGTTGCACTGTAGGTACGCAGGAGATTCCAAGAAAAATAACTTTAAGTTTTGATTACACTCTCGAAAATACCGCATCCAAAATTGTAGATTTCCAGCGGATATCCTTAGGGTGTTACACAGCTGTTACGGGACTTCAGGGACAGAGACATAAATCGTATAACAACAACAAAAACTTGGATTATTTATACTATATAATATTATAACTACCTACTCTAACCGCTGACAGGACAGTCTTGTCGATCGTCACAATTATTATTATATTATTAGTTATACCTATGTAGCTGCTATAGTAATGGCTGTTTAGTATATTATTTATTATAATTTAACAATACATTAGTGTATATTTTATATATATATATATCGCTTCCAGAGCTGGTCCGGTCCATAATCTTTTTATTTCCACCAGTTCACCGAGATTATGTATCTCCCTAATTCCCCTGACCCCTGGCCAGTTCGCCACCGTGACTACACATATTGCATAATAGATACGTTGTGAGCCAAAATTCTCAAATCTTAAATGTACGCGTAAATCTAGTCATGTTCCAAAATGTTCGATTATCATTTTTCAAGTTTCAACCCCAGTTTGATAAATAAACCAAACATCTCGAATATCCGAATTGAACCAAGCGCTAATAGTTTGGTTCGATTCAATATAGTTTCACACTTCTTGTGCGTAAGACATAGATCCAATCCGGTTTTGACTCATCCAGATCTTTTCTAACCACATAGAGCCATCTTTGGCTTGGAAGTTGGACGTCCCCTTAGTCTTTTACGATATATTTAATTTACCATCACCGTCAATAAGAGAACGATTGAAGATGAGTCTTGAACTCATTACAATCTGCACTATATCCTCTTTTGTTTCCCTATTTTACCTCTTTAGTTATTGATGTGGAAATATCTTATACAGTTATATAATGTTCAAATGTTTCCGCTTGGGCAGTAAACATTTTCGAGCGTTATCTTTTTCGCGTAACGCTCGATACCTATTATATTTTTTTTAGTTCAATTTGTTTGTCACATTTATATAATATATATTATGTTAATATTTTATTCTATTAAAAGTTATCTCTTTGTGTTCTGAAAAATAAAATTTGAACAAATATAATTCTTAAAAATGTTCAATTATATCCTACAAATAACACGAAAGCACGTGTTTTAGATGAAGAATATTTACTTCAAATTTAACAAAATAAATCTGTATTTCTAAGCTCATATATATGTTTTCATATCTTCCGAGGATAGCCCGTGACACTTTCTGTTTTTTATTTGTTCATTGTCGTCGAAAACTAAGCTATAGTTTTTCTTAAGATTTTCCTTTCAAAGAGAGAAGTTTATTGTAGTCCTGTTGAGACCCATGTGTTTCAGACATACTATGCGATAATTAGTCTTGTGTACACTTTTCTTTGGTCTTTATGGACAGTGCCCTAGACTTAAACAATGAAAATTTGTTAGCAGCCTTTAGAGTTTAGACGTAGTTTAATTTCTTCATGCGTACAATTTATATAATTTAATATATATAACCAGGGGGGATTCAGATACTTCACTGGGCCATGGGGGGGAGGGATATGGTGATGATAATGTTATTTTGTTGTTAAAATAATAAACTATATCATTTTACAATCAGTAAAATTGAAATCAATAAATTAATTTTACTTATAATATTTAATATAAAAATATTTATAAAATTATATTCAAAAATATAAAAATATAATTATTAATTATTAAGTTGATTTATATTTTATTTTTAAAATTACGAAAAATAAATAGTTCATAAGTTGTATACTATATTGTTATATTGTATCCCAAAAAAAAAGGTCTTCTAAACTTTAATTTAAAATGGGAGGGGGCGTAAGGTTTTTGAAAATGTACAAGGGGGCGTGGAATACAAATAAAGTTAGGAACTATTGGCCTAGATATTTAAAACAGATAACTTGTTAAAAGGAATAATCGTCAACTTCCAAGTCATGACCACTGCGGTATTCCAAGTCATGACAACTGCGGTATTATTAGACTATTATTATTAGACCTAATAAAATATAAATATTTGTGAAAAAAATGTAAATAATAAATATAAATTATGTATTAAATTAACACCATTTCTGACCTGTTTAAAGTTTGATCGGAGTTTGTTAAATTGAAATATGTACATTGTTAACCAACTGTAAATCTGTAGTCTGCAGGGATTGTAATATCACTATACCTAGTTGAATTGTTAACGAAACTGTCGACGCCAAACTAAATTGGAACATTATTTTTTAATTTTTTCTAAACAATTAGACTTTCTAATGAATTTTAATACCAAAGATGTAATGGACCGAGTCAGATTTTTAAATATCGGGAAAAAATAAATTGCTGTGTCTTGTTTATTAAGTATTATAAATAGTTGTAATATTGTATAAATCTAACTTTTTTATTTTCAAAAAAGTGTTGGTATAATATTGGTTAATAATTTGAGTTTTATGCAGGTACAGTTAAATCTATAGGTATTATACAAAATATATTTAATTTTCATTTGATTAAAGAAACATCAGACGCAAACCCTCAGCAGTCGTGCGAGTTAAATACTGCACAACCCACACCGACCTGGCGACACATCACAACTCAACAACAACAATGCGATTAGCATTTAGCACGAAATAAAATTGCGTACAATAATAATATTATAATAATATCGCATTATCACGATAATATATGCCATTAGATTAGAAAATAATACAGCATGATAATATATTATTATTCTTTCGAACAATGCGTATTTTTTGACCTTCGTGGGTCTGCTGCAGACTAATAATATTAGCCGCTAGCCGTGATGCACACGTATATATTACACAGCCATATATAGGAGGTACCTTTACCGGTCGGTGCGACGGATAAATATTTCAAAACGATACGGTGCGCGCACGTTGTTAATAAGTAAGTGCGTACGGGCGAATGTGTATAGTAGCTTTTTTCCTCGCGACCTTTGTCACGAGAAAACGAAATAAAATACGCGGCGGCGGAACGCTAAATAGTAAATCGACTTTATTCGAGATCGATAAGGGGAAAAAAAAAAAAAAGGAAACACCGACCGTAAAACTATTTCAACGGACGACCTACCTATAATATACATGTATATAGCTGGTAGGTAGGTATTATGTTATATACCTATGCTATACCACCGCTGGTATTATAATAATAGAAAATAAAAACGCATACCGCGGTCGACCTACGTATACAGTATGATATTTTATATACACCTAAACGATCTATACCTATACGTGGGTTTTGAACATACGCATATAAGAATAGGTACCTCTGCGCATAATATTATAGTGTAATATATGTTATAATATGTATATGAAAGCAGACGTTGCACGGACGGTCGGAAAAAGAGAAAATTCATACACCGCAAATGAGCGCGCTCGTTCGTCGGGTGATTTCAATAATAATAATAATAATATAATAACAACAATAATAATATGGCTGGACTGTTTATTGCAGTGTTGGGGCCCACTGCGAATTACTAGACAAATTTTTGGATTTTCGGTGACCGTTTAACGGCCATCGCGACATTATGTCCGAGAAAAAAATGTTTAATCGGTTTATGATTAAATTTAATTCAATATTTATTTACATAAATTATTACTCGGACCCGGTTGATTACTTTATTCCGTGCGGCGTACCTATAATTCGTCTTATACTATATAGGTAGTATAGGTACGTGTCTCCGGCCTCGGAACTTCCCTGACCTATAGTATATTTTGACAACATGCATGGTTGTTATATGCGCAGACCGATATTATTACGGTGCATAGCCATAACAAGGTGCTACGAAAAAATGAGTAACCAACCGCGCTGGTGGCACAATAAATGTCTCGGAACTCGTGCGGTTGTTGTGTGTGTGTGTGTGTGTGTGTAAGTGTGGGTGGGTGTGTGTAGGTGTGTGGGTGTGGGTGTGTGTAGGTGTGTGTGTGTGGGTGTGTACAGGGTGGTTCACCGCGTTTTTTCGAGTCGGGGCTCATAGGAAAAACGCACGGTGGCCGCGCTGTACCTGCAGTTTATGATAATATTATATAAAAAAATGTCAAATAAAAGTGCTCGCCGAACCACGCACGATATACGTCTTATACATTATATAATAATATGTATCATATGGACACGATAATATGTGACGTACCAATGTACATGCGTTGCCCATGGAGAAAAATAAAAATTTCTACTTGTCGTAGAAAGGAACATGAATAGAGAGATACAGTGAGAGAAGAGAAATCGGCCTGGACACCGACCTATCGGCATTGTTAGTCGACTATATAGGTTGAACTATGTACATTAGAAATTAGAATATATATATCAGGGGTCCTCACCTATTATTTTTATACATTTTGAGGGCCACATTCGTAGTGAAAACATGTGTTAAAATTAAAATTATTAAAAAATATACGATACGCTCATAATGTGTTCATGTGCCTCAAATGAAGACAAGGTCTCTAGCTCGGGTTGAATACCTCTTGTATATATATGGTGCCATACGATATTTACAACGCAAGTTGTTTAGCAGTTCGAGAAACATTCCTCATTTTTTGTCCAATATTTTAACCACATGAATCATAATATATTATAGTAAGTATTATACTATACAATACGTTATTATACGTATAGTTTAATATAAAGTATACAGCTATTCTGTTGCAATATTTTATGTCGTGTATAATATTCCGTAGGTACCCCCCCCCCCCCCTAAATTATTATCCATAAAAATATCGTGTATGTAGACTTATAGTTTCCCAAAATGTTCCGACAATGTGATTAATACTGATATCGGACTATATCAATAATAAAGTTTGAATATAAAACATTGGTAAAGGATGGTCAGAAAATATACATTTTATATTATCACCCCCACATTCCTCAATCAGTATAATTCAAAACTTTAAAGTTCCCGGTTGTCTTTGGCCGGTTGAAATTATTGTAATGTTGATGATAACCTAACCGATTTCACAAATAACACGCGGGTGTCGGATGAAAACAATCATGACAATGAAAGTGTATTGAATACCACATGCGCTCTTGACTCGCCCTGGTGCAATGGTATGCTATAGTGATATTAGATTTTAAAACAATAACGATAACTGATAAGTCATCACTGGTCAGTCGTCACGCATTCCAAATGAACGAGATATATGTTAAACATAAACCGATAAACGTAAACCCGTATTATTGTATAGTAGGCACTGTTGTAGTGCTGTGCGTAGAGCACTGAATGTGTTCAACTATTAGGTAACGTGTTACCGAAATTTTGTTACCTATACGCATTACATTGGCTGTATGGAACACGGACCGGCATAATTGAAACCCTGCTCGGCCACTTGACATTATTACGAGGGGATTATCGGATAACAACTGGTCGTACAACGGGAAACGAGATGGCGGCGTACCTGAATTGCCTATCCAAAACGCCGTGTTAACATAATTCGCAGAGGAAAAAAAAATGCGCTCTGTACCCATACGAGTTACGGTGGGGGAAATGGACCCGACGTACAGGCGCACAAACGACCCGCAGTCGCACTAGCGTTTACCGATTTCGCGATTGCCTAAAATATAATATTATATTACCTACCTACTGTGTATAATAACGAGCCCTCGTCGTCCGGATGTACCCTAATCGAATGCGGATGACGGGGGACCGCCGCCCCGGTCGTTCTGAAGCGAGAGACGCGCATATATTATTATTATATACGGTATATACGTACATGTATTTAATATTACAACGTATTGAATTGACCCGAACGCGCCGCCCGTAAATCGAGAGAACTCGCTCGCTTCTATACATAGTAATAATAATAATAATAATATGACGACCGTTGTTATTATATAATATATATACAGTGAATATATTATAATACCGCGTTGCAGCATGACACGATACTATAATAATATTATATCGATGCGTAGAGTAATACGTCCACTCGTTACTCGCCTGTGATGATATATTTTAACATGCCGTTAAAATCAGCAATAGGATTTTCGTGTATTTCACAAATCGAAACAAAAACTGTACCGCAGGTAAATCTATATATGGAAGAATCGTTATGATGTGCAAAACGAATAAAAAAAAAATTTTACAAACATATTGTACCGATACGTATGCGTATACACATACGTTTCCATTGCGATTTCGTGACTCGGTGGCGAAACGGAGGGGATGCACTGCAGGTCCAGACCCCTCTTATTGGGAATTGAATAAATGTAAAAATTTGGTTTGATTTGCATTTCCGTTTTTGAATATTTTATTGTTTATTAATAACTAATAATTGTAACACCGGCTAGAATAAGCTCGTACAACTCAATACGAGATACAATAAATATTTAGTTATTGAAATAAAAATTCCTAGAGTTATTTTTCTACGACAATGACAACGGTGTAACATTTCAAAGAAAAATCCAGATCACTATATTACTCAATAAGTTTTTGTTCCATTTATTTGATCTATTGTCCAACATCTATAAATAATCGTTTATGATAATTACGGTTTTTGAATATTGCGTGCTCTTAGAATTTAAGATTGCAAATCTTGGTTCCGCCACAGCTGATGCGACTATGTATGCGTTCCGAGCAGTGTAAAATGCTTTTTCAACGCTGTGGTGATTAAATATAATATAATATTTTGTGCTGAATAGTTTTCGGTGCAACCTATCTATACCTACCTAAGTTGTCTAATGATGATTTGAAAAAAAAAAGTTTGATGGATTTTAAATTGTGATTTGAAAACACGACATCATTCGATATCGTATATGACGTGTACACAAATCTCCAATCGGCGATTATTTTACAAGCAGTGAGTAAAGAATTGTTAATGAAACGTGTTCAAGACTTGTCACGGTAAATTGCATTAAAAATCGGGCTTCGATCGATTGTGAACTGAAAGGGGACATTTGACGGACACTCGGCGAGACCGACATAGACGTCTGCAAAAGATTGACCATTAATTTCAACGACCGACCGACGAATGCCCGCAGTGTATAGGTGGACATATCGCATAATATCTTGCATGATAAATACATAATTTTTCACTATTAAATCGGAGTAGTCAGATTGATTGTAATTAAACAACAATTTTGAATTTCGCTTTGGTCCCGATTGATCCAATGGATTTTTTATGATCTGCGTCCTCTCTGAAACATATGCAACACAATAATAGGCACGGCGTTTTTAAACCGTTATAAAACTATAAGCATGATTTTTTTTTAAGATTTTAGCTAATACAAATGCTCATTTTTTTTAAGGCAAACTTTTTACACGCACAGATTCACGCGTACACAATGAGCGTGAAGGTGCATTCGGGTCCTGTGTGGTTGGAGGAGGGTGTGGGGGTCGTAGAAACGGTCGGTGAATACTAAATACTGCGACACGCGTATAGATGTATACATAAAATGTATTTGACCGACTACCGGCTTTTAGTATTTTGCATACCGGGACGTGATCAGAAATTCGTTAGCTTATATAATATACTATCTATACAATATTATACATTATTATATATACACACGGGGGGGAAAAAAAAGTTCATCGCTTTGGTGTCTCCCAGTGGCATCATTTCAGTTTTTGTGAGGTGGGGGGGGGGGCAAAAATGTTGACCGGACTATAATAAAACTTAAAAATAACCGCTCGCTAAGAATTACATGACAATTACAGTTACATTTTTATCTCAATACAAAATAGCATTCTTACATAATTTTATACTTACTATCATTGGCATAAATAACACATTTTTTGAGAGACAGCAATGACTAAATAATAAAAATATAACATTCAGAGGGATACCTAAATATATTACCTATCGGCTATTATATGAAGATTTACTTTGAGGGGAATTTTATCCCGAACCGCTCAGTATTTAGAAGTGCTATGAATTAATCACATTGTATTTATTATATATACCTATATTGCAGTATTCAGTAACTATTAAGGCGAGTGTAAAAAGTAAACTGAAAAAATATTTTTGAAAACAATTGTATAAACGACGTATGTTACTCATAATATTATGCTGTTATAGTTAATTCACCCAGAAATGCATACATAGACATTATTATAATGAAATAATGAGAAAATATGTGATTCAGACAAATAAAAATAATACATGGGTGAAAATTTAAAAAAAAACCTCCTACCGACGTGTCTGTACACTGGCGATACACACGCGATAGAAATTAAATAATAATAATAATAATAATAATAATAATAATAATAGTAATAATAATAAACAAGAAAAAAGGTGTCTGTAATTCACATTGCAAAAGAAGAGTCCTTATGTGCCGTCGTATATAATAATAAGTGACTCACCTAGTATAATGCTCATTAATAAAATACTATCTTGACGAAGGACTGTTTCATACGCGTTCATATATATGTCCATTATACATGTATTGTGTATAAGATACTGTATATATACAGAATGTCTCGTCTCTTTGGTTCATGCAGCAAACGTTATTATTATTATTATTTTGTTTTGTAAACTGTTGTTATACTGGTTGAGTTTAAGATATAGTCACACTGTAGATAGACTTTTGTCAACACGGCGTGTCCATTATATTAAGTGTTAACAATACAATTTTAAACAAAACTACCCAATGGAAGTGGTGTGATTACTACATGTATATGTCCTGTAGTGTGGCTGCATCACACACACGTGTTACCTAAATTATAATTTATAATATATAGGTATGCGTTTATAGTTCAGTTTTATAATTTTCGGCGAATACAAAGGTTGCGAAGATTTAAATCAATTGTCAAAAGACTATCCACTTTTTCCAATTCTTCATTTTAGATTCTGAGCGAAGCGATAAATGTAATAATTTTACCGTGATGTGTGTTTTTTTATTATTTTTATTTTTGTGTCTGTCATCATCGTTTGGGGCAGTAACACTATTTCAATTTCCTTCAACAGTATCTTGTACGAAGGGAAAGGGAATCTAGTTGGTGCTTGAATAGGTCAAAATTTTAAATTCTCAATAGTTTTAAAAATCCAGGAAAAACCAAAACTAAGGAATAACGGTAATTTTTACGAAAAATAGGATTTTGGTTTTTGGTGTAACTCTAAAAAAATACATGACATTTTCACTGAATGTTTATATCAGCAATTTCTACACACGATAAAATTTCCAAAATAATTTGACTTGTTTGGAGCGGTTTACGGACATTTTCAATTTCAATTTTTTTAGTTTTTTTTTATATGAATGTCAATTAAATTTTATTTGTTGGTTCAAAAAGCTTGAAAATTTAATACTTGGCTTTTAATATATTGTTACAATGACAGTTGAAAAATATTAAAAATACATATTATTATGCAAACATTTTTTTTATAAGCATTTAAAGTTCGAATTTTGTCAAAATTCATCAAATTTAAAATTTAGTATAAAAAATTGTATAACTAAGCATTGAAAATTTAAAAGAAAGTTCCACGTAAATAGATAAATATATTACTTAATTTACAATAATATCATCAAATATACTTAGTAATATACCATAGGCTGACAGTCAGTCTTCGCTCAGAATCGTTTTTCGTATACAATGATATTATATCACTTAATTCAAATTTAGCACCATCCATTACATTGACCCACTTGGCCACTTGTAACCTATTATACAGCAAAGCGACACCCACTTGCTAACCTTTTTTTGTATTGGATCCCTAGTATTCAAGCAGCCAGTTAATGTACACATTTTCGAGACGATTGAACTAATTTTGTTAATTCCTAATGATTATATGGAATGGACACGATTTAAAACTTGGCGAAGTCGTTCTCGATTGGCTCGCTGAACAGTAAAATATTCAAACTCCTACGTTTTCTGAAAACAACCTTTATCACAATATGTAATTTCATAATATCATATAGGTACGTAGATCGATCGATACGTCAATAATATAGTCGATTATAAACGTACTGAATTCAGTTAATCGCCGCGGCATCGTTCTTGAAGGCCTTATCAATGGAAGCCCTCAACGTTTCGACTTGAAACCGCGTTTAGAAAAATGCCACTGGGGCCTCATATTACATTGGAATCGCCACGTCTCGCGAGTTTTTACAAAATAAATTACATGAAAAATAAATCATTTGCGGTGACAACCACCACGTAACATCCCGTATACATACACACACACACACTATATATATATAATATATATATGCAAACTATACACCTATATACATATACATATAATATATATAACATAGTATAGTGAATGCGTGTATATATATATATATGTATGTATATATACAAGCACCGGTATGATGTCCCTATATACGCGCCCCCCGAGAGAGTGTGTATGTGCGTACGTGTGTGTGCGTGTGTGGGTGTGTGTGTGTGTACACCAACCATCCCCCTTCACTGTTCCAAGCGTGCCGTCGAGTGCGTATATACACGGTAAGGAGTGGGGTGGAAACGGTCGCGTACCCCCACCACCCGACTCACCCACACCACCAGCCCATCAACCCCTCGACCACAACTACCCACCAACGTATACCGGAGCCACTGGCTCCGTCTCTGAGAATTCGATTGCTTATCCGCGCGCGCCGCCGACAACTATACTGCGGCGGCGGCACACGGCAATAATGCAGGACTCCCGCAAAAGTATATTATTGTATTATAATATTTTACTGCCAATCTTACTGCTATCGTCGTTATCACTATTTTATACCCTCGACTGACGTTAGATTTTTTGGGTCCCTGGCCTACAGCTTCCCGCAAAATACGTCACATAGAAAATAGGTTACGTAGTACACATGTAACAGGCCCGGGCCCAAAAATCAAAACCATCAAAGTTACTTGTTATATTAACGAAAATTATTAGAAGATTAAAAATATTATAGACTTGAAAAACATTTTTTTACTAATGAAATTGTCGGTATTGTACGCATGTGGGTAAAAATTTAATTAGTTTATATAATATTAACCAGGATCCAATGAAATTTATAAGTAAAATACACAACTCAAAGATACTGAAATAATTTTCATTACATTAAAAAGTTTCAATTTTAACAATGGAATTAGGTGATCATAAAATCAATTTTAATAAATGTCAGGTATAGACATTATAATTTCTATAAAGTCACGTAGTTTGAATTGAAGAACCAAGAAAATATATGAACTTGATATGGAAATATATCAATAATTACCAGTATGACAGTATCGATATAGTGCATTATAACAAAGACATTTTTCGACAATGAGACGAGTAAAATTGTATCTCCAACCACCCATGTGAATACTAATCATTGAATATTTATAGACTAAATAATTGAGAAGTTCTAGTCAAGTTAGCGGGAAACGTGTGGATAATGCGTACGATTTTGGTCTGATTAATAAAAGGAACCTGGAATTCATGCTTTGAAATATTTTATCATCGCTCCGTAGAAGGGTACCTAATTTGTAATCAATGGCTTAAAATTTTAAACCAGCACTGTAGTGGCTATTATGTAGGTTCGCTATCACGAAACATATCGTCTGAAACTCTGAAGCCCAACACGCCAATTATATACGGGTGCGTGTATAATAGAAATTATAAGGTTGATGTAACGATGACGACCCAATAGTGTAGTAGGTATAAGATTATTCAATTATTTATCATTAGGTTGGCGAGATCGATTATATTTCGACGATTATATTCGTAAACACGTATAAGAAAAACCATATAATTTTTTTATTGAGACATTTTTTTTTCACGGAATAAAGATATTCGGAGTTCGGGAAACGTGCTAGTGCATATTGACTCGAGAAAGATTTTAAATTACTTTTATAGCATATATTTTAATGGTAACTATAGTATTATTATAGATGTATTTTTAGTGTTTATATAGCCCACGGGCTAAATGTCGACAAGGAGTAATCCTATCCGAGCTAAGTCCAGTGTTTTTTTCACGACTTTAAGGTTTATAACAACTATGAATTTTAGAAAATATTTTTTAATGAGTACAGTTTAAAATTAAAATAATAAATTGGACAAGCTATACGAACAAATCGAGAGTTTAGATAATAACGATATTCTATTTTTTTTCACATTATTTTATAACAGCGTATTAAATAGTATTTTTTTTTTTTTTTGGGGGGGGGGGTTATTATATTTCCTGTCCTATTTATAAATATATATTATATTAAATTACATTATTATGCCGACATATATAGTACAACACAAGCTGGTTATGGCAAGGCTCAGGGTTGAGGGGGGTCACGGGAATATGGGGCCATATACACAAAATACATATTATAATATATGTATGTGTATGCGTTTCTAGCTCGAAACCGAAACGAAATGTTATTGGTAGCCTATATAGTAGCTACCTGTACAATATTGTAATAAGACGTAACATAATGTATTATAAACGACGGTGGCGACGACGACGACGACAAAAAGCGGCGCGCGGCGTTCCGCGTATATTATAATTTATGAAACTGAAAGCTCGCGGACATACAGCACCGGTGTTATATAATATTATACGTATAGTAGTCGGCCGTTGTGTTATTGGTGTTTTGGCGGCCTTGTTTGAACTTGAGCCTTTAATGAAATACAAATATTGACATTTTCCTCGGGATTACGTATGTGTTTACCATGATATAATAATATATATATAACAATACACGCATCAACCGTAGCATATTAAAATTATAGTATTGTCGTAGTATAATAGTGAGTTAAGTAATATTAGTATAAGTATTAGTAAGAGTAGTTGATGTAAACAGTAGTAGTACGGTAGAACAAGACGTTTCCGACTTTAGGAACGATAATGCCCACCGTGCTACGCAGAAAGGGTAACTGGGAAGCTGTGAAACGGTACGTTACATTAATCCTGGGGACTAAAGAGGAAGAAGAACGGTCGAAGAGGTAGATCGAAAGGTCTAAGGCGGCGGCGGCCGATGGCTATAATAGGTAAAAAATCGTTCAAGGTACAATGCATAAACTTGTAATATTGTTGAAATCAAGATCCTGTGATGTTGATACTACCTCAGGGAGCATACAGTGCTACGGATTTAGCGTACCTGGGGCCCAGAGCGCCTTCTGGCGGAAAGCTCGGGGAAAAAGGTATTGCTGTTATGGGGTGTAAGAATTCACCTTATAATTGACAATATCTTTTTAACATGCTGACTTGCATGCTGAGGAGTGATCCTCAAAGGCTAGGAAAAAGTAACTCCTAAATAATATTTGAAAGGCAACAGGAAACCACCTGATTATTTTCTCTTGTAATCATATTGGATGCTAACGATATTTCTGTTGATGAACTTGGGCTTCGGAAATCACGAAAAAACCGGCAGGAGAAGAAATAACTACAAGCTTTCTCAGATCGTCAACAGGTGAAAACCTTGTAACTTAAATACTAACCAGAATATTAACAAATCGAAAAAACCCATAAAGATATGCACCTGGAATAACAATAATAATAGTAAAAATAATTGGAATGCAAAGAAAATGTACAAAGCAGGAAAAATTAATAATACAGTTACAGAAATGGCGGGACTTGAAATCGACGTAATGGGAATAAGTGAGATGAGAAGGCCGGGTAATGGAAAATGCGTTGTTGATAATCACAAAGTGTATCATTCTGGCAATGAAAATAATAAGCATATATATGGCATTAGTATTATAGTATCACGCAGACTGCAAGCGTATATTATACATTTCACACCATTATCAGAAAGAATAATAGTACATAATACAACTTATTGAAAATCCAGTGGTTATAAATATAGTGTGAAAATATTCTCTTATGCAGATAGGACTTAAGAAACACAAAATTACAATTATCATGAGTGATTTCAACGCCAAGGTAGGCAAAGGGAAATGCGGGGACTTAGTTGGTGAACATGATCTAGGCATTAAAAACGAACGTGGTGATAGAATTTATTTATAGAAGAGGAAGAGCTTATAATACTAAACACATTTTTCGAATTTCCACCTCGACTCTTGTACACATGAACTTCTCCAAGAGATCAACCTAGTGGGATCGTCACGAGCCAAATTGATTAAATGCTTATTCCCAGGAGATTCCGTAATAGTTGTTTAGGGTTTAAAAGTCAAAACATATTCTGGCGCTGATATTGAGTCAAATCATTGTTCAGTAATCGGGAAAATGTAAAAAAATTTTTGCTTGGAAAAATTATATTGAAGAACTTTTCGAGGACGGTAATAGCTTTGAGTACCAGAAAGTATTAAAATCTACAAATAGTTTACCAATAACGTCTGAGGAAGTCAAATAGGCAATATCTCAAATCTAGAATGATAAATCACCAGGACGTTATCCGGGCGGGATAACTTACACACAGAATTTTCAGATTTTTAGATGAGGAAAGTATTACCTAGCTCACTAGATTATTTAATACAGTATTTATACTGGAAAATTACCCACATAATGGTTAAAATCTACATTTATAGCACTCTCCAAAAAACCTAGTACTAAATATTGTAATGACTTCCACACTATTAGTCTTATGAGCCATCTATCAAAGACCTTTTTAAAAATCATACATTAGAACATTTTTAAAAAATATAATATTTAAATAAATAGTACACAATTTGGATTTAAAAATCCAGTTGGAACAAGGGTCGTTAGATTACATGTGTTAGTTTAAAGCGCTAGAGATGTCAATCACGTTGTATATGCTTATTTCATCGACTGTCAAAAAACTTTCGATAGTGTTGAACATGATTAACTTATAAAAATACTAGAAGTGGCTGGAATTGACGAATCAGGACCGAAGTATTATAAGCAATTTATACTGAAACCAAACCTCAGCTATACGCATAGAAGCAGAAATGACAAGCGATATTCCAATAAAAAAAGAGAAGAGAGACAAGGATGCGTCGTGTCACATAATAAGGAATAATCAAAGATATGAATTGCAGCAACTTCTCCTTCAAGAGAAAATAGAAGGCAAGAGAAGTGTTGGTAGACGAAGGATATCTTGGTGAAAAAATTTCCACGATTAGTTCAGTGCAACAACAAACGAACTATTTCTCCCATCGATAGAAAGAAATATTCAATATGATTTCCAACATCCGAAAAAGATAGGAACTTCAAGAAGAAGAAGATGTTGATACTGCTGTTTTTCTGTTCACTATTTTATTTTATTTTACATACAATATTGAATGCTTAGAATAAGTAAAAAGTATAAGCTTATTTAGATCAATAAAAGATTGCTGCTCGGCGGGAAATCAAAGCAAAGTCAGTCCTCCCCGAATCCAGCAATAAAATTACAAAAAAAATCAAACATAAAAATTAAAAAGTAGTAGTAATAGGACAAACCTTTGGAACTTGCAGTCTTCGTACTGTGGAAAGCATGGTCAATACAATTGGCAAAATGTTTGAAGCGGTACCTAGAGGCGTTGAAGTAAGATACATTTGTAAATAAAACTTAACGATTTCACATTCGCTTAATTCAACTTAACTCGAGTAAATTATATTAATTAACTCGTGCCTTTAAAAAGAGTAACTAATAGTAGTAGTATAGGTAGTAGTTATGTAGTAAAATATTAGCAGTAATCTTATACATAACTTCTATTGAGTTCTATTCATTTCGCCTGGCCGAAGTCACCCAGATACATTTTTTTTGTATTTCAATATTTATTATACGATCTGTAATTTATTTTATTTACGATAAGTATATAAGTGATGTTAGTATTTAATGATTTTTGGTCTAGGGGGAAATTGATGGAGCATCACGATGATGGGGAATGATCTTTAACCCAGATACATTTAAAAACACACTATTTACCCTCGTGGCGACGATGCATAAATTATTTTCATATTCATCGATGTGTTGATATTAGGTATATACTATTATTATTATTATTATTATAATATGACGTGTCGTTTTTGCACGTCAAAAAGTCTACCATGCACACCTGACTTATTGGCGGCAACGACGAAACCGGAAATGATATCCACTCCAAAACAATGTTTCATCCCCCCTCGCACAGGTTTCACACACACACACACACACACACACGCACTCAATCACTTGACTCACTTACTCACACTGTGCAGACTGCACAGTATATTATACGTTCTGCAAACACACTACGGTTTCAAGTTGCCGCATAATTCTTCCGGTCCGTTGGTGGTTCGCCGGTGGAGGCGGTTTATTTTGGCTACGCGACGACCGAGTGAAAATATTATGCCGTGTCGTAGTTTCATCGCGTTTCGCGGAAATGAACACACCGTCCCGCGTGCTTCCGTCATCAACTTTGACGACTTTTCCGCGTAGGGTTTCTGCGGTCGCAGTCGATCTTGTTGCGTCAAAACGCGCATAAATCGGCATCGATTTATATCGTCTGAAAACGTTCGTTTTCAAAACACTTTACCTAACCTATTTATTATTTTTTTTTCATAATAATATTATTTATATACAACACTCTTCTAGCCCAAGAACCCATAAAGCTCGCGGACGAGATAACGGACGCCCTAAAATCACCTTAAAATACGGACCATAATAATATTTAAGGTAGGTAGGTACGCTTTGTGAAATATTACCGTTATTACTACACAAAAGTATAAACATTGGTGTATACGGGGTGATCCATTTAGTGTATGACAATCATTATTCCAGAAAAACACTAAATTTTTTGAAAATAATCTTAAGTTGTTAAAAAACAATATGTTTACTATTTTTTATCGCATTCTTTTTTCTTTTTTCTTGTGGTTGACAACCTACATTTTTATTTTCTCTTCTAATATTACGATCTATAAGCAGTTATTTATTAGTTGTTTAGTTATTTAGTTATAAATATTTAATGTATAGATAAGTGAAGTAGTAAACTAATTTTTCAGGGTACTCTATAATTGTACCACACTACTCTGCTCTTATTAACTTTAAATAGGTATATAAAACTCATAACCTATATGCTCGTCAAAAATTAAATTTTTATACATTAAAGTACTCTAAAAAATATTCTCTTTTTGAAAAAAGAATGTTCAAAATGCACGTTATCAAGAAAAATACTAAATAATTTAAAAAAAATATTGTATTTGAACGACTCAAAATTAGATAAAAAAAATTCTTTTAAAAGAGTTAATAATTGTTGATACACCTAATAAATTTTAAGTTAAATGGACCTTCTAATATAGGTAGTTTTACGCTATACACTACTATTATAGTAGTAGTCGTATTGTGCGTGTGCCGACGATACGACGCGGGTTCGCCGTCCATTATTATTATTTATTAATAATAATATGGTGTTTGCACAATGTATCTGACTTGCAGCCGACCTCCGTCGCCGCCGAACAACCACGGTGCGATCCCGCTATCGATTGAAATCGTTTTCCGTGTGATATGCTCTTTACGTTTTTAAAAGTAACTTATATCAACTTATAAGTAATTGCCCCCTCCCCATCAAAAAAATAAATAAACATTGAGAGGGCAAACTTATGATTTTAAACCGGGTAAGTAAATAGTGATGAATTATTGACACACCCCCCCCCTCCTCCAAAAAAAAACTAGAATCAAGTGCCATCTATGTTTACCTATATTATTATATTTTGGTAAATTATAGTCAATAGATAGTAAAGTATCTCTATTCCAATATAGCATACGTTACATCATTGTTAATACTTTTTCATTCCAGAAATATTTTCTAAACTGTCTATATGATATGCCATATTCAGCATGCTTTAAATGTCTTACAATTAATGAAATACCAGAGAGTCAATAGCCCCCCCCCCCTTTTAAGCGTACTTGTATCTACCACATTGGAATCAAAAAGTAACTACAGCCAAGTCGCAATAATTCGAAAAACTTCATACATTGAATTTTTTTAAACGAAGTGCCCCATAAAGTGTTGTTTATAACTTATGTATAAGTTATGTTGAAGGTATATTATTAGAAAAATACATAGGTAAGTGGAATTAATTTTTATTCCCCTTGGGATTATTTAACTAGGTAGTTGAAAATAATGACCAACTTGCACAGCTTTGGATATTAGGTAATTACCTATATAATATTATATTGCAATACTCATCGCACTGATAATAATTCCGCCGGTACGTACAGGGCTTAAAATGCAATAAATTATTTAACATTTTGTACATAACATAATATTATATGTATATACAATATCATATTATGGAGGTGCACGCGCCGTTCGTGCGTTTCGCTGTTTGATATATATTCAAATAACAACAAACATATCGCGTGAAAATGCAATATTTAACAAACTGTTTATGGAGTACCGTAAGCGTTTTAAAATTTAATGATGAGAGATGGTACAGTGAAAAATGCACAAAGAGATTAAGTAATTTCATATCCATTTCATCCTAGCCGATTAAATGTTAAAAAGCGAAAGTCCGCGTGAACCGTATATAGTTAAATAATCAGAGTTATGTATGCATTTCGGCACACGTACTTTAACATCAAATGGAAATGTGGCCTTAACACACATAGAATTTAAATAAAAATTATTTTGTTTCGCTTTAAAACACGTGTTCCTATATAGTGGGTATTTAGTGTAAAATAATAGTATAATATATTACCTATATAAACACACTTGCAGCATAGTTCCTATGATACATTTATTGTCCGTTAAATCTTTCCAATGATATTTTTGATTTATTCTCTTTAAGGTAGATCACAATGAATTTAGACACTTGTACCGTATATTCTACAAAATGTATCTTTATGTAAACAAATAAGAATATAATATGGTATTTTGGTATTTCACTATATTTAATTCGCTAATAGAATGTATTTAAAAGTAAACCTTTATAATAAATTAAAATTAAAATTCGTTGACGAGACTAATGGATATATTATGGATTTTATCTACAAAATACACTATGGAAAAAAGACATGAGGGAAAAAAATATATTTGTTCTTGAATTCCGTTTTATTACACTCAGAAACGATTAAATTGATGGCAGTTTAACTGTTCTTTCAATAATACTAAGCTTAAAGTAAAACAAGAATGAACACTTAACAACAAATAGAACATTGAAAACAATACGAAAATTGTACAATAAGCATCTTAAAAACTATAATAACTTATCTATGGCAATGGACAACAGTCCTGCGCGCAAGTTAAGATACGAATGCATATTATAGTAAACGCAAATGTCGTACTTGGTTTTTTTTCTTATCGCACTTGCGCAGTATAGTTTAATAAATTATATTGTTCAAATGATTAAATTATTTTATTATTGTTCGGACAACAATGATTGAAGTTTTCGGAAGCGAAAGTCGTGTAAAACTAAATTTCTCCAAGTGGTCGAATAAAATTACAATAATAACATATACATATTATATTATATATAGGTCACTATTATTTACCACAACAAAAGCAAGGTTTTTGAAGTGGAACAATATTGGCTAATTTTAAACCAACATTCTACACCTACAATATTATAAAGGTACACGATGATATGTTATACATAAATATAATATATATATATATATAATATGTATATATATATATATATAGATTCATTTAAACATAAATATAATAATAAGAATAATAGTAATAATAATAATAATAATAATAATAATAATAATAATAATAATTGTTATATACATGGTAAAAAAATGTTTAAGCCTAAGTACGGTGTGAGAAAATTGCCAACGTCGCGCGTCACACGCGAAGGCCGATTGGCTAACAACTATAGCGCAATATTGCCGTTTAGTAGACCTATATAAATTTTAGAGAAAAAAAAACGAAATTTATTTTGTGCGCGCGATTCTGCTGGAAGCCCAACGGTAGCCTAGACTGAATTGTCCTCGAAGTTTCTTTTGTTGCCAACAGCTTGAAATTATTACAAATGTGTTTTTTTTAAAACTTTTTTCATGATTTTTTTTTTTGTTTAAGACGAATCAAAACGAAATTCATAACACCAAAACGGCAGTTGTCATCACAATTGTCCAAAGCGATAACTTGATCATGTTAGTTTTGGTCCCTCCACTTATGGTTGTACAGTTTTTGTCAGACTTCATACTCTCTGGAAAAAAAAAAAAAACAAAAAAAAAATATTGTAGTGAACTAATGTGTACTTATCTTCTATCGACGAATGGGAAATTCATCTAGGTCAACCCTACTTGAAATGGCCGTAAGATCAGGAACGTAGTTTTTCCAAAAAGCACATTGTTCTAGTCTTGGCCCAACGCCGATAGAAGTGTTATTTGTATCTAATGTTAGAAACTCTTTTCCATACGCCGTGTGTACGGGCCACTTGGGCGTGACCCAAGACCCTTCAAATGTTTTGCTTGGATTTCTAAAAAAAAAAAAAATAATAAATAATGATTTGCAGTATTTGTAAGGCTTGAGACCTTGAGGGTTTCAACCATTAAAATAACTTCGAAACCATAATAATGATTTCAACCAAGCACGGTAAACGAATTTTTTTTTTAAAAATTGGACGTGACAAAAATCATATGTTGGGAATAATAGTTTATAACACGGCATTTTATATAAAATTTAATCACACATACATACCTAAATAAAATTAGTTGAGCTACAAAATATTCTAGTATTTATTTATTTATTTCAACTTCATAACATTTTGTACTATTAACACTTATAAGTTTATACTTACTCCCTGTAAGCAAGCTCGCGGTTGGAGTAGGGAGTCTAACTACTAGTTACCGATTCATTTTTATTTGTTATATGTAAATATATGTTCAGGAAGTAAAAAAATGTTTGAAAACACGCTTTTAAAATGTAATTACGCGTATTTTTTTTTTATAGTAATTTTTTATGAGTTTATACTTAATGTGGTTAAATTATTTTAAATGGGTAACAAAAAAATATATAAAGCTGAAGAAGTAATAAGCTCGTATAACATAATATCATGTATACTATTAATTTATTAAATACATAATGAGAACAATTATTATGAAATAGTTAACATACAATGAGATGATGGGTAAATACGATATATTACCAAGTTATTGTAATGTATTGGATCTAATGATCTTATATTGTATTTCTTATTCATGTGAAAGTGCAATGTTTGATTTTTAAGAAGTATGTCTACTCTGCAAGAATTATTATAAAACGATAATTATCTGTTGTAACAAATTTCATAGTTCTATTCGCCCATTATGCTGTAAACGATGAAGATTCAAAAGTAAAGAAACACTTGTGGTTTGTCTAATGAATATAATAGTGTCAAAATGTGACCGGGGTAAATTTCTCAACGACCCGGAACTTAACAAGCGCTCGTAAGGGCAATTATTAGGGTCAGAATAATTAGTTTTGAGTGTTTCACTGACAATATAAGTGTTTTGTTTGAAAAATCGATGTGTAGCAGGTCAAAACGCTAGCATTATGCTACTACAATTATTATTTAAGAAATACTCGTCATTTCGTTCACTAAAATGAGATCGGAAAGTTTAAAGAACTGTCAAAAAATGAAAAAAGTTTCCTGAATAGTATCATGCATATATTTGATATTTCCATCCATAACAATAAGTGAAATATAGAACACATTTCATTTTTGAAGCATTGCTGAGGTGCCAACCCATTACCAATTATTAATGCTTATATATATATCTGTACCATAACATTAGAATATCTATTAGTATTATCTATATGTCTTATTGATTGTTTACTTTAAACATCGATAAATAGAAGAAAAATAAATACATAAAGAAAAAATCCAAGTAATTACTCAGCTAATGTACTTGTCAACTAGTTTTTTAATTGGTTAATCAAATTCTAATATTCACCACATGAAATTTAAGTGTTTCGTGTCTAGTTTTATATTACAGACATACCAAACCAATAATACTAAAAAAATTGTTGAAAATTATTATAATTATAATCCTAAACATCATAATGATAATTTTTATGTGATACCAATTTATATTTTTATGATATCTCAACGTTCTATACTATGGTTTTGTAAATGAGCAAATGTTATAAATAAAATTATACTAACCCTGTTTTTGCAAAATTGGTCCAGTATCTCATCATTTTCTTGCTAAGTTCAATTTCTTCAATTTCGTAGCGTTTATTTGGATTTAATGGATCTCCAAATACATAACTGATTTCATCACCATGCATCACACCTGTCCATTTTGGCCATGGATTGTTTAAAGAACGATGTTTAAAGTAATACATGTACACGTTGTTTCCAGTAAGTGCATATTTATGAGCGAATTCATTGACGTTGCATGTAAACTGATAGTCACCGACCATTTTGTCCAGAGCGTTTCGATTTTTTTCTGGGTCATTTGGGCTAAACCAATCCGTGTATTCAAATTCTATAGCCGATTTAACCGCCGCATCTGCGTTCGGATTAAGTTGTCCAATAGCTTTAACAAAATTTTCACGAGACACCACCACGTTTTCTTCCTTTTTGAAAAGCTCCGTCAAATAATAAAATATTGAATAGTAACCCTCTTCGGAGTTACTACCCATGAGTATATTCGTTTTTTTGAAATTGTTTGTTGACAGGGACTTTTGAGGATAATCGTCAAGAAAAGCGCCATCAACCACCGGGACAAACGGGAAAAAACATATAGCCACGTGGTCCCATTCTTTCTCGACCATCGCTGAACTGTTCACCTTCCTTAAGCACTCGACCGTTTTATGTATGGCGTTTCTGTCATCTGGACATCCCATTGCCTTTGCTAGCTTAAGTCCTCTATTATAACTCTCTTCTCGTGACAAAATCGCCCAAGGTGCTGTTGAGGATCCTGATTCCATGATGGCTTGATTAAAAAGGTTTCTACTCAGCGGAGACAGTAAGTGCAGTGAAACTGAAACGGCGCCGGCTGACTCACCGAAAAGTGTCACGTTGTTTGGGTTGCCGCCAAATAATTTAATGTTCTCGTGTACCCACTGCAAAGCCATTAGTTGATCAAAAAGTCCAGCGTTTCCTGGAACGTCTTCAGTGTCGAAGTATAAAAAGCCTAATGATGCAACCCTGTACTGCATGGATACCAAAATCACGTTTTCTTCCGATACGAGTACTTTAGGATCGTAAATATCTAAAGTAGCAGACCCGGAGTAAAATCCTCCGCCGAAAATCCACACCATCACTGCTGCGTTTTGTGGTCTAGGCTTTGGCACTACTACGTTAATGTAAAGGCAATCTTCTGATACCGGGGAATTTGGATTCCACATTGTAGCACCAGGAAAATCACCAAAAAGCGTGTCGAATATTTGAACGCACGTGTTTGGTGGAGTAGTGCAATTAAGAATCGTCTCTGGGCTTGTTTTGTCCCAACGGTCAATTGGGCGAGGATGCCTAAACCTAAGATCACCTAAAACACAAAATTCTCAATACTCGAATCGGGTATTTTCTAATTTAGTAAATTAATTGTTACTAACCTATTGGTTTTTTTGCGTAGGGTATTCCTAGCCATGCATCAACTAACTTTCCAGTTGACGCTGCCTGTGTGATGCCTCTGATCTTACCCTTGTTCGTGTGAATTACCAACGGATCATCCGATTTATACGCACTGTATGTCTCCCCGGAAGATTCGAAATCATTATCCTGGTTTCCACTGAATTCGGACCTGTTTTATATTAAAAATAAATTGAATATCTAGTCGAGGGTTTAAATTTTATTGGTATTTACCTCCGTCTATGATTAAGGTTTCGCTTCTCTGTGTATTCTGGTTCTTGGGCAAACATATCTGACGCTCGTTGTCTGAATACATGATCGGTGTCCTCAATTAGAATCTGTGGTTCCAGTATTTCTTCGGCTGTTGGTGTCCCAACGCTTTGGTGCCTGGCATGGCGCAATGAAAGTCCATAAGTAGAAGCTACCAAGTAGCCAAACCACAACAACCACTGGTCCATTTTAAAGACTAAAAAAAAAATTTATCATATATCAATCAACTATGATAAAATAAGCAAGTAGAAACTCATATTAAAATCAATATTATATTAAACGTTATTGTCATTATTATGCTTGCAGTATTTCGGTAAGAAAAATAATTTAACGATTGTTTTACTCTAATAAGTATCCGAACCCTAATAAAATGTATTATCGATATACAATTAAATATATTAAGAATGTATTTTAAATGTTATCGTATTAATTAACTTTATCTTGTAATCAACCGATATCTTTTTGTGCGAATGAAAATTCGAAAGCAGATTTAAATTATATTTTCACAAGTACGTTTACGCCAATAAAACAATACAAAATTTGAAATCTTCATTGCAACATTTTTAAAATTGTATTATACTTCAACGTGATTGCCATTATGCGGATAAAAGTAGCTCAGTGACTCAACTTAACATAAGTTACTGCCAGTTTTTACCAAAAAATCTATTTCGGTATAGGCGCCACGACAGAATGATAATAATTATGCAACGAAACATTCTAATATTATATTCAATATGCAGTATTATAGCCTTATACTTAAACGTAATAATAGTAATATAGCGTGTTGTGTTGCAGGATGTAATGGCACACACAAAAAGGTTAAATTCTAGCGTCAATAGTGGGACGTCCAACATTTGAACTTTTTTCGAGAAATGTCAATGCGGTCGAAAAATACACGTCTAAATGTTTCCTCGTGCGAACTCACGTAATAATAAAGCTCGTAACGCGTATAAAAGCCAGTATAAGTCAAACACGGTATTCGAGCGGGGCATAAGTATAGGTATTTGAATTTGGTGTGCCAACATTAGGAGCCATCCCATCACTTAAAAGTCAAACGTTTTCGTATGGCTCTATAGGTATATAATATTAAGGCTGGACATTTATGAGTTAAACAGTTTAAGTCGTGTTACTTTTAGCTAAGTTACGCGACAAGTTTCTTTTTATTTGACACTAACTTCCAACTTCCAACTTAACGTGTTGATTGTGTTTCCATGATATGTAGTTACGTACTAATCAGTTAGTCCGTTCTATAATCGCGTTAAATTATTTTTTTTCTTAGTATTGAGCCTATAGATTTAAATTATTATATTTAGTTTTGAATAAATTATTGCATTTTATAGAAAAAATTAAAAATAATAATCAGAAACAGGAATAGGTATAAGTATTTACTAATTAATTGTGCACTATTGATATCAATAGAGATCAAAATAACGTATACAAGTACGGCTAAGTAGTTTATATATATATATATATATGTTCATAAAAAACTATAAGTTCGCCCAAATATATTAATTTCAAACCTCACAACAATGACACAACTAAATAACCCAGTTCGACATTTAAAGAAATATTTGTGGTTGGTGCCGTGATCTCATGAATCTCGTGGTATCTTATTTGTTATCCTATATGTATTAATTTTAATGTAAATTTCTGTTTTGTGTATACTAAACATGTTAATATACTTTTATTAAAATTACTTATTGTACTTGGCATAGATTGTTAAAGTTAAGTTAAAAAAAAATAGAACTGATTTTTAACTGAATTAAGTTAATTTCTTTTCTATTTAACTTGTAACTTTTGCAACTTTAAACATAACTAACATTTTTCTACAACAACTTAACTTAATGAGTTACATAATTTACTCAGCCTTGTACAATATAATAAATATATTATTATAATGGACAACCCATTCAACGATTTCGGTGAATATTGCAGTATAAATCTCACGTGTTTTCAGTAAATTATAATATAATTGCAGATGTATTCAATTAAGTTCAGTATAACGATAGATATTATTTTCAGTTAGAATATATATATTTTACTTTACACTTAATAGTAATTTACAGCGTTATCGGGGTTTTCGACACTGATTATTCCTTATTTTTAATTAAATACAAATATTGACTTTTCCTTTTTGAAGGGATAATGTGGTTGAAGCTGGAAATGTTTTATTCATGCAGCGGTTTTACCTGCAACCGTGCAGATAAATTTAAAAACTAATCTTTTCAATTGTTATTTAGTTTTATATTAAAGAAAACAACGCTTAAAGGCTTTTGTTGTAGTAAATATAAATTAAGGTAGTATAATATATTTAATCGACCATAACTTATTTTTTGAATAACTATATAGTTGCCTAACCTTCGTAATATGAATTATTAAGTATTTTCAATTGTGATTAAAAACTATGAGCAATATTTTTTATTGACTATACATAATACATATACTTACAATACCGAGCAAAATAATTTTACCATTGCCAATATTTGTATAAATATTAATTTCAAGAATTATAAAAACTATCTAAAATATGTTTAACATAAGACGTTACGTCGTAAAATATAACGTAAAAAATATTTATAGTATTGTGAATTAATTTGTGAAAACAACTTTGAGTAATAATAAAAAGTATGTTGCTGATTGTATGCAAATTGTTAATTTAATTTAAAAAATAAAATACGAAAAAATTCGTTTTATAAAAATTATCGTAAACATTTTTTATTTCATTAATTTTGTTTTTCGTTTTTCATTAAAAATATCATAATTCACAAAACATGAGATTAAACCATTTACGATTATTGTATTATACATTTTTACCTTTGTAAGCTAAAGTGATTTCTTTTTTATTTTAGATGCATTAAGCACTTAAAGCTAACTTAATTCAATTTTACATTTGTATGAGACTTAAATTATTATTACAAGTTGTGTGTAATTTAATTTCTAACATTATTATTTATTATTTTTATATTATACAATTTTATATTTTAATAAACGTTTTTAATGGATTCAATTGTATTCGGTCGTTTCATAAGAAAAACCTGCATGTAATTTTTATTTTGTAATAATTTTGGTTCACTTAAGTCAAAAATTTAAAAACTACACTAAGAAAAGCAAATATGTATAAATAAAGTTAAACGTCCAATGCACAACTGTGATTAAATGTATTTTAGATTCTGAGCGGTGGTCTGTAGAAACTATTACTAATGTTTTTACAATATTTAAATTTTTGGAAACAGAAAACGTTTTTTGAAAAACCTTTTTACTCTATACAACAACTGCCATGCATTACACTGGAAATGCACTACACATGGTTTTTGGAGAGGTAATTTTCCATATTTATTCTTATTTTCTTTACCTGGTCATTTTTAAAAGAAATCATCAAGCATCAGTTGCCGTTTTCATTATAGATAAAGTCTTAACACGTTTTCATGAATACGAATCTTAATGTAATTATTTATCACTGCTTTCAAATGTTAGATATTCAGTGAATTTACCAACGATGTTTATACCTAATATGATTCAATAACTAGACGCAATCAATAATTTATAGTTGAGAGCTGTTGGATGTTTTTAAATGTATTACTCTGTAAATCTCTTACCTCAATTTCCAAAACATATATCTTAACATTATTTTATGTATGATTAAATCGAAAACGTTATAATATTATTATTATCCCGGTACCTAACATTACACATTTGAATAAAAAAGGCCAAACAAATACAAAAAAATTAAATTAAATATCGGAATTAAAATATTATAATATATGATATTAATTATTAACATATTATATAATATATAGTTCAAATTGCACCACTATGCGTGTGAGTATAATATATATGTGGACACAGGAATCTAAATATCAAAAAATGCTTGGATTATATTAGGTACAAGGGAGTCAATAAATAGAATATATATTACAAATTACGATGATCTTTCACAAAATCCGCAACGACTGTTAAATTTCAAAATCATAAACGACAGCGTATACAGGTTATTTCTCAATTGATATGTAGGTTATAATGTGTTTATATACTACCGTATATAATATATAGGGTGACTAACTAGTCAGTTAATCATGGGGTGACCGTAATAAAAAAAATTTATTTTTTATACAGTACAGTATTTTTATTTATTATTTTATTCCCTCGTTAATTGACTTGTCACTGTATGTATATTATATATTATACAATATATACGTGTAACGCAATAAAACTTTAGCATAATTTAAAACAAAAATATTTTTATAAAGTTGTTTATTGTGTTTGTTAAGTATAAATTATAATAACATATACTGATATACGCGCTGTGTCAGACGATGAAAAACCAATTACTGAAGTTATTTGGTTCATTTGTTGCATATTTTATAATATTATATAGGTATGTATATTTATTTTTTTTATGAACAATTATAATATTATATTTTATAAGCTTGATTCCCTAATAATTATACACCTGTTACATACATATAAACTGAATTGTACCACGTGCGTATTATAATATTGTTGATTGTGGGATCAATGAACGATCCCCTGTAAGGTTAGGCTATAGCTGGTAAGCAGGTACATTCAAATCAGCCGATGAGAATAATTTTAGTTGGTTCAGACATGTGAATCGTGAGCCATTCATTTCGTGTTTAACATTATAAATAAAATAAATAATTTTAACACAGCTGGATATGCATCATAAATGGTTTTAAGTTTTAACAGAATATTTACAAATCGTAGATTGTAGAAATTCAATTTATAAACATATTTTGCATTATATGATTAAAAAACGCAGATTCTTATATTTCTCCGGATCAAACAAATTGAAAATACTATAAATATAATGAAATCATGGGATTTCAATATCGATGACCTGGTAATCACTAATCAATAATCTTTTCCATCACGAGAACCGGAAATGGAAATAATTTTACAACCTTGCAATAATCGGTTATACACACGTTTACTCTTAGTACTCTGTCTAGGTAGATACATCTATATTTACAATCAGCTAAATAATTATAAGAATCCAATAATAGTCTTTCTTCAACCCACCTACCACTTGGACATACTTTAAATTTACTTACTTCTACTGTCACTATATTATTACGACATACCTACTAGCACATCCGGTCCAGGGGATCTATTCTCGAAAAGACCGACCAAACGTATACCTACGTAATTACTCATATATACGAACAGTTCGTAACCTTGGCTCGTCTACGTTCATTATAGGTATCGTATTTTTAACAGTATCAATGATCATTGATTATTGGGAAGACAGATTAACACTGGGAGCGCTGTCGACGCTATCGTACTGATGGTTAAGCGGAGTCGGCACTCGAGTCGGGAGATTGTATGTATTTTCCCGAATTTTGCATATATTTTGCTTTAAGTGAAGTGTATTTCGATGTATTTGATAATATCAGTAGAAATTGTACTTACCGACTTATACAGTGAGCTATAAAAATGTATAAAGTTTCGATACCAGAATTAATGTATTATAAAAAGTAAAATAACCAATATAAAACTATATCTGTACATCCCGAATTGGAAGGTACAAATTGTTTCCACCAGAGCGCGTTTTGTTAATCTGTTTCCCCAATAAATACCATGAAGACTAGAAATAAAGAGACCAAAAACTCCGTTTCTGATAACGTGCGGAAATGAGTCGCACGATTTAACGGCCACAGGCTGCGTTGCGTGCGCTAGGGTTGCTAATTTAACCCACGTAATATACGGATTATTCATATTTTTTGGAAATATATGCATTATTTTGAACCATGACCCTCTCTAGATTTTATAGCTTGTACGAATACGCATTTGTACATGTGCGTGAGTGTATATCTCATGAACATGTTATTCTTAAGAAACAAATCTGTGTAACGACACATATAATCGGTATAAAACGATCGTTCAAGAAAACACATGTGTGTGGCGCATCGAATGGTATCGGGCTCAGACTTTCTGTGAACAAATATGTTAAGATATAAAATAACTAGATATAGAGTTAAAAGATTGTATAATATTTAATTACCTATTTACACAAAAATAAAAATAATTATTATGAAGTATACACATATTTTGCACATGTATAAATGCGTAATCGTACAAGTCTATAATCTAAAGAGGGGCATGGACAGCATGGTTCAAAATAATGCATATCATATTTTCCAAAAAACGTGGATAATTTCTACACCACACGGGTTTAAGTAGCAACCTTAGCGTACGCAGCTCACAACCGTACGACTTGGTCCATAGATATATACAACAACTAGATAGCGTCTTTATACTACAATTGTGACCAATGCTGAATTCGACTGCCAATTATAAAGCAGGCAATGTTTACATTTATTTTACATATATTCATGTACAATATACATATATACTTATATATACATATGTCATATGTAGTACTGTGATAATATTACTTTGTAAACATTGCCTGCTTTGTAAATGGCGTCCGACTTCGATGATAAAATGGAGACGTATCTAGTTGTTGTATTATTTTTATGATTTGGTCTCCTTATTCCAGTCTTCGTGATAAATACTATAGAGCAAGGTGGATCACCAATAAAGGTGGAACTCGGTATAGAGTTGTATTACTATTTAATATTTACAATCAATGATACGAGTAAATAATGTAAACAACCGATTCGTATACGAACTGTATTAAAAATGTAGTTGGTAACTCTGTAAAATGTCTATCTTATCACAGTTTTGAAGGGTTTTTAAAAAAATTGTGCTTAGTAATCTGTGACATTTAAACGTATAATATTGTGTATATTTAACGGTATATTGATTTCTGATTTGATAAAAGCATATACAAAATATAGGTATACAATGTAGCCATTATATTGTATATATTATTTTAATTCAGCAAATTGTTTACATTTGTGTAAGTTCTGTATCATAAATGCACGTGTTTTTTTAGTTTTTAAATTATTTAAGTTTCGGAAAATTTCTCTTGGAAATTTAACATTACTATATTCGAAATTGTTATACTTTGAAGAATAAAGCCTTTCAAACTAAACACGCATAGGTACGAAATACCTACTCATATCAAACAAAAAGGTTTGTTTTTTTTTTACTAATTTATAGCTATTGAAATCCCCGTTGATAAGACACCATCGGATACGTTAACATTTTCACGACCAAAACATTATAATGACTAGGAAAATTCACACGCACAACCAATTTTTTTTCTCAAGTCGTAGTTGAACAGACCTAATATTTTGCAATTAATTCCAAACATTTGGATGATATTGCAACGGTAAAGAGCACCTATCTACTGTAAATATATGTGTGTATGAAACAGCGTTACGTCTTGCGAGTAACCGTGCAAACCACTTTGAATATTATACACCAACAAAACCTTGACCTAAAGCTTTTATTATACGGTCTACATTCTTTCTCTCTTTCTTTCTCTCTCACCCTTTCCTCTTTATTTTTTATTACCATCTTTCATAGCAGCCCCGATCCATTTTTCACCGGATATCGTGGATTTAATAGTACAGTTTACGAGCGTCGCAGAAACCATGGTTGCCGTTTATACACAGGGCGTTTAGAATAACCGAGAGTGCAGGGATGTACTCGAGGTTTAAGTACAAAATACCCTCAGGTTAGGTTAGGTTCAAATGCATTAATGCTCTAATTTTCTTAGTATTTTACTTTTTATAATATTTAACGATTTTTCTCATAATCTTTCGTTTTGAATAAAATATACGAATCAATGCGTTTTACATTTTTTTTTTTGTTTAACAATATTTTATATTTTGTTATTGCGACCTTTTACAGAATTCGGAAAGTTCACTTGGAAATTTAATTAGTTCACGTTCATATTATTCATGTGTAAAAATCGAAGTCGTTCACGTTCACTTTTTTTTTTTTATAAAAGAACACTTTTAACTTCGTGTTCTTAAAATATGAACACGTTTTTTGATTGGTCGTCCATTTTAATTACTTTTTTATAATTCTTTAAATAAAACTTTGAGGAGGTATACATTTTTTTTTTTTAAGTTGTGTTGTTGTGTATTATATGTTTAAATACAATTATATAATCTATCATAATAAAATAGATTATAAAATAAAATACCTTAACTTAAATCTAATATGATAATCACTTAGGTACCAATTCGATTAAAATCAAATCTTAACTAATACAATACATGAAAATGTATAAACAATTATAATTGGTAGGTATAAGTTTGAGGGAACCCCAGGGAATCACAAGAGCAGTTTCCCTCGTATTTACTTCATAGAGATACCACAGAAAAAAGGTTATTGTTTAATTTAATGAATTACAAACTAATTTATAAATTAGTATTAACATACATAAAACAAATACCAAATAATTACTTAATTGTGATTTATGAGTAGGTATACAAAATACATATTTCAATTTTAATTAATTAAATACATATATGTAACATACCTAGTATTTAGTAAATTCAGGAAAGTTTCTATAAGTACCTATTATAAAATACAAAATACACATTGATAAATATATCACTTACCTATATATATATTTTCAACAAATGTATAGTTTATACTAAGTATCCTTAGTCCTTATTAATACTTTCATGAATCTGTCGTATACCTACATTGAACTGCATCGTATACAAAGTATATTAATTAAATGTTAAAAACATTTTTAAAAATTTTAAATTTTAAACATTGTACTTTATATGAATTTTCAATAGAATAACATTATAATAAATAAAAAAACCTATTAAAAATAAATTTTCAAAAAGGAATTTAATTTTAAAGGCCTATAAATCGTTCAAGCTCCTTCAAAATTAAAAATAATTTCGTCCACATTCTATTTGACATATTAAGTGACTAGTGAGCGACGTTTAACTGTTTAAGTGTCATTCACAAAATATGAACGTGGACGCGATAAACGTGCATATTGTATAGGTACCTACATACTATTATACTAATAATTTGCACGTGTTCGTTTAAATTAATTAAATTACTTAATTACTGAAATTTGTGAAATGGAAAACTTTATTTACCCTCTTTTGATGGTGTCCAACTGCAATAAAATGTAAATATTAATACCTATATAATAATAATATAATATGGGTTATGTATACATACATTTTTCAGTAAATAAAAAATTATTTAATTTCTCACAAGTTACTTCATTTAAATATCTTGAACTATATTTATGGTAATTTAAAAAGTATCCCGTGCCTTAATTAGATCGCATGTATTCACATTTTATATCTCTTTTCAGTTTATTATATACTATAACATATATTATGGCATTATTATTTTATTAGATAAAAACTCAATAGGTATATGAATGTTTTTTATTACATTGCAAATATTTTTACCGACTAAAAAGACTAACTTTGACAGAATACACTTGAAAAAATGAATTAACTAATTGCACCATACATTAATTATATAATATTCTAAGATAAAACGAACATTGTATGATTGGAATTGCAGACCAATAATTGTGAAATTATTAATGTGGGACACAAGTCCAAAATGATTTTTAGGTAAGTAATTCATAATAAAATTTTCATCGAAATTAGGAAAATACTATTAACAGCCTCACATTAGTCAAAAAAAGGAAAAACTCAGAGAGATGGATCAAATTATGAATGAGGAGTAAAAGTACTCTTAAGAGTAAAAGTCATAAAGTAAGCGCATCTACGACGAGAATATGAATAACGCAATGTGCCAGTAGTATAGAGAAATAACATTTGTATACATTACTTTAAAAAAAAGAAGTATAAATTTAAGTCCATTTTTTCTTTTTTCTTTCGTTTGAAATATATGTATAATATATTCTCTTATGAATCTTTGATACGTTGCGTTCTAATTGGATCACTATTCTTCTTCTCCTCCTCCTTCTTCTTTTTGTTTAACGGCGTGGTTTCAAGATAAAAACTAAAACCCTTTATTTTCTATTTCTGGCTAAGTGATAAAACCTAAACGCGAGATATTTATTTGGTGATACAATTAGTTTTAAAGTTCGAATAGAGTGTAAACGACAGTTATTGGACGCAACACATACTTCGTTATTATTAATGGTGTGAGTCTTGACAACAGAAAAGGTTCGCAACGTTTTATTTATTTTTATTTAAACAATATTGTATCTTGTAAAACATTCACGGGTACAATACTTGATATTTATTTGAGTTTTGATCGGATGTTTGAAAATATTAATCCTGTGAATTTTACCTTTAAAGGAAAAACGGTTACCCGTCAAAATATCTCCATTAAAAATATCTCTGTGAATTTATCTCTAGTAATAAATATCTCTGATAAAATCATCTTCGTAAAAATATCTATGGTAAAAATATCAATGAAACGCTAGCCCTTAAGAGAAATCGCACACACGTACACAACATTATATTTAAAAAAACGATTGGATGTGAAATAATTTGTTTTTATATTTATTTATTAATTTTTTTTTACCAATATTTCTAAATAACTATTTGAAGGATACCTGTAATGAATGTAAAGAAAAATGAATTCATTTAATTGGACATTTAATTATATATTTTTCATATTGAAGATAATTTGTCGGAGATATTTTGTATTGGATAGATATTTTGTCGTATAACCAAGGTATAACACCTCGGAATATAAAAATCTAAAAATACTTGAGAATTTTCTTGACATAATATGTGTACTCGTTTTAGGAAATATACCTTTCAAATTATCAATATAGCCACATAATTGAATACACATTTAAGACTTAATTATATATAGTATTGGCATTTCCCTGTGGTTTTGATAAAATGGCAACAACTACCATAAAAATAACATAATGCCATAATGTTTGGAATTTATGGCATAGCCATTTCATCAAAATGCGTTTTATAGTTAAGTACTGATAATGGTTAAATATTTATATATTTGTTTTGTATTTTTTTTTCGGTGTTTATATGATAAAATATCTTGAAACCATTTGGGACAACTACAGATTGGATTCCATACGTACTAGGTAAGTACCTAATCTTCATAAGTGAAGAAAGGGGTGAAACTATGGTTTTAGGTGCGTGGTCTTTTTTGTAGTACCTACATAATATATTATGATGTGCCAACTGACACGTCTTCTCGATTCTTAGACAGTTGTACAATTATTATTCGATGCGTCGCCTATCGGTATGAAAATAAAAAAGGCTATTATTATTATTCAACGATATACTCATTATATCTGTGTGTAGGTATTGGATTAATGTTTTAAGCCGAGTTTGTGCCATTATATTTAAGTAAACAGGATATCACTGCAAAACGTGTTGTTTGTTATATTATTATTGTCGTATACAAGGTTGGTACTCATTCCATACACGCGTGTGCAATATCGCGCGGATCTGTGTTTTATGTAAAACATTTTACGTGCGAATCAAGAACAAAACAAAATATTTATTACGTACCTATACATATTATATAAACATATTAAGCATATTATCATCGTGTACGTAATATCTATACGTTGTATACGGGACGACTGCAGCGGTGAATACCTCTAACTAATAATAACCAACTAAAAACTAATAATAAGCTCACCGTGTCAGTGTATCAAACTAATAGCAGTATAGTACACCAAAAAGGTTAATCAAAAGTCAAATAACAATAATTTATTATATTCCGAAGACACCGCCGCATCTAGTGTCTACGTGTCTCGAAATGACAATAATCCAAAGCGCAACCACCGCGTCACGACGTTATTTTTTCCGACAGAAATCATGAAATATTGTATACGCGTAGGTCATAGATATGGTAGTAGAATGGTAGGTACATTTATGTCAGTGTTATAATAAAACCACTGAATATGCCTATAATTTGAACAAACATATTATAGGCATTATTGTAAAAATTAACAACATTATTGTTTTATTCTCTCTCTAAAATTGATGTATCACTGTATCAGTCAATTCAGGGTTGGCACAGTAAAGCCCAGCCGAATAAAAACCTCGGCTACTTTAATCGGTGCAGCAATATCAATTTTTGATTTTTTTTAAATCCCTTAATAAAGTCCGAGTTGGTTTTCAAAATCAATCCATAAATATTAAATTGGAAACATAATTTAATAAGCACCATAACTGCTATACTGTAAATAAATTACCATGGTAACACTATTAGAAATTTAAGATATTTTAAAAGTTGTTATCAGTAAAAAAATAAATTATTTTATAGTAAATAATCAATATTAAATATTAATATGTCTTAAAAGTTCTATCATAAATATATAAATTTAAGTAAATATATTATTACTTAATCAGTGATGCGCCTAATTAAACAATAGGGTTTTTCAAATGTGATTTTATAAAACCCCAAATATCGAAATCTTAAAATACTATCGAATTTTTGGACTTTTACTGAAAAAAAAAACATAATAAATCCCACATAGGTTGGATTTTCGAGTTTTCTAACCCTAAATATTCAATATAGCTTATATAAGCAACTTACCGGAAGCAAGCAACAACACATTATAAATTTCTAAACCTAAATGCATTCAGCTATAACTTAAATACACGAGAAAACTGAAAAAAAAATGTACTTATGAGAGTTTTTTAATCGAGTAATCTTTTTGCATTTAGGGTACACAACGCTTAAAAGTTTATTATTATCTTACTAATTTCGAGTTAATCATTGTTGTATATTTGTATGATACCTAATGCAAGTTCTTGATCAAATATTCGCTGAACGAATAAATCACCCGAATCGTAATTTCCTTGTTCTTCGCACCACGTTAAATAACACGATTTTCATCCAGTCACATGATTTTAAATTAAATCAAGAAACGCTTTGGTAATAATTACGCTTTCTGCGTGGACGATCGTCCACCCTCGCACGCACACGGTCTAGAAATGAAAACATAAAGTTTATGCGCTTGTAAACTCTTATTATGTACCGTCGAAGTCCAAATCAAATTAACGAGGTCCTTTCAGGTTCGACTCGTCATCCCTTTAAATAGTTAGTTCTGTCTCTGAAAAATGTACAATAAACCGTAGCATTTGTCCGATGTCAGCGTAAAAACAACCTATCTCAAAATGTGTTTCCATACCGTGTCCAGTATTCAGTATTTATAATATTCGTCCGCCGAAAACCTTCGACGCCATCATTTCTATAAATGATTCATTCGCTAATACCAAATTATTCTTGGCCGTACTACTGCAATATTTATCTGCCGAATCGCTTTCATTTTTCCAATAAATAATTTAAGCTCGTCGCGCGCTTATCTATTAACACGGGACACAAACAATATTATAATATACTGATTACATTTCTCGATTACTTTTTTTTCTTTAGGTAGGTAACTGTTATATTGCAGCTATAAATATCATGTACAAAGATTTTTACGTTTCATTCACAACAAACTGTATTTTTCTTTATCTTGTGTACTAAATAATATTCGTTTCAGAGAGCACGACGAGAAGAATTATTAAGGGTTCATCAGATAACAATAACAAAAAAGAATATTTTTAGTTTTTGCCGTTTGCTTGTATAAGTTATATAAGTACAAACACAGACGCTTCGTAATGCGATCCGAAAAAAACGAATTCTCATTGTACACTATATATATATAAAAATATTATATTATCATTCTATATTCATACCTTATTTTAGTCCATTGTTGTATAATGGACCAGACATGTCAAAATACACTACCCACGTCCCATCTAGAGTTCAATATGATATCAATCAACTGCACGGAATTAATTTCAAATCAATTTCTATTGATTAAAAGACGCAGAGTTCAGGCATTTTGCCCAATTTTTCAAGCCCTTTTCCAAACTTTGTAAGTCATCAATAAGTTTACGTCGATTGATTTAAAGTTGGCATTTAACCACGGTACAATATATATTTGGCAGAATTATTGCTGTCCTGTTATGCAACTGCAGAGATATTTGTTTTCAATTTCCAGTCTATAAAATATGGTTTCAGTCTTCGCCTAATTATTTCAAAAGTCACACGCCAGAATCTCATATTATAATACGTAATAAATAACGTATATAGGTACCTAATTATCGTTATTCGAGTCATTTTTAAAAACGGTTAAAATCGATATACCGGCTGATTGCTGGTTATGGACCTAGCCTATGAAACAGATATACGTCGAAACATTTCAATTCGATTTATAGTTTATACTAAGTACAAAGGTATAATTATTATATTATATTATTTTGGATATAGTATTATAATATGGTGCACAGTGTACACACTTCATGCGTAGTTACGTAAAAGTCTTAGTAAAATGGGTAAAAGGAAACTATTGATTTGCCCGAAACGTTTTCCCTGTAATTTCAAGGGTAGCGATGTGGTTTGTAAAAATTATTCAAAACATTCTCTCTACCTCGTGCCTGCGGTCCTTTCCGCCTCCGCCAAATTCTACTACGATACCACTACTACTACTACTACTCTACTACTACTACTACTACTACTACTACTACACTACTACTACTACTACTACTACTACTACTTACTACTACTACTACTACTATTACTATTACTATTACTACTACTACTACTACTACTACTACTACTACTACTATAGTAAAATGTTTTACACACCACACAACTTACACCCGTAATTTCGTCGGGGAATGCGTTGCGGGGTGCCCCGCCCACACATTTTACGGCCACCCCGCCGACCGTGTGAAACGCCGCGGCTTGGGTGTATATAGGCTCATTTTGCACGCGAGCGCCTCTTCACCTCGCCGTGATTAATCGTTCACTAAAAGCCTGCGTAATTCCACGGCTGGCAAAGATAAACGATTCTGAGCGAGGAGGTGGAGGCGGCGACGGTGGGCGGAGACGCGTAACGGAGAGAGCATTATTATTATTATTATTATTATTATTATTATTATACGGTCGGCGGTGGCGGCGGGACGCGCGTGTGTGCGAGAGGAAATCGATTCGACGGTTATGCGCAAGTGTGTACCGTATGTGTGTGTGTGTGTGTCCGTCCCCGCGGACAGACAAGTCTGTACTCCAAATTATTGCCATGTGTTGATGTGTGTGTGTGTGTGTGTGTATCGCGGATGAAGAATGTTTTTACGATGTGGGAGAACGGGTGACGATTACACGGCGATTATACATAGTACGGAGTGATCCATTCAACTGACTGCAATAATTTTTCAAATAAATTATATATGCGATTTTGAACTGTATATATATAGGTATATAATAGGCACATGTTTATAGCTTGAAGTATTTGTACAAAACTACATTTTCTATTTTCCACCATTGCGGTGTGTTTCTAGAATTTTTTCAATTTTTCCAACGACGCATTCGGTATTTTTTTTTTACATTTGCTAAAAATGTTCGTGTGTAGTGTATAGCGTACAGACTATAGACGCGTCGGACACCGAAGAGTTAATAATGCATTTTGTGTGTTAGGCCAAAAAGCATTGAGAGTTAAGATTAGGAACGGAGTAGTGCTGGATCTCAGCCTATTTGCGTGATGACCCCTTGACCCCTTGAAAACGATTGTAGCCGCCTAAATGATGGATCACCCTGTATATAAACTCGTGTACGCGTAATATCATTGCCGTCGTTAATGCAATGAGGAAGCTGGTAGTTAGTGGCAACTATTATTATACGCGCGTGTGCGTGTTTGTGTGGGTACGTGACGAGGGTCGGAACCCATGTGAAACCCGGCCCAGTCGTGGCGGGTACGAGCGCCGGCTATATTATAATATTATTATATTATATCATATTATTATATTATTGTACACGTCGTATCAAGTGTGTACCGTATCAATGTATCGTGATATACATATATATATATATACCTACCCGTGTTATGACCGCTTAGATCCAGTCTCGGGATGACGTATAGTTCAAACGAATATCGTGTACTATACAGTACTATTATTTACACTTCTTTTTAGACGATTTTCTACACTCGACACGCGTATTACGATAATTATAACTATAATATAATCAGCTAATATGATGAACCATGCTGCATGGACGCAACTTGGTGGGAGCTTGTGGAGGGGGTTCTTAACCCCTGAATGCTTATCGGATAATTAGTCACGAAAAATGTTTTCGTTCAATGAGGAATACAATTAGCTAAGAACGTGAGCTGAGAGGTATGCTGCAAGACTATTTCTATTTTCTAAAATATGGCAAATGCTTATATGGTTTGTTATATTATTTTGACGAGTGTCTATTGTGGTAAACCTATAATAATTTCTTTTCAAACAAGAACCAATATTTTTTACTGTAAATTATTCGAACTATTATGTATTTATAAATCTAAATAGTTTAAAATATGGACATATTATGGTCCTTGCGTATATTTAAAAATTTCAATAAATGTTGGTGTGCATGCTTGGTGAATCATGCTGGATAAATATTGATACCAATTAAGTATAAATTTATATTTATTACAAACTATTTGCAAATATACCAAATTTGTATAAAACTAGAAGAGATTTAATAATGATTAATAAGGAGAGAATATGAGGCCTACAGCCCACCCAAATATGTGGTCTTAATTGCGCCTATGAACCCACGGTTACGAGACACGTAAATTATATTCAGAGCTGGCCTGAAGGCGGAGCGGGGCCCAGGGTAATATTTTTTTTTAGGCTAGGCCTCAGACTATAATTCTTACAACCGCTGTCCCATACCAAAGGCCGGCTATGATTATATTATGATAATAATAAATAATAATTCGCGGGTTTTCTCATAAATGTCAAAAACTCGCGATACCTGTACGCACGACTATCCAACGAACGAATGAGATTTGCCGCCACGGCCGGTCGCTTTCAACTTGAAATAATATATGATATTACCGATTTAATACCGTCATAAATATAAATGGAATATAATGGTTTTTTGTTATGATTATTATTTGAGAAACTCTTTGCGCAAACCAATATTTCATGCGCAACCGTTCGCCCGTTTACAATGGTATTTATATATATTATATAACGTGCAATATAGTACAAGTGCCCATATAATATACGTCCGAAATGGTCTGAACAAGTGTGTACGAAATGGCAATCACGCTATTATTGACGTAAAGAGCTGCCGTATATACATGCCTCCATAATATACAGTCACGTCATGCAAAACCAGTCAATTAAACAAATTAATCGAATAATAAATCCCGATCCGAACGTACGCGGGACTAACGTGTCGTACCTATACCTACACAGTCGGACGGGCGACGCTATTAGACTTCCGTGCATCATAATTAAATCGTTTGTAAAAAAAGAAAAAAAAGACCGAATAGAAAAACGATGTAATAAAATCAATTGCGCGCTGTATGATTTATGTACCGCGCGCCGAACGGCGACGATATTATATATTATTATTATTATTGTTCAACTTTCAACCGACGACGTATACCTATAAAACGTATAATACCTACAACATACCTCTATATATTTTAATATAATGTATAGTGTAATGTACTATATACACACGCTCCCTCAAGTATTCAACGATTAACTTTTTGAATATTCATATATACACACGAACACACACGCATTATACCTGCACTTGCAGTATACATATATATATATATATAAAACGTCTTTATACATCAGTATAGATATATTTATGTACGTTATACGTTTATGCCGTGTACAAGATACCTATATAGATAGTCCAAGTCCGATAAGTATACACGAGCCGATTTTAGTCGATATGCCAGTGCCAGCGTTCTGCGCGTTTCTCTTGACAGGGCAATTAGGCGATGTATATATATATATATATACACGAATACATAATATAACGCTAGAATTTTCAAAGCACGACTTAAAATGCAATTTTTTCACTGCTCCGCAACACCACCTGCTCGTCTACCACTTAGGTTTATAAGCACAGCGCCCTTCCCATCCCGCCGTATATATTATATGGTATATATCACACAACGCGTTCCGGAAGGAAGACACGTTCCCGCGCCTTGCAGTCTTTGCGTTTCGACTTGTGCAGGATATATATATATATATGTGAAATGCGGCGGTATACCTGTGAACACACACGCACACTCTACACCCGCACACACACACACCAGGTATACGGTATAGTGGTATATACTGGCATTTTGATTAGGTACACGGTGCCATCGCCTAGCCGTACACACGCCCGAACGATACGGTTTAAGTGTAAAACGCACGCAAATGCACAAGTAGGTACCTATATAATATATATATATATATATATATATGTACAATATGGATATCGTAAACTGCACGTATACATTCCTACAGGAATTATATATATATACTACGCCCGTGATTGTAAGCGTATATATATATATGTATATACGGTATACACACACAAAACGGGGTCACGGGTCAAAAATACAAAACTCTTAAAAAAACGGGTAAACGGGGGAGAAAACGCGCGGTACCCACATTGTACATATATATATATATATAATATAGGTATGTATACGAAATTCAAGGTGAAAATTTAAGACCCACACCACCGACAGCCCCTCCTTTCCCGGGGCAGTGCGATGAGGATGGAGAGGAGGTTGTGTGTGTGTGTATATATATTTTCTCCGCGTTAGCCCGTTCAACGCTTTGCCTAAATATTATTATCCGCAATGCGGGTGCAACGACGAGGACGCCGAGCCGCAACGTGCCATGTTTCGCGACGCCGCGGCCGGCACATATTATTATACACGCGCGTACTTCCGATAATAGTATAATATTATATATTATACGTTATGTTTGTGTGTGTGTTTTGTTATATAGTAAGAGGATACGAAAATAGGATATTGATGGATTATATATTATTATATAATATAATATATTATATTATATTATGTACTGAAAATGTATAATATACCGTTCGGGCGAGCAGTATGTGGCCAAACAAAAAAAAAAAAAAAAATTATATGCACGCGCACACATATTATATTATGGCAAGAACCGATCAATCATCGACGAGACTAATGGAAGAAACTGTCGAGGTTTGTTTCATTTTCCAGTTTAAATGATAAATTCTACAAAATTATTGAAATAATTCAGATGCAGCATACCTTCATAATACATTAATGCATTATATCTAACGTTATTACGGAGATATTGTATATTATACAGCACCACTACAATGATGGAGTAGGCGGCAACCATTATTGAGGACGTAGGTCAGTAAACTTTAGGGTTATTTTTTATTTAATGATATTCGCACAGAGATCAGTATTGTGCCATTGCCGATAATAATCGATAATAAACCATATGCAAAACTCACGCACAATACCATTACGTGTGTATAATGGGAATATATAATATCGAGTTTTAAAAAAAAAAAAAACAAGAGAACTCGTTCTGCTGTATAGCTGAATTCTAGTGTACACCACTGAGTGGTTCAATGTAATGTATGTTTTAAATATTAATTCAATGCTAAAATAACTAATTTAAATGTACGAAAAACGAATTTTAGCGGAGAGCTTTTATTTCTAAAAATATTTTATAATATAATATTTCTATCTCTATATAAGTGAAATTTGAACTTCAAACGCTAATAATAAAAATTGTACCAAAGTATTTTCAATGTTTTTAAACTGTTACAGAAAAAAACTTATGAGGAACTTTGTATTACATTTTCAAGTTATTTTTCTAAGAAAAATAAATCGGAAAAAAAACTCGAAAATATTAAATTTCTATATAAATAGCTCAAGAAGAACCTACATATTTTGAATATAATTTCATATCTAGAAAACGCTTTTATATATATTTGATGAAAATATCAAATATTTTTTAACTATAGCACAAAAAAGTAAAAACAGAATATATTTTGTCAAAATTGGTGTCACGTAAATATTCCTATTTTTTCTTAGTTTTTATAGATTGTATAGAAAATTATTGTGCTTTTTGAATTTTTACTTTTCACTCCTCAGAGTACAGTCTAGATCCAATTTACTTATTTACCACCCAGTAACTACCCTCAATAGGTATTAAGTACAAACGTTCATTGCTCCGCCCAGAATCTAAAATTATTGATAAAAAATAATAATGTATTACTGTTTCTACTTTCTACAGTTAGTTGTTATTCAAATCATTTATACAGAATTATGGATAATTTTAATTTTTGAAAACGGATTAATTTAGTCGCAATTATTAAGTTACGTCCATTAAAAAATTTAAAATATCCAACCTTTTTAGTCTGTTTGAATGAACACAAACAGCCTTATTGTTATGATATTATTATAAATAAAAAAATTAACTCTAAAACTTCATTTAATTTAATATTTTTTTATTATTATAAATACCATTTCCGGAATTCACTTTTAATTATTTTTATTTAAACAGTAAACATTTTTATATATATATTATTCCAACAAATTTAGTAATATTTCAAGGTATTCATGACATTCAGCTATGTATATTGTCTGGTTTTTTTTTATTTGATGAAATGAAATAATAAAACAAAAATTTAGAATATTTATAACACCATTTCAAAAAATGTTCATAAAGTAGTCGTACGTTAACATTATTATTATTTTTATTTATATAAGTAATATACTTTTCTCAAAATGCACAGTTTTAAAATACTTGCACTCACACACTCACTCTTAAAGTATACCTAACATAATATTTCATGTTTCATAACAGAAAAAAATTTTAATTAAATTAAAAACAATATTTGAGATTCCATATTTTTAATTAAAAAATATAATTATTAATTAATTGTATGCCAAGAATTTACTATATTTACTATATTTTTTCTATACGCAAGCAATAATTATTAATTTTAAAATTGTAAAAAGGTGATTTGCAAGGTTTCATTATTTCAATCGAAATTCGAAATACCTAGATTTGTATTTTTTATTATATATTAAAATCAATACCGACAAATTAATATTAATATTTATTGCATGAACAAAACTGGAAGGGTTTTACATTTTGAATTTAGTCGATAAAAATGAATTCGCTGGAAAATTTGTTGAGTGACATATACAATCGTTTGAATGTTTTTTTTTTTTTTTATCAAAATTAATTTACTTCTACAAAACTCAATACTGCAGGCAATTGATACTCCAATCATTTTTTTTAATCATCATTGGCAATTGGCATCCTATACTAGACTATCGACAGTAGCTTTTAAATAGTTCCAACGCTGCAATCAATTAAACTCCATCACTCGATTTGGGTTGGACGCGAAAGACATTAAGTAATTTGTAACAACAAAATATAATGAAAGGTTTCCTATGTAATATATTATGGCTTATAGCGTACCTATAATGACGACATATCCGTAATATAATATATAGGTATAATATATACTGCAAAACTCAATGGGCCGCATTAATCTAAGGAGTAATTTCGTACGGAATTAATCTAATGACAGTATATAGTGTAACAACCCAATTCAATTTACGAGAATTTATCGACTTTATCAAGACCCCGAAAGTTGGAGAATGTTATTATTTTGATTCCGTGGAATGTAACATATTAAAATTGCACAATCGCTTTCGGAAACACGAACAATGTTAACGCTTACATGATAATTTGGAAACTATGTAGCAAACTATCTCCAGTGTACAGTACTACATTATTATTATTATTGTTGTTGTTTTACATTAATATATAATACCTAAACCTAAGATACGTATAGGTGGATAAATCCCCCCCCCCCGAGACGATCTGCGTTGGAGGACCACGTTGTCAAAGTGATTTTTAATCGACCAAAACGATTCGAACACATGTCTTGTTGCCGTTTGGAAATAGCTGCATTAAAACGCCGTCGCGTACTCACGGTAACACTATTAGAGATGGTTCGATAGATCGCTACCGTCGTTTACACCTCATAATCAAAAGTAACGTTTTTTAGGCGTTTGTCCATAATATAATGCAGTGTACCTAGACATACGTTTGCTCCGACTCGAAATCTCGTTTGTACACAACATTTTCATTTTGCGGGTGAGTGTATAAGGTCCGAGAGAGCAAAGAAAAATCTCATCAAAATGACTCGGTACTCGTATCCGGGGGGAAAATCAATATCTTCTCTCTCTCTCTCACTCTCTCTCTCTCTCACCGTCAGCCACCGCCGCCAGCCCCGTCTCCGTCCTCACCCCGTTCGTGCCCACCTCACCGATTCTCGACCACTCCGACAACGCGCCCCCTGCCAAACCCTCTCCGAAACCCACCGCCGTGCTACCCCACGCACCCTTGATGCCCAAGACCCCGCGCTTCATTCTCAGACCATTCGTGTCGAACTATCCCCGCGGTTTGACACCGCCGTAACCGTCACGTTGTTTTCTTTTTAATAACAACAACAACGTCGCGCAGTGTGTTTGTTTGAATAGCTTCGGGAGTGACCGGCGACAGCGTTTTAATTGCGGACGGAAATTATTATTATTATTATTATAATACCGAACAAATTGTCAAGGCCGTCAGGGCTTGAACGCGGAACCGTATAGCAGCAGGTTAACGTGGCGCCATTGTTTTCCTCCGACCGGAAAATTATAAGAAAATGGTCGGTTTAATCGGTTCGAATCGTGCAGATGCACGTACACGGCAAAAACTGATGGCAGGAGCGTATTATCCTGGGGTGTACAAATTCCAAATCAATTGCGACGGCATGTTTCCTACACCCACACGCACATATTTATGTATATATTATATATACACACCACCCAAGTATCACCCTTCGTCGTCTTGTTAGCATTAAAACGTTCATTTTTGGCGTCCCGTCCTACCACTATATACAATCACCACCTCTACCGCTACCACCTCCTCCGTGTCGTTTCCGACGACATTCTAATTATCTCGAGTTTTTCAGCCGTCACACCGAAACGTCGACTTCTTCGCGATCTACAAAAAGATATTTTTTAATGGGCTACTCGATTTTTTGCTGAAAGGAAAACGTACAAAAATATATAAAAAAAAAATTATATATATAACAATAAAAAAAAAAGATAGCATTTTATACAGATGCTTTTGCTTTATAGTAACGATGACGTCGAAAACTTGCTACAACGACGACCACTGCCACCACTGTTAATATTATATATTATTGTAAACGTATGAATGCGATAATGGCTGTTTAAGACGTTTTTGGTGCGGTAAATCCGACAAGAACGACGTGAGATCTGTCGATGTTGTTCACGCGCAAATTGACTGAAAGTTCTTCAAACTCGGAAATCTATTTAAAAATCAATTATCGTACATATATATATTTTTGTATAGAATAAACAACGGCAGCGGTGTGTGAAAACATCGCGTGAAGCCGACAGATGACGATAACGCGCACGCGTCAACCTATATACACCGTAAAAAATGATGGAATATTTTTTATATTATACTGCATAAATATATCGCTTACACTCAACACGTACACTCGACAATATTTTTGGGTACGAGTCGGGAAATGTAAAAACGAAGTGCGCTGCGGGAAATTTTATTTTATACTTTCGTCGTACCTATACCCATAATATAATATATTATAATACTGTAGCGGCGCGACTTTAATAATATATACCTATACCATCTGCATATTATTAGTGCCGGCACTAAAAGTCCAAACGACGGGGGAATTGAAATTTGATTCGAGTGTAGGTAGGTGTATTACGGTGTCTGTAGACGGAAAAACGACGCGGCCATATTATAATTTATCACCGCCACCTATACGGCTATGATACGCCTATCAATAATGACATGTCGGGTATAGAACTATATTAAGAGCATTAAAATATCGTTATGATCGCTATGTATTGTTGTGCTTACAGCGTATATCTATTCATTACGATATTGTATAATATTATTATTATTATATTGTGTAGCCGCGTGCGCGCCTTTTATGTTATTATTTCGAACAGTAATAATTAGTTCATTATTTCGCGCGGAATACATATATACGCGTATATTAGTCGCAAAAACACACACAACTAGGCGCTATAGTGTACAACATACGCGATGTATACACGGTAATTTATTTTAAATCGTATAACCACGTTCCTCCACTTGCTCGTTTCAAGCCGTTATACATTGTTTTGTCTGCGCCTCTTGTCTCTTTCATATATATATATATGTAGGTATAATGCAGTATATGAGTAGATATATATATATGTAAAGCGCGCAGGCGATCTGCCTAGTTACTCGCACCAAGCTCTCTTGACATTGCCTCGAGTGCTGCACCCGAAAAGAAAACCGATTTAATTGCTTTTGTTCCGTACGCCGCGGCAATTCACTCCACGCTTCCAAAACATCCTTATGACTTACTCTAGTATGTATTGTATATTTGTATATCGTGTGTATAGGATGATTGTACTGCGAGAATAATATTATTCGCAACCTCCCCCCCCCCTCCCCCACTGAATCAGTGATTAACGAACCAAACCGAAAAATAATACATATATCATACACCATACACACACTACTATAATATTGTAGAGGAGCTGCTGGACTAACGGGTTTACCTGATATGCCGACAACCACTAGTCGAGTGCGTGCCATCAAGCGATAACAAAAAAAAAAAAAATAGAACACACACATTTCGCGAGTGTGGAACAATGAACTTTTGTCATTAAAATTTATCAGCGGTGGTTTACTTGAAATTAAAATATATTTTTCGGGTACATTGAAGTACTATAGTAGGCATAACGTTTTTTTTCTTTTTACTTTTACTGTATAAAAGTATCAAAACTCCCTTATTTCTACTACACACACGCTCCATTGGGTACATTCCGCTATACAATTATGTGTACCTAAATATAATATATCCAGTACTGTGATAAAGGGGAAAATGACTGAAATTAATAACAATGCGTGGAATTTTTTTAAATCCGAGAAAATGTCGATGAAGTTTTACATGAAAAATCCCCTCAAAAAAAAATGACAGAGTGATTCACCGACCATGCCTATCTCATTTTTTCTATAAAAATAATGAAGCAAATATTGCAGTAATTAAAAATCTAATATTTTTGGAATTTTTTTACAATATAGGTACTTAAGAAGATGTCAGCGCACTATTTGCTTTCTCTCTCTCTGACCCACGTGCAACATAGCAAATTTACGTGTAGCAGAACTAAACCGATGTTATTACTTTTAATATTAAAGTGAATTCATCTATAATCAATTTTTAAGTTAAGAACATTATCTGTGTCCTTATATTGGCTATTTATGATATTTTAATTTTCATGTTGATTGTGAGTAAATTATTACAATTTAAAAAAAATAAAATATTGTAAAAAAGCTTAAAAGTTAATCTTTAAACTTAAAGTTTGATAATAAGTAAATTCACTCTAATATTAAAATTAACAACATCAGGGTTGGTTCTGCTAAACATAAATGTGCTATGTTGCGCGTAGGTCAGAGAGAGAAAACAAATGGTGTGCTGACATCCTCTTAAAGAGTTTCTCGAGATATTTTTGTAATTCTTAAGGAGGGTCCAGTAGAGATATAAACATCAGTTTTTCAAATGAGAGTTCCCTTTTTAAATTGTAAATTATCTAAAAAAATTTAGTATCAAAATCAAAACTTTAATAAGTAGGTACTTTTTGAGTTATTTAACTTTGTATACCTACTAAGAATAGGTTTATGATAATGGGTTTGAAAGATATGTGGGCTATGGTGATTTTAAAACGTCAGTATCAATATTAATCTATCAGCATTTATAAAAATGTAAGTGTAGTAAATCCGTTTTTAAGGACTATTATTCTTAGTATACTCGTTTGAATTTTGAATTTGGTACATCAACATTTTCAAAAATATTACCCACTAAATAATTTACAGTAAAAAAGTGGGGTTCTCGTTTGAAAAACTGAAGCTTGGATATATCTTGACACCGTAAGTAGGTAGTACAAAAAAATCTCAAGAATTTTAAAATATGGTCTAAATATGTTTGAAAATTCCAAGAATCAGAATTCGAATTCATTATTGAAGTAAAAATGGATGGTTATAAATATATATATATATAATGTGCCTTAATGTGTGTATTATAAACGCGCACTGGTACTAATAATTTACACTGTATAGTTAGTCGATACAATGACACAATGTCACATACGAGGTATAATATACAATCTCATTATCTAAATCATTATACAGCAAACTCGTACACAATAATAATATAGATTTCATTTTATTGAATTGTGTGTGCATTATATTATTTTATTATTATTATTATTATTCGGTGTCTCGTATTGTAATTTTATTTGCAAACAAGCATTTTGAACATTTGTGCATTATAATATCGTATAATGTGTTATTATAATTTGTAATATGTTATTATATATTCTGAATTTTGTACCACCAGCGCTTTTCGAGCATATTATTAAACGGTATAGTACAATAAAATATGCCCAATATAATTATAACATAATATACGATAATAATGGATGTGAATAAGTACCTAATTGTGCGTTTATTATATTATATTGACTGATGCCTAATCGCATTCTCCTCAAATATACGTCGTTTACACGTATACTTGTATTTACGAATTACTTAATTCGATAAGATTTCAAACTGTCTATTGTATCTACAACGTGACGGCGGTGAGTTTTTGCTCTGCATATTATAATAAGTAGGTATAATTACATAAGATAAGATTCGGCCTAACCTATGGCTATACACGGATGTATACACATGTAGAAACACGGACGTTTTCTAAGTCGAACAGACGAAATCATCGCTTTGACACTTTCAATGTTTCGAGTATAACATAATATATTATAATATTTTATAGTCTCCAATAGCTCGTCAGAAGCAAGCGAGATTTTTTTCAAACAAGAAAAAATAAATTTCTTTCCACTGTTTGACGAATACGAAGCGCACTGCATGTCGTGTGTCCGTGTCATATTATTTTCGAGTTAATTGTTCGTAAGTATATTACCTATTTGATTTGCGTAAAGGTTATCGAAACATTTATACAACCGTTGTATCGCAAACGAAATCACTACTAGACTTATTTTGTTCTGAACTTGCAATGATTTATAACTTTTAAAAATTAATCACCTAAATGTATTCTCTGTGTTGTAATTATATAATATAATTAAATATACCTAACAGCGAGTAATGACTTAACGTAATACGTATAATATGATGACACATTTATAAATTATTTTCAAATGTTATGAGAAATTAAATTAAGCGAGATATGCACAACGTTGAGACGACAAAATGACAATCGCACGGAAGGCCGTATTTGAGGTTTTTGGGGGGATTGAACCCCCTCCCCCACAACTTTTTTTATAGTTGATGAATTTAATTTATGAAACTAAATTAACTATAATAATAAAATTTACCATGTTTCCCTATTAATTATGAATTATATAATAACTATATAATATTATGTTTGTATTGTTATGCCTTATACAATTTAATATTATTTTATACCGATATAAATATAATGCAATTGTGCGAATACAAACTTTGTTAGAATTTATTATGTATAATAAATGTATCACACACGATTTATCGGTGTATGATGATAACTTATCGAACACTATACGTCTATATTATATTGCCGTTTTAACCAAAATGCGGTTACTAAAGTATAATATTATACTAAATTTCATTCTGAAATTTTTCCAAATATAGCTTTTCTTTTAAAAATAATGAGCTAGGTACATTAACAGTTACGACATCAACACCAAAACGCACATCTCCTATCAAGAAAAGATTAAAAAAAACCATTCACGAAACTCATCGGACGACCAAGTACGTCTTACAGATCTTTTGTCTTATACCAGTTAGAGGCTAGAGTGTACATAGACAAATTGATATTATGATCGATTGTCTTACAAAAGAAAAAAAAGACTGCTAGACTCAGACACGTATTTAGAGGGTGGCAAGTGTACCCTGTTGCCCGGGGTAGCAAATTTTATAGTCAATTTAGAGGATGGCAAATTTGTATTGACATAGTATTATTGTGTATTAATTATATCAAAAAATAAATACTTGTATATTATATATTTTTATTTTTATTATAACCTTCTGTCAAAAGCAAATATTACAGCTTAAAAATGTATATTGTTTTCATCAACTAGTTGAAAAATAATATTAATAATTACAAAAAATATTTATGGTTGACTATAAACTATAAGAAGGGCGTATTGCGTTGACATTATTGACAGTTGAATCAGAAATAACAAGTAGGTAAAGCAGTTTTTTAAGATATGTTAACTTTATTTTCAAATCTCTAATCTAGGATAAAGTTATAAATGTACCTAGATTATAATTATTAGTACAATTAAGATGAGAAAAAATACAATTAAAATAAATAATACATTTTTTTCAGTTTATATTTTATTTTTATAATATGAGTGTATTTTTATAACTACTCGGATACCAAAGGTACTAAATTCTTTCAAATTGATATGTGCAATATTTTTTTTATAATAAGATAAAAATATTAAACGCTTATAAATAAATCATTGTATTCATTTTTGTTTTACGTATACTTTTTTTATAAAAAGTAATATATGTATTTAACATTGGTTTTCCTAGAGATATAAGAGATAACTAATAAATGAAAATATGAAATGTTGGAAGGTAGCAGTTTGGCTCCAAAGCGAATTTTTTTCTTCAAAATTTTGTTTTTGCATGCTTAATGATGGTACTTTAAAAAAAGTGGAACACATTTTCTTTAGAAGTTATGGTTAAAAAAAACTACGAAACTTCAAAATCTTTCAAGATTGATCAAAACATTTTTGATATTTTTTTTTGTAAATGTGAGTTTTTTCATTCTTTACATTTTGATGGAATCAGAAATTACCTATTGTACTTACTGTTTATTTTATTGTTAATAAAGATATTTAATTTTAAAAAAACTCGAGGGTGGAAATTCGCAAATTTGTGGACTGAAAAAGTGTATAACTTAGAAACTAAGTACGACCGACAAATTCTGTTTGCATTACTGATTGTTCTTAACTCATTAAAATACAAAGGTTTCCAAAAAAAATTTTCAAGATCTTTTTTCGGGGGAGCAAAATGTTCAAATACGGTCAGGGCTAGATTTTCATACTATAAAAATATTTAATTTAAAATTGTATACATTTATCACAGGTATGTTATGCATAAAAAAATTTAGATGTATTATTAGAGTAAAATAATTTTTTTAAGTAAGTTTTTATGCTATGAAAATATATGATTTGGTTTTAAACGCCTCCCGAAAATATGGTCCAGCTACGGATTTGACTACACATTCACATGGCATACTTCTCTATTATAAATATTATATTTGTATGAACAATTATGTTTAGCAATTAAAAAGTTTTAAATTGTAAAATTTGTATTTTTAATTAATCTTATGAAACAACTCGATTTAAATACTGAGGACGCCTGCTATAATAAGATCTGTGATTATTTCAATTCGAAATCAAATACTTTTATTTTAAAATTCCAGAGTTCTATTAGCCATCAGTATTACTCTGACTTGAATTCCCTTTCATTCACAATAACACTGATGTTGAATAAACACTGTATTTGTAGAACGAACGATTATAGAAACATTTTGTGGAAATACCAAGCGACCAGACAACTAATTTATTACATCACATTTTAAATTCGTTTTTATTTATTTATTTATTTTTTTTTTTTTTGATGGGGAAAATTTAAAATTTAACTTAAATGATGTTATATGTAGTACCTATTTAATATTTTGGATACTAAAATTAAAAAGTTATAACATAAAATTCAATCAAAAATGTTTTAATCAAATAATTTATTTAATATTATACGATCTAGGAAGTATAATAGTAGGTACTGTCCTGAGGACTCGCTGGACTGGTAAGGGTTACTGAGTGGCGGTCACTACCGGAGCATCCGCACTCATGGGCACTCAACATTCGAAATTATAATAAAATTATTTATGTTATACTTAATCAGACGGCCGTGCATAAAATAATGTTATTCCATTTATTATATAATTATATTTATTTACTAATGTAGAGTGCCATGGGATATACAAACAAATATTTATAGTTTGTACACTTGTGCCTATTATTATATTACTATACATGTTTTGTATTGTATTGAGTAAGAAGTCCAATAAATCAGAATTCATAAAAACAGTGAAAGTAACGACTATGTATTATCCACGAATCGATCAATGTTAAAACAAAATTGGAGGTAAAATAATAATTATGATATTATATTATAATATAATCTTATATAAATATTTATTCTAATTTTATATTATAGAATTATTTTCATTTTTCATTTATTAATAAATATTGTATGTATATAAAGTTACTAATATTCTGGAGAAAAAAAAACAAGACCAGCACCAATATTACAATCTTACTCAGTCTACGGAAATTCATTAAAACGTATTTATTTACATTAAAATAATTTTTTGTTAACAAAAACGAATGAAAATATACTTAACTATAGTGCTTACTACTAATATCAATCTAAAATAACTAATAAATTCCCATTTTCGAGTCCAAATTACAATATTATTTGCTCCTAAGTATAAATACGATTACGACTATATTATACGTCATATCTCTTGACTCTTGAGTCTTAATGTATAATAAATGAGTGTTTAATTTGGTCAGTTAATTAAATCGCACTGGTAAATTGTTTTAACTGAATAAAATCGTATTTAATTATATATTAGGTACATAGTTTTAATTTACGAATCGCATTTTTTGAATACATAAGAAATTCATTTTCTATATAAAGTACACTTATAATAGTTCAAAGATAATATTTATTAGAGTACAACCTAACCAAAAGAGCACTTTGATATCGCTTTAAGTGATTGCACTTTAACTATTTATAGATAGGTAAATACAGATTATTCAAGAGGTCGTAATATTAATAGTTTTGTTGTAAGTTAACAATTTTCCTGTCTATTAAACCAATAAATTCTAAAATATTTATGCTCAAACCTAAAAAAAAATCGATGAAGTACCTCCACTGGAAGGCCTCTTCACTCTGTTATTTCCATGTCATTGTTTTATTTTACTTATAAATTAAGTTTATAGTTCAAACTTGTAAAAAATGGTCTAATAATAATATTTGAGAAAAAAAAACCGATATCGTTATATTTTATCAAACGTGACCAATAAACCGCCTATAACATCTTTGACTTCGTACCACTATAATTACGCTGTCTCTGCAATTTTTTAACACACATAATATATATTAAAATGTAAATATACATACATTTATCTATATTGTATACATTAATACTGTAGGCTCTCTTACCAGATTTTCAAATTCCCAGTGAATTCGATCATCAAACTACAAATCAGTGGTAAATGTTCGACCAACCACCGGCTTAATTTAAATCATTAAAAAAAAAACCCACGACATTCATTTGGTCAGCGAATCTGAAAAAGTGAACAACGAGAAACGAATAAAACGATCAAGATGGAATAAAAATTAGAAAATATCTCGTCACTGTTTCTACAGTAGAATGTTGTGCTGAACTTGTGGTTTGTGGTGCGATACGAGCGACGGCTAACGACTGACACTCGGACTATAAGGCGACGTTGCTGTGTGTTTTTCCCCCCTTGGTTGTACGCAGGACCGCATTGCGTCGTCCTGTACCTGCACAAGCACAACTCTTCCCATTTTGATTGATTCGGGGCCGGGAGGCGGGTGTCACCCGCAGGAAAAGAATTTTCGGCTTTTTCCCCCCCTCCCCCCATTCGGCGATCTCCTCGATCCGCTAACGTTTCATACACGGAACGTTTCAATTACGTACCGCATCTATACTGTGTCTAGGATTTCGGCGACGGCTGTTTTACGCATTGCGATAATTTTTGTTGTTATCAATTCGACGTTTTTATTCGCATAATACGTCATAATCGCGGCACTTAAATGCACAAAGTCTTCGCAAGAGGATCGCGTACGAAATCATGAAACAAAAATATCATTGTTACAGGTATAATACCGTACGTCCTGCACGAATCGTCTCGTCCCCGCCCCACATCCGGGAAAACTATCAAATCGCATAACATTATTCTAGTTTATATATTTTTTTAACTATAACTATTAATACTTTTTGTAAAGAATTAACGTTCGTTTTTCGTAAACATCTTCGAATCGCCCAAAATGGGCTGGACACGATAATTTGATAAAAAAAAATCAAATCGTAAAATAACTACATTTTAATAAGTACTACTTCAAATATACTGATAAATTATAATAAAACGATCAAAAAGAACGTTGTTATATATTTATATTTATATAAATTAATATGCAATATTATCAAACGTCAACTATCACCAGGAGCACAAATAATAATCAGTAATAAAAGTAAATATTGAAGGGAAAAAATATTGTCTGTTTGCTCCAATATATTATATTTAAACTATTTTAAAAAAGAAAAATAATACAGCTATTTAATTAAAAACGAATGATAATATAGCACACTTCAAATAATAAATCGGTCATATATTCATATCTACCATTATTGTTTCATATTTGTATAAAACAAATTTGTAATACGAACAATTATAAAGCTTTCGATTACGTCAACAAATCAATTAATAATTCATTTTCCCCTTTTCGCAAAAGTTTTGTTTAGTAATTAATACTTTATTAACTATTAATATTTATTTAAAACTTTTGATTACATTATTAAATAATAATTTTAAATTAATAATAAATAGCATAGGGTACCTAAGAAAAAGGTACGTCTTCCAAAAAAAATGTACTACGACGTAGTAACTGTTATAATTAAAATATTGAACAACTAAAAACTCTACATTAAGAATTACACCATTATTAAATTAAAATGTTATAATTAAAAAACACAAAAAAAGTTATTAAAAATGATCCTTTGCAAAAATAACTGATTTTAATAATAATAATAATATTATAAGATGTTATTTAATTGCTAATTTACAAATAACCCTATATATATTATTTGTCTTTTTACATTTACAAAATGAATGAAACTATATTATATTATTTATATTTTACTACAATGCCTAAAACTGTCTTGTAAATCTAAGAAAAACATTGAAATTCCTTAATATTATGTATAGTTGTGTTTAGTTATTGACAATTTACATATTTTGTTTATTGATTTATTAAGGCATTCGTGTAACAGGTGATCTACCTTGTGATTTTAAGTTTGGTTGGTGATCTGTAAAATGTTAGACATTTTTCACAACGGTTACCTATGGAACGTTTCTTTTGTACCTATAGTAGTACTGTAGTAGAGTCAAGTGCCATCTACCAGCTATTATTGTTATTGTTAATACATAAACACGGGATTTGCGCCTAATAACTATAATTCTATACTAAGTATAATTGATTTTAATAATGTAGATATACCGAATTTTTATAATCCTTAATAACTATCACAAAATCAATTTTATTTTTATTTTAATAATTAATTGTAGGCATGTATTTTAATTTTGTAGATCACCACCTGCTACAAAAATGCCTTTATATTATGGACTGTTGATCCTTAATCCGTTGTTTATAACTATAGAAATCTTCGATAACATGACGCAGCCACCTAAAATAATCATTGCATTACGAAAAATATGTTATGCAACATATATGCTATCAGATTAAATGTTAATGGTAGGTACCTAATGCACTAATGTACGTTTTGAAATTAACTGTGACGTATTATTGTACGAGAGATAACCTGAAAAACAACGATATTAATTCCACGGAAATAATATTTAAGTATATCAAAAGTAAAATAAAACGCGACTATCCTTCTGAATGAGATAACTACAGTGAACGAATTGAAAAAAATATGTGTGTTTAAACATTAAAAGAAAAACGTATATTATGACAAGTGTGTTATATTAAGTCTCAAGATACCTATTTTGAATAATACTCATAATAAATATTATTCTCGAGTAACCTATTTGTTTTTTCCCTTTTTGAACTTTTGTCTCGTTATTTTTTAAACACACTGAGTAATCATTTTCTGTAATACCACAAGCGAAATGCTTTTTGTGTGCTAATTAAATACCCCTCGCTGATTCTTCCCCCACACGTCGTACAACAAATTTTATGAACAATTCGGGTTGTGTACCATATAGTATTGCCCTTCACATTTTCAACCACCTTCGCACGAATCCCTTTTGCCCCACCGCCACCACACCATACACATCTCATCCCTGTCAGTCCCCCTTAAAATGGCTTATGTATAAAAGCGGTCCTACCATATTAGATTACTCTGTTTTATGCTCTATAGTGTAACACAATACGTCGTCCTACGTAAATCGTACGTGCAGTGTTATCCCTTCGAATACAGAGAACTGTGCCACAGCAACCAGATTGATTATATCATAATTATAAACACTTTACAGTGATATAAGTATTTCTGATTATATTTAGTAGGTATTGAATAATATTTGTTGTACGACAAATATAAAAACAATTATCAGAGAGTTCTAGGTGGTCGTCTCGTTAATAATATTATATTATTATGATAAATTGAAACACGTTTATAATATATGTAATTGAAATTTCATGACTATTTACGATTTACCCTCATCCCTTACACTTAAGTTGATAAAAATAACTCTATTTGCTTATGCTTTGAGAATAATCTAATAGAGAAAGTAATAATGATAAACTACAAACATGAATTATTGCACAGTGATATTTATAGTTAAAATGTTGTTTATATTTCAATCAGAAATTGTTTGAATGTTTGATTAACCTTTTTCGTGACAATATTTTGTTGTATAAAATGAGTTTAGAATAAACATACGTTTAGAATACTCTGAATAGTTTTATTTTTTTATGACGAGGAACGGTAAGAAACGGTTATTTTCAATCAGCAAATAAAAAATTGTCTTTGAAAAGTTTCAAAAGATATTTAATTAAAATGTTCAATTCTCTACTTCCCCTACCACGTTTATATATGTATTATGTATATTTTATATTGTGTATACATAAAATTGGAGAAAAAATAATAATTGGCTTCATATTGAATACCGGAATAACAGTGAATAATTCAAAATTAAATACAAAAGTCGGTCTTGGAAACATTTGTAATTACATTCCAAAATAGTTGATCGACTAAAAATAATATTTTTAAATGAGTTTGCGTACTACTGTACTACTATAAAGGTGAAACAGAAATCCATAAACGAAATATTATCAAATTAAATTAAAAATATTTAATAACTTGTAAGAGCTTAAATGTAATACTTTTTAAGCACAGACACGACTAAAAAAAAAAACAATGTGATAAGTTGCAAATGTATATGTGTGATATTCAAATTGTTTATTTGTAACACATATTACATTGAATTGATAAGTTCAGCAAGGCGCAAATAAATATTGAAACTTACATATTTATAAAATCACTTTATGTTATTTAAACCTATACCGAGCATTCGTGCCACTATTATTTTAACCAAGTACAAAAAAATATTACGATTTAATTGCACATGTAAAAGTCATCAAAAGATATATTATTATACATATACAATATCTACTACTATTTATGTTAAAATTAAATACATGTCTAAAATCTAATATTCTATATAAAAATTATATCCATATAATAATGATATATATATATAAACGTCGTATCTATATTATTACATATACAGGATGTTCAAAAAGGTGATTCTGGTAAATGGTTTATTGAAAGACGTAAAACGATGGTCTTTACTAATGCGACAGCTAACAGACCAGAAACAATATGGATTCAGGTAACAACTCCAAAAACGAGGGATCAGTGTTGGGGGGGGGGGGTTAGCCCCCGCTGTAGATCACGTTGATACTCTTATAATGATTTTAAATTATAGTAGTGCAATTATTAATTTTTTTTTGGGGGGGGGGCTATATAAATTCTAAAGGGGGCTATGGATGAGTCATCGATGGGGTTCAAACATTGGGGAACACATTCCTAAACTTTATTGATGATGCTACACTATTTCTACAAACTATACATTCAGAGCTGCTTGTCTTCCTACGATATGATTATGGACGATCAGCAACTCTTCCTTAGTGTTTCACTCAACTATAACGTCATCAACGAAGGTGTTGTGGGTCAAGACCCCTTTTTCTGCAGGAGACTGTGTTTGGAGCACTTATCTAATACATGGAGAACCCGAAAGTTACCATTAATAGCATATATTCGTGTATTTCATGATAGGGTGAGCTTCGCCACAACATGTGTTTGTACACACAATATTCTTCACGCACTTGGATCTGGCGATACATCTTCACTATGTCAGCGATAAAAATAATTTTATACTTGTTAAAAATAACTCACATATATCATTCTGAAATTTGGGACATTAGTTATTACAATTATGGATATAGCCAATAGATAGCCTGATAGGTAAACTATATGAAAGATCACCGACGATAAAATCATACATTACCCGATCAATAATTATCAAGTTAACTACAACTCTTATTCGAATATCTCGATGATTTTCTCGAAAAAACCTTCTTCTCCAAAAACATCCCTTTTCCGCGATGATTTCTATATCTAAAGATCAGTCGTTCCAATTTTACCATATATGCTATCGAAGCAAGTACAAATATTTTTTTACCGAGCTGTTATAGTCAACTTATTCATGTTACGCACTGGCCACAAACTCTACTCGTTAATCACCCTTCTATTTTACGTGACCAATTTTATTTAAATTATTTTTTTTCCTCTCAAGGATCTATCAACTTTTCCTACATTAATATATTTTACAGTACGACTTCTGGATATACATACATAAATAATAAAATATAGGCGGCCAGTTGAGTTACGTACCACCCCGTTGTCTTTGCACTTTAATTTTTATAATATTAATATTATAATACATATAATTTTACAAACTTATGTTATTAATATGCTATAAACACTGATTGCAATAAAAATTGTGTCAACGTATTTACTGTATAGTAACTTATTGCACCTACTTCAACTGCATAGCCTTGATTGTTTAAAGCTGCAGATTTACTATTAATATAAAAGTTTGTTATCATTTACATGGTGAGCACGTAGTATTCGGCAGGAAACTGCTTGGTCATGTGGGTAATGATTACACAAATTAATCTGAACATTCCGTTATCAACTGCAGTTATCTCGACAACTTTAACTCGCTGCATTACTTGGACGATCTAATGGTGTCGCGGTGTTGAGATTCGGCTACCATTGATGAACACCTTTGAATCACGGTAACGGTTATAACAATATAGTTCACGTTGGTAACGTTTTGCCGCCACCGAAGGATGTGAATCCTCACTACGTGGACAAATAACACAAAAAATTAAAACAAGCAGGAAACGATTTTCGTTAAAATCTAGATCGATATGATACTTACGCTTCTAAAAGACACCGTCTCAGCTGCCCCAAAATTATTTCTACTATTTATTATACACCCTTACCGTTTCCGGTTATGATTTCGATACACGTGCAACACGTGAGTATATGCACTGGAAGCTCTCACGTTCTCGTTAGTGTCTATTCGTGTGTATTTATTTAAATGATAAGATATAAAACGAAATCATTCAAAAGAAATCTCAACTTCTATTGCGGGTTTAATTTGTATTTCACTCGACACATCTGATCTCGTATTAAATGTGATGTATTTTTATTTATTACCTAGATTATTCACAGTTTTAGAAGATGTTTAGTGACGTTGATAGCAAAATGACCACCCATGGACGGTATTATCTAATTGGGATATAGAATAATAAATATATTCACCTATTTATGTACCTATAGGTATATAGTATAATATACATATTAATATATTACATATTATAGTATGCTTAATAATTCATGAAAATTTTCTTGAAAAAATTATATTATACTAAAACATTTGTAATCATTCTGTCATTTTAGTTCAGATATATTAAAAAAAAAACATCAAAAAAGTATTCAATTAAGTGCCTATATTAACACAAAGTATGTTTTTTATAGAAAAATACCAATATATTGCACAATTATCGCTGACATAAATTCCAGTAGTTTTAAGTTCAAACTTTTACAGCTAAAACTATTACAACTTACAAGATGAGGTCACTTATTCACCACTGCAGTATTTACTTCTATAGAGTAATGTAATTAAAAAAACTGGAGACTGTTTAAAATGGTAGTTTCTAGTTAGTAATGATCAAACATATTTCATATCAATATCCTTTTCAATCATAGAAAACTATGAGCCTAGCACTCGAGTTTTCAGCAAGTAAGCATAGTGACATTAACAACTACAGTCTAAAAAGTTAGTCACTTGGCCACAAGCAACTACTATTCATAATCAACTAAATGTATTTAGTACTTGTAACTATTCAAATAGATTTTCCCTATTTTAACCTGTGATTATGGTCAAGAAAATCATTTAAATGGTTATAGGAACTAATTATTTTTTTCCGAGTACGTCTTACGAAAATCTAGGCTTGCTATTTAATAAAATTACTTTTAATAGAAACCATTGAGTATTATGCACCTATACCTCAACTTCTTAGAACGTGTATAAACCCAGGTTTTAAAATTTTTTTTTTTTTTCATTGGTCTTGAAATCTAAACAATTTCTGCTTCGACAACTTGGTCATTAGCATGTTACTATAAACATAAGTTTTATATAAATACATAATGTTTATAATGGGAAACAGATCAAAGAATAATAAAAAAAGGATACATTAGAATTATTTAGATTATTTAGTTTGGTAATTTGTACATTAAAAAGGTGTTGACTATAGTAGCTTGAGTAATTTGGTTGATTTAAAGAATTCGATGGTGTTGATTTGTTATCTATTGTTGTAACTTTGTACTAGCAAACTGCAAAGTAGTGATATCTACAACGCTATTATGGTCAAATCTACTCTTTCTTCAGTACATAACCAGACCATGACAATGTTCTTTTAGTCTTATATTTGTATTGCTTAACACTTGGCCAGTTTCTAAATTGGCGCCTGTGTTGTCAACACCAGACACAGATACCCAAATAACTATACTATCTATCGCAATGTAGAAGATATCACTACTTTGATAAGCTGACTTTTTCGTTGAGTGGTTTTTTTTTAATGGTTGGTTTTTGTCTTTTTGATTAAGATATCATATCATACTTTATGTAGGTTTCAGCATCTTGATTCTTGGGTATTGTCTTTCACTAGGCAATGTTAAGAAAAATAAGTAAAAAAATCTAACACTGTATCCAGCCCAAAACCATGTATATTATATAAAAATCATAAAGATTCTGAGCCCTAATACAAAGGTGTATAAGAGGGGGGGCTCACGGCCACAGCCGGAAGTGACAGCACATATCGTGAGTACAAATTCCGAACTATAAGATAATATTATCATTATACGCGCCACAGACCGCAATCAACACATCAACAACAGTATAAAACGATACGATAAATATGGTGAGGGGGTGTAATGAAGATAATATTATGTGGGGACGAGTCTAATCATTTTTTTTTTTAAAAACAACGCAAAATCTGTTCACCGTTGTTGTGTAATCATATATGTATATAGTCTTATAGATACTACCAAAATCGGTTAGTCAACAATTTTTTTTCTACTAACGTATATTAATATTCGATATATTGCTACACAATTAAAATTGGAAACAGATAAGAAATTATTTTTATTTTTTTCTTTGAATGTAATAATACGATATTCAGTTGAAACACGAATAGTAGTAACTGACTTTCTTTCTTATAGCACATTACAATTCATTACAAAATGTATATTGTGTAAAAATAAGAAGAATTTTTTTCAATTTTCACTCGGTTTCCTATCACTGAACACCAAAGTTATTAAGTTTCAGATAGGGACCACATATTGTAATTACTATCTAGCCTTTCAAAAAAAAAAAAAACCCAAAATTGGAAGTCGGAAACTTTTCACCTACATTTATTCATTCATCAAAAATACTATTGCAAGAATGTATTTCTATTATAACTTTATGTCTCGATAGACAAATATTTCGATCTTTCAATAGTATAAGTAGTTATAATAGTCTTGTACAATTAAATAAACAAACTTAAACTACACAACTACAATATTGGGTAATATTTGTACAATGTTTAAATTATAAAACATTACCAAGGTACATTACTTTTCCAATACTCCAACAACTAAGCGATTTAATAACAGTGAGTAATAATTTTCTATTGCAAATTATTAACATATTGAAATACAAAATGGTTAAACTAAGATAGATCTCTAAAATCATAATATATTAGAATTATATACTTTGTATTAATCTAAAATGTTATCAATAATGCGCAGTTTTATTAAAACATAAACCAATAAATCCGTAAGTAGGTACTTAATGTAGGCGATACCTATTACCTACTAAACAAACCATTTAGAACTATAACACTATATTACACTACACATTTTATAAATTCAAAACGTAAATACTCCTTTAATGGTTATAAACAACACATTTTTTTTTTAATTTAAATAAAAAAACGATAAATTCAAATGTTAGTACATTTAACTAGTTGATTTTAAATACTTTTTAAATTTTAATTATATACAATGGAATTCAAACATACTTACAAAATATAATATATGAACTCAACAACGACTCTTTTACGATACAAATATTCTACTCGACGTGAAGAATGTACCTACGTTAACTGTGAATCGGATTTGACACATGTTGAAAAAAATTATAATATGTTTATGTTGGTAAAATTAAAAATAACAACGCAAACATTATTTTGCCGATGTCTTTTTATTAATTTTGTAAAATATTTTAAAACTTCGTGTAAAAATGTAACATTAATAATTACAGTTTAATGTTACAAATCTGACGTGGTTTTGTACAATAAATCTAGGGGTGTTTTGGACGACATCCCGCAGGCCACAGCTCTAAACCATATTGAATGATTGGCACGCGTGTGGGTATAATTAACTAAATATATCTACTAAATAACACTATCGATTCGTCCAGATGATAAATCGACCATAGTCAACCTGGCGATACAAATTTTTATCATTTTGATTAAATGTATTATGGCATTCGGCCACACAAAACACTATAGTCACTTATAGACACTTTAATAGTGGAACAATATAGTTTCACTATTGTGATTACATTTTATTGTTTAACAATAATATTGGTAACACCGTAACACCGATATGAATAAAAACTAAGCTAAGGCTTAGACAAACACGATACGTGTTCTTATTTTAACCGACTACTGACTAGTCAACTTAAAAATATATATTTTATAATCCATTTACAAATAAATATTATAGATAGGATAAGTGTACAAACTATATTTATCTAAGTTAGATACTTTTACAGTTTTACCTAAACATTACTTTATATTAGTGACGATTGCACCGATTAAGACATTTCTAATTTAATATTAAATACCTAATATAATTAATTAAACTCAATAACAACTATAATTATTTAAAACTTACTTTGATCTTCCATCAAACCCTTGCTTCTCAGTTGACGACGTACTCGATGAACTTTCTTCTCTTCGCGATATTTTCTATGTCAGCCTTGATGGAATTCCAGCAGCCTAGTTTCATAACTTGTGTCATATAATATCTTGACCCTTTCGGTTTATTTTTCGAAAACCACTTGATACTGGTATTTTCCCTCCCCTGTTCAATATTAAATTCATTACGTCCTGTTTTAAAGTCTGGTATGTGGTGACCCATCCAAAGTCGATAACTATCATAATAATTCTACTCTATTCGATATAGATAAACTATTTTAGTCTCTAGTTCTCTGTTCAGTGTAACCACAATTAACATTTTACATTGAAAAAAAAATAACAAATTAAAGACAGAAGAAAATATAATTATTACATTTATAGTTATTGGTTAATTTAATATTATTTTTTCGTAATAATATAATACCTCTGATTATTGGTTTTTCGAGTTACAAAATTAATATAATTAAATGGTTGGTAATTACAGTTATTATAGTTATTCTTGCATTATAGTGATGTAAAGGTAAAAGGTTGATATTGATTCTAAACATGTAGGCATGGTAAAATCTGTCGTTCATAAGTTTGAATAAAAGTTCGAAGTTTAAACTCGGAATAAATTAAATTAGTTTAATACAATTTTGGTTTATTAAGCAAAATTTTAATTAACAAATTAATAGCTGTAGATAAAACGTATATATGCGTGTATTGTGTATATGGCCTTTCATCAAGATACCATATGCAAAACCTAATTTTGCAAAAACTAAGTAAATAACTCTAAGATGTATTACACCCAACATATTTAATTTAGTCCATTTTTCCCAAAGGTGCAAGCACATGCAATGATTTACAATTATTGAAAAAGTATGTCATAATTGAGATCAATACAATACATTTGAAAAATTATTCTAAACGGTTTGGTCAAAACTACAGAAATTATATTCTCTGCAGCATTTGATGTACTCGCGGAGAAGAAACAAAACCTATGCAGCAGCAGCACATAAGTTAAAATATAACTAAACGAAATTACCTTTTTTCAACATTGCATAACGATATATCGTAATATTATATGTAAACGTTTTATTTCTAAAAGTCTAAAATAACTACTGTTTTCATTAGGTACCAACTCACATTGTGGCTATTTACAGTTTATCGTTAACTAATAAAATCTAATCATATAGTTTCAGAATTGGTTATTTTCAATGAAAATTAATTGTAAATGGCTTTAACCACGGAGTTTTCCTTACATATTCTTTATAGGTTATATATTAAGGTTTTAGGTTATTTAGGTTTAGGCACGAGCTTGCCAAATGTGAATGCACAATTTAATACATTTAACACAAAACCAAAAGCTTAGACACAAACGTTTATAAAGTATAAACCAATGTCAGTGAAATAATGTTAAAATAATAAACGTATAACGAACACGCAGAGCTGGAGTACACGCATTTGGGTGGTAACTCGTCTCAAGTATGAAAAAATAAAATAAAAGCTACGCGGCATTACCTACATCGCATTCTAAAAATTGTAGAATATAAATGATGGTTCAAAATCTTTTTTTTTAAACTTTAATGTGCAATTCAGTTTTTTTATTATTGAAAAAATATCAACCACGTGAGGGTATACATAAAAAATTATTATTGACCACGTTCAAACTCCGAATTGTCTAATACAACCAGCTGTATTACCCGAGTCGAAATTAATCAATCTTTCTATCGTTTTCCTGTTTTGTTATTCAGTTGAAATTTATAACACAAACACAATTACAATGATTAATTTAATGATTTTCCTATACATATTTTTAATGTAAACACAAAAAACCCGAAGACAGAATTAACGAATGCTTAAAACCCGACGTAAATCCAATATCGTTAAGATTGGTATTCGTCTTTGTGTTTACATAAAAAATATGTCTAGAATTAAGAGAGTAAATCATGATTGCAAACCTTAAAAGTAATAATTGTAATTGTGTTCATAAGTACCTTCTTGATTTTAGGATCAAATTGATTTTATTTATAAAAGTTGTAGCGGTATATGCAATATCTGTAATATAATCTGTAACCATTGGTAACCATTCAAATAAGAAAAAAAAATACGATATTCATAACCAAAATTAAATTCAAGTGTGAGGAGCAACCTTCTAGCAACTTATAGGGGTTGAAAAAATAACCTATCAACGCCCTCCAAGTCTCAAAAAATCTATTGATATATTTTTTATTGAAAACGGTCCAGTAGTAAGTCTCTAGCTAACAAGCAGACGGATAGACAAACATCCATTTTATATACAGGGTGTCCAACGAAACATAATTATTTATTATGGAGTTTATTTTTGAGAAAACTTTGACTTTTCAACATTTTTCTCATTAATCTCATGATTTTTAATATTTTTTTTTATTTTTTAGGTAAAATGGCAAAAACCAAATTTCGTCCGTACAGCGAGTCCCCCTCTACGGCAAATGGGTATATCCTCAAAGGACATCCTATAAATCTATAAAGATATTATAGATAGATATATTAAAATACTTATTATAACTGTTATTCGATTCCTTAAATCAGATTATAATAACTAGGTACAACCGATAAATGTGAATGAGGACGCCATTCATTTTATGTCTAGAATATTGAAGAGAACATCCGTTCGAAATATTTAAAATCGTTTAAGTGACAATTACAAATTCCTACCAGACTAGTTGCTACTTCCTTGCTTAAGAACTACCCAAAGGTGAAAGGAACCACTTACCACTACCTATGGGAAATCATTTGTAAATGAAAAGCGTTCGGTGAACTATGTACGTGTTATCGTATCGTATAATATTTCACAATGTACACGGAAAATTAAACATTAAACCTATAAATTATTGCGTGTGATAAGATTGCATGGCTATATGCTTGTTAGTTGTACCTTATATAGCCTCATTCTTATAGGTACACACGACGTAAGATATATGTTTTATCGTAAATCGTGGTTGTCGGTAATAATGTTTCAAACGATAACAACAATTATTTATAATTAATTTGTACAAAAAGTATCAATCGGAAAATTCTCATTTTTTTAGATCTAATAAAAAAAAACAGAATAGATATAAGTTACCGTTAAACAAATTTTACAAATTATTTCGATGTTTCCGGTATTGGAGAACACTGATCGACTACAAATAAATATTTTCTGGGAAAATTATTATGATCAATTAAATGAACTACTATTAATTAAAGGATTAAATAATTAGATATTGACTGTTGGAACTCGGTCTCGAATGGGAATCGCGAGTTTATGAAAAACCAAAATTAGTTTTTAAACGTTATTCTAATTATTTGAGAAAATTGAAATGTAATTAACGCAAACGCTCTCATCTTTTATAAATAGTTTAATAATTAATAACAAATTAATCAAAACTGAAATTGTATAATAATCAAATATTCGTGTCATACTGTGATATATAGTGTGAGATATACTAGATATTATACATAATATATGCACATGACCAAACAAACAAATAATAATAAAAAAAATTAATAATAATACATTTTTACATTTTATCAAAAAAAAAAAAAACAATATTTAAACATACTCTAGTATATAATAAGCCGACAACAATATAAGACGACCACTTGTACATAAAATCGCATTGGTCGTTATCGCGATGAGGTCATATCATATGGTTAGGTAGGTAGGTAGGTAGGTATACATTTAAACAGCGTTTCGTTAATTTATTTTATATTATTATATAATATACTATGTACAGGCGATACACAATCTATGGCACATATTTTGCATTCCAAAAGTAAGTTTCAACAAATGAAACGCCGTATTTGATAACCACTACTGCATTGTATTGTGTAATGCGTATAACACACTCTGTATAGGAGCTAACTTATTGGGGGGGGGGGTGGTATACGCGTGGGACGAGATCTCGCGGGTACTAATTGATGATGATGACGATGGCGGCGATGATTTAGGAGCCTCGCGAGTTCTATTTACAGCATTGGATGAACGGGAACGCGAAACAGTTTTTTCTTGGCCTTTCGATGGCCGCGCGGACCGATTCCGTGAATATGGTGTCCAACCCTTCGTTGGTCAGAGCTGAACACTCCAGGTACTTGACGGCCCCGATCTTTTTCATCATTTTCTTGCCCTTTTTCCGTGTTATACAGTCGTTTTGGCTCAGCCTTAAATCCGTTTTCGTACCTGCAATGTAATAATAATTGTTTGATAACGGTTATTCGAACCTGTGTATACCAAACTTTCAGGCAATACTATAGCTAGTAATTACAGTATGATATTATAAATATTATGACACGGCAGGATTTATAGTATATATGAATTGAATAATAGCAGGAACAACAGTATTTTATATAATAATAAGGCACGTGGTTATAATCATCGCAATGATCATGACTCGTGATTCGTTATATAGACGAAAATATTAATATGAATTGTAGTCGGCGTCTTAAGAGACCGCTACAAATTGTTGTAATGAGTTCTCAAAAAAAAATATGTCAGTGAAACGGACGGTTTGGGTGTATTGAAAACAATTAAGACCTATAAGACGTACACTAGTACATATTTTTTTTAATCGGTTCATTTAACCTTAATTTTGAGTATAATCAAACTATATTGTGTTGAGTATACCTTCTAACGTTTTACCTATATCGGATGTTCTATGTTTGATACATTTATTAAAAACGCATATTTAATGAAGAAGATACCGTTGAATAAATCACCATAAACATATGATATATTTATGTAAAATATATAGGCCAATACATGCGAGTCGTTATGGTACACAGCCATTACGTTTGGATTATTATTTTTTATGAATGCAATTATTATTTACTAGGCACCATTGTAAAAGATAACCATTATAATGTTATGTTATCCGCACACAAAAGGTGGGTACAAATATTACTCTTGTTCAGTCGTACATCTGTGTGTTTGTAGTTTGTACGGACTCTGAATGTTCGTTTATTTGTTTTCGCGTAATTATTTTGAACCAATGTTAGCAACATTTAATTTTTTTTAATTTGTTTACAGTGAAACCAAATAAATGATTTGTGTATACTGTTTTATTTTAATACCTAACAAGTATTATTTCATCTGTTTGGGATGTTTAATATTATGATCATGATCAATATTTATCATATTAAATTACCCCAGTGAAATTATATATATATCTATAGATTTGATTATTTTTAATAAATTTTTGCAAATTTTAGATCCAACTACTTACTGAACACCGCAAATAATAATATATTATTAATTATTATTATAACAACCATCAAATCGTTACCTATATAATTAAATTAAAGTAGAGATTACAATGTAATATTTGACGAACACAAATCAACAAAAACCGACTAAATAATTGTTTTTCATCAGTTCAAATATTATGTTATTTACAATCAATACTATTCGTGTGCTGAATATTTATATCAATACAATTCAAAACTCATAGAACATAATATCCCAGCATTCGCTCCCATACGGTACAATAGAGGATTCGTCATCAGGCCTTACCGATCAATATCACAGGTATTTTCGGACAGTGGTGTTGAATTTCCGGATGCCATTTACTGGCAATGTTTTCGAATGAACTCCGACTACCGACTGAATAGCAAAGTAGAAAACAATCCGTCTGTAATATAATATTGGCATATTACTATAACATATTATGAATAGTTACATCAGTGATTCAACCGGAAACCATGTGTTTCAAAACTGGGCAGCGTATTACAATTACAGAGAATACAATTTTAAGAGTGGTTCGATGATTAATTAGTTTATTTTAAAGGTTTTTCCATTATAATTTTCCTGAGTGGGTAATCCATAAGGAAAAAGTAATATAAAATATGTAAAAATATGTGAAATTATGAAAATAAAATTGTATACACGAAATAATATATTAATTGTGTGTTTCAGTATTAAAAAAACTAATAACGTTATAACTCACATTAGGATAAGACAGTGGCCTAAGTCTTTCGTAATCTTCTTGGCCGGCAGTATCCCACAGACACATGTTGTACTCTTGACCATCCATAACCATGTTCTCTGCATAATTGTCGAATCTTAAAATACGTTAAAAATATTTATGATTATTATTAATAGCAAACACATATTTTTTAAAAACACTTGATTAAATTTTTTCCCTATTAAACACTACCCCAACTATACGAATACTATTGTCAAATAAATACAATATTATGGATGTATATTCAAATATAACATTAACATGTATTTATAAATTAAATTTGTTATATTTTGTATTCTAACAATAGGGTGACTGCTCCAGTAAATGAACAACACCAGTGAATGAACACACCAACGGTTTCTTTTAAATAATAGACAAGTAAAAATGTTTTATTTAGAAATATGAACATTATGGATAAATTTAATATAAGTTAAACAATATCATGTCTATAAAATACATTAATAATTATAACGGAATGTCAAGGTACATTGGACACTGATCACATAATGCCTGGCGTGCATGAGTATTATCAAAGTATTAATCAAAATAATTAAACTGTAGGTAACTTATGTATAAAGTATATTATATATTAGTTTTTACTATTTTCAGACTTAAGCCTGAACTCAAAAAAATATGATACAGCGTGTGGAGCATAATATATTCAAAACTAAATGTAATCATATTTGAAAGTTGTTGACATACCTAAGTTTTATAATAGAGGCCATCGCGGGTCTCTTAGATATTTGATAAAAATGTAACTACAATTTAATTTAATAAGAAATTAAACATATTATAAGTTTAAAACTTGAACCAATGTTAAATTAATTTAATTCCACTAAAATTAATATAATTTGTATACATAAGTAGCAATTATAAATTAAATGCATACAAATATATGTAATACAAAATATATATTTTCAAATATGAAGCATTTAAGGTTTTTATAATAATGGATTTATTTGAATTGTAATATTTAATAAATTTAAATATTTGTTTTATAATACCTACTTTAAGTGTTTTCGAAAAATATGAAAACCCAAACAAAGAAAATGTAATGTAACATTTACATACTTTTGACATACTAAATATCCAATTTACATATGATTATTTATATTCTCTAATTCGAATGCAATGTAACACAATAAGTAAGTATAAAAACTTTAAATGTTAATATATAGGTCGCTTCATAGTTAACATTTAAATAAAAAGAACCTTCTCAAATATTATTTAGTCACAAATAATATGAATCATTTCTGACATACTTTCTCTATTACCTACGTATTTTAATTAACGTGTTTCATGAACACTTATGTCTTATGTCATACGAAAATCAGTATAATAATAACGCCTTTTATTCATAACAATCTAAAAAATCGTATTTCGTATGAATAAATTTAATAAGTCTCTGGTTAACATTGAACTGATTACAAAATAAAACCAAGTGCGATACTGCAGGAGTTATTTGAATTATTTGTTGTGCCCACTGGGGCAGATGTCTTTAAATTTGAAAATAATAATAAATAAATAATAAACCTTCATGGAACAGACTATGAGTGATAGTATATGATCAGGTAAATAATTTAAAGGGTATTTATCATGAACAAATAATACTTACATACATTGCATTCGCTTTTACGCTATAAATTATAATGTATAGGTTATTGTTTTTTTTTTGCGATTTCCTCTGAAGCCACTGAACAATTCTAAAGTGTTCCTATCCTAACTACTGTCTGCAACCTGCAGAACTTTTTTGATATTCACTACTGCGCAGTACTGCCCTTAGATGCCACCTCAGGAGATAACCAAAAAAATAACAACGAAATATCACACCCATGCTCCAATTTCTTACTATATTGTGTTCGTAGTTAAATTTTAACGACGAATAACTTGCACAAAGAACGCTATCTTAACAACGTAAACGTAAACTGTAACAAAGACACTCTTTAGATTTTCATTTTGTAGTTAAATTTTTAAAATTAGTTATAAGATTCACAAAATGTAGGTAAGTACTAGAAAAAAAAAAAAGCTAACGCTCTTTTAAATATTTTTATTATTGTGATCAACAGATTAAAATGCTCGATACATTATACTATTGAGCATCATTAAAATTTTAATATTAAAAAAAACTCCACGTAGGTACTATACAGTTCTTAGTATTTTTTTGTGATAGATAGTATATTTAGTACTATTTACTTGAACAGTTTGTCAAAATAAGAAATGCTATAGAAATGGTTTTTATGTAACGAATGTTTGATATTTTAAACTTTAGGCATCACTTGATTGATACAAATAGTAAATATTTATAATTTTAGCTGAAATATAATGCAAAAATAAATAAATTACAATCATGATTATTAAAAACTGGGTTTTTTTTTTATATAAATTCATATATTTCACGATTAAAAAGTAATAAACAGGATGCACCTCTAATGTGGGATTTTATTTTGATATCGCTATAAGTGAAATGACGGAAAACCGTTTATTTTTTTTCATAAAAATGTATAAATATAATGATATAGTTATCAATATTGAACAAAGTTTAGATTACACTGGTATACACGTTCAAATTATAAATCATTACGATACCACAAATATGGCATTAGTTAGTATAGCACTTTAAAACAACAGATTATTCCAACAAGCCATTGGCCTATAATATTAGATAGAATATTAAAATAAATAAAAAACAATAATATGAGACATAATAATATTGGGAATATAGAAATATAGTTATCACCAATGCAATAGAATACTAACCACTGATGCAAAAACTATATCAAAAAAAAACTTATCAACGTGTATACTATATATACTGTACCAACCTACTAAAACTGCATTATAATCACCTTGTTTGTATATAGATTTACACTTATAAAAAATTGATTTCACTTACACGGTAGGCACGTATTCGGTAGGAAATTGCTTGGTCGTGTAGGTGATGAGCATGCAAGTTTTTCCGACCATCCCATCGCCGACTGCAGTTATCTTCAACGGCCTCAACTTGCTGAATTTCTTGGTCGATCTAATGGTGTCGCTGTAATGTGATTCGGCTCCCATCGTTAAACACCTGCGAATCACGGTAAGCATTATAACCATGTAGTTCACATTGGAAACATTTGGCCGCCGACGGATGTGAATCCGCGTAACGCGGACAAACACGACACAAAAAGGAGGAAAAAAAACGAGCAGGAAGACGATCTCCGTTAAAATCTAGATCGATATGGGACATACGCGTCTAAAGGGCGCTTCTTCAGCTGCCCCCGATCGCACGGGAAAAGGATTTCTATTATTTATTATACACCCTCCCCGTTTCCGGTTATGATCTCGTTACACGTGCAACACGTGAGTATATACACCGGGAGCAGCTCTCACGTTCCCGTCGGTGTCTGTTATGTGTGTGTATGTGTATGTGTATACACTGCACGCAGCAGTGCGAGTGGTGAGATATGAAACGAAATTATTCAAAAGAAACCTCAACTTCCATTACGGGTTTAATTTGTATTTCACTCGGCGCATCGGGTCTCGTGATAAATGTGATATAATATACGAGTGCGTGTGTGTGTGTGTGTGATGCGTGCCCGACGAAACTGAGTAAAAACAAATGTAAACATACGGCGCATTTTAATATTCAAGTCTGGCGTTTCCCAACCCATACGTGATTAAGGGAAAGGAAGTGTGGTATATTAAACGAGACTATACAGGGTGTCTCTTCGTGCGATGGTTCCCTCGCGCACCTATGCACACCCGCGTCCACATCTGTAAAATATTATGTTTTATAATATACTTTTTTTAGACTCTCTCGTAACTGTTTGAACTCTCTACGACGGAAATCGTAGTAAACCGTCTTGTAAAATATCTACCACGATGAACGTTGTCTCATTGTCACGATGATTACTATCGCGGGTTATTAACAAACGCGGGAAAGAATATTTGGATATTATTCTGTTACGAGTTTTGGTCGGAAAAATACTGCGAATAACCGTCTCGATTTTTCGCACAACGCGGTAAAATCTTTCCGAAATCGTAAAATAATAATAATCAGGAAAAACGTCGTAATAGTGCGCACTGGGACAAACACTGGTCACGACGAGATCAGACACCCTGTACTCTAGGGAGATCTGGGGGTGACTTACGGTCGTCGTTGCCGGAAATATGTGCTGATCGTAATATTAATCCACGCCCGGCGTATGCGGCCGCCGATGGATCATCATACAGGTGACGGCACATGTCGTGAATATAAACGCGCAGAACTGAGAGGTCATCATACGTGCCATAGACCGCCGACAGGAGCGGTGGCCACCAAGTAATTATAATTAACTACGAGTGCTAGTTCTTCGAGAACTTCTTTCGTCACGCTTTATCCTACCAATAGCCAGTCTATATTTTAAGAAGTCGCTATACTATTATTACTGTTATTATTACTATTATTACTTTGTTACTATTCGAATATTGAATATAATATTACCACCAATCGTAAAATCGAATTATTACATTTTTATAAATGGTACTTGCATACAACTTATAATACGTCCGCATATAGGTGGGCGCAAAATTAATAATATAATAAGATAAATCAGGGGAAGGGACGTAATGGAGATACGACATCATGACCTCCATACAGTACACATAAAAATAAAAACGTTTGGCAATTATATTTCAATCGAAAAATAACGCGAAACCCGTCCACCGATGTATGGTATATTCCGCGAATAGAATTCCCGAAGTGGAAACTGACATGAAGAAACTACTGACACTTACCTATATTATGTTATGTTCGCAAATATATAATAATAGTAGCAATAACATAACTACGAAACAGAGTATATTGTTGCTGTAGTCTGTTTAGCAAAATATGTATACGTAGTACATTTGAAACGAATCGGACACACGCTGCACACAAGCAGCAAACAATATTGTCAGATAGTAAATGTATGTGCACCGCACAGACACTATGCGTAAATTATTATATTATAGCAGTGGTCATATCTATATAAATAACTATACAACTGATTAATGTACGCAAATAGATCGGACATTTCTACTGTGCACTACTAGTTAAAATGGATGGAAAATTTTTTTTAAGTGGGGAGTATGTATTTACTGTACAGAGGAGTCGAGAGTACTTCACGTGCACTGTAACGGACGACGTCTTAAATTTGAATCGAATGATAAATACTAAATAATAATTGTATAAAACGAAAAACGGATTCTGAGCGAAAATGGTAAAACTTTTTCGTAACCAAACAATTATTTTAATAATAATATTATAACTTTAATAAATAATCGTATTTTTTCTGATTAGTTTTAAAAGGATTGAGAATATTTAATTTTTACCTCCTAAAAGTACCAACTAAATCCAAATTTATACAAGAATATTCCATCGAAGCTGATGGTTAGAGCATATTTTTTACCAGAAAAGGTGGTTTCAGGCACAAATAATAAAAAAGCACATCGCAACGTTTAGAGTCTAAAATAATGGAATATTACGCTGCGGAGATTCGTAAATCGCTTAAAATATTGTATATATTCATGTTGAAATGTGAAAATTTTTAAAGTTGTTCGAACTATTGAATTCGTCCAACGCCTACACCTAGCTATAACATAATAATATGATATTGTTGGAGATTCGCAGTCACCGAGACACAGCATATTATATTATTATTTTATGACGTATATTGACGTATATATATAATATTATAATACGGTCATGATAAAATATGATGTATGCGTAATGCGTGTAGAAGCATACATGTAAAATTCAAACCATCGTCGTACTGCGGCGTGAAATATTAAAATTTATCGGTATAAAAATTACACGCGCGGCGGCGGTCAATACTTTCAAAATGTAAACCATCTACGGGTTTTTTTTAACCCAACGAAAACTTTAACGAACAATCGTAATGCAATTTCAAACCGTTCTACACGGAGTTGGGGTGTGGTGCTCTATATTATGTGGTCGACCGTCGTGTCTATACCTAGTACCTACCATGAAAATAATACGAGGATATTATATGGTTCCCGTCTGCGGCGTATATTATAGTTTATGTGTATCAATTAAAGGTGATTGCCCCCTGTCAATGAATTAAATGCCCATTGCATCACCAAGCGCCAAATATTAAAAAAATAATAAAACGAAAACGCCTCTGCTGCACGTGGTACATGTTCAACGGTTGGTTAATCTATCACCGTCTCGCAAACGGAAGAGACCGAACTCGAAAGAAAATATTAAGACGCACAGTTGCAATTATAATATCGTTCACTGACGATTATTATACATAATATTATATTGTGCGGAGGAGTGCGTTACTAATTTTTTTTCGACAAATTATAAATTCACCAAACCAAGGTCGGATGCCTCTACACACGCGTACTATAATAATATATAATATTTTAGCACACGGTGACAAAGATATGCCTGCAGCGTATTGTTTATGCATGTTTTTGTTCTACAACAACGGCATTGATTAGATAATTTACGACTTTTTTTAGTGTTATCCGTACGTGCGGTGCCAATGTCTCTCGATATAAATCTATAAAAAAAAATAATAATAATAAACGAAAAATTATGATGTATTGTTCCCGTCGCGTTTGGTTGTCTTCTCGAACCTAGAGTGTCAATAATATTAATAATAATAATATAACTATTATTATTATTATTATTATTATTATTATTATTGTTATTATTATTCCTTATGAATATTTACGAACAGACACACCACCGACGTGATATTTTCATAACGCTATAGGCGTTTAAATTGAATCGCAATAATAATTTTTCAGAGATAATAATATAAATAAATCAGTGCCAAACGTAAATATATTTTGTATTCAAGTGGGGGTATCTAATAGTTGTTCACATTATTACATAATAATACAAAACATTATGCATCCGTCAATAACTGCATATGGTACAACTCACTCTTGCGTACCAAAATAAATAAATAATATTTAAGGTGATTCACCAATCATGCTCACCTCCCCCCTCCCTCCCAAATAATTTTTAAATACTAAGATTTTTTCTATATTTTAAGTAGGTACTCCTGACTACTGAGACGATATAAGCTTATTTTTTTAAATTAGAATTACTCTTTTATTATAATACATTTTTAAACACGTGATTTTTTTTTATGCATCTAAATGGAAATTCAAACGAGTAGTATTAGAGATATTAAACTTCACGTACAAAGGATAATATTTCGTATTTAATAATAGTTTTGCATAAAATATTAAATACCTAGATATAATATTTGAGTCTAGATTAAAAATGTTAATATATTAGGTACTTACCACTTACCAGCTATATACCCAAATTACTTTGATTTTCAAATAATCATACCCATCATCAATACCATATCTTTTAAACCTATTTATTTATCGTATGGTATGATAGAAAATTTACTTCATAGTTTAATAGGCGTTCAAAATTAAAACATATAACATATAGCTTGTGACAGATCTAATTTTATTTTGATTTGGGTTTAACAATATAGTAATAGTATAAGTGAATAATAATAATAATAATATGTTATGGTCTTTATATAGGTTTAGAATTTAAAGTTCTAGGTCCAGTGATTCTATCTATACATTGCTTTAGGGGATGCTGTACCTAAATATATCGTGCCATGTTCCTTAAAACTTTCTAAAGGGGAAATTTTAAAACGATAATATGTTTTACACTTTCTACTAGGTTTTTACAGTCACATTGAGTATTTTTGTCATTTACCATTGTCAAAAGCATTTCTTTAGTTCTGGTCCTGATCCTATTCAGGCAGCTCCATGTTTCCTGGGTATATGCAATGTGCATATGGTGGCGTAGTTAGGTTTTTGTCATGGGGATATATGACTTTATCCAGTAGTCCCGCCTTTAAAGTTAGAGGCTTTAAGTTAAACCTAAACTTATATTAAACTTAGGAGGCCTAAACTTTTGCATTTCATATACAGCCCATGTGGAGGGGATTAATCTCCTTAATCGCCCTTCGTAAATACGCCACTGGGTGTATATAGTGTCATAATCATTTCTAGCTGGCGAGTGTATGAATATTTATTGACAGAAGTTCTGAAAATTTGGACTATTCTATGTTCCATTTTATTCCATGTCGATTGATTGTGATATATTGTCCCATATAGGTATTCTAGAATAAAGCCTAGATTAGGGTAAGTTTTTTAGTAGGCACTTGATGTATCGGATATATTCTAGAGTTGGTTAAACAGTTTATCTTTTGACATTCTCAAATAGTTTTAAACCTATTACCGAGGAAAATAATTGTTTATTCTTAGAACATTACACTCGGAAATATGCTTGTTCAAATTTTGACGTTAATGCATCAAACAATTTTCAAAAAAATATATGTGCTTAACAATTTGTAATAATTAATCGTGATTTTTGTTTAAATAGATATATATATATTGCGTCTCAGGACATTTCTTTTGAAAGGTATAAAGATTGAAAATATGGGGTAAACACCAATGCAAAACACAAACATAATTTTAAGTATACTTAAAATTACGAAAATCCGTATTTGAATAAATTCAATATTAAAGGAAATATGCGGATAATAATAATAATATGCGGATATAAGGATAATGCGGGGGTGAGCATAATATGCTTGGCGAATCACCCTGTATATAGCAGGTACGGAATACGTTACGATATTATGTCAATAATGCTCATGTAAACGAATATACATTTTCCGTACATTATTATATATGTGCGCGCGCTGCAAAACAAACGTGGGGTACCTAGCTTTATATATTATATATATATATATTATAACGTGTATATAATATTGCGGGTATGAAAATTCTCTGAATTGAAAAAAAAAATGGAAAAAATTTAATAACGATTACCGGAGTAGAATGTTTTCCCACTTGAATGCTATATGCGAAACTACATCAAAAAGAAGGAGAACGCTTTGAAAGGATTTTGTTTTACAAAGACTGATGGTTTTACGAGGGTATACCTATTCCATTTGGTCCGGTGTTTAATTATCCCTCGGTGACGTAGGAGCTTATAGACGGCCCCGAACAATATTTTAGGCTTCCCACCAAGAATCCAATGCCCCTGATATTTGGCTCACTGTATTACGTACACACACGTAGTCTATGGTAGGGATCATAAATGAGTAACAATATTACGAGCAATGTTATGTTAAATTCTAGTCACCAATAGGTAATTAATACTAATTATTATTCATGGCGGAATTCATGGAAAAACGCAGAGACCGTGATTTTAACATTACAAACACGAATAGGCAACATTCTTCTGCTAAACATTAGCAATTATTGTTACTACATTACCTATTACATTATTAAACGATCGCCGCAACTGGTTCGCCGTTAGTCATTATTAAAACCAGAGTTCGCAAAAACATTTAACCATCAATTTCAACTTAAATTACATACTACCTACCTATGTTATGTACATTGTACACTAAGAAAGGACAGCTTTTATTTTTGAAAATTTATTTTTCGTTTTTATAACAACTAGTTGAAAAGAAAATATTTTTTAATATAATATAATATTGCGTAGTATACCTAATAATTAATAATATAAATAATATTACCTATTTTAAGCATTATCTGTACCTATATAATTTATTTTTTTTTTAAATATTTTTATGGATTATTATCGATGCTTTGACGCAATAAAACGAAATAGGAAATGTTATATGAACTGCAGTTTAAAAAAATTAACATATTTTCGTACTTTTTAACTGATAAAAAAAAATGGTGAGTATATTGAACCTACTACATTCGATAGGAATTCTATAATTACGACAAAAAACACTCAATATTATGATCACGAAGATAAGAAATATTAAATCAACATAATTATGAACCATGTATTAAATGTTCAAGCATTTTCACTGAGTAACAAAAATGTTATCATTCATACATCAAAAAAAGTGTGAAACATTAAAACCAATACAGTCATCATTTAAAATAAAATACATATCATATTATGTATAATATAGGAAGTACTACAGGTACCTAATAATAAAATATAATATTACATTGCTCCTTATACTTGTTTCACTTATATCAATCGTATAGATACCTACTATGAAAATGTTATTTACACACTAGAATCCGGGATAAAATCATTTAGTCAACATTTTTTTTTCGACTAACGTTACATCAATAGTAAGTATTCAGCTACTGTTACTGCTACTGTAGCTTGTGTAGCCATTTCAACAATTCCAAATTAAAAACAGATGCGACATTATTATTTTTTTCTTTCAATTTAATAAAACGATATTCATATTTCACTGTGAACACGAAAAGTATAAACTAGCCACTTTTTTCTTATACCACGCTATAATTCATTACAAAATGTATAATATTATAAAGTGTATAGTTATTATGAAGATTTTTATTTTCAATTTTCAAGTCATTATATTTTGAAAAATATACGATAATAATAAAATTATCTAGCCATAAAAAAAAAAAAACAAAATTGGAAACTGGGCAATATTTCTCCTACATTTATTAATTTATAAAAATAACAATTGCAAGAATGTATTTCTATTATAACTTGATGTCTCAATTGATAATAACCATAGGTAGTTTTGGTAGTCTTGTAAAAGAAATAACACAAATATGAACAACACAACTACAAGGGATTTATTTTTTACAATATTTAAATTATAAAACATTAAGTAGGTACTACAATTATAGATTTCACATATTTCAATAATTAGGCAATTTATTTGTTATTTCCAATTAGGTACAAGTATATTAAAATACAAATCAGTTAAAATAAGATAGATTTCTAAATTCATAATATATTAGAATTATATACTCAGATTCCTACCTAGTTTAAATATAAATTTTATCAATAATGCACAATTTTAAGTGTTTAATGTATGCCTACTAAACAAACCATATTTTGAAACAATACTACAAATTTCACTAACTCAAAATATAAATACTCCTTAACATTTTAATGGTTAAACATCATAATGTTTTTAATTTAAATTTAAAAAAAAAAAATGAGATATTAAAATGCTAGTACATAGCTGATTATAATATAGTAGCCAATTTTAAATAGGAACTTTTTAAATTATAAATAATGAAATTCAAATAAACTTACAAAATATAATACATGAACCCGACGTATGAAGAATTTACGTATATTGTACATTTATTGTACATCGATTTTGACTAGTGTTGAACGAAATTAGGTATATGTTTATGCTCGTGAAATTAAAAATGACAACGCAAACACACGTCGCAGATATTATTCGATCAATGTGTTTTTTTTCTTTGGTTTAAAAATATTTTAAAACTTGGTCAAAAACGGAGCCAAATGCAATATTAATTATTACAGTTTTAAGTTACAAATCTGACGTAGTTTTTCACGACAAATTGAGGAGGGTTTTGGATGACATCGCGTAGGCCGCAGCTCTAAACCATATTGAATGATTATAGGCAAGCGTGTGGATGTAATTTACTAAATAGGTACGTGACAAACTAATAAATAATAACAAATAACAACTATCGATTTGCCCGATGATAAATCGACCAACCAGCCTGGCGATACGAATTTTTATCATTGTGGTTATGTGGCTTTCGGCTACATATATACAAATATAAAACCCTTTAATAGTGGAACTGTAACAATATAGTTTCACTTTTGTAATTGCACTTTATCTTTTCAATCATTTATATTTTAAAATCTATGGTAACATCGATGCGAATAAAAACTATGCTTAAGCTTAAACGAATACGATACATGTTCATATTAAACAACGGACTCGGAAATTTAAAAATATTTTTTTTTCCACTTTATAAATTGCAAATATTATAGTGTGTACATAACTTATATTGCTGACCGTAAGTTGTATAGATACTTTAACCTAAATATTAGTGACGAGTATTACAATCGTTGAACTATACCGGTTAATAAATTTCAATTTTAATATTAAATAAAATAATAACTCAACAATTACTATTATCATTTTAATTTGCACGAAACAATGTAGGTTAAAAAATGTTTTTCGTCAAAACATTTTATAAAGATCTGGGAATTCTTATTTCTAAAAAATATAAAGATAATATATTATATTGTTTGGTATTCCGAAGACTTTCGATATGAATTCGTCAAATAACAATTTTCAGTAAAAAATAAAATGAAAAACCTTGCGCCACGTGATATAATATGCTTGCATATATTGTCTATGTCTTACAATATTATACAACATGTCAACATGGCAAACTTGCAGAACCAAATTGATGTTAGCTCTAAGCCTTTAAATGCTTTAATACAGAAAATGAACCAATCATTATTATCAAAACCGAATAGTAATAAATAATAATATATTATTTGTGTTTGGACAATTGTTTTTCACGATATTTAAAATATGTTGATGCGAGTTAGGCAATGAATATAATATAATTATTACAATAATTTAAAAAGGCTCATAAAGTCATAACTCACTTAAAAATTTGAATATCGAAAGAACTGGACGTAATAATTTATAATATACAAACACAAATATTGCTCTTACCGTTAAGTTTGATGATAAGTCAAATTCATTCTAATATTAGCGAACCACACAAAACTGGTTCTGCTGAACGAAAATTTGCCAAGTTGTTCATTTGTTGTACCTGCGCACGTTATAAGACGTAGACAACACATGTTGTAGTATGTTTATTGTTTATACTATAGTACCTATATATTATTTTATAGTGATAAAATTAGTAGGCATCAAAGTTTAGTGACGAATCTCGGGTAGATAGCCGCATAATTGAGTATTGCATAATATTATTTAGTAACTAATCTGCGAGCCAAATGTTACAGGTTATTAAAATTTGTTTTTTAGTAATTTACGAAATATGTATTTGTACAACTATTGTCTACTATCATATATTATAAATACAATTTTCAATAATATTGATGATAAAATATGGTATTTATAAGTTTAAAACAAAATATATTATTATTCATAATGCACCGTAATAGGTATAAGTATAATGGTATATATAGGGATATAAATATACATAATAATTAAATAATTATATAATACCAAGATCGTACTGGAGTATTATACTAATATTGTGTTCCCTTCAAGCGGAATTGGTGTTATTTGTTTTTTCTCAATAAAATATTGCCATTTTTTCTTTATGACATCACTTATGAGGGCCTCGTCCCTCATGTAGCAATTTATAAATATTACCTATTTTATATTAGATTAACATTTTGTAATTAGCGCTTTTACAACTCCGATCACATTCTTGAAAGCGTTTAAGAATCTTTTTAAAGTAAAAAATAAACGCTCTAAGCTTGCTAGTTTTGATTTATGAACAATTATTATAATCAACCAACATGAATGTGTTTTGCTGTGTTTCACGCACGGAAGACCGAAGACGGATATTAAAATTAAATTTCACCTGACGGTGTATCAAAATCTATATATTATATATTATATATTGTCTTGTTGTTATTGTTGTACTTACTTAGTGCGATATAATATTTTGAAATTCATTAAATAGAGGAACCTTTAATTCAAAATATTATTGTATAAAACTATATTTATTTTAATAAGTCAATTTCTATAAAACTTACGGTCTAACATTAATCAACTAATAACGTTCAGTGACTATTTTGTAAGTAGTAGATATGTGAATAACAAATTCAAAATTCACTATTTAAGCTTTATCAAATCTTTACAATTTTTAATTTTAAATGTTATTACTCAAGGTACAAATACATATTTCAGTGGGCGATATATTTTTGAATATAGATGGAAATTAAGAGACCAATATTTTTCAATCTTTCGAAGTATTGCAGTACCTACAATATATAATGCAATATAAACATAAACCCAGTATTTTATTTTTGAATTTCTCTCCATTTGTATCAAAATTATTAAGATTTACGAAAAAGGTTATAAAATGTTAAAAATATATTATGATTACCTATAATCGTTTTGAAGTACATAGCGACGTCATAACAGAGTGATGACTGTCGCTTGTCAACATTACATAAATATTGAATACCTTGAGTCCTAGAATAATAGGTATTGTTCAAGTGAAAATAGTTAAATAAATAATTAATTAAATATACAAAATCGAGAAAATTAATAATATGTTACTGAATTTGAATTATTAAATAACTAAAATGAATTAAACAACGATAGAACCATAGAAGAAATAACACGATGTATGTTATAACATTTATTGATTATTTGCTTTTGCCTCAGTTGTATGCATCTAAAAATCATATTTGATTTTATCTAGATACCTAATTGATCAGTTTTTATCGAAATAGGTACTTCTAAAAATAACAGTTTATCGAGGTTTTTTCATATTTTATAATCATATTAATCATAATAGTACCTGTATATAAATAAATGTTTTTCAACCCTAATCAAAATAAATATAAATAAATGGATCAAATAATGTTTTATTAAAAATGGAAAAATAATATTTCATCTTATTCGTTAATATTATATACCTAACTATCAATTATAACATTCAGTGACGTGATTAAAAGCTTAAAACAAGTACCTTTTATATCCACGTTATGTGTCCAATAAGTTTCAAGCTTGTACAACCACCATCCAAGTTAAGTGAATTTTACCAATTTTGCTCAAACTGTATTTATACGGATGGACGCGATTGTCACGACAAGATTTTAAATATTTTAAAAACAGTCATAAAAAGTTATAAAAAAAAATAATAATTATAATAATCAGATAAATGTTTAAGTAAAATACAATTTCAAAAATACACACACTAAAAATATGATTCACGTGAAAAGCGTTGCGATCAACGTCAAACGGTTCTATAAGACTTGTAGACGGCGACGACTCATCGGAAGGCTTCAGATGAACTACTCACCAGTAGTCAGTACTCACTACTCGCTCGGCACACAAACACACAATACGTCCCGTAACGCCCTTGAATGCAATATGTCGCATCAACAACACATGTGAGTGGTTACCAAACAAACCAGTTTGACGCGTCATCAGTCCGCCGGATCTTGCAACAATATTGGAAACCAATATCAGCGTTGAGTGGGGGGACCCGTGTAACGTTGGTACTACGGTGTTATTAATATTTATTATAATAATTTCCGTAAATCGTCGACGAACTCGCCGACTCTGATAAACGCTTCATTTGGTTTCCTGTATAATAATATGTCCTGGAGGGAAAATTATCCATACAATTTCAGCATGTTTTTAACGTTACTACGTTTATTATGATAATTATTTGATTCATTATTTTAAACTACCTTCGATAAACCTTGTGCTCCGGGAGTAGGGTTTATGGTATAATTTAAATACTCCAGCAAGTCCACGTAATCCACTTTATTTGTCTCGTGATGAGCAAATCTAAAATAAAACTTATTTTTTATTATTATCAATTATATGCCGTACAAACTTTGGGTTTGTAAATTCTTAAATAACAGGTTTATTTATAAACGCCGTAAAGTTAATTTTTACAGTATAGGAAGAGGACAATTTAACCAAAAGTACCCCCAGTATATAACATTTTTAATAAACATTCAGTATACACATATTATATTATATTCACGATTATTATATACATGTTGTATTATGAACGAAATTTTGTTTCCGGGGGGGTATGAGACGGTGCATCCGAATTGCATGCTAAAAAAATAAATATAAATCGGGTCGTCCGAATTGCATGCCGTCTTTTGGAGGGGTCTGTCCGAATTGCATGCCGACTCTTGGAGGGGTCTGTCCGAATTGCATGCCATCTCTTAGAGGGGTAAATCCGAATAAATAACTTACTTTTCAACTGGAGGATCGGGATTTTATTACATTACAATAAAACATATAAATATTGTAGAAGGTGACACTGTGAATAAGAATCATAAAATAAAACTATTTATTTTTTTCATCAACAACAAATGCCATTAGTTAAATAAAACTATTGTAGTAATAATAAATTAAAAAACAATAATAATAATAATAATAATAGTTGGTAATAATATTATAATAACAGGTAGTATACAATTATATTAATATAATTATCTATATAGTATATAGTCATAATATATTAAAAATTTAGTTTTCTTTATTTTGTTGTCAGCAATGACATGTGATATAAAAATATTTCAATTTAGAAACTAATCACTAAACAGTTGTAATAACCATACATAAAAGAGCGTTTCTATACATGCATTTTTTTTTAAAAATTAGGAAAGTCCAAAAAAAAAGTTTAAGTTGTTTAAGTGCATAGTAAATAAACGTGTGGTGTACGGCATGCAATCCGGACAAAGCCCTCTAAGAGATGGCATGCAATTCGGACAGACCCCTCCAAGAGATGGCATGCAATTCGGACAAACCCCTACAAGAGACGGCATGCAATTTGGACTTTTTTTTTTTTTTGGCATGCAATTCGGATGCAGCCGTATGAAAGTGTATGACCCCCATATCACCCCTCCCGTAGATACGCCACTAATATGTATAATATGTATATACCTACTTAGAGTGATACTTTTTTAAATGTAGGTACATGTTGTGGTACATTAAGTTATACTTAATATTTTATACTATTACTAAAAACCTTGTTTTAAATTTTTTAGATTCTGGGTGGAACGATGAATGTATTGATTTTACAATGATGTGTGTTTTTATATTTTTTTTTTTATTTTTTTTTTGTGTCTGTACACGATAAATAGTCAAAATAATGCTTCGATTTTCAACTTCAGTATCTTTTTCGATTGGAAAGTGAATATCGTTGGTGCATTGAGGAGGTCAAAATTTAAAATTCGCAGTAATTTTCAAAAGCGCCAAGAAAAACAAAAGAAAAATTAAGAAAAAACGGGAATTTTTACGCAAAATCGATTTTTCACAAAATTGAATTTGGTTTTTGTTTTAACTTAAAAACAAATTACCGTAGATACATGAAATTTTCACTGGTTGTTTATATTTTCATTTTCTATACACCATAACATTTTTCAAATATTTCGACTTATTTTGAGCTGTTTACGGACATTGTCAGTTTCCATTTTTTTTAGTTTTTTTTTCTATAAATATCAATAAAATTTTGTCTGTTGAGTAAAAATGGTTGAAAATTTAATAGAAGGCTTCTAGGTTATTATTTCAAAGGCAGATGAAAAAAATTAAAAATCCTTAGTCACAGTTTTTATTTATAAGCATTTAAAGTTCAAATCTTAACAAAATACAGAAAAATCACGAAAATTAGCAAATTATTTTGAGTTGAGAATTCATAAAAATTTTTCTTTTTAAATCTAAAATTTGAAAATGTAATACAAGATTACCCATAATAAAAATTAAAAGCAACCCAGAATCCAGATGATGCAATTGATTGTTTCGCAAAAGAAAAAATATACTGCTAGACTTAATACTATAAAACGTTTTATTTAAAATTGTGTGCATCACACATGTAATGCATACAAAACCATAATTGGATAATTATTATTATAAGTTATAACATATACATTTTTTTAGTTGTTTTTTATATTATAAAAAATATTATTTGGTTTTAAACCCTTCCCGAAAATTTTTTCCAGCTACGGCCTTGTAATTGACAACACTTAATATAATTAATTCTTATAAATAAATTGGCTTTTTTTTCTTACATTAGTGTATTATACATAAATACTTCATCTTACCTCTCTAATAACATATTTATAATTTCAGTGGAAAATGGTAGTTTTGCACTTTTTAAAGCTTTGAATGCACTACTGCGTTCAAGATATCCGTCCTTCTTATCCAAATTTCTTTGTTTGAAATTAATTTCAAGTCCGTCGAAACCTACAAACAATTCTCGCTTCAACTCATCCTGCAAAATGCTTCTGAATAAATTGTCAGATACTTCTTTGTACATTCCGTCCTTTTTGTACTGTAATGCCAAAACAAACATGCCATGGCGACTAAAATTTGGAAACTTATTCAGCATTATTTCAATAAATTCATTTCTTTCGATTTCATTTTTGTTTTGGAAATATTTTGTTTTTAACGCATCTATATCAGTTTTTATTATTTTTGATATTTGATTCATTGCGTAATGAACGTCACTATGCGGAAACTGTTAAAAGTGTATTTTAATAAGTCTTGGATTTTAGTACGGACACAATGCAAACTCACTTCTTTTGGATGATCCATCATAAACCTTAACGTCCTATCTTCTACATCAACAAATACAAATTGAAAACCATCTATTATCAATTTGACACCAACGTATAGTTTAAATATTACATTAAATTCATTTGGAATTTTTCGTTTTGAAAAAAATCTACAACCTATTGCACCTAAAAAATACATGGAATCAACAAGTTAGTAAATACATATGCTATGTATAGGCTAATATGAATGCCTAAATATAATAAAACTCACCAGCTGTTTGCATATTCATTTCGGAAACAGAAAAACTTTGATCGCTTAAAAAACATTTTACGATAAATTCTCGATTGAGATTGTCCGGTTCCTTAGGTAGAATTTTTGCTTTAAAAACTAAGGCTTCCATTGTTGAATGACTAAGTAGTTTATTCAAAACATTTTCATCGTGACACACTGGTATGGTTTGGACAGTGGATCTTTCTTTCTCTTCTATTACTTTTGGAGAGTCAATTGCAGAAGAAAAATTATCTAAATTACAATAATAATATATCAATTATAGGTACCTACAATATATCAAACATTAGAATTATATTGTTATAACATTTTTATAACCTACTCAAACCATAATCTGAATAATATTGCTTGGTATACTCGTCACAACTAGACAAGACTATTTTTCGACTATAAACGTCAATTTCAGCTCCTACATGTAGATTCGACCAATGATAATAACAGTCTTGAGCATCACCCAAATTTCCCAAAGGATCAAAAGCATACCATTGATTCATTGAATTTATGGCCAAAACATTCAATAAATCATTTTGTTCACTAAAACCCGGTGGTTTTACATAAATTCGATCCTAAAACAAATCCAATGCATATCAAAATAACTTAGCATACATTTCTTTAGTGTTTTATTACAATGTAATACTTTTGGAAGTTTTTGTCTTTTGAGAAATGTCTTTAAACCACCATCTGAATTATGTTCAACAATCTGCATTGTATCGTCCGCCAAAAAGTAACGAACTTCCAAAATATGTAAGTCACCATCAACATTGTAACGATCGTCCCAAAAACCTTTAAAATTTAAAATGCCTTCGAATCCTTGAGTTTGTTTATAGGCGGGTGACATTACATTGCTCGTTGGTTGTTTTTTTTTTGGTGTCTTTATTCATTATTTGTAATACAATACATTCATTAAAAGTATAAGAAATAACTAGTAATCATATTATCAAACAGTTATAATTATGGTTTGTATGTTAAAGAATATTAGTATTACTTTTTCTCTTTTAGTAAAATATGGGTCAACGGGCATTGACATGTTTTCGGGTACATCAACGCCTGTTTTTTTCAAAAAATCTCTTGTGAAACTATCGACGCCAATTATTTTAAACTGTTTCCCATAAAACTCCACAGTATTTCCGACATTGAAGTCCAGTAGTTGATAGTAGTCGTTATTGTTATTTGATAACGGAATTTTATGTCGTTTTATTAAACATCCTGCAATTAATAAACCAACAAATGTATACAGTTATTTAGATAACAAATAATATGGACAGTGGACATAATATTATTACAGTCAAATAAATAATATCTGGCAGGTGATTACAAAAATTCACTACCTACTTATATTCAATACATCATTACAACTTAAATGTTTTGATATCATCTTGTAATTAGTTTATTAGTTTATTTATTATTATTTTAAATTATAAACCATGAGTAAGATATAATATTGTATGCGTAGAAATCATAATTTAATAGATCATTATAATTATAAATGTATAAATTATTATTACCTATGTTATTATTAAAAATCATCAAACAATAATTGGACACATATCTGTTTGAAATTTGAATCATTTGAATTATCTATTAATACTCGACTCAAGTATTTGCTACACTTGTTTTACGGCTATTTAAATGTTATAACTTATAAATATTATAAATAATATTGTGTACTGCACTACAGACCCTCTTTAGGTATCTGGCATTTGTATAATTCGGTGCATATAGAAAACATTTATAAGTATGCGGCTGGCTAATGCAAGTGTGTCATAATATTCTATTTAAAATAATAATTACAACTGTTACTTATTAGTTATTAATTATTACATTCGGTAAAATATCCTGTCACAAACTCGATTTACAAACGGTTTAATGATTTTTCTATATTACCTAATACCTACCCGAAAAAGCATACATATACCTAGTAAATTAGTAAGTACTAAGTTCAATAAAAATTAACAAAACATAATTATAAATCCAATATCTTTGTTGCTTTTTAGTTCTCACAAAATTTATAGTTAACATAATTATTTGGCATAAATGTATTTTAAAAACACACTTAACAGCTAACAAATGGAACTAAGCTCCCGTGGCTTAAATCACTTCTTAGCGCTTATAGCAGTGTTAAGTGTTCGAAAAAACATAAAAATATATACCATAATACAATGATTATTGGCATTATGTATTTTCTTCTCTCGACGACCTTGAGAAATGGAAATACTTCACCGATATCATATTTGAGTATTTAACGTATTACTAATTAGTAATTAACAGGAAGGTGCCTACCTACTATAGTATTTTTTCCATTAAATTAATGAATAATAAATAATATTAAAACGTTATCGTTATAATATATTCCTGTTATTTTAAGAAATCAATACATTATTAAGTCATTTAGCTATTAGAACAATTAGTTTATAAGTTATTAGTAAATAGTAATATAGTTGCTTAATTGTAAAATAAAGTAAGTACTCATGTAGATTGTAGGTACTGTCAGTATACTAGTAGTCACAAATAAAAATCTATAAAGAAAATCAAACGAAAGAACAATCTATTACATTTTAATTTGTACCTTCGTGAAAACGAATTTTATCTATATTATGTTAAGTTGATATTATTTATTTCAACTTTTAACTCACAAGTGATAATATATTTTACATTAATTATACAATTTATACCTAATTACTCATGTAAGTAATCAAAATATTTTAATACCAATAAAAAGAATTTACCTTGTGGTAAACCACTGTTGATAACGACGGGTTCAACTACCTTAATTGTGTTATCTTCAAGAAAATATATTATTTTGCATTTTCTTAAATTATAGGTACAGCCAAAGCTTTCATTCACCGTGCTTTTGAAATATGCATCGAATGTTAAGTTCTGGAATGACATCAAGTCCTGATTACTATTTTTAATGTTAACGTATTTATATATTTTATTTGTTTGACTCCGCTTAAAATTATGGTAACTATTAACTAATAACCAAATATGTAATTATTGTACACCAACATTTACGTTCATCTACAGACTACGGTTTATTTACCTGTTTATCAAATACTAGCCAAGTAGGCTTTTTGGCTTCTTCGAGATCTGTTGTGGAATTAAAGACGGAATTACATTTCTTTTCATTTTTAACGTGTAATGATCTGATGATATGTACACCGCTCATTATATCAAAATCAGGCGTCTTCGGATATCTCATTTTAATTTCCTAGTATTTATATTTGAATAATTGTATTAAATTAAGTATGTTTGTAAAAAATTACATTTTATTGTATTAGATAAAATCATTTACTTTGTTACAAGTTTGAAATCCTGGTATCATTGGCAATTTAAAAGACATTATAATGCTTGGGATTATTCAATACTTTGTGTCATTAAATTATTATATGAGCTACTGTACGAATATAATAAATTAATCCTTGATATTGTTTTAAAAAAAATATTTTAACTCACTTTTAAACAGCAAATTATGATTGTATTGTAACCATATTGTAATATACAATGAATAAAGAATTCGCGGTTAGATATTATGATTTCTATTTCTATATGTTTGGTCAATACTTTTAATCTGAGAGGGGTGACTATAGTATTATGTTGCGTAGCTTGGAAACAAAAATCAATTATAATAATATGTGTTAACTATTTTAAATGTCAGTTGAATCAACACCACCCGTGCAGTGAAAATAATATAATAATATTGTCTTAGAACTTAGCTGGTACCTATATTGACAAACCGAAATATATGAAATCAAAATTGTTGAATGAACAATAAACATAATTGTTGTTATTATAGTTACAGTAATACTCCTAATTTGGGTGCGCCATTATCAATTATTTCAATTAAATAAAAAAAAAAAATAAAGAAATAAGTAATAAATGGTAAACGGTTAGTAAAATATTTTGTCAATATTGCTGTGTAGTGTGAGTATATATGTGTTTTGGTATGACATCAAATATCCGATGCAAAACATAATTTAGTAAATTTGCGTTTAGAGAACCAATTCTGCGTGGTTGGCTTCGGTGGTGTTCCCATAGGGTATACAGTATAATATACAATATACTCCATAATATTATACTGCAGGCCGAATGCTCTCAAGAATTTGTTGAAAAATCATGAGTATACTGCGACTGCAGTGTGTACTCTCAAGTGATCCGCGAAAAAAAAATGCTCGTTAACGCGGCACAGGTCCTGTCGGTCTTTCTGACTGGACTGATTGTTAAGTTCGAATCCTCGTCTGAACTCTCGTCGAACTCTTGACTCTTGAGTTGACTTTTACATAATGGCTGCAGGTAATGTTGTTATAATAATTATACTATAATATTACAAAATGCTGCCGGGGCCGATCGCCGATGAGCATAGGTTAGGTTAGGTTATTTAAATCGTCAACTTATATAGAAAATTCATTGACTTTCATAAACGTCGGAATAGTTTTAAGAAAAATATTAAATTTTAATTGTACCTACCTATTTATGTGCAGACCATGGTCAAATATACACTTCGCGCCACCTCCTATATTTAGCATCAGTATATAATAAAACAAATATCTTTATGCTGAAACATTGACATTCGACGGCTTTAGTATTCTTTTAAAACACTTAATGATGGTTATGTATAAACACAAATAATGTTTCTAACCTAAACCTAATAACTTAACATTTTATGTCGGAATGTCGGATAATAGGTATATAGATCACTTTTAGTAAATCTCAAAACACAAAATTGGTTCTGATGAATGCACCAATTCCACGTTTGTAAGGAGGAGACAACTCACGAGAGCAAATTTAAAAAAACAAACTATATTTGTTTAAAGCTGTTTTTCGTTTCAAATATTGTTTTATGTCTTAAACAGTTTTATAAACAATTTACAATCTTTATTTTTTAAATTATTATTGATAATGCTAAGCTATAAACATTCTAAGTATAAAAATTAAATTCTAAATAACAAGTAATATACGATTAATATAATTATAAATATTTCTTGTGATTCAAACGTTTAATATTTTTATCATACCCGTTCATGTCACCGTCCTAAAATGAATGCCTACTCACTCAGTCAGTAGGTAGTCACTATAATATAGTATAGGTACTGCGTTAAATTGTTAATACACGCAATGCGCAAACGACCAACTAAATTTTTTACCTGGAGGATTAATGATGCGACGGACGGCGAAAATTTTTTTATAGTATTTTATACATGGTGCGTTATCTCTGTAAATACTCAATCGATTGTAAACATTATTGATTATTTCACTAATAGAGAGCTGCTCAGCTACACCCAGAGCCGGTGAAAGCTATAGGCGACCTGGGCAACTGCCCAGTGCACCAGCACGGAAGGGGCGCCAAACTGAAAATTATTTTTATTTATCTTTTAAGAGGATGTCAGCGCACTTTTTGTTTTCTCTATTTGGCCCACGCGCAACATAGACAAAATGCATTTTCGCAGAATCGTTTTTTCTAGGTTTTTAAGTAATCTTAGAGTAAAATCACTCATTACAAAAAAGATAGAGAATAATATTTTTGAGGGAATGACTTATCGACTTCTCTAAATATTATTTCAAAACAATTTAAACATAATTTTAATTTACAACATTGTTTTGTTTATTTTGAAAGTCGAATACAAAGTCAAATAACAATAAAATATAAAAAACAACATACAAATTAGGAAAAAACGGGAATTTTTACGCAAAATCGATTTTGGTTTTTGGTTGTTTATATTTGCATTTTCTATACACTATCAAATTTTCAAAATATTTTGATTAGTTTTTAACTGTTTAGAAACATTTTCAGTTTCCAATTTTATTAGTCTTTTTTTCTATGAATGTAAATACAACTTTATTTGTTGGGTGAAAAAGCTTGAAAATTTAATACAAGGCTCCTATTATATATTTTTACAATGACATTGAAAAATGTTAAAAATCCTTAGGCACAGTTTTTTTTTTATAAGCATTTAAAGTTCAAATCTCGACAAAATACGGAAAAATCACGAAAATGAGCAAATTATTTTGAGTTGAGAACTCATGAAAATTTTTCTTTTTAAATCTAAGCTTTGAAAATGTAATACAAGATTATTCATAAGTTTGTCTACCTTTATCAAAAAAAAAAATGTCTACAAGCAAATCAAATTAAATTTTTATGAACGTTTGAAGTTCATATTTATTTACAATATTGGATATTTACTCGAATTTTCTTTTAGCGGATTTGTTATTTTTTTTTATTTATTGATCCTTAAGCCCGGCATCTATGGCCATTAGCTGTTAGTAGGGTTGTATTGTGGTGGTGGTAGGGTTTTGGAGTGGTGGGTTTTTACACGTGAGTATTTGTGTTTTGGCAGAATTTTTGATTTGGCACCCATAGGTATCTGCCATGCCCGGGTGGGGGATGGCGGAACTTATTGTTCTCCGGACTCCAGACGGCTGACTGACCGTTTTCGCTCAGAATCCTTTTTCCTTTACAATGATATTATATCATTGAATTCAAATTTAACGCCATCCATTATAGTGACCCACTTGTAACCTACTGTACAGCAGTACGACATCATCTTACCCACTTTTTGTTAATGAATATATTATATGGTGTAAAATCGTTACTAAAATATACTAAGTGTTATAAGTTAAATGAGTATATTGGCATTCAAATATTTGAATATATTTATTAAAACTTTCATTTAACAACATTTATTGTTCAAAGTATTATTTTTGAAACCCAAACTAAGTTATTACCAAATGTATTTAATTCTATTTAAATAAATTCTCTATAATAGGTAGGTATATACAAATTTTTTGTTGCTCATGAGACTTTATAATATGGAAGTTTCATTGTATTTGAGTACAATTATATTGAATTGAATACCTACTGGAGTATTGTTAACCTCCCAAAAGTACCAACTTAATCCAATTTTCTATCAAAAAGACAATTTGTTATAGATAATTTTAATTATCTAACCTCTTAAAAAAATACATATTAGTTGTTTATTTTTTTAAATATAAATCAATGTTGTAAATTAAATTTATAGTTAGGTATATCTATTTCATCTGTATATTTATCCTATTTTTGATTTTAAACAACATTTTAAAGCTGAGGACAGTTCATTTTGGACAATTTTACCCAGAAAATATTTAAGTAGATACATAAAATAGATTATGTGTAAACTGTAACATGTAAATGCCATATTGTTGACCGTTAAAAGTGAACAAGTATAAAAAGAATAGGTGAGTAAGTGGGTACCACTTTGCTGTACATAAGACTTTGATTTGGGTCACTGTAATGGATATTATGTTAGATTTAAAAAATTTGAACAGTTGATATGTCTCTAGAAACTAAATTGCTCAAGAAGTATAACAATACTTTGAAAATGTTATGGCAATAGGAAACTATTAAATAAAAATAAACATGAAATAAGAAATCCTAAGTAAATGGGTGAATATCCATTGTTGGAAACATTTGAACTTCAAACGTTTGTAAACAATTAATTTAACTAGTAAACTTTTTTTTCAAGTATAAAAACTTATCAAGAATTTTTAAATCTTCGATATAAAAAAAATGTATGTATTTTAACTCAAATTTATTTACAAATTGTAAGGATTTTAACGAATTTTATCAAAATCAGACTCATAAAAAGTAATTGTGAATGTAAACTTATTTTTTTTTTTAAATATACGCTTTGAGGAACCTTATATTACATTTTCATGTTTTTTAACAGACCGAAAAATTGTTTATCGAGAATAATTTAAGAAAATATATTATGCCTATAAATACTAAATAGCTCAAAAAGAACCAAATAATAAATTTTTTCAAAATTTTATAATGCATATAAAAACCTTTTTTTGTTTTAGACTACTTATCATGTACAGACACAAAAAAAACACATTATTGTAAAATCAATACATTCACCGCACATAATCTAAAAAGGTCTATCTATCTAGGTCCTGGGTAATGCAAATTTACATTATGAAGTAGGTAAAAAGTATAGTTTATTAGTATTTTATTTAATTTTCAAATATAGGTACAGTTAAAAAAGATAGTCAATCCACGATCTACCCATAATACTTAAAACAAAAAGGTGGTAGTAATTTACTAATCGAGTCTGTTTGTTATTTTTAAGTAGGTAGGTAAATATTTTGTTTATCCGATGGTTAGTTTTATTTATGAATATAATATTGAATTCCAGACTTTGGATGGACAATTATACTAAACTAAATATTTATATTATAAACATATTTCATTATTATGTGCCTAAATGGTATTTTTACATTAAACTTTTTATCAAACTATTAAAAAAATATAGTTATTTTTATTTGAAATACTGTTTTTAAATTAGAACACTTATAAAAAAAGTTATTTTAATTAAATTATTATTAATAAAAACATATAAAAAGATTCTAATTTCTTTTCATTACCTATTTTCGATATTATTGTAGTTCTAAAATGTTTGTTATGGACTAGATATAGAATATCTTTAAATTATTATTTGTTTGTTTGTAATATTTATTAACATTTAATAATCATAAGCTTTTTAACAAAGTAGGTACCTACATACATATATATATATATGTATAACAAATTATACTATTTAGGCTAGTTTGAAAATCTAAATCTAAAACATATATGGAAATAGTAAATGAGTACAAAACAATATAAAAAAAAGAAAAAAACTTTAATAATGATAAATTATTTTTTTAATATAAAAACATTTTAGGTTTTACACTGTGGAATAAAACACAAATCCAAGACAGTGGAGTTTTTACGATTATTAAATCTCTTTAGAAAAATAAACATTTACCATAATTTGTTTAATAACTTGGAATCTAAAATAAACTTGGGTTGTGACATAGACCTTTAAACTAGTTTATCGGTCTATGTTAGGGGCCCTCAATAATATTCTTACTTTCAAATTCACTAATCACAATAATATTAAAGCTAACAACAGTGCCGTGTTAACATTCATTGGCACCCTAGGGCAATAATATTTGGCACCCCTATTAAAACTAGATATTTAAACATTTTCCGCCCTTTAAAATGTTTGCCACCCTAGGACACTCGGTACATTTTTACCCACTTGACACGGCTCTGGCTAACAATAGAAAATCGTGTGTAGTTAGCTTAGGTCTAGAGTTAAATACAATTTACAATTTAATGAAAATTTTTATGCTCGTATGCATAGTCAATTTATATGTCACATAAATTGACAATGCATACAAACATTATATTAATTAGAATAATATTGATAATAATATTTAGTTAACTCTGAGTGCTACTGATCCTCCATAGTTTAGTAATGGAATTCCTTGATTAATATTCTGTATTCTGATCTGTTCCTCAACTTCACATTTAACTGCTTCCTATTAAACAAATGAAAAATTTAAAAATATCAAAACATTAATGTTTAAATTACATATTATTTCTTTTGAACCTAATTAATAATTTATTTTGTGAATTACTATTATTTAATCATAATTTATGACTGAACAATAACATCATCAAAAACAATTTTATGGAGTTTTAAAGGTTATATTAATATTTAGTACTATATAATTTAATATTCTCATAAGCCATAGCCATATTATCATAATTTTTTTCTAATAATTATATAAGTTAAAACTATAGATCATTATAAATGTCCTTTGTATCATAAACCTAGAACTCTACATTTATATGCATTTTAGATAACAATATTATTTTTAATAGTAAAAACAGTTGCATAAATACATATTGTAAAAGATAAAAACATTTTTGGTATCTATATACCTACAATAGAATTTAATTAATGGCATATTATTATGTTAGGACTGTAGACCACCGATAAATAATAATTAATATAATGAGTAAACTCAAAAAAATAACTATATAGTAGAGATGACATAACGCATAATAAGAACATGGAATTTTTAGCAACATATTTATTAAATTTATATTGGACATTAAAATGTTTGTGTAGCATACCTGCTTCAAAAGGATGCCTATGATGTGGTTTTTATATAATTTAAAGAATAAAACTTACAATTTTTGGATGGTATGAATTTATGATGGTAGATGAACAACCATTGATTTTTCTGCTTCGAAGATGACTTCTATGTTCTTATACTACAAAACAATCAAGCCAATGCATAAAACAATGGTAATAGTATATATAATGTATTCAAGTATTCAATGATAGACACAAAAATATAAATTACAATACATATTATATGAATATTATTTACTTTATCATTGCTCAGTTCTTTTTAGCCATCAAGAACAGTATTTAATTAGGCAAAAATGTTCTATACTCAGATTCTGATATTCTGTATTATGATTGTATAGTAAAGCAATCTCGTATCCTCGTGGTTGTTTTTTTTACATCCATAGGAATCAGTCTATATCAAATACCTAAGAATAAAATGTAAAAATGCACATTATGTACCTAAATATTAATGTATTCTATGCCTAAATAGACTAATGTAGGTATTTAGAATGGGATAAACATTGTGGAAAATATATACACATACCTTAATATTTTCGATCACATTCTTTTGACGATAATATATTCTATTAATATTTACTTTTTTTTTCATAAAAAGTTTGGTAGCCATCATCAATTCACAATTATTATTAATGAAGTACCTATCTTTATTTATTATTTACCATCAAGTATCAAAAAATAAAATATTATATTTAAATATATATTTAAAATATTTATATCTAAGATAAGGCTGTTAAGGACTAAAAAAAGAGGGCTGTGACAGATTTCCCGATTTTGATAACGAGGTGGTAGAGATTATTTTGGTCCTAGGTGCACTGCACCCTGTGGCGGACTGGACTCCAATTTTAAATGACACATTTTCATAATTAAGTACTAATATTTACTATTTATCAATGCTAATAACAACTTAGAAAACTGAAAGGAATTGTATTAAATTTTCAAGCTTTTTGACCGACTGAGAATTTAATTATCAATACCTACTTATTTATAAAAAAAAATCGTAAATGTTAATATTGTCAATAAATTAATAGCTTAAAATTACTCAAAATATTTTAAAAATTATGCAAAGAATACTATGTATTGAAAATGCTTAAATTTAGTGAGCATTTTAAGTATTTATCTTAAAATTAAGATCAAGCACAAATTACATCACAAGTTGAATTATTAAATATATTTTGGCTGTGGTTCAACATCTTCTCTACAATGTGTTTTTTTCTGTCTGTCATCAAATGTTGGTAGTAAAAATGATTCGATTATCAGCTACTTCTAATAGGAAAGTGAATCTAGTTAATGCAATAGAAAGGTCAAAATTGAAAATCCACAGTAGTTTTCAAATACGTTTGGAAAAACAAACTTAGATAAACTTATAAGGAATCTTATATTACATTTTCAAATCTTTAATTTAAAAAGAAAATATTTTATGAATTTCTAACTCAAAATAATATGCAATTTTTCGTGATTTTTACGTATTTTGTCAAGATTTAAACTTTAAATGCGTAGGTATAAAAAAATTGTGACTAGACTTATAATATTTTTAACTGTCATTGTAACAATATATTAGAAGCCTTATATTAAATTTTCAACCTTATTTACCCAACAAAAAAATTTTATTGACATTCACAGTAAAAACACTAAAATTTTTGAAATTGAAAACGTCCGTATACCGTTTAAAACACATCGAAATATTTTGAAAATGTTATCGTGTATATAAAATGCTAATTCACAACCAGTGAACATTTATGTATACATACGGTCATTATTTGTTTTAAAGTTACACCAAAAACCAAAATCGATTTTTCATAAAATTCCCGTTTTTTTCTTAATTGGTATATTGTTCTTCCCTGTGCTTTTGAAAATTATTGGGAATTTTTTAATTTTGAGTTTTTAAGCCCCCAAAGTACCACCATTCCTATCAGAAAAGATAAAGAAAATCGAAGCAGTTTTGCTGCTTCAAACGGCGATGACAGACACAAATAAAACATGAATAAATAAATAAATAAAAAAGAAAACAAACATTGTAAAATCAATACATTAATCGCTCCGCTCAGAATCTAAAACATATAAGATAACATATTAGATACTATTAATTATTATTTCTTATCACGGACTGTAGATTGCAGACATTGAACCACGGTCTTAGGAGATCTTCCAAGACCGTGCATTGAACTATATAATAATATAATGATTATTCTATGGTTCAATGATTGTAGATTGTATGTATCACATTTCTTGTTATCAATAAAAGATAAGTCATTGCCCTTGACTTTCTTATGGTGATTGCTCGTGAATACATTATTATAGTCTACAACTAGTACTGAATGTACTGCATAGATAAGTACCTGTAACCTGTGCACTGTGTGGTGACTGATAGTTAATTTTGTAATTAATTATTAGTATGCATTTATTTCTCATTTGTTAGATAAAACAAAACTCTTCACATGTTGTTTTTAGTTACTTGTACATTGTAATTGTCTCAACGGTTTACGATTTTTTTTTAACAATATGAATTTCCCTGCACTTAAAAATGATCGTGTCTTGCGAGCAGCTAGAGGTGAAGAAGTCGATCGTATTCCAGTATGGGTAATGCGACAGGCTGGTCGATATTTACCTGAGTTCAGAGAATTGCGATCGCGTTACGATTTTTTTACTATATGCCGAACACCGGAGCTCGCATGTGAAGTCACTCTGCAACCAATTCAGAGATACGACCTCGATGCTTCCATAATTTTCAGCGATATCCTGGTGATTGTTCAGGCATTAGGCATGATTGTTGAAATGCAACCTAGTGTTGGACCTGTAATTCCAGATCCTCTCAAGGAACCTATAGATTTAGACAGACTAAACCAATCAGTTGATGTTAAACAAGAATTAGGATATGTATTTGAAGCTATAACATTAACTAGACATCGATTAAACGGCCAGGTAAATATGTAGAACATATTATCATCTCGTTGACATTAAAAGTGCTAAAAAGTGTTGGAAAACCTCTTCAATTAATCTATGATTAAAGTTTGTAAAGACTGTGTCAATAAATATAATTTTACTGAAGAATAACTAATGAAATTTAGTTTAGCCATTCCAATTTTGTGTTGTCAGCCTTAATATTAAACTGAAATAGTTAATTGACAAATTGACCTATGATTACGTTTGAAAGTAAAAAAATTATCTATGTTATATCATAGGTTTTTACAATACTTAATTGTTAAGCAAGTTATGAATGTTTTCCACTTAATTAAAAATTAAAATATTGTGAGAAACCGACGCGAGAACACGTCATATAATGTTCTTTTCTTCAAGTATGGTAATAGGTCAAATTCACTTTAATTTTTAAGTTGGAAACACCTGAACACCAAATTGAAACTATCAAATATAAATGTTAGTTTGTTATATATTAGTAAGACCAGAAACAACACATGTGGGTACAACATACTCTTAATGAATAGTATATTGTTTTTTAGGTACCTCTTATTGGATTTACTGGTGCGCCATGGACACTCATGTGTTATATGATAGAAGGAGGTGGCTCCAAAACCATGTCAAAGGCCAAAAAATGGTTGTACAAATATCCAGAAGAAAGCAAAAAATTATTACAAATTCTTACAGACATTATAGTGAAATATTTGATAGAGCAGGTGAATGCTGGTGCTCAAATGTTGCAAGTGTTTGAATCAAATGCGGAATACTTAAATTCTGAATTGTTCGACAGGTATTCAAAATAGTAAAATAGAAAAAAAATATATAATTGAAACAAATTGCGATGTAATACTTTTTTTTTTTAGATTTAGTGGTCCATATTTGTCAGCCATTTGCTCTCGTGTTAAAAATGAGTTGAAGGGTAATAGTGTACCAATGGTGGTATTTGCGAAAGGAGGTCACTATGCTATGAAACAATTATCTACTTTTGACTATGACGTTATTGGCTTGGATTGGACAATTGACCCAGTTGAAGCTAGGGAAATTGTTGGTAATAATATAACTTTACAAGGCAATTTAGACCCTTGCTCTTTGTATGGTCCACCTGAAAAAATAAAAGAAATGGTTAAGAATATGGCATCCAAATTTACAAAACATAGATATATTGCAAATTTGGGACATGGTATCTATCCTGATGTCGATCCTGAACACTTGAGGGCTATGATTGATGCTGTACATGAATGTTAAGAAAATCTATGTACTTTTGTATTGAAACCATACCAGAAATGTAATTTATATTATTTAGTTGATTGGGTTAAATGGAAAATATTTATTTTTTTTGTAATACAATGTTATTAAAAAAGTAAAAGACGTAATACTTCATTCAAATATTTCCATTTATCTACCACCTATTTTATGTATCTGATGGGTACATCATATAATGATATTTTTGATTGTTTTACTCAATATTTCTGGTTAATTTTTTTCTTTTGGTCAAATAATTCTATTTAAACATAAACATAAATAGGTAAGCTATGGGTATATTATTAAAATGTTCTGAATAAATTGGCTTGTGATGTTATACACTAACCTATTTTGACTAAACTATAAATTGTCAGTTATCACCTCAAAAATCTAACTAACAAAATCAAATTTTGAAAAGTTGAAAAATAATAAAAATGTTGATTTTCATTGATTATAATAGGTTTTTCAAATAATAGATTATTTATTTGAACCTTTTAAATTACATTATTTTAAGTTTGGTAGAGGTATAAGAAAAAATGTTGACTAATTAACTCCTTTTGGATATATTTTGCTGTATATACGGAAGTAAAATCATATTTGAGTCAATATTCCTTCATCTAGTTTCATCTGCCCCCTGGTACTTAACCAATAACAATTTCCACAAAGATCTTAACCAAATCTCCAAATTATATTACACCAGATTTCACAAAAACTTCAACGACACACAAATCCACTAATCTCAATATAATCAACGAACACACTTGCCGATAACCCGTGCCGCAGACTTAAAAGCATAGAACAATAGCTTAAAAGACAATAGTGTAGAGATCTGCTTCTTTACTAGAGTTGGTTGTTGTTAACAGATAATACCTTTCAAATTTTAAAAATGTTCATTGTTAATACTGTCACTTTATAGGGTGTTACCACTGGATATCCTCCCTAATCTTAAGATTCATGTCAACCTATTTTACTGTCAATTATCAAACCCACTTAGGGCCCGTATTACAATTGTTAAACTAAGGTTAAACCACTGAATTCGGCTGGTAAAATCAGTGGGTTAGGCGTAACTGAGGTTTGAACTATAATTGTAAAACAGGCCCTTATTTTAAATAAAAAATTGTACAGATTGTAGATATACATATTTCAATATAATAAAAAAAAAAGTCATAGTTGATCATACTGATTTTTTAGTCGTATTTAATATATTTTGGAAATTATTTTATTTAAATTTATTTTTACGGACAAATCGGCTTAATTGTACCTAGCCTTGTAAAATAATTCGTATATATAACCTGCAACCATACTACCATCAATAAACAAAAAAAAAGTATCAATTTCTTGAAGATCCCTGTTTGGCCACCTCTTTGAAATACGTACGTTTCCCCAGCCCCCCACATATCAATTTTCGTGAATTTCCTTTTGCCAATATTTAGTTTGTTATTTGTTTGACATCAGATACCCCTGAAATATAATTTTTCCTGTGGAGGGCCGAGGAAACGTTTCCCCAACCCCCTCATAAATAAATAATGAACTTTCCAGGATTTTTCTTTTGCCAATATTTAGTACGTTATTTGTTTGAATTTGTTTGACCCGAATCAGAATTTGTTTGACATCTGATACCCCTAAAAATTCAATTTCCCTGAGGGGCTTATAATTTGTTTAAATTGTATGTTAAATAAATTCAAATTGAATTCAATTTGACCTTTTAGGGCAGGACTGCAGGAGTCATTCAGAATTGGATTTACATCTAGTATTTAGAACGTAATTAGTTTGTCAGCATGATACATTTTTTTTATTATTCAATACATATTATTTTTATTAAACCTGCATTTTTAACAAATTTAGAATATTTTTAACAATTATCATTAAATTTAAAGTTTTTTAATCAAATATAGATTTTAAATTATGGATTTTTTACCAAATAAATTCCTTATTTTAGTTTTTTATTTCATTTTGATTATTTTTTTTATCAAATATTCATTTGATCCTTATTTGATAAATAATCTCTATTTAATAAAAAAAAAAACTTGAATAGAATCTTAATATCAAAAATTTATTTGATAAAAAATCCATAATTTAAAATCTATATTTGGTAAAAAAAACTTTAAATTTTTTGATAATTGTTAACAAATATTCTAAATTTGAAAACTATTTCAAACAAATAACGAACTAAATATTGGCAAAAGAAAGTTCACGAAAATTGATAAGTGGGGGGCTGGGGAAACATACGTCTTTAAAATATAAATATCAGCAAATCCTTTCTTATTGCTCATTTAGTCCATCTAGATCATTAAAGGAACCACTATTCCATATACCAAGTACGTACGTTTTGTATTTTAAAACCAATATTGTATGATTTTAATTAGTTATTGCTTGATAGATAGCGCCACAATTGTATTGTTATACCCCTTATTTTAGGGGTTGAATTTCTAAAAATTCTTTCTTAGCGGATGCCTACATCATAATAGCTACTTATATGCCAAATTTCAGCCCGATCCGTCCAATGGTTTGAGCTGTGTTGATAGGTCAGCTTACTGTCTTATATAATATCAAGATAATCAAAACCCCTAACCACAGTTTAATTATATTTTATTCTATGTACATATATCTAGTTTTATTTTTGTACAAGTCTTTAAACTTATTCTATGGTTTGGAAACTAACTGATGTACCAATATTAAATTACACAATTATAAAGATTTCATTAATAAAAAAGATGTATTGTTTAAGTATCTGGGGGAATAATATTTTTGAGCCCAGAATAATTAAATTTTAGCCATGACCCGATTCACATACAATCATAATTTTGATGACAATAAAAAGCTTCAATCTTGTAATATTCTTGCAAGTTATAAAAACTGCTGTTAAGAGCATTTTAAACTTGATAGATATGTATATCAACATGCAAGAATTTTCTTACATTTTTCTTAACTTTAGTTATAACTATATTTCAATTGCTTCAAAATAGGTCGCTAATACTCTTTCAAAGTCAAAGGGGAGGGCCACCTCTTTAATGTGTATGATTCACTATCGACAAAAATATATCTAATAAAAGTTATCAGTTGGAAAGCAAAAGCAAATTGCTTCACATAGAGCTTATCCTAATAGCATTTTTTAAATCAAATAAATTTATTTCTCAGTTTTAATACATTCCCATTTTTAATATTTAATCGTGAAATTATAAGTTATGTCCAAAAATCATCTGGTGGATTGAATTAAAAACTGAAATTTAGGATTTCTTAATTTTTTTTAAAAAATTAGTGTCCATTACTCACTAAAATTATTACACTTGCTGCATTCAAGGAATATACTTTTTTTATAATTAAATTAATCTTATGTGACAGTATATTTATGTCATTTAAAAAATGTAAAATAACAATCTTGTTAGACACCATAAAAAAATTAATTTTTAAGCAATCAGTTCCACATTTTTTTTTTTTGATATTGTATTTTTAAATGTATATGCAACAATAATATACATATTAATACATTCAAATGGTATAGTTAAATTAATTAATTTTTTCTTTAAGGTATTTGTAAGCAGTGATTTGCTGTCATTATCCAGCATACTTACAACATAGACCGTTTTAATAGATGTGTTCGATTTCAAACCTACTAATTGATTTTGAGAAGTAATAAGAAATCGGAAAACATTTGTAATATTATCATTTACTTTATTTCAAATTCCTTCATTATTGATTTTTTCTCTTAAAGTTTTATAAAAAATATTTCCATTCTAGGAGACAATCCCAAGTAGACTTAGTCTCTTAATTAGATCAATTATTGATTAGAAATATAACACACCTATCAAGCTTGTGTAAGACAAATACCGAGAATAAAAAAAAAAGTTCCTACTTGACCTATAATAATTTACTACTAACTATAAGAAACAAATTCTCATATCAGAATCCCATAGTTTAAGTCAAAAGATATAGGATGTAATGACCAAACACAATTTTTGGATAAAGAATTAATACAAAATAGTAATTCTGTTTAAAATAGAAATGATTATCATTTTTTATAAAATAAAAAACAAGTAACACTAAAAATGGAGTGTACTAATGTATTGACCAGCAGAAAGCAATTAAATTAAATGTATCCTTTAACTTTTGAATAAAATAAAAAAAAAGAGTAAATATATTAGGAAAGAAATACTGTATCAGAAGTCTAATTTTTTACACAGATTATCAAATTTTGTTTGCTCGGTGTCTTATTACGGAATGAGTACAGATAACTCAGTACTGTATAATATATGGACTTTTAAAAGTGAAAAAACATTAGTGTGAAGCACATTGAACATTTCGGGTGGGTCCATCTTCATCATTGTAAGCCTCACGTCTAGATTGTCTCCTAGAGTCATATTCTGGATCCATCTCGACAAGCGATACTTCTTCAGAATTCTCCGGAATAGTTTCAACCGGTCTGTAAAATTAAAAAAAATAAATATTATATATTACCATTTAAATTGTAAGCAATGTATAAGATATTAAGTGAGTTTGATCAAGCCAAAACATTAATAATTGCTTGACCTTAAGCCATTTCTTACCTAGGAGGAAGACACGATTCAAGCACAGGCACCTTTGCAGGTGACAAACTTTCAGGGAAATTAACCAGGAACTGAATGATCATACGACCTTTTTCAAATGGGTTCTTATACTGAGGCATACCCTCACCAACAACACATTTGACATCACCGTGTTTCAAAACTTCACCTATAATTTATTTGTTTAAGTTAGCAATACTCTCTTAACTATTATTTAAATAATATTTTGAATTTACCGGCAACAGCAGTAATAACCAAAGAACGTTCATCTAAAGTCTTAATCACTTTCTGGAATCCACACAATGCCTCAACTAGTTCAATTTCTAAGCGAAGAATCAAATCAGTTCCGCTTCTCCTGCAATTACAAGTATAATAAGAATGGATAGATTATAATTTAATTTTGACACAAATGATGCTGTTTACCATCAAATTTAAATAAATACTAAATTGTGACTTACTTATATAAACGATGTTCTTTTTCATCCAATACAATAATTATATCACCAGGTTCAAGTCCAGGTTCTTGATCACCTTCTCCATTAAATGTTATTTTTTGTCCATCAACCATGCCTTTGTCTACATTTACTTCCAAAATTTTCCTTTCGCGAGAAACCTAAATTGATTATCAAATAATTATTAACATGTTGATAGGTTAATGTTTAAGTCAATATACCTTTTTGCCATTACAATTCCTACACCTATCTTTGGGATTGATGCGTTCACCCTGTCCACGACATTCACTGCACATAGACTGTACTTGTTGTATCATACCAGGTCCCAACTGGTGAATTTGCACTTGAATTCCACTACCTTGACATCCTGGACATTGCTCAACTGCTCCTTTTTTACCACCTCTACCTTCACATTTGTCACAAATAACATTTTTTTCTAATGCTAATTTTCGTACACAGCCATTGTAAAGATCCTCAAGAGAAACACTTAATTGATGAACAACATCTTTGCCTTTTTGAGGTCCATGACGGCCACCACGACCACGACCACCTCCACCAAATTGACCAAAGAACATGTCAAACAGATCCATCGGTGAAGAGAAGGAGTTACCCACTCCACCCTCTTTAAGTGCTTGTTCGCCACCTTGGTCATATAAACGACGTTTTTCTGGTGTGGTTAATACTTCATATGCTTGAGAAATTTGTTTGAACTAAAATTCAGAAATGATTGACATATGGTATAATTAATAGGTACATCAAAATAACAAAGAAATTAGAATATGTACTAATGCAAATATTTATTTTGAATAAAACCAAGAATTCATAATGCGTTACCTTTTCACCCTCATTTGGGTTCTTGTCAGGATGGTACTTCAGAGCTAATTTTCTATATGCTTTTTTAAGCTCATCATTCCCACAATTAGGTTTAACGCCTAAAATATCATAGTACGTTGTTTCTTTAACCATTGTTATACAATTTGGTCCAACTAATTAAGTCTGAAACAAAATAACAATTTTTAAAACATAAATTAATGTATCTAAAAAATGTAACTAAACAACTAAAATACCTAGTTACTAAATTTTGTATCAACAATTAGTGTAATATCTGTCTTATGCCCCATTGGCCCTTGATCAAGGTATAAATAAATAAAGCAATTATTAATCCTACAATTAATTTAACAAAACAGTAGAAGCTTATTATGAATATTTTAGTACCTAATAACTGGTAAGTGTATGTCTTTATTTGTATAAATTATATGTTACCAAAGAAGAACAAAATTAATTGTCTCATGATTGTGTTATGAGCAATTCATAAATTATAATAATATAGGTAGGTAATCTTGATTGAAGAAACTATTTTTTTTCTCTATAGACTAAATAAGTAAAAAAATGCAGTACTGAAGTGTCTTTAGTATTTGTTAGGATACCTGGGTAATCATATCCCCAAAAGAATCAGAAATTTAATGTTTCATCGTTTGCCTATTAATTTTTACAATAAGTACAAGCGCAGTGGGAGTTGGTGGGTTAGAGGCTTGAAAGAAGAAGCCATCTAGTAATGGAACTTGACAGATTTTATTAATATACCTAAATTTAAAATAAATATACATTGCAAAATATTTTTCTTTCAACAGGTTTCAGAAGAAAATATTTTTACCAAAATAACATAAATTAAATTAATATTCTACCATTCATATTCAAATTAATAATAGTCAGATCTCAATGATCAATACACAATATTATTATTTAAATAATCCTTTAATGCAAAAATAATAGATACATCATACATATTTACAATGATATGGCCAGACATATTTGTATTAAAGGAAATAATTATGTCAGAAATTATATAAAAATAACAAAATATTTAAGTAGGACTGACATTTAAGACCAGTCGAATAACATTAATGTTAATGACTGTAAGATAAATTTAGGCCCTATCAATGTTACGGATCTGAATAAATATGTATCTACCGAGGTATCTAATATATAAGCCATACTTTAGAATTATAATAAAATGCACAACAATTGCTTTAAAATTTAAATACACCACATTATTTAAACATAAGCAGGTTTGAAAAGTTATATTCTGTAACAATCATATTGTTGAACAAATAATTATTATTCTAATTAAAATTTTTGATCGATTACAAAATCAATATTTAATGCGCGAAGAATAAAACAATCATATTAATGAGCAAAAATGTCAATGCAAAAGACTCATTATTAAAATAATATTAGAATCGTCAATCAAAAACCACGTTTAAAAAAAAAACTTGTAAGACGAGAAAATCCAAAATCAATAAATTACTCACACCATACAAGTGTCACAGACAATGAGAGAGGAGTAAGTAGCAATAAAATTGCAAGTCATCACTCATCCGGACTATTTACTTTTCCAAGCCGACATCGAAATTAAAAATTTCGATAGCAAGACCCCGTCGTCTACACGGAAATACGCGCACGCACGCACAAGCACACACAAGAGTACATCATTACACATTCGAACTTGTGTAGTTGTGTGTGTGTATACACACAAAGCGCATACGGCCAAAACGAAGTTTCCTTTGTCAATAGTCGCGAGTCGCGACAATCGACTGCGGGATCACGGGAATCGTTTCAGTCCCGTAGAACTCGGGATGGTACCAAAACCAAAACCACGCCACGCCGAACACCGCAAAGGGGGTGTCGCACGCGCCGAACAATGGCGATTACATGAAATCATCGAACCCGGGGACGACGATAGAGTATTAAAAAAAAAAAAAAAACAATACGCGTTCGGCACCGCTCTCCGCCATCGATCCGATACACTCGATACCGTGCAAAAAACCGTGGTTCACGGTCATTGACGAAGGCGGGGAAGGCAGCACCCCGGGCGCGAGACAATGGCGTTACATCCGCCAATCCCACATTATTGAACGGGTTTATCATTTTTACAATAAAAGTACTCACCTTGTCTGTCTTGGACTACGGCTACGAGATTTTCCGGCGATTCCTTAAGGATATAGGTCCGCAGGTAATGTCCACAATAGTTCCGTTCTATTATCTAATGATGAACGTCGTTAGCACGCGAAACAAGTGTGAAGCGACGCGCGTCTGTCAATACACGACTGCGTAGCTACGAAATCGGATTGAGAAAGGCCGACAAGAACGACGTTTTATCGAATGCGGAATGAGTAGTTCTAGAACGTTCGTGCGGCGGCGGTGGTCGCGTTTGAACGATATCTTGCACGCAAATACGCAAACGCATACTCCTTGACATCCGCCGAACGCTACCCGAACGCGCGCTGATTTCCCCTCGAATTGCATGCACTGCGTGGCAGCCGATTATACAACACTACAGGCCGTCTGCCGTCTGGTGCGATTGCCGATTAGTCTATGATCTGGTGTCACTGTATAATGTATTCTGTGTTATCGGTGTATGACGGTAACTATAGAGATAAGTAGATGTAACGCTGTATTGTTGTATACAATATACATAAAGTAAATTACTCAATGGTTGTGTACTTGTATGACACAGCTGCAATATAGTCATATTCTATTTCTCACTGTGCATGCCATGAACTAAAAGTTCTAACTTCTTAGTTCACGGCGCATATAGCATTGCACACTCTTTAGTGGCTTATTGTATGAACTGAGATGGACTATCTTAGTTCATGGTTTATTGTATTCTGTAATCAGCTGTATTAGTATTTCCCATTGATAAAATATGATTATTGATCATTGATGAATAATATTTCAATATTTGATAATTATATATTAATAATTAAACTTTTAGAAAATAATATTATAAATAAACAATAATGAATAATAATAAATATTAAATACTGAGATGCGTAAGAACCACGATACTACGATAGTCGATGAATCTGAATAGTCTGTAAAATAGTTGACATTGACGATTGAATAAACCTGGGGCGTCGGCCAATGAGAACTTAGAAGATTGATGTAATATTTCTATGATTGCTGTCGACTGGTAAGTAGTGGTAACTGGCGAGTGATGAGTATAATATAAATTAATAAGATGTATACTATATGTATATATTATGCCCAATGGTCCAGAGTCCAAACGTGGTAACTTGGTTATGTGTGAAAATATCGAGTTGTCTTAATTATTGTCTGACTATAATAGCACCCCGCAGCCGCCACCCACTATTATTTACAGCTTTTGTTACAACATTACAATAATTATTATTCATCGTAGACCAAGTATACTCATAGAGAAAAATACAATAGAATTGCGTAGATCATGGCACGCCATTAGTAGAAGAAAAACACGCCTCAAAACAATAAGTAGAAAATTCAACCTATAATTTTAATTCTATTCATATTAACAATAAATTATTAAGTCGTAAAATAAATTAAAATTATGTATAATCAAAACACGAAAACATGGTTCGTGTTCAGTATACTTCTTGAGTTATTCCCTAGTAGGGATATTGGATACTACTGCAGTAGCTCTTGTAGATGGCCTCAATAGCCATGGCTAAACACGATGTAGAGAAGAGATCTACATTGTTGGCGTTACTGCTTTTCACCTCAGAATAGATTAAATTCATGACTAAAGAAATTCTATAACTATTCTATCTTAAATCCATATTACAGAATATAAGAAATAAATATATATATTCTGTGTTTCACTATTATAGCAGCGCAGTGTAGATCTATGGCAAGTACATGAAATTATATTTAAAAAAGTGTTTTAGATTTCAACAATTGGTAACACTATTTGAGAATTCGATAACAACAATAAACTATCGAATCGATTTTTATTTTTATATAATCACTTATCAGTTATCACTAGAGTTATGTTTCATGGAAGTCGAAAGTGCCAAGTGGAGAGTGTTGACTGGAAACTGACTGACTCGGACTGCTCAATATTCTGGTTTTGGAGTTTTGGTATTCAGATTCTGATGTCTGATCTTTTATCTTAGAGGTTTTATACATAGTTAATTAATTTTCATAAGTATACTAATTCTATCGTGTATTTACGTATATTCTATTGATGCGTGGATCGTTTATGCACTTGCGCCTTGCACACTTTTGTGACTGACTTTGATATGATATAATAAAAGGAAATACTTATTGATTTAAAAATAAGTTCATATAACATTGAATTAATTTAAATTTTTTTCCAATAGGTATACCCAGAGCTAAAAGTGGGAAAAAATTCTGGGGGGCTATAAATGTCTGCTTATAGTTTTTAACATTCCAAATATAATTTTGTATAATGTTATGTGTTTATATGTATAATATTGAATGTATATGTAATGTATAAATAGTGATAGTGGAAGCATACTCATCCCACTTTTAACCCTTAATAATTTTAATCCTAATTTGTGAAAAGGGACGCTTTTTAATCACCGTCAGAGATAGGGGGACTGTAACCTCCTGTGCCTCTTCACTTATAGTCTTTAATCCCTGAGTATACCTAAGTGTGTAATATGTACCATTCTAACAGTAACAAATATTCATTAATTATATTTTTTCTATAGTATACATACAGAGTGAGCTAGAAAGAGCCGATAAATGTAATAAACTGTGATAACTTATAGAGTGATTACAACCTCACCAAGCATGCTCATCTCCATTCAGGCGTGGAGTGGTAAAAAAAAGGCATACTTTAAAACATATAGATTATTTATAAAATCCCAGTCAGTCCACACCTACCCCCATTTTTCCTTTAATAAGGAACTTGTACAAATTCTGATTTTTGGAATTTTTAAAATATATATACTAATTTTTTCAAATTCTTGAATTTTTTTGTACTCCTGTGATGATACAAACTTCTTTTTTTCAATTGAGACCCCCTTTTTTACTGTAAATTATTTAGTGGGTAATTTTTTTGAAAATTTTGTTGCACTTAATTCAAAATTAAAATGAATAGTCTCTTAATCATTAATATGTTTGTACCAAGGATAATAGTCCTTAAAAATGGTATTACAAAAATATAAAATAAACGTAATATTGGAACTAGTATTTAATATATTTGTCCCATTTTTACAAATTATTAATTTTGATAGATGTTCGAATCACCATAGCCCTCATAACTTATAAACCAATTAATGGTTTATAGGCCTTTCATCCTTAGATCGCAAAGTTAAATAACTTAAAAACTACTCATACAAATTTTGATATTGATGTCAAATTTTTCAGAAAAATTACCTCTGAACAATTAACAGCTTAAAAGGGAGGTTCTCATTTGAAAAACAGAAGTTTGTATCCTCTCAGAAGTCAGAATACTACTTAAATAATACAAAAAATGTCAAGAAATTGAAAATTCCAAAAATCAGATTTTAAATAAATGCATTAAGTATATAAGAAAAAAAGGGATGTTAACATGCTTGGTGAATTACCCTGTATATTAATCAATAATTTAAGTTCAATACATTTTTTTTTTAAATTACAACATACCTAATTTGTCAAACCTTTCTGTTACACCCTGACACTGACTGGTGAAAAATTTGTTTTTTAGTTATGAGTTTATGACTAGCTTTCTCTGTCCTTTCCTGTGCATAACAGTTTTTGCTACGTTGTAAATTTGTAAAGCGGAGACAAATTTTAAATTAACCATCACATTCTGTACAGTTTTTTTTTCAAAATCCTGCACTGAATGTTTTGCATTGAATTTATAACAAATAAAATATAAATCAAGTAGGTACAAACTCATAACAATACATTGTAGATGTTTTACTTAATTAAATATAAGGTTATTATATCAGTCTCTTACGTCCTATCTTAGACATCTTTATTGTTAATATTATACCTGTTTATTAATAAAAAAAATTGCTACATTTTGCTATTTGACATTGCTATATATATATATTATTATATTTTATCATCCTAAATTTGTTATAAATATATTATTTTTATATAACATATTATTATACATTTATTATTTTTCAGAAATATAATATCAGCTGAAGAAATGGCTTCATATATGTTTCAAAAAACTATAACATCAATTTGTACATGTGGCTTACAGAAACTTTTACCTGACCTGTTTTTCTGTCGTCATTGTATTACACTTCGTTGTGACTTCTGCGTTAGTCATGAAATTGACACAACTTACTGTCCTCATTGTTTTGAAAATCTATCATCAACCGAAGCCAAACATAAGAAAAACCGGTGTGCTTCTTGTCTAGAATGCCCACGCTGTTTTAATACTCTTTCAACACGTTCATATTCTCGAACACCTGAACCAAAAAAACCACCTCAAAAAATGTATTACTTACTCTGTTTATTTTGTAACTGGCGATCACATGAGCCAAACATACCTGATCAGCCAACTTCTTCAGGTAACTGGCCAGTAAACAAAAATCCAAATGATGGTCGTATACTGGATTTAATCAATTATTATAAATCTGTTTCTTTAAAAGAAGTATTTGATAAGCAAAAAAGGAATACCAAACATTATGGTCGTAATTATATGCATTTTTTGGAAAAATTTGGTTTAAATGCAATGATGGCTCGAAAAAAAGTAGGATTTCCAAATTTTCATACTGATGGTACTGGTTTTAGTACTTCAGAAATTAATCCAGCTGAAGCCATTGAAAATGTTCCTGAATTACCTGCAAACACATTTGAAGATATTGTAGATTTGAAACAAATTTCAACTTTAGAACAACGTTTTGCAACTCCCGAACTTCAAGCAGAAAATACTGATGATCTGTTTCCAATTCGTAAACATCTTAGAGTAAAACATTCCTTACGTTGTCGTGTATGTGAACATAACGTTGTTAAACCAGAATATAATGCTGTAAAGTTTAAAATCAAACATTTAGCTTATTATTATGTGCCAGAAATAAAAATAATCAAATGTGAACCATTACTAGCCGGTAAGTGGAGTTCCTTGGTACTTAAGTTGTGTAATCCATCACAAGCATCTACAGCTGTACGTTTTGAAAAATTAGATTTAAATGCTATAAATATAATTAGAGAGCCAAGACAACTGGAAGGGGAAGATCTAATATCTACACCTAAGCAATTGCCAGAACCAATTCCTATTGTATTAGAATTACAGGGTGATATTATGGTTCCAGAAGGTGAAATAAAAATTGCAGCTAGAGATGATACAGCTGAATATGATGATACAAACGAAGTTAATACGGATAACGATGACCCAAAATATGTATATTGGAGAAAAGGCAACAAAGTTGCATTAAAATTTGAAGTAAAGCCTAATGAAAATATTAAAAAAAATGAAAATGTACAATTAGGATTTGTTATGCATTTTATGTACTCGGATACAATGTTACATGTGATTAATCCAAAACAACCTCAAACTGTATTAGTGCCTATAAAAATTGTACTGAATTTACCTAACTCTTTTTAATTTTCTATTCAAATTCAAATTAAATTACTTACATTTGATATTAAAAAACAATGATACATAATTTTCAAGGATTTAAAAATAGTCTTGTAATTATGAATGATGAATATGAAACAAATAATTAGGTATTGTTCTACTTATTAATAAAAAAAAAAAATGTTAAGCTATTTAAAGATTAAATAATATATGTATATAAATTATTAGTTAACAGTGTTTACCTTATCAATATTGAATCCAGAAAATATTTAATAATTAATTTATTGTACCATACGAAAAAAAGATATTTTTCAATATTCTTAAAATGTTAAAGAATAAATAATTCATAATTGGAATAAGTTTTGCAGCATTAATTTAACATTTATTAACTATTAAATAATATATTAGTTTTTACATTATATACTAAAAATTGTATGTGTTAATTTTTGAACATTAATTATTTTATTTTAATGTATGTTTTAAATCAAGTATATTGCACCAAGTATTGAATGTATATATTTAATTAAAGTGTAACGAGTTCAAGAAAAGTTTCTTTTATTTTCAACATAGTTTGGGTTAAAGTTTGGATAAAAATAAATTCATGTTTTAAATACAATTGGCCACTTATGACAATTTTGGGCAAGTGAATATGTAAAATAACTCTTAGTAGTAAAAATCTCGATGGGCCGATACCAATCCGGGTCTGTAGATATGTCATAAAAAAATTTGAAATACTTGTTTCTGAAATTATACCTAACAAGTAACTAATTGAACATAAAACACTCATTGTTTCAAAAATTAAATTATTTACATAATTTAAAGTTTTAAAAAAATGTATTTTTATTATAAATTTTTAATTTTTTTGATGACAAAACGCATTTAATTTTTTATTCAAAATCAGAATATTTGTTGGAGTACTTTGGAGTATATAAATTTAATTTTGTAGGAGTAGTTTATGAATTATAACTTATAAGTATGATTTAAGATATACCTATATGATGTATATATTACATAAATATATATTTATACAACCAAAATATTATGTGCTAAACAGCTCAAAATTTTAAATATTTAATATGCTAATGGTATTTATTTATTTTATGCCCTTACGGTTGTAACATAACATACAATATCTTAAAAATTAAAAAATACTTTTATATAAAATATGTATGTACCCAAAATTAATTATTATTAATATTTAAAATCAAATATAGATAGTTTAATTAAAAATCATATTAAACAAATTTATACCTTGCCTAAATTTATTTATCAAGTCACAATGAATATTGAATAAATTTAAATATGTATTTACACAATATTGATTGTATCTTGAAATCAGTGTCCTAGTTATAAGCACTTACCTACTTTAAGTTAAGATAAGTACTAAGTAGTGTGGAGGGAACTAAATGTTGGTCCTTTACTTTACTATACTTTAAATATTTATAAGTTATAACTACCTATGTAATATATAAATTTAAATTAAATAATACAATATTCTGTTACGGAATATAAAATAAAAAAGGTGGACAAGTGGGTACCGGCTCATCTGTACAATAGGTGTAGAGTGGCCGAGTGGGTCACTACTCACTATAAATTATAATGGATGTGTTAAATTTGAATTCAAAGATATTATTTTATCATTGTTTATAAAAATTGATTCCGAGCGATACTCAAGGCCTCTTGATGATTGTCTAGAATTTATACCTTGCCTCTTAGGTCTGCCTATATTACTAAGTAGGTATAATGTATTTTACTAATAATAAATAATAATACAGTATTACAGTATATCTTACATATTTTATTGATTACCGTATGAATTATTTGTGAGAAACCTGTTATTATACATTTTCAATCCTAAGCTATAAAAATTAAAAAATTTACAATTTTTTAACTACAAAATTATTTGAAAATTTTTATAATTTTGTCAACATTTGAGCTTTAAATGTTAAAAAAAAATCTGGCCAATATAATTTACATATTTTTGAACTGCTATTATAAGAACTTATAAGAAACTTTGTAAGCAGTGTCGTAGCCAGGAATTTAGAATTGGGAGGCAAAGCAAAAAAAAATTGCAACCCTTTTATTATCTGATTAACGCAAAAAAATAATGCAAATTTTAAATTACAACATAAATATTATCAATGTGAAACCAATAAAAAAGAGTAACTCTATGGCAATTTTTCAACAGCTGCGTATACTGATTATTAGTAAAAAATAAAATATGCTGAAACACGTTCGGGCACAAGAATGTTTTTACATCGGAATTATTGGGATAAAGTCGTTTGGGAACACACATAAGACGTTTTAGTACACATATTTTCAGACACCAAAAATGGATGCAACGTCTGTGTAAGTACATCATATTTTTAAAATAATACCACGTTTGGGTAGGTACCAATTATATACGTTTAGGTAGGTACCACACATATTTTCTATTTTATTGACTAGAGTTTATTAGCGTTACCAGGAGACACCACGGGGTGATTGGCTCTTGTTTCCCAAATCAGTTTTTGCAACTGCCAACAGGTAATTTAATAATATTTTTTATATTACATAATATTATATTAAATATTTGGGTCATTACAGAAATACTAAATTTACTAAATCTACTTAATTCTGAAATTTAATTTAATTTACTGCTAGCCGCTAGGTATCTTATTTATTATAACATTTTTTTTCCGACATAACGTGGACCGATTACATATACATATTTCCAAATATTATTGTAATTTATCAAGATTAAATTCATTAAATTTGTTTTAAATGTATTCATGCTATGCGACAGTTACGTTTAGCGTAGGTAGGTACAACAAAATTGTTGCTCTCGTCATTATTTACAGCGACGCGTTTCAAAAACTTCAGTGATTATTACATTCATGATTCCTTGTATTCGGTTAGGAAAAACAAATCAAACTGAAATACTGAGTCTATATGTGAATGAAAGAATAAATAAATCTGTAGTAATATATTATATTATATTGATACAACTAGGTGTATTTACTTATCAATAATATTTTGTCTAATATTTTATAGTTATGTATTATGTTTACCTAAAAGTTCTCTGCTTGGACTTATTTAACAGGTAAAATTATAAAATAACCGCCTTTTATTCTATGTGTACTACTGTACTAGTGTCTATTTGTACCCGTTCGTGTTGGCTTTTATTTCTGCAGAAATGTTTGTGAAGGCAAAAGTATCATTTTGCCCCTCCAAATAATCAACATTTAAAAAGTATTCTTAACAAGACTGTTAACATATTATTATAATATTAAAATATTTGTTTCCTCAAATTACTTTATAAAAGTTTATATTTATTTTAGGTTTCTCTTGTTGAATAATATTATGTTGAGTATGTTGACGTATTGTCAGTGTTACTGTTATCGCAATAATCGTTTTATTCGTGACTATTATTATCCGTGATTCGTGAACACGTTATTATCTTGAAATCGCAATTATGACTGCAGGAACGGCCGAACGGGAGGTTAATTTTTTTGCCCCCCCCCCCTAGATTTTTATCCAGTTACGCCACTGCGTAAATATATCTAAATTGCCGTATAGTTTTTTTGTTTCTTCATCTCGTTAATGCTTTAATTTTCTCTTCATTGAACCACTTAAGTATATTTTTGACATTTTACATTATTAAATTTAAAATTAATTAGAGTAAAAAAAAAAAATTAATAATTAACAAATGACAAATAGCTAGGCATAGGTACACTAAATACGAATGACGTATATCACGCAACTACGCAAGACAATTACGTCAATGGTATAATATTTCGACGATAATAACGGCAAATGGATTTTGTTTTCGGTAATGTTGATGCAAAGGGGCCGTCGTTTTCGGGGAAAAGCCATCATACTTAATAACCCACCAGAATATCCAAGTAAAATCCAAATCTATTTTGTTTCCCCAAAGTATGATAAAAAGGTAAACAATTAATTTTGTATGCCAGAAGTAGGTGGGCCCCTCTTTTGAGTGTGCTCACTGCAAATGTCCCATATCTGTCCTAGCATAAATATGGCACTGTAGTTAAAAATATTACAACTAGCATGAATTGCTATTTGCACGACAATTTTCGTAATTCGCACGCTTTTAGATTATGCGTAAAATCAAAAACTTTCCACGGGGGGTTGGAGAAATGTTTCTCCTGCTCCACCAAACATAATTATCTATATGGTTATATCAGAATTTTTTCCTGTGCCAATATTTAACGTGTAGACAACTTTATTAATGTGCACGACCAAACCCGAATTTCGCATGTCACTTCCCAACCATAAAAATTGGTTTTCCGTTTCTTCGAATTTCCACAGTGTTGATAAGTCATTATATAAATAGTACGTAAACATGAAAAACTATTATAATCAATTAAATCATTAAATTTTTTATACAATATATGAGCATTTTTTTTTTGTCTTAATAATGGTTTTAATTCATTAGAATAACTAGGAAGAAAAATATTTGAAGAAATACGACGTTTCTTCGGGACAAAAGTACTAATATTGCTTTATTTAAACAATTATTGTAGAGATGATTAATTAATTTATTTAGGTTAAAATTAATAAAAGTATTAAAATATACATTAACAACTACACATTTTATAGTATCAATATAATTGCAGTGTTTAAAATCTTAAAAATAATCGGTTGGCGTTAACAAATTGAATTGCTTGTAATCTATAGTACCTAATATTAAGAGTTGGGTGGTGTTTATATTATGTAATGTAATAAGCGGGTCTGGATCATTAGGGACGGTGAGGTTATTTCTAGATAACATTAAAAAAGAACTGTATATTGGACAAATGATTTCCGCAATATTCCGAAATTGGGTGGATAAAGATTTTTTGTCACGCCTGCACTGAAAGTTTGGTTTTCGATAGCAGTCGAAGCGTTGGAAAGCGTCCTTTTTCCGTAAAGCGGTTAAGTGGAAATCCCCAAAAGTGATGTGCGCACATTTTACGCGCGTATACACTGCACAACCAGACAATGAAATCTATACCACGGTTCGTACAAAACATAAACTTTTGGTTACATCTTATAATATCATATTATAACCTCCATGTGTGACGCTTAAAATAAATAGAACCAAATCGTTACTTTCGTGAAAAATATTGTTGTCGTATAATTATATAGTCTAGTTGTTACTTATTGTTGCATAGATCCCTGCATCACCTTTGCCGTGATCGATGAATGCAGAGGCATGACAAAAAATAGTATGAGTGGCTCGTGCGGGAAGGCAATTTCAGTCTTGGGCGGAATGCGGCCCTCGCCTATCGAAATAGCTCACTTCCCACCCTTGCCATACAATATACTATTTTGTCACGCCTGCACCGAAAGTTCGGTTGTCGATAGCGGTTGAAGCGTTAGAAAGCTACTTTTTTCTGGCCAGCGGGCGGTTAAGTGGGAATCCCCAAAAGTGTCGGGTGATAAAATGGAAATCCCCAAAAGTGCTGGGCGCGCATATCACGCGTATCCCCTGCACACCCAGACCATAGGACCATATAGGCGTGCGCAAACTCTGGTTTCTGGGGCAGCATGAGATTAATCCGGCCCGTTCTCCAAATTAACCGTTACACCGACATGTAGTTTTACTTTTTTTACAATAGGGTATCAAAATAAAAATAGCAATGGTTTTTGGTTTTTTGGTTTTTTACCATAAATTATAATAATATTTACAATTTAAAATCATCTACGATATAAGTATTATGTAACTGTCAACCATAAAAAAAGAAACTCTTACTCTATGAAATGTTTTTATAATTTAACGCATAATCTAAAATCGTGCAAATTTATGCTAATATTGTACGTTAAATAATTACGTACCTAATACAATTTTAATATTTTGAATGTTGGGTGGGGAGGGTGGGAGGCGCAGGAAAACGTAGATTATTGAACTGCATATTGGTTCCTATATATAGAAGTCAATAATTGTTCCATTAAGTACTTGCACCATTATTAGGTGTTTATTATTAAGTATTTTTGCATAGGTACAACGAACTACATGTTTTCCGGATTTGTAGTAACTATAGGTATTATCAGGGGCAAACTTTTTTTGATTATGATCTACTGAGAGTATATTTTTCTTTTTAGGATCAACTAATTTAACTATTGTTTTTATTTTTAAGTCTTCATTAATCATTACTAATGTTAATAATAAACGTACTGCTTGAAGAAACAATAAAATTAAAGTGTTAAATTACTTGAAAATTAGTGTTTAGATCTTACAAGTCTTTATACCAGTTTCGACACCGATTTGTATATTATACTATACACATTTAAAACACAAAATATTGATGCACATAAATAGGTGAACAATTTATATTTAAGCTGAATAATGTACAATAACTTAATTTTTTTCTAAGTTCTTGGGTAAATGTAACAACATTTTTGATGCTATTTTCCTTCCCACCTCCAAAATTTTATCTAAAAAAATCGCCAATGGCCCAATGATGGGCATATTTTTGTAGCTCGACTCACCCCATGGAAGTGACGTGACAATGACAACACCTTTTATCACATTCTCCAGTTGGAAATAATTTCCAACTCTGAAGTCGATCTTGTGATGTACGCAGAGGCATTGTGTTGGCCAACCCGATCTTTCCCGGGTCAATATCCACAGCAATTAATGCTACAAGCACAAAATGTTACAACTATATTACAAGCTTGTAATATAAAAAATATATGATACAGGTACATTATGAAAAATTACATAAGATTACTACAATAAAGTAGAAATAATATTACCATTTTAAATTTTCACGAAAACGGTATTTTTGTTTTTATAAAGCAATATACTCAAGTGGCTAAGTATTATAATATTATGTAGTAATAACTTTATCACAGAATTTTTTATTTTATTAATACCGAACCACCCAAATATTTTAAGGTGTTGCCTGTGCAACACTTGCCCGACATTTATACGCAAATTGATATAATCATTGTGACTGTTGAATTTTGATTTCGCCAGACCACTATTTTCAAAGTTTGGCGTCGCTGTCTATATATATACTACCGTGTTCTCACTCTTTACATTATGTACCGAAATAATATTATGTTTGTAGTGATCGAAACTTCTATTTATTGGATCGAATTTACACAGAAGTGTATTAGGTAACCACAATATTGTATACGCCAGGACAGCCGCAAAGTTTAACTTGAAATGTATTTTCAGACAAATAAAGCAGACGATCCGTGCAAAAAGTATATTATTTATCGCCGTCGTATAGAACAACATTACTGGTATTTTATCATGTAAATGTACGCAAAACTCAAAAATTGGCCAATTTCCAAACATTTTTCTTTTACATGGATGAGCATTACACTTTACATATTCTTCTTTTGAACCTACCAAGCGAAACCCTTATACGAAAACAGAAATAATATATTATTATATTCATCGATTGAATTCGTAATAGCCGCGACTACGACAACTCGACTGCAGTTTTAGTATTATTTTTGGTAAGTAACTATTTACCTATAGTATAAATTATAATATTATATGTACCTATACCTTAGTGATGACTGATGACAATGGTATAATAGTATATTAGTATAATATAATACGTAATATATATAATATTATTATAGGAATAACTTGCAATAGTTTACCTACTGCGTATAACCTGTATAACTGAATTAATTATACAGTCATTTATTTAACATTGTAGTTGATTTTTATAGGGAAGTTGTATGTGTTTATGTATATATATTTTTTTTGATGTTGCTAGGGGAAATACTTTGCCCCATACTCGTTACGTACTCTAACACCCCCCTGCCATTCCCGGTATCCCTTGCCATTCCTCTCAGATGTTTCATCTAAAATTCTTTTTATATTTCAATACTTACTCATAATTGGAACTTTTAAAATAACTATTTGTTTTCTTTCCGTAGTTATTATAAAACACTAGAAATCTTAACACTACATTTTAGCAAAAACCAAATTCAAGTGGCTCAGCATTTTTTTTTTTAGCAAATGTCCTACCCCTTTTTTTAGTTTAATTATTATGTGACTAATTAATTTTTACGTCTTATAGGTTTTAACTTTGTATAAAAACCTATTCATATAATATTTGAATTTTATGTTCAGAGTATACCTATCTAGTTGATATGTTTTAATCGTTTTTATAAATGTCTTTTACCAGTAACCACTTTACCAGTAGTGAAGTTACAATTTTAAGGCCCATGGACGCAAAAATATTTCGAAGACTTGCCTCATTCACATAAGAATGTGACTATATAGCCACCCTCTAAAATCAATAGTTAAATAGTAAATAAAAAGTATTATAATTTGCCTAAATAACGAGTATAAATGATATAAATAATTAAAATAAAGAGAAGTTCATTAAGTAGATACTTAATAATTATGAGTTTTAATTTGTTTTAAGTTATTTTAATACCTCATAAATTAATAAACTAATAATAATAATTCCCAATTAAAGATGTTTTTTTTCTTCACATTTCTTGCATATTTTTCGACTGCCTGTTCTATGTCATTCCTTTATACTTTCTAGTGCATACAAATCCACGCTCTAGACATAAGCATATAGTACCTACTAATAATATTAGGTAAAGGAATTGTTAGGAATAATTTGTTTATGAAATATGCCTACAGTTTTCCTAAAATTGCATAGTAAAATATTCTGTATAGGTACCGTAAAATCAAAGCAGTGGTGTATTTACGAGGGAAGAGGGAGGTCCAATAAGTCCAGACCCCCTCCCAACATTAGCTCATAACGATTTTAAAATTATTTTAACAGGTTTATAAATGTAACAATATCATATTTGAGTTGGGAAAATATTATGTGGGGAAGGGTTTCCCCCAGTGAAAAATGCATAAATACGCCACTGAATCGAAGGATATAATATGTATTTATATTTTATATACATTTAAATTCCATCAGAGGGTGCCTATAGTAGTTTCGGAATTGCCAGTAACCTATTATTATTAATGACTATAAGCTTGTTACCATATTTGATACCTACATTCATTAAAAACTGCAAAGGGGGTGGACAATATTTAATAAATACCTACAATAATATTATAATATAGGTATTAGAATAGTTACCTCAGAAATTTAGTCTGAACTCATTAACAGATAATTACATTGTATTAGAAAATTAAACGTCATCTCATTTTCTATATATATTTATAAAAATTGTCAAAAAATACTACACTTCAGAATACGATATTATAAAGTCTAAAAATTCGATTGAAAGAAACCAATTAGGTATACGGTATGACTTATAAAATTAGATATTATTATTGCTCGAGTATCTATACTATTTGAAAACTGATTGGGCATAACATTTGACCGACCGACCGAGTAAAAATGAGTTTCTATAGCGTTTAAGGAATCACGAAATCATATATTGTATAGTATAATATGATTCCTGCAACACGAGATAAGACATTATACAGCGGGGGGAGAAAATTGAATCCCGGAAAACTGTACTGGGTTTAATCCGCGTGACTTTTTAAGCGACTTTCGTCACCGCCGTGATCGGGATTACCGACGACGTCATAATATTGAGGAAACGCTTTTCACGCACGACCGTTTCGTTTCTGTGCTGATGATTTCTGAAGTTCACATGTGCCTCTATATATATAGTAAACTACAATATCCAACATGAACAGTTGCCATTGCATGCATTTTTGTTGACCGAAAAAAAAAACAATAAGCCAAATTATTGGATTCTATCAAATTGTATACTGTACACACATACGCCCCTACAAACATAAATTACTGCGTACTAAGAGACACCATCACTCTCACATGTAGTCCATATTATTATACATAATACCTACCTATGTTGTTTAATTTTTACTCTGCGATGACCAAAACTAATCTCTGTGGTTTATGATGATAATATTATAAATACTCGTATCATGTATAATATACATTTACATAATCAACAAAGACTTCTTTAGGTACGATGCTTAATTTATTAGGTACCTATGTCATGTTGAGTGAAGTTTTAATAATCCCAGTTCTTAAAAGTATTATATCAACAACCTATCAGAAATTGAATGCACCTATATAAAATAATAATGTATAGGTAATAATTCAATAATGTTGTTTAAATGATAAATTCATTATTATTTTTTTTTTTTTTTTATAGAAAATCGTTATTATATTTCATATAATTTTGAAAGATTGTGTATGGGTTGGAAGTTTATAAAATATATTACTTACCAGCAACTACGTTCATAACGTTATTAAACTTAAAATAAAAATGATAAATTGAGAGCTTGAGGTAGCCTTAAATAATATACCTTATGTGGTTTGGACGTTTGAAATTTTTGTTTTAGTTATTCTAAGACTTGAAAACACAATGTAACTATACCTAAGTCCTAAGTAAATTATATTTCTTAGATTTTTATATTTATTACAATTTTAACACTGCAGCGGGTTATAAATTATAATATAATAATAATAATATACTTATAGGTACCTACCTACCTAATGTATTCGCTCCGGTTTAATAGCAATTTCGCACGCAAAGTATAACAGAATCATCTGCGTGCTTAATAACTAATATTAATTTACATATTATTTATTATGATGCAGATTATTATTTTATGATAATTTGGTTGAACGTTCTTATAATTAAACGTTAATGTAAGAAAACGGTGTATCTTAATTAAACGTTTTAAAGTTCAAATGTAGTTCTTTGAGCTGACGTACATCGCTATAATAGTTCAGCCCCAGTTTCTACTAAAAAAATTCTTGCCAAGTCAGGGATCGACATGTAAACTTTCTTGATTTTTAATTTTTAGAAATTTATTTACTGGTATCACACCCGAGTAGTATAACAATTTGAATCCAGAAAAAATTCGGTGTGAACAGCCCCACAAAAATTCATTTTAATTTTCAATTCGTGAGATGGATCTCCGAAACTGGAGGGCAAATTTTATTGTCTGGGGTCTTGTTAGATTTACATTGGTTAGGAGAAGTGCATCTTTAATAGTTAATTCACTACAGAACATTAAAAAAAATTGAAACAAAATTTATTGGGCGTTTTTTTTATGTTTTTCAACTTTACAGATTTGTAGTGAATTAACGATTGGAGATAAAGTTCTGATAAAAATATAAGATAAGAATCTTCATTGCACTTCTCCTAGCCAATGAGAAACTAACAAGACCCCAAACAACAAAATCCGTTCTCCAGTTTCGGAAATCTACCTCGCCAAATGAAAATCTAGCGAAAAATAACTCTTTTTTATCTGTGAACAATTAAATAATTTTTAAAAAAATATTGAAGCTAGCTAAATTACTCACCTACTCATCATTACTGAGTTATATCTTTATTATTTTCTTATTTAATACAAATTTTTGAAGTTGTTAAATTTCAGACTTTTTTCATTTCAATTACCATACTTACTTGATTAAAAATCAAGAAAGTAAAAATAGAGAAGAAATATTAAATTATAAACAATCAACAAAATTATTGATCCTGAAGTCCTAATATTGTATTATACTATTATGGGTACCTGGTACCTATGCATTTAATTTACACGTATTTCAGGGTAAAACAATATCGGTCTATAATGCACACATACTTTAATTTTAGTTATTTTATTTTACATTTCTAACTGTATAATGAAACTAACGATATTTTTGGAGAATAACCTATTCGATTGTTTTATTTTTTAACCACTTATCTTATCAATTAAACAATAAATTCTAAAAAGTTTCCTTATAGTGTGATTAAAAAACCAATAAGCCGTTAAAAATTATACACAAACTAAATTACCTAATACAATTTACGCAATCACGTCTAAACACATACTTTAAACAACACAATTACATTTTTTACCCATTGAACCGTATTGCAATTATTGCCAATTACAATACTTTAAGGTCTATGGACTATGATTGAAACTCAATACAGCATAGTACAGGGTTTACTTTTATATCAGCTTACATTTGTATAACATAATTTTGTGTTGGAATTTTATATGTTTAAAATATCGTATAAATCAAAACAAAACATCGTTTACTTTGGAGATGAAGCCAATAATATAGATGTGCTCTGCTCGCATTGACGTCACTACCTAATTATAGTTATGAATAATTTTAGATACGCATGTCAGACGGCAACCGCACGTCCTTACGGTATACCTTTAAGCAGATTATATTGTAGTCAGCATTTATATTTTTTTTATATGAAGCGATGTATTAAAACCGTGGAAAACATAAAAAAAAATCAAAGTTATATCCACGAGATGTATCCACTTCATTGTGAGCAAGTTTCAACAAAACTCATTGAAATAGTGGTTGACTTAGTAATATTGAGGTACAATTTATTGGTTTTTTTCGCGCGCTTTTAGGATCGCGACAAACATATTTTTTACTTTATTTGTTAATATAGATTTACCAATAAATTCATTTACGTTGACATTTAAACGTTAATCAAAGTCAAATCTGAGCTTGGATTTTCTTTCATCGTATATATTGTTATAATTATAAATTCGAAAATAAAAATACTTGTTCTGTACCCTTAAAAATATATTCTTGCGCATAATTTAAAATGTCAGACGTTCACAATATGTCAATATATAGGTATACTTATGCGTAGTAATATACAGTGTTGAGTATTAAACATTGAATATAGTTGATTGGGGTTGATAAACATTGGCCGAGAAACGAATACTTTTCAACATTTGTACATTATAAACAATATGATCTGTAATACATGAAAAGTAAGAATAAGATTTCGTTTAATGTTTGACAATAAAAAATAACTAGAAATAATAATCTAGTCATAATGTTATTGATAATATGTATTAATATTCATTACTATAATCTAGATTATTTTTAAAATTCAATTTTTTTTATTTAAATCTTCTATTTACATCTAAAACCAATACAAGTAACTTTGTGTTTGTTAATAAAACAAAAATTTACTTACATGCATAGGCTCAACGAAAACGAATTACATTTTGTATTTGCAGTGGCAATCATAGATAATATACCTGGTTAGATACATGAGTTGGATGCAGCGAAAGATTTGTTTGTATTTATCTCACATTATATTGCTCTGATTCAGTGGTGTGTACTTGTGGGGTTGGATTTAAGTTCAGTCCAATAATTATCTGAAATGATTTCAATTTTATTTCGGCCAGGCCTAGATTTAAGACACACGGTAACCTTATAGGCTGTGAACAATTTGTAACTCTTATTTTATAAACCCTTTGTGAAAATATTTTTTTAATACATTTATTTTGTGTTCGTAAGTTTAAATGTACAATCAATTTACAAAGCCCCATCATTATCCAACTCGAATAAATACAAAAATAATATTTTTAGCTAATTTGACATAATATTATATGAACAAAACCCAAAACAATAATAAAAAAAAATCATGGAGTTATTTTGAATTTGGATAATTACATAAGTACCTACCTATATATTATGAATTAAAAATTGATTATCCCACCGTACTGTGGTCTGATAGATTGTAAACGATTTCAATTGATCGACATCTATGACAACTGTCAACTAAGTATCAGAAATGGTTTTAGGTACGGGATAATTTGTATTTTGAATCAAAAAAATATTACCATTTAAAAATAATAAACAAATATTATCGTCGTTGGTAATAAACCCGCGGTGAACCGAGCTCTGTTGTAGGCTGTATACATATAACCTTGATACATGATCTTGGCTCTTTTTATAAAAATTAAAACATGATAAGTCGAGACAGTAATTTAGGTTTTTTTAGAAGCTATGTTTAGGTCCCCCTCTTCCTCCATGAAAAAATAAAATAAAAAATATACTTGATTGAAATATAACGAAGGCAATAATTCAGTAAAGTATCCTATAGTATAGGTATTTATCAATCGATTCTTTTTCTACAGTGTACAATTTACGAACTACTACCCCATTATAATGCCCCATTCTTATTGCACACCGGGTATATTATGACGATCATAAGTAATAACACTTAAATACACGATAATTGCGTTTCCAAGACATCTAAGGGTGATAATAAATTGGAAACGAGAATAGGGTCTGTTGAATCAACCATATAGTTCAGTAGTTCTGTGCGGTAAGGTAGGTAACTACTATTACCATTAGTATATTCTAACGTTTCCGTGGAAAATACAAAAGGATCGTATAATAATGTTGTGTTTTTGTGGATTTGCAGATAGATTGATTGAACGATATTCAGAAATTGTAGGTTTTAGCATTATATAGGTAGGTACGTTAAATATTTCTGCTGTTCATATGAAAATGTTATGGTGTATAGAAAATGCTAATATAAACATTTAGTCAAATTTTCATGTGCCTACGGTTATTTGTTTTAGAGTTGCACCAATAATCAAAATCGATTTTCTCGAAAACAGATTTTGCGTAAAAATTCTCGTTTTTCCTTAATTTTTCTTTTGTTTTTTACGTCGCGTTTGAAAACTACTGAGAAATTTTTACTTTTGACCCCTAAAGTACCAACTAGATTCACTTTCCTATCAGAAAAGTTACTGTTGAAGAAAATCCAAACACTTTTACTGTCCTGAAAGGCGATGACGGACACAAAAAAAAAATAAAAAAAAAACACACATTATTGTAAAATCAATACATTCATCGCTTCGCTTAGAATCTAAAATATGAATAATTGGTGTTGAACATTTTATATTATTTTGAAAATAAAAAACCTTAACATTTTCTTACATACTATGAAAATCATACTGGATGTCTATGGAAGAAAACAATTTAAACGCCAATTTATTTCTCTACTGTTCAACTGCATTTTGTACCTGTACATTATTCTAGAAAACTTATTACTCAGTCAGGAGAGTCAAAAAGTGTTATAAATTTCCGGGTTTGGTTTCCTGGTCTGAAAAGCGATTAATTGTTTTGATGGTTATAGTTTATTCGTGTGTAAAAACCGGAAAACATTTGAGATTTACTCCGGATATCGGTTGTCAAGTCTGAAATATTTTCGAATGTTATAGTTGAGAAAATAAAATTATTTTTGTTTTAAGTGAATATCAAATAAGGATTTGTTGTTGAATCTGAAAAATTAGTCTTATTGAAATGTTTTACGTAACCTTAATTATAATATATATCATAAAAAATGCATTACCTAGTTATTTTTTTATTTTTACATAATCTGTATAGTGTATAATATAGTATATAATATATATGAATATATGAATACACTAATGTTGTGAATGCCAATAGTCTTTGCTTCAAAAGCTTTATGCCTTTATTAATAATTGATCATCATATATAATAATAGTTTTTGAAGTGTTTGACAAACAATTTATAAACAAAACATACATTTATACATGATAGATGAATATAAATTGTTTTTATTAGATTAAAATATATAGTTTTGACTTTTGTCATTTAGATCATTTATGTCAGTAAAATATTTATTTTTTTTTTTTTTGTAATATATATTAAGTTATGAAAACACGTTTATAAGGATTTAATTTAATTTAATTTTATTTTATTTTTTTACATCGACAATAAATATTTAGCTGGGTATTCGTTTTACTAATAAACTCATGAAAACATAGAATTATTGTAATGAAATAATTAAAAGTCCGTCAATATTCGATTTTATAAATCAATGTTATAAAATCGTTCTGGTTCAAATAATGAAATATACTAATCATAAATTTAAATATGTTTAAAATTTAAAGATTAAGATAGTTTTTGTGGGTAAACTATAAGGGCTATTAATTGTATCTAAAATATCACAGAGAATAAATTAGAGCAAAATAAAATTGTAAATAATTGAATGCATATTTATTAAATTATTATACATATATTTTTTTAAAAGATGATACTTTTAGATATACGACCGTGTTCAATGTTCATCGTTAAAATAAATGCATGCAGTGTATTATAACATTTTATTTTAAAATTGAGCTTTGGATAATTTGTTATCGTTGCCATATTATAAAAAAACCCTTCAACAGTTTTAAAAAGTTTAGAGTCTCCTCAATAGACAGCTGACAAATACATTTTTTCTACGAATACTTGAAAGTTGCTGTGTAACGAAAAATAAAATATAAATTCACTGTAAAATAGATTTCAATTGATTTCTTTCTAATATCTGAGTTATACAATAATAATCATGTATGGCTATGGAATAAATAAAACAACCTATTGTTTCAAAAATATTGAAAAAATTATGATGAATATATTTATATACACATAAGTTAGTATATTTTTATAAATATAACGTAATGATAGCTACATTAAATTATTGATATAATATTATTAGAGGAGAAGGTCTATTTAAAAATATATATAAACTAAATAAAAATCTATCATTAAACTATTGTTTTATGTAATCTATAAAGATTGGTAGTTTTAAGTTGATATACTATTATATTTACTCTTTGTTGGTTTTTTAGAAGATATCTATCTCAGTTTTTATATTTTTTCAATCTTTGGTTACAGTTCATTACTGGACTACGGTCACTATACTGTTGTTATTTTTTGTATTTTTACTCTCTTGTCCCTTTTCCAACTATTGTTTAACACGGATATCATTATATCAATACTATTCCAATTTAGTGTAACAAAGATATAATTTGTCCAACAGAAATCCTTAGTTGCTAGCAAGAATAAAGTTTTTTTACCTTAATGGTTAAAAATTAAGTTCTTATCTTAGGTATTAACTGCACAAGGTGTATAATATTAAAGCCCGAGATGATTTAAAATAGATTTAAACGATTGAATTTAGATCGTAAATTATTATCTAGTCCGTCTCTGCAGAAAGTAGAATTAAACTAGAGTGAAAAAGTGAAATAATGTGTTTTTACTACAAAATTGAAATTAACCTATAAATACATTTGTGCTTTTGTAGTTTGTAAAGATGAATGCACGCTGTATTTATGGGTTAGTGTGCGTGGGTAAAAGTAATAATAAGTCAAAATCACTACATTTTAGAAAACAAAAAAAAACATCTTTTTATCTGTATTAATTGTAATGGATTTTTCACTTTTCACAGAAAAATAAAGATAAGAAAAAATTACAAAAATTTAAAGCTTTTGATAAATCTTTTGAAAATGGTCAAATTGACTAAATCCCTTTTATCCAAATTAAAATAGATTCAACGTAGACGTTATTCGAGTTCAACCATTTAATGTCATTAGGCGCATATACTGCGCGGAGAATATATTATTAATATTATAATTAAGGAAATGGAACTTTTTTTTGTCGGTTTTAGGGTATATAATGTCGTTTCAATAACTTCATCACAAAAAATTGCACATCGCGACGCAACAGCTTGTTCATAAGGCATTAATTGATAAATAATAAGGTTTCTGAATAATTAGTTAGTATCAAATTGTAATAATCTAAACAAATACTTACCCGTGTTTTAACGACTTGGCCAACAGAAAATGTAAGTGTTAGGTCAAGTAGTTCTGCTTGAGAGACGATATTGATCTTCAAATAAAATACGGCTACAGACTATACAGCCGATAGCTATGAAACTTGAGAGCCAAAAAATAGTTGCCATAATTACGAACTTTCGTGAGAGGGACTTTTAATTATTTCTTCAAAACATTACTTCGTTTGTACACATTTTCGTAACATTTCAACTGGCTCTTATACAATATAAAATAATATAGGTACCTTGTAAATACATAAACAAATATTAAATTACCCATTATTATGGTATATATAAATTAAATGGTTTCCATTCCTGATTTACTATGTTTTGATGGGCATCTCATCATTGTTTTATAAAAACCTTTTGAAATAAAAAAACAAATCTAGACATTTTTTATCCGCAAGTTTTATATTGACGTCATTGTTAATATTTAAAGCATAATAGGTAATTGTACGTCATTCCATGTTGAAACTTGTTATGTTTGAGCACTAAAAAACGTGTCCAGAATCCAATTTTCGCTTTAGAAAAATGAAGTAAAAATAAAAAAATAATAAATAGATTTTAACGCTCTAAGTGTGAATTAAGCTCTAAATTGTTTGTGTGCACTAAATGTAACTTCTGCGATTAAGGTTACTATAGGCTTACGAAACACGAAGTTCTTAATTCAATTTAATTAATCCTTTTATTGGTTAATGTTTTTAAGTTACAATAAATAATAACTGTAGCAGTAAAGTGATTCAAAGAACGTGTTTTATAAATAATTTTGAATGAATTTAAGTAGGTATATTTTTTGAGTTCTAACTGCGTATTTCACATACTATAATTTATTTTTAATTTTATTTTCAAAGAATAATCTACATTAAAATGTATTTAAAATCAACTGCACGATGTAAGTCTATTAAAAACTCTATTTATTTAACTCTATATTAAAAACCTTGATAGTAATTTATTTTTCCGAGATGAAAGATGAAAGAACTATCTAATTGTTAATTATTTTAAATAATATATTGCACGTCATATTATTCATTAAATCTTTCTAATAATATGCCTTAATGGGTAGTTACAGGAAAATTATGTAATGAACTAACAACCGAGAATAGTATTTTAAATGTGTTCATTCCATTAAAATGTTATTTCATACGAATATATTTGTAGCAGTTTACTTCATAGTAAGTTCTAATTGGAAAAGGTGCATAATTAAGTAAAATTCCAAGAACTCTAGGTAACCTTAAACCTTAGTTGGTCATATTCTACACTTCAAGTACCACCACCTCTTGCACAACACCACCACAATTAATGAGGAATAAAATATAGTTAAATATTAAATACTTGTTACGATTAGTAGTTAGTTTTTTGATACTCAGTGTTTACAATCAGTATAACTTATTATAGACGTGTTTAAACAAAATAACCAGCGAGTAAGCTTATAAAATATATTTTTCTCCTAAAATTATCTTAAATGTTTCTTCTTTAGTGAAACTCTTGGAATGGAATATGATTATAAGATATTGGTTTATACTTTCGATAGTGTAGTTAGTAAAAGGTTATTCTTATATAGTGTGAACATTTTTTTTTACGTAGGTATACCTAATCAAATTTGATTATTATTTTAGATTTCACGAGGCCGCAGAAAATTTTTGTAGGAACTATGGTTATAAAATAAAATTATAAATATAATTTAATTTAATTTTAGGAATATATTTTAAGATTTTAAGATTTATAAACAATAATTACATTACAGTGCATCATTGGCAAAAATTGAGTTGGTACTTATAATAATATGTAATAATGTAATATACAGTCATCAGTGACTTTCTTATACTAATCATTGATCGATCATAAATATTCGAGTAAAATAGTATAATATTATTTTTGTAATAATAGTTATGTTGTTAGTTTTGAAAAAAAGTTTCATAAACAAAAAATACGTTTTATTTATAATATAAATTTCAATCTGTTGTTGCTGTTGTTATTAAATCGGATATGCTTTGAATTCAATATATAGTGAATAGGAAGTTTTAAAGACCATTCATTTAAGATAATTTAAATCAGTTAGCGTTCAACTACGTTACACTATGAAACCTAAAGTTTTTTTTTTTTTAAATTTAGTTAAATAATTTTGCGTTTAATCAAATAACTACGTAACGAGGGAGATAGAATTCCATGCATTAGTGAAATTAGTCTATCGACAGCAACAAAATCAGCACCAAAACTTGATCCTTTTACTAGGTAAAACTACAAGGTTCACACGACGGTGGATAAAAGTAGTCCCCAGGGTCGAGGATCGCCGCCATAAAGGTAATGGTTTTTTTTTCTTACCCGTACGCACGCAAGCGGGATGAGGTGAAAAAACATTTTATTTGTAAGTCAGAGGGAAACAAATTAAAGCGCTCAACAAACTCGGTGGATCAAAGGATCAGAAAAAATACAACAAAAGATGTACATATAGGTGTACATTTTTTAATAATCTTTGAACACGTAATTTGCAAATTATTTTATTTTTTTTTTACTTAAGCTGTAAAAAAAATGATTCATTTTTTCTTCTAAAAATCACTATTCAAAAACATTGGTACTCGACGTACGAATGAAATCACTTTATTTTCATACTTGAAATATCATATATAGGTGCCTACACGAGTATATTGCGTACATGTAGGTACATATATACCCTGCAGGCTGGTAAACGCGCGGTATACCTATTATACCTAGGTAATATATTTTCTATTAATATAATAATGGATGTCAGTATGTCTCTATGCGAGGGAAACTCGAGGGAGCGATTTGGAAAAATACATATCATTATGGTGTATGAATGATTTTGGACGATTGATATTGCAGGTCAATCTTAAGGGTGGACGGGCTAGCGCAAGACGAAAATCCGTGAAATGACGCAAACGAAGTACCGACTGAAATGGAAAACATATTATACGGCACGCGGACGGTTAGAGAATACGAATTACAATTTAAAGGAAATAAAATCATACATATATGTGTATAGGTTGGGTATAGGGGAAAGTAATAATAATGAATGTACGAATATCATGAAAATGGTAGTAATATAATATATATATATGTATTTTAAATTCACGTGTGAGCCGAGGAATATGAGCAAAGTATAATAATATCGTACTCGTCGTATAACTTTCGTCTAACAAATAGTGCAATACTAAAATAGCGCGATCCCAGAGATGAGAAGAATTTTTTAGTATAAAAGGAAAAGTTATTAAAAGTTGAATTATTGAGGATCTCTTAATAATAATTATAAAAATATGAAATGGCGCGGAACGATTATCCTATGGGTATTATTTTACGATATTGGTTTTTGTAATCGTCATCCACATAATATACAATATTATAATATTTACTTAAATACTTTTAATATAAATTAATATTCGACTAAATAAATTATAAATTATTCATGTGGTGTTAAAATGTATAATACATGTCAGCTTATACGTCACCCTTATAATTATAATATAATCTTTAATAAGAACTTGACTTAACTTGACTTAACATAGGTATAATATAATATAAGAAATCTCAATATACTCGAAAATACACGGGTGTGTCACGAGCGAAAAATATAATGTGTTGAATTAATCGTAATTAACTCATTAGTGATAAAATAATTAATGATGCATAACGAATTTTTTTCAAGTGTCGTTATCGTTTCATATATTATATTAATATCCTATCACAGTATCGGAATATGCACGATAACGATATCAAAAACAATATAATATTGATGTAGTTTTTTGGGAATCTTATAGATGAAAAACATTAATTGTAATTAATGCAATTGTAATCGTAATTGTTATATTTTACAAAATACATTAAGAAAATGGAATTAAATATAAAAATAATTTAGGTACTTTTCAATTATTATAATTTACTTTTTAGCTTTATTTTTTTATTTATTCTTGGTTTTTTGTTTTTATTAGCTTTCAACATAAATATTATTATAGCTCGATAATTATATATACTATATACTATATATTATATAGTATAGGATAATAGGATATACTCGTAATATACATAGTAAAAGTCACTTAGCTATACAATTGCTTTTTGAAAAAACTTGCAGTTAAGAAAAGTTAAATTTATTATTTTATATTATAGGTACCAACACAATGAAAAAATAAAAGGGATTAAATATTAAATTATTAAATACATTAATACATTTTAAATTATGAAACTTTTGAGTTAAGCATAATTTCTTCTTGAAAAATATTCATAAGATATAATAAAAAATTATATAAGTGTAATTATTATTTTTAAATTTATATCATTACCTTCTTTTTCTTTCAAATACGAATTCAAAAAAGTAGTTGATTGGACCTGTCTAGTGATAACCGATTTATTCTTTTGGTGACGAGTTGACCAACTTCTCTGAACAAGTGTTCGCAATGGGCACTTGTTGCTACTACACTTAAATATTATTTTGCTATCCACAATTCGTAAAAACTACTACTATTTTTTCTATTTTCATTGTTTTTACACCACAGTATAAGGAATCTTAAGTATGTCTTATTTTAGGTGATATTTGATTATTTATTTTATTTAATTTACTGTTAAAAGTTTAATAAATATAAAATGTAACGAATTTATATTGATATCAATATCGAATATCGATGTAGGTAGGTAGCTATGATAATCAATATAAAACCGAAATATTGGTATGGTTATGCATCACTAAAAATAATAATTATATATTATAAGGTAATTCGTCTATTTTAGGAACTTCAACAACAAAACACAAGATATCCTTTATGTACCTGCATGTTTGTATATAATAAATTATTCGGCGTTTGTATGTGCAACGTAAATGCATATTTATTATTTAATTATTTGTATAAAACACAGAGTAAAATCAATTAATAAAATGTAAGTGTTGTTTCTTGTAGTTCAATTATTGTTACCTATATGAATATCAATAAATCAATATAAATATAATACTTTGGGATAACCGGAGTGCCATAATTTTGTTTCATATGCCATACAATTTACAAACGTGCCGATGCATAACAATTAAAATATATTTTATTATTGTTAAATATATTTATCATTATTTCAGGCAGTACTTCAATGTGGTTTATTGTTTTTTTAGGAGCGTTTCTGTCTAAATTAAAATGTAGTTATACTACTACAACTTATAAAAAGAAAAATTATTATGATCTGCTTAAGTGAACATACTAAAATATTACGTATAACTATTGCAGGTATACATCGCAAAACTATTTCTAATTTCTAATTTTTCCAAATTTGTTGATTAATTAAAATCTTGAATAAATAAACCCATATCATATGATCGATTCCACTCACATACATAAAATACGTAAATTTACTTTGATGGAGAAAAAGTGCCCTGGCGATGAAAATAAATTGATCTGTTTTCATTTTGGAACCACAATTTAAAAAAAACACAGAAATAGCACCATTATCTCCACAACTTGCGAATAAGCTTTAAAATGGCCCAAACAAGTTGAAAGGACTGCCAACCTCTGTAAATCGATCTTTCACGATTTCACGAGCATAGTTACCACTTATAGAACTGGACAATTACCCAAGATTACGAATATAAATGTATTTTATTTTATAGGTTTATTTGTTTGTAATTATTATTACTTTTATTTGCTTAATATTGTAAATAAAAATAATTTGAATATAAATAAAATAAAATACATTTATATAATATTTTTTTGTTAATTTTGAGGTCTTGTGGTTTTAATTAATAATAAAAATATACTGTCTAGATATTTTAAAACCATGATATACCTTTTGGCTGTATTTACTGTGAGCAATTTTTTTTAATGTTTAGATTATTTTTTTTTAAACGTATTCAGATTTATTTTGATTAACGGGCTACATAGTGGATTATTAATTTCGTAACTTTTAAAGAGAACAATATTCATATTTATTATTATTTTGTTAAAACTTAAATAATAATTAATTTCTGCATTCATGGTTGTATAGGGTTTTAATACTTAATCAAATCGTATGAAGTAATTTGCAAATGGTAGTAAAATCGAGAAAAAACAAACTTTGCAATGCTGTGAGTTGCTTATTTTTTTTTGAGTTAAAACAAATTTGTACGTCACTATGCGAAGTACAAAAGGTTTTTAGTGTTTTCACAACACTAGGTCTAGGTACTGTATTTATTTACATACAAAATATAATGTTATGCATAATGTGTATACATGTATATTATATTAAAATAAATTATACACTAGCGATTTCAGGAAGAGCCAACTCTTGGAGGAACTCTTGCACATGCAATTAATGTTCAACCGAATCCAGTGAAATTAAAATTGTATTTACATCTGAAAAAAAAAATCAAAAGAATCCAACGTAAAAATAATTTTATGGATGAAATGTTTTTCTTAATCGAGCTTTTGTTTTATTTATTGCTTGAATATCAGAGAAGGCTCTTCGTTTTCTCCGTTATGGAAAAATTATTCTTTAAAAAGTTATTATTGTTGTGTATGAAGCACATTTTTTTCTTTTAATAATTGACAAATTTTGATGATGGACTATTATTGTCCGTTTGTAGACGTAATAATAAAAACTTTTCATAGGTCTCATGTAATTATATGAAATTTGATTCGATATTTTGACGTGTCACATAAACTGCAGTAAACCTGTGAAAAGCTAATATTGTCGTAATTATGACCATTTTAAATGTTGTTCCGATGAAATCCACCACGCATGAGTGATTATTGCGCGGTGTATGTTGTGGCGTAAGAACCTATACATAACTTTTTTTATGGTTGATGAAGAATGGGGTGTGGTGGAGGTCATGATCAAAGGCACTCGTTAAAATATGACTGAAAAATATCTCAGTATAGTTTTCTATAACTATATGTAGTTTGACACTCAGTACCTGCAGAGAGCACACTAAAATTTATTATTTTTAAAAAATCAGAATATGAATTACTGTAATATAAAATTAAAAGGTATGGGTGGATGAGATTGCTTGGCGAATCACCCTGTACACAAGTATACGATACGTGGACGACAAAGGGCACATTGTTTACACTCGCGTTGATCGTAGTTGACTACCATAAATGTGACTTTTAACAAAAAAAAAAAAAAACAAAAAACACAACAAAGTAACGGCCGACCGCGGGAGACTAAAAAGTGAAACGATGTTGACCTGATCAATACAGCGGTGGATGGAAACTAAACAAAAGGGTGACATTAATTGTCTTTATATACCATTCGGTAAATATTAAATAGGTATATATATATATATATACATATTATTATAGCTAGTAATAATATAATACGAGTAGGTATATATGTGCGTGCCAAAAATAAGCCGTGAAACCTACACCTCTCGCCATTCTTTTAAATTAAATAACGGTGAATTTCACAATACGATTATAAAAATATTTTATTATATTATATTATTAAAGCGACGGGAAAAATTCGAATAGCGACCATTGTGATTTCCACACAATTTTCGCTGGTAATGTTTTCTAAGTCATTAGATGTTTACGTTCAAAATTATGATATTTTGTTAGATGACTGGGTTAAATTACTTGAACTAATTAATAATAGGTTTACCTAACCTCGACTTATTATTAATTATTATTGATAAAAATAAAAATAAAAGTTAAATTAATTTTTAGTAGACAGTGACGGTTGTTACAACCGCAACAATAAATAATCCATATACTAATATATAAAGCTGTAGAGTTTGTTTGTTTGAACGCGCTAATCTCAGGAACTACTTGTTCGAATTGAAAAATTTTTTGTTGGATATTCCATTCATCAAAGAAGGCTATATAACACCACGCTACGACAAATTAATAGAAAACAAATTCTTTAAATAATGGTTACTTTTTAAAAAGGGTTTAATTAAAAAAGGCAATCCTAAAATTTTTTTTGGAAGGGTTATTTTTTAAAAAAGCTAAAAAAATTGAAATTTTAAAGGGCTAATTTCTAAAAAACGTTGAATTAGAAAAAGAGTTATTTTTTAAAAAGAAATTTAACTTTTTTTAAAAGAGCTGGATTTTTTAATGATTTTTTTTAAAGGGTTATTTTTTTAATTTCTAATTTTTTAAAGGGTTAAATTTACTTTTTTTTATCAGTTATACCAAGTAAAAGCGACAAACTTGATATAACTTTTATACTGTAGAGTTAATTCATACGCTTACGTACAAACAGCACGGGGTCCGCGATCTACTGCAGGTAGATTGCCTACCTGATAATATACTGCTGCGAATCAGAATTTTTATTCTGGCAACAGAAAAGTTAAGATAAATCTAGAACATCATACACCGAATATTAAAAAACGCATTGAACAAAGTTTGAGTCATACAAAAGTTTGTACATTTAACGGGTAACGAAGTGCACGGGATCAGCTGGGTACTGGGCGTATATTTGTTTTGATAAATATTTTTAATTACCTACCAATCGTAGGTCTTTAGGTAGGTACTTATACCATTAAACGCAAATTTGACATGCGATCGACTAAATAGCATCACGTGCTTCTTTAAGCGAACGCGTGCTACGAGATAGACAGTAGACACCCCCGATTTTTGAGTAATGAGTTAGAATTTAATGAACGGTTCATTTATTTATTTTGTGCGTTCAAACAAATAGTGAAATAACTAATTCACGATCATTGCGTACAAAACAAAAACAAAAAGCACTTATTTTATTATACGATCAGTATATAATTTTGTGCGCGTGCGTTATTATAGCAAATGTAAATTCCAAAGATAAAATATAAACAAAACATTTCGTCAATACGAACGAAAAGATTGCAACAATATGGTAAAAACAATATTGGTTCAAGTGCTTTCAATAAAATAGGTTTAGTTATTGTTCTCTCTTGTAAAAAAAAAAAAAAAACATATCAAGTGCGCCATTCGAAATCACCGGAACTTAACGGTACGATCGAATTATTATACTTGTAGAATTTTTCCAATTAATTTTAAGTATTCATCGAGCAACACGACAGTGTTAAAATGTAATGGCGGACGATAAAATAATATATAATATATTATGTAAAAGTAATTGAATTTCAGATCTCTCGAGTAAGTTCCATTGCCCATTGGATAATATCACAATGTCGTCAAGAATACTTGTATAGCATTATATTATTATGTAAATCGTGTAATTTAATCATGCGATAAAAAATATTTATTGGACAATATTATTACGTATGCACAATTATTTCAGTTGTCTCTGGTTGTAAATATTATAATATAATGACGTTTTAATTAAAATATGCGATCATAGAGACGCCACCGCATGATTATGGGTGACTGTAATTAACTAAAAAATAATAATAATATAACGTAACTACACTATATGCATTCACAGTCATATTAAATTGTAAACATATAACGGGAAATATTATGAACGCAAATGGTTTACCACGATTTCAGTGGAACTCGATAATTATTTCCGTGGAAAATATTCACTTGCCACCGAGGGCGACGACTATATTATAATTTGTCAATTTGTATACCTAGCAGTTACTATATAGAAGTCGAAGTCAGTTTAAAGTGCGTTCCACCCGTTCAAATTAAACGCTACGATCGGATAGACGTCGTCAAAATTGATTAATATTATATTATAATTTGCTTTCCATTTCAATTAACCGGATTATCACAAAACCTTAAACGTTGCCGTGAAAAATATACCGCGATGAACCGCGAAGCGTCTTACCTACCTACCTGCCTATATTTCGACGTGGGTAATGGGTAATATTATGATCGAAAGATTTTGAATTTCAGAACACCGTATAATGATAACAACAATAATAATATGACGTATTGCTTTGAACGTTGCCAATATGGCATTCTGTTTTCGAACAAAGGTCTCTTATGTGCAATGAAAGGACACGGCCACGAATAGCGCGTGACTGCAGCAGCAGATACGTCTGTGTGGGCCGTCGTACATTATTATAATAATATCATATTATTATAATGACTCAGTTCGGCGGAAAAAAAGTTCAAAATAGAATTTATAATATTGATCTATCAGCGTTTTTTTTTTTTTTTTTGTTCACTTCCTGATATTATAATGATGACGTAGAATACAATGCTCGAGTAACATAATAATATTGTTATACCGTGCGTGTGTGCGATGATGTATTATATGCTCTCCTCCGAGCGCAGATAGCGTACACGGCGTTTCCCTCGCGCGATGAGTCTTATCATTAACGGCCGCGCCGACGACGACGACGCCAAAGTTCATCGCCGCCGTATCAATAATAATAATAATAATAATAATAATTTAGTCGCCACCGACGGGAACAAGTTTTTAAGCGTCGTCGTCGTAAAACTTCCGCCGCGCCGCCGGTTAAACGATATTTATCGTCGAAACAAATCGTCGACGCCACCAACGCCGCCGCCGTCCGTTTTCCGACGTCGCGTCTCTGCAACGGCACGATTTCCCTCGATTTTTATTTATCTCCTCGTTACGGCACCGTTGTCGTGTGTGAGTGCAAGAGGAGAAAAAAATAAAGCTCACAACAAACGGTATCGTGGACTCGGTGGTGGTTGTGATATATAAAGCTGCATCACACACACACACACACACACACACGCAAAGAGAAAACTACTCACTGTACAGCATCGTGTAATCTTGGAAAAACATTCCGATGGGCGTGTGAACGACATATATACTTAATATACCGGGTGATTCTCTTATCATTGAACACTCATTATTTCAAAAAGTATGTTTTTGAAAAAAAAAAAAAATGTCTAAATGGTGTACCTATTCGTTAAAGAACAACATTTTTTTTAAAATATAATTTATATAATGTATTTTAATATTTTTACTATCCTCAACATTTTTTAATTGTTTTCCTTTTTAGAATTGTTTATGAGTTATAACTTATAAGTATTGGTTATAAGTATTTTAGGTTTAGATGAGTAGAGTGGAGTGGAATACGCGATTACCCCGCAAAATGTTAGTCCACTACTCCGATCATCTAAACTTTAAATTACTTATAACTCATAAACTACTCACCCTATATTCGATTTTCATGTATCGTCAGAAAAATATTCTGCATTCGAAATAAGTAAAAAACTTTTAAAGTTATAAGGATAACAAATATTTAAAATATAATTTTTTCAAAATAAAAAGTTTTTAGTAACGACTTGAAACTATATTGTAAAAAAATATTTTCAAAAGCATTAATACTTTTTGAATAATGATTGTTGTACATTAAATGGATCACCCGGTATATATAATATATCGTATTAAACAAGGTCCGGTGTGAAAGATAATAACTATTTGATTTTGTTATAATATATATGAAACGTCCTGACAGCGTTTAAGAAATGAAAAAAAATTCTCAAGACGTGTTTGAAAATACACAACAGAACTCGTGGTTGCTGCATCCGTGTGATATAATACTATATCGTCGACCAGTATACCAATGTTAAATCTGAATAAGAGTACACACTGATAATAGGTGTATTGCAATTATGCATTAATTTTCACACCACATTTTATTATTTGACTGAACCAAACGATCAATGCCAACATTAAGTTTAAATTGATTTAAACTGGGCGAAACGGGAATCATAATGCATAATACATTCGTAACAAAATTTGTGCAAAACGGGTCTCGCCCGTAATAATGATGTTTATTACGTATATGGTACCTATTCGTAGTTATAACAGTTCATTATAATCAGTAAAGTTTAAACTGAGTAAACGCCAAATATTTATCAGATGTTAGCGCATTAGTGTAGATTTGCATAGTTTTTCTGTTTTCACATATTTTTAATTTGACTTTCTTAAAGTGTATGCTATATTAGTTATTTGAAATAATATAAGTTTAATAAAATAACTTATGTTTTGTATAGGTACCATATGAATGCATTTTTAGTAAAATAATGTCAATTATGTATTGAACTTGGCCAACAAAAACAATAAAATAAAAACACAACAAATTAGTTAACATTTTTGGCTAACTGTATGTTTTTTAGTATGGGAAACTAAAAAAAAAAATGTATTTAGACCTAGTTAGTTTGCAGTTAAATAACTTCCATAGCGATCAGATTTTTACTATATTAACAAATATAATAATATCAAGACAAGATTATATGGAACTGTATTTTATCCAGATGTAATCGCATTTAGTAAATATGTACATAACAGGTGCCTATTCGGGTTAAGTGGGTCAAGGGTTCGTTTTCACAGATTTTTGAATATTTTAACTTCACCGTTCATTTCAATAGGGTTGTCAGCAGGCTATTTAACCGTAACAATATTTTAATATATACATATAGAGGTATCCATAAAAATATTAATATGAGAGTTATCACACGATACCATTAAAAACAAAACTACGAAACTATCTAGAGTTTTTCGCTTTTATTATTAGAAAAAAAATAATTTTGATATCAAACAATGTGAATAGTTTTACGAAATTATAAAATAAAATTATTGCTAGGCAAGTTATTTTATCCGAGAGACAATATAAATTCATAGGGATCCTTGTCCAACTGTTTGACAGGGTCCCTGTTGTAATGATTTTAATTTGTACGCATAATAATATCATAGATACATTACCTAACGATCTCATTATTTGATTGGAATAATACGTAAAATAATTTCATAAGCATCATGAAATTTTTTTTGGGTTGACTTATCTCTCTATTATTTTCCGTTACTCTTAATTCAACACTATCGTTTCCTCAATCGTTATAATTGGTCGTACGGTCTTCTGTGTTTGTGCACCGATTTCTGGGCTATAACTATTTTCGCTAAAACGTTATACGATATACGTGTATGATCGATTGTACCTATTTCATGTCTATAACCGTAATATATTTTTTTTTTAAATTGGCGTACCGGATTAGCTACACCTATTCCATAAGTCGGCATGAATTTATCGTCGTAAATTATTTTATTATAATTGCAGTCATATAACGGTGTGTAAAAGCGTTTTTAACGATGACAAATTGCATCCCTCGAAAATGATCGTCCAGGTGATGACGACAGCATGTTGTAATATTGAGTACTACACGTCCTTTTTCACGTGTTTACCACACAGTATTCCGATTATTAGTTACGTTTATAATTGCAATAAATGATGGACGCGAATATAAATCATTTTTTGATATTTTATTCGTCGGTTTTCACTCTTATATTTTGTTTCCACCTACAATTTTCTGGGAGTAGAGAATTTGCAAGCGTATAACATTTGTACACCGTCCGGCAACAGGATTTTTTACCTTTGTACAAAGGTAGTACAAAGTTTTTGGTTAAAGTAGCTTAAGAAAATCTCATGAATATCGTAAGCCTCTTGTCGCTTCATTTGATTTTTTTCCTACCACAGGGAGTACGTGTTTTACTGTACACTTGAGTTTTAAAAATGTTAAAATGTAAATAAGTTTACAATAATTTGAGAATTAACATTTTTTAACTACCTAAGCTCATGATATAATAATATATTCTTTTATAGGTAGGTACACTATTAAATACATTTGTACTCTATATTATAATATTACCTATATTTATCTGCGGGTATTATATTTTATAATATGGAATACTATATTATTACAATTTTATTCTTTACTAATGTTGAATAACATATTAGTAACTGTTTATTGAATTGTTTATATAATAGCTTCGATACCTACTTTATTTTATGGCATTTTATTGCTACTTATTATTTTCATTGCGTTCAATTTCTTAAACAGTTATTGCTCACAACGTTTACTCAATGTAATTACAACAGCTTTTAAAAGTTTATCATTAAACGGTATTACGTTTTATTTAATTACCGATGTATGTTAAGCTATGTTGTTTCTTAAACACATTTAAACTCAAACAGAGCTATTTATACCGGAAAATGGATTGCACTTAATGGTATTTCCATATTTTCACCTTTGATCAACAATAATAAAAAAATAAACGTGTACTTTTAGTATAACATTTTTTTAACGCGAGTTCAAAGCATGCGAAAATGAAAAAATATATTTTTTGTTACTACGTTTAAACGGAAAAGCTACTTTAGGTAAGTAGTTATATAATTGACTTTAAAAAAAACATTGTTCGTAAAAAACACATAAATGCATGCAATGTTTTAATGAAATTATACCATAATTAGGTACCTACTACTCACACTAATGCTGCAAATAATTGTTACAATATATGATTATGAACATGTTTTTATTGTGAAATGCGGATGGTAAGGGATCTTTTTCCTTTTATGTTTTATGATTGAACTACCACAGTTTAATCTTTTAAAATCATGTTTACTTTGATAGTTCGTTAAAGTTCATACTTACAGATTTTTTTGTGTTGCAGATGGTATTTTGATTTAGGTTTTTTTGTTAGTAACTTATGCAAACTGTGTGCTCAAATAAAATACAAATACAATTTAATTGATGTAAGTAAAATATATTTTATCATTCTGTAATATTTTATTTTATCACCAATGGTGAAGTTTACATGGAAATGGCCAAAATAACTGAGTAAATAAAATCGACGACGGTGTAACGACATTGTTCAATCGCTGAGAACCTACTTGAGTGCAAATAACCCAAAATTTACATTTTTTTCCGATTGAATTTAATGTTCTTATAAAGATATTTTGAATTTTAAATAAAGTAAAAAACTTGCCTGCAGATTTATAACAATATACTCGCATTGCAACATAAACTAAAATACAATTTCAAGCAATTTTTATTTTAAAATTAATGTAGTCCAAACTATTATTATTGGAGCTGTTGTATTTTTACCAGTATTATAGGTACCACTCAACTATATTACATTATGATAGCCACTGGACACATATTCTACTATATAGGTTTGGCATTTTAAACACAGTCACGACGAGTTGCTCCATCAGCAAATCCGATGAATAAATTTAGTATATTTCATACATTTTAATTTCGTTAGTTTACTATTTGCGCTGTAAACGAATAGGCGCAATCCTATTATTATGATTGCAAAACCGATGACATGTTCGGTCGTTCGGTATTTCATGATATTTTTTTGAATTATGGTGATAAGGTAAATATAAACACATTCATAGGGGTCGGTTTTGTAACGTACTCTGTGATGTTTAGCCACATATAACATTAATTGTCCGTTCCATTTGGCCGTCCCATGACTGGTTATAGTATTACAGATTCCCGGCAAAAAATAATACGCCTGAATGTATGTTTGTGGATTGTTTCCAGGTATTCAATTTTTTTTTTAAGCTCGGCGTTTGAAACCGATACGGAGTCTGATCGAATTTGTGACGGCAAAACTCGAGAAGGAATTCGTAACTTTGTTGGTACGTATCATAATAATAATTATTTTGTCGAATTAGGTACAAGCTGTCGGTTTGCTGCACACACACGATAGTCTTTTTTGATGTTTAATTACGCGAATGACTTTTATACGAAAATCGTGAAAATTAATTACTCTCGTATACTGGTTTGAATATGATACTTACTGAGAGAAAAAAAAAACACTGCGTCATTCCGTCGAAAACAAAGTTTGTTTTTCAACACAAACTCACACACATATCGCATTACTAATGTCAAGGACTATAATAATATGCCCTATATTCTATACCACGTAACCTTTAGTCATCGAACGACCTTTCATTTTCAGACCGTACAATAAGTATTTAATAGTTACCTATATATATATATATATATACGTTCAGTACGTGCATTTTACGATCTAGCCTTGGTATATTATGTGTGTGTTTTTTTATTATTAAAATCGTTAAATTATTTTACTGTCCGGTTTTTAATCGGTCTTTTCGGCCAAAAATTAACCCCGTGTGACGTATAATATTAAAACAGCAACGCCTCCGTTAAAACCTGGTTCGTAGTGCCAAATTGGTCGAGAAAAAACATAATATTACGAAGGTCGTAATTCGCACGTACCACTGCAGTCTGTCCCGATCGAACAGGGTACCTGAAAATTTGATTTTTGTACAAATATTTTTTTTTTTGGCACTGAACGAGTATTTTACAAAAAACAAGTCGTTGTTGGCGACCGTTATATAATATTATGTTAGGCTCCTCTATGAATAAATATTATATTATACACGTAATAAAATATGATAAATAATAATAAAATACTATATAGTATAATATCTCATACTTATATTATAGGTACCTATACTAGCTGATCCTGTGAACTTCGTCGCCCGTTAAATATGCCAACTGTATATGATTCAAACTTTGTTCATTCGTTATTCAATAATGGTGTTCAAAACTTAAAATTGTTCATCGATCATCTGGAATCTCAAAGTACTCGTGCAAGCATCACTTTAAAATGCAAATTTCGGAAAATGCTTTCTTCGTGCACATTTAAATGGTGGTACGGTATAGTATCGTGAACATTGCGAGCCTTAAGTTATCAATATTATGGCTCTACTTTCAACAGTCGTCGAGTCGGTCAGGGCACGTTCGATTATATTATCAACATCTTGCGTTAACTGTGAGACACGCTTGTGATTATGCAAGCAGTATATTTTCATCCGCGAGTTACTTATATGTAATCACGAAGTTTCATTAACACGTCGACGTTCTGTGCCACGGTGTTTATGATATAGATACATATATTATTGTGTAGGTTCCTGGGACAACGATAAAAAAAAGTAACGTTAGAAAAGAACATCATTTTTACCAAGTTATAATATGTTTTGACCAAGTATATAATACAGGTCTAAGATGATATTCAATCATAACTACCTTTTTTATTAATTGTAACCAATAGCAACCTTATAATAAACAAAAATATACGATTGTATTGCTTGACAGATGGCGCCACTGTTATATTTCTTCCATCTCTATTTCCTACTTGACTGGTGGAATTTCCTAAAATTTTCTGTCATAAAAACCTTGTTCCGAAAATTACCAACCCACAGAAAAAAAAATCAGCAAAATCGGTAAAGGCGTCCTCAAGTTATAGCGTGGCCAGAGGAAATAGGATTCATTTTTACATAATACTAGCTGATCCCGTGCACTTTGTTGCCCGTTAAATGTACCAACTCTACATGACTCAAACTTTGTTCAGTTGGTTATTTAATATTCGGTGTATGGTGTTCAAAATTTATCTTAACTTTTCTGTCGCCTGGAATAAAAATTTCTGATTCATAGTAGTATATTATCGGGTAGGCAACTACCTGCGGTAGATCGTGGACCCCGTGCTGTTTGTACGTAAGTGTATGATTTAACTCTTAAAGTATCAAAGTTATACCAAAGTTGTCGTTTTAATTTAATCCCATCTACGGTGGATTAATTAATCAATTAATACAAAATCCTTTCCTAACATAACCGTACTAAAATCCCACGAATAAAAAAAAACCTAATTCAACCCTTTTTAAATTGGCTTATCTTCTTCACAAAGGTCTAATCTACACACAAACATTCATTTATATATATAATATATATTGACAAAAGATAATAGTACAAATCAACAAACATGCCCGATTAACCAATAGCAACCAATATATTATATACCGGTGGATTTTCCTAAACATTTCTTTTAAACCTTCTCCGTGAAATACTCTTTCGTTTGAAAAAAAATCAAGAAGATCTAATAAGTAGTTCCAGAGTTTGGCCTGTACAGAGATTTTCGTTTCGCATGTATACAGTTAGATAGATAGCTGATCCCGTGCACTTTGTTCCCCGTAAAAATGGCAACTCTTAAAAAAATTATGATTGCTTAATTCCTTTTGGGTGTGATTCGTTGCAGTAAGTTCAACTCAACCACACCCCGATAGGCAATCCAAGTACAACTCATCCACATTGGCATAGGCAATGTTTGAAAATTCGATTTGATGCAAGCTTGTATCTGATCTTAACGACGTATGGACCTGATAACCGAATAGCCCGATCTACCTGAATAATCCGATTAACCAATGGCAACCAATAACAAATAAATACTAATATTTCTAATAATTATTTCTCCTATAGTTAATAGCAACTATTTATAAACAAACATTTCCACCGTAAATCTCAAAATTCCCGTTTGAGCACCTTCCCGGGTGGTGGTAGCAGGGTAAAAAATACTTTACGACTTATTCTCACACCCACCAAATATACAAAAAAATTTCATTAATATAGGCCCAGCCGTTCTCAATTGCTATGCGTTTTTGAATTTTTCACACCATTTTTATATATGTTACGGTAAAAGTACGAATAGCGGAAAAACCTAGGATACACAAAATAGTTTAGTGAAACCCCGAATGATTTTTGTAGTTTAGACTTTTAAAAACGAGATTTGGTAAATCTTAGGATAAACAATCAGTGTTAGTAAAATTCCGAAATTGTTTATCAATTGTGTGATATTTTTTTTGCTGAATTAATATAATATGTAGTCCGAAATTATTATACTAAATTAAATTAATGTTATTATTATATATTATGACAATACATTTTTATTATCACCATTATTACTATAATTTATTATATGACAAAATTGAAACTATTGCGTTCATTTTACAACGATCAATTTTAGGGATTTTCATTTCGACTTAAATATAATAGATAATAACGGAAGACCTTGACGCATTATTACAAGAGTTTAAACTATTATTATATTTTATTACAACAATACAATTATTTGTTTGTGCAGGCTAGGCTACTGTGACATATTGAATTGCACAATACATTTTTGGATCGACACTTACATCGATTCGTTATACATTTTTTTCAAACAGTCGCACCTTATTAACCCTTGTCCGCCAGTCAAAGACAGTTGCGATACCGCTTGACGAATACCAATTTCATTCTCTGGAATTATTGCCGAATTTAAAAATTTTTCTTCGCCTAAGGTGAACTGATTCCGAGTGAAAAGTTTAGAAAGTGTTCCTGCTTTTGTACCCAGGCGACAAAAATCTCCATCCACAACTTTTAACACCACAGTCACTAATGTGCGGGCATCGCCTTTACTTCGATCGACTTTCGGAATTTGAACCTTGACGGTTTGTCCAATTAATACAGTTGGCATTTGCTTGTTTGACATTTCTTTCATTTTTCTAGCTTGTTTTTGAACTCTAATATGTGATTCTTTTCGATGCTGATAATTTTTTTGTATTTATATATATAGATATACACAACATGACTACTACGACAGTACTACGATATAATATGAAAATTCGAGTACGATCGACCTTCTCTCGTAGTAAATATAATGTACGTGATCCTAAAATCGATCATATAATAACACAATCAACTAATTATCTGTCTATCGACTAAAAGCATATCGCATTGTGAATATCATAATACTGGCTGTATAACCAGACTTTTGGGAAAAAATGAACGAACATAAAATACAGCACTATATATATATAGGCGTATCTCGGTTTTAGTGTACCGAGTGTAATCGGCGCTGGTGAATGTAAATTTGTAATATAGTTCAACCTAGATGAGCTAGTCACAGATTGGATTTAGCAATTTATTTTTCACAAATTTTTTTTAGATTCTGAGCGGAGCGTGCGTATATTTGTCGTCAGCAACTTTGACTGTCACTAACCTTCAAAAATATTAATTGGTGACCCCGACTCTATAGTATATAATATGGAATATGAATATTACAAGCTATTATATACAATAATATTATGAAAACCAACGAAAACCTTTACTGTAGAATTATTATTTTAACTTGATTACAATAACAATACCTATAGCTTAAATATCGATATGATTGACGATTTTTTTACGAAACCAATATTTTACAAATATTATATTATTATACGTACAATAATACAATTAAGTTTTAACAGCTGGTGAATTAAAGCCTGGCCGGTTTTATCGATTAATCATGATAAGATAATATAATATCATAATATATTTTCGTGGGCTATAACATTCTAAACGAAAATTGTGTTGAAACAAGGTTGCATATTGTACTGAGATACACTTACGTCTTGTATTATGGTGTTGGTGTATTGAATAATGATGTACCTATATAAATGAAATACAAACCAAATAGCAATATTTAAATACTGACGTTTTAAAATTTTAAAACCCCTATTAAATGGATTTTTTTTATAGTTCTTAAACAGTATATTATTATACAAGATTGGTTTCGTTTTTTTTAAATTTATTTTAAACGAGCCGTTTTGATTGTAAGTACAATTTTTAACATTTTATTACTTTTTAATTTTCTATTACATTTAAATCACCATTACCTATTTAAGTAGACATTCTATTACCCGTGTTTTAAAATAAGAAATGCTTATCGATAATAACAGCAATGTAATCGACATTTGTTGGTTGATGAGTAGTTATATAGTTGCATTTTCGACAACGCTCTTTTGTATTTTGGAATATTCATATTATTGGCCAATCGTTCAAATTCACTTTGATCTGCCCTGCAGGGTTTTTTAGGCAAAGATGGTAGGATCAATATTGTAAATTACAAATTGTCCGTCAGATACAAACCGAATACATTTTCATTACTTTCAAGTCTATCTATTGTCGTACCAGAAGAAACAAAATACTTTTTTAATAATATTTTAAGTGTACTATCAACTTTCACTGTTGTTACAGCAGCCAGTAATTCTGTATAGAAAACATTCTGTATTGTGTTACAAGTTTACAACAAACTCATACTTATGGATATTTCATAATTATTGTGGCCATATATTATAACGACATTGGATATGTTAAAATGTTTATGAATAAAATGAAACACTGTACCTGTCTAGAAATAGATAGCCATATGAGACGATTGAAAAATATTAGTCTCGAGATAAGAATTAAACAATCTGTACTATAGCAATGCGTGTTACTTGATCTTAAAGACGTATTTGAGAAAATGTATCGTGAATTCAGTGTGCATTTTATTATATTGGCTAATAATTTATGAAAATGGAAAAAAAACCTTCAAAATTAGACATTATAGGACACTTTGAAAAATTTAAGTAAGATAAATGTTTACAGTATCTAAATTAACCAAATTATACCAATCTATCTATATTATGTTTGGTGTGGTTTTCTTTAATTTTCACAATAAATTGAAAAAAAACCATGACCATCGCTGTATATATCAAATAAATATCATACTTGAACTAGGTATGTCAACATTTCCTGTTAAATTAAAGATCTAAATCAAATGATTTCTTTTTGGGATCAATAAAATAAAAATTCTTATTGCTCCGTTAATCGTTGATTAAGTTTAGATACAGGTTCCATTTACCATCTTATAGTTTGGTTTGTGTATAATAAGATTACATAATATAATATTTCATCATGCAATCATATTTATACCTGACTCCAGCTTATAATATAAACTTAAATTATAAATTAACTAATTTTTTTAGCCATTTTAAATATTAGCACATGAAACAAATTTTTTCTTATTTGTGCTTAAAATTAATGTGCATATATTTTATACGTTGGTTATTACTAATATAACTTATTAGTAATAATTTTACTTATTAGGCAAATAATAATTTTATTAGACACGACGTGGTGGATTGGGTCCCGTGACTAGTTGCAGTCTGGCACTAGTGTTAAACCAATCATCCAGTTGTTCGTTCTCAGATGAGTGACCAATCAGTAACCACTAGACAATTTAAGCAGCATGGCACATGCTACATAATAATTATTGAGTCGATAAACAATAATCATCGACTGTGATAGATTCATTGATTCCATAAGTTATTTGTGATTATTAGGGACCAGATTTCAATCCATTTGGGAGAGGAGGGGGGCTTTCAGTTACAACAATGCATTCCATATGTGCATAATTAGATTTAATATTGAAACTTTGATCTCGTATTTTTAAGTTATTTTATTAAATTTAAGCGTATATGTTTAATATTAATATTTATTTTAATTTAACATGATTTTGGTTGTATATGTCTGTGTGTTTAGAACAATAATAAAGATCCAAAAGCACATGAGTCATTCCCAAGTGTTCGGTCATATTGTTTTAATCTTAGAATAGTAGTGTTAACTTATACTAAATTATGTATTTAATTGTTTTTTTTTTTGTAATTTTTTGGTTGTTTTTAAGGTTATTAAGGAAATTGCGGTAAAAATATAATTTTGGCTAATTTTCAGAGTATTTTTCAATTGTTTATAAGGCGTTTAATCCAGTCGCGATATATGTATCGATAATGATGTAAAAAAATTTATCCCAAATATGGCAATGTGATTGTTTAATTCAATTGATTATAAAAACACAACTGATAATTATGCAGTTTGAAATAAGAATAACTGTATTATGAACGTCATAATATCTAAAGTTTTAATTTGTATAATTTCAATAAAACAGTTTAGTTATATTAAAGGCAATTATTATAATTGGAAGTCTGTGTATAACTATACACTATGTTATATATAACTTTATAAAAAACACAATAGTGGTAACATTATGGCGTTATTTCGAATTATTCATGATGTGGACGAAAACAAATGTAATATAGAGTTCCTTTATACGTTGCGTAATAGGTAATAAAAACCTAATGGGGTTTAAATAATGTTAGTAAAACACTTATAGTTTAAAAAATAGAACACACCGCAATCCGATTCGGGTGAAAATATATAAAAAGTAAAAATAGATTTGGGACTCTACCAAATTAAAGGGCGTATTAGTGTATGATTATTATTTCGAAGTGGTCATCAATATTATTTTTTACGTTAAATATCATTTTGATAAACCATATAACTCTAACGGTTTCTTCAGAAACTATAGTCATAATATAATATTGCTATAGGTATCCGCAATTACACATACGCCTGGTTTTATTCTAAATTTAACCAGTTAATATAACTAGGGATACGCGCTTTTATACGTAAATAATTGATCAGTTTGAGTGCCTATATTTAATGTCAATAAACACCTATCAGGCGCCTAATGTTTTGTATTCAATACTCGGCCAAGTCACACGCTGTAAAAACCTCGGGATGCGTGTAAAAAATATTGTTGCCACTTTCCCGCACGAGTTATACATAAAAGAAATGTTCAGTCTATATATGAACCTGATTTGACTTTTTATACAATATAATAATATAATATTATATTATACGATTCCAATAACGCGTATGTACGACAAAAGCTACAAACGGGAAACGTGACTTCGAGTGTGACAAAATAAACGCGTAGAATAATAATAACAACAACTGCACGTGTGAAATATAATTACCTTATAACCGAATTTGCACGTTTTATTCGACAAAGCGTTTCCAGCCAACGCCTTCGCTGAACCACACACATTCACGTGCCGACGACTGTAATTTAGGTGTAGTCGTGTGGCGTCTATTATAATATAGGTACACAAATAACTTATTGACATGTTTACGGCAAACTTATACGACAATTATTATTAATACTAAAATGTTTTGAACAATAATTATTACGTATAAGACGGGTGTGAATGCATTATTAATATATAAATTAAGTATAGGTATTAATTTGTTATTATGTTTCTCCGTTAAAATTTAAAATTACTAAAATAATATTATTTTTTTAAAAAAAGTTTATTTCGTAACAGACAAATTACGAGAAGGATTCCATATTATTCTGAACAAACAAAATGTTTACTAAAAATTGCTTTGATTGAAAACTTTACATAATATAATATCGAACAATATCACAACATTCTGTCTATACGTCTATTATTATACTAACCAATATAATATGTAACGTCCTGATGAGCATACAATGCTAACTTTGATCTTATATTCTAAGTTCGTTTTCGATACAATTTTTTATATTGTAGTCCTGGCATTCATATTTCGGTTCATTCTACTTGTAAGTATCTCATATTATTATAATGTAAATTGATTTTTTGTACCAATTTAAAATAATAATATTATTGTAACACGGCGTCCTAGATAGGCAATTTAGCTACATCTGTTATGAGATATCATTTTTATGGTATTTCATCAGCGAGGGTTTTTTACAATCCATCAATAAGTATAGTCTATATTATACCATAAACAGGAGTAAAAATGAACTGAAAAAATTACAATTGTATGTTAAAATGAAATCACAGTGCACTTTATACTGTACATCATATTATTGTATTATTATTATATTGATAATACACTTTCATTATTTATTTTCCTCTACACGCATAATAAATTATTGAAAACATAAAAAAAAAAATCCTTGACGTCAGCAAATTTTAAATATATGTTTAATTTTAATTTGATAATTTTTTTATATACAAAAATAAAAATAAAAAAAAATATATAAATACAATATTTTCATTCAGAAGGATGTATATATATATTTTTTTTTTTTAAAAGGGCGTTATTTGCTTTTATTTATATTATTTGTACAGCATAACATTTACGAACAGATAAAATTTTTACAAACGGTATTTAGGCCACCAGTAGAAAAAATGTGAATCGATTAAAAATCAAGAAAACTTTGGTTGTACGGGGCAAGTTGAGAAAATCGTTAGTTGCGAAGTATTTTAATGAACTGTTATCGTAATATAATAGCATCCAATCGATTGCCAACTGTTGGGTGTTATGTTGTTGTTGTTATAACGCGTTTAATTGCGGCAATCGAAATGAGTTGTTATGGCCCTTACTTACTCTCACTCGGCTCGACCTCATTTCGACTCATCATTACCAGCTGTTCACATAACGTTAATAATTATTGTTGAAGATTTTGTTCTTCAGAACTGTATCAGTTAGGTATATATCTGTTGATTGCAGGTAAAAAATAATAATTAATGTACGTGCGTGGCATATTGAGCGCTCTTTGAGCGCTAATGGCTTTACTTAGACAACTTTTGCGAGTAAATTACAAATTGATTTCGTGCACATCCCAAGTATACCAAACAACAGCGTAACAACAACAGAAACAAAAACAAAAACAACAACAACAACAACAACAACAACTACAATGCGCAGATATCATTTCACTGTAGTGAACGCGGCACGTGTCTAAAAGCGTTTAATATAATATATTGTTATCATTTTGTGCGTGTCCTCAACTATTCCGAAAGTTGCAGCCAGCGCAAAAGTAAACTTATCAAACATACATTTGATTCATTAATAAATCATTGACGAGCCAAGTGATCTGTACGAATAAACATATTAAAATATTGAATAATAATACAATCCACGTCTGGTGGATTAAGAATTTAGAACGTTATCGACTTGTCACCCAATTCGTTGGACATTTGCCACTCCGGACACAGAGTATGTCCGCCACTCAAATAATATGACGCATACAATAAAATCTATTAAAGTACTTATAAATACTATTATAATATATTCATGAGCATGAAACTTTTGGTTTTATTTTATATTTTACTCTTTTGGAAAGTATCTAAGTACTTCTGGCATTTGTCATTCCGCGGTCCTGGGTGTCACCATTTTGCTAGGCTGAGGAAGCACACATATGGGAAGGGGGAAGTGAAATGTGCAAAATATATTACAAATACCATTACATAATCATGAAATGTATGGAATGTACGCAATAAAATCTCTACGAGTAGTTTATATTGTACATTGGAAATGTAAAATAGTAAGGAAAAGTAGAGAATGATTTACAAGGTTCTATAAAATAATCAAAACAAATTATCAATTAAACATTTATTAGTGATTTCTTTCCCTATATAAACATTTGTTTTGGTTATGAAAATATGAATTATTGTAAAATCAATTTTCACATGTGAAAACTAATATATAGTATGGTTTAAGGTTTTGACTTTTAACATCATGCATATAATCATAGTAAATTCACAATTTATATTTTTTTAAAGAGTTTAGCGACGTAACACTAGTTCAACGTATATAATATATATATATATATATATATTAGGTACCTATATATAATATTAAATGTTATTGTAAATATATTAGTGCATTACACTATTGCTACTTTTTATTTTCATAAAATATAGAGACACGTATATAAAATAAAATTTATCATGAGTAAGAATATATTATATTAAAATCAATAAAATCTAATACATATACTTTTAAATGCTTAAAAAAAATTATAATTATAATAATAATAATAGTTTTACAAAGAACAATGAAGTCAAATGCTAAAAATAAACAAAAAAAAATTGTAACATTTTCGGAAAAACGGTTTCCACGTATTAAATACACTTGCGCATCGGGGAAATAGGACGTTGATTTAATTTTTTTGAAACTTTCGGGGCATACACGATCAATGTTTGATCATTGATCACGTTTTGACACGGATTTACATGGCCATCGCAAATAATGATAAGATTCAAGTGTCTGTGATTATGGACGTGCCCGGATACGATTTATTCACTTAATTATACAATTTTTTTCCGTATGTATCGTCGTAATTTTCCAAAACGTGTAAGAAGATTTGACTCGATTTTTTAGAGCTCTTTCCGAAATTTAAGTCAGTGCACTGGGAGTACACATACAGCGGCGCCAATTCAGTATTCACGCCAAGGCCCGTCTACAGATATTCGCCTGCTCTTCCTTTTTTTCACGGAGGGAGGGGGGTTAGATATTTAGGGTTTCGAGCAGACACAATAGTCCTTTTGAATAATGATACCGAAAATAAATACTTTTCGTAGAAGAATAATATATTTTTCAACTTCACAGAGTTACATCCACTCGGTACACAGCAACATAAGTTGACGATTAAAACACTGCAGGCTCATTTCAATGGAAATGGTTTTATTTATGACGGGGAGATGTTCGAAACAATAATCGCGATCGAACCTGATCAAAAGACACACGATACAGAGTAATGGAGATATTCGACAGAGAAATAAAAAACGATATCTCGTTCAGAAGAGATTAGGTATATCCGCGGGTGCACAATAAACATTATTATCTAATGTTCTATAAAAAAAAATACGCTGCGTGTATATGGATAAATTATATGATGTTTCATGTTAACCGATGTTTATTTACCACGAGGAATTCGGCGTTTCAAGGACCAAAAATAAAGGTATATATATTATATTATTACGGCTAGGGGAAGACGACGTCGAGATAAAAAAAAAAACGCAAAAAGAAAAGAGAAAAATACAAGTTCCACTCGGCGGGATCTAAAACGTCGTCCCGCGCAGTCATATAACATGTAGAGGTCTTTAGCCCGCCGCACTCGCGATCTAAGAGTGCAATAAAGGTACGCCGAAATCCCTGAACCCCCTCCCCCCCCCACACACACACACCACTACCCCTCATCGAAGACGCGTACTTTGGCTCGGCTCGGTCAGACGAAAATCTGATACGGGGCGGCGTCTGTCGAGTCGTAAGGACATCGTGGTAGTGGCTTGGATATAATAACAACAATAATAAATCCAAAAATGTGCGGGGGGAAACGGCCAGCGGGGCGGGGAGGACTTACCTAATAAATATTCAAAGTATATTATGTTGTTCTCGACGTCAGATTCTGGTCGTAAAAACCGTTTTATTGTAAAGGCGGCGGCCACACGGTGTGTCACAGAGTGTACACTTTATTATTAAAATGATAAAAACCGAGGGAAAAAAATAAAATGTATAGAAACCGAATAAATCATACGCCGGCGCGGCGTGTCATATATATATATATATATGCGCATATACGAAATTGCATAAGCCAATATATTTTCACGTCAAGCGTTTTTCTTTTTCATTTTTATCGCACGTATATAACGTAGGTATGTAATATAATAATATGAATAGGTATTATTATGTTACAGGTAAGTGTGCAGTAATCGTTTTCCGTTTCGAGGGTGGCGCCTATTCTCGAAGCGCAAGTACACAAAACAATAATAGGCAATAATATAGTTATAATTATTATAATAATATAATATAAAGTAGTGGTAATAATATTAACATACGTATTTTACAATAATAATAATTATAATAATAATGATCAATGTTATATAATATAATATTTGATACGTTTTACATCACTCGCATACGATATGCGCAATCATGTTATAATATGCACGAAAACTATAATATATAACTACGCGGCTCCGACAATGTTATATTATTTTTATATACCACTACGTACATCGAATAGGAGTTGTTTTTTTTAAATCCAATGTTTATCGTAATCGAACAACATGCGCGTATGTATTAGTATAATAATATATTAATATAATCCTATCGATACGCCTATCTATAATGTTATAGGTATTATCGTCACTAGAGTACACGTAAAATATAATATATAATATAATATAGTATTATGGTATTTAGATATTTACAGTAACGTAATGCGTTATTACGGAGGAGACAAAAAACCTTAAGCGCGTAAATAATTGTATATTAATTTTTTTTTAATTATTATTCTTCGAAATATTATTATACCTGTCGCTGCGCAGTGGGGGACACGACTACGTATTTTAACGGCGGCTGCGAAAGCGGAGACTGTGTCGTCGTCTGCGAAGAAACAAATAATAATATCATGTCGACGCAACAATAATAACGGCAATATTATTATTATTATTTCGGAATGACGGCCGTGTGTGTGTGTGTTGTATAATAATATAATAATAATAATAATATAAACACACTGTTTTGCGCACTGCGGCGGCGGTGGCGGCGTGGACATTTATTTTACTCGCACTCTCCACCGAACACGCGAATATTACACACAGCCGTCGTCGCCGACAAATGGACTGCGACAAAAGCCAAATCTTCGCTCTTGTGGTGTGTCTGTGTCGTCTGCCTATCTGTGTGGGTGTGTGTGTGTGTGTGTCTGTTTACGTATCATTTGAAAGAGATAGTATACACGTCGAACGTGAGTTTTGGTTTTTATACACGCGTGCGTGTGTGTGTGTGCGTGAGAGTGACTGTATGTGTTTAATATGACGTATAGTACCTAGAAAAGTGTGTCAATGTTATTGGAACGCCACCATCGCGTGTATACACATATAGAGTGTCATCGTTATTTGTCCGAGCGGATTCGATGATACAGACAATATAATATTTTATATCATAACATAGAGTAAAAGGACTAGGACAGTATAGTTGTAGGTATTGTATGACGTATCGTCACGCCGTCGATTTCACGACGACGACAAGCGACATGCACGTGATGATAATATTGTAACATTACGCGATATCAATTAATATACGATACAAATAAAAGAAGCGCCGGGGGGGGGGAATCGTGTGCCCCGATAAGACCATAACGACGAGTGGACGACCACGCGATATCATTATCGTTATACCGGAGCGGCGGTGGCTGCATTAATATGACTTATATTAGGTATATTATAGAAAGATGAGACATAAGATCTATTATATTATTATCGCGACGATGGCTTTTTTTTTAGTCCTATACACAGAAGCTTTTGAACAGATCTATGAAGGCTGTACGTGAATATAATATTTATATAGATCTAATATCATGCGACTGTTTGTATATTTTATGGATCGGCGGCGTTTATAGTCTGGCCGCGAACGAGGTGCCGGCGCCAGCGATGACGGTCAGCAGCTGTCCGAGGAGGAACCCGCCGGCGAGGGTCGCCACTGCGCCGCTGTTGACGATCTCTGGCGAAGTCCTCACCACGATCGGTGCGGTGTATTCGCTGTTGCCGGCCCGGTTCCTTGCCAGGATTTTCGTTATGTATTCGGTGTTGGGCTTCAGGTTGACTAGTGCAAAAGGACCTGAAACATGCACCGCGCGTACCAGCGTGTTTCATATGCCGTTATTAATTATGTGGACCATAATAATTAACAGTAATGATATGATTATATCGACACAAAACTGCTGCAGCAGCAGCAGCTGGTTTCGCGTGAATAATAATAAAACATAGCGAGTTCAGTCAACTAGTTTGTGAGCATAAGTAATATTAAATATTAGCGGAGGCGTGTGATGATAGTAATGAATAATTGTTATACAACAACTTTCTTTCTGTTATACAGGCCGTAATTGTGGCGAGGGCTAGACAGAGACCCCCCTTCCCCCCCTCCCCGGTCGGTTACACGTACCTTCGGTAGTATTGAAGTTCATCATGTCGAAACTTTCGAAAGTATTTCCGCTGGGTTCCACGACTCTCGTCACGTACTCGACTCTGTAGCCAATCAACTCGTCCTCTTTGTCGTTGGGATCCACTTGCAGTTCGATGTAGTTGTCGCCGACACGCGCCGCCGTCAGACCTTTGGGCGTTTTCGGCTTGAACCCTTCGATCAGGTTGAACCGTCTGGTGATTTTGCCCAAATTATTCGCGGCCGTGCACGTGTACGATCCCAACTTTTCCGGTCTGTTGAACGTCACCTGGAAGGGCGTACATAAACACGCGATGCGTATAAAACTATGGCATAGGGTTCACTATATTATGTATGAATAGAATATGAACCATCAAAAAAAGTTTATAACACGAATAGCTGTGCGCGCATAGTATAATATTGACAACACGCAATGGTTCACGCATATTGAAACTATAATAATATTATAATAAAGTATTTTGTAATACGATACTGCAGAAATGAACTATTTGAGGTACCTATACGTGAAATATACATACAGGGACAGCTTTTGTTTTGTCACTCTTTCCGCATTGCCATACGCTCACGCTCAAATTCAGTGACCATAAAAGTTGGCTGCCAAGACATTACGGGATCGGTAAATTTGTGCCAAATTTTTTGGAAGCGATGACAACATTTTTTTTTAGAAAATGTCAATGTTTTAATATGGGATAGATATAATGTGCATATTTGCAGAAACGTAGAAAGGAGTGTGCGGGGGAAACCCTGATGAAACCATTATTGTAGATTATTTAAATATTTATCATGCAACATGATTAGTATTAAACGCAGCACTTCACACGAACTCTTCGATTGAATCGCAAATAAAGAAAGTATATTTAACTAGAAATGCTATCAGCGAAACATTTTATAAATGAATGCCGTCTCAAACATTTCCGCCCGCATGACGTTTTTTTTAATAAGAAAAAAAAGTAAATACAAAACTTCACACAACCTAAAGAAGTATTATACCTAATATTTATAATATAATACGACACAATATTATACTAATTATTTGCTTTTTTAATAGGGCGTTGTTTTAATGTCGAATGCTAATGCAAGTCGTGTAATTGTACATTAATATATTCCATTTAAAATAGTGAAAACATCTTGTCGTCAATGGTCGAGTCGGTCAGTTAAACTTCTAAAAACTACGACGAAGGTCAAATCGTTTAAGTAAACCAAAAAAACATTTACGTAACTGGGATCCTACGGCCTTCGAAATCATTGCACATCCGTCGCGCATATTATATTTTTATACCTCAGTCGGCGATTTTCATTCCATTCTAAAACATCACCGATACGACTTGACGAACTCGCTTTCGTGTGTACACTCGGGAGACGACAAAATATGGGTATTATGTTTTTCCTGTCACATACCGTACAGCAGGTTCATGGTAACAAACAGATTATATATATATATATATAGGTCGTGTAATATAATACGTACGATGTAGTGGTCGGCCGGGTTAATGAAGGGTTTTCCGTTGAAACTCCACGTCATCTTTGCCACCGGTTCGGCTGAATTCTGACACGTTAAATTAACCGAGTCCGATTGGAACACGTACAGGTCAACGGGATCGCCTTCCATGTAGCTCAAAAACTCTGGTTTGTCTGTGTGGAAAAAAAAGTAGTATGATCATATTGACCGAATGCACAATAAAAGGTAACGATAATTATGAAGGTTTATGTTATTTTATTGTCATGATGGTTCTTGTTTCGAGTTGATGACAATTACATCAGTGAATCATCAATTAAGGCAGTGGTCGATATCGGGCTACAACGGTGTTCACGTCATTTATATTTATAATTGCGATATTTGTGTGCGTGTGTTCAAATTTTTATCGTTAAAGATATAAAACTTTAGTCGATAGCGATTATCGAATAGGATATAAGAATAATAATACACTTAAATAATGAATATTGTAAAATATCATCTACATTTTACAACGATATAGGTAAACATCAAAAACAGATATTATTGTAGACACATATTTTTTACAAATTGATTTACCGAAATAACACACTATTTAAGTTAAGCCTATATTAGTACACATTTAGGATCTTCGAAGTACAGACCATACTTTTAATATCAGTTTTGGATAATACGAAACCGTCTGTTGGCGATAAAATCCGATCGTGTTTACCGAACAATCCAAAGGTGCACGTCATTAAAATATGTTTGATTTTTATTCTCAACACCCGTCACCTTTTATTATTTAAAACAAAATAATAAAATTCAAAATATGAAAAATATGAAAAAATCTAAAAACTAAACTCGAAGTCTTAAAATATCTTAAGAAAAAATGTACTAATTTAATATATTTCAATTATATAGACGTTTTGAAAAGTTTCTAAAATTAATTTTTTTTCATTCTGTGGGGGATATAAAGTTCTATTAAAATCACGGAGTACCTTGGGGTTATGGGTATGTAGGTGGTATAATATATATATTATAGATATATAATACAATATGTGATATTGTAATATAGTCTACTATAGTAGGACGATGGAGACTGCATATCCGTTTTATTTATACTTTCACGGTACGAATAATTGAAGAGCTTTTGTTTGAGTTTCAGAGTAAAATCAGAATATAGTAACGAAAACATAATGCCACTGGAACAGTGATAGCGGATGGCGTTTATTATTATTTTGTAATGTTTCACTGTTTGCTATTAATTATTATAATTAATATAACATCATATTGTAGTAGAATTTACAGGTGATAAATTGTAATCCAGAAAAGGTCTAAAATATTTTCACGTTATTGAGAATTAACAATAATCAACTACCTATCTCATTCTCTTCAAAAAAAGTTGATGGAGATAGAATGAAGAAAAAACTAATTTAATATCCATTAATTCATTAGGTTTTATGATATTAACCAATCAGATACGATATTATCCTTATAGCTCAGTTGGTATTCGTATAAGCTAATATTAATGTAATTTATTATATTTATTTAGTTTTAATTGATTTGGCTGAATAAATAAATAAATAAATATTTTAAATTAAATAAATATAATAAAATGTGTAGGTATTATTTACACAATTTATTTAATTATAAACTAACATTTTTATTGAAATAAACATCAAGACATTTTACATTTTAAATGATTAAAATAAACAACTCAAGTATTATATTTTATAAACATAAGGTTTTTCTTTGTTTTCCGAATAAATACCTCTGTAAAGGTGTCAGGTGGTGAATGAAATTAGAGTTCAACATATTATTGTTCATATACTCATCCGAGTACTATTAACTTACTAACTTAAGTTAGGCGTGCCCATAACAATCCTATTCATAGTTTACTGACGCAATGTAGATCATCGAATCTAATCAGATCCAACATTTAAAGTTTAAACTCACTAATAATCTATTTTTTAATTGTTATTTTGAAATTTTGAAATCTTCAGAAAAACTATAATTTTTTATAAAATAATAGTTAATACAATTATAAAATAAAATATGTATGGTTATGTGTTCAATTATATAGGTTTTTGCAGTGTTAAGACATTTTTAAGAACCATACAAAAAAATAACAAGAATAACCTCACTAAACGAAAATATATTTTTTCAACTTATTAAATTATAATATAAATATTCAAAAAAACCATACGCATCTTTTTTCATTGCGACTTCTACGACTGTAACTGCGTAATAAAAACAAATATTGTACTTTTAATATAATATTGTTTCAGTAGGTAGTGAATTGTTATTTTCTTTTATTAAGAAATGTCACGAACGAGTGTGCAAATATAGGTCAGATTCATCGAAAAAATTATTTTCTAAAATATAAATTTGACAGTTGAGTGTAATGCATAAAAATAAATAATAGTATATAGTCTTAAACTTTGTAAAGGGAAAGTAGTGAAGCCATTTATTGTATAGGTACCTAATTGTCAGTTTAAATCGATCTATCTACGATAAGTAAATAGTTGTATGGTTCCTACAGCGGGTACGATTTAATAGGTCACATTTTTTTCATGCAATTATTGCAGTTTATTAATTAGGCACGCTTTATTTTGTTCGACATCGAACCAAGTGCATATACTCACGTCTGACTTTTAATTCGATTTCGGTACTTCCGGAAACACTCGACTTGTTAGTGGTCTCGAAAGCTCTGCACGTGTATTTACCCGAATCCAGGTGTGTCACGTTCCGCACCATCAGCCCGCCTTCGACGACCGAATACTTTCCGCCTGTGTGAGAGAAGAGCATAACAATGAAATGATATTACTATTTATTCGATCGGGTAACTATATTATTGGACGACGGTTATAATAACCATGCACCAGTAATGGCATTCAAATCGTACTAACTTGTCGTTTTTTCCTTTAACGTCTGACCGTTGTACGACCACATGAACGTGGGGTTCGTGGTGCCTTTCACCCTGCACGTGATGAAGTAGTCGGTGTACTCGTTGGTGGTCTGCTCGACGGGCGTGTCGAATTCCAATATTTCTGTCAACAGAATCACGTGGTATAGCTTACATTTTATTTATTACGTTTCACATAATAATATTCTAGAAGACGTCGTGGCGTAACGCAAAACTAAAGTAGCGATGACACCGCCGTAGACCTAAGACGGGCGGGCGACCCCCCCCCCCCCTCAAACGCGACACCGGGTTCAACGCTGACATAATCTTGCGCTCGCTTATACTTAGAGGTCATGTATTATATTTTTTGTCGTCTCTGAATGTGTGTGCGCGTGTGTGTGCGCTTATACCGTTTTCGAATACACATTTGTACACCTATATCATGTATATATAGTCGAAAGCTTGCGTACACACACACACACACTCTCACTGGTATCGATTTTGTACGGCAGAATGATATACGAGGTCGCGTCGCTATTTTCATTACACGCGACATTGCTAATCCTAATTAACTCTATATTTCACCACAGTACGATATCACGTCGTCGTCGTCGTCGTCGGGTATAGAAACCAATTTTTAACGCGAATCCTTAACGCGGTGCCGGGCCGGACCGATTTCGTTGGGCGTGTACGAGAATATTCTACGGTTATTATTATTATTATTGTTTTTATTACCTACGTAGGAATAGGCACCGAACGCTGTTATTATTTATTAGTCTATTACGAATGAGAAACCAAAAAAAAAAAAAAACGTCCGACGGTGGTGCGGGTGTGTCGACGGGGTTTTTATTTTTGAAAGTCACAACACGGGGCGGTATTCGAATAGTTCGTGATGAAGTCATATATCCGAACATACAAAGTTTTCCAGGGAAAAAAAGTTAAAATGTCAACTTGATTTAAAATTTCGTCCCATATAATACTGCATGGTACAATATATACGTGGTGCACATACGCGTTAAATAATCGACGGTCGCCGTATAATTTTAAAGTTTTAAACCTACACGAATGAACGGCTTCGCGACTCCACTCGTTGAGGAGCACTCGAACTCTGGCGCGTTATGCGCCTATACATAATCTAATGGGTGACGTTATAAATATATACGTTTCTATATAATACATAAAAAAAAAAGGTTGATCATGTGACATTTCGAGCAGAGAACACATTCCACCGGATCAGGTTATTCACATAGTACTGTATGTTTGAAAGCCGAAAATTCACGAGAACGGCTGATGTACTTTCGGAGTGTAAATTTCAACTAGTCGTGCCGTCAATATTGTGTACACAGTTTGTAGACTCTGAGCTGTGTTGTGGTGCTATTGATTTTACAATGTTGTGTTTTTTCTTTTTTTTTTTCATATAATATATACATAAAACACTATTTGAGGTCATAAATAACGATCAAGATAAATTTCTTTGGCACAACATATATGTAGATTGGTAATCGAACATGGACTGTAACCTCAATTTTTCAATTCCCCGTAGGATTTTGGAAAAAATTGTGAAAAACAGCGAAACACGTTGATCTTTTATTAAAACAAAATACAGTGTCATTATGCGCAAAAGCAAATCCCATCCAGATTTGGTTTCTCAAGTCAAGCCCGATCATCTGTTACGTTGAAATGAAAAAAAAATCACCCCAAATTTGCGTGGAAATGAGTGAGATGAGTACCATACCACCGTCCCACATTGATGTATACAAAGAGTTGTGAACATTTATGATTTTCCGCGCATATTTGGTCCATTTGGTCGAGGAAAGATTTTCTATTTACCATAATTATACTTCTATAGCTGATCATATTATATTGTAGAGGCAGTAGGTATGCTCGGGTTATTCTGAGAACGCTATACAATAAGAACAACATGTGCCAACTTTTTGAAAGTTATGAAGAACATTTTGAAGGAATGTCAGCGAGCGCGATTTTCCGCAGCTCTAGAAACCATTTTTCGTACACGATGATTTATTATTGCTTTCAAATTTAATATCACAATTACACAACAACTGTCTTAGGAGAGCGTTACGAGATGCTTTCCCAACAACCACAGGCCCTAGCTGTACCCTAACACCCTGTCCGTATTTCTTTAAATTTATTTTTAGAAATCGTTATGTCATAATAATATTGGTAGTTAAAATCTTGCATTTGTATTTATATAATTGTTTGGAATTAGAATGTATTCCTTGTTTAAATTACTATTTGTTTTTCATATATTAAAGATGAATTAGGAATGTATATATTCATTGTGTTCAAATATAATCGATGACACTCATCAGATAATTTATGTATACACTGCAGTTACTAGAATAGTTGAATTGATAAAAATTTTACAAAATTAAAACTCTGAAGGACATAATACATAGGCTACAAATGAATTCATTAGCTGACGTGTACAAATATGCAATTAAACTTCGCACATGCATACATAATGTGTATTAAATTGAAATATTATGTTCTATTTACGTAGATTTTATTATGGCCGAAAAAATTTTAACAGGCATATTAACGATAGATGATGGAAGAGGGGGAGGAGGAAGTCCTCGACCGATTACCTTGGAATAGTCAATTATCCAGAAGCACATTGTTCCCGCATATTATGTACTAATTGTCATTACTCAACCTGCAATGATTTCAATGTGAAATTAATCGCGCACAAATAACGGATAGTCAACGAGAGTATTTTTTTCTTTATATAATATTATATAACCACAGTGTTTGGTACAGGTGAATTGATACTGTAAATGAAAAATCACAAAAACTCTTATGTACGGACAGTATGCGTACCGGGCACACGGCCGTGGTCGTCACATTGTACCAGTTTTAATATCATTTTGAGATGCCTATCGTAATCATCTGTAAAATATTACGCTAACTATAAAACTAGGCGATATGTGAACGGTGGAAATTATTTTATTTCTCGCCCTCCCCGCTCCCGCGTCTCAATCGACGATAAAATAATATTATAACGTAGGTACCGTGGGCACGGAATGACAGCGAGACGGTCGGAGGTGGTGTGGTGGCGTGGAATAGCGTGTTGGAAAACTCGTCTGGAGTTATAAATTATATAAGCTGATTAAAAAAAATAAGGGGACGGTTCAACTCCGTTAATAAGAGGTGAGGGGGTGACTTTCGTTTGAGCTTGTATTCCCTCGTACAGGACCTGTATTTATTTTTTTTTTTTCCCGGTATCACGCGATTTTCATTCGTAACCCGATATATGCATATATATATATATATTCATACGAGTATAAATCACATTTTCTTTTTCGCCGACATAAACGGTTTAAAATAAATGACTACTGACATGGTCGCTTTGGCCGCGCGCGCGCGCGCGATCGCCCTGCTGCTCCTCCATCCGACCAGTCTTAGGATTATTATTATTATTATTACTACTTTTATATTATTATTATTATATATATTATACTGTTCACGGTGACTATATACACAGATAAATAGATAGAGGTAGGTTAGGTATAGAAAATGACATTTCGCACCCGAATACGATTTCAGATAAGAAAAATATACCAAATAGGCTTCGCCGGGGCGGTTGTATTCTCTTTTATACACATGTATATATATATATATATATTATGTGCAGCGTTATCCATTTCTCGGGCAATATTCCTTTATATAATATTATCCTTTACTGTTCGCCAACACGCGTGTATTCTTCTCTTATATATATATTTTTTTTTTTTTTTTTGTCACTGGCGCTGTCTTTTCCAGTTTATTTATATTTGAGTTTTTTTTTTCAGTCCGCGACGTGAAAACAAACTTAAGTAAAGGAGTCGTATCACACGGTAGAAAACTTTTCAAACTTTTTATATACCTACTTAAAAGGAATATACTACGTAAACACAAATATATATATATATATATATACGGTAAGTGCGTAGGTATATGTAAATTTGAATAATCTCGAGGAGAAAAACTTTAACGCATATATATATATATATCGCGTATAATATACCACCGGCCGCCGACTCTTGTTTAATTTTACACAGAAACGGTTATTTTTCATCCGGGCCCGTATACTCGATAAAATAAAAAAAAATTATTCTCAAAAACTATATTTATAATAATAATATATTATACTACATATTACATTAGTAATTTTTTGACTTCAGTTGGGCTTCCGAAACGATGATAGAAATATTATATTACGATCACTGTCTGGTCATCAGTATACGCGCGACCGGGGTCAGGGACGATGACAAACGGCAGCAAACTCATAATAATATATATGTATATACATTATTGTATATCGACAGTCGCAGGATTTCGTTATAAATTATTTTTCCGACCGTGTCTGTTTTGGATTTAAAATTGAATTCGAAATTGAAATTAAACGTTTTCGCTCGTCGTAGCGCTCATAGTGTTTATATATTATACTTATATTTGTCCTATATATCGACCGAATACGTATCTCCCCGGCAATGCGTTGTGTCGGGTGGGTGGACGATGGGTGTAGTACGGGTGCGGGTGTACCGTGCCACCATGACGTGAATTTTTTTTTTCACACGCCATAATATAATATATATTTAACCTCTGATATGTATTAACATTTTACATGACGTATATTATTGTGTTTCCGTGTAACGCCCGACGTTACAGAAAAAAAAGGGAAACTCACGTGTATTATTCGATGTATTTTAATAGGCGCCAGGCACAGTGTTTACAGCGATAAAGGCGTAGAGACTTTTAAATGTCGATCTCGAATTGTACGCGTCCCCGGGACAAACCATATTAAATAATTATTATATTATAATCGCCGAATCAATATAATAATCGCATCAATTAATAGTAAGTATTATTATTATTTTTTATTACGGATATACATATTATTATTTAAGCCATATCAATTTAATCACATGCTCGTCAATTATTCGTGTCACGTTCGATTAAATAAATGTCATGATTCCGTGAATAATCTTTTGGTGAATAATTTACCAAACGGTTTAAATTAAAATAACTAAACTATATCATTTAATGTAACAACGTCCAATTTTTTTTTTAAATTTTTTAATTTAAAAAAATTTTCATTAAAGTCAATTAATATCGTGCATCGTTTTAAGTATTGATACATTTTTATGCAATTTAATATTTTTTTACTTACAATATTTATATTATTATTAATTGTACAAAAATAACTCGATTATCATTATTTTATAACTTAAATTAAATACGTATTCAAAATCCAGACACATTTAATTTAGCAGTTAAATGCAAAAATCAACAATATTAAAATATCTTGCATACATTTTAAATTCTGAGTAAATTTTTTTTTAGAAAAACGAATAATTTATTGATTTTATAAAGATGTTTATTTTGTATGAATTTGTGACTATACTATGGTTATAAGAAGTTTCACAAAGAACGTTTTATACCGGAAAAGCATTTCTCGATTTATATTTATGAATTTTGTAGACATCATTTTTCATCATTCTTTTTTTTAGGTTAGAAGTTAAGTGAATATCAAGAAGAATTCGTTTTTGACTAAAATAGCTTTTATTTTTATTTTAGTGACTAGTAATATTTGTATGTTCCGCTCAAAAACATAATATTTTGTACCATCATTTTTAAAATTATGGTATTTCTTAAAAACTTTAATGTATGTTCAAAGTAGATGTATATTTTTCATTATAATTTAAAAAAATATATTTATTAATAAAATAATTATTTAAAAAAACTGTGTTTTTTTATCCCTTGAAATATTTGTTTTGGTTTTTATGAAAATGTTTTGAAAATAATCAATAATATAATTATTTTTTGTTTAATCGACAGGTGTAATAATATGTATATGGTACCTACATAAATAGTTTTTGTGTGAGGGACAAATTGGTGGTCAAAGCCTGTGTAATCTCCCTGTAAAAAGGTGCTGTGAACATACGTTTAGAACGTACTATGATTGTGTGTTACATTGTAAAACGAATATGTTTGAGCAGAAAATTCTAAATTGAACTTTTGAAATTTGTCTGTACAAATCCACCATGTACGTACCAATATATACTAGGTTAAGCTAGTTTGTAATTTTGATGTTTTGATGTAATTCAAAATTTTTTTATTACGATGCTAGACTTTATCACATAATATTGTTTGGATAAATTTAAGTTTTTTTGGTTTTTATAAAAGGTCAAGTATGTAGTTTTTTCACTTTTGTGATCAACTTAAGGTTTAAAAACTCGTGGGTCAAGAATGAAAAGGTTATAAAGCGCATTTTTTTCATAAGTCACTTTTTAACTAAAACGATTTTAGAATACAGATGTGCATCTTTTAAGCTAAAATTTATGATTATACGATCATTATATTGACAATTTTTTTATAAGTAAAAGGTTCTAAATCGTCAAAAGTTTAATTATAAACACAATTTAATCAAATTAAAAACGCTCGGTTAATGAAACCAAATTATTAACAATACGTTAGTATGAAAAGGTTCTAATTAAATTAATCACTACCAATAATAAACCTAATAATTATTACATTTATTCATATTCAACAGAATTTTACGATCGAGATATAGATTTCGATGTTTCATAATTATTACATTGTTTCATGATAGAAGATTGGTAGCAATGATAAAGCATTATTCTGGGTTTCAGCTAACTATAATAAATATATTAAACAAGAATGAAAAAGTTTTAATTAAATATATTATTTTTATTTTAGGATGAAAAGGTTCTAAATATTCTAATATTATAGAACCTTTTCATACTAAACATTTTATGATTTGTACATCAACCAATACACCAAATTATTATTAAAATGTTGTGAATTTAAACTATACAAGTTTCTGCATACTTTAGAACTTTAATTTAAAAAAAAATTTTGTTCAAGGAGTAAAACATTTGATCTCAAACCTTAAAATTGCTCTCCTGGACGATTTCATAAAAACGATTTAAAACCTTTTCATTCTAGACCCATGAACTACATTATAATAATTTACAGCATACAATATACTTGTAGGTATCTATAATAAAATAGCATTCTTTGGAGGGACAGGTTTCCCAAAGCTTTTAAAATTGGTAATCCAGATTAATAGTTTTATTGATCATTGCTTTACATTATTTTAAATATAATCCACCAGACACCACTCTGTGTTCATAGTAGTTGAGTGAATCAAGTTATCTTGGACGGTGTCAGTATATTATATCGTCTTTTATCATTTTTTTTTATTTTATTAAAATATGTTAAACGGCGTCATGTATAGGCAAAACAGCTACATCACTGCGTTGAAGAATATTCTGTATAATATACATAATATTATAATTTATAATATAAAATACAAATACAATATAATATTACATTATATACATAATATACTATTATTTATTATACTCCGGATTTCCCACATATATCTATAATATCTTATCCTTTTTATAGGGTAGTGAGCCCGACCCACGTCCCACGGGTCACATATGTGGCCCGCGGCCAATTTTTAAGTTGAAACAAAATATATTCTAAATAAGTACAATTATTTCTAAGATATTTAAATTTCATTTTTCCATACATATTTTCTTCTATTATTGGTGGCCAGCTGAAATGCAAAATTTTACTATTGTGGCTCGGCCCACTAAAATATAATATTGGACATCACGCATTGGTTTGGAGTGTTTAAAATATTTGAAATGTTCATAAGCACATGATTTAGCCTTTATATTTTTTCTAAAATAAATATAAAACAAGTATTAAAAAGAGCAGTGAACTGGTATATTGCATATTATGTGAAAAATTAATTAACTTAGACGGGTGCAATAGTAGACGCGCTGTATATTATCAACATTTGGGTTGGACGTGTGAAACCGTCTTCGTCTACGTATGTTTTTTTGTTGCAACGGTGTGATTTTCCACCTTCTAACTTTTTTTTCTCTTTAAATGTTTTTTTTTTTTTGGTTTATATTGTAGTGTAGGTTATTGGAGTATTTAAGAGAGGACATTTTAGTATGCTGTGTGTCGTTTATCGTTACAATACTTATTTTATATTTTTTATTTAACTATGTTTACCTACACCTGTTGGACTCTGTATAATTAAAAAAAAAATGTTAAGTTTAGCATTGATAACACACATAGATATTTTAACTAATATTTAAAAGTAAGCAATTTATAACAATTCGTTGCAGCGTGTTACATAGTATTTACAGCTAACCGATAGTATTAATATTAATATATAACTAATATAATATTAATAATATACTGTTGACTGAAAATTTATGAAAAATGAAAATACTATTAATCATAATATGCAACAGGAAACACTGCAGGGAGACGATTTGGTCTGAAAAATGTCGCTGAACAGTAATGAAGACTTTAAAATACTCTGTCAACATACATCACTCGACAAAACGCAGGATTTTCTTAAAGGAAGATGGATAGCATATTATTTAAAAACAATAGTTTCGTTTTGTACATCAACTACTATCTGTCGAGTTTTTGAATTATTATGTCCATAATAAAGGTCTGCATATTAGTACATTGGACGATTTCTTCTCGTTTGCGCTGCACCGTCAAAAAAGAAAGAAAGAAAGAAAACTATCATCAAATCGAGACACTCCTATGAATAAGCAAGTAGTTTAAAAATCTTCTTAGTTCACCGTATAATAAAATCAATCGCACCGGATACGAAGTACAACGTGGGAAGGAAAATGAAACGCAAGTCAGCTGCACATCGACGGTGCAGTGGAGTACATGGGAATGGGTACCTAACTTTAACAGTGGTAGTATTACCTTCAACGTTGGACTGACGGACGGGAAATTAAGACGTGTCAATTTCTTTGGCGGACAACCCGACGCAGACAGTGTACATAAAAACAAAACTTAAAGATAGAAGCATTTTAAGTCCCATGCGCAGCCGATAATGCCAGCCGGTATGACAGTCGGGATTAGCCTGATAAGTCATAGCTATGTGGCGCTCAAATTACACACCTATTAAATATGCCATTGTTATTCCCATTATACATCTGACAAACAATAAATTGTACGGAACTTTTTACGAGTGATCATTTCAGAAGACCGTCTGTCTGCACTATAATATCATACTGTAATGACGTGTTCTATATGTTAATTTTAAGTAATATCGAATGACTTTTACGAAAAGTCCTACATTTCAAAGGGGATTTTTTTATAATGAACTTTCACACATTCTAAAAATCGGTACTACACAAACGTTTTTACGCGTAATACGTTTTTATCAATCTTCAACTGTACATTGTTTACGCTATACGATAATTTATAGTGTATATAATCGATGACAAACGATGCATCTATATATGTATAGTAATATCTTTGTGTCAAATACATGTTTCAAATAAGTTTATAAAAATGAAGTTAAACAATTTTATATTTTACGTTTGAACTAGACTCATACTTTTCTATCAACAAATAAATTGAACATTTATGCATTTTTCACTATAAAAAAATGTTTCCAGACACAAAAAAAAAATAACAAAAAACACTCAGCATTAAAAAATCAATCAATGCGTTTATAATGTTCCGCTCAGAATCTAAAAAATAAACGAACAGTATACAAAATTATACGCTTCGTGAGTTTCTGGTGTATTTTCATTACGCCGACAGAGCAAATAAATTGCTTATTAAATAAATACAGCAATCATTATGGTGTTATTATATTATGTACAATGTACATAATGTTATACCTATAATTTATAAATATATTTATGCATAAGTAATCAAAGGAGTATAATAATGTTCGCCGGTTTCGATTACGAAATGATTTACAGTGCGGTTGAATTTTTATTTACACTGTTTACTCGATTTAACCCGATACAAATGAAGAAAAATTATTCTTCGTAGCAGATACGTTTTGCTGTTAAAAATTTAGTGTCTTTTACGGACCGGTATAAAACAATAACATTATAACAGTGCAATAATAAACACGGGTATAATTTTATTGTTGGTACTTTGCATAATAAAACAAATTATTATTAGGTGTTGGGATAATGTATTCGGAATAAATGCAACGTTAGCAAAAATATATAAATGTAATGCATTTGGAAAAAATAAAAATCAGACCGTTTCCCGAGTATTATAGAAGATGAGGAGGACACTGGGACACGATATTATACATAAGCCGAGCATTTTGTGTACTAGTACACGGACTGGACGGGCATTGTTGCATATACGACCTTTAGTGCCGGCCCCCCGGAAGAATGCCTTTATTCGGTGCGCGCGATAATAATTCAATAATAAAACGTTGCGTTTCATGTCGTTCACTTTGCGAGCATTGCACAAATAACGCGGTGTTTCCACCGAAGCGAATTGCTGCACTACACACCCACACCCACCCACCCACCAATCGCACATACACACGCACCTAAATATATATATATACATATAAATAATACACCACACACGCTGACCATTAAGGTCTCCTCTGCCCCGCCGCCGTCTCGATGTTTTCTCTTTAGCCACACACACTTACCCACACAAGAATTCATATATATATAATATATATATAGAGAGAGAGAAGTTTGTAGTTTACGAGGCACGACCGCTACACATATTCCAAAAACTTAAGGACCACATTACCGAAGACATCACATGGGGCGGCCGCCGTCGACGCGGACAATGTCGATTTATGACATCGAGTAATATATAAAGTTTCAACACGAAAAGGTCACGAAGACGACGTCGACTACACACACGCACACAACGACGTACCGGAGAAAAGCAATTTGGAAAATTATATATTTTTATAAGTTACCTTGCACGACCGGAGCGCAATTTGACAAACGTCAAAATTTATCGCTTTGGTATATTATATGACTATTATATATTATTATAATATCTCGGTCCATTAATAATGTTCTTTGAGTGGTCTTAATTTATTATACGTGCGTATTTGGCCCAAGTATCGATTTACCTGGCGTGTTTATACCCAAACATAAAGTCTTCGACGTTTATAAATGCATTAAAATTCACGTGAACTTGCGAGGTTGTGTGTGCGTGCAGTGTGTTAGACGGTAGACCGTGTAACTATATACATACGTGCGATAATGGGTCATCTGGGAGATTTTCGCGATGGTGTGAACTAATTATAAATAGCTTACATAATATATATACCTACCGTGTTGTATTGGAAATATTGAAAACAGAAACATTGTAGTTCGTGCATATAATATTCTATTATGATTATAATCCCTTAAGGGTTTACTGATTTCTATACCTTACATTGTACCTACGGTGGAGTGGGTTGCGGCACCAGGCATACGAACCCTAAATGCGTACACCCGCAGCCGGCTAGCCACGCAACCTCCCATAATGTTCAGCGAACAATATTGAAGGATTAAACAAAAAATCCCTATTAGTTGGCTGCGAACTTCCTATCCAGACGACCTCATCTGTAAGGAGACTTCGTCAATATAATATCGGTATAGACATTGTATTGTCCTACATTTGCAGGTTTACGACACATTTGACCGTTGGTATTTTATTCGCTTCACGCACACCGTTCGGAAAAAATGTTCCAAAACGATTCGCATCGAAAACAACTGTGTTTATTACTTTTTTTTTTTTTTAAACGTATCTGCAACATATTATAATAAAATATAATACAATAATAATATAATGGCGCAACACGCCACTCACGCCAGTCGTATCCGATTCATCGGTAATCGGTATTCATACGTCGTCGCTCTGTGTTTGATTTTAATTACATCTGTGGACTGCACACACGAATCGAAATCATAAATATTCGATGAAAGCAAAAAAAAAATATAATATACAACTCAATATATCATCTGCGAATTGCGAACGAGAGCAATTAGCTATAAATCGTACGAGAGGAAAAAAAACAATCGGTCTTCCCGTATATATATTATTATTAATTTGTAATGTATTATGGCGCTGACACGACATATAACTATATAATAGGTACCGACAGTGGCGGCGGATAATTTAACCGATTCACGAACAAATTACAATATTGAATCGATGAAAAAATTAAAACAAACAGAAAAACACACTGTCGGTTAAAGTCGGTTTTTTATGGTTTTACCCGTGTCAGGGGGCAACTAACTCCATTTACAGACGGCAGATCACACAGAGTTTTTCCAATTTTCCGTTGTAAAACCTATACAATGTGTAAAAGAATGACCTCACAAATTAAATAGCTACATTGTTCTAATCGATATTTAAACACATTTTTTTTATTCATACCTACCTACATAATTATTTATCCACACATTCGCTACAAGTACAGTAGTTACACTATTTTTATTTTTATTTTGTAATATAAAAAATTAAAATTAGTTTAAAAATATCTAGTTTGTAAATCAATTTTTCAGTAAAACGATTATGGTAAAAATGTTTATGTAAGTCAAATAGATTAATTTCAATTTTTTAAATATCAATATTTCTTGGAATAAATTAATTCGAAACTTAACCCCTAATTTTTGTCAAAAAATGTTCTTTTTTGGAATTTTCAGACTCAATAAAGTAAATCTTAAATTATTCGCTGTCCATATAATTTACATAATTTTTTTCATACGTTTAACATCAGTTTTTTGTTTTTCATTTGTCAGGTCTTTCTCTTACACCCTGTGTGTATATATATATATTATATATTATATTAACAAAAAACGTCGGCCCAGCGATTCACAAAATAACATTATAATATCGTCTCGTCGTAGACGCAAATCACGCGCACGTGTACCGGTATATATATAGCGCAAAGCGGCAGGTACTTATATTGTTTCATTGTCAGATTGTGTGCGTTAATAACGATGTGGTACACATCAAAGAAACGGATATATATATGCTCTATGTATACGGAAAACGGGATTTTTCAGTCAATCACGCGAATCACACGAATGTTATTGCAATATATAAATCGGTACTTTATATAGGTATATATTATGCGTTTGAGTGGATCTCGCGATTAATGTAAGCCGGCTAATATCGCACATACCTTGGTACTCGACTTAACCACTGCGATGAGAGACCTAGGTACATATTGGATGGCAGATGCCGTTCTATAACCCAGCATTACAGCTGTATGCATGCGACGTTGAATAATTTTACAGTTGTACAGTTGTCTTGTATTGTACGCCGCCGCGAGCAGAACAAAATATAAATCTATTTCTAAATGTAAATATTTCGCTCTTATATTACGCAGTACAAAATTAAAATTAAAATGAAGAATATAATAATTCGCTCGTCGTGAAGCGAACTTTTAAAGAAAAATGGGTAATTATTATTATTATTATATTTCGTCCAGAAAAGAACGTAGGGGTGGGTAGTTGTTAATATTGTAAAAATAATAAATTGTATTTCTGTCGAGTGGAAGTTAGACATCATGGTCTCGCCTCTCGCTCGTCGGTTGTATATTTTTGTTCCTCGCCACAGTTTCGAAACTGCACGCAAAGCCAATGACGGATAATAATAGATAATTATTTTTTCAAGGCCTCCAGACAAGATATTCGTTACGCGTTATTATATGCGATATGAAGTTTCAACAATGATATGCAGCTGATATTATGCGCAATTATTCCGTATATTAAAATATAATCATATTATTGACAACATAAAATATCCACTTAAACAATAGTTGTCTACTCATAAGAGAACGTCATAATATCGTATTATGATATGGCACATGTACACGTTTACTAGTATTACTGTCTATAATAATATAATAATTTCTGTACAAATATTATATTTGAATTGCATACTTTATTTAATACTATACTTAACGTCTGTCAGTGGCAACTGTTGTATAGTTGACTGTAAGTTATATACGCGTCCCATATATTTGACAACGAATTTATTATGATAAGTGTTGTTCGTCTTATAGTTAGATAATATTTCTACTGAACATTCATATTATTGTTATAATATCATAAGAATTTTGCACTAATATAATATTATAATATTGTTTCAGATTCTGAGATGAGCTAGGAAACAGACGTATTGGTTTTACAATCAAGTGTGGTTTTTTGTTTGTATTATGCAGGTACGTGACGAATTTTTCAGATTTCATGTATTAGCATGTTTTTAGGCTGTAAAACCCCATCCAGTTGGTACTTAAAGAGATTTTAGAATGCTCCATGATTTATTATTGCATTCAAACTATGTAGAAATGTATATAATTATAACACATGCTCTACTAAAGTGCGTTGGGATGAGCAATCGAAACGAGTATTTTGCAGGCATAATTGGACCACTGTGAACGGATATTTAATAGCATGTAAATATAGATAATAGGGGAAACAATTGAGTTTTTGATTGTAGTGTATACTATATATTATTATATTATATTATTTAAATAATTGTTTTATAATTAATTATTTATAACTACATATTTCGGTTTGTATAATAATATAATATGTATTATGCATATATATATAAATTACCTACTATACATAGTTCATTTCTTTTTAAAGTCATTATCTGGTATACATTACAGCTTGTAAAAAATAAATTTAATCATTAAAATGAATAAGTTTGAATACGGAGTAACATCTGCGTTTGAAATAATGAAGTTGAAATAACATTAAATAAATAAAACTGTTCGATTGGTTTTAAAGTAATTTAATCATTCAATATTTACTTTTTATGCATCCATTTTTCATCTTAATAAAATAAATAAATTAAAATAATATTCTTTATATTTTTTTTCAGATAAAGGACCATAATATCCATGGGAGAAAATTGTTAAAATATTTTCAGGTGCAATCGGAACCGGACGTATATTTTGTTTCTTCAAAGAAACCATACAATTATACTATTATAGTGATTAATATTACTGTAGTATATGATGCGTAGTTATAGCCACACCGTTTACTGGGAAAATGATCATATGTTTATGTTTTTCAGATGTAGTTAAGACACAACCGTTCTCCACGTGTCTCACATTTAACTATCCACTATAGTGAATAATATGTGATCTCTAGTACAAAAATGATTTATTTGCACGGTGGTTACCTCTGTATGTTGTTCCTTGCAATCGGGTTCGATCAAACACAAATGATGCATAGTATACGAAACGTAAAAAAATATGGCAAGGAACGGATTCCGAAAACCCATTTGAAAACTAATGATAGGAAAGAGTCTGTTTTAGCTGGTGATTTTCCACGTTCTCCACGAACATCGTTGGCATTGTAATAAACGTAAAAATGGAATTTTTTCAATAATCGTCGAGTGAAATTCGGTGGAAAACGATAAGGGTTACGCCAAAAAACGAATTCCGTGTTCAGCAAGAAAAATAAATAAAAGGAAGAAAAAACTTCTTTTATAATGCGCGTGCAACGATACGCAACGAATATGTATCGGTGCCTAAATCAAACAAATATGCATTATTTATAATATTTGGTTAAGCGTTATGAGGGATTTAAACGCTTTTAAATTGTAATCGTTTACCATATAATGAACCATCTACGATCAAGGCGTTCAATTTGGTATTGGTTTTGTCAACAATGTCAAACCATTAACTAATATTTTATAGAATGCTATCGTATATGATGAAAAACCCCACGAATATGTATCAATAATATTTTATTGACTAACATTCTGCTTCGTTTTTCTGTTTCAAGTATGTAAGAAAAAAAACTACCCTAAATAAACCCTCTCGTGGATAAAATATGTCTTAAATTTCCAAGCCATTAAAATATAATGGAGTTGATGTCGAAGCTAAGCAGTTGCTGAGCCAAAAACGTTTACCTAAAATGTAAAATTAAAGTTACTCATACCAAAATCTATAGCACATCGAATCTAGCGAGAATCGTCATATTATAATGATTAAATTCCATTAAAAACTTGACAAATTGTAGCCGTATGGATTGTCGTTTGACGTCTGAAGTAATAGCGAGGTCGGTATATATATATATAATGTATAAAATCTCGGCTATTGGAAGAACTCACAAAAAATGTCAGGTACCTAACAATAAATGGTCTATTTCGTTTATCGATCGATATCGTATTATTGTTATTATTATTATTATTATATATAGCATATACGGTATTATCCTACGTATTGTTATCGGTACAAATAGGATAATACGCTAGCGAACCGTTTTTTGGTATATTATTATTTATAATAATGCATAAAGTATGCATATACGTACGCACTACGGTTACCAATTTTATATTAATACGTTAACGGGTAAAACGCCGCCAAATGGAAAAACACTTTATCTACTTAACTATCCCCCTTAAAATCGGTTCGTTGCCACGGCGGTGATAGCCGAGGTCGTAACGGTGACCACCACATCGGTTGATACCACGTTATTAAGCCTTTTGTCCGAGTACGGGCATTAAACGTATTGGCGTGGAAATTCCGTCGATGGCGCTAATGAAATCCAATATAAGCGCATGTGTGTGCCCGTTTGGGGTGGGATTTTGCTTAACTTTATTTTATATAAAATTATATAAGATTTATCATATAGATAATATGTGTGATACAAGTTCGGCGCAGTGGATATTACGTTATAGATACATTACGATAATTTTTTGTTTTCAACCCAGTTAACACCAAACAAATTAAGAACAAATACAGCGACTACACAGGAACTGCGTAGCTATATTATGGTGCTATACATATTATATATTTTATTGTTAATCTTTGTCGTTTTCAGCGCCGATTTTGAATTAATCTAATCGTGACTATATAATCCAATTCGATCCGGTATTCTCGTCCTTCCTACGAGTCTCCACCCCAACCTCTTTGATAGTATATTATAATATACATATTATTATAATTATCATGGCTATCAAATTAAAGTCTACAATATAATATACCATTATCCTGAGGAAATCACATATCGTGTCGTTAGTATATATTATTGTATAAAATATGTATTACCTATTCTAACTTTCGCAGCATTTAACTATTCGATTTATTATTATTATGCCACCACGTTGTACAATATTTATTATGCGCCTTATTTTTATTGTTATTAGAAAAATACATTAGCCAACAGAATGGGTATAGAGTTATTATTATAACTGCCCAATGCGTAATGCGTTCACTTATTATATAGAGTTATTGCGATGGGATGTGGGAAAAACTGCAAATCGTGTTGCTATTCTGCACTGAAAGCAAACAGGCGTGATATTATATTTCAAATGACAATTTGTTGGGGCCTACAGATGCAGAACTAGAAAAACTTAGATATAAACATAACAAAAAAATATAGTTTCTAAAATATGTAGATTTAAGGAGATTGGTGGATTTGGGGAGACATTTCTTTGTATACGTATTATAAAATACTATCGTAGGTGTATGAAAGAATATTTTAAAATACATTCTTTTCTCATATTTTCAATTTTGTTCCTCTACGTTACACTAGAATAGTATATTTTGTAAGATCAGTGGCGCAACTAGAGCTAAAATGTTGTGGTGTCCCGGTAACCGTCTCCTGATATTACATGAAAAATAACTTGTGAGGGCATTGCTCCTACACACTCAATATATATTATGCTCACTTAAAAATATAAAAAATTAGTACAAAAAAAAAAAAAACAAATTGTGTTTACTCAAGTCTAATTCTTTGCAATAATAATATACCTACTGCATGTATATAATAGTTCAGTGCATATACTGTACAATTGTGTATAACAACTAAGACCAGGAAAATGATGCATTGAAAACCTTAAGTAAAGGTATTCAAATGTTACCAATAATGCTAAAAAAATGCATATAAACCATGAAAATGCTACTAAAAAATGACTTTAAAATGTTAAAATTCACCTGATAATAATTTTTAAAACCAAAAAAAAACTTATAAATGAACACATTTTTATATGTTCAAATTAATTCTTAGAACACCTAAATACAATTTAATATCTACAAACAATAAATTAAAAACGGTTTTATTTTACCTGTAGATTATGTAAATTTTTCTACAATATTTATATATTTTTTATTTACGAGAACATGAAATATATGAGTAGTAATTTTACATCAAATTGATAAATATGTACATAAATGAAAGTATTTTATTATTATACTTAAATTATAATTTTTTTTTTAAATTCCTACACTGTTTGTTATTATAGGTATCGAAATCAATAGCTGTTTTATTATTTTTATTGTCAACATGCCGTTTTTTTATCACATGTAGTGGACTCTCTCGATCTAACTTATGAACTTATTGAGTTACTCTACCATTATATAAAATACACTTTCTTTAAGGGTTGAGCTTAATCTTTTATAATTTTTCATCATTAAGGTTTTATAACTTCATTTCTCACTGTCCAACCGTAAAATGCTTCTTTCTCCGAGTGTTGGTTCAAAACATTATTTTTCATTAGACAGCAACTATGTATACTTAACTATTAACTGTTAGGACTTGAAAAAACAAAAAGTTAAAATAAAAGAGAAATTCTTACATAAACTAACGTTGATAAATCAATAAGTTATAGGAAATTACCGAGGAAATTACTATAATAATAATATAAAAAATTCATATAGAAGACAGATTACAGGTCTTTCGGATGATAAATTAATATGTAAAATCGATGCCGAGCTTCTCATTTTTTGGAAAATTTCAATACATTCAATATGTAAATCTGAGTATAAGAACAATTATTTTGATTTTAAAAACATTTATTTAAGTCAAGTTATTGATTTTTAGAAATTTTTTAAACATTATTTATCCATATAATTTTAAAAATTGTTGTCATACCTTCGTTAAATAGCATACATTTTTTGTCATATTTTTCTATTACATTCTGTTCATCGGTTATGTATAATTTTACTAACAAAATCGCAAAGAAACTTTATGTAAATATTAAATATTTCAAAAGTAATTACTTAATTCTAAATATTATGAAATGTAAAATTAAACAAATTTGTGTATATGAAATCAATTAACATTAAAAACAAAGGTCATAAAGCTGATTTCGTTTTTGACTTTAAGTTGGTTCTGATGAAAAATTATGAAATGTTAAAACCTTATTGCATTTTATTTGCAATTTCTAATTATTGTAGTAGTCGAATAAATTCACCTTATGATTCGTTTAGACCTTTTAAAGTGCACAAAGTTTTTGTTGAATATATGTATAGCAAAACCTTTGAAAATGTTTTTAAAATGAAAAATATGTTTAACGATCTAAATTTTTTTTTTATTTTAAATTGGAAAAGTAATAGCGTACTTAAAAAGAAAAGGCTTTTAACACTTTTGTTCGTATTAAATATGTTGTAAACTTTGTTTCATTCGTAATAAAACTTTTTTATACGTGTATATTGTGTATTTATATATTGTTTTTCGCCACATTTCGTTCCATGACCTCTGTTTTTTTACATTTCGTTAGGTTACTACTTGTAACTCTATTATTAATATTATTATTATTTATAGCATATACATTGAATGGTTTTTAAGCTTTAATAAGAAATTTTTTATTATTATTATTATTATAACTTTGAGGGTGTATGTTAAGAATGTAAAAGTTAAGCTAACGGTTTCGTGAAGAACAAAAGAAAAAAAACATGGCAGATATTATATTATTATAATAATACCAGTTCCGGCACACTTCGGTTTGGTTACATGTATCACACTTTGGGTGTACACTCAGTACAAAATTGTTAATTATTTTTTTATGAAGCGTATGAAAATTAGGACCCCGTGTCTATTTCCGTGGAATTGGGTTAAGTCAGTGCTACTTATCGTGGATTTATTTAATTGCCCATCTAGTATTATAACGCTGTGTGGTCATACTTTTTTTATTGAAATTATATTTTAAAAGCATCATAATAATTAAAATATTTTCATGAGAAAACGGAAAAAATAAAACAGTAACAAATAGTGTAGCTGAATTGCCTAATCAGGACGCCGTTTGATCATAATCTAAATTGGTTGTCATAACATTAAACACATTTCATTAAAAAAAAAAGTAAGAAACTAGACATCAATTAAAATAAATATCAAAGTCGACGTTTTGAGAATAGGTATTGTATAAAATAAAATACATATTGTGTATGTTGTAATAGATCAGACTGTCAAAAACGTTAGGATTTTTGTATCACAGGGGTTTAAAGTAACCGTTGGATGTTTCTGGAGAAACCATCACTTTACCTACGCTTCAGAAAATACCTATAAACGATTTTCAAGCGTTTCGTTTGTCGTAGAAACATAACGATAGCATCACACGAATACGGTTAATGTAAACGTAAAAAAAAAAAAAAATCGTCACGTCTATAATAATATAAGTGTTATGAGCGCATCCAAGCATAAACGTTGCATCAAAATACAAAAACTGATGAGTATAAAAATTACGATAAAACATTGAATAATTTTTCAACTCGGGTTGGGACGACAAAAGCATTTTAATAATAATAATAATAATAATAAGAATATTATGATATAGTAAAGAATCCACGGAAAAAATGATTTAACATATTTAAAAATAAATTAGTAACGTATTATGAATATTTGGTTCGACGCTATGCGGGTTTTAGGTAATAACAATATTGTGAGTGTTATTTTAAATACAAAAAAGTTTAAAAATATAACATTTATAAAAAAAATGTAAAATATAATATTTTATATTTATAATATCAATTAAAGCGTATGACCAAAGATTCATAGGTTTCACTCCAGTAGGAATCACGCACAGAAGTCTCTTCTCCCGAGTTTGGACGATTTGCGTTAAATTTAAATACGACAAGCCGTACATAATATATACATAACCGAACGCGAAATCGAAGCTACGCATCGCTGGGTTACGCGTCGTCAGATCGAGGGAAAGAAGACCTACGACAATAAAATAATATTAATTAAACGTAATTTAAAATGTTCGTCACGGCACACAATACGTCCGTAATATGCCGACACCGTCGTCATGCAATACTCTGCACTTGGCCGTCTCGGTATAGGTATGGTTACCACGTGCGTGTGTGTGTAATATGCGCTTATGTTACCGCTGCAACTGCGGTAATCGATATCGTTATATCTTGCCCGACCTAACCGCCGCCGCCGTCGGCCGGCAGATAATAATGTGCGGCGACGAGAAGAGCGGTACGACGGCGCGTACCGTTATCGGTACGATATTATTATATTTTATTACGCCAATCTAATAATATGTATGCGATTTAACGTATAAGATTATCACGTGGGACGTAGGTATTAAAACGAACGTGCGTCTAAGACTTAAGCTCGCGGACGCGACGAAATCGTTATTATTAGGTACAGACCGACGGCGCGCGGCGTGCAGCGGCATTACGGTTTAAGCGGCGAAAAAATCCACACGCCGCCGAAAGTCCCGTGGGATAAATTCCCTCCGGTGGATGTGATATTGTGTGTGCGCGCGCCATTATCAAGTATCCGCCTATATATCTATTATAATAATATCGAACTCGGCGTCCCGGAGCCGTTGAATAACTCGCGTGAGCGTGCACGAGGCGTGCGAGCTATAATATAATATGTATATAATAGACCCCGCGTATTCTTCTGGTAGACGTGTGTGTGTACAAATAAATAAATGCGCGTATTATAGATAGCGACCTTTGCACACGACGATAATACAGACGATTACAATAATAATATAGTCGCGACGACGCGAGCGCGTGCGCGTGTGTACGCCTATATATATAAGCGTCTTGTTTACCACACCAATTTAGTCGGTTTCGGGTCACGCGGCAGAAACACTACATAATATCGGTGCTCTCCGACGACGACGAAGACGTGACGGGCGTCGGCGTGACGAGGACACATAGATCGAGAGAGAGAGAGAGAGCGAGAGAACGAGATGGAGCCGGTGTGTATACTCCATAATCCCGTCCGCTCCGCTCCTCTCTCCTATCCACGGTTAATGCGATTTGCGCGAAATTTGTTTTCATCAACTCCGACCGATGTTTTACGACCACCTGCACTGAACACACACGCACACGCTTCGAACCCTTGCCTCGAGCGCACACATACGCGCAGACATCCACCGTACCTTACCCAGCGCCTGCAGAGACCCGCAGAGTGCGTACAAGAGAGCCGCGGTGTCCCTCTGTCGACGACGTCATATCGTATACTACATAAATCACGAGGACCACCACCCGACGTCGTCGCCGCTGCGAGATCTATGCGAAATATAATAAAATGTAACACGATGATTACTATGCACACACACACACATATATTATGTATAACATATAACGTTTGCCCGTGTGAAAGCGCGACACGACGTTATGATATTATATGTTTTGCGCTCCGCGTTGGGCACACGCGATCTTATTACGAGCGTTTTCGCACTTACGTCTACATTTCGATGTGAGTGCAGACACATGTACGCGTGTCGGCTCCGATATTTAATATTGCGTTGCACGCATCGCGGTTGTTTTCAAAACAATAATATATTATTGTGATTTGTAATCGACACCGGGCGAGACGGACGCTGCAGAGTCGCCGACCCGTTTAACACGGGATTTCCGCCCGATCTGATCAGATCGAATGTCGATATTTTTTTCGGGCAAAAAATAAAATATGTTCTATAAAATCGATTTTTTTTTTTTTTTTTTTTTAATACACCGATCCGCAAACGACACGCTTCGTTTTGTTTTATGCACATCGGAATAATTACGAGTCTTGTTTCGATTGAATATATTTAGGGATATAATATTGTATGTCGACGGTGAGAGTGTATCGAATATTTCGATCAACAGGATTCAGACGGCTTATAAATTATGATACGATGATTTAAATAATTCTGTTAATCGTATGGAACATAAAATGCATATGGCAAATTACACTAGTGTTTAAAATATAATGATTGATTGTTTATAATCGTAAACTATTAGAGACGGTACTATTGCTGTTTCTCACTCTGGATATTAGGTTCAAATTTCAAAATATTTTTATATTTGATTTTTAAATTCTTATACGTCTACAAAATATCGATATTCCTAGAATCAATCAGAAAATGTCAATAAAAAAAATCACGGTTTTTATTTATAAAAATTATATTCACCATAGGTATTCTTAAATTAAAAATAATATATTTTTTTAAACTGGTATTTATACGACACACGATTTCATTATTTTTCAATCAATTTTTTATACGTGTACAATCATTTACCTAAACTTTAAAGTCATAATACAATTATCGTTTTCTGTAAAAGATTAAAAAAGAATCAACAAAACATTTAAAAAAAGTTAATTGTATTTATATTAGTTTAACTTGCAACTAGTTGTATTTCAACTTGAGTTGTTTTTAAATTTAACTCATAACAAAAATAAAATATTTTTATGATTTTCTTAACAATTTTCAGTAAATATATTCTTTTCGGTCACTGTTTTATTTAAATCTACCCACTAGACATAGTTTATTTTTTAAACAAATCTCTATTGTATAGATCTTTTTAAGAGTTTCTGTTTTGAACTTTTGAAATTTATGAATTGTATTCATTGTATTTTAAAAAAAAAGTGTTAACCAATTAAAATACACGTACTTATAATAAATTACTGTATTAAAACTTCTTTAACGTCATATTACATAGCTGAGTATAAATTAAAACTTTTTTATTCAGTTTTTTTTTCAACTTTTTTTCCATTGATTTCAATTTAATATCAAATTTAATATAATATTATACAAATACCTATTCTGTTTAATATTTTCATTGAAGTTTCACAAATTCCATAAAAGCTTTATTTTTACAAATATTAATTGTTTTCCATTCAAAAAATACGTTACTTATCTATAAGAATTTTAATTTGCATACACAATCGATGAATGTTTTAATCATTATATTAATCTATTTTGTTGTGATTCGCTATTTAAAACAAATCTGCCACGTCTATAAATAACGTACATTTTATAAATTGTATTTTCTATTTAACTAATTAGGTTTTTTCATTGAATATATATTATTTCAATGCATATTAAATTAATTTAATTGTATTATTTTATATTCTAGTATGAATATTTCAAGAAGAATTCTTGGAAAACTTGACGGGTATATAAATTATTAAACGAACGGTTTAGTTTTATACATGGTTTAATGTTTCATTTTTCATTCATACACACTTTATGTATTTTTTGAAAGTCTTTATACATTATTATGAATTTCATACAGGAAAGTATAATGAGTTCTTTTGAAATGTATTCAATTACCTATAATCCTGCTTCAGAACATTTTTATTAATGTTTTAAAAATCATTATTTGACAAAATAATATTATTTAATTACATTTTATTTATATAAAATGTAGTAACATCAAGATGGTTATTTGTTTGTTCTTCAGCCGTCCAAGAAGCAGAACCTATAATGAAATTGTTTCTCTTACGTATATTTGCGATAATTGAAATGTTTCGATTTGATTTTTTTTAACTTTCAACATAACGCAACATAACAATATGTCACCGTGATGCTTTTATAAGCACATATACACCATTGAATACATAATATCCGTTTACTATTCACAAAAAAATCGTAAAAACTTTCGAGCACAGTTTGCAGGTTATCGCCGGCGGAGTCAAGAATCGTCAAAAAGTTTATTTTTTCTCGCACCGTAACCTCGGCGAAATGGATTTTCAATTCGGATGAATGTCAATATATGCACATGTATCCGCGTACGAATACACGCGTTTAAAGTCATTAAAAACTTTTCTCCCGCAAATATCTCGAACGACGGCTATTATATTGTCGGGCTGAGGTGGTTTATTGATAATATACATTTGCACATACCCATACAACACACGTACAAAAGATATACGTATAGTTTTCAGACGTGTCAATAAGTAAACAATATATATTTGGTGCATACAAGCAGTGTGGTGTTTGAGGTGATACGACTCCCATTTAGCCCGTGTTATGTATGAATTATTTTATAGTAAAATTAATAGTTAGTATATACACATATTAATATTATTAATGTCACTTTTTCTGTGCATATCCATATATTACGAAAATGCCTTGATTTGTCTTGAATAGTTATAAATGAATACATTTTCGGATCAAAAAAAAGTAGTAATATAATATAATATATATTATATACTGATGACAGATCCCTTAAGAAAATCCTAGACACGCCACTAATTGTATAAATATATTTATGTTTCTATAATACTATAATGTATACGTAATATTATAAATTCGCATACACAGCGATTGAATATAACCGGTTGAAGTATATTATAATTTAACGAAACGATATTCATTATATTCGCAGCGGTCATTTCGTTTCGAAAAAGTTTCGCACATTCGTTTTGCCACTAATCGATTGTCTTGGAGTGCATCTCCAATGGGTGCGTACTGCAGGTATATACATATATCGATCCTACGCCGAATATTACTCCTCTTATTTAAAACCGCGAAAACAAAGACGCTGCAACTGACTGCCGATAAGCAATTAAAATTATTATCGAATTTCGGAGATCGTGTCGCACCCACACGTCACGCCCGCCGACGACAACACTGCGTACAGTAGTCATTTAAATTATACGATAACGGTCTAAATTGCTGTGGGAGGGGCGAATCATGTTCTCCCGTGTTAACCGTACTTATACCATGGTAAAATGAGAAAACAAGGGTGATCGCCACGACTGCGAGCTTACAACTACTGCCTATATCGTTAGGGCTGGATTAAATCGAGACAGAGAAACACCTGCCCCCGAGTACAAGTTTTCGAAAATCGCGTACAATTTTAAACTATTGCCTATAGTATATTTCATGTTTATACAACAAGCTATATTATAAATCAACGGAATAAATCAATAATATTTTGTTTGAATACTGTATTAGCAGCAGTGTCGCGCGCACGGTGATCAATAATCATTCGTGATATTATGATACATTGTGTAATAATGTTATTTTCCGAATTATTATTTTATCAGTTATTATAAAATGTAACTACTGTAATTTATTATTTTGGAGTAAAACTAAGTGTAATTTTTATATTCAGTGTTTATTAGTTTAAATAGAATATATCGTTTATATTTTGAAAATATGTGGAAAATGTCCTGAGGCTCAAAATGACGGATTCTGGTCTAGGCAGTCATATGATGACGTACCCATGACTATAACCTATGTCTATTGCAGACTACGATATATTATTGGACGTACAGGCCCAAATCAGTAAACTAAATATTAAAATTAAAATTTGTATCTAGACAATAATTATAAATAACTTAGTGCTATGAAGGTGTAAATATAATTTAAAATTTAGAAAAAGACAAATGTATTTCAAATGACGATTATGTCTTTTGTAAACGTATAATTTACTTCCTTGGATGCATTTAAAATTAATAGAAATATATTGTTTGTCTATAATAGTACAATAAATAACTAATCATCAAATGAATGATGTGTTTATACGCGATATGTATCCTAGCAAAACAATAATAATGAATAACAAATAACAATATTGGTATCAATGACGATTCGTAATTATTAAATGATCGAAGTATTGTATTGTTTACATTTGGTAGCTTTAATAGTTATGTATACATCTACAATAACTAAATACCTACTAAAATTGATTTACGGAAAGGGTTAATATGAATAGCTAGGTAGGTAATATTATTCTACTGAAAGTGTTTAAGATGCACAAGCAAATATTAACGATAGATACGCAAAGTCAAACTTTGGATTTGATTTTATAACTTCACAAAACACATTTATATTTACCTAGTTATATTCTACAACCACCACAAAAAACATACAACTGCAAGAAGTCCAGAACCCTGCAGCTACTAATCACTAAAATTATTAAGGTAATAGGAGATGCTAAAAAATAAGAAATGAAAATCAATAGTAAATTGATTAAAATAATGATAGGTGGTCGATATCAAAAAAAGGTGGGTAAGTGGATGTCAGAATAGCGTACAGTAGGTCACAAGTGGGTCACTTTAATGGATGGTGTTAAATTTGAATTCAATGATATAATATCATTGTATAAGAAAAATGATTTTGAGCGAAAACGGTCAGTCAGCCTATTATATTACTAAGTATATTTGATGCTATTATTGTGCATAAAGTAATTTATATATAACCTGTTTACGTGGAGCCTTGTTTTAAGTTTTCTATCCTTAGATATAAAAGTTGAACATTTTATAAATTTTTAACTACAAAATTATTATTAAATTTTAAATGTGATAAATTTTAACGAAAATTGAACTTTAAATGCTTATATAAAAAAATTGTACCTATGTATTATTAATATTTTTCAATTGCTATTGTAAAAATAGATCAGGAGCCTTGTAATACATTTTTACACTTTTTGGCCTAACAGAAAAAACTTTATTGATATTCATAGAAAAAAAAAAAAAATTGAAAACTGACAATGCCCGTAAACAGCTCAAAAAGAGTCAAAATATTTTCAAATTGTATGGTGTATAGGAAATGCTAGTATAAACATTCAGTGAAATTTTCATGTATCTACAGTTATTCGTTTTTGAATTTCAACAAACTAAGGAAATCGCTACATGAGGAATCAAGTGAATATCCAATGTTGTAAAAATTTGAATTTGAAACGCTCATAAAAATTTAATTAGACTTTCTTATAGAAATTTTTTTGTTTGATAAAGGTAAATAATGTTGTAAGGAATCTTGTATTACATTTTAAAATCTTAGATTTAAAAAGAAAAATTTTTACGAATTCTTAACTAAAAATAATTTGCTAATTTTCGTGATTTTTCCATATTTTGTCAATTTTTGAACTTTAAATGCTGATAAAAAAAAACTGTGACTAAGAATTAGAAAAAAAAAATGGAAAATGAAAATATCCCTAAACAGTTCAAAATAAATCAAATTATTTTGAAAATTTTAACGTGTATAGAAAATGAAAATATAAACAACCAGTGAAAATTTCATGTATCTACAGTCATTTGTTTTAAAGTTACAACAAAAACCAAATTCAATTTTGTGAAAAATCGATTTTGCGTAAAAAGTCCCGTTTTTCCTTAATTTTTCTTTTGTTTTTCTTGGCGCTTTTGAAAATTACTGGGAATTTTAAATTTTGACCTCCCCAATGCACCAACGATATTCACTTTCCAATCGAAAAATATACTGAAGTTGAAAATCGAAGCATTATTTCGACTACTTATCGTGTACACAGACACACAAAAAAAAAAAAAACACACATCATTGTAAAATCAATACATTCATCGTTCCACTCAGAATCTAAAATGTTTTATCTAACTGGACGTATATAATATTTTGATTTCATATAATACCTGAGACAATTATTATTTGATATACATTTCTTTGTCGTCCCATAGCGATAAAGGTTGATTAATTCTTATCTCGTAAAAATATAATAATATATCTATAAATATTCTGTATGGCGATGGCCTCGTTTAAAGCTGCGACGAACGCTGAAGCTATAAACATCCCGTAAATAATAATAATAACAATAATACTCCGTGTCGTGCTGCACCTGTGGTACGCTAGCACCGGTAAACGCGAAGAAAATTTACGATAAGTATAATAGATTACGACGTGGGGAAAAAAAATTGTGATAATAATAAACAATAATATTATAATATAGGTGTCGCATTGTATTGTACAATACGTATGTTACGCGTCAAAATCGATGTGCCATCCGCAAACAATTGACACTAACCCGCGGGATTATGGCTGGACGTGGTTTGTCGTGTCCGTATATTACTATAATATATATAGTACAACAGGAAACGAATGTAGTAAGGGTGCACCGTCACTCACCCTTATTGTTATTGCGGTAGTCCGCACATATAGATACCACGTGTCGGGCGAACTCTCGCGATATTATAAATATATAATATTATCCGGACGATATATTTTAAATTTTAATGTGATCCTGCCGTATGCAATGATGACGTCTGTCGCACACTCGAAAACGTCGACATTTTAATGGAGCCTAAAGACTACAGTACCGATGCGTAGTGGTATTATATTATGATAATAATAATAATAATAATATGCAGGCATAATTTTCCGACCTGCAGACTCCAACCGGATCATCCATCAGCTCCCGCGCAGTCGATATAATAATAATAATAATAATAATATATTAAAAACACAAACCTATATATTACATATATATATATAAATATATGATATAGACTCGGGTGTACGTATGAGTAGGTACCTATATAATACGACCGAAATGAAAAAAAAAAAAAAACAGAATTCAAAGTTAAGATTGGCAATACGTAATCGAAAACTGTAATGATAAGAAAGAAATCCATTAACTAAAGCGCAATATATTTTCGAATACGACAAACGCCGAATAAATAAAAATAAATAAATAAATAGAAACCGGGAAACGTCGTTGTGGTTAATAAACATCACTCCCGTCGTTTAAGACTTCCACTCCAATGTGCGCGGCTTCACATACACCACTGAGTATCTCACTATTTATATAAATATAGAGCATTAACACAAAATACACACACACACACACACACACTCACACGCTCACGACTCGTATGCGCTCATGGAAATTATTTTATTAAAATATGTTACATTTCAGTATTATATATTATACTAAAATATAATATTGTATTATTCGAGTACGTATACACTGTTCAGAGTCTCACGCTTTAACTAATTTCAACAGCTCAAATGCGTGGATGTGAACAGGAAACCGTGCTTGAAAAATAATGAACCCCATAAATAATATTCTATTGATGGACATTTATTTCGCAACACGAACGTCACACAACAATGTGTAATAACATATTATTTTGTATCAAACGAGTATAGTGAGGACAAAATAAAAGGACGAAACATTATTGATGGATGTTTATACCTAGGTACCTAATTTATATCATGACTAAGAGTTTGACAATTTCAAAAAAAAATAAATAAATAAAAAATAAATACATACATATTTTTATACAACAGATATCTTTTTGCATACGCCTTCATGAAGAATTTCGTAAATTCAAAAGGACAAACACAAAAACCCCGAAAGAGTAGACAGTTCTTTAGAGAATTCTCTGAGAACGTGATGATATTAAAGAACATACTCAGATATAATAAATGTTTTAAGTACAAAACTATATTTTGAGTTCTATGAGACTGAAAAAGTTTTCTCAGTGAATACAAAATCATTCCTGAATCCCGTGTATATTTTCTGGATTTTATTGAATGTGATTAACTGCCACATATCTTACGATAAGATTTTAGCGAGAACGATGTAATCTGATTAATATTTGTAATCTATCACGTTGTTAATTCATGTGGAATCTGACATTTTATACGATATATTTTAGCTTGGTAATTTGTAAAATATACGGTTTTAAAAATTGACAAAATTGTTTATTTTTTCCATTTAAGGTTTCAACTTTACTATTTTACAAGATTGTTAAATATAATAAGTATAATATAATTAATGGATCAAGTATTCGATTTTTATTGATCAATAAAAATAAAATATTCTGTAACACCAATTAAAAGCCAAACCTACAAAATTAAAATAACAAAAAGTTAAACAACTGTGGGTACCGCTCTGCTGTACAGTAATTGTCGTGTATGTCATTGTAATGGATATGATGAATTATTGTATACGAATAACTATTTTTAACAGAGCCTAGCATCATACTTGTGTAAATAATAAAATTTAATATTTAATTAATTTAAAAAAAAAAATTATAAAAATCGAAAATATCTCATGGCTAAAAACATAGCGTTACTTTCCAGTGAATTTTTGTTTTGTTAAATGTGGAAAATCTTGTTGGCAATTTCTATTATATTTTATCATGTTAGCTATGAAAATAAATATTTTGATGAATCTCTATCTGAAAAATAACTTGCAAATTTTCAAGCATTTTTATCGACAGTGATGTTTTTTAAAAATTAAAACGTTTGGAAATTTTATCATGGCTATTCATGACTCAAAAAGAGATAACATTTTATCATGCATGGTTTATTGACATTTAGTGAAAATTACAGTTATTATTTTTTGAGTCACACCAAAAAAGTAAAATCGATTTTGTTAAAAATTAACGATACGTCCACCGATTTGCCATGTTGCACTTCAACTCTCCTACATCGAACCGTTCCTTGTTCGGCAAGGGTGTTCACGACACGATAATGGTCCGAGTACAGAGAACCGAAACATAGTTCGTTCAACTGCTAGGTTGACCCTAACCAAATCTTCTAAAGTCGCTTCTTCGTCTCTAATATCATTGATTTTCTGCAGTTATTATTCTTTCATGTAACACAAATGATCGTCGTGATCAGACTTTGGATGACTTCTCTCACAGTATAGTTCTTCGTCCGACTCGCGTTGCACGTTGTATGATGCAGCATTGTAACCATTGTGTTTCTCTTGCGTACATATAAGTATATAATATTACGACGTCTGGAGTCTAAATTTCAAATTAACTGATTTCGTCCTAGGTCTAAATTAAAATACATAAAATATATACCAGACGACGGGTACAATGTCGTTTCTTACGAGGTGGCAAGAAGGTACGCGGTGGATTCCATCATATTATTATTCTAATCTGTCAGCATCAGGATTTCGGGCACGTTTATTTTCCAAAAACCATTATTATATTGTTGAAATACCAGATAATATATACCTACGCAGAGGTATAACTATTATGTTACAATGTTCAAACGATGATTTGAATTTCAATTTGCAATACCTACCGATGTACACGTTTTATAGTTTTATAGGTGAAATATTAGATTCTGATCGGATCTCGCCAGCGTAGGTATTAGTTATTATTAATTTACGATGGTGTATTTGAATTTTTTTTTTATTATTATTATTTAATAATTAATATGTATGTAAAAACAATAATAGTAGTCGAACAGTATCTTTTCTGGTAGGAAAGTGAATCTAGTTAGTAGGCACTTTTGATTGGTTAAAATCAAAAATGTCCAGTAATATAAAAAAGTGTCGGTAAAAACCAAATTTTTACGCAAAACCAGGTTTCAACAAAATCATTTTTTTTCTTACGGTGTACTAAAAAAAAATAACCGCGTATACATCACACATTCACCGAATGTTTATATTATAATTTTCGCAAATCATTATTGTAAAATCAATAAATTAATCGCTCCGAAACAAATGGAACAAAGTTGACAATTTTTTCTATACAAAAGTTTTGGACGTAAACTATTACTGTCAAGCATACACATCCTCTTCTGGGCGTACTAGGAACATTAAAAAAGTGTCATTTCGGGATGCACTCGGGAGTCACCCATCCTCTCATTGAACCTATTATACTTTACGATACCTGATAACCCGTAAAGATGTCTGATGTGGTAATTTGTATTATGACTAGGGTAAAGAAATTTGTGGAAATATGACTTGATGGGAATTCTCGATATTTGGGTTGAGTACCATATAATCAATGATAATCAATGACTACTCCTAATTATTTGGTATGTTAATATTTAAATTCGATTTTCAAATCTGTTGATCAAATACTATTGATAGGTACTCAAACTATATAAATTAAAACAAATTTTAATTTTATTTCAATGAATAGTTATAAACACCGTAGATACGCAGGATTTTTTTGATATTTTAATTCCATAATTGTACTTTAAAATTGTAATCTTTGTAAGTTTTAAAATGCTCATAACTTGCTTAAAAATTAAAATTCCATAAAAAGCCTTTATGCAATGGGCCAGGGATAATAATTTAACCTTTCAATTAATAATGTTAATTTACTCTAATATTAAAAATAAGAGAGTAAAATCGATTCTTCTGAACGTAACATTGATTAATTGTTATTAATTGGTATGCATTGGTAAGACGTTAGAAAAATAAAATAAAATAAATATATTGCCTAATATTTATTATTTCATAACAATGCACTGGAAAAGTGGAAAATCGCTTATTTTTTCCGTTAGATTGTGCCACACACTGTACATTTTGATAACTTACAGCTAAATGTTCATAATTTAATGAGTTTTTATTTCATAACTGTGTAATTATAACGAGTCCAAAAACTACATTTGTCGCAGTGGGAGATGTTAGATTAATAACTTTAGATTGGGAAACTAAATTAACTTCGGAACAACATTTACCGCGTGTCCACGTACGCCGGCTGTACGTGAATAATACTAATTATTATTGTTATACCGAATCACAATTGTGTTTAATCTTTGCATTGTTTGTTATAGCTCGTCACACGCGTGGAAAACGAAACTAAAATGAAAACGAGTACTGCCCGTATTGTGTATCTATACTATAATATAAAATTTAATATTTATACCTATATGACGAAGGAATTCATAGCAAAAAGTGTTGTTTTACTGAGGTTTAAAAAACGTATACGTTGTTGTTATTATTTATATATATTTTTTAAGTATAGAAAACGTCGATGGTTTCAACGTTTTATTTTTCGAACCGAATTGTTTATTTATTAATTCAATACAAACGTGTTTGTGTTCCCCCCAACCTAACCTAACCTAATCCCTCCCCCCCTCCGTCACCGCCGCGCGGGCTTACAGCGGGTTTGCAGCGGGTTTGCACTATAGGAAATGCGTTTCCTAGTCTCGATTATCAATTATAATTTACGAAATATATAAATAAATTATATCTAATAGCGAAATGGTATGGTATAAATACATATGTAATGCACGAGGCTGAATTTAAAACGCGTCGTACATTGTACATGATATACCGATGCGCAATAATTCTTGTTATAGTTTGATGCTAAGGAAAAAATCCTTTTCGATGGAATGAGAGCACATAATAATAATATATATTATGTTCAAGTTGGATAAGCTACGATATTTTCTAGTGGAGAGGCATAATTCAAAACTAGAATCCGGATAATCCTTGGTATTTAGTAATTTATTGTATAGAATTTAAAACTTTGGCAGTGGAAATACTTTCGCAGTTTGCACAATATTCATATTTTATTTTGACTGTGCATTGTGTCGGAAGATATTACCAATCTAGTGCGAGTTATCGGTCTTCTATAAGGATTTTAGTTCCAGTAGTTTCTTAGATATAATTAATTAATTATTAAATACATGATAAGGGAAATTTTATCTTTGCACTACTGAGGTAATATATGTTTCGATACGCTTTTGAGAGAGGACGAATGTCGTTACACGGAAGATAAAACGACCAGACTATAGACAATGAATTCTCTTAAAGGTTATTTGCAATATTTTAATATTAACTTTTATCAAATATATCGTATAGGTGCCTCTTCCAATATGCATAGGCTAAGCGTGATGATTTTATATAGAGCGGCTAATGGCTATAGCCTATTATGTTTCTGGTACACACTACACGACATAATAATATATTGTAAAAATGTAACTAAAAAAATTCACAGAATGGTGAGCTAAATTAAACTTCAGGGAGGCTATAGCCCACTTCAAACCTCCCCCCCCCACTCCTTAGCCCATATTATACCATAAATGTTATAATTTATAATTTATGAACAGTTATTATAATACAGGTATGTTATGAAGCTAATAAGCGTCAAATATGATAATATATGAGTAGATATTATGTCTTTTATAAAGAAATAACTATAGATTGTGATACAATGATTATAGCTATATGATTATGATTGTAATTATTATGCATAAGATATATAAGATATGTGATTCATAAGACTAAAAACATAATCGTTTTAAATATTATGTGTGAAAACAAATAAAAAACCAAATCCCAACGAATTGATATAAGTAATATTGTTGTTGGACACGGTATCTTTTTATCTCGGGCAGTGGAGGTAAGGCGAATAAATATGATGGTCTTATAATAATAATGAGACGCCCCTCCCCCCCCCCCCCCAAAAAATAAGACAAAATAACAAATAATTTAAATCCCTTAAAACTCGCAGAAATCTCGCGATAGAGCTCAAATGAGTGGTCGCTTTTTTCTTTCTTTCCGACTACGTACTCCCGAAACCTCCACACGAAACTCTTTGTTTGAACGGTGTAAAAGTCACCAATTAATTATTCAGTCCGATAACATTATACGCATAATATACAGTACAAGAACAACACCGTTTACTCGGCTTGTCTTATATAGACGATTTCTAAACGATTCAATTGTTCCCGAAACGGTTTCGACCGAGACAACTCATCACGTAATTATATCATTATGATAATCGTACCGCCAAATGTTTACCGACGACTGTGTACGATAAATAAGTCATCATCGTTGTATACGCACATAATAATGTGATATTGTGGTATAATAATAACATAAATAATACCATTATTATACTGTGCCGTTCGTTTGGCGTGCCGACCGAGCGATTCGATTTTTCACACAGAATAATAATAATATAATGCATTTAATACATACACTCGTATTATTGTTATTGTGGCTTGTGTAGAAAATGTTCACGAACACATTATACTCGCTAAACAGTTTATTCAGTCGTCGTAAGTCATTCCGAAAATGAATTTCATGTACAAATGCGTAAGTGGATTATATTGTAAAAAAAAGTCATTAACTTCGATGATACGGTTTATACTATATGTATATAGATATACTGTATTATATACATGTATATTCTACATAATATGATATATATATATATATTCACGTACGCACACAATGTACAACCATATGTTACATCCGAACGGTTATTTCATCTCAAATAACACACAAAAAGATTTAAACCTTTTCGATCTATAAATGCGTTTATACCATTTATATACGAGTACCTGTAATCCACTTATACTTTTTTTTTTTACGAATGAAATAAGTAACAAAAATAAAGTTATTGCTGAAATACGGCTTAGCTGAGGTTTGATTTCAAAAATGTATATTGATTTATATAAAATCTGTATCGGCTTGAACAGTTGCTTTACTGTGTTATGGAAATGCTGAAACCGTATTAGCCACATCGTGCTGATGTTAAGATATTGACGAAGGAGTCGTAGATCGCGTACTTTGCTTAGTACATTTTTATTACAAATATATTTGTAAAACTTATCCAATTTACTTGATTTGATTCAAACAAATTAAAGTTTAAACTGAAAAAGTGCTAGAATCATAATATGGTCGATAAACTTAATATAAATATAAATATACATTTATTTTGTATTTTAATTTTAGTTCTCGCTCCAGGAACCATATTGAAATTCATTTTTGGTGAAATAATGGTTAATGTAACAAACTTATTAGTCGTATCGTAAGAACTTTTAATATTGCCTTCATTTTATTAAACTTGTAATTAATTCTAAGGTTGTGAAACCACCACAAAATGTATACAGTACGAACTATAAAGACGCCCGTCGAACGTGTGGATCCCTTTCCTATCGTTCTAGACAAAATATCTACCGGGAACAAACTTAGTCATTAAGCACATATTTACCAAACTTCAGTAATGCACTGGAACGTCTGTAAAAACTACTTCTTTATTTATTTAGTTAGATTTTAGCTAGTAGAAAAACAGCGAAAATTCAATACCAAAGTTATGATGGTAAAATGTATACTTTTATACTACATATAGTACATAAAAAAAAAAACACAGTAAAATAATATTTGAAATAAACCTTATTAACTAGGAATTGCCATATTCATTATAATTTCTATATAAAAAATGAATTAATAAACTTTATAATATTAAATATCATATAACACATACTCCATAATATTACAATATTAAAATATCATTACCATAGTAATATTATTATCATAGCGATATTTAAAAAAATTAACTTCAAAACATGTATTTTTTTGTTTTATGAATGTGAAAATAATTAATTTTGAAAATATTTCTTCATATTTTATTAAATTATCAAAATTTTGTGGTTAAATTAGTGTAGAAAATCCAATTATTAACGTCAATGTTACTATGTCGCCCATGTGCCATATTACATATTATATTATAATGTGATATATTTCCATTAAAAAAATATGAATTCAAAATATTATTTTGATAAATTACATTTTTAAATTTGAATAATACATTAAGTACTTGTGACATGTTTATACCTATAGCATCTACGTTCATGTCTCATTAATTGACTGTGACATTTTGACACGGATCTTTGTGTCACAGAATATTCCATTTCATTGTGTCCTATCCATTTTATACAACCAAATTGTTTTTCAAGTGTTTTATAATAATAGTAATAATAATAATAATTTGACATTTGAGATAAATAATATACATTATACATATTATATAAAATGATATTCAAGATGTGCATAATTTATTTTACATGGTAAACTGTTCTAAAATAAACCTAACACTCTATATGTTTGTAAATACAATACCTATACAGACTCGTTTAAGTGATGATCTCTATAAGTCGAATTTTAGAAAAATTATTTAATAACAAATTTCTAAAAAAAAAAACGAAAACCTATGAAAGGCATATGATAAAAGCGAGCAACAGATTTTAGAAAAAATTAAAGATAATTAGCCAGGACTAAATCTTATTTCTAACATAATGATTTACTATAAATTTAAAATTTAAAAACACATCATATCCTGTATCAAACTTTTTATTATCATATAGCTGAAGTAAGTTTTAATAATGCCATTGTTCATATGGGTGGGTAACCATACATTTATTACTAAAAAATAAAAACAAAGCTAGTGAAAGCTATTTGTAATAAATAATAATATTCTGAGAATTACAATAATAAAGGAATATGCACTTTTCTTGACAAGGGACAGTAACTATAATTACATAATAGTACATTGTATGATATATAATTTCATATACATTCTCTGGTTTCAAAAACACACAAAAATCAATTATTAAATATGCATAAATGTTTTACATTCATAATTCGCCTAACTATTGATGCACCCGTAATATTAATACCGAGTCATAAAATTTGCTGAATTTGATAGGTAAAAAAGTGCACAAGTCTTGATCTCTATGACCATCCGTGTCAAGGACCAAGATTAAAAAAAAACTTTGTAAACTCTAAAAAACTTATTTAATATAAAACGACATTCGACGCAACGGATGGCGTTAGGCTAACAGCAATAATACTAAAAATATTGGAGCAGCCAAACCATGTCTGTAAATACCCCACGGCAGAAACGTTTCTCAACAGGGAGAACATCATCAACACCCGCGACAAATCACTCTTCTAAGTAAAAGTACTTACTATTTTTTTTTAATTTACTTCAGCACTTGTTTAATTTTTTTTTTGATAAATCTTAATGGTTCAAGTTAATTTTATATGTATGTAAATATAAACAGCAATGATTCGTATCACTCAGAATCACTCACACGGCAAATGCAACTAGAATAAACACCAATATAGTCTTAAAATAAATATCTTTATTATTTTTTTTTTTTAGGATAAAAAAAACATACTGTATGACATCCAGTACTCTATTTTAATCAGAAAGTTTTCCTTAACATACCAATATCCTTACAGTAAGATTAGGTAAAAATTATTGGGAAGTTTCAGGTGTAGTATCATTCCATATACGATATTTATTATAAATTTAAACGGGATGAACCCAATAACAAATTGATAGTTATTACATAAATAAAATTAAATCTATTTAGTAAACTGAAATAACAGCATATATAATCACAAAAAACAAATAAGAGAATTATAAAATAATAATAATAATAATAATATAATATAATAATAAAAATATCTAGGATAATAATTTAAATAATAATATCTTGATAGAATAATAATAATAATAAAAAATATTAATAATAATAATAAGTTATAAAATAATATTTATAATATAGTATAATACTATGTATAATGGGTAATATAAACACAAAAACCATCTAAAGCATGACAATTAAATAAATCAACCTGGATATCATTAGCTAATTTCATTAATCTATTTAAAGGCGAGACAAGTGCATAATTTGTCATTTGTAGGTAATTGAATGTAAAAAGTTTTTTTTGGATCTAGTTCGACATTGAGGAACATTCAAATTTAAGCTACTGAGCAAAGGTCAGTTTATAAGACCACTTACTATTTTATATAGAAACTTCAAATCAATAATATTTCTCCCTACAACTAAACTGGTCATATTTAATATGATTAATAATGGTGTGTAATCTAAGTGAGGCGAACGAGGTATATCACATTTATAAGAAATAAATCAAAGGAAAAGATTTTGAATAGTTTCCAGGCTTTGTATAGGAACTGTACTAGAGGGTGACCAAATAACTGAGTTGTATTCTAAGATTCTGATATTAGAGTAAATTATAATATTTTATAGGACCATGGACAAAATTGTAATTTAAAGCAAGGAATCCAAAACTATAAAACAAATAAAAGTTAAATAGTTTGATATGTTAAATTAATTAATACATACAGTCACAAGATGCATTTAAGTATCCATTTATTTGATTACGATCAATTTATTTATTCGAATAAAATTCATTACGATTTAAAAATTGAATTTGGTTTTTGAAAATTCGAAACATATAAATAATATTAAAGTAAGTTATCAGTCACAAGAAACAATAATAATATGTATTAGCATGCCACTATACCAGTAATATTTCAGAAGTGTTTTCAGAACAAAGACTGAAGAAGTTTCGCGATTGCGTACCCCCAAAGCAAAAAAGACTGGAAAAAGTACTTGTCGTGAAGAGGAAGGAGAAAGACAATACAAAAGAACGTGAGATGCATCAAAAATCAAATAACATTTCATTCTAGAAGACAGTTACATGCCATTAAGGTTAAATTTGTATGCAAGGACTAGAGGAATGTTATTTGAAGAAGAAAAATAAATTGATTTTTATAATTCTAAGCAAATAACAATTTTTTCCGAGTATAGTTAGAAAATATATATTTACGTTTTGTACACAATGAACAATAAATTAATACTCGAATATTACAATGAATTACACCATAAAATATAGTATGGTTTTACATATTTTTTTTTTAAACTCCTAAATAACCAAAATGATCATTTTATGAATACAGCTGGTAGTCTGCAAATGCGGCCAAATCGTATCATGGTGATCGTATATAGTGGCAGTCATGTAGTGTATTATATTGAAATGTGTGTTTAAATAATTTAAGGTAGTTAATTTAAGATTTCACTATGATATTATAATTTTGTCTGATATCATGATAGAGTAGTAGCTAATAACGTGGTACATTACCAAAGTATTAAGTGAAATACTTGTGCAAATTTGTTGGTATAGTACCGTATTTGTCTTTAATGTTGCAGTTTAAATAATATGGTATACTTAATTCAGACGACCGTTTACACACATAGCAATTTATACATTATGCATTGTACTATTCGTATATGATAGTACATTATGTACACAATTTTGATTACAAACTAAACGCATTAACAGAACGTATTTTGAGAAGTTAAATAATATTATAAACTATAATATATTAGAACATAAATTCCTAAAAAAAAAAAAAAAGGAAACCAAAAATTGTATTAAGTATATTTTTGGCTATATATTTTATTTATTGGCTTCATTTTATAATACGTAATGATTAACTATATTGTATTTAATTTATCGCATTCGAATTTGACAAATACGATTAAATTACCTATAAGATAGAAATCCACGAAAACGGTACGGAATTAACTGGCAGGAGTTATAATTTTTTTTTTTTAAAAGCTATTAAATCCGATGTCCCGTATGCAATAAATTATTAAAACCAAAAAAAAAAACTTGGCTAAACGCGGTATAAAATCGTGTTCAGACGTACAGTACCTAGGTATAATATGCCGTTTACCGACCATGCGCAGTGCGTACACAGAGATACAGCCACCCGAATACCTGGTATGACCATCATATACCTACAATCGCGGTATTTATAAACTGTTATAAATCGGTATACGTGTGGCGAATATGGATTTAACGATCGACGCGGTTCACTAAAACTATAATATGATACGTCGACCGCTGAAAATTATTAACAATAATCAATGGTGATTTCGGTATCGCGGGCGGAGACAGTCTCACACGACCGGTGAGTGGGGGGGGGGGGTACTCGAGTAATTAGGCAACCGTAGCTGGTATAGGTACGTCTGAAAAACGGTCGTGTCGATATCCGCGTAAAACCTGTGCAGATTTGGGGGGGGGGAGACAGCAAATAATAGGTGGGTATTATTATTATTATCAAACAACGTTGTTACGTCCGGGCAGACGACTACCCACCGTGTGTCGGACACGCCGGGTTCATTAACGCAAATGTATTCATCGCGTACAATGTGGGTGCAACGTCAATGTTCGGGTTTCGCCGAATTTTCACTTAAAACGGTCGTTCAGCTTTCAGCAGGACCGCGCCCGCGTGTTATCACAATAATATTGTAAACCGTACTACGGACGGCTTACCTTGTACCAGAGAGAGAGCTTTATAATGGCCGGTCGCAAAAGTGGTTGCGCCGCTCATGACCGCGGTTCGCGTACACGACGGTAATAGCGTTATGGTTTTTATAATATGTTGTTGTTGTTGTTGTTGTTGTTATCGACGCAAGTTGTTGTTGTTGGTGAAACGTTCGTCTATTATCGCGTATTTACACACAAGCACTCGCACGTAATAGCAAAACCTCATTACCCAGATATGGTAACTCGTTTTACAGTTAGCGGTAATAACGGTGGGCGTGCGGTTACGGTTCTGACGGTAAAAATACGTAAATCGAAACGTTCCACGTGCATATCCGTTTAAAATTATATCAGCAAAAAATTTTTATCATAGGGTTTTTTCGTTTTCTGTAGCTGCGATCAAAGTACAAATTGTGCAGATTATGATATTTTATTGTATATTGGATTGCACATGCCGTAGGTAAATAGACAGAGTTGTTGATGGTCGATTGTGTTTATTATGGTATTATATAGATATGATTATAATAATATGTTCGTTAAGCCACTTCATTCCGTGTATGTTTAATATTTGTTTATCCAGCCTAGGTTGTGATTGTTGTGTTTGAATTGAACGGATCGCACAAATAAATACAAAATAATTCAATACAAAAAATTATGACAGATTTTGTTCCGAGTATTTCGTATTATATTCCTACATAATGTGTAGTAACTCTTAAAAATATATTATACTATATGATAGTACAGTGGTGTAATGACTACCTAGTTTTGTTTTATTATAGTGTGCATGGAATAAATGAAGCCAAGGACAACCAAGGTCAATAAGAAAATGTGTAATATGATTAGTTTAGTAGGTACCTATAAATTGATGCATTTAAAACTAGTAGCTATATTACCTATGCTCGTATGCCAAAATGAAATGGTCAATCGTTTCGAGTCAATAAGATATAATATACTTTTTTAACAAATTATTATGATTGTTACTAGATCTGTTAACCTATATCGATGATGATGATAATGATTTAGTAAATTCACAATATCATAGACATGAGTACATTGGGTCCCTTGTAAATCCACGGCAATCCTTGTAGCTAATAGAATCAACCACCTATCACGAGTAATCCATCAACTATAGTATAGTTAGAACAACTTTTTTTTGTCAGTTACATTCAATTACATTATTTATATATTTATTTACAGAACAATTTAACCGAAGTTCGTCCGCTGACCTCGACGTTCACGACGTTTTTATCTCTCTGCGTTAAAGTTTTCTCATATTGTCCTAATCAAGGAGGAATAACGTTTATTCACAGGAAACATAAATCATTTTTGGTCGGGTGTAGTAGCAATATGAACATATATTAATCCCTCGCCGCTCCTAAATACGCGCGCTTCCACACCGAAGATGATAAATGCCCTAATAACAAACGTCGGTACCTATTTATCCGAGTCTAAATTAAATTCTCATTCCATGACGTGTGCGGAGGTAAAAAATCCGAAACCCGTGCGCCACGTCGCCCCACCAACAGCGCAGACTCCCCCCCCCCACAACAGTGTATCGACACCACCGGTACACCGCCGGTTAGCCGGTCCGATATGACTTTTTCGTGTTCAGTATTTAGGCGAATGTCCGCGGCGTGAATAATATAATATATTATAACACGAACACGCGTGATGAGAGTCGCCAGGAGATTAATGCGAATAATATTCGGGGCATTCGCACTGAGCATTTTCGTCGCACACGATGCGTATACCTGTATCGTACGATTGTATATAATATAGCTAGTCGAAGGAATGTTACGAATATTTTCCGCGCGGGACCTTTGCGCGGGGCGCATTCGAAACACGTGCGACGGAAGAAAAAGCACCGTCGTCTGAGACCGCGGCCGCCCACCATCGTCGTCACGGCTATGTCGAACCATATTATTTGTACGAATTGTACCTATAAACATATTGTACGCACGCGACTGTACCTAATAAGTGTTGTGATTGCTGTGCACGACGACGGTTTTTTTGAAAAATCGCCATGAATTCGGCCCTTCGCGAAACACGAGCAAAATATATGTTCATGCGAAAATCCACATCGGTCATATATTAGCGATTTGCCCAGACGTGCAGCGTATACGACGGAACGAACGCACAACCAAATTTTATATAAAATAATATACTATAAGAACATTTTATCGGCGGGCACAGTAAGTCTGCGACGGGACGTTGACGTTTTCACGAGTGCTATATCTCAAATCTCATATTACTTGTAATCCACCACTGGCACAAAACGACTGATAGATGTATGAAGTCGGATCTCGTTTTGTCGTTTCTGTTTACACGAAATAATATACGGATTATTCTGTATCAAAATATATTTCAAGGACGGAACATGTTCCTAGACCATAGCACGTTACTCGACATTTTTCCTCAAGGAAAATCCACTAATCGTAAAAAATATGTTTTCGTAATAAGACCTTACGAAAAATCGGTTGGAAACAAAAAACGTGTATCCAGTCCAAAAACATATGCATGTTGAAATAAATAAAGTATAACGAACACATTCTCGCTCCATGTTTAATAACAAAAAAGTCTAATGATTATTAAACGTAAAAAAATGTTCACACGATATTAGTATTCACAAGTTGATCGTTAATGTATGTATGTATGTATGTATGTATATTAGAATATGGTCATTATAATTTAAAAGTGGCTTAGAAGTAGTTTAATCTCTGGGATAAAGGCGGCATTTTATCAAACGAAACAAATATAGAGGTATACCTGCGTATACATATAATATTTGCTAAAAAAAAACATAATTTCTAATATGGACGTTATAACTAAGAACGCTGTTCATATTGTTTACGATGCATACGATATCAAAACGACGCACAGGTAAATATAACAACATTTTTACGAGACACGTGAGATAAAAATATTAATATCATAGTCTACCACAAATTATACGATCAAACTGTATGTGCACTGTGCAGATACGTATTGTCTAAGCGATTGGATGTTGTAAGACAATCTTTTGCGGTCAGCGGCGAACCCGTTTTATAAAATTTAATTATTATTATGTTACATTCAACGGTTTTTAAACGTTTTTTTCAACAAAACTTATAAGTCATTATCCAAAAAAACTCATGTTGAAAATGAGTAAAGTTTAAGTTAAACCGTGTTTTCTTCCGAATAATAAATGTCAATAAATTATTCATATACAAAGTTTTTAAAATAATAATCATGACGCCTGAGTTCACAGTTTAATCCGTGATAATTTATACAATGCTGCTATACTAAATATCCTATTACATATTATTATTATTCATTTTATATCGTAGTGCGTATATAATTGGTTATAGTTTCACGTATAATTTTCTTTCTAGAATAAAAAAAAGTACGCTCACTGGCACGTACAATGGTCACAAAATAATGTGGCGTATTATAAGGAAACACGAAGAGTCTGTTTGCATTAATAAAAACAACAATATTATGTTGTTGGTTTTATATTATTTTATTTTTTTATTGATGTCGTTACGACGTTAGTTGGGATACGTCGCCACACGGGGCAAACAACTTTAGTTTTTGCAGTCAAATAGTCGACAAATTACAAGTCATTGTGGAAGTTTCTTTTTGAATTAAAAAGCAATTAAGAATGCGAAATGACATTGCTCGTTCGTTTGATGTTTAAAGAGAGTATAGCACAGTATAGTAATAATAGTGATAATGATAAAAAGAAAAATACGCTTCTATTCAAATAATGTAATCAAAATATATATTATAAACATTAAATATACGACATTTTTTTAAAGCTAATCGACATTGAATAAATGCGTTTTTTGCTGAATATGTTGTAGTTAACGCCGTTGGAAAAGTTATTGACGCGTTACACTTGATGAGTAGTGATAATAACACGAATGGGTTTTTGATTATATTGCCACATAATCGACATTGACGTAGTCTAATCAAGAAAAATATGTATAATTCCCGAAATAATAAATTTAAAAAAAGTGCACAGCAACACGATGACGTGCGTTCGAAGTTAAATCGTGTAAAAAAAAAAAGAAAATACCGAAAAAAATGGAAAAAAGGGGTTTAGGCGAAAAGTTTGTTGCTACTCGTCGGACCTATCAATTTTCCGTCTCGAGCAATTTGTCCAAAGGGTCGGAGATTATATTCGAAAAACGCTTTAGAACAAGATAACACTATATATATAATAATATCATATACATCTCTATAGTACATACGCGCACGTGTACGTAAGTAGCGAAATAGAGTGATGGATGAAGAGAGAGGGAGAAAGAGAGAGAGAGAGAGATATTCTGCTGCTATCACAACGGTACCTATATTATATTATAAGCTTTTGCTGATAATTTTCGGCTTGGATCGGCCCCCGGCACGTTATTTGTTTTTCTCCTCGTCCCTCCCCGCCATCTACCTGTCGCATACGTATTAGAACCGCTGACGCGAACTCGACAGTCGGAGTACCGCTAGAACCATTTCGGACCAAAGCCCCTTGATATAGGTCCGATCGATCGATCGACAACTATACGGAGAAGCAGTAGGCACATTACATAAAATTATCGTACACGAGTGTTCGTCCATCACCCTCGCGCCGCAGACGTATCGGACGCGGCTGCAGACCGTACCTATAGGCAGCGGAATGATTGATGGGCTGTGAAGCAAACGGCGGGCGCCGATAACTAACGAACGATATTTTATGATAATAATAATAATATATACTCACTGGTCACGGTCAGCGTGATGCTAATGGAATGACCGCGTCCGTCCATGCCGGTTGCAGTGCAAAAGTACCCACCCATGTCCTCCTGTTTGACCGTCTCGAACACCAACAGAAGTCCGGTCTGGTTCCGCATCATCGGCAACTTCTGCGAATGCACCCTGCGAAGTCATCGCCGTCGTTAAAATATAATATGACGTAATATATAAATGTATAATACCTAGCATTATTATACGATATCGTATTGATTTTTCTACGATGATTTTTTAAACGAGGACCACGAGAACCCAGTAACTATTAATGGTAAACACGCATTGATTATAATCTGCAGTGATGGTATTTAGATTAATTATGAAGATGACAGATGGAACCTTCCACCCCCTTAAGATTTGAAACTTGATTTTTTTTTTATGTATTCAAAATTGTATCTATAACCTTATGATAGTTGTTAAATTAACACTAAATAAATGAACACAAATACGAATTATTCTCGAAAAAAAGAAAATTCAATATGCTGATATCGGAGTAGAAGGGCGAGTGGAGACTGTAATTCATCAAGAACTTTGCAACAATGTCATCGCAGCAACAAAACACTAAGTTGTACTATTTCTACAATGAATATGTAACGATGACACAATAAAGTATAAAATATAGTTATTTCATATGCACCAAAAACATAAGTGCGTAATTATATCATTACCCTTATCTCAGTTCCATTATAAAATACGCACTTGTGTTAAAATAACCAAATTAACATCAATAAATATGGTACGTACTGTTAAAAACCTATGATTGTACGTTAAAGTATAAAGCTATCTATAATTAGAATGGCATTTAAATATTGTACATAATTAATTATTACAGAATAACTGACACAAAAAAAAAACAAATCAAAGAAGGAGATATTTCTGAGTGAAGCTATAACATAATATTATTTGAATGTCATTTTCGATAAATCTATAATCATACAATTATTGGGTTGAAAAGAGATGTTAAATACAACAAAAACGTGTTATTTTTAGTTAGCAAACAATTTTCTTTTAAAACTTGTAATTATTTGTTATTGGTTTTACAACGATATTATGTGTTTGTTCTTATATATATTTTATTGTGCGTCAGAAGACACTTTCTGTATTAGGTAGGAAAATGCTTTGATATTCAATTTCAACAATAGTTTCTGTTATCAAATTTGATCTATTTGATGTTTTATGGGGTCAATAGTAATAAAATTCATTGTGCTTTTCATAATAAACTGGAGAAACTAAAAAAAATATGAGTAAAATAAGAGAATATACGCAAGATCAATTTTGTACAAAAACATTTGTTATTTCGATAAAAAACAAATAGTAGTAGATCTTAAAAATTTTCCAAAAATATTTTTATTACTTACTATTTTAAAGATCTGGTATAATTTCCAGTTATTTTTGGTTTTTCCTCTATAAAAATTGATAAAAAATGTTATGCAGATCAAAAAGGTCGAACATTTAAATTAATACTTGTGAGAAGTTTTCCTTACAGAAATTTATCAAAAAAAGTTGAGCGTAGTTTTACATTAGTTTTTATCAACGTTTATGTTAAAATGTTGATGATTGCAATCATAATAATATTGTTCATAGAGTAACCTATGAAATAGGTACAATTTTCTTATATTCTTATATGTACTTATATGTATATTTATGAACGAGAGAAAAAGTAATAATAAGGGTCAATAATTGAAATAAGAATCAATAATATTGCAACTTCATTGGCGCGTAATGTATTTTAAAAATTATAATTCAAAACATATAATTTTTTTTTTCAATCGTGCTTTTATGTTCGATAACTTCGAGCAACTCGATGTTCACACAAAACTAAAACTTAATTACCTAAACAATAATAACGTTATTGTAAAAATATATTAGAATTCTCAATTATTTCGTATGACCATTTTTAACAACGTTTATTACGCAATATATACAAACACATATTACACGAACATCAGCATATCATATTTTAAATTCAATCTACCTCTTGTACATTAAATATGACGTGTAGAATATATTTCTGCTTATTTATACTTCACGATGAAAAAAAAAAATTGGGCAGTATAAATTGGGTTTTATATATTTCCGTAAGTAATGCAATTATTATTTGAACATTGCTCATGCGCAATGGTAATAATTAGTCTCGTTTTCATTAAAAAATATACCTACCTATGTTAATAAATATTAATTTACATAAATAAATAAAATTACTTGTACGCGTAGAAGGTACACATTTATAAATAATCATAATATGCCGTTTGTAATACATAAAATATTAAAATAGTACAAGTTTTAATCATAATAACATTTTTAATAACGAATTACACTATAACTTAAATACATGTATTGTTTTGAAATAATAAAACACATACATGCACAATGCACATTCTGGACGAAACATTAATCACTGATTAGGTTTGATTATTTCATATACTTTCGTCGTTTGTATATATTGAATAGTTGATGGAATAATTTGGGAATAATCCCTAAGTTATGGACGACGGGAAAACACGGTGGCCCACATTGTATGCAATCAATTAAATGAATTACGTATAATATATAATATTTACGATAAAATTCCAGAACAGTTTTTTACCGTGGTAAACGGATGTTTCCTATAAATGCACCGTAGAAGTTTTTATTTTCTGCACCGTCCCGGGGAAAAAATATATAAATCAAATGCAACCATATTGTGCAAATCCTGTAGTGGAACACTGCCGCAGTCGTAGTATTTAAATTATTGCCAAGTATTCTGTTTTAATAAATCCATGAAACGTGCTCAAGCTATATCTTGTATTATCTTTGTGTTATGATAAACTATACTACAATAACATGAAAATAAGTCTCTCTTGAAACTACAAACACGATTCATTGTTAATACGTAATATATTGTGTTATTATTCACATGTGCAATAAATAAACAAGTATAACTTAATCTAAAAAATAGATACATAACCTAATAAACTCTCAAAAAACATGAATAAACAAATCAACGCATGCCGCCTTCTTTTATTCAATTACAAGTTATCATGTTATTATAACAGTCCCGACCCATCTGAATATGAAACGATACAGCAATAAATGTAAATTTGATATTTTGTACACATTTTCGGTAATATTATATGAAAATCTAATTACATTATTCAAGTCGACCTTTACCGTAGCATTGCAATGTATGTATTCACTCACCGGGAAAATAATGTTTTATGGATGAAAATCAATGTATAAGTATATTGTAAATTCAATAATTTAATAATAATAATAATAATAATAATTGATTCTCAACTTTATATTAATAAACATGTTTTCATTGTAATCATTGCTATTTGTACGGCTCTGTTTTTAATGCAATTAATATTAATATAATAATATTGTCCATCCGCTTTCGACAAATAATATTATAATTAATCACTGGCCATCGATAAATGATTCTCAATAGAGTTTGGCTGTTGTGATAACTATACATAACTATTTAATTATTTTTACGTTAAGAAAGCAAATAATTAATAACTAAACATTCTGAACGTTTTATAAACGGAGTAATGCATAATATATAAGTATAGTCTTGAACTGTAATAGCGAATCTAATAAAGCTTGCCCTACTAAATAAATTAAAATAAATATAAAATAAATGTAACATTTTTAATTCAGTATATTCACCATTATTCAAATTTAAAAAAAGATTAACTTGCTATTTTTGAAATTGTTAAAACTTTTATGGTTCACAAAATATTATACCATAGTATACGTTCAATTCGCCTAAATTTGAGGTTATAAAAGAAAAATTGAAAATGCAAAGTTTATAACAATAAAATAAAATGAAAATATCATAATATTTTCATAAAACTTATGCCCAAATTGGGTAGATAAAAAAAAAAAGTTTGCGCCTGTATAATACTTTGATAAATAATTGATATAAAATACAATCAACTACATAATAAAGAATAATTATTTTACAACAAAATAACCAAGATCGATTTTCTTAAGATCAGGTATGCTATAAATTTAAACATTTAGGTTTTTCTGTAGGTTTCCTCTGCTCTTAGACGGAAGCCTTCTGAGAAATCCAAAAAACGACTACGCTAATGCACCAAATAGTTAAAAATGTCTAACCAATGGATAGGGTCAAATGCAACGTTAGAAGCACTCAATCTACAAAAAAAAAAATGATCAGAGACCAAAACTAAAAAAAATAAAATAAAAAAAAAACACATCGTTGTAAATCTAATACATCACTCGCTTCGTTCAGAACCTAAACAGTTAAATGTATACTGAAAATAGTGTGCACTATATAGGTGCGCGTGTTTATAAATAAATAAAAATTTTATATTTATTTTTATCAAGTGCGTTTTCGCTTACAAAAAAAGGAAAAGTCGTTCAATGATATAATCATTATAATGAGTGCTCGGGTACTTGGACGTGCACAGAGGAAATAAAATTGTGTAACATATATTATGTATTGATACAATAATACAAATAATATTATAACTTTGTGATGATTAAATAGCTGATTGTGATCACCGGAGTAGAGGGAAAAAAAATGAAAACGTGCGTGTCACACAGGCGTTTCGTGTAGGTAGGTAGGTACCTAACGTACGTAGATATGGCCGTGTATGATATTATGTTCGCCGATGGGAATCGCGGTGGACAGTAAAATAGAATAATAATATTATAATTTATAATATATTATATAAGTACCTGCACACTCCGGATATTAGAATTAATTAACTTTGCTGTTTGCAGGACATATATACAGGTACCTATAATAGTATAATAATATATACAGTCATTAATTTGTATTTCGTTCGTTAATAATATTGTTGAAAAACGCAGATGTGTCGTCAGTGCGCAAGATATATTATATTATACTAACACGGTACGTGTTCAAATATAATATATGGCCCCGGAGGAGTTTCGAACGAGGCAGGTACCAATATTATAATGCGCCTATCTACCTACGACAAATTCGCGATCGGTTCGGGTGCGGTGGTCGGAAAATTTACGTCATAAACAGCGTGGCACGATGTATGCCAGGATTTTCAGTCAAGAATGTTATTTCGTTTTTTTTATTAGTGACCAACGACGTATTTTTCACGCCCGTGCAGTGCGCCTCGGTTCGATAATAACAATATGCCGATGTAAAAAAAACACATTCTGTCATCATTTTATTTAAATATGATATAATATCAATACCGCACTACAAATCGTGACGTTTATTCGGATCGATGTTGCCAATCGTATACCTCAAGCCGGTGCCATTATGGTGGCAGATACATTGGATATTTTTTTAACGGCTAAAAACAACAAGATTAAAATATTAACCTGATATAATATTATAATCGGGCTTTCTTAGAAATGCACACCAAACCAAAGTATACCTATTGTAATAATAATAATGTGTTATCGTTATATTAGTACAATATATTATGAAACTAATTTGTAATATTGTGGTGTTTGGTGTGCAAATTAAACTTTATGAGCTGTAGAAATGCGGCAAAATAGTTTTCTATTATTATTTATGCCACCGTTCGTTTGCAATAATGTCTATGTGGATTAATATATTTGCATAATAGCGTGTGTGTGTGTGAATAAATTCAATATAGAGAAACAATTTCAGTGAAAAACTATACCATGCTCATTTGAGAGTCAAATAGGCAAAATAATTTATGCGTAACAGAATATATCCCTCTATAGGTATTCAAATACAAATACAATTATTAATAAAGAGGTTATCAAATTGAGTAAATAAAAAACATAAGTACGACGATTTATTTTTAATTTTTTTTTTTTATAATAAATTATGAATCGATATGAGTGATATAACTAACACAATTGTATTATTTATTTTAAAATGTTGAAAATATAAACGCGGATAAAAATAAATTATTTGTGTTTTTGCTTATTAATATTATTGATGTTTGGTTATTTTTTGACAGTACTTTAATCGGCTACAGTATAAAAGCACTCCAACCGTGTTTCTTGAATAATATTAGTGTATTTGAAATGAAAATGCACCGAATGTTAGTTTAAACGATGGGTTGAAACACTTGTTGTATAATAGTCAAATGAAATATTGTAATCAATAACCATTGCAATAAATTGACACAAAGAACCAATAGTTAGGTACATAGAAAATATAAACTATCGCTGTGGAATAGATAAAGTACTATATCCCACTAAAGTCTGTACATTTGTAAACTTGACATCTTGGCATTCGTAGATTTGTTTTTCACGTGATAATTGTATGTTTAAAAAAATGATTTACATTTGGACGTAATATAAATGTGACGTACATTGTATCGCACTAGTGTTATATTATTGGTCGATGTACACACTTACATTTAACATAAATTACATTATATTATGACTATATACTGGTATTATTAGCGTGTAAACAAAAATAATAAAGATTTTACTATCAGTTGATACCGTAGATATACCTATAACTATCGTATTTTAGCCAGACATCTTTTTTGAAAATTAATACGATCTCTATATTAAAACTGTTTGGTACACAAGAAAAATCAATGGGGGGGCAAGGGGAAAAGGGGAAAAATGAAATAGTTCTTCGTCCACAACGATTTAAAACATTAATGATACGAATCTTTTCGAACAAATCGTCATAAATATTGAGTTTGAATTCTCGAAACACAAATTTTAATGATATTCTCGATGTATAGTTTGGCATTATTAAATTTTCCGAGAAATGTCTCGATCGACCCGTAAAATACCAACTATAAATAGAAGATAAATATTTCTTATTAGGTTTTGGAATTCCACAATAATATCTGAAAATATATCATCGTAAAATGATTTTAGAATACTACATTGCTAAGTTATTTAATAAACTTACTGCAGTCACTACAAGCGTACCAACCGCGTAATATTATATAATATTATTTTACGTTATTAAGACGAATTCATTTTTGTCCAATGACCCCGCGCAAGAAGAATTTATTTTTCGCTCGAAGAGTGACAACACCGCGAGAGTTGTAACAATAACGAAGTCGCCGTCGGAAGAAGTATTTCAACACACATGTCTTGACGGGACGAGTAAACAATACACACAATATAATATTATCACACAATTTAGAGCTGCGGAAAATCTCACCTGAATTGAGAGCTCTGCGATATTATACCCGCCGGACCTCGCCATTGGAATTCGCTGAGGTTCGGACCGTGGCACGTCACACCGTATTTCGACAGTTCTTCCCTTACCGGTTCTTCTTCGTTTGGCGTTATTTGAATGGTTTGCGAAGCGCAGCCCGCGATCGCCACAATAGCTGTAAAACAAGAGAAACAATTATATACAAAAACCGGTCGTGTTATATCATCAATCGGAAGGAATCAATCGGCCGGGAACACACGACTACTGACGTTTTTTTTTTGAAATTCGATTTCCAACGCAGTCAAACGCTCGACGGCCATGCTTGCTATACGCTACGATATATTATTACACATTAAAGCGGTTTCGCCGTTTTCGTTGTCATAATAATTATTATTATTATTATAACTACTGTTATTACATTATATAGCGCACAAAATCTACACTCTTGACGATTTTCCTCGCCGGGAAAAACGGATTATAATCGGGGTTGAATCCGGGGCGAGGCGAGTGCTTATATACCCTTCGCCTTTCAAACACACTCCTCCACTTTTACTTCGGAGAACTGCAGAATGGTTGCATATATTATTATACATGCCATTGGTTGTTATTCAACTATTGTTCGTAAATAAATTATATTGCATAAAAGAAATTAAGTAAATATAAATTGAATTATACCTATAGGCACGCAATAGAAAATCTTATAATCAAACATTTTCGATGAAAATATTCAAACCAAACCTTGGCACCTTCCAGATTTTCACTCTAGATCCGTGGCTTGTTATATTCATTATGTAATAAAATTAACACATGTGTACGAATGGGACGTGTATTTGCTGTCGTATTATAATATAATAATATTAAAATATCTATTCGACGACATAAAAGTATGTATCTAGATACTGTGCGTCATTATAGTTGTGATGTTCATTGTTTCTCGTTTTGCCGGTCATAAGAAAAAACAACGTAATATTGTTGCACCTACCAAGTGTTTGAATAATACATTTTAAAAAGGCCTGATATCATGTAATAATATATGCCACGATGTACAATATTATGCTATAATTTTTTATAATAACATAATATCGATAAGTCTAAAATGTATAAGGTCGACAATTTGCAAGGTTTTGCACGGGTCTATTTTACTGACTATGTAAGGATTTAGATTGAAATATACGTATTACGACATATACATCATCTCATCACGCTACCGCGGCCCGTGGGAACCAGGTGAACTCTGGTCACCGTTTTATAACACTACCCCAAAATATAACTATGGTTTTGACCAGAATAGCATTATATAATAATAACAGTTGCTAGCGTCTCGTCACGTCGATTCGTTTTGTTTACTATATAGTGCAGAACAAGACGGCTACAGGTGGTGCTATACCGAATACCGTATTACGTACAATTATTATCATAATCTGTTATTTCAAAACAGGTATTTATTAATATTATTATAAATCTATCGCGGAACACCATATAGATATTATTATTATGGTCTGCGCGCGTGCTTTACGTTCGAAATATGATATTATATTATTATACTTTTGGCGTCCGATTTAACTAAAGCGATCGAAACGGAATCCGCGGGTAACGTGTCCGTCGACTCTCGAGTAATGGTCGATGGTAAAAATCGAAACCATACCGTCAGATTTATGAGACGAATTATTGTCATCATCGCGGTGGCGGACGGCCGCGAATTTGTTATCGTTTCCTGCGATAAACAATACAACACCTACACAGCTGAAACGGCGAATACGGTACGTGACTTACTCGACGTGGTTCAAACGTGACGTAATATAATATTAAATTGGTAATTTGTCGCGAAAACGTCGGCCCATTATCGGGACACGGCGGCATATTATTATATTATTGTGTTTGCGTCATTCTCGTCCGGTGTCGGCGACTGCATAATACGATAATCCCATATTGAGGTCCTGATAAATATATATATACACGGGTATCGCGATTTTGAAGCCACCAACAACTTGGGCATCAGAATTATCCGGCAGAAAAATATAATCTATGGCTGCAGGTAATGATACGCCGTAACCGTATTTTCTCTTTTTTACCGCGTTGTTCGGTTTTTATAGAAAAACGTCGAGAAATTATGAGTCTACATGACGACATCCTGCAGCGTAACAGAATTATAACGCATCATCATTTTCCTATACGATTAGTCTGCTGCAGTTGTGCATATTTCGAACTGTACCAGCGCACGTGCGTATAACAGTTGCGTGCACCGTGACGATATAAGTCATGTATGCATACCTATTACGTCCCTTTTATGGAACGCAGCAAACGCAATAACAGCGGTAAAAAATAACGATAAATTGCCTTAAATAATATTATTAACACGTACATTTTTCTTCTGACATTGCTGCGATAGTGACGGTGCTACATTCATAACGCAGTCACAACCGTCATCCGAATTCCGAATTCATTAATCCCTCTCGCGAGGCCCTATATCTCTCATTATTCGAAGACTGCCGGCAGAACATGCGGAAAAAAACCCGCCCTGGACACATTTTTATTGCTCCAACGACGCGTATTTTATGTTTGTAATAATAATATGTAAGAGTTCAGTTTTTTGATGTAGTGCCAAAGGATGTGAATCCTTATTTCATGACTATTATATTGTCTTTGCAGAAATGTTGTACATAATATTCACATTTACGAGTTTTGTGTTTCAACGATCGTCGGAGAGCATACACCATAGCAATCATACATCTATCTAAAACATTATATTAAATGAGATTTAAGCCCTTGTGAACCGCAGACGACGCCCGTCGAGGATTTTTTACACAAAATAGTGATTTAATTTGTACGGATATCGTATATTTGGTATTGTATGTTATCGATGATCTCGATTCACAAAGAAAAACAGAGTGCGAGAAACAGATAATAAGTCGTAGGACGAACCTGCACTGCCCCGGGGCAGCTGATGTCAAAGACTGATGATAATCGAGCGAGTGTATTCAAAACACAATTCTGACAAAAAAAAATAAGTAAAATAAAATAAAAAAAAAACTGTTTGTTCTCGTTAGCGACGATTCGCGGTTTTGTTTTATGTTTTTAAAATCGACGCAGTGATTTTCGTCCATCGCCGAGGTCGGGCGCGATGTGTGCGGGAAACAGAGTCATCTAACAAATAGTGGACCCCGCTGCAGGCGATCGAAGAACATTCCCAGTCATGTTTGGGGCGATTCGTGAAAAATGCCTTTTTTTGTGGGCGTCATTAGCCCACAGCTAGCCACAATATGTGTTGTATAATATAATAATAATAATATACTCATGCACATGCACATTTACGCGTATATATATTGTACACGTGCCGGTGATTGGGCGGCGGCGATCGAGCACAAATAGTGAGAAACGGCCGTCGAAACCTTTATTTAAATTTATGTAAAACAGAATCGTTGAAATTACTTTGCGCTTACGAGAAATACAACCGCCGCCGCCGGTACCTCGTCATCGTTTATAGAGAACGCATTATGTATATGAGTTGTATTTTATAGAATTTTTTTTTATTTCCCAAGTCTTTTACGCCTTGTCGTATATCGTGCGCCTGTGTGGTTATCGTCAAAGTCCGCCGCTTCACCATACATCGCCGTTTATCGATAATATTATAATATAAGAGTACAAAAGACGTAGGAAAAGTCATTTCCAAACTATAACCTCGTGAAACGTACATTCGTTTTTACAACATAATACACGACAATGTGTTTTTTTTTTTAAATATTATTATTATTTTTTTTTTTATTAATCAAACCGCGGCAGCTCAGGCCTTTGGGTGATTTTCACCGTGGCGGAAGGTACTGTAAGTTTAAACACGTGTGTTTTGGTTAAGGGATATTTTTTGGTGGACACCCGTAGGTATCTGCCGTGCCCGGGTGGGGGATGGCGGCGCTTTTCTCCGGACACCGTGACTTGCCCGAAGAAAAATGACGCCCGCAGCCGAGGTTTTGAACCGGCGTCGGCGTGCGTCGCAGCCCACGCCTTAGTCCACTCCGCCTCCCTTAAATATTATTATATATTATGTTTTGTTACAACCCTGCGGCGATCGACTACCATGGGAGCGCGTGATTAATTGTGATATTGGACCGGGCACCAGTATAATGGCTATCGCGAGTCGCATGACCGATAAATTGTTAAGAAAATAATATGATCCATATAATGCCCCGACAAAGTGTTCGAGTTACAATTATTAACGGTATTTATAAAATATGTTACGCCACATTTGCCATGGTTAAACTTACAGCTATTGTTTCGCGTTTCATATCTTAGCCGCTATAAGCGATTTGACCGCTGCGAAAAGTGTAAATACAATATATATACGTATACTCAAGACTGCTGCAGAGTGCACACTGCGTAATAATAGAATAATACAAATATTTCATTATTATTGATTCGTGACAATAGCAAAGCGGTTACATAATAGATTTAATTAATTTTATATTGTGGTTCACGTGGTCTATTGTCGGAAAATGAACACGGTGGTTTTGGAATTAGTTGAAACAATGCAATTATTTAACAATAATAATATAGTCGACTGGAAAAGCGACACGCGGCACGATAAACGGTGTAAATATAAAAAAAATCAGGGAAACTCGTTCTGCTGTATAGTAGGTGCAGTTGTGTGGCGTAGGCGCCTCGTAATTGAGGACACTGTAATGGATGTGTTAAATTTTAAATCAATAATAAATCATTGCATATAGGTACAAAAAACGATACTGATCGGATAATTTTTGTCAGCCTATATTATTACTGAGTATATTATTTTAGTTATATTTTTTTATTACCGTTGCAGTAATTTATTATTTACTACTATATTAATCACATGGTTGATTAAATTATTTTTATCTAAACCCATGATCACAATAATCGTCACATTTATTTGTTTTATATTGTTAATTATTAAAATAGTACATTATATTTATTTCATATTATATAGTATTATTGTATGTCATAACTCTTGAGTCGATAACGACTTTCTTAAAATCAATTTGAATATTTTAAAAATGTCACAGTGTGAACTAAACTAAAGTAAAAACCAAAAGTATAAACTAAAAAACAAAAATGTTTCAATTCTCTGAGAGTGATATTTTTAAATTATTAAACATTTTAAGATAACTAAAATCGTTAATCTTCGATTAAATATCCAAATTCATCAACATTTTGACTTAAAATGTCTGTAAAAAAAATTTCAACAAAAAAATGTAGTAGATTTATGGGTTTTAATAAGACATTTTTATAAGGAACCTAGTATATAATTTTCAAGGCATACCTATTTTTGAACATTTTATTAAATATTTGAGTTTATTACTTTCGAACAAAAATTTTATCATACATAAATCAAAAAAAAACTAAAAAGTAAAAAATTTCAGAAAACGTGAAATTCATATCTGGTGTAGTAAATACAAATATAAATATAAATACTTTGAGAAAATTATATGTCTACAGTTTTTCACATTGAAATTATAACAACGTCGGAATAATGCGGTTTTCGGAAGATATTCTGTTATTGCGTTATTCATACATTTTATTTCATTTTAAATAAGTACTACGAATTTTTACTTTTGACAGACACAAAAAAAAACACACATCATTGTATATGATCAATACATCCATCATGGCTCTACTCGGAATTTAAAAATGTAAATAAAAACATTTAAAAACAAATATTACCGCATAGACCTACGCATTATTACCGCAACCGAATAAATCCAGTTACTGTTATAGTAATCGGAAACGTATTTGAACATAAAAACAATGAATATTCGGAAATCTAGAGAAGCGATACCATCCGAATACGTGTTAAAAAAAAAATGAAATGCAACTATCATGAAATCCCGCAGGACGTCCACAACGAACACAACTATTGTTATTACCTATGAGTATTTATTTGTTGCGATATGTCATAAAATATGTATAATTTTTGTTTATTACTGCGGGGGGGTTGTAAATTATTATCATCATCACTATTATTCTTAAGTGTGTGCCCTGCTATAACTACTCCGAACGACATGCATGCTGCTAAATTGCATACTCCGAGTGCCTTCCATTGGCCCGATATAATATAGTTTTGAGAGCGCAATAATAATAATAACGGTATGACGTATGTGCGGACAGTTCGCACAATTGCCTTAGAAACGATTGTCGGACATCAATCGCCGCCATAGTAGACTTTCTTACCGGGGCCATGTGCACCGGACATACCTCGCCGACACTGTGATCAGCTGACCGGATCGCGGGTTATTACCGTGGTCGTAAAATAAAAATATATACTCGTTTCTCCTACCTACATATATAATATTGATATAAACCTCACAGTCGAACCCGACCCGGCGACTGCACAGTCGACTCTCCTCCTTCGGTCGATATAGTGTAATTGGCAACTCCGTCTGTCGGCACGGTGACAAATAACGCATCATATCAAACGCATATCTATAGGTTTGCGTACCGCTGGATCGTGTACAGTGGTGAATAATGTCCATAATATATAATATTATACATTATAACGATGTCGGTTTGATTTTGTCGCCATGAAATATGTCGTTTTTTGTATACATTGTGCATTCCGTCGTGACGGTTATACAATCTGAGCTATTAGACCCATTGAAATCCGAAACGCGACAGTCGTTAGTACAGTCTTTATACGGAGCGACTGCGCCGTATAGAAATTTGTTGAAAATGTATTGAAGTAGGTGCTTACGCATAGTGTAATGCATCGATCACGTTTCATTATAATTGGCAAAGTATATTTGTAGAAGTTACGTCGTAATCCTGGCAGGGCTGTGTACATAAAATGTAATAAATAGATTTACCGCGCGCGTAACTGAATTCGAAAAAAAAAACTGTTTGTGACGAAGTTATTAAAACAATTTTTTACATTTCGAGTATACTATAATATATATATATATATATATTTGTATAGCGTTATATTATGCGAATTCACATCATAAAAGTATGAAATACGAAAACAACTGCCGATTATTGTGAATTGTGAGAGTATCTATACGTATAATTGAATATGGTTGGGGCAAAGTAAAAGTTTCAAGAATGTCACCTTCTGCTCTCTCACCTTCCTACTCAACCAAAGGCTGTATCATCACGAACAAACTGGAAAATGATCAGTGCTCGTTTTGTTGGATCCGCGCGACTCGCACCTGATGATATTATATTCGAGAGGTTTTAGTTTTCCGCTCTTTTGACGATGGCGGTCGATGTCATTTTCTTAACAAAGAACGCGGCGCAGTCTGTGCATAAAGAAAATTAAACGCGTAGTAGCACGGCGTTTTTTTTTTCTCAGAGATTTTCATTAAGGCGAAAAATTATTTTTGTTATCTTTTTCATTTTTATTTTTTTTTTACATCAAAGGTGTTGTAGCGATAGGAGGTGTCACAGCACCGCGACCGGTGCTTACAGATGTTTTCATACAATAGGTCACTAGAGGGCCGTAGAAATAATTCTTTTTCTCTTTAATAATATATTTAAATACGTACGGTCGAATGGCGAGGCACTTAAGCCTTTAACGATGTATTTTTTTTTATTACAGAAACACAAGTCCATGGCGTTGTATAATATTATATTATTTAAGATTCCGAAGGAAATGAAGAAACTATTGGCGTTAGAATTGCATATTATGTTTTTTTTTTTGAAAATTTTATAGAGTTTTATCTTATCGATTGTAAAGTGAACTTAAAAATAACTACAATCCGTCATAATTCCCTAATCAAATAATTATTGTATTGTTTGTCTTTAATAAATATTTATACAAATATTATTAATAAGTTCTATTTACAATATTGCATGATGAAATAACTCATCTGTTAAAATATGAAACCCTTGATTATTAAGTATAAATTAATATAATATTTTGATGATAATGTCGAGAAATTAATGTAAACAATTATGATTAATATTCCATCACTGAATTATAATATTATAACACTGAATTGCAGCAATGTGTATGCAATAATAATATTAACAGCCAGAGACTGGACATTATTCATATCACTTCATCTTCATTTTTACATGTAGAACAAAATTAAAGTTAAATTGCGGAGAGTTAACATAGAGCACGTAGGTTTTTATATAAATTATTTAAAAAATAATATTATAAATTATAATAGTTGTATGTAATAATATATTTATAAATTTATTGAAGATGCAAATTTAATATTTTGTTTCTTATTAATATTTTCTATACAATTATAAAGATGAAATTATTTTCTATTTATTCGTTATATCTTTATTCTATTTATTGTATGTCACACAATTATCTTAGCAATTAGCTGACTTGTGAACTACCTGTTACGAAAGAAGTAAAAATCGTGTGGCTTAACGCTAAGCCTTTTTAATTCCACCTAAAAAAAACTTATGAGGAATCTAGTATTTAATTTTCAAACTCTTTGTGTTTAATTGAAAAAAACCAAAAGCTTTAATACAAAAGTTGGATATAACAAAAGAAGTAAAACATTCAAAAATTCTATAAATAGCTCAAAAAGAGTTGAAATGTTTTAAAATTTCTTGAAAATGCTAATACGTACAAATACTTTTAATCCTGTATGATATACATCTATATATGTATGTAAACTCTCGTAATTTGATTATTACTGTAAGAGCTTGTTTTTGAATAAAGACAGAAACGATTTCACGATTATAAATGGTTTCGATTAGATATCCCGGTAACCTAAAATGAGTTTTCCGAAGAAAAAAATGTTAAAAAAAACTCAACGTAGAAAATCTAAATAAATTCTGCGAGAATCCTTTATTGAGCGCAGTGTCTAATAAAAAGTTTATTCTGATATATTTTCCAGAACTAAATGAAACAACATTTTACCTACTATTTCTCGTGTGCATGTATTGCATTTGTAGTCATCTAGACATGAAATATTTGATATTTATAGACAATCGTACGAGCATGACATGTAAATTGCTATGGTTGTTTATGACAATGTATAATATGGAGTTTAAGTTACGGCGAAATGCGTTATTTTCATCACAACAAATTGTCGTAGTGTGAGACCGTTCTTGTAATACTTTTTATTTGGATTGTACTTTAATTTTGTAGATTTAAACTCACTGCCATATTATTGAAGCACTTCCAGAGAATTTCAAAAAGTTGTAATCACTTTTTCTTTGTAAATACTACAATTTTCCGATAAACAATAAAGTAAAAATGATTAGAAAACAGTGAACCGTATGATGTGATTCCGCGTGTTTAAATACCACGTTACAATTAAAGAATAATGTTATAATGATATGGTACATATGATGTGAAGGTTACTACAACATCGATAAAAAAAAATTTCGTTTTAAACTCGCATTGTTTAATTTTAATGAATAATCATTTGGATTAATCACCGGGGCGTTGGATTACGGAGAGCATACTATGTTGCAGTAAATTACGTAATAAATCCAAAATTAATACAAAACAAGTTTTTATTTTATCTTATCAATATTCACATTAATACTGATTTACTAACGCCCTATTACAAAAAAAAAGTCTGTATATTTTATCTTTCAAATATATTATTTTTAAATATTTTAAATTAATGGTATTATAAATTTCAAGCTGCAAAATTGTGGAATTTAAGCCAACGGGAGGTCTTGACCCTTCTAGGGGGTTGGTGAACGAAGGGAGCAGGGAACTGAGCCACTAGTTTATTATAATTATTAAACTATATTAAATATTATCGCATAATAATATAGAGTGCTGTGAATGGAATAAAAGGAAATCTACCATTATATTAAAAATATTAAAATACGATTGTTTAAAATAAATGTTTCCGATAGTGAAAACACTATGTTCGGTATACATATATTCATAAAATGTATTAGATAGGTTTTGTTAAAACTTAAAAGCAAATTGTATGTATTGGGTGTGTCGGCAATGCGCACAGCACTTTAGTTTCAACATAACTGTGAAATACACAACAGCAGTGAAAAACATGTACGTGCATCAAAATAAAAAATTACGTTTTCTATAACAATTTTTTGTTCTGCGAATCATATCATATATATGATATCGTTGCACATGCGCGTAAACATTACCGCCATAGAATCATTTTTTTACATTATACTGTACACCATAATATTACATACCTAATTTAAAATGTGTGTTTAGAACATTCGTAAAAAAACGAAAAATCACCGTTTCAACCTCGGAACGTATAAGCGATCTTATAAAAACCGATCATTGGGACTATTCGCGTTTGCGCGGCTCTTTGTGGAGAGTATAATAATACTATTATGTTCCTCAACAACGCGTCTTCCAGCCGTCTGCGCATATTATTTGGAGACAAGATGCGTTACAGTTCAGACAAATTTTTTTCTGGTGCCATCTGATCAACGAAATAAATGCCGTATAGTACGTAAGGAAGTATGGAGGATGCGTACAACTGCCGTACAGCGATGTGACATGTCCTCTACTCAGGTTAGCCTTACGAATTATGATTATGCTATACTTTGCTTTGCTTGAAGATCAAAACTTCTGAAAAACGGAAGTAACGGCATGCGTTTAAACCAAGAAGCAATAAGCACATCATATATTATGCATATTAATACACGCACTGGCGCGCTGAGTCGAATCTATAAGACGACACACCTGTTTAGTGTTCAAATACCTACCTATTTTTACATTTTAATTTAAAAATATTGAGAAGTACAAAAAATACGTAGAATATTACACCCCTATAATGATTTAATGCATTGAACGTCGAAAAACTCCAAACAATAATTTTGCTCATCACTGCGGTGCATTTTGTATACTGCAATAAACTGATAAACATCGTACAAGCAATTAGTAAATCGAGAACCATATGAAATGGTTTTTCGGTGGTTCTTTTTAATTATATACATATATGTAAAAAACGAAGTAGGCATTGTAAGTTTATTTCTATTTATCCGCTTTCTGATGTCACTTAAAAATAACATTAATATTCATAAAATGTCTTTGAATCGCCTTACTGAATTATTGAATGCAATTTTTAGGTTAAATAAACACTCAACTAAACTGACAATCATTAAATATTCAATTCAAACATCGAAGTCAATGTTAAATTCATCAACATATATAGTATTACTTTAGAACACGGTCACTTATATTTTATTTTTAATTAATTAATTACATTAATGTTCAATGTACGTACGTTGTACATACTCGATACACCCTGCAGTTATATTCGTATTAATATATAATAAATAATAATTAGGTTTTAAATAGAATATTATATAAATACATAGGTGATATTGTAATAATATAATATTTTTAATATGTTATGGAACAATCAGAAAAAACTCAAAAATATATATCATACGTTATACATGTAGTGTACGCTGTATACATATATTAACTGTACAAACACTTCAGAAAACCGATGGTTCCAAACTGTGCCAATCGAAACAATTTTGCCCAATCGGTTTCAAATAAAATTTTCAAAAGTCTATTATTTTGGAAAATTAATAAAAAATAAAAATAGTAATCTCCTAAGAGTTAACATTTGGAAATTGATGTTCATTCGTTCATAATCTTTTTCTGTGCAGTTTCTAACCCATCAATAACTATTATTCTTTATAAGTCGTTTTAAAATTCTAATATTCATCAAACATTCAAACTTTTGCATTAAAGATTGACATATTTATTTTTAATCTCACCTGAAATGTTTTCATAGTGTTTAGTAAGTCGAATTACACGTTGATATATTTTAAGGTGGGTCCTTGTCATTTTTAAACCAGGTGGAACTTAAAATATTACATTTATATTTTCTTATAAAATAAATATATAGGGAACTTAATTGGATATATATTACGGTAGTCGGCAAGTCATAAATATGTGAAATAATATAATTATATTGTGTACAGAATAAAATAACTTGTATTTACATAGTAAACTTATAATAAATTTTTAATTATACAATTAACCAAGCTTTATGATTTTTAAAAAGCATATATTTTACTCTTTACTGTATTTATTTAATAAATAAAAAAAAGTTATAAAATTTGTATTTCATATTTTTTGATTCGTTGTGAGCGTAAAAAATAGGTATAATAAAATACAATGATTTATTTATCATAATACTAATAAAGCATAAAATACGGTAAAAAATACGCATTACTTTCTATTCAAATTGGAGTTGATATTATACAGCTGTTATTTGTATAAAATAATCATAAATAAAATGTACAGATAATATTGGAAAAGTATAAAATAACATTATAAAATGGTAAATTTATTCAACTACCTATGTATATGTTAGTTAAAAAACGTTGATCATTTAATAAAAATATATTTGAAACAAATTACATAATATTTTGTCAACTGAAAACAATTGTTTACTCGAATCCATAATAAACAGTTTTGACATGGTATACTAAATTCTAGTTTGGAATTAATTTTTAATATGGAATACGGTCTGAATATATAAAGTGATATTACTAAATTCAAATTTATTAAAAACCATTTTGATACAAACGATTTCTAAAAAAAAAAATAACCTTTTCAACCAAATTATTTTTTCCGCCCAATTGATTATTTTTAGAGTAGAGATGATTTACGGGTTGACATAACGTTTTTACATTTAATTTCACCAGGGGGTGCAAATAATGGCATTGAAAAAAACGTCAGTACGAATCAACCTTTACCAGTCGTAAAACGAATCTATTTGATGGTAACAAAAATCATCGGAGGGCTGTAATTCGTATTTTATTTTTGTTTAAATCTCTTAGAAAAAAATAATAATAATAATAATAATAATATTTCACGTTATTTTTGTCGTCGAAATGGATTTAAAATGGTTTTAATTTATTGTATAACTATATAAGAGTATAACAATAACAAATATAATATTCAACAACAATAAAAATAATATAATACGAATGGGATTAAGAAAGTATAATATATAATATTGTAGACTATTATATGAGTGCATAATATGGAGTAAACATATAAAAGTATCCTTTTGGATTTTATATTGTACACACACATTAAACGTTTTATTTTTATTGTTCATTTCTATGTTATATTATTATTATTATTACTATTTCCTAATGGCAAACACATGTATTATGCCGGACTATTCGACTCGATTGCGTTTTGATTGTCGTCTTCGCGAACGTTTACCGGAAAACCTCGGAACTCGGTTTTAGGGGCTATTATCCGAACAGCGTATAACACGTACCTATAGGGTCTCGGCAGCGGATCATTATGAGCGTACGGCGTGGAGATGAAGAGCTCTACGACTGCGGGGTTAGCGCCGTAATCCTCCCTCGGCTCCAGGCTAAAATTTGGCGCGGACAGTGGAGGGCATTACAAAGTTTTATTTCCGCCAATGCCCGTTTGATTGACCCACGACAACCCACCCACCCACCCACCCACCCTTCACTTGCCATGCCCGTCGAGTGTGGGCTCACGCGGTCAACACGTTCCGCGACTCCGAGAGTCGTCCTTACTTCGCTCTCCAGCCGCCTCCGCCGTCGTTGGGCACCGACACCCTTGTTACTCGACTCTACACACGCGACGTGCACATTGTGTCGAACATACACCCGGCGAGGATATAGATGGACGGTTGAAACGACTTCTTTTAAATTATTGCGATTGTCAGATCCACCTGCAGCCTTTATGTTATATTATTATTGTGTGTGGACAGAAATACTTTGTGCATGATAATATTATGTGCGCCAGTGTGTGTGCGTGATATATAAGACTAGACGAATCGATATTTTTTCGCCACCGTCGACCTTACCATAGATATATATATATTATACTGCACCGTGCAGACAACCCCTTCGGGTCCACAATAAACATTGTGAGTTCCGTCACGCTGCAACAAAATCATCCACCTTCCCGTCCATCGCTTCCATCGCCTAAGCTCATCCGGTCTTTTAAAATGACAAAGTCGTCTTACTCTCTCGCCCTCTATTTGTCTCACCGTCTCTCCCTCTCACTCTCTCTCTCTCTTGTGCGTACACGCGTGCGCGCACTGCACGCAGCGTGTTCACAGCAATAGTACTCGAGGTATATTATTATTATTATTATTATTATCATACATCGACTGCGGGGAGGGGAGGGGGGAGAGGGAATACAATCAGTCGCATTTCGCACTTATTTTATTCCCCTGACGACGACGACGACGACAACAACAACGCAGTGTAAATCTGAGAAGGATAGAAACGTTTTAGAATTTCAAATATATAACGTCATTATAAATATGTGTAGGTATAACATAAGTACAGCAGTTTTACGTGTTTTCATACGTATATATGCAGTCATCAGAAGTTTTCGTAATGATCGAGAACCGGGAAAAATGCACGAGTTGTAAGTATAATAGAAATACGAATACAACCAATACTGGTAATGGAAATAATACGTATATATATCAACGTATCGCAGTCACATGTGCCGCTGAAAAGGACACTTGTAAATAAATGATTATTTCTTTCATCTTAAACATTATAGACTAGAAATGAAATTTACCGAGAAAGTTCTATGGATATATTTTATAAGATTTATGTCGATACAACATATAAACGTCATTTATTCACGTATGCGATCTGCTCTAGTTCTTTGATTTCGTTTTATCTGCAAAATCATAAAAAGTAATAATATGCGAGTGCAGTATACAGCGACTACTGAAAAGTGACAACATAAAACTTGCAGTAGGTAAATGTCTACCGGTGTGTTTCTAATCGCGGGAAAAATTAAGATCAAACTCGGGCATGAGGTAATGGTTTGCATTAAGTTTCAGAGATTTTATAGGAAAAAAATAGTGAATATCAATGGCTCAGTTTTGATGTCGGATGTCAAACTTGATGTAGAGATATTTTACACTATAACTGTTATGATATTATGTATGGGGGCATATTGGAAGATTATGCAAGGGATAACATTTCAGGGATAAATTGTCATTGGGGAGACAATGGGTTATCCGGGATGAAATAAAATACTTTGTAAGGTCAATGACAATATACACTGTAAATCGATTTTCACATTTTTAAACCAGACAACGTCGAAAACATCCAGATATCGCCGTGGCCGAACGATGTTTTCCAATCTAATCCAACAACTGAAATGTCTCGGAACTTGCACGTTGAGCTTAGATAAACGGAAGATCTGTAAACGATTGATGAGGATACAAAGAAAACGAAGAAAATCCGAAAAGCCTCACATAAAATGATCATAAAGAGCAACCATACATATATATTATGTACTTTTCAATAGATCCTATAATGACCCTTACACAAAATAATATGACGCGCGTATTTTGAGGTTTGATATAGAAAATACAATTTTTTTTTACATAGAAATAAAAAACACGTGGATTGCTCGATAATCCAATACTTTAAACCTTCTTTCTTGTGCACTTGATAGAAAATACAAATCGTGTTCCGACTACAAAAATGCCGTACTTACGCAATGGCTCAATCATAATAACAATCGAAATCCTTGGAAAATATAAAAATATAAATATATAACCTATACATAACAAAATTACTATGTAAATATTATTTTTTTTAAATAATAACTTGCGGCGATCATTAAAAAAAAACATTTATAGATTTACTTTGAATTTTAATATAGTAATACTTGGTTGGCACACTTTGAAATTCCCCGGAGCAGATAATATTCTTAGGAATACAAAAAAATATTATAAAATTTATCATTTTTTTCCAGTAATTATTTGAGTTCCTATAGTTCCTACTACCTACAATGTTAATATTGTTTGTTTATTTATTTTTTTGTTATTGATGTAATGAAAAAGTCAGAAAACTGTAATTGAGACCCATCGGTTCCACCGATACAGCATTGATTCTGCCAGGGCGGGTACATAATATAATGATATCCCGATTGAAAACTAATTTTTTGTTTTTATATTTTTAAGAAGTATAAGTGATTGTTTAAATAGAAATGTAGCAAAAAAACTTGAATATTTAAACGAAATACACCATTGTGTATCATTACGATGGAAAAACCATAATTCATTCTCGTGATTTCTGTACGATTCCCATGAATTCCCACAGCATGTATCTAGAGATTCCCGTCAAGTTGTGTTCTCGGAAATTTCTCATCCCTAGTAAATAGTAACACTATAGAAGTTTGTTTTGAATTTGGCCTGAATAAGTCTCACACACGGCGCACGTAAATCAATAGGTTATTTTTTCAGTTCAATTTAATTTTGGTTTGGAATTTATTATTACATTGCGTGCTATACGATATTAAGCGTGAAACGTAATAAATAATGATAAATTAACTTTAAAAAGGTGTTTATAAAAGCTCAAAACTTTTCCTGGTGTCGGTTTACGGTTTATTTATATACGTACGTGCGGTATACGAATACGAATATTTAATGGAAACCCGTAAGTAACTCAAATGCCTGTCTTTTAACTTTTCATGTAACCGAAACTCGATGTGCACACGTGAATGATGTCTATTTGATCTTTGTATTCCGAAAATTGATTTTAAAATGTTAATCTTTATCATAGATTTCTTTTGAGTTTATCAATCATGTTTAACGTATGAAAAATGTTTGATATCACCGATTAATTATGTAAAGAACCAAATAAATTTTAAAATATATTGTGTGAATAAAGAACCGTCGCATAACAACATAAATCATAAAATTAAATAGAAACAAAAGAAAACCATAAGTCCAATAAATGTAGGTATACAATGTTTAATTTGTATACCTACGATAACGGTCGGAAGTATTGTTATATTGATCTTTTTTATTATTAAAATTAAAATCATAGTTCATCGTTATAATCGCGAAGGTCGAAACCGTTTAACGGTTATAAGTGATATTGTTTTATAATACGAGTAAAGGAGGGTGGTGGTGTGCTGTATGCGATATAAAAATATTGAACTATACATCATGCTAATTAAACGTTCCCGGAAAAAAATTTTAAAATGTCCCGATGTGTGTCGATTGGTATATATAAAAAAAAAAGTCAACCCTTCTGTTAGTGTACAATATATATATGTATTGTATATTGTATCGGTCACGACTCACGACCGGCCTGCTACACTATATGCGAATAAAATTAATTGTTGACGTCCACCCCGTTGTTAACATGTTATTATCATGGTCATACACGTCGACGAATTCCATAGCTTTATGCAATATATATAGATGTAATATTATAATGCTGCCCGATTGTCTCGGTGAAACTGACGGGATAGTATGGCTGACGTTAATTTGTTATTATTGTTTTTGTTGATTGCACCGTTTGTACATCGCATTCGAAGTTTTTACATTCGCTGCAGTAAACGTGGAATGAGGGAAAAAATCACATTAATGACCATCGAGACCAGTAGTCGTTTATTATGTCGTTCTCCCTCCGACATAATATTACATAGAAACACACGCCTCCACGCCATACGCCGTCTCGCACGCAGACTCGAAAAATAACGAGATAAATGCATTGGATTTTAACAAGTCTCCTACAAACACGACCCGGGCGATCCAGTTTTAATGGCAAATCTGCGATAATTAAATTCCCAAAGACCCCCTATGAAACAGGGTTTCTATTTTATATTCTACCAAATTCACTTAAATTAATATATGATATTATGTAACCACTAAATGTGTGTAATTTTCATATTATCATTATTATTATTATCATTATGATCACCATATACAACTATTTAATGAGATATTTTTGAAAAATGTAATTCGACGAAAACTTTAGATGTCGAAACCCTAAAATAATTAACTTACATTGTGAACTTGTGGTGTTTTTCTATTTTACTGCGTTCCTTGTCCACGGGACGTAGGGGATAATATGTCGACTATGTTGTGTGTATAAATATTTTTAATGACATAATTTTGTTTTTAGGATTAAAGGGCTTGGATAATTTGAAAACTATTTACAAGGCCTACTGCGGTATTTATGTACCTATATATACATAATATACTATATTGTATACAAACGTGGTATTTTGAAAGCTATTCGACCGAAAACATTAAAACTTAGTACAAAGGTAAGTTTAGATTTAAAGAAATAACAATTTATTTTTGCGATCAAATATCTGTTGCCTCGTCACCCCTTCAGCGAGTATAATCTTCAAACGATTAAGACACAAGATCCGTTTCTCTGTATACTTTTAACCATAACTAACAACGATTGAAAGAATGTTCTTTAATTTGTTAAGGTTATAGTGAAAAATAAATAAAGAAAATAGCAAATAACATCAAATACAAAGTTGGTGAAAACAATTTTACTATTGTTTATAAACAACACCGAACACGATTGTAACGGAATTTCATAATTAAAAAAATAAATAAAATAAAACAGTGCCTAATTGTTCAATATCTTAAAAATATTCAATGTTCTTTTAATTATTTTTTTTTTCAATAATTTTGACAAATAAATTAAATGGAGACTTCAGAATATTTATTTATAGAGAGTTTTTTATAAAACGATAATTTTTTGTTAAATCTTAAATAATCAGGGAACGTCCATTTTAAAATAATTCAAATTTTTTTGAAAAATACCTCTGCTTTATTTCAAATATCCAAACCTCCAGAGGGTTGAAGTAACGATGAATAATTAATTTTAAATTTCCATTGCTATAAATTATAATTCGAATTACAATATAGTTATCAAAATCTAATTATACAGTGTACATTTAATTTAATTTACAGGTATCTATATAAAGACAGTATGCAATAAAAATATGAATAAACGTAATAGGTAGGTATGTAGTAATGGTCTTGTCTAGTAATATAGTTTAATGGAGTTTAATTAATTTTTTATAAAAGAATCAATAAAAAAAAATACATCGAAAACGTTGATAAAAATAAAACGATTTTCAGTTGACTACCCCAGCCCTTGAAGTATTATTGGTACATACGTACAGGTAAATACCTATAAAATCGCAAATGCTTTGTAAAATATGCGATGCTTAATATATCTCCGATACTAATATAAATATATGTTATATGTTAAGAGCTCGGGATTTTTTTTTTTTTTTTTAATTACAGTATGCAAATTATTTTTTATCGAGTGCCAATAATTGTATTACTCTTTATATACTTTTTTGCCGTTCGTACGTTGCCCGAACAAAAAAAAAATAAATAAATAAATAAATACAAATATATACGATAAGCTCAGCTGCACCGGGTATATGTAATATGTATATAATATATATATGGGCTGTGTAATTGACGGATAGAATATATTATTATTGTAGCGTGTATAATTTTAGCGGACTAATTAGAAATTATTATGCCCTTGCGTGCATATAATACAGAACAGGGGCGGACACCACCGTAGTTATACGCGTACACGTTCTAAATAATGTTAGTGGCGTTTAATCGTATTCATCAAGATGTTTCGAGTCGCGTGCATTTCGCTAGAATTTATATAATATAATGTGCAACAACCTGCGCACCGCGTATAACATAAGCGACGTCCCTGCGGCGGCTGTCTTCACTATTATGTGCAGTATGTTTTACAGATTATAATTTTATACGAATGCTCGCAACACCGTCATTACCTATATCATTATAATATATATAACGTTCCAAAGTCCCCGATTTTTCCTCTGATAATTAATTTATTGAAATTATGATTTGTGCAACGCTCCAATATAGAACCTACCCTTAAAGGGACATGGAAATATAGTTTTCGACGATTTAGATTTTTTATACGGTCCGAGGAGTATCCCGTGGCGGTACAAACTTATTTTATTCAAACGAGAGCTATAGCCTTTTTTCACAGGAAATTGTTAAGCAGATGGTTTGTATGTGGATATGTATAAATCAAAATTCGGAGAGAAGTTTCTGATTTATTTAAATGTTTAAACTGTCTATAATATTACACTAAGGGTAATAATATAGTCCTTAAAATATATTGTTTTCCAAATAATGTTAGTGGCGTTTAATTGTATTCATCAAGATGTTTCGAGTCGCGTGCATTTCGCTAGAATTTATATAATATAATGTGCAACAACCTGCGCACCGCATATAACATAAGCGACGTCCCTGCGGCGGCTGTCTTCGCTATTATGTGCAGTATGTTTTACAGATTATAATTTTATACGAATGCTCGCAACACCGTCATTACCTATATCATTATAATATATATAACGTTCCAAAATCCCCGATTTTTCCTCTGATAATTAATTTATTGAGATTATAATTTGTCCAACGCTCGAATGTAGAACCTACTCTTATAGGGACATGGGAATATAGTTTTCGACGATTTAGATTTTTTTTACGGTCCGAGGAGGAGTGTTCCGTGGCGATACGGCCTTAATTTTTTTAAACGACATCTATAGCCTTTTTTCACTGGAAATCGTTAAGCAGGTGGTCTGTACGCGCATTATATGTACAAATCGAAATTCGGAGAGAAGTTTCTGATTTATTTAAATGTTTAAACTGTCTATAATATTAAACTAAGGATAATAATATAGTCCTTAAAATATATTGTTTTCCAAATAATGTTAGTGGCGTTTAATCGTATTCATCGAGACGTTTCGAGTCGCGTGCATTTCGCTAGAATTTATATAATATAATGTGCAACAACCTGCGCACCACGTATAACATAAGCGACGTCCCTGCGGCGGCTGTCTTCACTATTATGTGCAGTATATTGTATAGATTATAATTTTATGCAAACACTCGCAACAGTTATTAGTAATAACTTATTAACTATATCATTATAGTATATAACGTTTCAAAGTCCGCGATTTTTCCTCTGATAATTAATTTATTAAAATTATAATTTGTGCAACGCTCGAATATAGAACCTACTCATATAGTTACATGGTAATATAATTTTCAAGAATTCAGATTTTTTTATACGGTCCGGGGAGTATCCCGTGGCGGTACAAACTTATTTTTTTCAAACGAGAGCTATAGCCTTTTTTTACAGGAAATTGTTAAGCAGATGGGGTTTGTATGTGCATATGTATAAATCAAAATTCGGAGAGAAGTTTCTGATTTATTTAAATGTATATACTGTATAATACACTAAGGATAATAGTCCTTAAATACGGTTTTACGTAAATACCGTATACCTAGTATTGACTCGGGATTTTATTATACCGTAACAATTTTTACAAATAATAAAATATTGATGGATTAATAATATAGTTACTATATAAAACGTTAAAATCACTAAAGCTCCCATATCTTACAAACTTAGAAATGTGGGTGGCATGGTATTGGTAAATCGCCCTGTGTTCATACAGATGGGTCTGTTTCCTTTTGTTCATTTCATGGAAAAACGTGAATATTTCGCGTCTCACTCTGTACCTGTATACTATGTGTGGTATATATATACATGGATATTGGGATCCTTGTTTAATTGTTTAAATATATATGTCACGTGTTCTGTATTCTAAGTCATATGGAACATCTACAACGTTCGTTACTTGTAGAATATAATTTTTTACTTTTTTCAATACCAAAATTTTTTTAAACAATCTTTCTTTAACACATTTTACAACTTTTTTTCACAAGAAATCTGTCGATTCGCTGTTTATTCCGTTGAATGCAGGATTCTATTTAAACATCAATAATCAATCGCTTATTTTTACATCATTATATTAATATTCCATACAATTTGTAAAATGTATATATTTTATTTTATTTTTAACAGAATTATTAGTCTTTATAGACAGAATTATTAGACAGTCCTTTTATAAAATCGTCTTATTGGTAACAACGTTCCTGTACATGCTTTGATCACGAACAGAGCACCTACGCAAATATTATAATAATAACGGTTTATTAAAATAAATATATAAACAGTTCAACTTCAAACTTATATTTGATTTTTTTATGATATTGTTATAAGAAAGTATTAGGTACTCATTATTTTAACACCATTGGATTTTATATTTTATTATTGCATCTTTGGACGGTTTCTATATTTTGTTACTATTATAATATGAGTGTTATTCAGTAAAGTTGGCACACCGATTTAATTGGTTCACATTAAACTGATCTCAAACCGATAATTACACATTATTTTACAGTTTGGACTCCATGACGAATCGACCACAGTCGGCGGTCGCTGCGGGATTGGCAGCTACGGTCGAATGATGTTTTTGGTTGATAAAAAGCACGCGACAGTCATTGTTTTCACACACACACATCTTTGGAGAAGAGCTTTTATATATTATAGGTTTTGCGTTTGCGAAAAGGGCGGTGGACGTGCCCGGTGGAGAAAAGCAGCGGAACGGGTCCGCGGGCGGTCACCGACCAGACTTAATACCTTCGGACCTTTTAAATTGATTCCAAGAGATGTGTGCGTATATAGTCGTAGTACAAAGTAGGAGAAGTAAAGGGAGAAAAAACCAATAAAGTGAAAATAGAACAGACACACACTCGCGCACACCAATATATATACGCACACACACTCGCGCAATCACACTCACACTCACCACAAGTCGTAGCCGCGGGCCGTAAATTATAATGGTAAATCAAAAGTCCCGAAGCTTCCTCCGCGTTTACTTGCTTTTTTTTCCTCCGTACCATAATAATATATTATATTATATACCTTTGCGCGCACATACAGCAGTACACGGGAAAGATAGGTTAGACGTAGGTATATAAATGAAAATAAAAAAACGAAATCTATTAAACCCATAGTTGATTTCGGTACGGCGGCCTGTTTAGCAGTGCAGTTCGGCGGGATACGTTTTCGGGAGCTCTCTTCGCCTCCGTGGCGGTAACCGCGGTAGGTATCTCTGGTATATGTACCAGAGTCGTCGGGGCCAGCGCCGCGAATAATCAACACGCGGCCGGTTGAATAATTCAAAGACATTTCGATGGCGTGTGTGTGTGTTCCCAGTAAGACGCGACAGTATTATACCTAAGCGCGCGTGACCTGTACGACCGGCAGACGTCCTTTTCGGCTGGACACGGTTAGGTGCGTTCCACGATAATATCCAATGTGGTGTAAAAGGCTTTTAGAGATAATTAAAAAAAAAAAAAAAAATAATGATAAAAAAATAACACGGCGCACGCGCGCTAACCCGAGAAGTCGCGTTATCGGAAAGAGTGGTTATAAAATATTTAAAAACAAAGAGCGGCCAATAAATTCGGCCGGTTGGTTTATTTGGCCGCGGCAGGAGGGATTGGTGCGCATCTCGGCGGCGTACTGCGTACGGCGAGGGGGTAATGGGCTAATTCAATTTTGAAACGTTTTAAACGAAATATATCGGTCCGTCCACGGTGCGATCCGTCTCAAAGATCCCGATAAATTTCAATTGTACAACGTAGGAACGATGGGCCAAAATAGGTATTGCAGTAGATAGATAATAGGTAGATTATATTAGGGGAGATAAAATGTATGCGTGCGTGTGTGTGTGTGTGTGGTGTGTGTGGGTGTGGGTGTGGGTAGTGTTTACTTACGCAAGACGAACGGATCGAAATTGTACACGACGTGTGATGCCATCGAGTTATTAATAAATCTTATTATCTTATTGATACGGTTCTTAGAACTATATAATATAATGTTACACTCATAAGTATATTAGTATTATACAATATAAACTATAAAGAGACACGGAGTGGAACATAATTTACTGCTTAAATTTCAAAAATAAAATTCCATGGATTATTTCTGATGACTGATACGTCACGTATGTTGTCCTTATGATATATTTTTAAATAATTTTTTTGACGATATAATAATATGATACATTCTATATAAAAATAAAACAATAATTAAATTCAGATATCTAGTAATATAATTATGTTCCATATAATTGTATTAATACCTACTATAATGTACCTATATAATATGTTTGTAGAGTAATATCATTGATTAAATATAATTTAATTATATTTTTAATCAATGGTACCTAATATCGTTGGATATTTTCTCTGATCATGTGAACCTCATATTTTCATTTTTTTCTACTTTGATCAAATTTACTTGTCGCGTTAATTAATTTTATATATAAATAAATAATTTAATAAAAAAATATATATAATAATTACTAAATTAAAACATTATTTATTTTATTATTATAGTTGAAAAATATACTTCATAATATGCCGTCTTGCACTTTATTTAATTGTAAACAAAAAATAAAGCTTTATTAATATTTCATATGTACATGCTATTGATTTTTAACCTGACGGTATTTTGTTTTCCTCAAAACAATTAATTAATTGTATTGATGGACACCAACAAGTGTTGACAGACAGACATCGTGCCGGTATCGACGAGTAGCAGCAGATAATAGTTATTTAACAGGTAATAGCAAGGGTCTACAAACAGGGATCGACGAATACTGACAAAATGACAAATAAAGACAAAACTATAGTCAATATACTATACTCGTGGGTTGTAGCGGGTACAGCGAACACAATTAAGAAAAGTTCGTTTGTGTGAAAAGTAAGTTAACCCTAATGAATAAATTCGTTATGGAAAGGTCGTTCTACAACGAATATCATAGTATAATCATTAGATTTATCGTTTAAAAAAAACTAAAATTTATATATCCGGAAAACTAACTTGGGCTTCTGGTTTATTTCAGTTCGCGAGAATGTTTTCATTCCTCGTCAGCCATACAATAGTATACACTATTAGCCATACAATTAATTATTTTTAATAAACATTTTTCTGCACAAGTGACAAGTGTGCACTGCGCACAGCCATTCTTGTTAATAATCTTAATGCAACGTATAATGTCGTGTTTTATAAATAACACTATACATTTATATAATGCATAATAATATATACAATAGATATACAGACTACCTAGTGTTATAGTTTATTATTATGCTCACTTCATACATTTAAAAATAATTACAATAATTAGGTATAATACAAGTAATATTTTATACGTTCAGCTATTTTCAAACTCTAATCCACGTTAATCATCATCATTATATTGTCATACACTGTACCGATAATGTCATTATTGTTTTTTATAATATTATACCTAAGACAGTGCATATGACATCCGCCCGATGCTGGCGTCGGAGTGTTGGCGGCCGCGAGATTTATATATTGTAATATTATAGAAACAATACAAAATATACGTTTTATTATTATTTTATATGCTATATGTATACATTATGAGATCATAGACTCCGTCCGTCAAAATAAATCAATTATATACAGGGGGTCCCGTGAGGATTTACCCATTGCGATATCTCCTGAAAAAATAGAGATATCATAATTCTGATTTTTTAGTAAGACTCACAAGGACAAGAACTACAAATATTTCATGTTTTAATTTATTTTAATGTTTTGGTAAAAAAGTAAAAAAATATATTTTTTTATTTAATTATTTAAAAAAAAAACGAAGATAGCCATTTTGTAGAGTTCATTTTTCTGAAAATACTGACGTTTTAGCATTTTGATTTCATTAATCTCCTGATTTTTAATATTTTTTCTAGTTTCTAGAAAAACAGCGTATAAACATATGTATATATATAAACATCGGAGCGATTAGCATCGGTGCGTTTCTTTGTCCTAATAATTACCTTTTAGAGCGGTAAAAATGCTTCAATCCCTCACTTTGAGGGTGGAATCTGGCAGCAAATTAGATCTAGGTGGCGATTTGGTAAGTAAACGGTACTTTTAATAATCAGAAAAACGACAATTTGTACGCAGAACATGTTTTTGACAAAATCATTTTTTTTTTTTTTATAGTAATTCAAAAATAATAACTGCAGACTTGAATTTTCACCAAATATTTACACTAATATTTTTAAACATTTAAAATTGTGTACTTCTTTAAGTTTTTTTTCGATAGATGTATATGATACAAATTTTTTTGTAAGTAAACATACATGAAAATGTAGTACAATAAGTCTGATACTTGCTGTACTAGCTATAGTTTAAAAATATCAAAAATAATATCAAATAATTTTGTAATTGGACATTTATAAAATTTTAAATTTTAATGGCTTAGGAGAGATAATTTAATATAAGCTTCATCTTTGGTTTTCCTTATCCCAAGCAATTTAAAAATCTCAAAAATACATAATGTGCACTTCACTTTTTATAGTCCTTTCAAGTTCAAAAGTTAACAAAATTGTATGAATAAATAAATTTAATAACAGTTTTAGTTATTTTGTTGTAATTCAAAAAATGTTATTCGCAGGAACTTGAAACTTTTCACAACCACGTAATTTATATTTACTATAGACACTGCAATTTTCAAAATACCTATTTAGATTAATTTTTACCTATATTTATATTCCAAACATATTCGTAAGGCGTAAGGTTATTGCCCTATAAGTTAATAACAACTATTTATATCATAATAATTATTAATTATTCTATAATATTATAATATATGCGATTTTTTTTGGGATTAATTAATATAGTAACCTACCGTATTACAATTTACAAATATAAAAATAAATAACTTAAGTACCTAGCAATATAAATATATTATAAAATATCCATAGAAAATATATAGGCTGCTGAATGCCGATCATCGTATGCAATAATTTATCATTGAATTACAGTTTATCATGTCATCCATTACAGTTAACTACTCAATGTCGAGGTACATTCCAAACCTACTATATAGCAGAGTGACCTTCTCGATTTTTCGTTTGAATATTTTGCCTTTATAAAAGTAGTAGACATCAATTTTATTCGAAATCGTCAGAAGTAGGTAAGTATATAATTTTCATTTGATCATTTAAACATTCCAGTCTTTTTTTTTCTAGATTTAAATAATTATTTGTTGAATCGTGTAATTTATTTTATATATTGTTCATGACTTGAATATAAATGTGCCTGGAAAAGTTTCGTTATAAAGACGTTTTTATGTGATTAAGATATTTAAAGTATAGAATATATATTCTTCCTATATGTTTAACTAACAAAATTGGTTCTTATAATATTACGAGAACCTCTATACCTACATGACCATAAAAATAATAAAAGTTCAGAAACTAACTATATTATTTTTTTAAGATATTCATTTTTGTATATTATAGTATACATTCACGTTTTTACTAATTCAGATATATCTTTTATCATTTATACAGTTTGTAACTTAGTAACTAAGTACAACAACTATAATAACATTTTACTACAAAACTATAAAAATAATAATAGACATTATAATAAAACATTAAAGTCTACATTATTCACCTTTATCTAAAATTTGTTAATATAAAATTGATGTTATTTAAATTATTCAATTAACCATTTCTTTTCTGTAAATTTACCTGATATTATTTATGCAATTCAAACATACATAAAATTGCATAGATCTAATCTGTTATGGCGTTTTCGTGTTACTTTGTATAAGCTAATATAATATATAGATATACACATTTTGAATTGCTACAAAAATATGTATTTGCATGCAAAGAGAGTATGAACGTCTGTAGCTAACTGTAATATAATCGGTTTTGTGTTTTATTTTTTTAAAATTGCATTTCACAGCTGCTAGTTTCACCCAAAAACCATAAGGTTAACATATCCTGCGGTCCAGATTTGACGATTCTGGATTTCCAAATCATTTGTAAGGCTAATATATCCAATATTCGAAAATCTAATATTTTATCAATAATCCATTCATTCGAAATTCTATTTCATAGTAATACAATACGTGTACGCACAGTACAGATATTATTATTTCATTTCAAAGTTTCTATTTGAATATACAAAATATTTGCAACCCGTATTATGTAGGTAATATATAGATATTTTTTATTAAATTAGTATTACCGATTACGATATTACAATTTGATTCCATATACGTTTATTTTGTTGTTATAAAACATGCAATAATATCAGCATTATATATCCGGGATAAAAAAAAAATAGTTATAGGGGGAAAAAATAATCGGTTTTTCTTCATTTTCCACTATTATATAAATATCACATTCTGACGAAACATAAATGTATTACACATATTAATATTTTATTAAATGTCCCTGTAATAATTCCAAAACTTTTTAGTGAAACCTGACATTTGAAACCATTATGATTTTAAAAAGGTCAAATTTTATATATAATTTATACGTGTATACATATTTTAATAATGTTGAAACCATAAATTAATAACCATATACTTTTAGTAGTTAAGCTCTAAATATGTTGTGAACTAAATACAAATCTGAACACCTTCAATATATATTTTTAGTTTTTATGTAACTGAAGGACGTAATTTGTTTTCTGTAAATAAATATAACTGTTCAATACACATTTGAATAATATAAATGTATTGTTTGAAAATAAAATAAAAATATACGTTCCTAGTTCCAATAAATAGCTTTAAAAATGATTTTGACGAAATATGAATACTCGATTTAAATATTTAACTATGTACAAAGGAAAGAGAATACTTACAGATATTCTTATCATTCCGATAGAGTAAATACAGGTAGTATAGAACAAAGTTACGATGCGAGTAAAATGAGTTATTAACATTTAATTGTTCGTTTGATTTACGGATAACAAACATTTTAAATAAAAACCTGATAGGTATATAACTTTTACATGAGTACCATTACGAATATAAGTATACAACCCAATCCTTTAGTCATACAACAAGTAATCGATTTTTTTATTTTTAAGTAATGTAGTATTATGAGCCTTTTAACGTACAATGGAAGTCGGACATTATTATATAAGTCAATAATCCACATCTAAAACGAAACGATAAAATATATTAGTCTTGGCCTACATATTTTGTTTGTTTTTTAAGCTACTAACAGTATACTTTAATTTCGAACATAATATACTATAAATATAATAATATATAAAAAGTAATAGCAGCATCATTGTATTATAATATATCAAATCCACAAAATATTTAATTGAATGATTCGTTGGATAAAGGAAATAATAATGAATACAGTACTCTAACTGACAAACCATTATTAACTGTACTTAATTCATATAAATGGATTCATCCGTAAAGTTTTCAATAACATTTACATTATTATAGGTACATATTGTTAGTAAATTTGTTATGAGGAACCAAATGATTTAATTAATATAAGTTAAGGCATATTCAATCTGAGCAAAAAGAATTGGTATCTACTACAAATAACTATTATTATAGCCTATTGGTATAGGTACTGTTTTTATTGTTATATTGAAATATAGTTTGGTCAGTTTGACTTTTCTATTAAAAACTATGAAAAAATATTTGATTTGTACACATTTAAGTCGTTTAAAACTTTTGTGCGAGCAATAAAAACAAAAAATATTGTTGAATCATTGTATAGGTAGTTCAACAAAAACAACTACATCTGAACGACTGTGGTGGACTGAGCATATGTGAAGAAATCCCTGCGTCATAATATTAAACGCTTCATTCATTTTATTGGTCCATAACAATGATTACTATAATAAATCATACCCCATACCTATGCAATAAATCGTGCATGGGAAAAATCAATTTTAACGTAAAATAAAAATAAAATTTAAGGACTGTCAATAGAATGTTGGTAATAATATTGTAGAATATAATAAAATGTGTTCACCAATAAGTTTCTTTGAAACAATCATATTATATGTACAAATAAATGTTTTCATATAGTTCGCATATTGACAGTTTTACATACATTAATATGTAGTATTATATAAATGATCTATATAATACGATGTATAAAACTGCTTCAATAACTTTGTGTGCGTCTAGACCTACATATAGGTACTCTTCACTCAAGAAATATACGCGAGACTAATAAAAAAACGTTTAGTGGAACGAAACAGATAATTTAGTGCATAGTAGTGTACTACTGTAGTATGTATTGTTATGTACACTCATCTCGGTTTACTAAAGTTGCTCACCACCACTAATATGATACAAATGTGATGTTTTATTTTTATTACATCAAATAAGTTTCGTGCAATTATTATTTACGTTTGATACAACTCAAAATTATAAAATATTCTGTGGTTTCGGTGATCAATGATAAACCATAAAATAATTACTAACAAATTATATTTTAATAATAGTCATTACTTACTAGTTACTATACTCATTTATTTGTAGAAGATAATTAAAAACTGTCGAAAATAAATCATATTCAACTCGAAAATAGCCTTAAAAATGTCAAAAAATGCACCAACAAGTAAATTTTTAAATATCTAATTTTTCGAAGAACAAAAAATAACAATTAGATTAGTATGATAATTAATCTAAACACATTTTCTACTTAAGGAACTACCAGCTACGTTTTATAACACCTAAAAAATGACATTGCTATTCAATCCTATACTGCTTATACAATAAATTGTGTATTAGGCTTTAATTTTGGGCAACGGTTTTAAATCTAAAAATTTGGTTATCTAAACTGACCAAAATAAAAATGTGTTTCGGGTAAAAACTGCCTCAACTAAAAAAAAAAAAAAAATGGGAGTTTTTAAATCCATACCTACAAATACCTACAATTATAAACTTAGCATTAACTACCTACCTAGTTATTAAGCTTTTGCGTGATTTATGAAATTTCTATTATTATATTATAATATATCGAGAATAATATTAGCATGATTTCCTAAAAGCAAAATAGCCTTTGCTTTATAGTGACTAGTTATTATTAATAATGAATAATTACCATCACATAGAATAACAGTCTAATATATCTATAATAAACATATTGTATGTACACTGTACAGCATATATTATGTTATATAATTGTTATATCCTACAACGTATTTCGCTAATTCAACAACCGTCTAAAACAATGGAAAATCAAATACTGTATAATTTCACACCATGATAACACAGAATCTAATTTTCGTTCTATAATATTCGGTAAATACCAGAAATAAACATATTTATTGTATCCATTTAGATAAATTATTCTTACTTTAAGGACAATAAACGGATTACTCCGACACACGATTCATAAACATATTTTCTCCGTCACCGATGTTAGAAAACAAAACAAAAAAAACATCCTTTCATTGTAGAAATTGTGTGAAACAATCAAACAACTAAGTTAAACCAAATAAAAAAAACACTTGCCAAGTCAGGAATCGGCATGTAAACTTTCTTGTTTTTAATTTTTAGAAATTTATTAACTGATATCACACCCAAGCGGTATAACAATTTGAATCCAGAAAAATGTCGGTGTGAACAGCCCCACAAAAAAATATTTTCGTTTTCATTTAGTGAATAGATCTCCGAAACCAGAGGGCGAATTTCGTTGTTTGGGATTTTTTAGATTCACATTGGTTAGGAGAACTGCAGTGCAAAATTTCAGAACTTTATCTTTAATAGTTAATTCATTACAAAAAAAAGTTAAAACAAATTTTATTGGGCGTTTTTTGATGTTTTTCAGCTTTACAGATTGTAGTGAATAACGATTGGAGATAAACTTCTGAAAATATTCACTGCACTTTTCCTAGCCAATGTGAATCTAAGAAGACCCCAAAAACAAAATCCGTTCTCCAGTTTTAGAAATTTACCTCGCTAAATGAAAAACTAGCAAAAAAAACTCTTTTTTTTTTATCTGTAAAAAATTTAATAATTTTTAAAAACAAATTTAAATTCCACATTTACTATCTAATTGATGGCCCTTTTTAATGAGTTATCAACAAACTTTCTAGCTATTATAGTTTAGGATAAAAGTTAAAAAATAGAAATTTAGGGACTGTTCACGCCGACATTTTTATGGATTCAAGTAGTTTTATCGCTTGGGTGTGATATCAAATCTCTCTCCTAATATTTTATATTAATAAGATAGCTAAATTACCTTCCCATAGTATCCTATAGTATACTCATCATTACTGAGTTACATTTTTATTATTTTCCTATTTAACACAAAATCTTGAAGATTTCAAAATCCAGACTTTTTTCATTTCAATTACCATACTTAATTGATTAAAAATCAAGGAAGTAACATTTGGTAATAAAAATGGAATGGAAACCCAAATACCATTATCTCAGATAAAAAAAAACATTAAATCAGACCAGAAATGGGTATACCAAACTAACACGTCATGGATTCTTGACGTCAATTGTGAGACATCAATGTAACAATCAATCACATATTTGACGATTGCAGATAATTTTACACAAACTAAAGAAAATAAAAATTGTTTATCTTAAAGCGGAAAATGTGGTCCAAATCCAAAGAATGAAGGTAAATCATTAATTTTTTTTTGGTCAAATCCAAATACTTGACACATTGTAGATAACAATAAATTATAATTCATATTATTATAACCAATTTTATTGTGAATATGACAATTGTGTTTTTATTGGTTATTATACTTGAACACAACATATTAATTTTTTGAATATTTGATAATAATATGTATATTAATATATTGTATATATATATATGCTAATGTCTTACATTTTTTGTCAAAGCCGAATTTATTCAATACAAATAAAAATAAAAAACAAATATTACATAAAAGCTAATGAGTTAATAGTCAATATTTCGGTAGGTACGAATATAAAGGTCACAATTATTTTAATTTTAATATTTTAATCATGTTTCATAGAGATATCGGTTTATGAGGATTCTATGAAAATTATCAAAGACAAATTAATTCGTATTTAAATTTCGGGTTATGAATTTATCATACACATGTAATCAAAGTTTGTGAACCTGTGACGTGTCCTTAAAATAATTTTGTGTGTGTGTGTATGTGTGTGTAGACCTTATATGTTTGATGAAAAATTACACAGTTTAAATTTCGTAGGTGCAGTGTGAATCAAATTAGTAAAATTATACTTTTAATGACAATAACGTTTTTTTTTTTAAATTTACTTTCCAAAAATTGTATGTAATCATAATTTGTGTATACACTACTATAATAATAGATGGGTCTGAAAAGGCTCAAATAAATGCAAATATTAATTACCTATATAGTATACCTAAATAGTAATTACCTTTACAATGAATAGGAAATATCATATTTTCCAGAATTATCCTATTTTCATGTTACTTATTATATTATAATATTATATGTATCAGATGCATATTATACAATAATAGTATAAAATAATATATACATTTTAACTCACCAAATTAAAATCTTCATCCGAGCACGATAAAAATGTATAATTTATAATGTTTTTTTTTTGTTCGTATCTTTTTATAAATTTATATCATCAATAATAGCATAACAGAAACAAAAAGAAACGAAATAACCAGTAGAATTTTATATCGTATAGAAAACCCGCTTGGAGCTACTCGGAAATTCTATTCGTGTTCAAATTTGAATGACTGTATATTATATAGTTTATATATTACATAGTCTCAGTGAGGATTTACCCTCTGAGATTTTACAATTCCCGGTGTTCATATACCCACAGTTCTAAGCCACAATATAGTTCCAGATCACTTTTGGCGAACATTATTATTAGTTACACGTCTTGTGATGCGAAAGCAGTTATCGATCTAATCCCCGGCTTGTTTCAAATCTCATACTGTTCTTTACATATATATTACACTATAGCGGTCGCCGAACCCGTCTTCGTTGCACTAAAAACATAATTAAAAATCCGTCTTTTTTTAAATATTATTTTATGTAATTGAGTAATATATTTTGTCTGTGTTTCGGCAACTGGAAAATAAATATAAATAATATTTATGTAAATCAACGCATTATTTATTAATTAATGAATTAATCAACCCGTTATATTTATTTTTTTTATAAAATATTGTTCCGTATAAAAACAAAACAATAGATTGTAGGTAAAGAAATTAAAATATTATGTTAAATTGAGATCGAATTAAAATAAAATTATTCTTATATAAATCAATTATTAATTATTTACTTTTACTTTAAATCTCGTTAGAATACCTAATAATGCAATTCATACCTATCGACTGCTATCGTACATCCAATTGATTTAGTTGTCAAACTTACAATACACTTATAATAGTATTATAACAAATTATTATGTAACGGATCCAAAAACAAAAAACCAATTTAAGCGATTTAAGTCGTGAGAGACAAATTAAAATGAAGTTAAAAACCTGACAATGATGCATGCGTGTGGACATCATAAACGTATCATATATTATACTACCATGTCAAACTACACCATAATATACATTTAGTAGTTGACTCATCTTTAAAGATTTGAAAAACAGTATAAAATATATGTTGTAAGTATCCAAAAAATAATATTATTTTTGGACTTTAAAAGTTAAAAAAAAGTAAATGAACACAACCGCGACACATTCATTAAAGACAGTATTGTGGGCAAGTTTCACTTCACTTTTTTGTGGGTGAAAGTTCGACGTTTTGAAGAGGGTAGTTTGTATCCCTCCGGGGTCAAACCAATGGTAAACCGCAACTTTTTTATTATTTTTTACGTACACTGACAAGGTACGGTATTCGGTTATTGACGTCGTAATCTATTTTTCACGTTCATTCTTTCGTTTTATTATTTTGACTTCGTGTAACTGTAAAATGCGATGGGGCCGAAACTTGTTTTCGCTTCCTATTACAGTAGACATACACCATTTTCAATAGATTTTGAGACTGAAACCGTATATTATACATATCGTATAAGTGTATCCACCATAATTTTGTAAATATACAACGTAACTTTTTAATAATTATTATAAATAAGTTTTACGCAGAACGATTGAACACAATATATGTTTATATAATATTATATTAACGCATACTTTTGGATAGTTTTTGTTTTTGATTTACTTATATTAGTTAATGATCAACTGATATTGATTTGAAATAGTGTTAGTAAATTCAATTCAAATTCAAAAATACAATAAATACAGTAGGTTATAAACTAATATGATAATGATTTCATCAAAAAAACAATTTTTTTTTTAAAAAAAAAGAACAGTCTATATTTTGCTGCTATAGGAATAATATTAAAAGCATAATATTATGTGATTTAACTATTACAAGATGTGTTTGAGTAGGTCATGAAAAAACCGAAAACATTTTATAGGACATATTAGGGTGCTTTTAAACAGGTTAATTTAAAAATTGGTATACAGTTTCCTATGAATCTAATAATGAGTAGGAAAATAAAAATTATTTATCATTAATTGAACAAATTACATATAATAACCATTTAGTATTATAGAAAATATTTTTTTCCACTGTCTTCTCAATATCCGATAAAATATTTTTAACTGTTTTGGGTTTAAACTAGGTGGCCAATGGTATTTACCACTCGACATTTTTATGTTTTCAAGCGACATAAATAATATCAATAAATGATGTACATGAAAATTTTATAAAATTATTACATTGTTTGTTATTCCGAGATATAGAAAAAAACTATATAAACGGACACTGGTAAATATTTACCACTTAAACACATTTATCCGTATAGCGACCAAATGATAAGGATAATGATGTTTCTTATACAGTATGACCGCATTGGTTATTTCATAAATGATATTCAATTTTAAATTTTAAATTTCAATAATAGGTGAGAAGGTTACACGGAGTTCATGGGAGAAAAAAAATTAAAAACACGGTGTTAAATATTATTATACCAGAGGCTTGCCAATAAACTATAAAGGGTATAAAGTTACCTTTAAATTAACTTATACAAGAAGTATTGAATATTATACATTGTTTGATAAAATAATTATTATACTTAACCATAAAGTTTTGAATAAATTATAAGATATAGTTTTGTATATATAAATACATTTCGTTTTCTAAATGTATTAACTTATTTTAATTTATTCCTTATACTTCAAAGTTATACATTAGTACATACCTTGGTTATTTAATCAAATGAATCATAAAACAAAGTAAAAACAAATCCAATTACGTTTATTAGATGTATGAAATAACTTAATCATAAATAATATTTACACCAGTTTATTGTTTTTAAGTATATAAATAAATTGTTTTATATAATAAAGTAATATAAAATGTATATTGTCGATTGTATTGTATCATAATGTTTCAATAAAACTTTAAAGATTGATAATTGATACAATTGAGAACGTTAACATAATATGCAAAAACTCCATTAAACTCTTTAACACCAAAAGAAAAAAAATTAACAACGATAAGTAAACATTCCCGAAGCCTATCGAAGCTAAATAAAATTTAGAATGTATCAAAGGAATAAAATTAAAATGTGTAGTAATTATTCATAAAATTAGTCTTTAATTTTTAGAATCATACCTTTATGAAATCGCTAGGTACGCTAGTCGTTAACTAATCATACCATTCAAATATACATAATAACAAGCAAGTACACTGTATTAAAAAACTGAAATAGTTAAACATTATAAGAAACGGTATAAAAAGAAATGAATTAACCATTCAATTTATATATAACAAAAAAACTACAGGCTAAACAATCAAATATCAAGAAATAACATATAATGATATAATAATAATCTCATTTTATTGTATACAAAATTCAGGACTTGAAACCGTTAGCGGTAACCGACATTTTTTTGGATACCGGTTACCGATTTTATACCGGTCCTGTTGTTAGCGGTAACCAATTACCGGTACTAGATTCAAAATTACAGGTTACTTTTAAGTGATAACCGCTTCCAAAAAATGTCGGTTACCGGTAACCGATTGAATACCGGTTTTCTAAAAAAAAAATTGTACTACACATTTTTACCCGTATACTTAATACAATATTCGTGTTGTTATAAGAATCATGCTGTTTTTAGATTTCCTAGCACAATATACGATGAGGGAGACCGGGATTATCGACTATCGAGTACCGTCATTACCAACCAACGATATTTTATGTTAAAGGTAGGTAGGAAATAGAAATGTAGAATACCAATTATTTGAATTATTATTACAAGATAGACTAGGAAAAAAAAACGAAGACATAATAGTACGATTAAAGAATAGTTTTAAGAAGTTATTATTTATCAAACCATTAGTAGCTACGAGCGTATAATCATTGATGTAGCTAAAATAAATTAAACATAATATTATTATAGTTCATACGTAATGGTAGTCAGTATTTATAAATATCGGTAATCGGTTCTTAACCGGTTAAAATATATTACGTTATTATAACGTTTTATGTTAGCTGAAAAATTGTCACGGTAACCGGTAACCGATAACCGGGAGTACAAAAAGTTTATAATAACGGTAACCGATTATAGGTTCCCCAAAATTTCGGGAAATTACCGGTTTCAAGCCCTGGGCTACAAATACGATGTTATAACAAAATGTTTACAAATTGTTAAATTCAAATTTTGTCCATTATATAAAATTTTATTTACAAAGAACGGACGACTGGTGTGATGAAGTTGATATGAAAAAGTTGTTAAAATAATTAAGTTTTTTAATAGCATAGTTATAGTACGCGTAGGCATTAACAATAATATATTAGTTGTTGATCTAAGGTGTCTGCCTGTTATTATCAAAAAATATTATTGAAGTGGTGTTCAAGTCTAAAATAAAATTATTGTGTCTACGTGGCGTGCAGGTTCAGATATACGTCGTTGCCGTGAATGTATTTCTCTATAAATTTACAGTGATATGTTAACTTTAAAAAACGTGATGGAAAAAACATTGAATGACAATTGACACAATTGCGTCTATAGTGAATAAAACGAACAGATAAGACAAAATATTGCTACGTTACACAAATTCGTTTGAGCGCGAGACAAAAATACAAGAAACAGATATAAAAAAAACCACGAGCGCTTGAAGAGAAAAAAAGGATAAGACTGTATAATATGGAATTATATTATGTGTTATGCGTAAGTACCAGAATTGAACGTATCTTGCAGATGGATAAAATGTTGAGGGCCAGGTGAAAACTATTTGTTAGATACTTTCCCCGTAGGCGTGGAAGAAAATAGGTTGTGGTTTAGCCGTCTAGTTGAAAACCAGCCACAACCAAACACTGTTACCGTTGACATCAACATAGTAAATAATTTGTCTGAAGGTGTTTGATGGGAAAAGCATTCGGTTACATTCTGTCGTGAGTTCGTATAAAAATTTTTATTGGACTGCTAAAATATCGTAATATGCTAAATATTCGTATTTCGTACAATATACGCATACCTAAACGACTCATAATACTTAATAATAATTATTGTTGGGAATATTTTTTTTTGAAATACACATTTTTCCTAAAACGTCATATTATATATAATTAATGTAAGACAATAATGTAGTAGTATGAATATGGAAGCGATTACGTAAAATAGTCCACCCTTCCCCGTAGGCTATTTCTATAATAATAATATAATATAATATTTGTATGCTCACATTAATGATCATATTTTACGATTAAAATGACCCAGGGGCGTAATTAGGGGGGGATTAAGGGGATAGATCCTCCAAAACTTTTTTTTTTACTGCTAGCATTTTGTTTTAAGTATTGATAATGACCATTGATGTTTGCTAAAAACGTATATTGCCGACGGCTGGATGCATAATGAGCCTATACAACGTTCCTTAAAATCCGGAAATCGCGAGTACAAACAATAATAATTATAATAATATCATGTCCACACGGAGGCTACTGACGAACGGTACGTATGAAATGCACAAGCGTATAAAAATCATTCGATACTGAAAGTCTAAAAGAATCGATTGGAGTTTTCTAGTTTAATTTTTGTACTATTTGGTTTCTTTTACAGACAGTAAATTCAGCTAATCTAAAAATAAAAGAAAAAAAGAACCGAGACCTAATAAAGGCCAAAAACTATTGCACGTGAATTGAATATACCTATATATGTATTCAGTATTGCGATCTAAACAATGCCGAGATTCCAATACCAATCAAATGTCACGGATATAGTTCAAATACAATTACAAAATACGTGTCTGGAAAAAACGAAATTAGTTTATTTATTGGATTTTGAGATGATAAGCCAAATTGTCCACATCTAATAACAGTGTTTTATTGCAGATCGAATGTTGTAGTATTATCAACGAAAAGTTTAATATTGTTAAAGTATCATTATAGTCCATAGAATAATATCTATACATTATTTTAATTTTATATTATTCGTATTTAGACGATATTTATATTATACTACAATCACTTTTCCACCTGCACAATTTCATGCATTTTTATCATTTTATGTCACACAGAACTGTACAAACTTAACCCGAAACAAATTTATTTATTGAAATGTTTGCTACTTTAGATATTTAAAGTCTACTATAAAAAAAAAAAGTAAAAAAAGACTATGATTAATATTAAATTGTATTGGATTTGACAACACCCCCTAAGAGCCCTGGAAATATGCGATAAATCTACGGTTATTATTCATTTCGACAAACGTCAATATGGAAAAAAAAATGAAGAATGACATGCATTGTTTATGGATTTTAACATTAAGCAAAAATATATGTATAGCTATATGGAAATTTGAAATACAGCAGTGACGGCGGAGAATGAGGATGCGTTTGACAAAACAATTCAGTTTTATCGATCCCGACCGTACCAATGTATTCTAAAGACTTTTTACTCTGACATGACGGCCAATTAAAATATCCGAGTACGCTCCGAGCAGATTTTCATCAGCTAATGAAGAAATTATCGAAATTCGTTTGAATAAAATAATATGGTGACACACCTGATGATTGTTGAAATAGTTTCGATTAAAATGTTAACTACAATGCACAACATTGTTATCGACCAATCCGAAATATTTCATTTAAAGTATAAATAAACATAATATAAGAGAGACATAATAAGAGAAACACAATTTTTTCTTATTTGTTAAGCGTACGCATGTCATGTAGAAATATTTAATTGATGCTGTAACGTCTCCTCTTCACCTGGGCTCTTACCCGTTCAGGTGTCGTTCTGTTTTTATTAACGAGGTCTAGGAGACTCGACCTCGGTGTGTGATATTATCACTAGGGATCAGGATTACCTTATGTGAAGCAAAGTACTCAACGTAATATGTATATATGTATATCTGTTATTGAATATTAATGTATATTATTATTATCTACTACAAGTTACAACATCGAAAGTATACTTATAAATTATAACTCCGGGTTACCGATCAGGCCATGGTGTGACGTGGGTGCCGATGTCCAAATGTGGGTTGAGGCGGTCGTCCGCGGGTCCTCTTCAGGTCGTTGTCAGCCCTCGAGTTCCACTATCGACCGCCGACTATGACTCTTCATTCTTGACCATCCAACTATCGACCGCCGACTATTAGACTCTATCGACACCTAACTGTCGATTCTCTCATAACTATCTATCGACAGGCGTCCGGGTCAGCTATTTACACGATGTGAGCTTAACATCGCGTCAGCATAATATATATTTCATACATATATACACATTTGCAATTACTAACACTCAGCATATTAGCCGTGCTCAACGTAGGGAGTAATGTACGATGTCGATGACGATAATCGTTACAATGCCATGACATAAATATTATAATATATTAGTATTATAACACCGAAAGGCAGGGTACCGTCGTCGTATAGTTACCGTCAACTATTTTCGTTCAAATTAATTTTCTTTTCATTAACCATTTCGGTATTATAAATGCACGGTTGTTGCAGGAATTTCAGGTATTTTTCGTGTATTTCTAATTTCTATTAAATATTCATGTTTAGCGAGGAGTAGAACTGGAATGACATAAGTGCGCACAAAAACAGTGAGACAGTTGTAGACATCCACATTAAGGGTCGGATTAAGGGATAGTTTTCGTAAATCGTAGGTCATAGTCGTAACACCGGGTATTTGTTCGGTTGTCATTCAAATTTTAAAATTTTAATGATTAATGATTTTAATAAATTTTCAAATTTAAAATACACCATATTATAATTTACAGGTTATGTATAAAAACAATTAGGAATGTCCGCACTAGATTCGGCTTTGCAAACGGTAAAAAACTGTTAGTTTGAACGTATGGTCGATCGGCAAATTTTCCCGAAAATATATAAACATAAAAATTTATTAAGGAATATCATCATTATTTTAATTTTAAAATAATTGTATATGTATTGTACACTTCAATAATACATTTATTGTAAGGCTGTAACTTATGAAGCATTTATTAAATATGCAAAATCGTAACTTTTATATTCTACAATACTGTGTATTTGTGTATAAAACATTTCTATTATAATTTTCACTCAAGGAAGTCACTATACAATAATTGTAAATTTAAAAATTAAATATATTAATTTATTTTTATTTTTCATAAAGATGAAATATTTCAAAAGAATATATTTCATGAAAGTGTAGAACCTTATAAATACATTATACTACAAAGTCGGGAATAGACGAGAGAACCCATTTACCTAACTACCACTGATAATATTTTATAAAACATAATAGTCAGATAATAATTATAATGTAATTACTCATGTCACCACAGGTTTATTTTTATAATCTTGATTCATTCATTCCTTAACATTTTTAATGACCTATCCGCGAAAACTTGCAGAATTATAAGTGGTTTATAAAAAATATAATATTAATAATAATAATAATAATAATAATAATAGTATAATATATTATATTGTGGTTTTAAGACCTCAAAACTATTTTGAAAGATTTTTTATACAGTACATGTCGGGGGCATAACATTGTGTACCTATACCCTGTGGGCATCGAGCTTTTTGATCCGGGTCAGGATGTATTATAATAATATGCTGGTTACAATCGTATACACGGCCAGACGTCGTATTGATTGTGTGACTAGAGATAATAAAATTATAATATTATTTTGCGAGTATTATCATGACACGTTGTGACTTACAGGAGAGCCACAGGTTTCGCGTGATTTGCCGACGACGGCCAAGCCCGCGGGTATAGGTACCGCACATACCTAGGTATATAGCTATGTACTAAATACGATGTATATATATATTATATAAGTACCGCATCACGGCCGACGGGCATTCGCAATAATTAAAAGTCGTATTACGTCTCGGCCAGATTTTTACCTGAGACGTGACCGAATTTCTCGGCCAGGCTATTAGTCTGGGGAAATCATTCGCCCATCCTCCGGCCAGCCACCCACCACACGGCTCTGCTCGTCGTTCACTGTATATACGCGGGCCCGGCAGATCTCCGTCACGTTTGTCGAGATTGTTTTTGCGGATCCCGAAGAGACTATGAAAGAGGGTTGAAGGAGAAGAGAGAGTGAGAGAGGGGGCTTGAGAGGGAGAGGCACGCACGCACCCGACTTTGTTGCGGCGAGACCCGCGAACAAAAGTGTATATGTAATTAACAATGTTATCTCTGGGACGCGCAAGTGTACGTTTTTTTTATTTTTATTTTTTTTTTCTTTATGATTAATCGAAAGACATATTATATTATATTATAGTACCTACCTATATACATGCGCAATTAAGTTATCGCGTAAATTCTCCGAACACTATCGCGATGCTTTCACTCGATTTTTTTACAATATTTCGCAGTTGACGTGCGTGTACGAAAAACAATAATATAATAGCTACTGGAGGCACGCGTATAATAATATTGTGTACGATGGCGATTTAAGGTCAAACCAAACGAATTTATATTATTATTAATTTTATTGTTTGACATTGGTCGCGACGGTTGTGTCGTAAATATAGCGTATTCAACCGAAAAATTACGTCTTTAAATTTCTGTTTAAAATTAAAACAATAATAATAATAATAATAATAACATTAGAAATAATATAAATTTTAATTTAATTTAATAATAGTATCTTACGCTGGATAGTGGGTGGGTATATTTCACGTAAACAGAACAACAATAAAGAGAAAAATCCGCTATGGCTTGAACTATTGGAATTTATTGATGTAACCTAAATCTATACTATAGTAATATTATATGTATAATGTATATTATTAGACTATAATAATATCTATTAATATTTTTATTTTCTTTCAAATGTAAATACTGGCTATAAATATAATATTAATAATTGCAATGGAATTTATAATTAATATGATATTATTATACTATATTATAATCATGATTTGTTGGTAATCAATGTTGGTGGATAATACTCTGCAGGATACTATGATAAAATATGTAAATGTATGCTTTAAGTTACAATTAATTAAGAGGCAGTAGCTAAAGGAAATAATGATTTCATAATCAAGGATACGCCTTTATAAATTAATTTTCAAAAAATTATGAACCATATTATAATGATATTATATGAGTTCCGTAATATTAAAAAATAATTTTTATTTCAAAAACTTGAACATTTAGTGTGAAGTTTATCATATTACCTGCTGTATTTAATTTGATACACTGTATCATAATTTATAATGTATTCATAATTCAAACAGTTAACTCAAATTTAAATATAATAGAATAAATTGACTTTTAATTTCTATAATAATTTGAATGAAAAACACAAAATAAAAAAATACAAATATTTTTATAATATTGTTATTATTTAACATAATAATTTAAACTATATGTAGATTACAATAACGTTAAGTTATCGGAATACATATTATAACGTAAAACGCCTGCTGAAATAGGATAATATACTATACAACTATTTATTATAAACATAGTTAACTAATTGAACTCTGAATTTCAAGAATAGAAATAAAAAGGCGGGTAATTGGACGTCACTCTGCTGTACAGTAGGTTACAAGTGGGTCAATGTATAATGGATTGTATTGAATTTGAATTCAATGATATAATATCATTGAATAAGAAAAACGATTCTGAGCGGACACTGTTTGTCGGTCTGGATTTTTTATATTGTTATTATTTATTTTAGCCTGTAAGTTAAACTAGTATTATAATATTATAATTTTTATTTGTTGATATTTTTTGTTGATAAACAAGGCACTACAAATTAAAATCCAATTTTTAGCGGTTTTTGGATATTTTTCGGTAATTTTCTCAGTGTCATTAAGCACTATTGCGAAAATCGAAAAATTATCTTTTTAAAGTACTTACCATCTTGATCCGATTTTCTAAAAGATAAGGTATTAAATGTTAAAATCAAAGCACCCCTTCCGGTAGAAATATTGTATACCGGATAAAAAATAAATGAATAAATAAACACCATTGTAAAACCACTAGCTTCCTCGCTCCGCTCTGAATCTAAAACAAATTACTTATCATTGAGTACTACTAGTATTCAATTAAGTGTCTTGTGTCAGCATGTATAATGTATGTATTATTATAGTAAAGAAAGAACGCATATTATAATAAACAATTTCGTTAAAAATGGAGAAAAAAAAATTAGAAATGTATAAGCAGAATAGAATTCGGCGTTCAACATTTACGTCGTAGTATCTTAAAAACGACTAATGTTGGAACTCCTCCAAGTCTATTCACTGCGTCCCCCGGACCGTCAATTTATCTAATATGAAACGCCGGCCACTAAACGCTGAATCGAATTAGTATACCATGTACACCGTTGTGCTCGGTATGTTTCCACGGGAAGTCCATATTATATTCGATTCGGTATGTCCATTCAGCATTCAGAGCAGAGGCGGTTTTAGAGAAGGTATATAGTGGTGCAAAACACAAACGGTCCACATCCACCCACTCCCGCCCCATTGACTATGGAACTTTAAAAATAAAAATAAACGATGATTTGATGAATCAACCGCACGATTATCACTAGTTACTTTATCGACATTTAAACATTAAATAATCATATGCATTCTTAGGTCAGAAAATTTTCGACTAACCAACCCCCCTCCCCCACCCCGTCATCAAATATATCGAAGATGCACTGCACCAAAAATGGTATGATGAAACAGCTTGTCTCTGATCCGGAGGGTCAGATGTCCGTCGCTTTGAGTGGCACATCTAGGTCAATGGTGCGTGCTGGGTAAAACGTATATAGATGATCGCTACGACACGACATCGGATTGCGTTCGTTTCGAGGAATGAAAACTTCCGAAATCGTACTCATCAAACGTAACACAAATCGTAGTGCTTTTACCGAATTGATGTACGATAACGAAGCGTATATTAATCAAATATTGCAAATTTAATAAACTTAATTCAGGATGTAGTGCAAATAGTTTAGTGCAGTTTTTTTTAATAATAAATATTCCATGACTAATAAAAAACGCACTGAAGTATATTATCACCACATCGTGCACTAGAGTTTCCGGCTTTCAAGTTAGTATTAGCATAATACTGTACAGATCATGGCGCGGTGGTTATACTCGGTGATATCTATTAAAATTGCCTATTGGTGCGTAAAATCGATCAAGTATAAAATTATTAATTATCTAAAAATTATCATAATTTGATATGATCATACTGAGATGATTATTATTGGTTAGATTTTAAGACTTAGTACACATTATAAAATAATATATTATAATACATTTTATTTAAAATATTTTAGAAATATCAAGAAAAATAATTGTTTAATAAACAATTACTAATTTTGTTGATATAGTTTATTAACTATTAAATGAAAATACCAAACACTTCCTAGATTCAATTCTTACATTACTTAATAATTTCCGATTAAAGTTTTATAAAACAAATTATATACATTTTTTTTTTTACATCGCGTGTATCGATTTAGAACTTTATAATTTACTATTGAAAACTTTACTTCAATGTGTATAATATCTTTTTAAATTCTTATAAAGTTACAAATTGCTTTGCACCACGGTTAAACACAAATTTTAGCTTCTTTAGGTTATTCACGAGCACTTAATCTATCAATAATTCAAAATTATTACACATAATTCTTGAAAATATAATATTTTTCAAACTCTAACTTAATGAGTATATAACAATTCGATGAACTTCGTTTCCCCAAACTTTCGTGTTAGATTAAACATATAAAAAGTAATTAAGACGCTACAAGAATATAAAGATTAAACTAAAATCAAACTCGCAGTACGCAAATTATTATATAAATAAAAAAACACGAACATAATAATGATGTATTTATAGAATAAATATAATGTCAATAAACTTGCAGGTGAAATGATTAAAATTAAGATAAAAAACTGGGGAAGTACCTTTGCTGCTATTATGTATATAGTAAGGTATTTAGTGTACCTCATCATTGTGTAGGTCACTACGTAATGGATGTGTTTTATTCGAATTTAATAATACGAAAAATGAAACTGAATAGAAATAAGGTGTCAACCTCTATTTCCATGGATATTTCATTATTTATTTATATTACTAGATGCCAATTATAGTACTACTTCATTTTACTATTAGTAATACGGGATAAATAAGCAATAGCTTAAAATTAATCTAAATAATTTTAAAATGCCATTGCGCATAATAAAATATAATAATAAACGAACAACCTTTAAGTCTTCACAAATATTTTTTACTTCCAATACAATATCTAAAATAGTTACGTATTCTTTGTTTAAATATCCAATTTTGTCAACATTTGAAATTTAAAATCTTATAAATAAAATCCTGCTCATGAAGGTATTTTTAATATTTTTAAATTAATATTATAATAGTAACATATATGCGATCTTTTATTAGATTTTCATGCATTTTTTCCAAGCTAAAAACATTTTTTCAACATTGAAGAAAAAAACTGAAAAAATTAAAAATTTTAAATGCTTATAAATAAAATTAGTCTGAATATTTTGAAAAGAGTGTAGAATGTGAAGAATTAAGGCTTAGCAACAGTTGTTGAATGTTATATGCAATAGACATTATATTATACATGATATACATTAAACATATTATACTTAAATTAAAGGTTTCATAGACATTGCATAGGTCTTTGTCGAATGATATTCACTTTACTCTTTTACTTGGAGGGATATCATTGAATGGTAAAAAAACCGTAAACCTTTCTATGTGGAAAGTAAAACATTAAAAACTATAGTTAGTCGAATATTTAGAACTATAACAATTCTATTTTTTTCTTTTTAGCTTCTTTTAGTTTTGTTTAACCATCACTAAAATATAAAATAAAAACTTAAAAATAATAATTAAGGTGATTCGTGAATCTTTGGCGGTATACATGAAAACTTGGAAGAACAAAAAATCTTAATTAATGTTGTCAAAAAAAACTTTAAGTACATTTTTAAAATAATATTAAATTTTTTCTCTGAAACCGAATAAATATGTTAACAAAGTATAAAATACTTAACACATTTTATAAATTAAAAAAAAGTACGGTCGACTTATAAGTTTTCCGTAATTTTAATAGAATTTGATTTTAATGAATGAAAATAATTGTGTTACACTAAGCAATAAATAACAAAAAAAAACAATGAATTTTTTATTTGGTTAATATAATAAAACGTTTTAACTAGACCTATGAATGATTCGAATCATTAAATAACTGAATAACTCTAAACATTAGAATAATAAAATAATAATTATACTATAATAATAATGAATAAATGTTTGGTTATAATAAAAACTGATACAATATTGTATAGTATCTATATCTGATATTTTTATTATGGCCAGATTATATCATATTATATCGAATATTGCTCATCAAGGGGTTCGCAAAACAACTTGACAAGTTGAAAACATTTGTAAACATGTCTATTAGTATTATCGATGATACCTATATAGTTGTAGATATAAATTGTATATGGTTTAAACCTTTCTTTTATAGATTTAACTTAAATCATAAATGTTTAAAATGTATTATTAAAAATAATAATGGCGAGGACTGGCTTTTGCTGTGTGGTAGCGATTTAGAATGTAATTTGTTAATGTGAGAAATAATTAATGTATTGAATTTGAATCCAATGATGAATCGGTGTATATAATATATTATACGAAAAACGATTCTGAGCTTGGATGATTTTAGGAAAATTCGGTATATATTTCCTAAGATAGTTCATTATAATATGTTAAATTTATATTATTATTAGTACTTACTAAATTCGTTAGAGGTTTTCATCATTTTTGCGCATAACATAGCATAATATAAATATTATGTTAAGTGCATGATATTTGTAGGGTCGTCCGTAAAATAAAATAGAATAACTAAAATCCCGCGGTGTCCTAATAAGATAATTTATTTAAGTTTAAACAATATTTTTATGTTTTATTCGGGATAAATAAACATATAAATTAAAACAATAAATTGTGTAAAGCAAAAGCCTTCATAGAATTTAATTAAAAGTGCACCGGTCAATAAATAAAACATGGTTTAAGTTACAGGGGGTAATAAAGAAACTTTGAAAAATATATTTTTTTTCTTTTATACAAATATATAGATACAAATCACGTAATATATATAAACTAAATACTCGTATGTATCAAAGTCAAATTTACAGCCACTGTCTGATTTCCGACAAACATTAAAACCTGCATAGATATACATTTGAAATGGTTAATTTATAATGAACTTGGTTAGTGTGGCAAAATGTGTAATATATACTTCATTCGGGACAATACAAATAGGAGGTTATTTATAACTATGTATTTGTATGTATATATAAAAAATGTATGATACTGCTGCAGTTGTCGGGTGGTCCATTAGTGTGGGTGTCTTTCTTTATATTTAAGACCAACGATAAATCATTTCATTCGAAAGTCGGTGCTCGTGCAGGATCACCGGACAATCATGATCAAGATTTGTCTGGAAACTATTGGTTATAGCTGAACGTTTTCGTAATTTTTTAAAAATTAGTGTGATGAAATTCGGAACATTTAAAATTTTTTTAACTATCTATATATTACCTGTGTCCAATTTCCCAATCTAGAGAAAAGTCACACAGTCATTCTATTCACTCTGTTTTCTAGACCCAAACTGTACTTTTTGAAACGACCCGTAAAAGTGTAAACGCACATTATTCCGTAAGACCGATACCAACACAGCTGCGTCATTTCGTTTCGATCCAAAACTGATATGTACAGGTGCCTCATAATATACATGACGATTCAAATAACACAATTTCGAAGGTGAATCGTGATGGAAATCATATTTACTGAAGTGCCTAGTACATATTATATTATGTTGATTATTACATTGGGCCATTATTTAAAGTCCATAATTTCACTTGTGGCACGCCTCTGGTGACTTAACAAAGTGCTCTCTTAAACGTATTTTCGTCACCTATGATTTTACTCGGTATGCAAACAGTCGTCGTGATCGACTAGAAACGATCTGTTGCTACAAAATTTAACAGTTAATCCAATTTTTTGATCTTAAACTTTAACAACAATATTATAGTTATTTGATATAATTATGATGCGCATATTTTATTTTTATTTTGCACAGTCCCGTTTGTTTTAGAAAATGTATTACCTATAGTATTGGTTAATTCAATTTATTATAATACAATTGGTCGGATAAGTTTTTCTCTTTCCTGTTCATATTCAAGCGTCATTCTGTAATATAATGTGTTTAAATGTTACTTGGGTCCGGAGTTTGGTTCGCCGGGCATTTAGGTAGGTAGCTGCAGAACTGTTCTTTAACAATAAAGTTTTTGGTAACTATCATGGGCAAGTTAGGTAGATATAGTTCTTAATCCACTTAATGTACATATTAATTTATTAACGAATAACTAATGGCGAAGTAGGTTATGCGAAAATCGATTTGTTAAATATAATAAAATAAAATAAAACAATAATAGGTATAGGTATTTAAAATACGTAGGTAGGTATGCTCTTGGCGTGAAAATCGTTTCAGGGACCGTCTATTATAATACCGTAGGGTCGTAATATGCGTAAAAAAAAAAAATAATAATATACCGACCCAACACCACTACAACTATATGTGTAGGTAGTGAAAAACGACAATGGCGACGTTGCCGTCGTTGCGCAAGATTAAACACGTCAATGCAGTAGTTTAAGGCCCCAATATACCTACCCCGCACCGGAACAACACGCGATTCCCGCACACATATAGCCTCGCGAACCGGAAGATACCTAAACATTATACACTGTATATATATACCTATACACTCACACATTATATTATTATTATACGACTCGCGTTAACAAGATTTATTTGCGGACCGTCAGCGGCATCAGGTGCTGAGGGCTCCGAGTTAATTAGACAATTTCTGTGGGCTCTCCCGGAGGTGTAATATGGATACGGCGCGGCGGCGCAGGCGGTGACGGTATGTTCATTAAGATATTCAATTTCCAAATGCCAGCGATACACGCTGCAGTACACGCCGCCGTACGGAAACATCGATTCGAAAGTCGGCCCTGTTCCCATATATCAAGTATATATTACAATTATTATAATATACGGACGAACGAGAGAGCGCATACCTCGGTAGTGACTTTGGATGGCGCCCGCCGGGAACACGTGTTCTAGTGGCCGGGATGGAAAGGGATGAGGAGTAGCAAAGAGTGATTTTGCGTACCTACCTATACCACCGTAGATCAAGACTGGATTAACGAGTGTTTGTGTGTGTTTTATATATATAGATGTGTGTGTGTGTATTATATATATAATAATAGTCTAAAGCCTTCGGACCTCATTTGCTGTTGCATAATTTTAAGTAAGAAACGTTTCGTTCCCGTTTTTCGTTGAACCATTTTACCGAGAGGTAAGTAGCTTAGCCGAGTATAAAAAGTACAATTTATTGTAAAGACTTTAGACCGAGACAAAAATATAATAAATAAAGGTTGGTGTAGGTAGATGAAAACGTTTTTATATTACTTTTTCGAAAAAAAAAACCTTATTAAATTTAACGACAGTTATCAATGACTTATTTCAAGATTTTTTTTTATTTATTTATTATATTAATATCATAACAATGATAAATTGTATTTACTGAAAAAAAAAAATAGAAAATTTATATTTTAGATATTCGTTTATGATATTAATGTTTTTTTTTTTTTTATTTCGTAAATAATTACAGTGAAGTCGTATAAAAAAAATACACACATTATTGGTTTTAATTCATAAATCGGTCTCTCTTTTATAAATATATATTTTGTTAGATATATACATATATGCATATAGAAGTCCCTTAAATGTATAACCCTTAATCCGGGGATGCCTGGGTGACCACACTGCGTTGCAGCAATGAGAGGTAAAAAAAAAAAAATAATAATAACGAAAAAAATTGAGTGCCCTACGACAAGAACGATAGCGACAATAATACTATTATGCGCACAATATTAAATTATTTTATGTGCAATAACCGTAATAACACTAACGATAATAATAATAAAAAAATTAATAATATAATAACAATAATGAAATCGCCGTACGTACGGACGCTGTCGAGCCCAGCCCCGTCGTATTAACGGTTCAAAAGTCCTTAGTGCACGCGACTTCCCGTCGTCACACCACCCCGCACCAGCACCACTTTTCTATACGGCCAAGCCTTTTTGACAACAAAGACGTCAAACAAAACATTATTTTTTAAACGTTAATTATACACAAAACAGTCCTTTGAGGACGATTACGGGGTGACTGATACCAGTCCACCGTGGTGGTCGCCGAGTCAAAACAAGCGCCGGACTAATGAAACTTCCTCGAAACGGAGGGAAAATACAAAAATAAAATGGCTGCTCCACCGTCGTAGATTTATGACTGTTAAGTCAGCCCTGCCGTGTGAAAATCATCGATATCTGCCATAAATATTTGCATTCGAATAGTCCCTAGAAATGCTGCTGTATGCAATTATATACTCTTTGCAAGCTAAGCGTTTGTTAACTCTGTGCACAATTTGCGAAATGTTAGAGTAATGTTGAAGGACAACATTCATAGGCGTAGATTGAAGATTATTTAGATAATACGCTTGCGACTTTTGCAGTTTATGAATTATGATACAATGATAATAATAGGTACGTATACGCAATAGGCGTGATGAAGTTGTTGATATTGAAGAGACGATTACTTGTAATAACAAAGTAATTTATTGCAAAATAACTTCGTTGTTTTTAATATTTTTGCAAAATAGTAACGAGTAGCGTTACTGAAATAGCGTCAAGTATATGAAATCTTCTCGTTGACCCGGCACAGAAGCATCAGATACGCACGTCAGTGATTCTCAGACGATGTGTCCCGAACTAGATTAAGGGGTTACAAAGTTATGGGAGAATTAATAGTATTTAATTTTTCTTTTTAACAATAAAAGTGTGATTGGTTGAAACTTTAACTACATAATATATTATTTTGTATTTAAATCTAACTTTGCTTTATATTATTAAACATTATTATTATTATTATTTATAATATTCAAAGTGAAATCGCAGTATTTTAATAAAATTCCAATAGGTGACCTAACGTTGAGAATATCTAGCATAAACATTTAACATAATATTATAATATAGATACAACCATAGCAACTAGTATGGCGTATTTAATGAGAGTGCAGTAGATATTCACTCCTCTAATATAGTAAAAGACAATACAACAATATTGATGATAAAAGTTTCTTTTTTTTAAAGATGTTTGGTATCACTATTAATTTATTGTTACAGGGGTACCTGCATCATTGCATATTATAGTTTTAGGATCTGTTTTTTTCGAAAGTATTTTTTATCCCTTTGGTACTGCGGGTGATTTTACTTGGGTGTAGTGTGATCAGGTGTGTATTTAATCGCAGAAATAATTCATTTTTTTTTTTTTATAGAGACTTATAAAATTCATTCTTGTATAATTACACAACTTTAAAAACCCCCAGCTATCGAACAAAAAAATCGCAAATTGAGCGAATTAAATTGCTTACTATTAAGTTTTTATCGATTTCAATACTTACAGTATTTATGTACATATTTTATAATATTATACGCAATGCATCTACCCATAATCAAACAGCGTGCTTGCCGCGTTGTGTCGTTTATATGAATTCGTCGAGGTAACGCGGGTTTCTCGACAATTTATAGTGAACAATAAATGCAAATCTATTCGGACGAAAGATTTATTTATTCACCTTTTTTTAAGTGATTTCGTTTCAGAGTGTGATTAAAATAATTTGTTTAATTATTAACGAATTCCCAAAGACTTTTTTTTGTGCAATGCTATGTTGAATTGTTGTTTCCTTTAATGTTGACACAAGCAAGAGTAAATTATTCGTGATTACCGAAAATATATATATACGTAAACTACAGAGAGTTATGCTCCATTCTGTAATATCCCCCCCTACAATACAATGGCAGGTATTATTACTGTTAAAATGTATTTACTACCGATTTTTAGTCCATTAAAGAGTTTCTCAGGATAACAGCTATGGGCCATATACAACCAGTAGGTATATAGGTGCATTGTAACACTACTTCTTAGAATACTATATTATTTTATGAGTTATAATGAGAGCTAAGTCACTAAATCGCTAAAATATCAAAATGTGTTTCATCAAAGTTCATTAAAACATTTCTCTCAGCTTCAATAGGTTATAATAAATAAGTTATTTTATGATAAATTATAAGAAGTATCGAGTTTTTCTCTGTAAAATACACTCTATAGTCTATATTAGCAAAATAAAATGTTATCAAATAAATTTAAAATAAATTATATAAATATTAAAATAACTATAATAATACTTGCTGCAATTTCTCACTGATATTTAAACATAGAAAACAATTTTAACGCATCTAAATCTTTAATCTTATTATTAAAAACGCCACGATTATATTTTTTTTGAACTTGAACATAAGCCCGGCAACTATGGCCATTAGCTATTATAGGGGTTATGGTAAGGTTGTCATGGTTTTTACGGTAGGTACCTATAAGCAACATGTGTATGTGTGGCAAGGTTTTTGTTACTAGAAACCCGAGTGGTCACCCATCCGGGAACAAGTAACGCTCCGAGCCAAGCCACAGTTTTAGTTTTATATTAAATTTAATCGATAAGTAACGAAAATAATCGAAAGAAATTCTTAGTTGTATCATACTATTAATTTGATTCAATTCAACCTTTATTTATTTTTAATTTCACCATCATTAATTTATAGTATGAAAGTCATTAATTGAAAATATTGAATTAAGTTAGAATTCAATGATAATGTTGAAATTAAAAAAATATGTTTCACCACTTCATTGTTATTGCATTTCTGTGAATATTTTAAATGCGATTTTTAATTTAAGTTAATATAGCATCGGGTGGTTAATTTAACAAATATTCTGAGAAATGAATTATTTATTTTTTAAGTTTCTGGTTTTACCGTTTAATATGAACTTAAGTCCCCTTTGATCGTTTGCTTAAAACTAATTCAACACCGGCATTCTTTTTTACTTGATACAAATGTATGCCAGTGAAAAGTTATTTATGCACTTTTTAATCTTAACGAACGTAAAATATAATATCATTGCCTGAATTGATAACAATGTAAAGTATTAAATTAAATAAACGTCTTGTAATAAAGAATTAGAGAAAATTAAGTTTTAATTTTTTTTTCAATTTGACTATCGAATATAATACAAAATATGAACAAAAAGTAAATAATTATCAACAACAAATACTTCTTAACTTTAAATAGTGTTCTTATAAAACCAATTGTTTTTGTAATGATTGTACAGGTACAATACGTATTTTGTATTGTCACCACTATTTTAAATTCAATTTAAAAATGATCAGAACATGAAATAATTTACAGCAGCCTTCAAAAAGTTAAATTTAAAACTTAAAAAACTTCCATCGTAAAAAAAAACGTAATACTATAATTGTTTGATAGCTGCAAATATTTAAAATACATATCATTACATAATTTTATATTAATTTTAAATATAAAATTATTTATTATATTTTATATTTATATAATATTATAACAATATAATATATAAAAATAAATGTTAATAAAAAAAACTTACTAAAACTTTGACTGAAAACAATAATTTCTGTACAGTTTTATATTAGGTATGAATTACAAAAAAAAATATTGATTATTATAGTCATAATATAATATTCGTATAACATAAACATCTGCAATTTGTTATAAACGAGAAATTACATAAATTACTATTCAATGCAATTCATAGAAGTTGATCTATAAAATGGGTCTAGCCAACCCATCTATTGTATTGTTATATAGTGATTTGAATTACCTATTTATTAGTCATGTTGAATAATTGTATCTTAGTATTTACATTAGTTAAAAATTACAATTAGTATATATTTATGTAAGGTATATTATTCGTTTAATATATAATATTATGTATATATTTGTTGTATTAAGTTATTCTGTTTTTAAACAAAATTAAATATAAATATCTTGACTTCTATGGTAATTTACTATTTTTTTTTTTTTTTTTTAGATTGCTTTGCACATTTTGCTTAATGTAATTAGATCATTTCCCGTATCTTTGACTAACTATTGATTTCAGCCAAATTATGTTTGTGTTATTAACCATTTATAAATGTTTGGGCACACCCAAACAGAGATGCTGTGTTGAAAGTAAATGAGTTAATCTATTGTTAAATCCTTTGCAACTATTGTTGGTTTTATCATTTATGTCAGTCACCTTTAATTGTATTAAATACGCATTCCACAGAGGTCTTTATTTCTCAATTTCAACCATGTCTTCTCAAAATTAATTATGAAAGTAAAACCCAATTATTCATTAAAAAAAATTCAATAATTTAAAATTATTTCTAAAAGTCACATATAGTAGAATAAATGCTAAAATTGTAAACAAAAAACTTACTTCAACTAAAAGTTCAGATATATTAATTTGTATATATATTTTATACGATTTTAGAATTTGTTATTTTAATGCATCATAAATGTTTTATTTTTTTTTTTAAATAGATAAATATTTAAATTTTTTAGTAGGACATTATATTATGGCCAATTTCTTTTTAAGCAACGATGGGGGTTGTCCGGAAGAATAATAGAAGAATAGATATTAAGAGATTAGTGTGATCCATTGTGTTAGAGAAGAATTTTGTATACTTAGTGAATGAATCCAAGTACAGAGTGACTAGAAATTTAACATCGTTGTGAAAAGTGCTGAATGAGCTTTAGTAAATAAACGTAGGTTTAATTGATTCTTATAAATTAAGGCAAATAAGTATCCATGTTTAATTATATATCATCTTTGATTTTATGTCGGAATATGGTTCAACTTTCCAACGAGTCTGACAATAATAATTATTAATGATTTATTCAAACGTCAATACTAAAAGTCATATAATGATGTCAAGTTGTAATTTGCCATTTAAAGTTTTAATTAAAACAAACAACTGTTATCGGATTATAAGAAATGCTGCACTTGTTTGTTATTAAAATCATAGTGCTATGCCAGTCATATTAATTATGTTGTATTATTGTGAGTTGTCATACATATACTTTGACGATTTTTTCGAAATTAAATCCTCAGTATGACCCCACGTATCTAGTGCGACATGCACTGCATACGTGGTATAATAAACACAAAAATACAAATTATTTTCATTCTTAATACAACTAAAAAAGTTTTGATAGAAGATAATAGGTAAATTAAACTACAGATTTACTTTCAATTAATCTCACATGAAAAATTCTCTAAAAAAATTAATTGACTGTTACGGTTCAAAACTTGATACAATTTAAATATAATAAACTATATTATACTTTATTTATTCATAGTTTTTTTTTTGAACCATTTACTAAAATTAATATTATGTAATCAATTATTTTAAAGTAAATTGTTTAAGAGAGCATAACAAAATGCTTGCTTTTCTAATCAAATTATAATCAATCAACAAAAAGTGACTCTGAATAATCAAAACTAATAATAAAATGATTTAAAAAGTACTTATTTGATAACTGCAAATAATTGTAAGTTATTTTAAAAATTAAGTTTTAACAAAAAAAATATTAAAAAAAATAATGGACAAATCAATAATTAGTCTTCCAAACAGTTAACGCTATTAATACTAATGGGTGTTTCCTTACGTGGAAACAATCTTGATATAAATAAAAAATGTGATTTATTTAATTCTATCAATATTAAAATATTACACAAATAATGTACCTAAGTGAAAACAGTTGTCAATAACTGTCTACAAATATTGACTGACAGTTTAACCAATCTCTGCTCTAATAGCTTTTAGAATGTGATGGCTAATAATATTTATTTATTTAGACGGATTGGGACACAATAACAATATACATTAAAGTAGGTATATAATAATTATGAAGGATTATACAAAGTACAAACAATGGGTAATGGTTATACATTATTAATTAAATAAGCTATTTAAATATGCATTAAAAAACATTAATAGTAACAATTGAGAATAATCCAGTGTTATAACTATTCACTAATCAAATTCATAAATCTATTATACAACATTATATCCATATGACAACACTCTTCCATCCTGATCCTTTTTATAGTTTCACTATCAAATATTGTGAACATTACAAATTTCTATAATATGTACCTTATGGGATCTTATATTTAATGTTCAAGTATTTTTTTGAAACATATTAACATTTACACATATGTACACAAATTTTAAATTTTAAATGCTGATAAATAGCTTGAATTGTGTCTAAATATTTTGAAAATGGCATGATATAAGTTAAATAATAATTTAAGCAATTAGTAAATGTTTTAAGTTTCTATGGTTAATATTTTTGAATAATAACAAAACAACAAAAATATTTTAAGATAAATCATTATTTAACCTGTGGATATCTACTTTTTACTTAATTTGAACTACAAACGATCATGAAAAACTAATGTCACTTTACACTAGACTTTATTTCTTAATTCTAGTACCTAATAAAAAAATATGAGGATTCTTGTCTCAAGTCTTATAATGTATTTAAATTAAAAAAATATGAATTTTTAACTACAAAATAATTTGCGATTTTGACAACTTTTATTAATATTTCAACTTCAAACCTCATTAAAAATGAATGTGAATCTACGCTCAACTTTTTATTTAATTCCAGTAAGAACAACTTATGAGGAGCCTTGTATTACATTTTTCAGCTTTATGACCAAACATAAAACTAAAACTAAAAAGTAAAAAATTTCAAATATATAATATAAATAGCTAAAAAGAGCTTAAAAATATTGAAAATTATGGCTTGTCTAAAAAACACTAATTTAAATACATTATGAAATTTTCAAGTATCAATAATTATTAGTTTTTAATTACGACTAAGAAATAAAAACCTATTTTTCGAAAACTAGCGTTAAACACGTAATAATCCCGTTATCCGTTTTTTTTTTTAGTTTTCTAGATTATTAAGAAAAGTACTGTTAATTTTAATTGAGTTTGATACTTCAACTCTCCAACAACTAGCAAATAAATCCAACTTGGTAACAGAACTTAGGTGTTCTCTAAGTCTGAGATCTGATAAGTGATTTTTTTCTTCTGTTAGGTGTTTTTAAAAAAAAAACACATCGTAAAATTGATACATTTATTACTTCACTCAGAATCTAAAAAAAGTTTAATAATAGAGTATAACATATAATTATTAATAAATAAATGAGAAATGCGTTATAAAAATTGTTTCAACAATAATACGTCAACTATAAGAATTATAAGTGTATGAAATATAAATTTAAACATTTTAAATAAAATTTTTAGCTAAATATAATAAATGCTAGTTTTATTTAATACACTTCTTTTTAACTCTTAAACTTTATAGTTATAGATTTGTACAATCATTCTCCTTAATTATCATATAATGGTTACATTTATGAAATAAAATATTTTATTGTATAATAATATTAGATGGTTAACTTGTGCTAAATTAAGCTTGTGAATACAAAATACAAATGTACCATTTAAAGTATAAATCACATGAATTTAAATACGATGATGCCTTTCCGTTTGTTTCTATTAGATAGGTATTAATATTTATTTTTTTTTCATGAGGCGGCCTCGATATTTGTAACATTTTGCTCCCCCAAGGTCTCATCCACCCATTCGGTACTGTATTAATAAGAATCGGAATACCAGCTAAGTCTATTCTGGACCACCCACGTGTTGAGTGTACAAATCTAAAAAGTCTCTTTTAATTTATAAAAATACCAGGAGAAAATGTGGAGAAAGAGAACACAGGTGACAAATTCCATCCCCAAACGATTAAAATCATCAATGTGAAAGGAAATAAGGATTTGTATTGTTCAGTAGCATTGAACTTTAGAAATATATCTCTATATTTTATTCATAACTTTACTCGTCAAAATGTTAAGTATAATAGAGAAAAACTTTCACACGAAAGATATTTTGATCTCCTTTGATAAGTAAATAATTGATTATTTAAATTTACATAATAATAACTTGTGTATTAAACTAATATTATAATATATGTGTAGATAATGTATACTCTATATATCACGCATATATAATAATATGTGTTAATTTTATATATATATAGAGCACAATATTATAAGATGTTGACATTTCAAAAATCGTTGTAAACTTTATATGAATGTTTAATCATTGAACTAATGAAAAGATCATAAAACAATTTATACGTAGGTATCGTTCTTTAAACTTCATATCATATTCGTTTAAAAATTAAAATTAAATGAGTATGCAAAATATGTGTGTTTATATTATAATATAGCGTTTGATGTTACTGTGTATAATATATAATATGTATTAACGGTTATTATTTTGAAAAAAAACCTTCGGTTAAAATAAATATTTGAACACTATAATAATATCAGGTGCATTTTATTATTAATTATTAACATGCACGATAAACGATATTTATTACCAATATTTCGATTTTGATTATTTAAATTTTAAATAGGTAGTGAATAAAAAATATAATATTAAAATGTAAAAGCAATATTATGTATGTAGTATTGTCATGTAAACACTATTAAAATCCATCATTCGACACTTGTCGCACCCGATTCACCTGATCTTTTGATTTTTTTAATAACACGAAAATGTCTATCGGTCGATATCAGACTTTAGCGTGTCATCGTACTGTGTGAGAAAATGTCCATCCTCGACGTCTTGTCAATGCATAACGAATATATACACACACCATGGCACTATTATGTATAGTTATAGTTAATAATAATATAATATTATGCCGTCATGGAAAACGTTTTCTACTCGTAACTTATCACTTAACGGTCCTGCGAAACTGCAGCTCTCGCGCACCACCGCCGTCGTCTCAATTATATTGTTATTGTCATCAACATTGGCACTTATCTGCGTCAACTGCCTCGGAAAAACGGTCTCGACGACGTGACTGCAGCTACGCGTAGAGCAAATAGGCAAAACGGCCGTCGTCGCACAGTGTAGTTTCCGAAGAGTTCGTCTCTCGCCGCAGTCACATCGCATAATTTACGCGTGCGTGCGTGCCACGTGCATAAACCGAGTTAATTTTTTAGAGCACGTAACAAATTTTGCCGTACGTCTCTTTGACGTCGTGAGCGAGTAGTAGGTATGAAGAGGGGACGGGCGTGCAGGGTGTGATGGGAAAAAAAAAAATTAAAATCAGAATAATAATGATAATCATGACATAAAATACACCGTACTACGCGGTGCTGTGTGAGCCATTATGCTGACGACATTCGTGTCTAGATAATAATAATAATAATAATAATTTTATAATATTATTATAATTTTGGTACAAACTACAATGTGGAAGAAATTCAAAATTCGATGAATACGATACACGGCGGGAGACATCGCGCCGAGTGTGTAAGCGGTAGTATAATATATACATGTAACTGTGTACAGCACAAGAGGCGGCTAAGGGGTGGTGGCGGTGGTGACGAATTCCTCCCCTCGAACCACATGCACCAATCATAATATATAATTGAACTCGTACGTGGCTCAGACCGCGGCACGTCAAAAGAACGACAACGGTTATTCTGAGAACGGGCCAGCACACACATATTATACGTCCGCAACACACACACACACACACACACACACATACGTTTTATAATAATATATATAACATTATATACGTGTACGCGCGCGAGAGCAATACGCATTTTGGCAATCCCCTCACGTAGGTTTACTATATACAGCTGATACTGTATGGGGCTCCTTCTGCTGCTGTTCCGCCGCCTACTAAGTCCGGGACGACTTCATTACGGATCCAATTGTGTTTGTGTCTATATTTTATGATATATCAATTTCCATTATACATTACGACGAGACTATACACACGCCATATAATGTTATCTACCGCATCGAACTCCACCCAGCCATCCCTAACCATACCGATCATATTATATACGCCATGGTCTTGCTTATGGCGGCGCTCTTATCGTCGTCGGTCTATGGTGAAACACATTTACATAAACGAGTTGTATATTATTTATACGTTTTATAATACGCCACTGTTATTGCTTCCGCGGAAAACTGTTGAAAAAATGTATCTATATACCTGTAAAAATTATATACGTTTTTGTAAAAAAATCGAATTTATTCATACTGGAGTTAATCTAATAGGGTTTTCACACGACTATAACATTTTCGATTTCAAACAAGAGTATATTTTTCGAATTCTAATATATTACACAAACATCGATTATTGAAACAACAATATTATTTAAAAGCACTTTATAACAATTAGAGTACCAGAGTATATTGAAGCAATTTTTTTTTAAATTCCTCCCTTCTATAGGAATTCTACTGGTGTTTATTTTTACACTTCATATTGTAAATTATAGATAGAAGATTTAAATTATAGATAAGTGCATTTAGTTTTGTTTATACACAATAAAACGCTTAAACTATTTTCACTATTCGTAAAATAAGTGTCGCAGGTCAAAAACGTTATCTACTCCTATATTACATACAACGCAGACGTATTTTATATGTAATACATCATACAAACGGAGAAAATAAACACTGCTCCTCTCCCGCGGAGATGTAAAAGAAAAAAACCACACTACCCGCCTCCCTCTCATGACATGGTCGTTATATCATATGACAAACCGTAAAACTAAAAAAAAATAATTTTACATGCCTACTATAAATTATTGTGCACTGTTTGATTCCTCTGTAGTACCACCTCCCTCAAGTATTAAAGAATTAAATTACGTAAAGTGTGCACTGCGCACGTATGTGAGTGTCTCGCTGTCATGTAATATCATATTTCGGAATCTTGATATGTCTAGTATAAAGGGTGGTTCTTTTAATAATAGTTACCAACGATTATCTGAAAATATTAATTTTTTAGAGTTTAAAGTCCTAACAATACAATAATTTTAGGTATTGATTACTACATTTTATTATTATAACTTTTTTTTCCAGCGATCGTGTACATTTTTTATTTCGTGCTCAGAATTTTCGAATATTTCTATCATAACGTCATTTAATTTATTGTATAATTTACTATCCATATTTTTTTTGACATAAATTAGATATGATGTGCGACGTGCGTGTATATAATAGTAAATACATTGATAAGTGAAATTGATTTAAATTTCAAATTTACATAATAAATTTATAAGTTTGATATATTATATTATATTGAACCCTAAAATATAATATGAACATCAGAAAATATAATCAAATGAACATAATATTTTGTTTTATTAAAAAAAAAAACTAGATGGCTGTACATTATTTAATCAAAACTTTTACGACACTCCTACGCAATATCATTTTTGATTTCAGTTTGCTCATGTACTTACGATGTTATATAGCTACACGATAGTTCGGTAGTAGGTAGTAAGTTGATGAGTTACGAAATAAATTTTATTTTTATTGAGCTTCTCCATAACGAATATTGGGTGTACTACTACAAATACGCGTGGTTCACAGAGAGATTCTTCGATTTCTTCGAGTATCTGACTTTTACAAAGAAATATTGGAGGACCGATAAAAGTGGTTTTTCGATAAAGCACACTCAAAAGCTCCTCAAAATTGTGGTCCATCCATTTCTTGTTATACCCCTTGAACGTCAAAATGAACTTCTCAAATGCTGATAAAACGTTTTTAACACAAAATTGATTTTTTTTCACTTCATATTAATGATAAAATTGGGTCAAGGAGTGAAGGAAAAAATATTCATTATGTGGTTTCCAATATTTCAGTATTTGTTAAGAATATTAAAAATGTTAATTAATTCCATGATTTTATCTTATTTTTATGATTATTAGACGCTCATAAAATAGTTAAAGACGGTAATACATAATATTATTCTGTACAGTGATTTATTTGCAAATTTTAACTAACTCCTAAATGTGTTTCAATTACCTACCTTTGTATAACAACTAGGGTAAACCACATTTGACCAATATGACAGTGTAATCCTGTTTGTACATAGATCGATTGAGTTTAATCGAAATGCCTCTTTGTAGGAATATTAATATGTGATTATAACTTAAATTAATTTCTATATAGTCGAACCACTACATAAATATATTGTACTCAAAAGTTTGAAACGAAATATTTGTACAAATAAATTATAAGAAAAGTTATTGCGTTTGTTTATCTCAATTCTCAATGCACAATAATGAAAATAAATAAGTTTCATATACATTTTTATTGTATTTTAAAGTTGATTCTATCTTCTGAAATACAATGATAATTTTATGTCAACAATACCCACCTAAAATATTATAGCTTGCAAACATAACAAAAAATATAATCACTTGCTATTTACATTTAAAAAGAAAAACTAACTATAGCTGTAAAAACAAATTTTAAAACATGTTTATTTTATTGATTGCTAGTATAAAAATAATGCATTGTTTATATTATTAACAGTAATTTTTTTTTCAATAGTTAAAAATTGGATTTCTTAATATAATTCATAGAATTATTTAATAAAATATATGACTGTGTAAAAGTATTATATTATGTTAAAATCGTTATAAATCTACATATTATTATGTACCCAAGTTGTATAGGTATAGGGTAAAAAAATGTTTCTCTTAATATATTTTGAATGCCTTGAACAATTTACCCAAAATCATTGGTACCTACCTATAGATTAATCTCAATAAAACCCTTAAGTTAAATTCTAACCAAACTATGTATGGTGACTACTCTTCCAAAGAGAATGTACCATTATCTGCTTTTAAAATGAAATATAAACATTATTGAAAACTATATTTATATATTATAAAAGTATTTTGAATCAGAAAAATAAAACTTGAATAGGAAACACAAGGTTAATACTCCCAACCTTAGCGTAATATTTATTTTTTTCTTTCATCATTTACTCCTAAAATATTTCTCATACAGCTTTAAATAATATGTAACGTTTACATGTTGTTTTCAAACGGGAATTAAAAAAAAAAATATTTTTAATGAATTTTTATTCTGATATACAGACACTTCAGTTATGTATAATATAAAAACAAATGATAAAGGGAGAGGATTGTTGTTTGCTTATAACCCGCATTGTCAATTCCGGCATGATTCAATGGCATGGTATACTATTAGGAAGGGAGAATACAAACCGTTTAAAAATTGGCAAGTATCCATTACACATGGTTACCATCACAAACTTTTTAAATTATGAAAAAAAAACTTACAGCCAAATAAATACGAACAAATATTTACCAAATCCTTATTTTATATTAAAAACAAAAGTTGTTGGTGGTTATTAATAAAACTAATATTATACGACTTGGTTCGAACATTCTTGGATACAATTATAATGGTATTAAATTTAAATTATTAGGCATTTAATTTTATTTCATTGGTATAAATACTTCATTGAATACCTACGAAATAACTCCTAACCTACTATTCGATTTTTATAATAATGAATAATGATTAATTCAGTCGATCGAAACATGATGATAATCAGTACTTATTACTTATTAGCACGGACAAACTTGATTTTGATATTCATCGAAATTCAATAAAAAAGATGAGCGCAACTAATCGATTGTTTGTTAAGTTACTTATTACAGTTTGATAGCAGTGTCGAATTTATGGGAAAAGCCCAAAACTATAAAGATTATAAATTACCCAATAAAAGTAATTATTTAGAGGTAGGACAACGTTTTTGTTTTTCAATAAATGGGTATTTTAAGTTAAACTATAAGTGCAACAATTAACTACGGATTAATTAAGAATCTGTCTATAAAATTCAATATCAAAATAATTGTGACTAAACAGCTTTATTGTAAGCAAAATATTTATGCTGAAATAGAACTTTTAGAAAACAGTATACAAAGATGAATAAAAAATTGTATAAATATTAGGTTGTAAAGCTTCTCTTTGGTTTCTTTTTTTGTTGTAAGTTATCTATCATATCTGTAAAATTTACAATCGTAGACGATATATACATTGTATAGATTGTCAATATGCGAGTGCGATGTGAAATTTAGTTGCAATACTTATTACCACAGTCGACGCACACGTAACACGTCATTTATATTATACTAAGGCTGAATTATTTTCCGTTCTGCTTTAGGTTAAAAAAAAATTGTGAGAGACTTAGTCCATGCAAAGACTCAGTCAGGAAATATTTATAATATTTGCTCTGTAAAATCGACCACTGTTTGATAGTTAGGATCTTACTTTACACACGTTCAAAGAAAAACGAAACCTTTTAATCAGACCCTGATCGAATGTAGACACGTCCAAGATTATAGTTTAATTTCTTACGAGGGGTGACTTTAAGAAAGTTAATAACCGCAATAAGGTAAAGCAAGTCTATCACACGAATATATCATGATATCGATATATACATATTGTATATTATTATATTCTGTCCTCTCTGTGTTTCCTACTCGTCGAATATCACGAGCACTGGTAGAATGAATGATGTACAGTAATAATAATAATAATAATAACAGTAACGTGTTATAATATAATATTCAAAATCCTACGAAGCCACTCGCGTATGCATTATTTACACGTCATGTCCAACGGTAGGTATATACAACATAATGATATTATTGTAGCGTAACCATGGGTATTATGGTCCGTGTCATTATATTATCGTCGTAGATGCCGCCGCCACTACCACCGTCGCCGCTGCTCGGTCATGACCCGCGTACCCGATTTCAATTGGCTCTGACCGTATATATAATATATATATATAATACAATATAATATAATATATATATACAATATATACATACGCGACGGTGGTGGTGGCGTTACGTGGGTTTTTCCGGACGCACGGGGTAGCAGGAGCGACACAGAGGGGTGGCTGCAAAGGGGTGAAGCTGGTCGCCTGACTGTCGGGCGCCACTGCCGTAGTCGTAGTGTGCTGTCGACACTGTATACACTGTATATATGTATACCCGGTTCGGCAGTGGCGGCGGGCGGGCGGCGATAGGGAGAGACTGCGTCTGCAAGAGCCAAAACCATCCCTTCTCCACTTCACTCGTGGAGACCATCCCCTTCCCTCCGACACACATCCACCACTGGCCAACGCGTCATCTGTTCTATAGGGGTAGTTTTATTTATTTTTCTTTTTTCATTTTTTTTTCTTTTTATACGTGTATAATATATTTTCCGCTTTCTATAAGGTCGGTTAATTATTCAAAACGGTCATCCGCAATACGGCGCGGGCGAGCGGATTTCTGGCTCGGACAAAGAAAAACGCCTGTCGATTTGTTTGTTTTGCGATTGGTCTAAGGACGATATATTGTGTAATATGTAATATGCATTTACATTTTACATACATACACATCATAATAATACTCAAACTATCAAACGGCTCGAATATAATGTATGAACACTGCGGACCACATAATATTATGCACCTTCTTCAACATTGAAACCTTTTCATCGTGATGCCGTGAAAACAATTAATGATGTGCTTAATATGCTCATTCAAAAGCCGACCACAGACACTTACACAATATTATTACTATTATTATATTTTTTTTTCATAAATCGTCTTATTTTATATAAAATATTAATGCATCATAATAATAATAGTAATTTCATTAACTTATGAAAAAAAATTGTCTTGAAAATACATTATGTATTTATAATGTTGGTATCTTCGGCTAAGTAGGTAATATGTTTTATTTCGATTCAATCTGTTTATATTTTAAGGAGTGATTAATTAAAAACCACATCAAGTAATAAATATTTATCGATTTATAAGAATACTAATATGAAAAAGTAATTGAAAGTATAAATTCTGAGAAACACATGAATCCATAATTCATGAAGATTTAGTACTCGAAAGTAATTCTGTACAAAAGAAAATAACAAGTTTAATTTTGTACCATATATCAAAAAAAATCAGCAACATAGGAGTTTTTTGAAGATTGTAATATTAAATGCATTATAATTGTAAAGAAGGACACATATCATATTATAACACTTATGGTTATACTTAACCCCTTAACATAATATGTCAATTATGAATTTATTTTTGTATGTTACTATAAGTACTATTTTCTATAAAGTATATAATTAACTGAAAATGGCATATAATTATTGTTTACAACATATTAAAATATTATAGACCATAATATTATTAAATATTTTTGTCGATAAAAGTTGGAATGTCTTATTTTTAATTTTTAAATGTTATTGACTTATTTTTATCGAATTCCCAACAATATAATATAAAGTTGTTATTATAAAGTATTTTTTTAAATCATAATATTTTTTTTTTATCAGCGTATTCAAAATTATGGAATAATTAAATATTTTAAAATATTATTTTGTTATGTATGATATACATTTATAATTAAACAAGTACAAAACCAATCCTACAACTTATTATGTAACTCGAGTTATCTTATTAATACTTAATAACAATAGAGATCTCTATTCATGAAGTTTCTAATCATATACGTAGATATATTTCTTTAAAACCAAAACATTTAACTACGAATAACAAATATTAAGACATTTGTTAAAAGGGCGCTACGTCCGCAGCATTCTCTCTTGTCTTACAAACGCATAACATAGCAAATTGTACGTTGTGCATACCTAATATATTTAACTGGTTATGATTAATATTGGAGCGAATTAACTATGGTAAGAATATTATCTAGTAAACCTTTAGGTTTTTTTTAGATATTAATTTTAAAGCAAGTTATGCACAAACAATTTACAAATTTAAAATACTCATAACTTGTTTTAAAATAAAAATACGAACCATGTTACGCGTTTATTAGGAGGAAACAGCTGCACATGCGGTTGTAGCGTTCTCTTAAGTTTAAATTAATATTATTAATACATTTATTTTGGATAACTTAAAATGTCATATTATTGTTTGAATTTTTCATATTATCTAGGGAAAAAAATATAGTCTGCTCTAAAATTTAATTTAATTCAATTTAAATTGTAAATTGTAGTATAATTAATGTAACTTAATATAAACAGGTTGTTGAAGTTATTAACACCTTATGTGAATATAATATATTAACGCACACGACACACATTGACACATACTTGCTATGCATAATACCCTAATACCCTGACAACATATACGCTTATATTACATTTTAATTTCAGAAAAAAATCAATAATCAAGATTATTTTAAAACATGTAAATTTACTTCATTAAAATGAGGATCCAGAGTTAATTGAACAGTATGCATTTTTTGACTGTATCTTCAAAAAAATGTATACATTTTTTACCGAGGCATGATGATTTATAAAGGGATCATAAAGTTTTAAGTTTGGTTCAGCATCGGTACGGTTACGGCAGTATTAAATAATTTACTCAGAAAATCATTATAAAATAATATTATGTACCTATTATATTTATAGTTAAGTAAAAAATATAAATTTATGTGTATTGTAATATGATGTTTTATAATGGAACGACCTATATGTACCGCATGTGTAATAACTCGAAATAGGTCACTATCACGTCATGACGGTCAAAAACACTTGGTTACCAAATCTACCATATCATTGATTATGTCGTTAGGTACATACTATTATAATCATTAATCAGCACATTTAGGTATCCAATTCACAATAACACATTATTTGTACAATATTTTACATAAAAACTCCACTAACTAATCACGAAGTATCTGATATAAACAACAGTAACATTCTATTCAAAATTACAACTAGTTTCAAATCTCAACCTAAACTGTAAATACTGACGTGTGTCATTGCTTATAGTAACATTATCGTTCATCTCTAAAACATCTACTCCCAGTAAAATCTAATACTCATGAAAATCTTTGCTATATTTTCGAATTTATTAAAATGTTATAATTTATGTTTTACATGATGAAACGGGTATTATAAAATGTAACAAATATTCTCTTAATTTATTTATTATAAAAATATACATGCACATTGATAGTAGTACATAGTAATGCGACGTGAAGCGCCGTAAAATATTAATACGTTTGTGACTAGTAATAATACGCAACAGTAACGGGTGAAAAATATGTTGAGTTATTCCTTCAAACATATTTTTCTAGATCCGTTTGATTTTCTCCATAACATTTTAAAATAATGCAAAAATCACCTCTCCGAGAGATTTTTGCGTATTGTTTCTTTTTTTTTTTTTTGAATAAGTTTATAAGTTACAAGTCATTTTATTTATTTCTTTTATCTGTTCAGCATTCAAATCTACATTTTTCAAGTACGAGTCAAAACAGTCGTTAAATATTTAAAGAAAAGAGACCTTTTCAAATCCATGAAATGGAATAATTGTTCAAGTATTTTAGATATTTTAATTTTTTATATTTATTATAAACATTAAAGTCATGAACACTTAAACTGAAATATCCAAACTTGAAATTCTACAACTTTAAAATTAACGCAATTTAAAGTTCTAAACTGTGTTTATTAAGACAAATTATTAAGATAATTAATGTATTACATAATTTTTTTAATATATTATAATACAGTATCGAGAGTAGTAAGCTTATAATAGTGTACTTATGAATAAAGTTTGGTGGCGGTATGCGACCGAGTTACCTCAAATACGTTATTATAGAGTGCGATAAATTAAAAACTCCCATTGCTTTTGAACACATTAATTACTAAATAACAATGATGAATATGGAATTCAGCTAATTTTGTTGTACAGTTACCGTATAATTTGTGCGACTTTTTGTTTCCCACCAAAGTCTACTCAGGGATAATTAATTACATTTTCGTTGCTAATTGAAACCATAAATTGAATGATCGAACAGCCTTGTTTCGATTACCATTTCTGAAAACAGAAGCTTTTGATTATGCACAATGTCTTATAGGATTAAACCACGGAAAATATGACGTTTTTACAATCTAATACAAACACCATTCGTATTTAGCCAATAGGATTAATAAGTACAGCTACAACGATATTTTAATATTATATGTACCCTTAAAATCTTTATATATTGGAACTCGAAACCTAATAATAATAATAATAATATAATCTATACGCTACAATGAGTTTACGATTAAAAAAATCTAAATTATTCTCGTTCGATGTATACAAAAACAATACGATATTACACCATAAGTTAAAATATTTTATAATGAATTATAATATCATCATAACATTTTAACTATCAAATGTGAAATTCAGTAATTAATGACGCCGCTATCACTATTCAAATTTAATAAAATTAAAATAGTTGAGGAATTCCCTCTTATTTTTATTGAAGTAATACACTATAGACCATTTAATCCTAATTCATTATAATACGTTTCATGCATGTTGGTAACAAATTAAAAAATTAACTATTCGTGACTTGTTACAAATTGTTGTATATTTGTTGAATATTTTAAAATATCCACAATATAATTAATTACATTCAGAATTATTTAAGCACGCAGAATAACAGGAATGTTTTTGGAGTTAATTAAATCCTAAGGGGCGTGTTATCACAACCCTGTCAGATCAATTATCTTGATGACTATTACATATTACTATTGGCTGTTACCTATCATTAATAAATATATTTTAATATGTAAGAATAAATAGAAACCACTTTATTTCAAATTAAAGCGTTGATAAATAAAATATTTTATTTTTCATTCATGAAATATATTCAGGGAAAAATTTGTGATAAAAACTATGTAAAAAAATGACATTTACAGTCATCATATTATTATGTACTGTGTGCCTATGACATATGTAGTATATATTTGAAAACTTTCGACTAGAAAATTGGCAGTAGAATATTTATTATTGATTAATTATTGTAAACATAATAATAATAGTATTATATTTTTAATGTTTCTAGTTTTCTACACTAAAATATGTTTATACTGTTTGTATACCAACCAGCTTACCTATTAAGTTTTGAAAGCACTGGATCATCTAAAATAAATTTAGACAAAGCTGTCGATAAATTTGCACACTTAAAAGAATGCCGTTATCCTTTAATATAATTTAATCTAATTATTAAAAAATGTTAATTATTCTAATTTATACAAAGTTATTTATAGCATTTTTTTTGTCCTATTTGACTATCTATTAAATATTTGACAAAATTGTTTATATTTAATACTTCAAAATGTGATGTGTGACGTTCAAATACCTGAAAATGCCCCCTCCCTCCATACGTACTATGGCTCTATGGCCTATGCTATATGTGAATCTGTGTGAAGAAGATGTTGAGTCGGAAAATCAGTGAATGGTTGCCCTAGTCTAACAAAAACTGAAATGACGCCACTGGTTTCGTTATGTTAAATTGGTAACAAATATTTATCAAATATAAGAAATATTCAAAATGTCCAGTCAAAAATTTGTATTGCAGATCCAAAACAATAAAATCAAACCAAATTATGTATTATTAATGACTTTCATATGACAGAAGTATCATATCAATCTTTAAAGTTGTCATATGCGATAAAATAAAAAAATAAAAATCTTAAAAATAATTAGACACATAAATAATTGCCACACTAAAACTTGTTTCATCTTCATACTTACATGTTTTATTGAAAATTAGTTATTTATTCCAAGTACAATTTGATAGCGTTGATAAAATAACATGATGAAAAAGTAGCAATCACAAATTACAATTTTAAAGAATTTTGACAGCTTTAAGTCAAAAACTTTTACTTTATCAGTAAACTACTGTCGTCAGCTTAGACACTTATATAAAACATCAGCAATATTGATTCAGTTGGTTCAAGTATTGTTATATAGGTGTTTCTCTTTTATGCGATACCCAAGAGGTTACACACATATACCTTACCAAACTTTTAGGATGTTTATGATATTGGATTGAATCAAACTTTTACTTTATATATTTATTTCATTGTTTTTATTATTTGTTAACAATAAAATATCATAACATGTTAGTTCACGTATTCGATTTTGTATTGTGACAAACGGATACAAATAAAAGTTAAATGTTTAATTATCTACAAATTACATTCCCATAACAAAAGTTATTAATATAAAATTTAATAAATATATTCCAATAAACTTAATTAGTTCTTTAAAATAATTCTTTTACAGTTAAGGAAAACTCTATTAAGTCCTAAGAAACCTAAACAAGCTCCCGTAAAAAAAAACATTTATACAATAAACACGTGTTTGATGTAAATTTGTTCAATACTTCAATGTAATAAAAAAAATAAAATGGTTTATTGAAAGTCATCAAAAAACACAATCAACTGGATAACTAGTTCTTTTAATAATTGAAAATGGAATTTAATAAGGCATACCTACATATTGATAAATCCATTAATAATAATTAGTAAAATATTAATAAACATTGGTAAATTACATATTATTTTTTTTAAATATACCTACTTACACATTATATACTTTCAACATAATAATTTATAAATTAAACTAAAAACTGATTGACATCAACGATTTATATATAAATGTTCCGGATAGGCTTGGGTGTTATATAAATCTTAAAATGTAAACACTAAATTTGACCGAGTACAAAATTCAACTTTTCATTTTACACAAACAATAACCAAAAATTGTTTTGGTTTATTAAATTAGAATGTTTGTATGAGCAATTATTTCAGATCAATGATTATCCATAGTTGAATGAACAATAATCAGTTTATATATAAATTAGATTATCAAAATAGTCTATGATTTAACGTTTTTTAATCTATAATAATCGATTTTGCTTAGTTTTATTTTTTCAAATGACTTTTATTTAAGTAAAGAACAAAACGTTTGAACGTATAAAAACACTTCTGTCACCATTTTTATTAAACTACAGAACATACGCGTTTTAATACGAAAACCTGTCTACAGAATAAACTTTTACGTCTTGTGAAATAGCCAGAATTTGTTAATTTTTTCTTCTTTAAAGATGATTTATGCCTGTCTGATTGGACTCTAATTTCAAAAACTCTATTTCAAAAGTTGTAATCACAACAACATTTTAATAATTTTTAAATTTATTTTTCTAGCATTATTTACCGTTAATTAAAAATAATTGCTTTAATACGATAACCTGAATAATATTTTACTCTTGTATATAAAAAATTAATTATTAGATTCCAACAACTCTACGAGGCGTGATCGTTTTTTCTGTAAAGTAATTTTAGATCGTTCAAATGGTTTTATATTATTTTTCTGTATAGGCACTCCGCTACATAACTAGAAATTTCCTGCTATTTTGACCCTTCATAAATAAATAACCAACAGAAATTTAATTTTAATTCATGTTTTTTTTTTTACCGATTTATAACTATTATGTTCAATTCATATATATATTTTGCAGTCTGACATTTGTACGTGATAAAATTATATAAGTATATCAATGCATAAAATCTTACTGTTCTAAATAGTATTAATTACCTACTATAAGTAATGATAGTAGTATAAAAAGATCTTACGAAAACGGTTACGTCTTGAACGATAATCTACATTAGGTCAATTAAAATATTGAGTATTATACTAATTTTGTAAAATACGTTTTAAACCCTGTAAACAGCAAAAATAATTAAGAAAACTTCCTTTGGGTAATATAAATAATAGGTAAAGTAGATTTTAAGTTCACACACCGTCAAAACAAACGCTCTAGTATGTAAAATAAAATGTACAAAAAGTATTATACCAAATACAGCATAATGTATGCAAAGATATTCAATCTTTCAACAGGTATCAATAGTGGATGGTACACTAAATATACTAAATATATGGTAGGACCTGATAACTGCAAGTTATAATATATAAACACATACATAAACGAGTGTACGCTAGCCTATATTATTTGTATTATATTGTATTCGCGGGCTTGTAAAAATTGTTATTTTTCATTTTTCTGCGACACTCCATAAAATAAAAATAAAATCATATAAGAAAAAAATAACTAGGTAAGTATACGGGGCGTTGTTATATTTAATGTTGCACACTAATTTTCTCATTGAAGTTTTAAAAATATGAGCTTTTGATCAACTTTTTTTTCAGTATTAACCTAACACAATTTCGCTTTAATCTTAGGTTATATTATTTAATTTTTATAAATACCTATAAGTATATTACTTATAAGGTGTAATCAACTATAATATGTGCATAGTAATTATATTGGTAATACATTTTACGGATAATACATCAAAGTTTTGAGAAAAAAATGTTTCTTTTGATTATAGGTGGGTCATTAAATATAATAATTAATAACCTATATCTGTAATCGTCTGAATATATAAAGTAATTATATTTTTCAAAAATACTAATATTATTATAATTATTATTATTATTATTATTATTATAGTTATTATTATAGAAAATGTTTTATATTATAATAGCGTTCTTAGCGTTTATTGTCTATTCATTTTGTTTAATCGACGGAGAAAATTCGTATTTATTGTCATGCGTTATATTACATGGATAACGTCCTGCAAGTACCTACATAACGTATATTTTCAGTACCAAACTACTCATACAACATAATACGCATAATACACCACCCACGACCCACAGCTACCCGCAGCACCGCATCGTCACCGTCACCGTATAACGACGCGTGTGAATTTCTAAGGGTTCATATTTTACAAGGAAAACGTCACAGTTATTACCATCGAGCGGTCGCGGCAGTCGAAGGGTGGGCCGTACACCACCTACCATACACGTATACCTATATACAGCGTTACCTACGACGTGTGCCGCAAAATGTAACGCAATATACCTGGTCACCGGTTCCGGAACGTTTCGTGTTTCGCGCGTAAAACCCTTACGACGGCGGCGTTTCCCGTCACACGTCTACATTGTATACGCACATATATATATATACAACACACGGTAAAACCGCACTGTTTCCTGTTGTACTGATTTGATATGAAACGGTTATTTTTTTTTTTTGTACTTTTGTGTCTCTCTCATTTTATATCGCCAATCCCCTCATACCCCCGTCCTTGCTCATCCTCAAACCACGAAAGCGCTTTAACCTTTTGTCAGCGTCACGTTCTCACCGCACGGATATATATTTTATATTATATTATATTATTAATATGACGCTATGCTAACTACCGGCCTGCGCCACCACGCCGATTTCGTTCGAGAGGTTTCGAATTCGTGTTTGTCAGCTATTTCCCGTCGTGGAGGCAATATAATATATATTTTGTATTATATATTATATTATTAATATGACGCTATGCTAACTACCGGCCTGCGCCACCACGCCGATTTCGTTCGAGAGGTTTCGAATTCGTGTTTGTCAGCTATTTCCCGTCGTGGAGGCAATATAATATATATTTTGTATTATTATATTATATTATGTGTGTGGACGGCATGTATTATTATCTGTACGTACCTGGGAACAAAAAGAAAATAATAAAAAAATTATTCAATTTCAATTTTCAAAGTTGTATTATAATAGGTACATAATAATTTTAACGATTTTTAATCAATATCTCACGAATTTATATACTAGACTATAATAATATTTCAAATGAAAATTCCACGCGCATTGGCGAAAAGGTACCTAAGTATAGTTGTTCAGTGGAAAGGGTGATAGTGCTTAACACACCGAATTATTTTTACTACAATTATTATTTTATTTTTAATTAATAATATTATGTTATACCTAATAAGCTTTATTCTTATTATTTTTATATTATAAAGCCATTATTTTAACACTTTAGAACTTTAGCCATAAGTTAAGAGGAGTATTAAATTTTAAATAATGAACATGACATGAAAAACGATTCTGAGCAGAAGTCATAATGCTCAAAATGTTGTTATCAAATATAAACGTGTGTGCTTTAAATAAATATCATTGTTATTTAGACAAATAAACTGTTGATAGCTAAAAATGTAGGAACCTGCAGCAATACGAAAAAAAAATTTAGGTACATTTAATCTTTAAAGTATACAATCCGCAATACGATCGGCAAGGCGATAAAAAAGCATACAAAAAAAAAAATATAATAAATGTAAAATCTTAAACATTTAAGTTTGTTGTAATTCTCGACTTATAAAGTCATAAACTACAATATACAATAATATACCGGGTGATACATTTAAAGACTCTCATTATTTTAAAAACTATTATCGTTTTAATATATTTACCTATTCAGTAAGGTTCATAATCCACCTACCTATTATAGTTATAAGTAATAGGTATACTAACTAATTTCTAAAATTCTATTTTTGAAATAATCCTAATAATATTCTGCTTCAGAGTACCTATGAACTGGTACTATGTACCTATGAAGTTAAAAATGTATGTTGTAATTCAAAAAAGTAAAACATAAAGAGCAGTAAAAATACAATCATTCCCAAAAATGTTGTTTCGTAACAACTTAAAATTATGTAAAAGAAATATTTTCAAAAACTTAGATGTTTTCTGAAATAATAAGTTATTTACGTTGAATGGATCACTCCTTATGAATATAAAAATTATTAAGTTAAATAGAGAAGATGTTATGAAAGATTTACTCAAAACCCTAAATTAATTTAATTTACATAACATTTTTTACAAATTTGAGTTAATAAAAATCAACTTTTTAATAATTAATTAGTTAAGATAAAAATTAAACCAAATTAACTTTAAATTATTATTAAATCAATAATTCTATGAGGTCTTATAAGAACTAACTATACATAATATATACCTTAATTTTATCAGTTAAAATATATTTGTTGTTACCTATTATACCATAGTAATTAGTAGGATATTCTTCCTGATGCAAAGTAATTTCAAAATATTTTTTATTTATTTACCTACCTAGACACATAAATTGTTTTAAATAATTACAAATATAATATTATTAAAAACTCGTAAAATAAATATTAAACAATAAATTATAATACAAATCAAGAGAAGAGAATTATTCTTTTAACCAAATTACGGATCGGTAAATACTAAATAGTAAAATTTATGGTTTACATTTATGGTTAATATTTACCGTTTCCAGTATAACTGATTTTAATTATTTAATTGTGCAATGTGTAAAATAATAAAACTGGAAAACTTATAATTTTACCTAAGTGATTTTTTTTACAAAAACACTAAAGGTAATGCTATAAATGCAATACCTAGTACCTACATTTTACATTTTTTTTTTTTTATAATAAATATACGATCTGTACCCAGAAGAACAATAAGAAAATGTGCTAATTTACAATAACGTGAAAGAGTTGTTGGAAGAAGCCACCCAGAAGTGACACTTCCTAAATTATACAAAAATAATATAGTTTTTGAGTATTTGTGATTTGATTATTTATTTTTATTAAGCAATCTCGGGTTCTGAGACCTGACATTTAAATATTTTAAACTTTTTAAAGACATCAGGCTGTTATATCTAATAATTAAAAATATATATTATTAATTACAATTTATTTTACAAAATATTTAAATTTTAAATTAACAACGTGTACTTATTACATTCTAATCCATTAAAATTATTTATTTATCATCGATCAATCTTACTTACGGCCAATTAAATAATAAATAATAAAATAAATCAAATACTTAAACTCAAGTACGTTACTTATTATATCACACATAGATAAAAAAAAATATTAACATTTTTTTCAGATAATTCATTGGCCGTTGTGTAAAACAAAAACATGTAAATATTAATTAAATATTTGTTCACTTAATGTTTTCTAGATTCATTTTTTTTTATTAAGCTTTTTATTCTTTTTTAACCTAATAATACAATTAACTTTTTTAATTACGTATGTATTCGTCATAAGGGAAACATTTAACTGTGTATATGTAAAATATACAGTTTCACATTTCAACAAAACAACGGTGGAGCATAACCATTAAACGGTAGGGTCACTTGTTTTAGTTTACCCCATGTAATTCGGATGTCAAAACACAACTTCATTAGCGGTCCGTCAAAAACACGCAAATTTGTCTTAATGTCCAAACTGTTTTGATTTCTATATAGGTATAATGGCAATTTTAGCCATGCAATTATTAAAGTGCCCCCAGTCAAAGATATTCTAAGAAAATAATACATTACTAACAAGGTTAGGTTAGGTTAGGTTCTAAAAAAATACGGTAATTTCAAAACATTATTCTGAGAAAAATAACGAATTCCTCACTGTACATAATATCATAATATATACGCAGATATAAAAACTGTTAAGGAAGAAGCGAACAATGCCTTGACACTAACACCTTAATCCATGACTTATCAATCAACGTAATTCCTGATAAATCTGAATACGTCCGTAGCAAACAGTGCGTAGAAACTTGTCAAACTAATAAAGTAATAAATAAAAAAAATTACAAAAACCAAATAAGAAGGGTCATCACTTATGGGTTGCTTGCTCCATCCAGCTATGCGTGTAAATTTGTAAAATAATTTTAAACATTACATTGTATTCTTATTGTATCTGAAGGTGCAGATTGTGTTTATAAGAAAAATAAAAAACAATGTATATAATTCGATATTATATTATATTACTTATACTATAGTATTATAGTTTGCTGAAGAAATCAACCATGCATTTTTTTAAATAAAACCTTGTCTATATACAATCAAACCTTTGGTATTAAAAATAAACTCAAAACAAAACAATTACATTTTAACAATGAACAAAAATATTAACATTATAAAATCTCCTCTGGAATAAATCTAATAAACGGTCATTAAATAAATATTTAATTTTATTAAGTACTTTTCATTAAAAATGTCAAAGAATAATAACATTTCTGATTAAAATATTTTACTGAAAAAAAAATGTTAAATACCATTAATTAAAAATGTTATTGTACACTATTTAGTAATGAAAAGACCTTTCAGTCTTTATACTCTATTATAAGTTGTATCTAAATAATTGTGCTAACAAAAGTAGATTAATTCGTGGACTATTGTCTGTGTGCAATTAGTAATCAGTGTTAGAATGATGTACTACCTACCACATATAACCAAAATATTTGAAGATATCTACTCCAATGAGTAAATTATTATTTGAACAATACTAATAATAATATGTAGATTATAGTATTATTATATTTACCTACATATTCTAGTTTCAAAAAAAAATATGAAAAATATGTGAGATAAACCTAACCCCACAATATTCCTCAACATTTAGTCATAGTTTTGAATTTCACACATTACTTTTTGTCTTTTTCTAATGTTGATATTGGCCATTGGGTAATAACATAACATTTTTGTGACTAATTAGTTTGTATTGATTTATATTCACTGATTTACATTGATCCATGTTTGAGTTCGAATTATTTTATTTGGTTAAGCCATGCTTTAATATTATAGGTTTTATAAATATAATATATTTATACTTTGTATTATCATTGATATGAATATTGTTAGATATACCATGGATATAATTTTATAAAAATGTACGTTATAATTATCATTTTCTAATAGTATTATTATTGCCGTTATTTCTAATAAGTAGAAAGAAAAAAAGTAGGTGTATTTTATTATGAATATTTTCTTCCGGTGAAACAATTTTAGAATCGTGTATTAAAGAGCAAAAAAAAGATTTGGTTTTGTACAATAACGATCCATCCTGTCAAACACTACAAATTCTTGAGTTATACACCTGGACAATATAGATTTTTTTTTAAATTATCTATGTATGAGCCAAAGTCTAATTGCTTATATAGTATTATTATATTTTTAATAATCGTAAACATTATTAATAATGAAAACATTTTAATGTCACTTTATATTAGCAAGAAATAAGAACCCAAAATTTTTGTTTTTATTTATCTAAATTAGGTGTTTATATTAAACTATACTGATTTATCAAGTATGCTCACCCCCATTCTTTACTTTAATGATGTATTATTCAAATTTTGGTTATCGGAATTTTTAAATATATTCATAACATAATTTAAAATTCTGATTTTTTTGTGAACAGTATCATGTGGTGATACTAACTTCTGTTTTTTTCAATTAAAAAATCCCTCCCCTTTTACTGTGAATTATTAAGTGGATAATTTTTTTGAATATTCTAACCAAAATTCAAAATTTTAACGATTAGTTTTATAGTTATTAACATGTTTATACTAAAGATAATAGTCATTAAAAATAGTTTTACAAAAATATAAAGTAGATTATGTAATATTGGGCCTAATATATATTATACTGAACAATTTTTACAAATTCTCAATGTTGATAGATTAATATTAATCACTTACATTTTCAAACCACCAAAGCTCTCATATTTTCTAAGTCGACTATCATAAACCAATATCCTTAGTTAAATAACTCAAAAACCACTCGTTAAAATGTCAGAAAAGCAAATATCCACTAAAAAATATACATTAGAAAAGTGGAGTTTTATATAATCACAGGACACTGTTCACAAAACAATTCAAGAATTTGAAAATATGGTCTTTTAGTATATTTTTAACCAATTTAAAGTGTGAGAATAATTAGCAGATAATAAAAGAAGAAAATTGATCATAAAAATGATTTAATTAAAAAAAAAAGGATGTAGTAGTTATTAACTTATTATATTTTGAAAATATTTACAAATTATAATATGTTGATAAAGTAGTATTAATTGTTACAATTTTCCAATCATCATGGCCCCAAATATTTTTAATCCTTAATCGTGGACCTATTATCCTTAGTAGGTACACAAAATTCAATAACTCAAAAACTGATTAGAATCTTGATTTAAATGCATCAACATTTTTGAAAAAGTCATCTGAATAACTATTTACTAATAAAAGTGAAATTCTTATTTGAAAAATAAGGAATTGATATGCCCACAAGACCCTTCTTAAATATATTAAAAATCAAAGTATGGCCCTTATTGTCTAGGTACTTGAAAATTCCAAAAATAATGATATAATTAAATTCATTAACTAGTAAACGAACAAATTGGGGGTGAGCATGCTTATTGAAACACTGTATAATATATGATTAATATTTTGTTTTGGTGCATCTGTACACCATTTTCCTCTAAAATACCTACCTTACAGAGTTTGATAAGATAGTGCCCATTTACCTAATAATCAAAACAATAGTAATATAATTTTCTAACAAAAATGATCAATAGTTAAACATCTTTGATAAGATATCAGTTGAAAAAATAACACCAATAAATTAATTCTGAAGTTATACCACATATATAGGTGCTCGTCCACGCAACATAAGTGTGTCATAAATGCTTTTACAGACATACGCCTACAGGCAATATCCAAAGCTTAGGTATAAACGATTATTGGTTATGTCACAATTCTCGCTAAGACTTATCTGAAACGTGTAATTTATATTAATAAACTAATGGAAATGGAAATGTAAAGTATATATTTAAAGATTATAACTTTAAACGCATGCAATGTAATTAAAAGTAATAACTAATAACCGAAATGATCTTAATTTATTTTATTATGTGGTTGATATATACGTCATACTAAAGGAAGAGTAACAAACAGAATTGTCATATTTTGACAGTAATATTATATAATAATCAACAAATAGTAATACACATGCAAAAAATCAACTTTATCAATATAATATCCAGCTATAATTTTTATTTTAACTGTGATCCAACAATACAGTGAAATAAAAATATACATATTTTTTTTATTTTGGCACACCACTTATTTCAATTTTAAGTACCTAACTTAACTAACCTAGCCTATAGTAACTAAAATATTGGTGGTTATTACTAATTACTTACGAGAACAAGCGTATTAAAATCATTTGTGCCACCGCCTATAGTAATAGAATCAGTGCTCAATGAATATTACAATACGGCTCAGTAATCGAGTAAGACACTAATACCTACCAGTGTTTGATTTCCGGTCGGTAAGTACAAGTATATTTAGTTATATGCGTAATACTATCGTTTCCGGTCTCAGAGATCACGATACTGCAGTTGCGACGGCAGTGGCCGTTCAACACGATGATTGTATATTATAATATGATACGCTCAACGATTTGTTGACTTTTCGTTCGTCTTAGTACGTCGTATATTTGCAAATCTGTTTTACGTATGCCCCTAACGAGTGTCATCAAAGGCCTACTTAAGGATAGCCACCGGGAACATTATCATGAATATCCAAAATTATCATGAATTTGAATCTACTTCACAGAAAAAAATACTAAAAGTTAAAATATTAGTAAAGTATAACAACTATGGGCTATTAATATTTAAAAACTGTTGAAATATAGAAAATGTGAAAGAAGCTGGCAGGCTTCTATAGTAATAAATTTATTTTTTATTTATTATAAACTATTCGCAACATCTATGGCCATTGGACATAATAGTGTTTGACATATTAGCTTACATTATAAATATTTTACAAAGGAATAGTAAATATATATATATATACATTTTAATATTAGATACTAGTATGTATAATGTACCTATATAGAATATGAAATAAATAAGCTAAATTGCTAGTAATATTAAGTGCACTCGCCACTCATGAGACGAATATACAGACGAATAGACGATGAACTCCCGACGACTTGGCCTTGTTATAAAAAATAACACATTACTAACATATAATTAAAATAAAAAACACTTTTTATTAGGTAACAAGAAATTTGTTTTCTAATTTTAATTATGGAAATAAATAACTTACTAGATTATAGTTTCTTAACCACTTTTAAGTTATGACAATGTTTTTTTTTTTGTCACAGCCCAGTTATAATTTTATTGTAAAAATACTTATATTAAGTATACAGTATAATTCTAATTGTAATAGTTACAATACGGTCAGAGGTTAATTATACAACTGTATGCATCTCCCTGCGCCAATTTTTTAACCTAAAATTTAAATGATATTGTGTTCGTAGGTATATATTATATTGTATTTTCTTATTTAATAATTGTAAAGTACAAATGTTCCAAAAATTTTCTACTGAGCGTCGCTCATATTGAACGTAGGTTTTCTCATAACGTCCTTTCTTTGGTCAAAGCATAACTAATCATAAGGAAGCCACCGCCATATTTTGAGTTTCTAAATTATTTTTAGACTAGATAATATTCTACAACGCGTCGGCGCCCTTATAAAAACACCGTGGTTCTCTCTAAGACATCCTGTAACACACTTTGGGAACCATAGTAAAAATAATGATAAACTATATCATCATATTTCCAATTTTTTTTATTTTTTTTCTAGTAAAAATTTAGAGTAGAAAAATTTCATTAATTTTAAATTGTAATGGATACGTCATACGGACTGATGAGTACCAAAGATGTATAATATAAATTAAAATGTATAATATACATTTAATTGAAAAACTCTTGGGACGATGTTAATAATACAAATATAATATAACAAAGTTAAATTAAATACCTATACCTCCTATGAACTGTTATGGAAGGTTACTATGGGATACGGATTTGATGCCAATATGCTATGAAAGACATGGAAACAGCTTCAGTCTACCCTCGGTATACTAACAACTCAGAAGATTCCAATTAGCTAATTGGAAAAGTGTTTTTAAACGGTGTCATTAACGATGTAGAATACCTATTTGTCAGAAACCTAAAAGAACACTTAATCCTACACTTTCTAATAAAACATAAAAACAGAATCAAAAACTATACACGCAGTATTGAATGAATTTTCTAAATACTAATAATACTGATAACGTTAAATAAATAAATTAAATTAAAAACCTACTAAAATCTAATACAAATTAAAATTGATAAAATAAATATATATTTTTTTTTTTAATAAATCATTTGTAGTTGTATAATATATACTATTAAAATAAATGTGATGTCGCAATACAAATTCCAATTTTTCAATTACCTAGGTAGGTACTTACCATCTATTTATTTGCTTTAAAATTAATTAGGTAATAACTCATTTATTTGTCTTAACACTGTTAGTTTCGTCTTATTATGTAAAAGTTGTTAAGCATCATAGAATAGTAGGTTACCTAGGTAGGTACTTAGCTACATACATTTATTTTACTATTTCAGTATTAACAAACCTTTAGTATTATACAATATTAAATCAAAATACGTCTTGAAAAAAAATTGTTTTCTAAAAAAAAAATCAGTCTTAGTTGTAAATCGATAAAATTTCTCACAATTAATCATTATGAAATAGAATTCAACAAAAGCCAATGGTTCGTATTGTGTAATCATTTTATAAAAAAACGTAACAAATTTCAAACAAAATAGGCTGTGGGAAAAATAATTTAGTAGGTACCTGCATTTAAAAAAAAAACACAGTGTCCCAGTGTCCCAGGTCCCAGGTCCTTAGTACAAGAGAGTTTATTACAACATAGTTTTCAGTCAAAACAATTACTTCAGTAATCTATGAACAACACGAACAACGTAATTGAAATAGTTAAATACATTATATTAAATTGCCCTTATTTACACCATTACAACTATTTGAAATAATCTCAAATTAAATTGAATCAATAGTTTGATTAAGCAGTAAGTTAATACCAGATGAGTAAATATTCTGATTAAATCTATTTCTTACAATCTCGTCTCAATCCTATCACACACGACTGGTGTATAGGTACTTGGCAATTATTGGTCACTGGTAGCACCTAATAAGTATTGGGCTAGTCGTTGGTCATATTTTCTACACAGCTGGTGTTCTTGATCAGTGTTAAAGACTAGTAGCAATTGGTAAATATTGGGTATAGAACATAAATGTCTTCTTATATTGATATTTTATAATTTATAAATCACACTACCAGAAAAATATAATGATCAAAATCATTGTAAAACCAATACATTCATAGTTTCATTTATAATTTATAATATATAATACTTCAGTTATTGTAAATAACAACATATTGAAAGTGGAAAACAATCATCAACAAATCGATGAAGATGCTGCAATAATAATATACAATAAGCCAATCAACTGTTAAATCGAAAATACTTATAAATAATAATTAATAGACATAAAATAGAAATTCCACAGACCAGGCAACGTATACAATTACAAAGAAATTATATAAGTAATTATATTACAGCAATTTATTATCTTCTATAGAGAAATTATTAGGAAGGTACTATATTTTATCTCAGCTTAATCATTTGGCTAAACACATTGATATATTAATTAAATAAGAACATAATGACAATACAATTGAATAGGAAATCCTTAATAAAAAAATGAGTGGCAATTTCAATGACAAAATTAAGAACCATTAAATTACATTATAGTGGTTAAATAATTTCTTTAAACAAGAATTATATCTGCATACCAAAAAAGTTCTAACCTTAGTTATAAAAGTACGGCGATCATTTAAAAACAAGTTAATGAATTATAGTTAACCAAAACAAAAAATTTTATATTCATATTAAATTTACCTAAGTACAACCTACTTGCTAATTATTATAAAACAAAATAATGAGTTCATAATTTGAAGAAAATGTTTTTATTTAAATATGTAACTTAATAATAAAATAAATTAAAAAATACCAGGCAGTTTTACGAATTAGTTTTAATATTTAGGTACTACCCCTATGTCCTAAATCTTAAGTATCCACGCCAATTGGCTAAAATAAACATACCTACCGACTACCGTAAACTACTTGGAACACTGACAATGAAGGAATAACTCGCGTATTCTGTGGACTTTGTTTTTGATCTTTTTGAACATTAAAACGTTGCCAATTTTCTGGAAGATATTTTTATTACATATATAATATCTTTATGAACAATAATATATAATGATTAAGTTATCCAATAGTTCAAACGAAATCCTGTCAAATATCCAATCAATGCTTTACTGTACATACAACATAACAGTTTATCTAACTATAATCAATTTAGCCTAACTTAGAGGTCCTTAATTTTAAACATAAGGAAGTAAATTCAGAAACATACAAACACAAATTAAAAACCAAAAATACGGTATACGACAAGTAAAAATCTATTGATATAGTCAAATGGTTATGACAGATAAAAATTACTCAATTCGGTTATAAAATATGTTCTTGTATTAAAAATATGTAAAATAATTTGAAATGTTCAATAAATTAGTTAGGTGAGTTTTATAAGGATTTTCGATGGGGGTTTATAGATTATGGATATAAAAGCATAAAGCATGTTTTGTTGATTAAATAAGATAGCTTTGATGCACAGTAGTTTTTTCACACATAAAAGTGTAACTGTTATTTTATTATTAAAAAATATTATACTAACTTTAAATTATTACAAACAATAAACTGTAGGCATTGATTCAATAAAAGATTTTTATGTATTCAAAAGTATTATGATCATGAAGAAAATTAAATAATTAAAAAATACGTAGTGAAACATTTTTTATACACTTCAAAGTAGTTTTATTTTAATTTATACCTGTTAAACATTTTTTCGCGAAAACACGAAGTATATGATATCCCAATAAAAAAACTCCACCATACTTCTTGTAAGTAAAAAACGCTGTATAAAAAACTGCTCTAAAATTTGTAATATTTTTTTATAGGTTAACCTAACCTAAATCTTTGAACTATAGATATCATTTGTATTAAGATAATCTGCTAAGATATTGAACTTTGCTCGGCAACTTAAGTTAAAAATTTTAAAATACTCTAGCATAATGAGTAAGTATATAATAGTAATATTATATTATAGATACTATATCATTTAAATAGGTAGTGTAATCAAATGTTTTAAAGTCGCCAAGCTAAATACAATTTTTCAGTAGATTATTTTAACATAAATTATATCTATAGTTCAAAGACTTAGTTACTTATAAAATTTTAGAGCCGTTTTTTTTTTACACGGAGTAGGACGGAGTGTTTTTGTTGGGATATAAATATGCAATTCAAACTGTATTATATATTTTGTAATTTTACTATAATATTATTATTATTTACAGATAATCAATTGTATATTCATAATAACTATTATAATTTATTATTAGGTCTTTGTAACCAATTTCATGTTATTTACATTTTATATTTTCTTAAACTAATACCTACTTTTATTTCATCTTAAAAATACGTACGACTTTTATTTGGCATCAATAAATAAGTGTTGAGATATTTAATGCAGGCGCCGATCAATCGGATAAGGCAAGAGTCAAATATTTTAAGTAATTAGGGCTAAGGGGGCTTCAGCCCTTAAAACCTCCTTCCTTGTATCCGCGACTGGTTTAGTGCATATTATATAGGTTCTAACATTACTAACATATTGATGCTTTGTCATACATTATACGTAATAATATGTAGCAGAAATATCCTATAATTGATAGATTATTATTGATTGCTATGCAGATCTGTTGCCTGTCAAATACGAACATATGAGACTTGAGTGCAATTATATAGTGTTGTTTTTTTTTACTTATAAGGCTCGCGGATAAAAGTTAAGTCGCTTATAAGACTCAAAATCACCTGGAACGTATCCAAATACATAAAAAAAGTCAGTTATAAGACTCAAATTTCGTTAAAAAAATGATTATAAAATAATGTAGATATTTTTAATAAAATGTTGAAATAAATTAGATTTAAAAAATATTAGTAGTAGTGTTGTAGTGGTTTTAATACATTCCTTATAGGTACAACAATCAATATCGCACTTCAAATGTATCACAATTATCGTTACTGTATTGTAAGGTATATATTACCTGTCAAGTTATCGCATTTCACATTTATCGTAATGAATTTTCGTATTCGTAGTACAATCCAGTCGTCATTCGAGTTTTAACACCACACAGTCCTTTATTGTTTTTAAATTAAAATGGCAAAAAAATGTTTTCGTTTCTTTCCCGACTTTATCTATAAGGTTCATTCGGTTATAATTTATAAGACTAGTTTTGTGCTGGTCCCGGAGTGTGTCTTGAACTTATATAAGCGGCGTCCACAGTAGGTAGAAAATGTAATACCTACTCATGTATATTAGAAAATGTCCAACCATTTCAACGTCAAAGCACGGTTGGATGAGAATACGCTGTCATGTCAATATACTAGAATAGTCCACTTAGAGTCACCATTACTACCCAGTACCAAAACGTCAACGGCGGTCGTTACGGTATGTACGACGTCTCAGTGTGGTGGGTCCTTCTTTTCAACCACGTTGGCGTGATGCGCGAAAAGGAAAATACGCGATGAACTACGTGGACGTAAAACGGAAGATGATGCGTGCACAACCGGGACGGGTCCGGAAACTCATATCCTGGTTAAATGTTCACGCATCATGAACCACTACAGTTCTCGAAAGTATAATAAGTTACTATGCTTGCGATAAATATAAATACATGAATATCGTGTGAAACATCCAACGAGTCGTTGCGTGCGTTTTAATTTCAAATGGAAACATCATAGATCGTTGAATATATAATACATTATGCTAATATTACGATTCATGAAAAACAATACGAAAAATAATTGTGGTCTAATGTTTTACCGCATTCTGCCACCCTTATACAGAGTAATTCACCAAGTATGCTCACCCTTTCTCAAATTTTGGAATTTTTAAATAAGCCTAAGACCCTATTTTTGAATACTTAAAATGTTTGTACCATTTAAGTTATATAGTGGCAAAAACTTCTGTTTTTTTTTCAAACGAGAACCACTCTTTTAATTTTAAATTATTCAGCAGAAGATTTTTTTAATTATTTTTATGGATCTTAATCAAAATTTGTACGAGTTCAGCTCATGTAACTGTATGTATGTATATTAAAGATAATAGTCTATGATACTAGCCAGCTGGGAACCATAAATTAAAAATTTTAAAACTTAAAATCATAATATTCCTATTAAGTAATAGTACCTATTCAATTTTCAATTTCAATTTTTTTATTGAGAACATGAATATTTAATTCCCTATTCCAAAGCAGAATTTTTTTGAAGTACTTCGATACATAGAAATTAAATTTTGTATGAATAGTTTATGAGCTATATAATATGAGTACTTAAATATTAGATGAGTGGGTGGGAGTGATACTGGGGTAACCAGCAAAATATTAGTCCATTTTTACTATAAGTTACAACGTATATGTACTTGAAAATTTAATATGTCATTTATTATAATTTTGATACTGTTTTTAATAATTTTTGGATTTATTTGTTTGTTTTTCTTTATATTATTAAATAAATAAATGCCTAAATATAATTAAAATCAAAAACTAATATTTTAATGCATAAACTTTAAGTTTATATAATTATTAAAATATTACTATTTTCGAAAACATTAAGTAATTTATCATTTCACAAATGTTGGGGAGATTTCATATTTAAAAAGTTTGACAGAAGATATGTGTGGATTGATTCCAGTAAATAAGTTTTAACAATTTTGGCAGAGAAATAATAGAAATATTTATAATGGAATAAAGTATGATAATTAAAATAAACACGGGTTTATCATCGTTTACGAGTAAACAGTGGCTATATTTCTTATAATGTTAAATTGTTTTCCAAGAAAATATCCGGTAAAACTTAATACTGTTGATATTAGCCATCAGGGATATAAATATACATACATAATATTATATTGTAATATTGTATATACCAAATAATAGTGTCACATAGGAAATGGTAAAAAGTATTTCATTTAAAAACATTGTTTGTTTTGTTTTAATTTTTCAATTACAAATTTGAACTTATTTTTCTTAGGAATAAAAATAAATACTTAGGTAATTTAAACAAATTTAAATAAATATAACTATATCAAAAATATTAAAAAAATATACTCAATTTCTTTTGGCAAAAACTTCAGAATATATAACAGTATGATAATTTGGCGTAAACATTTTATAGGTCATGGCTATAGTAAAAATTCAAAGATTAAGTATATTTTTAAATTACAGTAGGATTATAATATTGTATAATAAAGCTATTAAAATAATTATTCATTCATCATTTATTGAACAAAAAAATAATAGGAAATGTGGGCCTGTCACCACCGAGTGGTTTTCTTCTATCAAAAGTTATTTCGCTGTCATATTATTCAACTATCACATATTATTCAGCCTTAGGGCACATATTATATAAATCTTTTAAAAATAAAAATTATTGAAGCAAATATACAAATATCATGCATATTATGTAATTAACAATAATGTTAAATAATCAAGACATTATTATTTTATTTTAAATATTTAAGCAATTGGAAAAATTGATTATTATTTTAAACATTATATCATATCATTCTGAAAACTGTCACCTATATTATACAGAGTAATTCACCGACTATGCTCACAGCTCACCTCTTTTATTTTTAATAATGATTTTATTGAAATTCACATTTTAAAATTTGTATGAATGCTCGTATTTTAAGATTACCTTTTGAAATAAGTATTTAAATATTCTAAACAATTTAGAGATGGATTTTGCAGTGATTCAAACTTCATTTTTTCAAATGAAAACAAAATTCTTTGCTATATTTCAATTAGATGATTTTTTGAAATTAAATTGTAATATAATTTCTAACTAGTAGTTTTTGAGTTTATTAAACTTTGTGTAACATGAATAATAAAATATAGGTATTCTTTAATAATGGTATATTCGTATCACATAAAATACAAAATAGAAATGATATTTGGTCTAGTGACTAGCACTAATAAATAACATGGAAGTTATAACACAAATAGCATAAAATATTAATATAATATTGTTTAGTTAATTACTACCTACATAGTTATCAGTATAATTTTTGTAATTTTTAAATGATTATTAAAGCCATGGTATTTTCTAAGTATATTATCATATACCATTAACCTTTAGTAAATATAATTATATACATTTTATTAACTCCGAAATTACTCATTCGAATTTCCGTGTAGGTACACTAACGTTATCATAAAAATCATGGACTTAATAATTTACAAAAAAGGGTGGTTTTCGTTTTAAAAATAATAAGTTAAATCACCATAGGACACTCTATTAATTGCATAAAAACCTTACGTATTTAAAAGTATAACCCTTGAGTACCTATACTTAAAAACTACAATACTTAACATTTTAATAAATGCATAATTATGAAAAAAAAAATGGAGATCAGTATGCTTGGTAAATCACCCTGTAAATAAATAAAATAGGTTCAATACAAATCATACTTTCCTCCAGCACACACAATGACATCATTCCAAACTATTGGACACATCTGTCTGCCGCCAATTTCAGGACCAGAAGATTTAATATCGTTTAGGTATATCAGTAATAATACTGGATAGAAAAGCAAAAAATGAAAAGAGAATAGAAATAAAAAAAAAATCGTTTTTGAAACGAATTTAAAACTCTTATCTTTTCAAGCACATAGCAGTCAGCTGTTCTTGTTCACACGAAATACAGAAAACTACAGACAGTAGAGAATAAAGTAAAGGAAAAAAATCCGTTAATATTATTATTATACATTATAATATTATGTACGATACTACGATGTACCTACATTCCATCTACACAAATAGGATATTTACATTTTCAAATAATATACGACTCAACATAGGTTCCCTCTATTTTTAGGTTATAATTATAACTTAATACATATTATATAATTAAATCTAGTTTGTTTCCAAAATCTATGTGAAAATTGATAATTTATCAACTAAAAATAGTTATTAATACTAATATAGATAGGCAGACAATTTATCAAATAGATATATTAAGGTATACAATCAATCAATTCATATTTAATATTAATATCATTATAATAGATTGCACACAAAATATATGTTACATTATTTTGTCAACAAACTACTAAATTTCGATAAAGTTCTACAATAATTTTGAATTTTTCAATAACTATTTATTTGAGTAATACCTATAAAACAACCACAGAGATTGACATACATGCAAAAATATGGAATGTGCGAACCAAAAATATCAACAATTAGCTATTTATATCGCTGCATGTAGTTTATAGTGAAACGTAAATTAATACGTCAATTATATGAGTATTAGAACGCCAGTAAGAGTACCTAACTAATAAAAATCACTTTATTCATTAAAAAAAATAATTTCGAGGTTAATTGGAGAGGTCGTAATTTACATACGATTGCCCACGCCCAGGCAGCGTGAACTTCCCAATCAATTTATTGTTAAATAGATGCAAAATTGTCGAAAATACCATTAATTATTTAAAGTATAATTGATTCTTCTATTTCCTACTATGACAATTATAGTATTCCGTGCTTACATTAATTTAATAATATTTAATTTAACTTAATATAAACAAAATAAAATATGTTTACACATTTACTGTTGAACCATGTCATATAAATAAACACATTCCTAAATTATTGATATTTTTGTATAAGTATTAGTAAAATCGTTTAGTATTTTAAATTTTACAACAATATTCATTGATATGATTAATTTTTACATTGTAAATATACGAGCTAAACTCTAGTAATATCACAAAATTCAATTTAATATTTTGGATATGTATATTCCACTATAGTACTTTGTTCTGTATATTATAAAATGAAATATGCTGTATATATTATATTAATTATGCATCATTTTATTTTTGAACATTTTAATCTCGGTACTTATTTAAATGTAGATTACATGTTTTTCAAATAACTAGTATTCAAAGAAATTTATACGACCATAAAAATGTATTTGTTCATACATTGTTCTTTTTATTAATTTTTATACAACTCTTGTTTTTTAAATGTTTTTTATTTTACCATATGATTCGTTATAAATATAAATTTTTATCATCCATCGTTAAACGTAATGGCTGTGTTAATGTTGAAGATATTGAAATCGAAAACGGACTATGGCATTAAGTATGAAAGCGCTCTAATAATCCGGAATCAGTTATTTAAGGCATACTGTCATCAAAGTCCATTACACACCAAGAATCCATTAGTTTACGCATTACAGAATTCGATGTTTGTGAGCCCTGTTAATGCTCGGCACATTTAGAAGCTTGTATGTATCGGCGTTACATAAATTGACGACAGCAACGGTAATCTTACGCACAACAGCAGGTATACACGACGTTGATTCAAGCGCATACGTACAACATATAACATATTCTAACACTTATACACAAACTTGAGGGTTTAACGAGTGAAATAAACTTAAATCTCCAAATAAAAACAGAAATATAAATAAATTTTGATTATTTTCATATCCTATGGTTATTATTTATTAGCGGTGAACATATTATACATCTAAAAATAATACTCAACAATAACTTAAAGCAATTTATTTACATTATGTATACCATAGATTATCAGATATTGTTTAAGAATTATGATTTTTAATTCATATCTAATAAAACAACAGTCAAATGTTTATCTTTAATCTATTCCTAAGTTATTTAAATCAGTGTTCATTACAAATAAAAATTATTTAATGGCAGTTAATGCTAATCATTATGTATTACTTACAATTATTATAAGTAGCATGTTTCCAAACAATTTTTTTAATATTATTTACTAGTAGGTATTATTAATTGTACTGCATTGCAGAATAGCGTAATAATGGGTATTAATGGGGGCAGTTTAAATAGTATTCTTTAGATTGTCAAATCTTTGTTCCCAGGTAGAAAGGGCTTAAGTCAATTTTTCACAAAAACATTTTTCCACATATGTAAAGCTTATTTTTTGCTGATTTTTTTGGTACAGTTGGCATAAGTCAGTGAAAATATTACTCATATCATTGAAGAAATAAATAGGGCATATATAAACATAACAGTTTCTACGTTTGGTAGATACGTTTTGTATGATGACTTATGTCTGGACAAAAAGACATAAGTCAAAATAAGTAAAATCAAAAGGGCATAAGTCAGAATAAGTGAAATCAAAAGGGCATAAGTCAGATCAAGTGAAATCAAAAGGGCAGTTATCTCGTTAAATATTCATAGTAACAAGAATTAAGAATGTAATATATATAGTATAAAAATACCTAAATATGTATGGATATAATGAACTTACAAGTAGAAATTTTCAAACTTTGATACTGCTGTCGCAAAAAGTTGGTAAAATGTAATTAAGCCCTTTTTACCAGGGACCAAAGAAATATACTTGGATACTAATTCTTATAATGATTATATTCTCTACTGGTTTATTTTTGTTTGTGCTTAAATAATTTTATAATATTTTGTACAACCAAAACACATTTGTATCAAATTAAACTTTTTAACAAAATGTAATAATATTATCCTAGTGGGAAATTAAAAAAAAAAAATTTAATTATTGTAAAATCCACAAATAAATAATTTTTTACATTTTTATAAGCCTAATTTACGATAAATGTAAAGAAAATAGATTATCAAATTGCAAATTGCAAATTCAAAACAATCGGTAAATAAATAATACCAGTAATTAGTATTAGCATTGATTATAAATACTAGTATTTATAATTAGGTAATAGTATTAAGTATTAAATAGTATTATAAACTCTTAAATTAGTAAAATTTTTAGTAATTACCTAAGTATTAAAATAATTACACATTTATCTATTGATGTTTTTTATTGTCATTAAGAGCAGTAAAAAAATATTTTCAACTTAAAGGGTAGTTTCCGGTAGCAAAATGTAACTAATTAGGTAATTTGTTTTTGTGTGGGGGGGGGGGTTAAAAATAAAATATTCCAAGTATATTCCAAACTTATCAAGAAATAACTATGATAAATATAATATTAATATTTAGGCATCTGTTTTCGACAAAATCGATTTTATTTTTTTTATTGTACTTAGCTTAAAAATGAACCATAGAACTTTGAATTATTCACTAAATATTTATCTTAGCACTTTTATGATTCAAAAAGATTGAAATTGTGATTCAAGGTTTCTCAAAATTGTTCTAACAGGGATAGAAAAATACCAAAATCACATAGCTTTAACTTTTTTTATAAGCTTTTAGTAAAGTAAGCTTTGACAACATTTGTCACAATCACGAAAATTTAAAAATTATTTTGTGGTTGAAAATGCTTACTATTTTTATTTTAATAGCAGTGGCTTGGTTATATTGGTAAGTCACAATATTGTTTTATGAGCGATTGAGTTTTGTCGAAATTGGATATTCACCCGTAAAATAACAGTTTTCCTTCAAACAATGTTTGTTATTTTCATGTAATTCAAATGATATTAGTCATAGAAACTTGAAACGATTCACTGAAATTCATATTATAATATTCTGTAGACATTTAAATCCTTAAAACATTCATAATAATTTAAAGCTATTTATAAGCAATAGTAATTTTTGTATTTTTTTTTTTTCGTTAAAAGCTGATAAAAAATATTTTTCTTGGTCAAAATCTTTATGTAATTCAATAGGTTTTTAACATGTTTTTATTACACAATAATTGTAGAAATATCGAAAATACATTAGCACAGTTTATACTTTTTTTAAACATTAAAAGGTCTATTTTTGACAAAATTGAATAGATATTAAATCGAATTACACGATTTTAATTATTAGGTTTTAATCCCTTCAATAGGAAGTGTCACTACTGGGTGACTTCTTTCAACAATATCATTCATGTTAATGTAATATTTTAGCCCATATTCTTATTGTGCCCCCAGGGTACCAGATTGTATATTTAATTCAAAAATAAAAATAAAAAAAAAGGTTTTAATCCCGAAAATATTAACCTAATGACTTGAAACATTTTTCCGTCGATGTATATTTTTAATTATTTTCTACAGGATGTAGGATTTTTAAAATATTTTTACTAATTTTATTCTATTTAAACTACGAATCTATTCACTCATAAAAATAGGTAAGGTTATAATATTATAATAATTACTTTATAATATACGTGATGTTTTTAGAAAAAAATATTTTAACCTACTGTATTACCAATATAAAAATAATTTATAATAGTAATATGAATTATAAAATATCCTAAGAAACAGATGCTAATATACCTCTCCCCTCAGAATCATTTTTCATACCTATAGTTTATATGCAATGATTTATGATCGATTTAAAATATTTTAACACTTCCATTACAGTGATTTACTTAATGACGATGTACATTCGAAATCAACATAATAGCAAGGCGATTTCATCTTTTTTTCGTATATGTATTTTAAATGGTGACGTTATGGTTATAAACTAGGTGAGAATTTCCTTTGGGGGGGGGGGGGCATGACCCTCCCCCTGGATCCACGCCTGCTCAGTCGTCTCAGAGTGTTTTATTCAAAAAAAAATTTTAAAAATATAAACCAATATAAACAATTTCAATAAATTAACAATTTTTAATTTAGTTTGAGACTGCTAAAATAAATATATTTTTAACACTAAAATGTATTTACTGTATATACTTTAATACACCTGATATGCTTTTATAGTAGCACAGGATATTTTAAATTACACGTATATAATTTAATACAAATTGAAAACAACATTTTAAAAACTATAGTCGGTAAAAAATAAATGATAAAACACTTTAATTTTGCTAAAAGCATTATTAGATTATCATGAGAGAAGCTTTGGCTAATTCTTCGTATAAAAATGGTTACTGAAAATACACAACCGATTATGGTGTCACGCCATCAGCCGGAAGGGTAAATTTCCATTATATAGCTAAGTCCAAGGGTTCAAAAACTTTTACTGATCAGCGATCACATTAAATATGCAATGTTCATTAATCTATTTTTTACTTTTATAAAACATTCCTTTCTATTATTAACTAAAATTGTATTATGTTGTATACTTATAGTTATAAGTTATAATAATTGTTTATTATTATTTATTAGTTATCCTAATTTAATAAAGAAAAGAAAATGTATGACACCGTTGACATCAAATAACAAACTAGCACCTAGTGGGTCACTGTAATGGATGGTATTAAATTTAAATTCAGTGATATGAAATCATCCTGTACGAAAAGCGATTCTGAGCGGGGACGGTTTGTCAGTCTATAGGATATTTTATATTGTATTTATATTGTTATTACTTATTATTAATACGGTAGCTACTAACTGGTAAGTTGAATAAATATTAAAAAATTACAAAAAGATAACTAAAATCGTTATTCTTGGTTATTTAATGTGATTTCATCCAAATTTTAACATAAAATAACCATAAAAAAATAGATATACTTTAAATAGGTATATTTTTAGATTATTTGGTTACATAATTAACTATTTACGTGCAACCTTGTTTTAAATTTTCAATCCTTAGCTATAAAAGTTTAACGTTTTATAAATTTTTAACAACAAAATAATTTGTAAATTTTTAATTTGATAAATTGAATAAAATTTTTTTTTTTTTGTTAATTAAATTTTTTATTCAATCTGTTACACAAAGAACAATAAGAACAATTGAGGAATAATAAAAGTAACAAGGTAGATACAACAGATCGTAGAAGTCTCCCATTGGAGGTTATTTGAATTTTAAAAGCGAATAAAAATAATCTTGCCAAGTATTTTTAATATTTTTAAGCTGATATAACGATAAGAGTATCGTTTAGAATTTTCTAGCATTTTTTCCAAACGAATAAAATTTTATTGACATTTATAGAAAATAAAACTAAAAAAGTGGGTAAGTGGATATCGCTCTGCTGTACTGTAGGTTACAAGTGGGTCACTGTAATGGATGGTGTTAAATTTGAATTCAATGATATAATATCATTGTATAAGAAAAACAATTTTGAGCGAAAACGGTCAGTCAGCCTATAGTATTACTAATATATTTGATGATATTATTGTGAATAAACTAATAAAATAATTTATACATAACCTATTTACGTGGAGCCTTGTTTTTAATTTTCAATTCTTAGCTATAAAAGTTGAACATTTTATAAATTTTTAACTACAAAATTATTATTAAATACATTTTGACAAAAATTGAACTTTAAATGCTTATAAAAAAAATCGTGCCTATGTATTTTTAATATTTTTCAACTGCTATTGTAAAAATAGATCAGGAGCCTTGTATTAAATTTTTACACTTTTTGGCCCAACAGAAAAAACTTTTATAAAATTTATAGAAAAAAAAACTAAGAAAATTTAAAACTGAAAATGCCCGTAAACAGCTCAAAAAGAGTCAAAATATTTTCAAAATTGTATGGTGTACAGGAAATGCTAGTATAAACATTCAGTGAAATTTTCATGTATCTACAGTTATTCGTTTTTGAATTACAACAAACTAAGGAAATCGCTACATGAGAAATCGAGTGAATATCCAATGTTGTAAAAATTTGAATTTCAAACGCTCCTAAAAATTTAATTTGACTTTCTTATAGAAATTTTTTTTTGATAAAGGTAGATAATCTTATAAGGAATCTTGTATTATATTTTAAAATCTTAGATTTAAAAAGAAAAATTTTTACGAATTCTTAACTCAAAATAATTTGCTAATTTTCGTGATTTTTCCATATTTTGTCAATTTTTGAACTTTAAATGCTGATAAAAAAAAACTGTGACTAAAGATTTTTAATATTTTTCATCTGCTTTTGAAACAATATACTAGGAGCCTTCTATTAAATTTTCAAGCTTTTTTAATCAACAAATAAAATTGTTTTGATATTTTTAGAAAAAAAACTAAAAAAAAATGGAAAATGAAAATGTCCCTAAACAGTTCAAAATAAATCAAAATATTTTGAAAATTTTAATTTGTATAGAAAATGAAAATATAAAAAACCAGTGAAAATTTCATGTATCTACGGTCATTTGTTTTAAAGTTACAACAAAAACCAAATTCAATTTTGTGAAAAATAGATTTTGCGTAAAAATTCCCGTTTTTCCTTAATTTTTCTTTTGTTTTTCTTGGCGCTTTTGAAAATTACTGGGAATTTTAAATTTTGACCTCCTCAATGCACCAACGATATTCACTTTCCAATCGAAAAATATACTGAAGTTGAAAATCGAAGCATTATTTCGACTACTTATCGTGTACACAGACACAAGAAAAACTAAAAAAAAAAATATAAAAACACATATCATTGTAAAATCAATACATTCATCGTTCCACTCAGAATCTAAAATTGAAAAATTGAAAATGTTTGTAAACAACTCGAAACAAATAAAAATATTTAAAAAATTTTATCATGTATAGAAAGTTATAGAATAATTAATATAATATGGTGTAAATATCAAGTATTTATGGTTATTTTTTTTTTGAATTACAAGAAAATAAAAAAATTTAATTTAATTATACATTTATAGAAAAAAAACTAATAAAATTGAAAACTCAAATTTCCGTAAACAACTCAAAGCATGACAAAATATTTATGATGTATAGAAAACGCTAATGCAAACATTTAGTGAAAATTTCATGAATTTAAAGTCATTTTTTTTTTTAGTTACACCAAAAACCAAAATCGATTTTGTGAAAAAATCCATTTTTCCTTAATTTTTTGTTCTTCCCCCAGCGCTTTTGAAAACGATTGAGATTTTTATTTTGGCTTCTCGAATGCACCAACTAGATTCCCTTTTCCATCAAACATAATACTGCCGAAGAATATTGAAGCATTTTTACTTTAAAAGGTATAAAGGATAATAGAAAATAAAATAAAAATAATAATTAAATAAATAAAAAACACATATCATTGTAAAATCATTACACTCATCGCTCCGCTCAGAATCTAAAACTAGATACCTTTGGTACCTATGTTCTAGAAACACCTAGAACATTGATCTTCTATTCTTCTATACAGAGTTCCATTATGATAGGTAGTGTAATTAATTATAATTATAGGTACTATAGATTTTTTTTGATTTTTTATTATTTTGCTGAATCAGTCTCTAAAAGAAGATTGATGTGAGTTTGGATTAATTGGCTAGTTATATAGTTGTTGGATTTTCGTTTGCATCAACTATATATAACAATGTCATCAGCATACGTTACGATATGAGTGGTTTATATAACTGGAATGTCTTTAATGTAGAAAATGAGCAATGTCACTTCCCGGGGGATCCCAGTTAATAAGTCAAGAAAGTTAGAGAATTTCGGGCTAACTTCAGATGCGCAGATTTATAGGTAGAATAAAATTAGAAAAAGAATATAAAATAGTCTCGAAAAAGTATTTTAGGTTTTAAAAGTAATCCATCGTCCAGAATGTGCTCAACTTCTGAGCTATAGGTTTTCACGAAGACACCTGTGCTATAGTTCTTAATTTCTCAAAAGAAGACATACATCCGTATGAAAAAAAGTGTTATAAAATGATTAATACCTATATGTGAAAATATCAATTCAAATTGGTTTAAAACTAACAATCAATTATTCAGCTCGATGTGGTTACTTTTGATATAAGTATAATAGTATAATATGAGTTTTAGTTGTGCTTATTCATTTTAAAACTTATGTTATAAACTTTACTCTTCGGACTTTTGGAGTTCATCAAAACTGTATATTAACTTAGTAAAACGATGAAAATAATTCAACTTCTATACAATCCACACATATTATTATAAACACGAGTTTATAGTATTACGTAAAAGTTGAATACAACTCTTAAAGTGAGCTACAACGCATGTTTCAATAAAGTTCTGTTAATTTGCTGAAATACCATGAGTAAAACTTGTTTTAGACATTTTCAATTTTCTGTGATCTGTAATAGTTCCTTTTATTTTTCAAAGTCCAATAATTTCAATCATCTTAAAAACAGTTTTGAGAATAAATAACGAAAATTTCATCTAGATAAGATACAGATTATAATTTTATATAAATGTATCCAGATATAGGTAAAAATAAATACATTTTACATTTATTTAGATTAAATAAATATTATATACCTTTTATCTAGATGATATGGTTGATAGTATGGTAGATAAAATTAATTTTTATTATATTTAAATAACAAATTTACTTCTTTGCCTACTTGAACGTAAAGTAATTAATAGTTAATAAATAAGTACATACAGTTATATGCGAGGTTATATGGTAATATTATGTACTAATTGTTCTGATAGAACAACTTTAGAATACTGATTTAGTGATTTGCACGTTAATACAAAAGAGGAAATTTACGCAAGAAGACTTTATCTATAGTGTATGATAATTGTGAGAATGGGACATCGAAATAATAGGTGAAAAAATCGAAAATATACGTCTTTGAAGTACCACATAGTCTCGATTTTCAATCAATAACAGAGTTGCATAAAACTTTCGAAACTTTTTTACTATCCAAAAAAGTGTCTACATAAAAAAAAGTATTATTTCAAAACCAATACATTCCTTACTTTGATCAGAATCTAAAATGGTATACTATATTAAAATATTTACGGAGAACATTAACTATTAAATTAAGTTTATATGAATACATCAATAATTTACTTTTTACATACCTAACTATATGTACATAAAAATACCAGACATACTCGAGAGCGCTTTATCCAATCCATTGATAAGAGACCCCATTAGTCAGATTTGCCCACAAACATCATCAAACCTAGTTGCATCCACAGATTTCAGACTACAGTCTCCAGTTAACTATAGACTCAAAATTATAGGTACCTATAAAGGCTATAATTATCATTGTAGTTGTAGTGGTGGCAAACGGGGCAAGTTCCTTGCGTGGATAAAGTTGTAAGATTTTAAAGGGTGGCAAATGTTTAAAATATATGTATGTTTAATAGAGGTGCCAAATAGTTTTGCCCTATAGTGCCAAAGAAAGTAAGCACGGCACTGGTGACCTGTAGTCTGTACGACTGTACACAAGTAGAGGAACATAAGTATGTCATTCAAAATTCAAATTGAAATTAAAAGTCAACTTCAAAATCTGTTAAAATTACTATAATAAGAGAAAGGGGATTAAATTAGTGTGAGACACTCGTTATTAAAAATATCTATTATCTCATAATATGGTATAAAATGTTAAATATTCAGATGAATGATGTATTGATAGATAAACCCGAGTATAAACCTAATTATCAGATGATTAGTATAGAGCCTAAAGATATCATAGTCTAAGGTTCCTAAATATCTATATGTGATACCATAATACATCATTATGTTTAAATCTATCTGTTTAACAAAAATAAAATGTATTGATTTAGAACTAAGATACTTCGGGTGTTATAGGCACTTTTAGGACATAATTAGTGTAGGTACCTACAGGATACAGTGTAATCATACTGCGTACACAATTGCGTTTTGTTATAATTAAACCACGGATTTTATGCATTTGTAATCGCCTTTTTTACCAGGTATGCATATTTCATTGATTCGTGATGTAAATGGCATATAATCATATCTTTATACACGCAAATACACTGATTAAATGTGTCAAAAGTCAAAACACATACTACATACCGACCGAACTAATTGACCGGACGAGTTTCTACAGCCGTCGTTGGTCGTTATTTACCTATATTATACTATCGAGTTTTTGATAAATTCTTATACCCTAAAATTACAATAGAACTTTATATATAATATATATAGTACTATTGTATTTTTAGGTTATAAAATAATTTTTGACATAATATACAATATATTAATTGTATTACTAATATAATATAATACAATTTATAAGATAATTCTTAAAAATTATTATATTTAGTCAATACAATGCTACTGGAATTTTTTTCGCCATGTGCCATGCTCGGACAAAATCAATTCGTATTTCTTTTCGACTTTTGTGTTCATTGTTCAGTCTCATTCGCGTGATCCACCAAAACGTACGTGTTAAAATATTAATTTATTTTATAAGTTTCCTCCTATTAAAAATACACGTAATCAGCTTTGGATAAATGCATATCCAGGGACGTTTACTATAGGTACTGAAAGAATGATTGTGTACTGCCAGATATGTGAGAACAAAGTGCTGAGTTCAAAGAAGTTCCAAATTTTCCAACAAATATACAGCCCAGGCCCCCCCCCAACATCAAATATTGGGCCCCTGTACTAAATGTTTTTGCGGGCCCTATTCAAAACTTCTAAATAAATACAACCCATTAAAAGCGATATGGGTGTCCCATACACGATTTCAAGGTTAACCCACAGCATAAAATAACAAAATTACTATAAAATAAATATTCCTATCAAGTTTTAAAAAACTACAAATACATTTCAATAGGCCCTTAAAATAGCAGGGCCCCTGTAAACCAGGTGAAACAACCCTCCCGTGTGGGAGCCCTGCGTACAGCAACACATAATATAGTGTGATAACCTCTGAAAAGAAAAATTAGACCTCTACTAGTATACTTCTAGTAGTCAGGCGCTAATATCACAGCCACGTACTAACAGTATGACGCACAAAGATAATTTCAGCAATGATTTGTGTTTAATATTAATAGCGACTAACATTCCTTTGAAAAAACTGAGTAATCCAAAATTCTGTAGTTTTTTGGAAAAATATTGCACGAATCAAAAAAATATACCAGACCAGACACGTATATAGGGGGGAGGGGGTTTGGGGTTCAGCCCCCCCCCCCCGGAAATAATTTCTTTCTCAATATGAAAAATCATATTTTGTGGATAATCTTATCTTATCTTATTTCCGTACTCGATCGGTCACCAAAAATTTCTATTGAATTGCTAAACTACAATCACTATCACTATACGATCACTATCGTTTAGTTTTAGTCTGTGTTCGGTATTTGAACGGTTATAATATACGAGTGCGATAGGGTTATGGTTATTTTTGCGAGTTCTGCCTTGTGAAAACTGATTAAATACCCAAATTTATTAAATATTATATATTTTATTTTTTTTTTTTTTATATAATGAAAAGAAATAGTGATCAACCATCATTATTCAATTTTGGTGTAAAAAAAATTAAAAATAACGAAGAAACTGAAAGTGAATCGAGTAATATTGAAAATATTGCAACCGAAGTTGATGTACCAAACGCTTTGCAGACCCAACTTGATACAAATATAGACAATGAATCGTTAAAAAATTATTCTTTAGATATTGGATTATTTTTATCAGTTTCCAATAATATAAGTGATGCAAAAAAATACGAGTTATTAAAAAATCCATGGACATCATCCAAAAATTACCAATTTCCCATCAAACAACAAAGGTGGCTGAAATTTCAATTAGATTGCTTAAACCGTTTTCCTTGGCTTGTTAACTCCGAAAAAGTGCGAGGTGCCATGTGTAAATGCTGTGTACTATTTGCCAATAACAGTGTTGGTAAAGGGATCCATAAAAAATTAGGTGCTCTGATTATAAAACCCGAGATAAAACCTTTTACAAAATGGAAGGATGTCATTGAACGTTTTAATCATCATTTAAAATCTGAGTATCATAAGCTTTCAATCATTCGCTCTGAAGAATTTATTAAAGTAATGGAAAACAAAAAAAATAATATTGCAAATGAGATAAATACTTCACGAAAAAAACAAGCCATGCTATATTTTACTCATTGTCACAAAAAACTTTTAAGCCCCCTATAATTTACAATTTACTTTTTCTCTCCGTTAAAAGTGCAGGGCTTGAAACCGGTATAAACTGTTATAAAACCGAAACCGAAAACAATATCAAAACCGATACCGAAAAAAATTGGAAACCAGTATTAACTTCAAAACCAAAACCGGAAAAAATTGGATATCGGTATTAAATCAAAACCAAAACCGAAAAAAATTGGATACCGGTATTATAATTAAAAACCTAAACCGAATATAATTTTAAAAAAAGGTATTTTTTTTTTAAATCTTTGTGTCTTAACATTTTGGTAAGTTTTCTTTACACAACAGGCGATTCAAACGCTCGATACGGTGATTCAAAAAAATTAATAAACTAAGAATGAACGTAAATAGTCCAGGCCTTGAAACCGATTTTAGAAACCGGTATAAACCGTTTAAAACTGAAACCGAAAACAAAATCGGAAAAAATTGGAAACCAAAACCAAAATTGTTTCAATTGGTTTCAAGCCCTGTAAATGTGATAACCCAAAATGTATGTTTTTCTCTTTTTGCATTTATGCTACCACTAATTTATAGAACACTTTTATTTTTGACCACTCCATTTATTCCTAGTAAAAAGTCAACCTTTATAATCAAATAAAAAAAATTATAATTTTAGATTTTAGCCTTTTTTTATGACAATATAATAAAATACGTTATATATAGTAATATGTGTAGAAATGTAAAAGATATTATAAGAAAAATACAAGTTATCGCTTATTAGTTATAACTAATGTAATTTCTCAACAAATCCATTTAAGTAAAAAATTTTTTTTCGTTATAACCTCAGGCGTCGGCGCCTCTTTGAGGACTCAGAATTTGGCGCCCCGGGGCAATTCCCCCCCCCCCTAAATACGCCGCTGTGTGCACTACTAGGTCTATGTTCATTATTTAAAAATATTTTTATGTGAAATTAAGTGTGCAGTAGCAAAAAATTTTAATTTTAGGCCCTGGCGTAAACAGTTCGTTCTTGTGTATTTTATAATGGTATAAGTACTCTGTATACCTTTATGTATCATAAACTCTTAGGTAGTTTCAGAGATGCCCACGAGATTATTTGTAGGTATATAAATATTTTTAAACCAAATATAGGTACCGACTGCCTTTTATGATTATTCAACGTTAACCTTCTTATTCCCCTAATGTATTTTACACATTATTATTTTCATAGTCAATATGAATGTTTCCTATTGCTCAAATAGTCAATTTTTTTAAATTTTGATATATTAAAAACTTTCAAATAATATTTTAAAAATATTTTCGGTTTACTGCGTGAAGCTGTCTAGTTTTTATATAATAGTACATAATTATACAAAGTAGATATCTACCTAAATACAAATATGCAATATCTACGTAAGTTTTCAACTTAATAATAAATTAAAAGTTGTTCAGAAAATATCAAATTATTATTTATGACTATGAGGTAGAACTGTAGAAGTCTGAAATTAGTGTAAAACTTTAAATATGATAAAAAAAAACGTTAAAGTCAAAGAATTAAGTTGTCCACGTAAAATATCAACTAAATTGTAAAAGTTAAAATTGTTCCAATTTAATTATATTAGACGTAGGTAAACCTGCAAAGTATACCTAAGGCCAAATATAGGTGCATAATATATTAATATTTATGACCATCTACGTTTCATATAATTGTAACATAAACTTGAAAAATCTTACCTGTCACTGCGAAAATCTTGAAACTCCAATTCGAGTTCATCCGTACAGCCATCGTGAGCGAAAAAATGTCAGAAAACCCGGGGAAATCGATATAACAAATATTTGGATATACACGCAGGCGAAAAAAATTAACTAAATCGCGACAGTCGGAAATTGTCTATCCAATGCACATGTTAAGAAATAGATTACGTTGTAAGTTTCATCTTAAGAGAGAAGAGAACTTAATTCGTTGGCTAGGCAAAAAGAAGAAATCCTAAGAAAAACCGTCTTCGGCGGAGGGGAACACTGACACGCGGCGCGTTCAGACGAAAACTGAACGTGCTCACTGCTCAAATCTCTAGTAGCCCGCGCGCGCGGTATATTCTGTCGCCGGTTTAGAACGCACGCGGTCGTGGTCGGGCGACTGGTGATTGGTGAATGCAGTTGGTTACCAAAAGATAACGGACAACTGCGCGACGTGTGATAACGCGTTCGTTGTTGATGTGCTGGACGACGATAGCATTGTTCTGTGATAGCATAAAATTAATATCATCGTTCATCATTCGTCGTAGACTGTTCGATGTAGTCTGTAGTACAATTTACTGAAGTAGCCGGTATTGAGGACATCATCATTAATATATTATAATAGTTTAATATGTTTATGTGTAACTAAATGAAGTTTATCATGTGGTGTATCTGACCAAAACTTTTTAGTAGTAACTATTATTATTACTGAAATTAAAGGATTATATTGTTTTGAAGCAGATTAGGATTGAAGACGCTCACATTATGGATGGACAATTGACAGATTTACTGTTCCCAGACGGAATACCAGGTAATTAGGGTGAACGACATTGATCTAATGGTAAGGTAGGTAGGTAGATATAAGTATTATGAGATAGGAAGTTAGTCGTCATTATTCCGCAGTTAAAATCTGTGAATACATACCTAATTGAGGTTTGATCGAAATATTCAATAATGCTCCATGTCCTTAACGCATTAAATCATTTTTTAGATAATATCATAATCGGTTATTTACATTCTTAATAACTATTAAGTAATAATGCATCTTCGGCCACCTATCAAATAGTATTATATAATATATTAATACAGTGCATTAGGATTGTGAAAAGTGGAATAATTTAAGTTTAAATCTTACAGGTGCTATAATTATGTAACGCTCACAGAGCCTCGGAGGTAGCATATTTATTATTATTCAGTTGCTCTGTTTTTAATTTTTTGTAGCAGTCTCAATATTTTTATTTGAGTGATATAACAAAACAAAATTTAAAAATAATTAATTCCCATGAAAACTAAACCACAGTCGGACCTAACACCTGTGTTTATTCATAAATCATAATATACCATCTACTTAACACATTATTTATGCAATTGATTATATTTTCTACTTTATATTAGGTAATTGTAATTTTATATTTTACATTTTTTTAGATGATATAAAAACTGATCCAAACATAAAGAATTATTTAGATCATCTTGGAAAATGCACAGCAGAAGAATTAAGTATGTAAAAATAAAATATGTTTCGCTATAATTTACAATTAAATTTATATATTTTTTAGGTAAGGAACATAAGTCATTAGAGGATAAAAACGCCATCATTGTTAAAATGGTTAAAGATTTAGCATTGAATAACTACAAAACATTTGTTAAAACTTCACATTGTTATGAGTCTGTGTATAATAAATTTGATGATACACAAAAGAACACTATCACATTAGATAATTATTTATTAAAACTTAAAACTGAATGTCAAGAAATGTTAAAACAGTGGGCAGATGTTAAAGAAAAACGGCATCGTAATACTTTAGCTATGGCTTGGAACTCCCGTATCATGCATCATGCTCTTGAACTCCCACAGCTCATGCTATCCTGTATACAAAATAAACTGTATGAAGATGCACTAAAATTGGCAAATCATGCTAAACATTTACCCAATAATGTACCAGCTGTGAAGGTTAGTGTCATAATAAATAATGTAATAATAATTAATATATTGTAATAATTTGCATATAATCTTAGTTGTTACATGATGAAGTAGAAAAGCATCGTTTAACTTTGATGTCAGCACTTTGTCAAGAATTGAGAACCGATTTAGAATTACCACTGTGTATGCGCATTGTACGACTATTAAGAACATTAAACATAATAAATGAAGAACAGTTGGCTGTTAAATTTTTACAGACTAGAAATGCATGGTTTAATGCTAAATTAGAAAATATTCCTGATGAGAGCAGTAAGTTAATGTATTATATTGTGTTGAAATGTTGAAAAAAAGATAACAATATTTTGTGTTTATAGATAGCCAACACCTTTTGGAAACTATTGAGGTATCACGATCTTGTCTTTCAAATATAGCTACACAATATAACCTGATATTTTGCTCTGAAGATAACTCTTCTGATACTGGATCATCAAAACTACAATTCTATTATTCTTGGACTAATCAAAAGGTGTTTAACAGTATAAACAATGGTTTATATATTATTTTATAATTTATTTCATTAAAAAATAATACGTATGCATTTTTTAGGTATGTCAATTTATTAATATACTAAAAAAAGACCTTCCAAACTGTCGACCATCATCATTAGAAACAATTTTCACACAATGTATGTACTTTGGACAATCATTGGGACATATTGGAGCTGATTTCAGGGGTCTGATAGCACCTGTGTTTATCAATGTAACTGTAAAAAGATTTTCAGACTTATTAAAAATAACGGAAATTACTTGGTTAACGGATTTACAAACATTTTTAAAAACGAATATTAAAAATGTTAGGATGAACCAAACTCATGATGAAGTAAGACACCTGTTTGTAGTCTATTTATAATAAATAAATAATATATATTAATTTGAATTTTATTAGGTAGATGATATACCATCACCTGTATTTGAATATTATCCTTTGGCAAAATTTTGTAATGGTGTAATGAGTGCTCTGAATGACCTTGGAGAGTATGCTCCATATGCAGCTGCCGATGAAATCACCAAATGTTTACATACTACATTACATAATGCGTCCTGTGCATTATTCTCTATGTATTACCAAGACGATTTTAAAAGCTATGATGAAGTAATAATTATTAATTATACTATTATTATCAACTAAATTAAATTATGAATAAAATGCCTATTTTGAATATTTTCATATTATGGTAGTTAAGTTATATCTTTCCTTTTTGCTGTTTTTGTAAATTAAAAGATCTTTTTCAAGAAGTTTTAAGTATAATATTTAAAAAAAAGTGTTTCCGTAATTACAAAATTATTATATAAAAATGTATCTGTACAAACCAATATTATTATTCAATGAACTCAAATATAATGTATTTATATATAATATTTATGATTAACTAAATTGTGCAATTACACAAAATTTTCTTCTATAAGTAAATTAAATTTTTACACTCAAATTATGCACACAGACGGTGATTTTGATTTTATATTTTTAATGAGTTTTAAAAAATTGAATTGAATAATACATATCAATTAACTTGATAGAAGTTTTAATAGATTCGTAATTTATAGGGTGACAAAAAAATATTTGGACAACTCTGCATTTGTTTTTCAACTGATGTTGTACCATATGTACAAAGATGTTTACACAAAGTGTATGAGCCAGCTAGTATAGCTGCTTTCATTGGAGTGACTACAACATCACTCCAGAAAGAGGTAATTTTTATTATAATATAATACAACTGTAGTTAATGTAATAATTTAGTTAAATATTTTATTTAATTTAGAGTAAGTTTAAATGTGTAGTTAAATTACCTTAATTAATGAAAATCAAGAAAATGAGTCATGGTCATAACTGCAATACCAAAATAGTATTAAAAAAACAGCTAGGATAAAATATCTAAAAGACATAGGGGTGAATTTTCAAAACAGCTAAAGTATATTATTTTGAAATTATTATTATTATATGCATATAATAAAAATACATCAGTTATTCAAATTTAAAAATTAAAAACTAAAAATAAAACATATTATACTTTTAGTGATAAATTATAGGCTATATCTTTCAAAAAATGTATAATATTTCTTTTGCTACATTGTTAATGGATTTCTAAAATTCTGAATGCCGTGTCTTTATATTTTTCCTAGCCAAGTATCTCCTAAGTAGTCCAATAGTGGTCAAAAAAGTTCTTTGTGTTCCATATTATAATCATTTTCATATATGTGCTTGAATATTGTTATCACATCTCACTGTTACTTAAGCAAGTGCTAGCAGCATTTGTATTTGAATACAAAATTCTCCATCAATTACATATTTTTCGTCTATTGTGGGTATCAATTGTATTGTTTGCCATACTCATTGACTTAAGTGAAACTGGCAACTACGAGTAATTATATTAGGAAAATTTTCCTTAAATGCCAATATTGCATTTTGTTCAAAGTTAGTCATAATAGTTTTAGGATTTAATTGTATATACGATTTTAGTGTTTTTATTAAATATAAATATGTTTAAACTTTTATCAGGTGATAATGCAAAAATTACTGGTATTACAGTATTATATTTCAATATGTGATTAGTGTATATTTTACACTATTTGTTGCATATAGATGGAGCGCTCTTCAATTACCACTCACAAACCAATGTTCAGATTCAGACATTAACTTTAATCATCCCTCACGTATCACTTGTACAAAATATTAAAATTCTATTTTTGTAGGACCGTTACTTAACTATCGAACAAGAAAAACAAACTTTTAGTAAAGTACTTTTAGTTTAGTCAAGAATCTTTGAGACTGTTGTGTAATTATGAAGTGGATATTGAATGCTTAAAATAAAACTTGTATACGCTTAATTTGCAGTGTGTGGGTCCCCAAATTAGTTATTAACTTTTAAATTAATACAAAAGTTTAAAATATTTAAAATGTCTATAAATATTAGGAACCAAAAGATTCAAACAATTTTTAAAATTATATAGGTAGTCTAAAAAATACCAAAATAAACATTTGGTGAACAATTCAAATCTATAGTTATTTATTTTTGAATAATTAAAAAAAAAAAGAAGCAAAAACTGGTTTTAAATACAAAATACTGGTTCTTACCTTTTTTTGTTACTTATCAATGTTAATTTTAGGTATTTCAAGTATGTCATGGGGTTTTTCTCTATTAGTTTCCCCACAACTTTTAATTCAACAAATATGTCTCAATCATTCTTGATTATTTATTATTTTTATTTATATATTTAAAACTGCCTGAAATTAATAATTATTGTGTGTTCAAGTACAAATGATTATAAAGGATGTTTATTATTTTACTAAATTAAGATACCTAACCAATTTATTTATATTTTTTTACAGAACCTAACATATATTGATTCAGAAATTATTAATGAACCTATCAAAGAATTATTGGATGAATTCGAAAATATTACTGTATTAAATAACATACCAACAGAGTGAGACTACATGTTATAGCTTTAATTACATCTACTACTCTTTTTGCTAATTTTAATAACTTATTTACTTTATTTATTTTGTTTATTAAATTGAAGTGATTTATTCTATTTACATTACTTCTAGGTATTATATTTTTAATTAAATGTTAATAAGCTGATAGTTTTTATTATTATTATTATCATTATAGTTGTATTATTTTATTGTTATTTATGTGTATTTAAACTTATCTGTAAAAATTGTATGCAAATATTTTTTATATTAGCATCTTTTTATACTAAAACATAAATATCTTTTTCCAATTGTGTCAATTGACTTAGCCATGCAACTTCTAAAAATACATTTTAACTCATAACTCATAAGATCAACTTTTCCAACTTACAATAACTAATTACCATTATTTTTTTTTTTTTAATGAAAGCATCCCATTACTTTCTTATAAACTTCTGTTTAGGCCATTCTTCTGTAAACACCAAATTTTCCTATACCTCTTAAATTTAAAAATATAAAATATAAATTGACTAAAAAGTGAAAAAGCTGTGGACCAGTGATGTTATATAGAAGAAACAAGGACATTACTTTGGATCAATAGTGAAATATTTACGAACAGCACCTCTATTAATAGAAAACGTTAATGTGTATTACTGTATAGTGTATGGGAATTATTTATACTACACAGTATAGGAGTGTTTTCATAACACACTGTTACAATGGAGATATATACACTCTGATGCAATTTTATTACACTTAAAAATATCTCTACCAGTAGGTGGAACACTTTCTTCTACAATTAATCTGCAATTTGCATTCCATTTACATCTTTAGTGTATAATTGTCTATATTAAATTCATTAAAAACATTAGTATTCGTTTCCCTGAGTGAAATAAAACTTGGTTATTAATGTGTATGATAGTGTGTACCTATGAAATATGAGCCACATTTAAAAATTAATTTTGGTAATTGTGTTGCTTATTAAGGTTGTGATTTACACCACATAAAACTAAAATATATCTGTGCAATTTTGTACCTACAAACATTTCAATTTTCACCACTTTAAAATAATTAATAATAATTTGTTTAAACTTATTAATATGTAATTAAAATTATTTATCAATCATGTTTATTTTAATAGATATCAATGTATTAAAATATAGGTATATTACTTAAAATAAAAAAGCTGTGAATTTAGGTATCGCTCTGCTGTATAGGTAGAGTATAGGTGTCGAGTAATGGATATGATAAATTGGAATTCATTGATAAATCATTGCATACGAAAAACGATTCTGATCGAAGACGGTCCATGTTATCATGTTATACGCATAATTAAATCTTTATGAGCTGTTTATAAACATTTTTTTATTCTATAAATATCAATAAAAAAATGTTTTGATGGGTCAAAAAGCTTGAAATGTAATAGGTACAAGGTTCTCAAACATTTAAACAATATTAAAGATATGCAATGATTTTTTTAATAAGCGTTTAAAGTTCTAATTTGTATAAAATTCATCAATACCTCGAAAATTTGAAGATTATTTTTTACCTAGTAAATTTTCAACTTTACATATTGACACAATAGGTATAGGTACAGGTTGAAAATTTAAAACACTGTTTCTTATAAGTTCTTTATGCTGCTGGAAACCTGTAAGACTATAACTAAAAAATCTAAAAAATAAACTGTTTATTACAGATATTTTAAATTCAAATTTGATCGAAATTAGATATTTAAACAGAGTAACAATTTTAATTATTTTTTTGTTATTTAAAAAATATTTGTGAGTATAATTCGAAAGTTTATTATTAATTATAGACACACAAGGATATTCTAAAATTCAATGCTTCTGGAAAAAGTTAATTTAACCTAGGTACCGTATTATAGCCAGAAGCGGGCTCAGAAATTTCGAATGGGGAGGAGGTTTAAAAAGAAAATACAAATTTCCTGATTTAAATTTGAGAATACACTAATTATAATTATAATATGTAAGTACATAATATATATTTGTAAAGTGTCCGTGGAGGAAGGGTACCCCCCTTTTTGATCACGCCCTGGTATTATATATTTATATTGTATTACCTACCTACTATATAGTTAATAATAAAAAAAATTACTTTAATAGCAACAATAAAAACATAAAATGTACATAAGCTGACACACCGTCTTTGCTTAGAATCGTATTTCGTATAGGTACCTCGTGATTTATCATTGAATTCATATATAACACATCCGCCATCCATGATCCATTACAGACTACAGTATTGATATGGACTATGATCCTCTGACCTCTGTAGACAACTTTACTATTGTACAGCAGAGAGCCGTAATGGCAATGCACTTTCCCATATTTTTGTATTTGCATTTACAGTGTACAATACATAGGTAATTGAGTAAATAATATTCAATTAATTAGAAATAATAAATAATGGTAGGTAAGTCATAACTCATAAGTAATTATTATTTTTAAAAAATATTTAAAATATTGTTTTTTTCTTCTGAAGTTTAAATTCAATAAATATAGAAGAAAATTGAATTTTGCTTCCCCCATGAGCTCAGATCATACCTATGCCTTTGAATAACAGATCATTATTTTACAAATTTTAAATACACCTATTTATAGGTAGTAGGTACCAAGTTAATCAAAAAATTAGTATTAAACCTTAAGTACCTATACCTATACTTACCTACCAACTAGTAATAATAATTCATAATTATACATATAATATAAAATTAATTTAATAAACAATGGATATATTTATATAATATAATAAATATTAATAACTAATGCTGGGATTTTGAAGTATAGGTATCTACTCAGCATTGTTTTCCGAATCTAGATACGTGGTGCTCATTTGATACACACATTTAATGTATTTATGAATCAAAACAAGAAGTCATTATTTTGTAATTTATTATTTTTTTTGACAATTATAAATTTGTTTTTCATTTTTTATAACATTTTAGGATTTTTGGAAGCATTTTTTAAGTTTTTGAATCCAAAATTTTAAATTAAATTTTCAGATTTTTAGGTACCATGTTTTTACACAAATTTAATAAACATTTAACAAAGTATAGCTTTGCACAGCCATACAAGTAAATAAATAAATGATATAAACCTTTTTTTTTTTTAAATATTGGCTTTATTTGAAGAATTACAATCTATACAGTATGTACAATGAGTAATATTAATAATTTATAAAACAGTTGATAGTGTATGTTCACATGAGGAGGAGATTACACATTTGTAACACCTCTTAGAATTTATAAGTTTTAACTTAAGTTATCAAATCACGGCACCATTTCCTCTTGATACGTCTGCTTGGGTTACTTGGATGTGTTAGTGAAGCTAACTCATTGATCAGTTGGTTAGGAGTATCTTAAAGTTTGGCGTGGAAGCGTTTGTAGTAGAAAGCAGCTATATTGTCGATGGATGGTACTTTGAGGTCGAAGTTTAGGGTCTCGTTTGAGATGAACCAGGGTGCACCAGTGATTAAACGAAGAGTGATGTTTTGAAAAGCTTGTATAGTTCTCTTATTCGAGTTTTTAGCGGAGCCCCAGATTACAATACCGTAAGTCCATATTGGTTGAAAAAGAATTTTATAGAGGATGAATTTTATGGGTAATGTGAGAATTTTAATTTGAAAAGTTTGTATTGAGAATTCATCTCATTAAAATGACAGTATGGAAACCTAAAAAAAATTGATCATATTTATAATATAAGAGATAAATAATTTTAATCTAATTAGTAAAAAAAAATGTATTTTTGACAGTATACTATATATATAGTATGAAAATAAGCAATTACGGCGCGTCGGCGCTGAGTTCAGAATTTTCTATGACAAAACTTATAATTCTCACGAAATAATGGATTTTGATTTCAACTATTAACATGAGTTGCCAATTATTTTAATATGACGTAAAGAGGCACCGACTACCTATCTGTGGTGATTATGAAATATTGGCCCTCGATAGTATAATTATGAAATCTAATTAGTACCTATTTGATGTCAACAATTCTCAACTCCCAATATTTTGACGAGAAAAAATAAAAAATATTTAAATTCCAATCCAGAAATAAGATACATACTGTGAATGCTATCTAAGTTCGTCATTCTAATCAAACAATTTACGAATAAAAACTATGGTTATGATAACTCTGTTGGGGATGTCCCCATAAATTTGTAAAACTAAAGGAACCCTGGATTATTTTGCCACGGGCATTAGAAGTTCTAGTTACGCCACTGGTCCGAACTTGCCCTGTTTTTGACCTTAAAATACTAAACGGTAAGTCCATTTGCACGTTATCCCCGTCAACAGCGATTGGACATACCTTGTTTTTGAACTGAATTATTGCCGTGATGGCGTGGCGCATTCGAAACAATCAAAAAATGATTTTCGCGTGTAAAGTGGACTTGCCTGGTCATTGTGGCAATGAGCCCTTCATATGTGTAGTAAACAAAGGGTGGACAAACGGGTACCGCTCTGCTGTAGAGTACAAATGGGTGGCTGGTGTCAAGTGGGTCTGTGCAATATGTAATAATGGATATTGTGTTCGGTTTGAATTCAATGATATAAAATCATTACAAAGGAAAAACTGTAGTGGAAAAAATTTGTCAAAATCACAAAAAAATCACAAATTATTTTGTTTAGTTAGGTACATCCATTACAATATGACCTTCTCAATGACGAAGTACACTGAACTTCTACAAATGTACTGCAGATAAGCGGTTACCTACCTAATTTCCCTATCCTCTAATGTGCAGTCTGTACATTAGCTAGGTATGTGAGTTTGATAGGTATAAAACGTTATTTGTCGTTTTTAATTAGACATCGTGACAATGCGAATTCAATTGGACACATATATTATAAATTATAATACCACTGGACTTTGGGTTCTTAGAACATAATATGAACATAGGTAGATACAATTATAGTATCACACTATGACATACTAACATTAACATGGGTATTATTAGGTTAGGCATCATTACGGGCATAATAATATGATATTATTGGCTAGGAGTCTATAATAATAGGACTTGCACGATAAAATGTTAATAGTGACGTTTTATGATAATCTACTGGGTCTTCTCTTGATAAACAATTCAGTGTACCTATCGGCGTTGTTTGTTAACGCGGAATAATATTATAAAATTAGAATTCATTATTCAATTAAATAATTTATACCTACCTACTTGGAAATCAAACTCTTTTAGGGTCAAAAGCAAAAAAAAAAAATCGTCCTTGGTCAGTTGATCTACAGAGCTCGGACTGCTCTTTAACCAACTCTTCAGAGTCAATTTATTTTAAATTATATTTTCAACACAATCATTGTCAATCCTATTATATGGTAAATTGTGTTTATTTGTTGATGTACAACGCTATACACCTACCTGCGTTGTATTCGTTCAAATTTAAATATTAGCATAGTCATATCATTCAAAATATTAGAGCAATCTACAATTATTTAATGACAAATAAAACGTAATACCATTAATAAAGGTAAGTTATTTTTCAAACCATAGTTATTAATTAAAATCGCATTTTTTAGAAATAATTATGTAGATATCGTGTAAACCAGAGAACCTAACCGGTAACTTGTGTACATTTTTTAGACATTTTGTAAAATATGATACGTTATAGACTATAGCTCATAAACAGGTGTAACTATATACCTATTTGAAACAATAATTTACAATATAATATTGGCATCTAAGTTTAAGACAAAAATTGTTAGGACTGTATAATGTTATTGTCATTAGATTTAAGATGTTGTATAATCTAACTATTTTACCTATAGGTACCCATTTATGTTTTAATGCTGGCCGATATCCCTTCGTTAGAAGAAACCTTAAAAAACAATGAAATGTATATTTTATATTTATACTATATAATATAGGCATATGAAATATATACAGTAGCTTTTTAAATATTTTTCTACAATATTGCTAAATATTAACATATTTTTAAATCTCTCAGTTGTTAAGCACAATACTGTAACATACTTGTATTCTGTAAATTGCAGTACCTAGCTACTTATAAATGGTCTGCTTCAGAAATATTCAGTAAAATGATTAAATGCATACGGTGTAAAGTGCAGACAAGTCATATTGTTTGGATCATATCGACTTCCTGCTTGACCTTTATATATATATTCAAAATTCACTATTTATTCATATCATCTATCGACTAGGTAGGAAGCTATGACTTAAGGTATAATAATAGCTAAATATAGCTAAAGGTACAAATATTGAAGCCAGATCCGTTTAAAAAATGTACCTTCAATAATTTAAGTGAAGGTTCATTTTTAATTCGTAAATAATTAAAAATTGTATTGTGTATCTAGGTATAACATCAAATTAATAATAGTTGTACAACTTTTTTGTGTTTATATATTTGGATTATAAGAGATTAAAAGTAAGTGTTATTCATTGGTTTTTAATTATGTATAATATGCATATTATGCATGTAAAGGGCATAAAATAAATTTAAAGCAAAAAAAAAAAAAACGGTTTTTTCTTGAATCAATTATTTTTATTTCTAACCAGATACCTGCATATGTGTACTTGACCATATTTTTTAAATTTATTATTTAATTATATCGTTTTTATTTTCTTGTGAATAATAGTGTAGGTTTTATTAAAGGTATTTCTAATATAATAGTATATGATACTATATTTCTATAGAGTAAGTATAGGCCAGGGGGGAAATAATTATAGAGGGAGGGACGGGGTTGGGGGATATATCACCCCCCAAAACTTTTTTTTTACTGCTGATCAAAGTATTGATAATGACCCAGTGGCGTATATAGGGGGGAGGCCCTCTAGGACAGAGCCCATAGTGGAGTTCAATTAAACCATTTCATGTATATCTACACTGTTTACAGTTTTTCACCATGATTAATTTAGCTGGTTGATTAAAATTGTTTTGAGGAATCAACAAGAAAATGTTAGACTGTCGGGACTTGCTTTGATGACTTTGATGTGTTCAATTCACAGTAAGACAATATTAAAATATATATGTATATATGAAATTGTCAATATTTTTTAAAAAAGAATTAAAAAATTAATTTTACATAATAGTTATAAAATTAAATTGCGCAATTTTTATTTGTATTTATAACCACACAGCTCCCTAAAAAATGTATAGTTATGGCTGTTAGTCGTGCTATCCTGACTAATGATAAATTGGCCCATAGTGTAAATAATTTGTATATACGCCACTGTAATGACCATTCATGTTTGCTAAAAACGTATATCCCCCCCCCCTCCAAACCAAATTCCTAATTACGCCATTCATAGGCTATATTCATTGAATAATTCATTATTATTATTAATCATCTACATTTATCTATTATTATCATTGATTTTATAATTCGTTCCATTATAATATGCAGTGACTAATCAGTTAATTAATTGTATGGTCACGTTAAGTTAATTATTTCTCTAATGTGAATTTCGTATAAATTTGAAATTTATTGTACAAATTATTATTTTTTAAATGAACAATTTAAAATATTATTTAGCTTGCTACATTAACTGTTAATGATTTAAAATCAATGATAAATCCTTTGATCTCACTTCCCGCCGTGGCTATAGAAAAATTATAACCCTAAAAAAGTACGCAAAAAATGAACGTCCTTAACCAAACTCGTATGGAATACCAACGTCTGATGCCTTGCCTTGCACCTACCATCCTTCTCTGTCCATCTACGCAGTTTACCTTGAGACGGCCAGAGTGATTCTGAGGTTACACCGTCAGCAATGGTTGTTTACCGCGTTTTTGCGAAGTTGCGGCGGAAACCTTCGGTTCAAGTGGTTGAAGTTTCACCGACTAGGTTAGGTTAACAAACGATAGCCCGTGTACGAAGCCAAACCAACATAATCGAGTTCTGCTTATAATATGGGAAGGGGGGATGATACGATCTTGGCTCGACCGCAACCCTGAGCGACCCTAAATCGTACTACCGTGCGTTAGTAATCGTCATCGTTAGAAGACATAATTTTCCGAGCCAATCCTCGGCTGTCGACCTACAGGGGCACGACCAATAGGCGTGCAACCAGCTGCGGTACCCATCTCGTGGTCTCATAGACACGACTGGAACTCGGCTGAGGGGTATGACCCTTTACGACCAAAAACTAAAAATAGTCGATTCCCGTTTCCGTCAAAATGTATTTTCGTTAAAAGACATTTCCACCAAATATCATTCGGAAACCATATGCTATACTAACGTAACTGCAATCACGTGAAATAAGAAAATGTTCTAATCATTGAGCAATTTAATATCCCAAATAAATAGTAATATATATAATACAATTAGTAATAAATTATAAAATCATCTACGTAAGCCAAATAATTAATTGAATTAATAAGACTTTACACGGACCTTAATAATTGTTGTCTCTGTCTCACAAGTGCGTAACATAACAAATGTTACGCTCAGCAGATAACGTTTAGCTCCGTTAGTTTAAAAATTAGTGTGAATTGACCTTTTATAAAATTTAAAGCTAAGATTATTACTTACCTCATAAGCTTTATTTTTATATATATGTGCCTTTTTCGTTTCGGGCGGAAACTGTCAATGTCATTTTGGCAGAAACGGGTAATAGTGTAACACCCTCCAGTTGACATTGGGACACTGGGACTGACGCTGCATACCACCACTTTACTGACCTCAAGTGACCTCTAGCCAAGCCGCATGATCTATCGACGCGGGTCAGTCTATATGCGTAAAGTTATCAGCGGATTTATATTCGAAATTTTGCGCATTTGCGCCCAAACCCATTTACCGTAGCCCATTTGCGCCCAAGATGCGCCCGATTCAGATCAGATGAAAATCGTGAAACGTGGCCATTTATTGGATACTATAATATTGGTATAAAAATAAAATCTAAAATAATATTTTATCGTTTCTCGTGCTAAGAAGATGTTTTTTTTAAAACTTAACTCCAGATTTAACTTAACCTACGGCGTATTTATCCGAATTTCCTGATTACATGTTGAATAATTATATCATGGAAGAATGTCCATTTCCACCACCAATTTGGGCTGAACCTCCATCTGACGCACCTCGCGCTACAAATTGCGCTCGATCATTTCACAAATACTTTAACTCTCAATTTTAATCACCTCATCTGCGTTATTGAAAATTTAAAACTAATACAATTGGAATCATATTAAAAATAAATGAGATCAAGAAGGATAATATGAAACCAAGACATAAAGACGAAAAAAACAAATTGTATTTAGTTATGAAGCGTGGAATGAGTACAAAAAAATATTTAAATAGGGTAGATAGTAGAATATACTTAAAAATAATTGCCTATAAATTTCGGGGAATGGATTTATAATAAATGTATTATTATTGTAACTACATAATTAATTTTTGTATTATTTTACATTCTTATTATTGATTAATGTGTATATACTATATAGTAGCTATTTATTATTTATATTGATTTTACGTAAAAATGTATCTATTTTAAATTTATAATTTAATGCAATATAAATAATATTTATAGATATAATATAATATGTACAATGTATGGTACTCGTACTTATCATTATTTTGAAAATGATTTACTTTTTTCTAATTGCTTTAAAACGATCTTAAACGATAACTGACGGCAACGTATTGCATGCAAAATGTGCGCATTCGGGCTATAAATCAGGGTGTTAAGTTTTTTATTTTGGAGGAAAATCTCGGGTTGAAAACGAGCTAATCTGGGGCGCAAATAGGCTACAACCTTTTGCACCACTCCTACAGGTAGAAACCCTCCCTCGAGTTTTTTTTTGTTTTTATAGTTGTAGCTTGTTAGTTAATACGTATACAAATGTTTATGAATATGCATATTTTTTAGTTTCTGTAAAATTGAATTTTAAATTGTGTTACTTTTCTTTAAACTAAAAAAGCATACATGATATTATGCTAGCTATTAGGGTATAGATAATATATATTTTTGGATGAAACTAGTATGTTTAAAATGAAATATATTATAATTTGTTTAATCACTACAACGACAATTTAAAAATAATATATACACAATATGGATATATATATATTTATATTAAAATGCTACATATTTAATCGCCATTATTTAAATATACTTATATTGTTTTGTTAATATAGATGTCTGTGTTATTGAGCAGTATTCAGAAAGCTACAGATTGGGTAGAACAAAATACAGGTAATTACGTGGTTTAAAAAACTATATAGGTATAAAAAAAGAATTAATCAGAGGTAAAGAGTAATATTCTTTTAGCAGCAAACACTCTACATTTCAAAAATAATAAGCATTTAAGGTTTTGATGCATGATGTGGTGCAGCAAAAATGTCGAGGGGCAACTTTTTCCACTTCTTTTTTTATAACTTTAAATGCCTAGAAAAAAAATAATATATTTTTCAATATTTTATATTTTCATTAAAATATTTTTCTTTAGATAATAAGTTAATGACGTATGATTCCGTTTAAAATTCACTAATCATTAATGATTATAGACTACCTATATAGTATATAGTAACAATTAGTGCACTGTCTTACCAATTAGTAAACATAAAGGGTTGATAACAATGAGATTTTTCCTAAACTATAAAATGATAAAAACAAAGCCAGTTATATCGTATGTTAAGGAAATTGAAAGAAATCATCTCCTCATCATGAGGTCATCTGGATAATGTTGATTCATAGAGAAAAATAATTACAATTAGGACCCAGTTTGTATAGTGTATTCTTGTTTAAAAAAAAAAAAAAAATAGAGGCACAGTCATCAAACTGTCACTACTTAAAAACGGCTGTTTATTAGATAAATATTCGATACCACCTTCTAAAATATTTTCTATCTACTTACGACAGTGCATAGTACCAATAGTATTACCAGAAACGGCTATTTTGTCGTATGTGCCATAATATATCACCTACATGCAACATCGCAACTGCAGTATGCTCTCTACCATTGTTACCACTCTACAGCAGTGTTCGGACTTTTCTAGATAATTATTTGTTCATCTTTTATCTTATCTAGATAAATAGTTACAAGGTATCTAAACGTTCATCTTAGATAATTTTTTTACTAATCTAAATACATTTATCTAGATACATTTTTTATTGATACAAATCACGAAATTGTACAAACGCATTTTAAATATTTATAGAGATTCTCAAACCACGTTTATAGTTTATAAATAATGTAATTATTTTTATTTATATTATTATTATTATTATGTTCCTAGTGCCCAACTAAAATATACCTAAATTTAAAACCCATTTAAAAATAAAATTGTATCTTTTTTTTATCTAGATAAAAAAATACTTATCTAATCCTAACAATGCTCTACAGTAATATTTAATTATTAATATTAAATTCTAAGTGTATGATGTAAAAGTGGTTTTAGTGATGAATCAAATAATACTCGAAGTTTAGTGTATTTATCATTAAAAAATTATTATACTATCAACGGCACGTCGTCTCGTTGTTTTTATCCCTACGTAAATGTACACTTTTAAATGTTGTTCTTTTAAAATACAGTAACTAATATAATGAAAAAATATTAAAATATGTTTACCATGCCTCTTTAAAAGTTGTTAAATGTGTCAATTTTTATTGATTCCTTTCCACCACGTTTCTGCGTAAGATAACTGTAATAACTATTTAATATATTTATAAAATTATATCATTATATTATACTTTGGAAGCATATCATGGGTTGTACCACAATCACGCGTCATATTTTTTACAATTTTTAGCTTTAGAGTCCTCCTTGAACTTTTTATCCATCGTTGTAATCGAGCGCGGTAGAGCGCGTACGGCAAGATAGCCACAGCAACTAGTAGGTATCGCATCGATCATAGCATGTTTAAAAATGTTTACTCAGAACTCACCTATTTTAAGTATTGACTTAAATTATGCTAAATTATGTTATAATACATTATGATATATTATAATATTATGTAAGAGTGTTATATTATTATATACTACCATAAGGGTGCGCAGACTTAAATCGCAGAAGCAGCTTATAAAATAAATCGGCCCTTCTTTTTATAATCGGGCAAATAAATATTGAACAGCCAGACAGGATCAGTCTAGGGCAATAGAGGCCGCGGTCCACTCCCAAACCGTATTTCTAAAAAAACTTTATACTTTTAAAAACAAAATTACAAAAAAACTATATTATAATATCCAAAGTTTTCTGAAAATTATGACTTAGTCTCGCTCCTTCCCCCATGTCACTGGATCCTCCGCACTTACAGCCAGTATTATTAACTGTATAATACCAAGGTAGGCAGGTATAGCCTGTATTATTGTGACTACAGTGGATATAATATAGTATATTTCGTAATTCGTAATTTTGAGTAGGTACTTTATTTGTTGTAAACTTTGTATAATTTTACAAAGTACTTATCAATTATCCAACGAAAAAATTGGTTCAGATCCATCTTACCTATTTATATTAAATAATGAATTTACTTGGCCAGTCGGCCGCTGACTGTGACACTTAGCGGCTATGACTTACACCGTGGACAAATCACCACTCAGCCAATCAATTAACCCAAAAAATGTATAGCCTTCCTCCCCGCCAAATACTAACTAGACCCAAATTTTAAAGTTTGATATTAAATTATTCTTCTGTTGCATATAGTGAAGACAATCCCACAAAAAATAATAAAAATAATAACAAACATAATATCATAGTAAAACCAATACATAATACATTCATGTCCCGCTCAGAATCTAAAATATACTTACCTACATTAGGTATTAAAATTGACAAATTTTCTTATTTTACAGGTACCTATAGGTATCTATAAGTATAATTGGGTAATAGAAATCATGCGGGATATTATTATTCAATAACTTAAAATATATTTGTGAACATAATATTATTGAATTTATACGAATAACTACGTTTTATGTATACAACTATATAGTTATATAGTTATAACCTACATACTCTGCAATTTGCTTGTTTCATATTATTAAAAATTGTTTATTCTCTTTTAGATCCTCTTGTTAAAGATCTTTGGTTTATGGGATCAATATGGCCAATTACAATTATAGTGACTGCATATTTGTACTTTGTTCTTAAACTTGGACCGGAATTCATGAAGTTTCGTAACCCTTACAACATTGACCGTATTGTTATGATTTATAATGCCGTACAAGTTATATTTTCTTTGTACTTGGTGAAAGAGGTAAGAGAACAACACTTAAAATAAATGTTAAAATAAAGACCAAAAAATATTATTTGTTTAGAACATTAATATAGGTTGGTATTTAAATAATAATTTTGTCATATTTTAACGATAAAAATTCAACGTTGGTGTGACACTTTATTTTAATTTTAAGAGACTGGGAGAGTGTTTGGTGTAAGTACCTATTAATTTAACTGTATGATAAGTTATATCACATTCTAAAAATAATCTGAAAATAAATACAACTTTAACAGTTTTTTTTTCTTAGCAAAAACAATTTTGGTATTCAAATTACATATTAGTTTACACTTTTTAATAAGTACTTGATTACTATGTTATAATAATTAAATATGAATTTGTGAAAAAATGATTTTAACGTAATTTTTCTATAAACATTCAATAACAGTTCTAAGAGTTTTAAAAATTATTTGATATGCAGGATGATTTACCAAGCATGCTCACTCTTTTTTCTTCAATAATGCAATTATTTAAAATTTGATTTTTTTAATTTTTAAATATACTTCTCATAGACCATATTTTTAAATTATTTTTTAGTACTTAAGAAGTGTGCCGTGGATATACAAACTTCTGTTTATAAAATGAGAACCCCCCCCCCCTTTTAAACTGTAAATTATTCAGTAGATAATATTTCTGAAGAATTTGAGATATCAGAATCAAAATTCGTACCTACTAGTAGTTTTTGAGTAAGTTATTTAACTTTGTGTTGTATGGATAAAATTTTCATGGTAATATATTTGTAAGATATTATGGGGGCTATCATGGTGTTTTAAATATTTGAGTAATTAATATTAATCTATCAACATTAATAGTTTCTAAAAATGTCCCTAGCATAATAAATACTAGTTCGAATATTCCGTCTATTTTATAATTTATAAAACCATTTTTAAGGACTATTATTATCAGTTCAGACATTTTAATAATTAAGAAACTACTAAATATACATCAACGTTAAAAAAAAATTATCCACTAAATAATTTACGGAAAAAAGGTGAGAGGTTCTCATTTGAAAAACAGAAGGTTGTATCTCCACAGGTCACTCTTTAAGTAGTGAAAAACATTTTAAGAATTTGTAAAATTGTCGAAGTGGTATTTAAAAAAATGTCATAATCAATATATTGAAGAAATTCATCATGAGAAGAACAAATAGGGGGAGGGGGCATGCTTGTGAAGAACTCTGTATATGCATATGTTTTAATAGATACAGTGATGAACAGTGTATAGGGATTTTAAAATTTGTATGAAAATTTCAATAATAATACTATTTTATATAGTTCATTTGAAAACACAATATCAACTGTTATACACAGTCTAATTTCTAAATAAAAATCAACACTGTATAGTTTATTAAATTAAATATAATCGTTTCTTATAATATCTTACATCATACAATATGTATGCGTAAATAATGTATATTATATATGTAATGTTATTCTCGTCGATAGGCATTTAGACTGGTGTGGCTGCGAGATGATTACCGATTCTATTGCATTGAAAGAAATAAAGAGGACCCTGATATAGCAAACCAAGTAATTTAAAAATTCTTACGTGCCCATTTTACTTTCAGAAAAAATAATTAAATTGTTAAGAAAATAATATTGTTTATTTTTTAGCAAATATATTCAGTTTGGCTGTTCCTCATTAGTAAATTCCTGGACCTCCTTGACACAGTAATTCAACTTTGATTTAATAAATAACATATTTTTCTACTGTCAACTAATAAGTTATACTGAAAACTTTGCATTAAAAACGATTTTAGGTTTTTTTTGTACTAAGAAAAAAACAAAGTCAAATAACGTTTTTACATGTTTACCATCATACTTTGGTTATATCACTCGGCTGGTATTTAACTAATTTTTATCCAGGTATAGTTATAAATACATTACAACCATAAGAATCAGCGGTGTGCGCATGTTAGGTAGGGGGAGTTGAAGGGGGATATATCCTCCCCTGGGCCTATTATTTTTTTTTTCCTCGGACTTAAGAGTTTTTCTACACTTAAACGGTTTAACACAAATACAAATGACAAGTGAGCAATCAAGGTTAAATGGAGTAAAAATATTATATTATATTATCCCCATACCAAGTTCCTGCGCACGCCACTAATAATAATTATCAAATAATTTAATAATTTATTCGTCAGAAATTGTATTGCATAATTTTAAATCAATTTCAGGAGGACAGGTCGCATTCTTTGGTACCATTAATGCATTTGTGCATGTTATAATGTATAGCTACTACTTTTTGTCTGTAATACACCCAGAATACAAAAAAGCCTGGTGGAAAAAATATTTAACGACTATACAACTGGTAATGTATACTTATTGATTTTAAATTTATATTATGAGATATTTATAAGTAGTTTACTCTTTAGTTAACTTTTAATTTAATTTATCAGTTAGTAGAAGTCTTGTCGGAAAATAATTGGTTGGAACGTATTTCGTTTTAAGTATATTTACTCAGAATCATAATGCGTTTGGAAATAAAACCGTCAGAAAATATTATTTTTGAATAGTTTTTTATTGAAACGTATTTTGTCGGATTACCTAGTTAAAGTTCAGAAACATGTTTTGTTGGAAACGTATTTGCTCGAAACATTGTACCGTAACGTAATCCAATAATATATCTACATTTCGAGCGAAATATTTTCCATGGAAATAAGTTTCTGAGAAAATACGATTCCAGCTAAAATTATTCAGTAAATTATTATTATAGTTACATCGACAATATTTTTCTTTGATAGCTATTAGTACTTTATAAATATAGCTCATAAATTTTTCATTGTAAATTCGATTTAATTTTAGTAATTAAGTTATTTTGTAATTTCTATCCTCTAATAATTACTACACTTATACTTAGTACCTATTTAAACTTTTGTCGGTGACCAAAATATAAATAAATAAACATATGCTTCTTATACAATATTTTCCATATAAATACGTATCCGAATGAATTCGTTTCCGACAAAAAATTACATTAAATGGATTACGATTCCAAAGAAATATAATTTAAATAAAAGTACAGTTCTAAAATGACATGTTTCCGATGAGTTATTTTTTCACAGTTGGTTCAAAACTAACAATTTTCCAACTTTTTACGACTATTACCATTTATTTTAATAATATACCTAAATTATTTATAGTAATATAGTGTTATGTTAGTCAAAACAATACCTAGTCAATAAATATAAAATGAATAATACATATAGTGTTTCAATTTTTCAATGCATTGATAAGGATATTAAAACAATGCTGAAACAAAATTCAGCGTACTGTAAAATCAATGTACAAAACATTATTAATGTTTATACACTATGACTTGGTCTAGTTAAGTTATAGTCTCGCTATTTGTTAACACATCATTTATTCACGGACTTAAAAATGTAACTATGATATACTGATGTCTTATAACTTGAATGTTTTAACTATGGGATTATATTATACATATAGGTAGTCCCTCTAAGTTTTTCAAATTATTAAAATATTTTTATTTTTTTTATTTTATCAACAATAATTTAATTTATGTAGCTAGTTAGATATTCAATATATTTTGTATTTTAGCCCTCTTAAATTAAATTTAATGATAATTTATTTATTTTGTTGCTTCTCTCATGCTAAAGGAAAATTATATACTATATGTATCGTGCGTATGTGTGCTTGAGGAATTTTTTCAATGATTTGAAATTATAATTAATATAATATTATTATACCTATGTATTTATATGCAACAAATTAGTTTAAATTATTTGTGAACATAATGGGCTTAGACTTAAAAATAAGATATTATTTTTATTATTTTCTAGGTGCAATTTGTCATTACTGGACTACATGCATTCATTACGCTATTTGAGCCTGACTGCGATTTCCCAAGATTCATCATGATATTAGCAATTCCACAAGATATATTTATGTTCATTTTATTCTGGGACTTTTATAAAAAAGCATACATTAAACCAAAGAAGATTAAACAATGATGAATTTGCAAAAGATTATAAAATAAAAATATTTATTATTTATTCCGTACCAATTTTTTTTTTTTGCTTATATTATCTCCATATTTAACGGAAAGACAAAATGCTTATAAAATACTGATTTTTTTTTTTTTTTATTGAACTTAAGCTCCGGCGACTAAGGCCATTAGCTGTTGTAGGGGTTATGAACTGTGGTAGGGGTAAGGTTGGTACGGTAAGTTGATTTTACGATTGTTACGGTAGGTAGCAAACTCGTGTATGTGTGGCAAGGTTTTTAACTACTATGAACCCGGGTGGTTACCCATCCGGGAGCTAGTAGCTGTGGCCGTTACTTACTCCCAGTCGCATTCCGCGACTGGTAACAGCCAACGCGCCACGCCAAGCCACAAATACTGATTTTATTTTCCAATAAGTATTCAATTTAATAAACTCATTTTATGATATAAACAGTTTTAATAAACAATACGAAAATCACATAAATCATAATATATTAAATTCAAATGCCTGTGTACTATTTAGGAATTTGGAAGAATTGATTCATAAATAATTTCTTTAAACAATGTTGGCATGCCACTTTAATAGATGTCTACTATATAAGTACTAATATCTACCAACCAAACATTTTTAGAGAATAGGTGTATTCAATTTTTGATATACTAAGTTAGATAAGTTTTTGAGTGATGGATAATATATTAATTAATCAAATACAAAGCAGGTAATTGGACATAAGGACTATCAATATAATATCAGAATCTTCATACGCCTTGAGTTTTTACAAATAGTAAGTTGTATGATAAAACTCTATTATTTTTTATTATTATTATTCAGTTTTTTACTTCAGCTGATATACGAAAAAAAAATTTCCCTTTTTTAATTAATTATTAAGTTTAAACAGTTGATTATTTCAAAAAAAATGGTAAAATTATATAAATTTATTTTGGTTTTTATGTAAATATTGCAGTGGGTAAATAAAATTAAAAAAAAATTTCATAATATGAGAGCGGTTTATTCATTCAAAAAAATATTTTGTATGTAATAATATTAAATATTATTTTCATGAAAATAATAATAACCACTTTATTTTGAAATTATTCCCACTGATTTATCTAACTACTTGACTCACCTGCGTTAGTTAAAGATTTATGAAAATAATCATTCATTACCAATGATTTGGAAATTATTGTAAATAACAAACAGTCTCATACTCTCATTACAACTACAGATAATTGTATATTAGATTAATTTCTCGTACTTTATAGAATATAGGTATAGTTAATGTACTATATTATAGAAAGGAAAAATGTGGTTACAAATAAAAATTTATAAAAAAAAATTGTAAATTTGTTAATCTCAAAAATCTAATATTAAAAACAATTTTAATCTGATAGACAATCTATTCATCATTCATATTATTATATAATAAATTTATACAAATACAATGTAGTCGGTAGGTATATTATATTATAAAACTATTAAAAAATTTAAAATCACTTTTATATTACCTATGAGCGAAGTATAGAATGTATGGGTTTTTCAATAATGTTTTATATATTACAGTTTTATGTTTTTACGACCTCCCCACTCCCCGCAATCAGATTATTTAAAATACCGAAATCGAGAGGAATTTGTTTGAATCATACAATACCTATATACCTATAGTATACTTTATACCGGGAACAAAATTGACACTTAAAATCGTATTAAAAGCTAATATTATCATTCGAGCATGAACGATTTGAATGGTTGACTTGTCACTCATTTTAACACAGCCGAGTTAAATACATTATACACGACTTTAAACATTGTTTTATTTAAATCTAATATTAAGTTTTTTTTTCTTGTACATTTTGACTGTAGTTTGTTGACACCAAGTCGTTACATTAAAAACTTTAAAAAGGCCTACCTCATAAATTCCTAACTCGTTTGACAATATTTCTTATGTCATTATTTCCTGCGTGACCTCTGTTACATATTCAAATTAAACCAGTATCATAGCCTACAAAATGTTTGGAAATACACCACGGTCTTCATTTCGTCTCAAGAAACATAATGTTCGTTAGTTAACTTAAATTCATCAGACCCATGTGGCATGGTGGTACGGTGAAAATTCTCATTACATTTCTGTAGGTTATACTCCATATAACCTACCAATAAATATAACTTCCTATTGCATTTTAATATTCCTGCACTTCAAGATACAAATACACAACGACAACAGTACAAGGTAAGCATTATTAATAATAATTATTATAAATTGTTTCAATATCACAATTTTACATTATAGGTAGGTACTTTATATGATTATGCGGGCATAAAAATAATTACTAACTTAATTTACAAAATTATTTGAAAATAATACCTATGTATTCTGCAACGAATTACCACAGTTCATAATATTGTTGTCTCGATCTATATTAGTACCTACTTAATTAAAAGTCATTATTCACTTCACCCATAATAATTAAATCAGAAGATGAGGATATACTCAACAATGTACGTTATAGGCACCTTCAACCTATTCAAATATGATGCACAATATTATTATAAAAGTCTTTCTAAATATAATAACTATTAAGTAGGTATCAATTTCAAGACAAATACCAATGTATGAATATCGATATTAATCTTGATTTAAAATTGTATTGTATGAAATTTAAATATTCTCTTCTACATATTATTATATTACGTATGTCGTATATCATATAATGCTTATACAATATTTATATGATTTTTTTTTTCAAATACCATTCCCAGTAAAACAACAAAATGATTATATCATCATTAAATTAGATATTACTGGGGTTATATACATACCTATACATTACATACCTATACATTTAATTTATAATGGTCATTGACTTGTTCTTAACGTACAAAACGTATTTCTAATTTTTTTGTTATTGATGGAATATTATACTCATATTATTACGTACCTCGTTACGAGCCTAATGATTTAAAGATCTGGACAGACCATAAAGAAGGCACGACCATGCCCCCCACACGCACTCTTGGAGCCATGGCTGTATTTATGTTGTATGAAAATTAAAAGTGTAGATATAACTTTACTTCTATAACATATTAGATTTTATCTTGTAACTTTGAATTATTCAAATATTGTTACTAAGAATTACTATTTAGTATATATCATTATGAAGCGTAGAACTGTAAAGGTATCGCACTCCCATGATTGAAGCGCTTAAATAAAAATTAAAACAGAAAGTATAATATGCACGAAATGAGGTGTCTAATATATTATCATCGCTAGATAAAGCGTCGCCCAGTGGTTGTATGATTATACTAGATTCTAATAACTAGAATATCAATTATTTAAATAGGATTCGTACTGTAATATTATCAACAAATGTTTGCTTTAATTTCAAAAACTCGTATTGTTCTAACTAAAAGATCTAAAATCTAAATATACCATTATTTTCACCTTAAAAGCTAATATTATAACTTACAGTTAAGTTAGCAGCATCAAATGTGGTTAAAAAAAAGTTTTTATATTTAATTTGTGTATAACTGAACTGCTTATGATTAGGTACATTAACATAGTTAAAAAAGGGGGGAACCGTTCTGCTGTACAGTAGGTGTCTACAGAGAGGTCACTATAATAGATATTTTAAATTTAAATTCAATGATATAAAACCATTGTATACGAAAAACAATTTTGATTGAAGGCAGTTTGTTAACCCATATATTACCATAATAATTTTAAAATTTAAAAAAAAAACTAAAACCGTTATTCTCTGTTTAAAAATCTAATTTTGTTTAAATTTGAACTCAAAATACCTATTATAAAAGATTGTGTATTTGTGTTTATTTAATTTTTAGATTTGTCGGTTGCTCTATAAAATACTTATGAGAAACCTTGTTTTAAAATATGTTCAATCTTTAGCCTGCTACAAAAAGTAAACATTTTATAAATGTTGAAGTACAAAATAATTCAAAACTTTCGTAAACGAAAATTGTTTTATTAACAATACCTATAGTTAAATAAAAACTAATTCAAAGCAAAAATTTCTTATGCGTATAAATAGCTCAAAATTAGTCATAAAATATCAAAATCGTATGGTGTATAGATAATTCTGATATAAACTTTCGGTGGATATTTCAAGTATCTACATTCTAAAGTTATTCGTTTTAGTTACACCATAAAACAAAATCGATTTTCTCAAGAGCTGACTCTCACTTTTTCTTAAATGTTTTTGTTTTTCTCTGCACATTTGAAAACAACTGTGAATTTTCAATTTCGACTCTCGAATGCATCAATTAGATTCACTTTTTCACAAAAAATGTTACTGGAGTCCAAGCATTATTTCGACTATTTATCGCTTACACAGACATAAATAAAAAAACACATTCATCGGTCCGCTAAGATTCTAAAATATGATATATTAATATTTATTATTACCTATTGCACTTATACATACTAATTACCATTAATATGTTGTTAAATGGTAACACTTTAATACATTTTGTTGTCATTATACTTAGTTTATATTGTTTATCCATAACCTATCGCATCACAGTGTCGCACTCATATACCTATAAGTTGTCTCTACTCTCCGTCTAAAATTAACGCATAAATAATGAAACATCATTTTAGTCTGTTATTTTTGATATTAAAATGAATTTACCTGTTATCAAATTAAAAAGTCAAAATGATTTACCACAAAGAAATTGTTGGGTGTTTTTATCATAGTAAATATAAAATTTAAAAAACTCATATCTTGCTTCAAAATTAGTACCCATACCATGTGTACCTGATTAACTATTCATCTATAAATGAGTTATTTTATTCTTGTGACTGGTTATCCCTTAAATAGGAAAACAAAAAAATGGAGTGTATAATGTTTCTGTTTTGAAATAATTATGTCATTGAAAATTGTATTGTCTTTATTACACTATTTGTCTATATTTTCAGATGTCAGTTCTATATCAAAAAGTTTCCGATCTCTTAGGATGGATAGACGAAAATGGAGGTAAGCTTTTAATATTTTAGTCAGTGAATATTAAAATATGGGATAATATGAAATAATACAATTATTCATTATGTTATTTTAACTTGTTTATAATATCAAAATCATTTAAAACAGTGATAGCATATCTTTTTCAGTAAAATTATATTATTACCTATAAAAGAACACTGATTTTACATTTTATCTTAATATTTTTATACAGATTGATTCATCAATTATGCTCATCACCATTTTTTTCAATTAATAATGAGTTAAAAATCTGTTTTTTTGGAATTTTTAAAAATAGGTACTTATGTCAGGTTGCATTAATAACGATCACTAATTAGCTAAAAGCCCCTTAAACATGATTTAGTGGTCCATGATTGGTAATTTTGGTCCATTAAATTGTATTGAACTATTAAATGAATTCATTTTTCATGCAACCCAGAATTAAAGTTAATATTTTCGAATTCTTGTGATATTTTGTGTCATTTGGAGATACAAGCTTCTATTTTCTAAATAAGAACCCCTGGCCCTTTTCTACTGTAAATTATTTAACGGAAAACGTATCAAAATCAAAATTTGAGCGAATAAATTTTGAGTTCCCTACTTAAAACTTTGTGTTGGTATGTAGTAGGTACCTACTAAGGTTAATAGGTCCATGGTAGTAGCCAGTGGGTTTGGAAGATATGGTGACTTGAAAATGTTAGTAATTTATATTATTCTATCAACATTGTCAATTTGTAAAAACAAAAAATAATCGTTCTGAATTTGAATTGGGCACATACAAATGTTAAAAAAAAATTACTTACATAATTACCCAAATAATTTAAGGAATATTAAAGAGGGTTTTGATTTGAAAAATAGAAGTTTGTATCACTACAAGACTCTCCTTAAGTAGTGCAAAAAAGTCTCATGAATTTAAAAATGGTATTTTAGTATGGTTACTTAAAAATTTCAAAAATCAGTATTTGAATAAATTCAATCATTCATTATCCGATGAAAAAATGCTGTTATCAAGCTTGGTGAAAAACCCTGTATATTTGTAATTTGTGTTATATTATTAATTTAGATTCAAGAATTAAAGATTATTGGTTAATGGATTCGCCATGGCCTGTTGTGATAATTCTTATCGCTTATCTATACTTTGTTCTGAGTGCTGGTCCAAAATTCATGAAGTATCGTAGCCCATTGAAAATTGATCGTATTGTAATGGTGTACAATGTTGTCCAAGTTTTATTTTCAGCCTATTTAGTGAAAGAGGTAATACAATATTTTATACGGCATGACGTGTTATCAAAGTGTCAATATATATTTTATAGGTTACTAATAAATTACTATAATAATAATATAGGTATAGATATTTTATTTTGTTTAAACATTGTCATTTATTTTATTACACTGTTAACATTTGTAAAATAATTCTAGTTGCAATAATACAATTATCTTGACTTAGCCCGGGAAAAAATGAACAAACACAAAATACGGCGGTATATCTTGGTTTTAGTGTAGATAGTGGCTCAGTTCATGGGCAAAATAGCATCGGTGTACCTACCTCGTTGTGTTCGGTTTGTTTTCCACCGAGATGGGTACCTATCCACCTGTTACGGGTTAGATACACCATAATATTGGCTATTGCACTTGTTATATATTCAAACATATTTCATAGTCCGGTCAAAATAGACAAAAAAACATGCAAACTTCGGAATAATTGTGCATATTTTATGGTGTGCTGAATTTCTGAGCAGCTCTGACCGCGGACAAGAGTCACCCCGCGCGCCGCGACCCCCAGACTAAGCGTCATCCGAAGGATAACTCATGAGTTATTACTTTTAGGTAAAAAAGTGTAAGAACAATTTTTTTAGACAGTTACTTGATCTATACATTTTGTCTAAGCCGTTTTTACGAAAACACTTAAAGTTTAAGAGATAAATGAAAAAAACCAATTTTTGTGGCCTTTGACCTTAAATAAAAAAAAAATAGCAGCAATAGGATCGATGGAGACTTTTGAGATTTTATTTATGATGAGGTACATAAGGTGTGTACCAATTTTCAGCTCTATGTGAATTATTCCAAAGTTAAATGTCTATTCTGACCGGACTATCATACCAGTAGCGTGTAAGGCGTAACATATAGGGTCCAAGTGTTGCTCAGGCAACACCTTCAATATGGGTGGGTGGGTATTGATAGAAGAAAAATAGGAAATTTTATAGGTCAGTATAACAGTATTATGAAGGGGTAGGTCACCTAAAATTATTTGAGTGACACCAATTTTTTTATGATACACGCCACTGCTTCATACTACTCTCTACATTTGCCTGATAACTTGATCAGTCCAGTAGATTTTGAGTATACAAACTATTAAGCTACAAACACATGGAAGTAGCCTTTAGTGTACATTCGAATGTCAAACAATAAATATTATATTATTTTATTTTGTTTAAAAAAAAAATCCAAATGCATTACATAGATTGGCAAGTCTAAGTAAATTTTTTTTTAAATTTTATTTCTGTAGTCAATGAAAACCTATAACTAAATAAATAAGCAAGGCTGGGCAAGTTAATGATATTTTTTAACCGAGTTAAGTTAGGTTAAACTAAAATCTAAATCAAGTTAATAGTTAAAAGTTAATCAAAATGTTCTATCAATTGAACTAATTTAAAAGTTAACCAAAATTTAATATTAACTTTTTAACTCAAGTTAAGTTACTTAAAAAAAAATTTCTTGTTTTTATCTAGGTAAAATTAAAACAATCGGTACCTAAAATTGTTCATATTATTAGACCAAAGAACTATTAATATTTTATTTTCCAAAAGCATTAGGTAACAGTCCACACATTTATTAGCATACTTTTAAAATGTGTACCATCAATTTGCGCGTCCACGCCGCCGGAAATCGGAATGCTGGTTATCGGCGAAAACGTCGAATTAATAAAAATTATCCAAAAATAAACGCGGTATTACTAAGAACCGTAGACTGTCCACGCTACCTTCTATACAATTATTAATTCGTAATAAGTATAATATAATAATAATATATAAAATAGTTTATAATAGGAATATAACTGGCGACGATAGCGAAAAATAACGGGCATTGATAATATTCGTAATTTAATAATATTATAGGTATTTATATTTTATACGAATATGAAAACATATTCCATAATAATTAAAATTGAAATTAACTTAACTTGTTTAAATGTAAAATTAACTCAAGTTAATTTAAAGTTAATTCAAACATACTTTAAGTTAATAATCATAAAAAAATTAACTTAACTTATTAACTTAACTTTAACTTATAAACTCGTTAATGCCCAGCCTTGTAAATAAGAAATTATTTAATTTTCGTAAGTCAAAAACTAAATGCATGTTTGAGCCACACAATACCAATATCTACATGGATTGAAACAATAAACTTAAACACGCCCTTCGAGTTTTAAGGAATCTATTGATATAAATTTTATACGGTCCTATTATACAACCATATTATATAAAACTGCTGTATGGGTACATAGGTAAACGAATTGTTTTATTATGTCTATGAAGTAAATTCCTTTTTTTATTGTATTTAGTATACTATTTTTATAATATCACTTTTAAATAAGATCTTATGGTTATATGATTACTCGCGTAGTGTTCTGCAGATTTCCTCGATAATGATGTTGGGTATAGTCCTAGAATATTTGAGATATTGGGTAAGATAGCGATTTTTTTCAGGTAACACTACTAAACTATAATACCTACCTAAGTATTAATAAAAGGTACAAACTACAAAGGTTAGGTTTAAAAGTACCTCAACATCGGTTTGTTAAATTAAATTAAATTTTGTTTTTTGTGTTAAAATTTACAGGCATTTCGGTTAATATGGCTTCAAGATGACTACAAAATAAACTGCATTGAAATTGATTACAGTGACACAGATAAAGCTAATGACGTAATATTAACTACACATATTTAATATAATATAGCAAAATATTACGTTACATGCAAATGCAATGTAGTTGCTGTATAAAAATGAAACATTGTACAATATACGATGTCCCAGTAAATTCATATTATGATACATATATCGTGAAATAGACAAATGTACCTATCCTAAAAAACGCATTTTAACAAGCACGTTCGTATGGAGCATTATTTACAAAAAAAATTACCCAACTAACCCAAGTAATAACATTTTTGAACCTATTATAAAATTGATTATTTCATTGAGTTAATCGATATATTACTTGATTATTATTATGAATATTGTTTGCTAAAATAAAATTTATAAATTCATTTGATTACCTAAATATTATGCCATCAAAAGTTGCATAATATTATATATTTATATGATATTTTAGATCCTGAGCGAAGCAATGAATGTTTGATTTTACAATGATGTGTATTTTTTTTGTGTGTGTATGAACAGGAATTATATATATAGTAGACAACTAATATAGTTATTTAAAAATCTGAATAATATACACAACATTATTTTTACAAACGTTTTAATAACAAATAACGAATTTAGTTATTATGTTGTAATTTAAAAATAATATTATTCATGGGTACATGAAACTTTAAACGAATATTATATTATATTATATTATACATATATACATAATCATATTTTCAAATGCAATGTTTTCATCAAAGCTGAATTCAACCCACTGTATTAGTAATATCACAGTAATACAGTAATACTGTAATGGTAAAATAAATTACTTTAATACCTAGCAATATAAATATAATAATTGTTATAAAATATGCTTAGAAATATAGGCTGATAGAACGTCTTTGCTCAGAATAGATTTTCGTATGCATAGATTTATCATTAAATTAAAATTTAACACATACTTATACAGTTATACAATATAGTGATTTACTCAATGACAAGGTACACTCGACACCTACTGTACAGCAGAGTGGTTTTCTACTCCCCCTTTTTTTTACGAATACATTTATTATTATAAACATTTCTTAGTTCAAGAAAATAATTTAAAAAAAAATATCTTTCTGTAAATTAATATAATATATATTAAGTAATCGTACTATAGAAAATGCAATTTAAATAAATAGGTATGTAATTTGAATGTAATATTTTTTAAAGGAAGATACTTAAAAAAACGATTCTTACTAAAAAACTGTATTCATAAAAAGTGGTTAAGTGGTATATTTTATAACTCGTCATTGTATACGAAATTGATTCTGAGTACAGACGGTCTGTCAGTCTTTATAATACCAAGTATATTTTATATTACTGCAAAAGTAATTTTTTTTTACTATCAGACATTAGTACTACAGTAGGTCAAATTTATATAAATTTATATAGGTATGCCAAAAAATTGCATTTGAAAATGTCATAGTGTGTATAAAATATAATTATATATTTTAATAGTTTCAAGTACCTACCCAGAAAAATATTTTTAAGTTACAACAAAACAACTACAATTCTTAAGCTTTGTTTAAATATCTAATTTCGTCCAAATTTGAATTAAAAACGTCTATTAAATCTGTGCTTATATTTTGGTTAGAATTTTTAGTTACAGTATGAACTACTTACGTGAAATCTTATTTTAAATTTTCAATTCTCATCTAAAAAATTGATAGTTTTATACATTTTTCACTACAAAAGAATTTGCAACTTTTCAATTTAATATATTTTGTCAGAATTTGAACTATAAATGCTTATACAAAATATCGTGCCTATGTAGTTTTAATATTTTTAAACTGCTATTGTCACAATGTGTGAGGAGCTTTGAATCATGTTTTCAAGATTTTTGACTAAACAAATAAAATTTTATTGACAATTAAACGAAAAAAAATTTAAAAAATTGAAAATTAATTAATTGAGTGAATATCAAATTTTGTAAAAATATAAACTTCAAACGTACATAAAAATTTAATTAATCTTTCCAGAATACATTTTTTTTTTTTGTTTAAGGTTAACAAACTGATAAGGAATATTGTATTAAATTTATAATCTTAGATATAAAAACAACAATTTTTATACATTTCGAACTCAAAATAATTTGCAATTTTTCGTGTTATCAACTTCTTCCGACGTTCATAACAAATGGTTGTGGATTTACGCTCAACTTTTTTTTTTAATTTCCACTAGCAACAACTTATGAGGAACCTTGTAAATGTTGCAATACAAAAGAAAAACTAATAAAAATCAAAATGTTCATATGGTTATAAATGAGCTCAAAATGAGTCAAACTATTTTGAAAACTTAATGGCGTATAGGAAATGTTAATAGTAACATTCAGTGAAATTTATTTATCTATGATAATTATTTTTAAAGCTACACCAAAAACCAAAATTGATTTTGTCGATGACCGATTTTGCGTAAAAAATCCCGTTTTTCCTTAATTGTTTTATTGTTTTTCCAGAGTTTTGGAAACTATAGTGGGAATTTTATATTTAAACCACTCGAAAGCACCATCTAGATTCATTTTCCATCGTAAAAGGTAATGAAGTTGAAAATCAAAGCATTACTTCGACTACTTATCGTGAACATTTCAAAAACAGACTCGCACAAAAAAAAACCCCACATCATTGTAAAATCAATACATTCATTGCTCAGCTCAGAATTTAAAAGTAAATGTATCATACTATGTACTATGTAGTATGTCATAAATAAATAAATTGACATATTTAATGAATTTGTATTTGATTTTAATCAACTCTATTTATATAATCATAATTAATCGGTAGGTACCTACAACAACTAAATTAAATAAGCAATTTTATGATATAAAAATGTATATAGTTATTTTTTTTAAAGGTTTTATTAATACAAATTGTATCAACGTGGTGAAAATTTAATTTTAACAATGAATGTTTTTTGCACAGTAACACATCGAGATACGAACAATTTCGGATTTTGTACCTAACATTTTATGAATTGGTTTATTTAACGCCCATTTAACATATAAGACATTCATTATTTCAAAAGCTAGGTAATCATATTTGTGAAAAAATTTTTTTACATAATATTAAGTTGTTATAAAACTAAATGTAACTAAAAAATTTATTTTTAATATGTTTTATCGTTTTCCATTTTTAATTCCTTATTCCAAAGCAAAATAATTGTTTATTAATTCGATGCATAAAAATCTAATATTGGAAAGTAGTTTATATGAGTTATAACTTATACATATCTATTTAAAATAGTTATAAGTACCTATATAATGTTGGTCCACTTGCTAGTCCACTTAGTCATTGATTAAGTGAAGTTAACTTAATCAATGACTAAACTCATCTAAACCTTAAATTGTTATAACTAATAATTTTCTAGTCAAAATTTGGGTGTTTATAGATCCATATACTTTGAATTATATTTTGTTTCGGAATATGAATTTAAAAATGTTAATCAAAAGAGTAAAATACTAAAAAATGCTAAGGATAAACAATTGTGAAAACTAAAACGTATAATTTTTTCTAAAATAATGAGTGTTTTACCATCACATATATTATAATATATAATAATATATTCATTTTTATTTTCCCAATATTACTATAACAAAAAAAAAATAATAATAGTAATAATAATACTAACAATATAATTATAATATATTATTACTATTAACTAAATATATTTAATGAAAATGTGATTATTAAAAAAAATTGAACTGACATTGTCCGTTCTTATTATTTATAGATAGTTGGTGCTGTGTGGACTTACTTCTTTTCTAAAGTCTTAGATCTACTTGACACGGTAATATCATAGATCTCAGATAGTATACATCTGTATGGTCATCATAATTTACAAAAAATGTTATTGATTATTTTAGATATTCTTCGTGTTACGTAAAAAGCAAAATCAAGTGACGTTTTTACACATCTATCATCATACAATGGTCTTGATGTTTAGCTGGGGTATAATAAAATTCTATCCAGGTAAAAAAAAATTATAATCATTGACATCAACATTGTTAAACTGCGTCCAGCGAGAGAACGCAACTGGGTGACGATCAAAACTCGTCCATTGCTGCGCATTCCCGGTCGCCGCGTGGTGGGAGAAATTCACCTAGAGACTTGAGCGAACAAGTTGCGTTCTCTCGCTGGATGCAGTCTAGTAAAAATTAATAATTTACTTATGAATATTTGGTAAATTTAGGAGGACAAATCATCTTATTTGGGACCATAAATGCATTTGTTCACGTTGTCATGTACAGTTACTACTTTATGACCATATTGAAACCAGAGTACAAAAAAGCATGGTGGAAAAAATATTTGACACAATTACAACTGGTAATGTCTTAAATTTAGAAACTCGACAAAGATCACATTTTCCCATAGCAATGAAAAATATTTTAATATCTATAAATATTATTATTAACTATAATTATCTCAAGACGAAGCCCGGTTTAATTTTTAGATTTTTATTTATTACAACAGTAGCCCATTTTCCATAATTTATAAGTTGTGAAACAAAATTTAAATGTATTTATTTTTTGAAGGTAATTCATATTCATATACTTAAAATATTTTATTTTCAAACAATATAATTGAAGGTTGCCTTTTTGTAACAAATTAATTTTATAACAACAATCGTAGACTTAATAATGCCAATATTATGTGGAACTATCTATTTTATTTTATTTCACACCTAATATATAGTATTTTTTTAATACCAATGTAACTTTTATAGTTTTTGTCCCGATTAAACTATTAAACTATTTATTACTCTAAATAAAATATGCTTAGCTAAAATTTACGACATATTTGGAAAATATAACTTTTTGGTGAGAGGGTAGAAAATAGAAATGTGAGATGGCTAATGTTATTTTTAATAGTTATAACTTATAAGCCATGAAGTACTCATAATTATATTACGAACTATAAAATATATAAAATGTTATATCGATATTAGTGATTTTGTATTCACCTATATTGTTATGTAATACTAACTGATGTTTTAAATGATTCTTGCAGGTTCAATTCATTATCACTGGTCTTCACGGATGTGTAACATTATTGGCTACGGACTGCAGTTACCCCAAATTTATATTAGCGTTAGCATTGCCACAAGATATTTTTATGTTTGTTTTGTTCTGGGACTTTTACAAAAAAGCTTATAGACAACCCAAAAATAAACTGACTTAATTACTTGTTCACAACTACATGGATTTTTATTTACATCTGTTACTTCTTGAAATCCTATAAAAACAAAATCATGTACCTGAGTGGTCAATTATATTATTTGTAATGATAAATACTGTAAAATTGAGATAAGTGGGATGGAATGGCCGAGTGGACTACGGCGTCGGTTCCGACGCGCACTGTCGTCGGTTCGAATCTCGACCACAGGCGGTTTTTCTCTCTGGGCAGGAAACTTTCTAGATAGAAAAGCCGCCATCCCCCAACCAAGTATGGCAGAAACCTACAGGTGCCCATTTTGATAAAGTATAGGTATTTATTATTTAATGCTTCCTTTACTTTTGTAGACAAGTCTAACTTAAACAAAATATTAAGAGGTTAAATTGTTAAATTGTTTGTCTTTAGATTAAAAATTATAGTGAATCCACTTAGGTATTATGAAACTTTATGGTAAGGACATTATGTCTGTTTGATGGAAGTTTTTTTTACGATAATTCAGTTTTTAAGTGAGTAATGAGCATTTTTAATTTACATTTATTGTACACGCATAACTCGCTTAAAAACTGAATTATAGTAAAAAAGCTTCCAACAAAACACAGATAATGTTCTTACCATCAAGTTTCACAAAAGGTCGATTCACTCTAATTTTTAAGCTAACGACACAAAACAAGTAGATAGGTATTCATTGTGTTATTTCCTGCAAAACGCCAACACTGCAAGTTTGCAACAAAAATTTATAAGGTATACCTTATATATCTTAAAAATGTTTGCTAAGTTCACAAACGACGAACCCATAAACAATGTCAAAAAATACTTAGCTTTAAACGCGTGAAAATCAAATTGGTATTACTACAGAATAGATGATATTATATTTTTAATAGATTTCATCTGTCCTATGTTATTACAATAATGATATAGTATAAGAGCTAAAAGATAATATGTACTTTTACATTCCGATTGGCAATAAATTTAGGAATTTTCATGTATTTTTTGAAAAATAAATAATTGCGTACAAATGTTTAAAATTAAAACCAGCATTTTTCTACGAAATGTTTAACATTTGTTGCCTATTGTTGGTAGCCGGTAGGTAAATATTGTTGTACCACGTAAACCTATATTACTAATTATAAGTAGGGTTCGGATTTGAATTTTGAAGGCAATATAAGCAATAAAAAGCACTTTAAATGTGAAAAAAAGCATTTATTAAAAGACGAATAACGACTAAAATATTAACATACCTATTTTATTTATAGATATTACCTATGTATTTTCATAAACATTAAATTAATTTGCCATACCAAATACTCGATAAGGCATTTAGCGATAGGTAGGTATCAATAAATATTGCCAACAATAAAACACATTAAAAATAATTTTAAACATAATAACATCGATAGACGACAATGCTTCTTCTTCGTGAGCCGTTTGTACTGTTAATACCTACGTATTTAAAACTTTCAGATCAATTGAAAATTACACAATAAAATCAAAAAATAGAATAAAGCAAAAAGGCACTTGTCTATAAGTAAAAAAGACAAAAAATATTCATCCGTTATTTAAGAAATTAAATGAAACAAATTTTGATATACAAATTATTTTTCTATAAGATATATAAAAAAAAACAAGCATTTGCCTTCAAATCTAAACCCTAGGTATTTACAAGGTACATACCCATTAAAGTTGCCTATCCAACACGTCCTGTTTGGGCCGCACGCCTTCACTATTTTAAATAATTTACTGTACTAATTACACAATTTAATTGTTTTTAAAGACTAAACAGTATCACTAATATTTTTCCACTTTTTTGGACTGTTGTAAAATGGGAACTGAATAATTTAGTGCAATTAATTATGTTATAATTGATAGTAAGTTGAAGTCCGGATTGCGTTAAAAAGTTAAAAAGCTTAAATAATATGAATTATTGTATTCAATAATATTCACTTAATAAATGTGTAAACACTAAATAAAGATGTTCCAAGTCATAAGCAAAATATGTGTATATGCTTTTTTGTCAAATAGTCATTATAATAATACCTATAGTTTTATCCGAAATATTATACCTTAACTCTTTTGAGAATAAATAAAAAGTTAGAACAGTAAAACACCTTTTATGGACGTTTTGGTAAAATTTTTGGTTTTCAACGTTGGCACAACTGATCTCCCAACAATCAAAATTGCTGTTATCACATTCCGAGATATCTGATCTAGCCCCCTCTTATATTGCGATTCCCGGTCCTAAACTGTTTACAAACAGATAACAACTAAGTTCGGTTGCATTATTATGTTGTTATTATTTTTTAAGTATTTGACTTTACGTTGAGTTTTTGTATTTTCCTTTTAAAAACTACTTTACTGTTTACGGTGCATAATTATTAATTGATCCTTCAACATGACTGTGAAGAAAAAGGTTAGTATATCGTTATTCTAGTTGACAATAACTAAATTTACTATCGACAATATAGTTTGTTGTTCATTGTTATTTATGTTGCTAAAATGATTTATTAATTTTTTCCAAACATCAATTTCATAATACAGAATGAATGGTATTAATGAAATTATACATATTTTATCCTAAGCCCTCTTATTAGAAATGTTGTATATGTCTATTTGACTTTAACACATATAAATATAAATTATATACTATTTTTTAAAAAGTATTATATTACAAAATATTTAAACAATGGCGAACTAATGGTTAAAATTGTGTGGATTCATAAATTTGTGTAAATATAAACATACTGAGAATACAAACTTAATTTCAAGTTATTGTACAATAGTGTTAATGCAATTAAATATGTGGTGTTTACAACTCAAAGTTTTAATGTGAATATGGAATGCCTTGGTCTAGGTGACTTATTACAATCGAGTCCCGATAACTTGATTTTCCACTGTTTGATGTAATATTATTGTTATCCTCTAATAGTTTATTGAAGACTGCTTTATTTTGATCCATGTTATTTTATTCGAATACCTATGAATATGCCCATCTAGCTAAAGAAAAATAATTAATTAAAACAAAATAAAACACAGGTTTCATCTTCTTATTTTATATTACTACAGTGGTGGATTTCCTCTAATGTGGGCACCGGTTAATATGGGCATCCGTGTAATATAGTCAAAATGGTCTGGTCACAATTCCAATGTATATTAACTAACTAATTTCTATTTATATGGCCAACCGTTAATGTGAGCAAATGAGGTTGGTCCTAATGTGGCAACGTGTCCACATTAAGCGGAATCCACTGTATAAGTAAAATACATTGGTTTTTTTTTTTAATAAAATGTATTCAGTAGGCATAGTTTATAGTTTTATTTTTAATAGGTATTTAATTTGTTTCTAGGTAGGTACTTGATATCAATATTTTGATAGGCGAATCATGTTTATTTTGTTATTATTTTTTCCTAGTCTGATATGACGTTCTTACAATGTCCGGTAAAGTGTCGGTGAACGCTAACCGACTGATAACAGATTTTATTACTGTCAGGATTTGGCTGGTAAGTGTCAGATAACTTTAACCAGACATTGTAAGAACGGCCCTAATACTTATTAAAAGTTGAATATTGCCATACACCTATACAGTTACAACAAATTATAAATAAAGTATGTGGCTGGTGAAAAGATTTTTTTGCTTTCTAATATTGTATAAGTAGGTATTTGAAATGCATTTTACTAACTTGATCAACTATTAAGATTTGTGATTTTATAGGTACATATTATTATATTGTATTGACCATTTAGTATGTATCTATATTGTTGTAAAATCATATTTATAATATTATAACATTTAAAAAAATATACTTAGTAGGTATTTCTTAATGTTTCATATTTATTAAAGCATATCAAATACTTACATGCTTAATTTACTTGCTACTTACAATAAAAAATAATTGAAACTAAAAGTTCTTCATACTGTTCATTTTCCAAACTTAATGTTCTTTAAGGTCTTTGTAAGATAGTAATCGTACTATAGACAAATAAAATCCAATCAACTAAAATAAAGAAATACCTATAGAATAAACAACAATTCCTTATTGTTATATATTTCTTGTTTACATTTTTTAGTTTATGTTTAAAAAAATAAGTTTATTGGGTTAGTAAATACATTTTTGTTTATATTCCGTTCGCCAAGAGAATATGGTTATACCAACCAAAAATTGTTATACACCACTGCTAAAACTTACCTTCTCATTTCTTGCTCACAGTCGTATGCGTCAAGCAACCAAATTTTCTCGGCAAATTGAGTATAATAATGGCGAATACTAGTTTATTTGTAATCTCTCACTAAAAAAAAAAATATATTAATAGTTATCTTGTTTCTTGTTAAATATTTTAGATTTTAATTACATTCTATGTCTTATTAATTATTATTATATTTTATTTTAGGAGACTGGATCTTCAGTAAATAAGTCATCAACACCACCTAAATCTACTGCACGTAAAGATTTAGCTTCCAGTACAGATTCCAGTACAAATAGTTCTAGTAGTTCATCATCATCGACATCAGGATCTGATTCCTCAAGTTCATCTGATACTGAAAATTCATCTACTACTGAAAATAATTCTTCTGAATCAGAAAAACACAAGAAATCACCAAAGAAAAAAGCATCCACTTCTTCAGAACCAAAAGTCTCTGAAATTTCTAAAAAACAATCTTCACCAGACAAATTTAAAAACAAAATAAATACAGCTCCTAAATTAACAGCTGCTATCTATACTGATTCAGATACAGATGCAGAGACAAAAACCAAAAGAAAATTTCCACCGGTGAAACCTAAAGCTACCGCAACAGTTGCAGCAGTTTTAAAATCACAGGATAAAAACAAAAAATCTGATGTTAAACGTAGTCAAGGACCAAGGTCTAAAGCTACAGCTATCACTGATGGAGTTAAGAAACCTGACTCAAAGTCAAAAAGTATTTTCAGCCCAGATAAGATAAACAGTAGTGACAGTGATCCTCCACCTCCAAAACTTACGCCAATGAAAAGTGCTACCACACAAAAAGCATTAGTAAAACCCAGACCAAAAGCAATGGCAAAATTAAAAAAACATTCACCAACAACTAAAACATCCACCTTAACATCAGCAAGTTCTGGTTAGTATAATATGCTAATATATTAAAAGAAAAAATTTACTTAGTTGCCAATAACTTAAAAAAAACATGAGTGTCAATTTTTTAAATATTTTTCTTTAAACTCTATTGATTATTATTTTTTTTTAATATTTCTGAAAGGCGGATACTACGTTTCTATATTTGATATAAAGTTGTTCTTCTTAATCCGAGGCTTAATCTATTGTTTTTGTTTTGAGTTTCTAACCATAGGCCTTAAGTAATTAAACCCCCCTCAGTGGTCGAAGTAGCGCGCTATTCGTAGCGACGCTACTTTAGTAACATAAATTAACGAAGCATCACTACAATACACCTAATGTAGCGATATACTTAAGCACGCTAGTAATTTTCAGTTAGCGTAGCAAAATTTACCATTATTTTTTTCACTACCTTCAGCGTGTTTGGTGATAGTTAAAATGGTATGATAACTATTATAATTATTTATTTATATTATAATAATGATGAGTATATTAATGAATTTAATTAGTTTAATACATGATTAACTCGCATAGTTTAAACCCGTTCAGTCATCAAATGTTAAATCAGTACAAACTATAAACAATCAAATTTCAATTGGAATATTTAAAAAAAATGATAGCAAGCCACTTTTTTGGGGGGAGTAACTGTAGCGTTAGCGCTCTACAAAATACTGGTAGCATCCCGACCCCTGACTCTCCCCTTACCCCTTACTAGATTTTTATTTCATCTTGGAAGTAAACTATTATTAGGTATTGATCAGTGGCTGCTCGTGGTTTAGACGACGAGATGATCGCACCCCCTAGGTATTAAAATTAATTAAATGAAGAAAATTAGTTGTATAATATTCTTAATTTTACATTTTTTGAAAATATTGCAAATTTTTAAATAGTAAATTAATTATAAACTACCTACTCTACATTTGTCTATTACATTTGTAGTGTGCAACATTACATTTGTTTCTCTCAGATACCAGAAGCATGTGGGTACGCATGTACACACGAGCAGTGTTTGGACGACCAGCTGCGTCGTCCGAACAATACTATGAATACGCATGTATAAGCAACGCTCTGCAATCGTGTGCGTGCGGGTACGTTTCAGCCGTGTTCTTATATACGGATATTGGACGACCGGCAGCGTCGTACAAGCAATATTCAGAATTTGTATATATAACTTATAAGCGACACAAAGCAATCGTGTGCGTGCGGGTACGTTTCTTGTTGCCGCGATGTTATGTTCGGGTTTAGACTACTGGCGGCGTCGTCCATACAGTAAAATATTTATATATTACTATATTGGGTAATTCATTTTTAAAATTAACAGCGTTGTCGGTCGTTAATTGCTATTATTATTATTATTTTAATTTTCATTTGCTACTGCGACCTGCGACTCGTAAGATGTATGACTAAATAGATCTATTTTGTCTTGGTATTTGGTATGATTTATATTTTTGTATATTTAAATAATTTGTTGTACCTATGAATGCCGCTATTATATTTAAAGTCGCACCCCAACCACCAGTACCCACAAGTCGCCACTGGTATTGATCTCAACATTTTCATTCTAATTTATCTATCATAAACTGTATGTTACCCATAATATAACTTACAATAAAAACCATTGCCTAATATTTATTATTTGTTTATTTAGAGTCATCAGATACAGATTCATCGTTAGATAAGAAGGTTAAAAAAACAACACAAGAACAACACAAAAAGAAACTTTTAAATAAAACACCGCAGCCTGCCACAAAAGTTACGAGTGCTAACGAATCTTCATCTAGTGGTAAGATCTCTAGAGGACGTGGCCGGCCTAGAAAATATCCAGTTCCAGAACCAACTAAAAATGGTTCAAATACTAATTCCAACTCAAAAGCCGGTCAAGACCAAAAACTTGTTACAACTAGAGGATCTACCAGAGTTAGCCGTATATTAGCTGCTAGCCATAGAACTACGACTGCAACAGATTCTGATTCAGATACAGGTATATGGATACATATATTTGTTTTTCTTATTAATCAATTAATAGACTAATATAATTTTTATTTTAGGAAGTAAATCAACTAGTACCAGTTGCAAATCACCTACTAAAAAAGCTCGTGACAAAACCCGCAAGCCACTAAATTGTAATGATAAGAGATTGAATAGTGGAGGGCTTGTTGAATTAGAAGAAAGACTTTGTCCAGTTAATGGTTGTGATTCATTAGGTCATCTAAATGGCTTATATGAGCGTCATTTTACTTCAGAAGCCTGCCCCATGTATCATAGATTAACTATTAAACAATGTCAAGTAATATAAGTGATAATATATTATGTTTTTGAATTATTATATAAACAGTATATATTTGCTTATAGGAAAATTTATCTGAACGACTAAAAAAGAATGAAGAACGTTTAAAGGGTACATTAAAATCTAGTTCAGCCGAACAAAAGAACTATCGAGATAAAGTAAAAGAATGAGAAACGAAATTGATGATAAAAAAAAAATGAAACAAGTAGTGATACTTCGCAAAGTGACCAATATGCTGGTAAAGATTTAGAGCCTGATATACTCAACTGCTCAAATATACCATCCTATGATCTTAAGTTATTTCAAGAAGCACAAGCAGTAGCCAGTGAGAAAATTGTTAGTACCTTTTTTAGTATCAATACAAATATCCAATTTATTAAAATGTTACACAACTAGTTTTTTTTTCTGTTAACTATTAAAAATAACGGAAACAATACTAAAGGGTGAATCATATTATTATTTTCTAGTAATCATTGTTTTCTGTAAATGAAAATATATTAATTACTTTTAAATAAGTCATTAAATAGGTACAGTGTACCTGGTACACATTAGGTACATATACATTTATACATATACACATATACATTTCTCGAGATTATAATTTGAAATCTTAGTTTAATGTAAATTACCTTATGAAGGTGTAAGTAAATCAATATCTCTGTTAGGTTTTTTAGGAAGTTACAAATTTTCACTAATGAGAAGATTAATATACAAATAAATATATTTTAATTTAAATTATGGGTTGTATATTGAATGTCAGGTATATTCTATATTCTTATAATTTACTGAGCATTTCATAAAAATAAGTTATATTTTATGGTTTTCATTGTTATAATTTTCACAATTTAAATTTTTAAAAATTCACTTGTTTGAGGTTATTAATTAATCCACCTGGTAAGAGTACTTTTCTCTGTATTTTAAGAATTGTAACTTCTAGTTTAAATTAAGGTATCATAAAAAAGCTTCCAAGTAAATACAAACATAGATTTTCTTAATTTTTTTTTTTAAATGTTAAGTTACTAATATTTAATCATTTGTAATAAGTACATAATTAATTTGTATCAGACACAGTTTTGTTATTGAATCATCTGGAGAAAACCTGTGTTTACAAAATGTAAATTATTTTTAATTTAATTGAAACACTTTATCTTTTCATATTTTATAATAGCAAGTTTTTTGGGATTTTATTTTTCAATAATCCAACTATTATTTTTATTTTAGTTTGCAACTTATTAAATTGTTTTAATTTTATTACTGATTGTTTGATTATTTGTTTATAGATCATGCCATTAATTTTATAACTTTTATAACAAAACAAAAAAAGTATTTATATATATTATACATTTTTTTCATCATACATATTATTTATGTTAGATGATCCAATTAATTACTTTTAGGTATTAAGTTTAAGCTTTTTGAAAAAAATATTTTTTAAATAATTCAATGTCAAAATTATAATTTTTAAGTTAATATTTTTTTGAATGGTAATATACATTTTTAATATCATATTCTGAAGCAGCATTATTTCTAGAGTATTTGGATGATTAAAAAATCAAATTTTGAATGATTATTTAATTAGTTATAAAACTTATGAGAATTTTAAGTTTAGATATTAAGCTGAGTAATATGGCACTGGGGTAACCCTAAAAATGATAGTACATTAGTTTGCTAATCTATACTTTAAATAACTAACTACGTAATACTTGTTACTAGAGTACGAATTTTAAAGCAGTAAAAAACTAAAAAAAATCAATAAAGCTGTTTAAATCTTTCAAAAAAGCATTAAAAATGGGGTTTTAAAAAAATGTAACTTAAAAACATATAAAAGTACCCAAAATGTCCATAAAGCATTAATATACAAAAGAAAGCAAAATAAAATGTCGTGCATTTCATTCTAAGTAGTATAAATCAAATTTTTGCTGACATAGCTTCGTTTTAGATTAATAGAAAAAAAAAGAAAATGCCTTCAAAATCCGTACTCTACTTATTACTATTCGAAATTCAACTATATATAAGTACTCTATAATATATTCTGCTGTGGAATGTGATACATTATATGTATTGTAAATCTTAATGTATTTTTCTTTGTAAATAATAGGAAGAAGATTTAAAACAATTACCAAATTTTAAAGGTACAAAGTATTTAGAAATGGGAAAGTATGAAATGGAAGTTTGGTATCAAAGTCCATACCCAGAAGAATATACACAAGTACCAAAATTGTACTTATGTGAATTCTGTTTACACTACATTAAAAGTAAAACAGTTCTATTTAGACATAAACTCAAATGTGTTTGGAAACATCCACCTGGCGATGAAGTTTATCGGTAAGCAAAAAATTGTTTATTATGTAATACAATTTAATTAAAATTTAATCACCTGTCTAGGTAATTAATTTTTAAATCGGATTTTCTCTATTTTTGGATACTATTTTAGATTCCTAGAGGAGCGATAAATGTATTGATATAATTGTAACTAAAAAAAATTCCCCTGGGTCAAAAAGTTGACATTTTAATATAAAGTTCCTTATAGTTTTTATAATTGGAGTTCAAAAATATTAAATATATACAGACACAATTTTTTTAATAATCATTAAAAGTCAAATTTTGAAAATTTGCAAATTATTTTATAGTTAAAAATGTATAAAATGTTTAATTTACAGCTAAGGATTGAAAATTAAAAACAAGGCTTCTCATAATAGTAGTTGATACTGTAATCAAAATATCTAAAACAGTTTTTAGAGGGTACTTGAAACTTTTTAAGAATATTATTATATTGTATACACTATGATATTTCAAATACAATTTTTTGGCAGGAATTAATTCAACTTACTGTATTACTAATGTCCAATTGTAAAATAAATTACTTTAACAGCAATTATATCATAAAATATACATAGTAATATAGGTTGATAGAACGTCTCCGTTCAGAATCGTTTTCCGTTATCATATCCCATTACATACAGTAAAACCTTTCTAGACACTTACTGTACAGCAGAGCGATACCCTCTTACCTAACTTTTTTTTCTACTTATTTTTGTTATTTTCTAATTTTCTAATTTATATATTTTAGGAAAGACCGTATATCTGTTTGGGAAGTAGATGGTAAACGATTCAAAATATTCTGCCAAAATTTGTGTTTACTTGCAAAATTCTTTCTAGACCATAAAACGCTTTATTATGATGTAGAACCATTTTTGTTTTACATAATGACTACTCAGGACGAAGATGGATGCCATATTGTTGGTTATTTCAGTAAGGTAAGTTTATCTTTACACTATTGGATTTAATTAATGATAAGTAGGTATGTACAGTATGTTTTACATATCAATTATTATTACTAATAATATATAAATGTCAATTTTCGTTGATCTATGTATTAAAATAGGCGTATCTAAAGATCTAAAGATTAAATTTGAATAAAATAAATTTAGATTATTACTTAATTTATAATTTTAGTTTGAAACTGTTAATTTGGTTAAAATTATCTGCTACAATTTTGCCCACTTAATTTTTCTTATATTTATACAGGTACCTGAGGTGGTACCTATGTCTTGTATTCATCGTTTAAAAGTAGCTAAATAAAAAATATTTAATACTAAGTCAATTATTTTTTTGTTAAATTTTTGATTATTATTATTATAGAAGTGTAACTTACTAATTTCCATAATAATATTTTAAATTACAATATTAATATACTATTAACTTAACCCTATCAAAATATTAACTTAACCGCTTGTTATTTTTTTTAAGATAAAATTGATATACACTTTAAATACAGTGTGCTTTTATGTTATCATTTTAGTAGTAGTATAGCTGTAAAAACTTATATTATTGTTTTGTAACATGACAGTCGAGTTGTATTTAAAAATTTGATTATTGGAACAACAAAACATTATACCTTTAGAATTTAGATGTATACTAGCTCTTCTATCATTCACGCCTTTGATTATTTTACTTCATTCATCTCCAAATAACATTTGTAATACATTATGTTTGCTTAGGGATATAAAGTTACTAAAATTCTATATAATCATTATACATTTTATTGTCATTATGTACTTTGTATATTATGTTTTATATATTTCTTTTTATACATTCTTTATTCACATGGACATTAAAATATAAACTATACGATAAGCTATTTATGAAAATTAACATATTATAATGTATTATCTTGTATGCTTATCTTGCATACAATTTTAATTCCCAATTATATTAGTAATGGTGATTGGTTTTATTTTGCTTTGATAATTATTAACATATAATTTCACTGTAGAATTTTATCCACTTCCAAAGTTTAACATGATTAAATTAATTGTGATGAATGTTCTCTTAATTGTCTAGCTGATGCTATTGGTATGCACAAAATTGATTCAGCAAACTTTTAGTGGTTAGGTTAGTAATATTAGTTTTTAGAAGTTCAGCTGCTTGGTATCAGTTATCGGAAGATTATTTTTATAGCTTTACATTTCAAAGCCTTAAAAATCTATTATTGCACTATATTCGGTCTAGTGAGAGAACACGCAGAGTCTGTACATACCCTTGTGCCACTCTACCATCATGCCGGGTTCCTCTAGGAAGGATATTATCGCATGAGGATGCATAGAGGAACATATTTTTGTCGGTTCTCTTGTTTTGCAAACGGCATTTTTATTTGGAATTTTCTGATTATCGACCCACATCTGTATCGTAATGCGTTAATCACCAGCTGAGTACAATATTAACATTAGCGTAATTTGAGGGTGTCAAATTTTCCAATGACTATTCCGCTTTGTCTTACATTGGAATTTTACTCCTCTACCCCAGTAAACTTCCACTCGTCAATTTGGTGAGTTTGTAAGCTGGAAAATACCGAAATGACGGCATTGAATTGAAAATATATATGACCGAAATCCGACGATATACAGGCCGTGTTCGATACATCCATTACGATCACCACCAATCCACGACGTAATATCGGCACACCGTCATTAAAACTATAAAATCAATATTGAAAATATATATATATATATTATAATAATGTGCACCGCCTGTGTTTAGCGAGACATTCATACTCCACAGAGTTTAATAATAATAATATATAAAGTGGCCGGATGAGTAGTCGTTCACGAGTATATAGTAAAGGGTTTTCCCATTCCCTCCCCCCAACCCCTTACACCTTCGTCGATCTGCTCGAACCGACGGTATAGTACGTGTGTCTAGCCATTATATTGTGTGTACCTCCACTGCTTCCAGTCGACGCGACGGTTGCGTGTCTACCCCTCGCCCCCACCAACGAGCACCGAGCCGCTACCTCACCACACCAATCACCGCAGAAAATGGGGTTGTCCCAGGTCATGGAACCGGCGCGGGTTCGTTCAGTAGTCCCAGACGGCTCTTGTTAATAATAATAATTATTCATATATATTTCGCATTTTTCGAAATTCGCACGGCGCGGCATAGTGTTATATTATATATATATATATATATATAATATACATGTGTGTGTATAATATGTCGTATTATGATGATCACGTTCGGCGACGGCGCCAGTGACGTATATTTATGTGGGCGGATGAGGATTGGGTCAGTGCGCTCCTATAACTTTTTTTTGGTATTTATTATTTTCGTGTCTTATCAGTAGATTACACAGATGTACCCCTGTTCCTAATTTTAGTTTCTGAGCGGAGCGATGGATGTATTGATTTTACAATGATGTCTGTGTTTTTTTTTTTAGTTGTAAATATTTTTTCTTGTAGAAATAATTCTTTGATTTTCAATTTCAACATTTTTTACAATGGGAAAGTGAATCTATTTAATACTTTTGAAAGGTAAAAATCATAGTCATTTTCAAAAACGTTTAAAAATAGGGATTTATACGCAATACAAGTTTTTGACAAAATCGATAAAGTTATTTGGCGTAACTGAAAAAGCTAACAACCGTAGATACTTTCACTAGATGTTTATTTTCTATAGGTACACCAATACACCATTACATTTACAAAATAATTGACTCTTTTCATAGTACTAGAAAATTTAATACAAGGTTTAATGAAAATTTAAAAAAAATTCGAGCGTAAATTCACAAGAATTTTTTATGAGCGTCTGGAGTTGGAATTTTTTCAAAGATTTCAAAGATTAGAATTCAAAATCACGAACATTTGGAAATTACTTTGAGTCAGAAAATGTTTCTAATTGTATCTAAGATTTAAAAAATAAATACAAGATTCCTCATAAGTTGTTAAATAACTCAATCAAATAAATTTGTCTATTTTTACTGTTCACACCTTCTATGGTGTCGGTATTGACTCAAAAGTTAACCACAATAATACTTTTCTGATATAATTTATATAAATATTTAGGTATCATTATAATAATTAAATGTTAGTATAATATAATAAATGTAGTGTTTTCGGAAAAAATGAAATCAATTTACCGTATTTGATATTATATCATTGATTTCAAATTTAACACATACATTATAGTGATACTTACTCAATAGAAATGTTTTCTCTATAGTCGACAGTCATTCATAATACAACAAAATGGTTACCTACTTTTGCTTTTTTTAATTATGTCACTAATATATGTGTATTATCTCAAATGTCATTCAGTGTAGTCAAGTGTATAAAGATCTATAGGGTCTCCAGAATATCACACATTTAGTTAGAATGCTCAATATTCTAATTTCAACCCTTCTTACTCAAAAACATAAGATATATAGTTCTTCAATTGTATATGAATAATATAGACGATAATTATTAATTTTTTAAAATATTATACACAATGGTATAATTTAATATAGAAATATGTAAAAAACTTTAACATCTCAAAATTAAAAAAAAAATACTTGTCGTTATCAATTTTTTTAGATTCTGAGTGGAACTTTTTTTTTATTTTTTATTTATATTTTTTTTATTTTTGTGTCTGTTTACACGATAAGTAGTCGAAATAATGATTAGATTTTCAACTTCAGTATCTTGTTCGATGGGAAAGTGAATATCGTTGGTAAAATTTAAAATTTCCAATAGTTTTCAAAAGCGCCGGGAAAAAAAACATAAAAATTAAGGAAAAACGGGGTTTTCCACAAAATCGATTTTGGTTTTTGATGTAACTCTAAAACAAATGAACGTATATACATGAAATTTTCACTGGTAATTTCTATTAATACTTTCTATACACGATACAATTTTCAAAGTATTTTGATTTGTTTTGAACTAATTAGGAACATTTTCAGTTTCCAATTTTATAAGTCTTTTTTTTTAAGGATGTCAATAAAACTTTATTTGTTTAGCAAAAAAATTTGAAAATTTAATTCAAGGCTCCTACTATATTGTTACAATGACATTTGAAAAATATTAAAAATCCTTAGTCGCAGTTTTTTTTTATAATCATTTAAAGTTCAAAAATTGACAAAATATGGAAAAATCACAAAAATTACCAAATTATTTTGAGTTAAGAATTTATAAAAATTTTTCTTTTTAAACTTAAGATTTTAAAATTTAATATAAGATTCCTTATAAGATTATCTACCTTTACCAAAAAAAAAGTCCATAAGAAAGTCAAATTAAAATTTTTACGAGTGTTTGAAGTTCATATTTTCACAATAATGGATATTCACTCGATTTTTCATGTATCGGTTTTGTTATTTTATTGTTATTCAACAACTAATAGTTGTAGATAGATGAAAATTTTACTGAATGTTTATATTTTCATTTGCTATACACCATAAAATTTTAAAAATATTTTGACCTTTTTTGAGCTGCTTATGGACATAGTCAGTTTTAATTTTTTTTGTTTTTTTTCCTATAAATATCAATAACATTTTATATGTTGGGTAAAAAAGCGTGACAATTTAATGCTAGCCTCCTGATATATTTTTACAATAGCAGTTGAAAATTATTAAAAATACATAAGCACAATTTTTTTTTATAAGCATTTAAAATTCGAACTTTGTCTAATTGTATCAAATTTATAATTTAATAATTATTTTGTTGTTAAAAATTTATAAAATGTTCAAATTTTATAGCAAAGAATTGAAAATTTAAAACAAGGTTCCACGTAAATAGGTTATATATAAATTACTTTATTAGTTTATTCACAATAATATCATCAAATATATTAGTAATACCATAAGCTGACTGACCGTTTTCGCTCAGAATCGTATTTCTTATACAATGATATTATATCATTGAATTCAAGTTTAACACCACCCATTACAGTGACCCACACGTAACCTACTCTACAGTAGGGCGACATCCACTTACTCACCTTTTTTGTATTGGTGATATACCTATATTATACCAATTTACGTCCTTTAAATATTGTAAAGCTCATAACGTTATTCAATTCATAATATAATATTATCATGTTTATTTTATTTTTGAAGTTATGAGAGTTTTATGCAAACTCATGTAAACTTTAATTTAATTTTTATTTTTTCCATTATAGAAAATTAAAAATGTTAGGTTAGGTTAGGTTAAGTTATACTAAAAAAATATACTAAATTAAAATATTCATAGTTGAATTACTGAACGAAAAATCGTAAATAATATACAGAACGGTATCAAACTAAATATTTTATCATTATTATTATTTATAGTTCCAACGATAGTAGGTTCTCAATATTTCTTTTTACATACGTGATATGTATTTATATTATTATTTTGTATTTCAAAATTCAAATAAATAATAAATGAGAAGTTGAAATAAAATATGAGGTAAAAAGAAAAAAATGAATATAATATAATATATGTGTGTATTGGCCGTTGGCCACTCTTCTCGCTACGCTTACTTATATGTAAATCAGTACTATGCGTCTATACTCTATCCATCGAGAGAACACATCGATTCTGTGCAACTTCACTCGACACCCTGTCATCGAGACCAGTTCCAAATGACAATGTGTCACGTGTGGATGCGTAGAAGAACCAAATTTTGTTGGGCCACGGCGTGTCTTTTTCTTGGACTGCAAAGTATATATGTAGTTGGTATATACCTGTTATTATTTTAAAAAGTACTGTCTTCATCCTACGTTTAAAATCATACACTGAAAACTGACTTAAAACTTAAATCAATAAGTGATGAATCAAAAATCTATTCCATAACCGTTTAAATAATTATCCAAACCAACTAATAAAAAATTTTGCCACTCCTACCATACCTGGCAATTCTCAGAGACGCCTGAATCGTAAGTGGTGTTGTGATCTATTAAATTAAATTGAATTCAACAAACTAACAGAAAGTCGTCCCCCCTTCCCATATTTTTTATTTTAAATTCTCCGAAAATTGAAATTTGTCAATTTTTTAATCACTATTTTAGATTCTGAGCAGAGCGAGGAAGCTAGAGGTTTTACAATGGTGTTTATTTTTATTTTTATTTTTTTGTATACAAAATTTCTACCAGAAGGAGAGCTTCGATTTCAACATATAGTACCTCATCTTTTAGCAAATTGGACTAAGATGGTACTTTAGAGAGGTTATTTTTCGATTTTCTCAATAGTTATTTAATGCCTTGGGAAAAACTACCGACAAATTACAAAAAACCGCTAAAAATGGGATTTTAATTTCTTACGCTTTGTTGATCACCATAAAGCGAATAGAAAATCATTTTACAATTTTTCAATTTACAGGCTATAATGAATAAAACCAGCATAAAGTTTCCAGACTGACAAACCGTCCCTCCTCGGTATCGTTTTTCTTATATAATGATATTATATCATTGAATTCAAGTTTAACACTATCCATTATACATTGACCAATTTGTAACCTACTGTACAGCAGAGTGACATCCACTTACCAGATCTTTTAATATAATATTTTTAGGAATTTGGGGAATAATATCAGAAATGTGGGAAAGTCAATTTCGTACGTGTGTTAGACAAAGACAGAAAATCCCTGGGTGAAATTTTCTTATGGAGTTCATTATACATTTCATTATTTATTCAATTTTGTTACTATCTTTATTACTAAGCTTTTTGAACATAACATTCTCTATAATAAAACGTCGCTTTTACCAAATTATATAATACGTATAGTTATTTGTGAATCGTTGTTTTTTAATGTGTAATAATTAATAATTATGTACAAATTGATAAAAACCTATATTTTTCATCCTGAAATAGCTGTAGTCAAAATGTTACATATTATAGCCTCGTGTAGTTGCACTAAATTTATTATGACCGTATGTGTAGTTTATTTAACGTTTTCTTTTCTTTGTTTTAACGAACGATTAATTATTTTAATTGGAATTCCAGGACGAAACCGCCCTTTTTTATACAGTACATTCAGGTAAATAATGGTTCTTAAAACATTGTTTTTTAAATTCCAAAACATCCCATAGTTTTTCATGATTTTTAATTTGAAGGAAATACTTTATTCAAGCAAACGCTTATTATTTATTATAGTTTTAATAATTTAACTAATTATTAATTGTATACCTACATTTTTTTCAAAACAAATGAATAAAAGTTAACATCTTTATTTTAAATTTAAATTTTATAACTTATACCTATTATTGTTATCTGTATTCTTCGTGTTTAACAAAATGTTTGTGTTCGGTGATATGGTTTGAATAGGTTTGAATTTTTGTGGCAGAAATATTGTTTGAAACTACCTAATTAAAATGTTTAAAATAATTAAATAATAGTTTTGAAAATAAGTGTGACCACAGTGTCGTAGACAGTTTTTAATAAGTTTTAGTTTAGAAGTTTTAAGGGTTCAAATCATTTTTCATCACTGTATCATTTCTATAATGATATTCTCACAATAATACCGTATGTACTCAATTTAATATTATGAATCAATTTGCAGGACGCTACACAGACATTTGTTGTCTCCGCCTTACAAGTGCGTAGCATAGCAAATTTTACGCTCAGCAGAACATGTTTAGCTCCGTTAGTTTAAAAGAGAGTGAATTGAAATCTTATAAAATTTAAAGGTAAGATTATTATCTAGGGCATCTCATAAGCTTTTTATTATATTTTAATTTTAGATTGTTTGTACATTTTAAAATACTCATAACTCACTTCAAAATTAAAATATAACAAAATGACTATGAGATGCCTTGGATAATAATCTTACCTTTAAATAAGATAAGAGGATAATTCACTCTAATTTTTAAACCAACGGAGCTAAACGTAAACTGCTGAGCTTAAAATTTGCTATGTTATACACTTGTAAGGCGGAGACAACAGATTTCTGTGTAGTCAAGTCAATTTCTTGTCCCAAGTTAACTTAAACTTATACTAAAAAGTGTTAAATTATTAACGTATGTTTTATTTTGTCGTTTATTGTATAGAACAACGAAAATAGCGGTAATAAGTTATCTGCAGTAAAATTAAGTACCAATGTTATAACATCAACTACATATAGTTACTTTTAGGTTATATGACATTATAATGTATTAGTGTATTGTATTCCATTTAAAATGATTTTAAGTCTGGTCTGTAATAATGTTGCAATTAAAAAAATGCACCGGTTGGAATAATGGTGTATAAGGGAGGGGTACTGGTTTTTGTGTAATCAGGTGTATAAGGGGTTCTTAAGCAGCTAAATATATAATAATTGTGTATGTGCATTTTCAACTGTTATACAAAATTGAAAATAATATTTATGCATTACCAAACACATAATAATAATGGGTTAATATTTAAAATAAATACTAATGTTTTTATAACACCTAGTAGATTATATTATTTTAAATATCTTTAAACGCGAGTAGGGGCTATTTCTACTAAGTAATATTTGGGTATAAACTAAAATAAAATGTATTTACTTTTTACATTGTATTACTATTGATTTTATGGAACGTAAGGAATCATGATTTAGAAAATCTTATGAAATATTATATAGAATACCTACATTAACATTTGTATGATTATTTACACAAACTGAATTCTATATTTCATACTCCAATGATTACGATTATTATTTGGGCGATGATGCGTTGAAACTGCCAATGTAGGGTGAATGTAACACGTTTAAAATACAGTAAAATCAATCATTATTTTTAGAACTCGTGTAAGTTTATTTAAACTGTTTGAATACAATCTGAATAAGTTTACGAAAAAGTGTGTTTTTTTACTATTTTACTGTTATGAAATATTTTTGATATTTTGTTCGGAAATGAATGGGATGAAAATTGTTTGTGTATAGGTACCTACGAAACGTGGAATACGTAATTTCCATCTTTCTGCTTTAAAATTCGTATTTATGTTAGATGAAAGCCCCAACGGCTGTGCTTATGTCTGGAAAGGCCTCAGGAGTTATTGCCCGGTCGATACGACCGTCGACGAGACGTCTGCCTCTTTCCATTGTCGCTTTAGACTGCGTCGCCCCTTTTTGCTTCGTCTCGGGCGTTTGTGATATTATATACTATACCTGAGTAGGTTTCCGCCCCACAAACTTACACTACACCTAAATATATATATACGTATTATTGTATGCCAATATACCAAATTCAACCGTCTAACTTCAACATTCTGTTCTGAAACCTAAATAACTTAATTATTTAGTATACATTTATTCTACTAAAGCAATCATAATAATAATAATAGTAATAATAAAGATTTTAATTACAGTTTGACTTTTAAAGGAATACCAAAAAATTGTTTTAGATAAAAAAAAACTAATAACCAGTATGTGTGTTATTGACTAGTTTGACGAAAAAGGTTAAAAATAATACAAACAAATTTAACCTATAGAACTTCAAAATGTTTTTAAATGTGTTTTTAAGTCATATTTTTAATTATTGCGTACTTACAAACTCTGTTCAAAAACATTTTTCGTTTTTGTTCATATTTTGAGAAAACTATAAATATTTTATGAATGGTATAATATGTTTATCGGTTAATCGGTGAGAATAATAAATTTAAGATAAAATTATTTATAATGATAATTTTTTGTGCATTTGTGGCTCTAAATATGATATCAGAAAGCGTTATTTTTATGATTCAATTTTCTTTTTTGTTTACTCGTAAAAGGCTGATTGTATTATGCTGTTATGCAGCATTGTTATTTTTAAATATGTGTTATTCATACAATTTTATATTAATATGGACGATTTGTAATATTTAAAATTCTCTAAAATGGGTATGAGATACACTAATAAAATCCATTAGAATAAAAATAAATATATTTTATAAATTATGAAGATACATATGTGTATTTTTTAAGGCTAAAATTAATTATGCATTCATTAGAAATCTAAATTTCTTATAAAATATAAATTATAATTTTAGATTCTGAGCGGAGCGATGTAAGTGGTATTAATTTAACGATGGTGTGTGTTTTTTAAAATTTAAATTTGTATCTATCATCAAATTATGGCAGTAAAAAAGATTAGATTTTCTTCAACAGCACCCTTTTTGATAGGAAAGTGAATCTTTTGGGAGTCAAAGGTAAAAATTTCCCAGTAGTTTTCAGAAGTGCCGGTAAAAACAAAAGAAAAACTGGAATTTTTACGAAAAATCGATTTTGGTTTTTATTGTAACTCCTAATATATTGTTACAATGGCAGTTGAAAGATATTAAAAATACATAGGTAGACACAATATTTTTATATAAGCATTTCAGTTCAAATTTTGACAAATTTTATCAAATTTAAATTTAAAAAAAATAGGAAAGTGAGTGTTGCCCTGCTGTACAATAGTTTACAAGTGAATAAAAATAATAAATGGTGTTAAATTTTAATTCAATGATATAATATCATTGTATACTAAAAACGAATCTAAGCGAAGACGGTCTGGCGCTCTATGATATATTATTAAGTATATTTGATGATATTATTGTAAATAAAGTGGTTTATTTACATATTTACGTGGAACCTTGTTTTAAAATTTCAATCCTTAGCTATAAAAGTTGAAAATTTTATAAAATATTAACCATAAATTCATTTTTTAATTTTAAATTTGATACATTTTGTAAAATTGAACTTCAAATGCTTATTAAAAAAATTTTATACCGCTATTGTGACAATATATCTGCAGGAACCTTGTATTAAATTTTCACGCTTTTTGACCCAACAAATACAATTTTATTGACATTTATAGAAAAATAACTAAACAAATTATAAATTGAAAATGTCCGTTAAAACAGATCAAATTGAGTCAAAATATTTTGAACATTTTATTCTATAGGAATTTATAAAATAACCATGGCATAGTTAGTTCAACTATAGTTTAATTAAAGTTTCAACTATCTAAAGTAATTTATTTTTGAATTACAACAAAATAAGTAAATCTCTACATGAGATAATCGAGTGAATATTCAATGTTGTAATAATTTGAACTTCAAACGCTCATAAAAAATGTAATTAACACCAACAAAATCATCACATTTCTAAAACTTAATGATATGTACAACTTAATCTAAGGAAACTATTGTATTATTTATATTTAACTAATTTATTTTTGTTACAAGCTAATAACCTAGCAGTTGATGCTGTAAATAACAAATTTAATTTGATTCTCCGATAAACATTTTTTTTTTTTTTTTTTGATAAACGTAGACAAACATAATATATATGAGATTTTATATTATTAGTTCAATTCTTAGATTTAAAAAAAAAATTTTTATTAATTTCTAACTCAAATTCATTTTCGTGAATTTTACGTATTTTGTCAAAATTTGAACTTTAAATGCTTATAAATAAAACTGTTGCTATGTATTTTTGATATTTTTAAACTGCTATTGTGACAATATATTTGGAGCCTTTTATTACATTTTTAAGCTTTTTGACCCAACGAATAAAATTTTATTGACATTTATAGAAAAAAAACGTAAACAAATTGGAAACTGAAAATGATGTCCTTAAACAGCTAAAAACAAATAAAAATCTTTTGAAAATCTTTTGGTGTTTAGAAAATGCTATAAACATTCAGTAAACATTTCATGTATCTACAATCATTTGTTTTAAGAGTTACACCTAGTGACGTACATTTTCATGAACATTTATTTTTTGAAAAGTTAAACATTTTGAAAGTTCTATAATTTATCATATTAATTTCTTGTAAAATAAATCTTTTGATATTATATAGCTATAATATATTTAACCTTCGTAATTATATTTAAAACTATGTACTTTTATAATATTTACCCATTTTAATATTATTTTGGTATCATTCTATTGAACATAATAATATAGTATATGCAAAGTACAAATTATTAAATAATAAATATATAATATATAATATGTATACCTATTTCCTATATCAATATATAATATTTATCTCGGTAATAATTGTTCATTTTTATCTTTTATTATAAATGTTGTATTTTTACTTCAGTACCTCAAAAACTAATTAAGTTAAGAAAAATACACTAAAACTAAAATGTTCATAAAATTTCAATGATTACAAAATGTTCAAGCTTACGTCTATAGTTTCACCAAAAACTAAAATTGATTTGATCAAAAACCAATTTTATGTAAAAATTCTAGGTTTTCCTTATTTTTTTTTTGTTTTCCCTGGTGCTTTTGAAAACTACTAGGAATTTTAACCAATGACCTTTAAATTGTTGCCTTTCGAATGCACCAACTAGATTCACTTTCTCATTGAACAAGATGTTAAAGTTGAAAATCGAAGCATTTTTCGTCTATTATCGTGTATATTGTACACAGACACGCAAAAAAAAATATCATCGTAAAGTCAATACATTCATCGCTCCGCTCAGAACCTAAAATGATTTTGTAGTTAAAAATGTATAAAAAGTTCAAATTTTATAGCTAAAGATTGAAAATTTAAAACTAGGTTCCATGTAAGTTGGTTATTATGTAACCAAAAAATATAAAAAATATGAAACACAGTTTATTTTTAGTTTCTATATGTTCAAATTTGGACGAAATTACATATTAAATAACCAAGAATAACGATTTTGGTTATTATTTATTGTAATTTAAAAATATTATTCGTGGGTACTTGAAATTTTTCAAGTATATTATTATATACAAATAATATTAATTCAACTTACCGGCTACCATGTTATTAATAACAATATACATATAATATAAAATATCCTAGGCTGACAAACCATCTCAGCTCAGAATCGTTTTTTCGTTTACAATGATATTATATCATTGAATTCAAATTTAACACCATTCATTACAGTGATCCATTTGTAACCTACATTAGGTACACCCATTTACCTACTTTTTATATTTAATATTTTAACTGTTTAGAAATGCCTGAGATCGACAGTGTAGTACCACTATTTCTTGTATTTATTTATTTTGATTTTAATAGCTATAACTTTAAACTATTATAGAAAGTACCACAATAATTATTGTAACTATCTAAGTACATAATGTTTTTGTATAAAAAAAAAGTATCTTTTAACTTGAACGATAAAAATACTGCTAAGAAGGGGCATATTAATTTGTTTTAAAAAAATTAATTTTATTATTTATAACTTATTTAAATAAGTTATCTAATCTATTGTATAGTCTATTTCGTTATACACATACAATGCACATGTTATGTTTCATCACTTCTGAAGGATTATTTTCAGTAAAATATGTGGAATAATGTAAAAACTAAAAATTATTAAAATGTATGTCTTTATAAATCTAAAATTATGCCTGAATGGTATCAAGTAATCTATATTACTATTCAAACAAATTTTATTATTTATGAATTATTAATTACTAAAGCAACCAAATAATACCGAAACTATTTTGATATGCTTAATATTATAAATACTTCATGTCGAAATCTTGATTTTTGGTTGAATTTTGATTCAATTTTAATCTATATTTATACCCTGCTGCTGATCCTGCGCACTTTATGCCCGTACAAAATGACAAAAAAAAAAGAGATTGTTCAACTCCTTTTGGATGTAACTCTCTGCAGTAAGTGACACTAGGCCACCTTGGTAGGCAATGTGTGAAAATTAGACATGATGCATGCTTGTACCTGATCTATAAGATTAACAAATGTCAATCAATATACAAATAAAATACTCATTTCTAATAATTATTTCTCTTATAACCAAAAGCAACCATTTATAAACAAAAATGTATATCGTAAATCTAAAAATCCTTGTTTAATTTCCCCTTTTTAAATAAGCATACAGCACTCAGTGATAATGTAGCATTCTAATGATGAAAAAAATGTTGAAATCGATCTAGCCGTTATCTTGAGTTATAAATGGTCTAACATTTTTTTGAACTCTCTTTTATAATACAATATATAGATTACCGTAAATCGGTATTGACTTCTAAATGAATATCAATAATATATTTTATAATTTATGCAATGTCTTTGGCAACAATTGGTTTAACCTACCGTCTTACTAAAAGGAGTATAAATAAATTATAAAATATTCCAAGAAGTTGGAAGTAGAGAATGACAACCCGTCTCCGCTCAGTATTGTTTTTGGTTTACGATGATTGAATTCAAATTTAACACATCCATTACAGTGACCTACACAATGACGAGGTTCACTCCAAATTCAATTTACAGCAGATCGACTTTCCTGGTTTTTTTTGTTTATTCAAATTTTATCTCAGTTATAAGTAAGGATGAAAATTGAAAAATTTATTTTTCATTAAAATTTTTAACTTTTAAAATTTGATTTTTTATTTATAATTCTTAACATAATTAGTTTTTAAGATTATACGGTTGGTATGTTAGTTAACTGTTTATTATTTGAATAGGAATATAACGACTAAATATGAATTAAAATTAAAAAATATAGGTACCTACATGTTAAATAAAACATATTTATAAATTATAAATAGTTGTGACTCGTATGGTATTTTGTTAAAACTAGGTACAATATAATTTGTAATAACTAATAACTACTCATAAAAAATAATGTCTATTTAAAAATTTTGTTTTACAAAAAACTTTCATGAAAATTTACTACTATAGTAATAAGTAATAGGTATAATAAGTTGTATTATTTTTGAATTTGTAATCTTATTTTGCGGATATTTTTTTACTTCAACTAGATGTAAATTAAAAAAATGGTGTATCTAATGTATCAGTTTTTCTTTCACAAACATTTGGATCGACAACCCTCCTTCCTCAATTACTGATTGTTGAATTTAATGTATAAATAAATTCAAACCACGAATCCAGATGGGGGTGATTTAGACATCTATAATTATTTTAATTGAGGAAACATAATGATAGTTTTTAATTGGATGGCTGGGCATTGTAATGTCAATAGATGAGGTGAAGAGTGGAGAGTTTCGTAAATTAGTCACTATAATTGGTGACCCATTAGATTCCTAATTTCTATACATATAACATTATTTCACCTTTTGAATTTAGACATTATAATTATGATTAGAGTTTAGGAACAATAAACTTTCCTTTTTTATTTAATACTATGACTGTGTTCTGGGCTTTTAGTTACTTAAGTTTTTTTTTTTGAAACAATGAGTTGATTTAAAGGTAATTGGTGGTTTTAATTAATATTTTCCCACTAGGTATACTGTCATTAATTAATCCTAATAGTTTATAACAATGTTCCAATATATTTAAATTAGATATATAATATCATGATTCATGACATATTTAAACGAAGTTAGTCAGTAGCTACCTATATTATTTATGTTAATTTTTATAATGTATTTTGTTTCTAAATAATTTATTTGTAATTAGGTATCTACAGTAGATTTTTATTATGTCAAATTGATATCTCGAATTTTTTCTTATCTCAAATTATATTGAAATTACCATTACAATAAAACTCATACATTAGTAAAATATACATTTCATTTTGTTGAAATACGCTGAATAACCCTAAATTATAATAAAATATATTTTTTCTTACCGATAATTAAGTAAAAGATCATCTTATAATTTTAAAACAAAATGTATGAAGTTAATTTTTATATAAGCTAGATCGTTTTTGTAAATCTTACTTTTAAATATCCAAATCATTTTTCTTCAAAGACAAAGTCACTGAATCTATGAAATGAAAATCTGGAGCGTAGTATGATGCGGCATCTAGCCTTTTACATAATTTTTGTTTAAGTAAATTATAAATCATGCATTTGTCATGTTTATATAATTTAAATATGCAATAATATTCATTATACTTAAAATATGCAAAGTAAAATATTATATAATTTGTATCAATACCAGGTGATTTGTGGACATCCCTAGCCAAATGTATAAAAGGGCATAGTAAAAAAAATTTCAACATATCAGTGTATATATAACTCCTCACCCTAGTTACTACCAACTTGATAATATTTCATCAATCAACTTTTTTTTGTTTTATTTTTCTTCATCTTATTAAAATAGTGTTCTATTATAATATTATATTTTAAATACATATTAAATTACATTTTTATAATTCCATAATTTATCTTAATACATTTTTAATTGTCTAGGTTATTAATATAATTAAATGTAAATAATATACGTTTTATTCGGATCTTATTAGTGGCTATTGTTTAAGGGGCAACATTTAGGCAATTTCTTAAATTGTTGTAAGCCCGTGATATTTGTGTGGTTCATATGCGGGCAGACGTGGCGACTATGAATAATTCAAACAACAAGCTAGTGAAAAATAAATGTTATACTTCTTGTAGTTCAATTTAAAATTTGACAGCCTTTTATCTATGTTTTGTGAGAAATAGATTATCGACATTTTGCATAGTTAATGTAGTATAGTTCCAAATTCTACAAAACATAGAAATGGGGCTAACGAATTCAAATTATTTTGACTACTAGAAGTATGTTTATTTTTTGAAAGCGTATATTGATTTAAATGCATAAAAAATCCAATCGCTTAGAACCTTTTTAAATGTATAATATTAAGAACGCGTAACTTTTTAAGAGTGTTAAAAAATATCAGTTTTGACGTTTTGATTATAAAATTAACTATGTAAATCAAATTGAATCTCACTCGCACCGTGTGGAAACTTCCAAACACGGATAGATCATTGTTCGACGAGAATGTAACAAATACATATATAAACACGTAACTAGAAATTTCAAAAGTGATTTCCTTATGACAATATTAAATTGTTTATACAGATGTTGTCCCGGACACATTTACTAATTCAATGGGATGGGTTAATCAAATTTGTACGCTTAAGACATAATATAATTACGTTATACATGTGCATAATATAGTTTATAATTCCGTTTAATTATTGTAGATCATTATCCAGATAATAAAAAAACTTAACTTGAGTTAAAACCTTAGCCAACATTGAATATGTTGGGGTACAACTTTTAAGTTCAAAAATAATATACTAAACTCTATAAAAGTTGGTTAAGTGGGTAACTTCGAATAAAACTATATTAACTTTACCAAGTTAAAAAAAACGTTGATTACATTGTTGTTTACTACCTGGGTCACACAAAGTTATTAACTTTTAAATGTATTTTCTAATAATAATTACTAACTGATTAGCAATTTTTTTTTATACATTCATCCCACTTAGTGGTTGTACGCACAGTATAGTGCACACTACTGCAGTATCATTACTACTTACTAGTTAGTGAATTCCATGTGTTTTGTCTATTCAATTGTTAAATTAAGAAATATGAATTGGTTTATTTTAATTTTGAATCATTGGCTACGTGCTATTATTAAACTGTACATTGTTATGTATTAATTTGACTTTAGGTACGTATTTTTATTATTTAATCAGTAGTGATCACCTCTGCGCGCAGACACACACACGATTTGTAATGATAATAATATAATGATTTACGCGTTCGTCGTAATGTAATGCCGCATAATGTGCCTCTGGCACCATTCTACATTGTGTGGTAGCCGCGACGACGAGCGTTGCGGGTCAACCGTCTGCTGCTCGACGTAGACCGTGGTGCAAAAAAAAAAAAATTTGAAAAAATGAAAATAAAAACCGCGTTTCTGTCGGGAGGCGAAAAACACACGTCGGTGTGATGGCGGCGGGTAGTAGATCGTCTGGCCGTGCGGTGGGGTGCGGCTGGAGGGGTTGGTGTCGAGACCGGTAATTCTTTTTCCACGTATAACCCAACCCCACCGCTCCATCCCGTCCGCCACTACCGTCTTATTGGTCTTCCACCTAGACATTCTCCGCCACCTCCTCCCCATCGTCGTCCTCGTACTTGTCCTTATCCTCCTCTTCACCGCCGCCGCTGTTCGCCTCGTCGAGTCTCTGATTACAACAGACGTCTAGACTTTAGATTACACACGACGACGACGACGACGACAGTCTACGCGAAGTGGTGCACGGTGGTGATGTGCGTGCGTGCGTGCATCTGTGCGTGCGCGCCCGTCCGGACCTGCCACCGGCACGACAGTATTACCGTGTACCTCCTCAACCCTCCTCATCGTCCCATCGACTGAAACTCACCCGTTGCGTCGTCGTAATATGTTATATCGTTATTATTATTATTCTTATTCTTATGTAGCTTAGGTCTCAGCCGGATCGTCGTCGTAGTCTGCAGCAGTGTTCCAAGTAAAATGAAAAAAATAAAATAAATTTACCTTCGTTAAAGAATTTTTTTCCACGCCCGTCAGCTAATTTAATCCTATACTTATAGCACTAAAATATTACATCGTTTTCGGGTCGTTTGTGATTAATACATATTAAACATATTTATATATATATATATGGGTGGTTTTTATGGACGGGATATTCGAAACAAAATTTGAAGAAAAAATATATTATTCTAATAATAATAAAAATAATATGAAGATAAATAAAATGATGCCCTCCGCGCTCGCTTAGGGTCCGTTCTCTCGAGACGAGCACTTATCGATTCTGCGCGCGCGCACACACTCACACAGACACACACACACACATGATATATATGCACACGCAAATCTACGCTGTCGTCGTCGCTCGGCGCACCCTCTCCGACAACTCGTGCGGCATGCCCCTTCCTCGCCCGCCACCACAGACGCCTTCTCCGCAGACGCCAATGGCTGAATTTTTTTTCAGACCCGCGTGATGTATATAATATTATATACTTTGCTGCAGGATGCACCGTATATTATACTTGTATTGTGATTATTATTATTATTACTATTATTATCATCGTCTTCGTCATGTCGCGTGTAGGTCAAAACCCTCCAGAATTACATGTGACACGTATATTATGATACCTATACTATAATATACTGTATATTTTATATTTACGGTGGATGTACTACAGCACGTACGCACTGTACAACGTATACTACCTTCCAGCATATCACACGAAAACAATTTACAATGTTGATTGATACCTTCTCCTGTATTTTTATTTTTGTACATTTGGTATCTGTCCAGTGTCCATATATAGTACATAATATGTATAGTAGTGTATTTACAGTAAGAACATATTCTACAATGGGGATTTATGGATACTGCACATTGAGGAATATATAGTGATGGTGAAATAATGGGAATTTTGTTGTTAAAATAATTATACCATTTTTCAATCAGTAAAATTGAAAAAATAAATTAAATTTCGGACGGTCACCCCTGGATAACTATTTATTTTACGAGTATTTTATATTTATCGAACTCTTCGCAGGAAATCTAATATTGATAGATAAAAAATTAATGTGTATAGTATAATATCTAATTGTTTTGCATTACTAATACAAAAAAATAGTCGTCTAAACTTTAATTTAAAGAGGGGGGATGAGAATTATGAAAATGTTGAAAATTTATAAGGGGGCGTAGATTAAAAAAAGTTGGAAACCACTGACATAGTGTAAAATAATAACAACTCCTCTATTGGCATTTGTGTATGTTTAGAATGCTGTTTCGTACGCCTATTGCTGATATACTTGAATAAAATATAGGTACAAAATCTATACTTGCGTTCATGATTTGAAATGTTCACTCGACATCCACATTATAATAATATGTATAGAGAGACCAAAGTAATATATTAATATAATAATGCCGACGTAGTGTAATAAGTCAATTTGCCATGCTATATTCAATATTTGTGTTTAGGGTTGATTGCTGTATGTTTACAAAGTGCTTGGAATCCTCTCGAATTTGCTCAAATTGCTTTTATCGTATCATTATACGATATTGTTGATTATACAAACTAGCAGAACTATATAAGTACACATATTAATAGGTACATGATAATAATCATATTCGTTTATTTATTTTTAATCGTTATATCATATAGACTGAAAGAATTGATGAATTATAACAAATTTATTGGAACTTCTATATTATTTTATTGTTTTGATTGTTTGTATTTTTTGATTAGCTAGTCAGAATAGAACACATACTATTTATATCGTTCAGAACCATTCTCAATATTTATGTTTTACTTTAGTATTATTGGAGGAAAAAATATTTTATGAGTATGAAACTGACACCTCTACGAAAAAGGACGTCATTTACTTTTTATTATTTTTCAGGAGAGCAGTTTAAAGTTTTAACGTAACTTATATTACATATTTTTTCTTTGGGATAAAAAATTAAGGTCACCGTTTAGCAATTTTGCCGAAAATTTCCATTTTAAAATGTATATAACTCAGTGCACGTCCTTATTCGCTGGTAAACCTTATGAGAATTTTATATTTGATTTGATGTATAACCTTTTTGGCAGAGTAAAGTTATTGCCATTTTTGTTGGGAATAAAGTAAAAACAGTATCAAATAACAACAACAAAAAAATTAAGGAAATGTAGTTACGTCCTTATTCGTAGGAGGTATGGTATTCTACACTCTACAGGAACACTTGACAAATGTTATAACTTTTGTTCTAATCAAGCTTCATTTTTATTTTTACATATAACTTAAGAAAGACTGAAAGAAGATTGCGTTATACGTATAGTAATATAATATAACATTTTTTATTTTTTATTTTTAATACTGAAAATAAAAAAATCATAAATCTGATGGAAATTATTTTTGAAAAATTCAAAATAGTCAATTTGTATATTTGGGTTTTAAAAAAGTTTGAGTGTAAAAATATTTATTTAAGTTATGTAGTTTGTTTTTAAAATTTTTTTGTAATCTCATTTTTGCTAAGTTAAGTATCTATTTGTAAATAAAACATTAGTTAAGATCTATTCGTAAAAAAAACATTTTGAATTCAAAAAGTATAAACTTGTTTAAAATATTTTAAATTTTTCGAATCAATAAATTATATATAAAAAAATATTGATTAGAACATAATATGTTATATCATTTGTCAGGTCTTCTTGTTAGTGATTTGCATGTATATATTGTATTATATAATACTATTATTTGTTGTATATTTTTGTGCTCTAAGATTTAAATATATACCTAATGGCTAATATATATTAAATTATAGTATATTGAGTATTGTAGAAAATGTTAATAATTATTTTGCTTTTACCGGTTAAGTATACCTAGTTGTTTTTACCCTTGGTCATTATGTAAGGCAAGGTCAGATGCGTACCAAAGAACGTGTAGTAGCATCCTGTATCCTCAGATCAATTGATTTAAATAACTGAATTGGTCTGGTATTATATAGGTTATGGCAGGACCCCTGCAGATTGCAATTACATGGGATCAGACAGGCATTGTCTTGTTAATTAGAAGTTAGTTAAGGAATGGTATTTTGAAATTTAGAAGAGGAAGGGGAGATCTAATCTATACTATTATTAGTACGTCTTCTTTTTTTCTAGATAAGGATCCAATATTTATCTTAAGTATTACCTATAATTATGTAATTTTAATTCGCTCATCTCATCCCTGGGAGTGTGTTCATAATTAGTTTAGGACTTTCTTGACGAGATATTTTTAGAGTGATTGTGACTTGTGGAAATTTGTCAGTATTATTATTTATTTTCCATTCTTTTTCATGTAAGACAATTTTTTGTGTGATTCTTAAGTACCTATAATTAATTAACTTTAATTTCGAATGGTGGTAATACCAGCATGGCATTGTTAATGGTGTAGCAAGAAGAGTATCCGTATAGTTTGAGGGACATCAGCAATTGTAAAGATCGCTATTTTATCTTTTAAATTAAATATAAATATTTATTTTAAATTAAATTATAGTGAGAAATATCATAATAAATATAAACTACGGACAGTAAAAGGTAAATGTTTTTAATGAATTTCGTGCATCTAAAATGTAAAAAAAGAAAATTAAAAAAAAAACCCAATACTTTTTAAAATTATAATAAGTGCGCTAATCTCCATTGTTTGTTAGAATCATCCTGTATACACTGTACAGTATTATATTATATTTAATATAGGTAGTAGGTTTAGTATATAGAGCATATTAAAATATGATATAGTATAATTATTGATTACCTATGTGGCTATGTGTCTATGTTTGTATGAATACCTAAATTGTATAATCTAAATTATATAAATATCGCATCATGCATCATTATCAATTGTGGTGGAATATGAAAATTAATTTTTTTATTTAATCAATTATAATTACTTGATATGCATATAAACAAATGCCATGTGATTTACATTTGAAACATTTTTCAGTTGTAAACCGAACTGGGTTTATTAAAATGTATATACATACATTATAAGTTACATTGTTTTATAATACATCTATACTGCAAATATTGGTTAATTCGTCATTTTGGATTTAATTAATTGCATTCATTTTCTATGATTTTTAAAACCAGTTCCACATATTAAAATATGTTTTATCATCAGTGGTGTCTTCAATTGTGAGTGGGGGTGGTGAAGGAGCAGTTGCTCTCCATTTCTTTTATAGCTTATGTTTCTGATTGTATTAATATTAATCAATTTATATGAATTATTAATGCGTATACATAATATATTACATACTAATTACTAATAATAATTTAAATGACTATATTTCAACACATTTATATTATATTTTATTGTTTTATACACATGTATGATTTCTGAACCCACATGTGTTTTCTTCGTCTAACTAACGCATAATAATATAGCAAATTTTTGGTTCAGAATAATCCAATTAATTTTGTTGTCTTACGTGGGGCTCTAAATAATATTATTACTTTTAAATTGATAATAGGCCAATTCATAATGATATTAAAAATAACGCAGTAAAATTGATGATTCTGAACATAAAATGTTCCATGTTTTGCGCTAGCAAGACAGATAGAATACAATATAACTATATTATGCAAAGATGGATTCAAACCTTTAGTTTTCGCACCTCTGAAAATTGGTATTAGGGACACCCTTGATTATCAGTTAAGTTCTTAATTTTTTGATTATAAATAGGTATAACACTTTAGTACCATAATATACTAATTGATAATTTTTACTTATATTTTTTTTATATTATGTAAATTGACAGGTTTTAATTTAAGTTTCCTAGATGTAATATTAATAAAAAATATAATAAAAGCTTTCATCAAACCCATATTTTACTATTCGTGTTTGGAAGTTTATATTGTAAAAGTTTTTCCTAAGAAAAAACATTCAGTAGAGAAATAGTTTCACTCAATATTGTAGAGATACAAGTTGTATCATACAACTACTATATTCAATCATCGTATAATTGAATAGTAGTATACACGACACCGCAATGGCGTACGCATACACACCGTCAAATTCTTTTTGGGGCGAAACTCTTTTATCTTTTAAACAACATATATTATAATGTATAATATGAGGTCAATAACCTCCGTAAAAACCTTTAAGTATATTGTTTAACGCTGTACAATGTACTTGAATTTAATGTGTAATGACATTTTATACATCTGTTATTCGCTGAATATTAAATTTAGCAACTTAAGTATAGACTTTAATACAATGCCGCGTGCAGTATTTTCTACTGATTAGCTAATTTATTTACTATAGTCATAATTATAGTTTTTTTTATATATATTTGAATCGTAAATATGATATATTTATTAATATAATTTTAAAATATTTATGGAGTAATATATTATGTTCATTGTTCATATATTTTCATACGTACCTAATCATGTTAATTAGATAATTTAACATTATAATATAAATTCATTGCACAACTACTTAATAATGTACATATTTCAAATTTAATATAGTTGATAAAATAAAATAAATATTAATATATTTGTGGAAATTATCAAATTGAAAATTTTTATTGTTTTCAAACGTAAGAACAAAATTAATAGTGAAAAGAAACGTGTAAACTCTTTGGTAAATTAAAAAAATATATTTTATTCATCATTAAATTAAATACAAATATATGAATAAAACACCACTAAGAAAAGTTTATTTATCATTAGACAGTAAAATGTTTTTTTTATTCGAAAAACAAATATTTGTGTAAATTTGTTGTATGTAAAGAATTCTAACAATAACTGCCGCATGTCGAAACTTTTGAATTTATGAGGTTACATTGTATATTAAAAAGTTATTTTTTTTAAGTATGGTCTAATAAAAATAATGATAAAGAACATTATTTTTAATCAAATCTTCTATTTTGTTGATACAATTTTAGTACAATATAATGGTGGAATAGTAGCTTCCGTATTTGGTATTTACAGAGGTGCTTTTTCTTTAACTTTACTGATAAGTTATATCATTAATTTAAATTATCTGAATTGTACTATTTTGATTTTAATCTTTTTTAAATAATAAAATTTTAATTTTAAAATTCGAGGGTGTTTGACCCTACTCTTTTAAAATAAACTTTAAGCGCATTATACGAGTATACTGTAGACTTCAAAACAACGCTGTACCTAATATTCCATCAGAATGCTCATAAATAGGTATATAAAACAACTAACAAAATAATTATAAAAAGATTTAATTTTTTTAGAAAATCTGATTATTTAGAATTGTATATATATAATGTATAAAACATAAAAATCGACTGGGTGTAGCGAGTCAACTATACAGTCTTGCATTTAAAATAATCACCTTTTAATGCAACATCATACATACGCGATATTATAGTAATTTTTTCTAGACACAGACGCAAACGGGGGCGGTAGTGGAAAGGGTGTGGCATATAGTGGATCGGGTGTTGATGGGAGGGTGGGTGGGGGTATCGCGTCGCGCGGACGGTCAGTGACCCTGTCGGTGGCGGCGGTGGTGGCGACGGCCTCCAGTCAAAATTGCCAAGGGAACGGCTGCTGTGCAGTGGTGGAGGGGTCGGGGTCGGAGCCGGAGCCAGACGCAAGGCCATACGTATGAACCGTGCAGATTCCTCTTCACTCCCACCCCCTGCCTACCCCATGGTTCACTCACGACGATCTCGTTTTATCGCGTTCACGCTGGTCACGGTGTGTGTGTGTGCGCAATATATTTATAATAATATTGCGAATATGATAATAATGGGTATACATATATATATATATATCTGTGCCTAGAGGATACCTGTAGGTATATAATAATATATATTATGCTGTATACATGACTACGTATAATGTATAAATATACACATGTAGTATAGGTATAGGTACTTTCGTTTTCGGGACCATACCTCGTGGTAGTTGTGCAGTAAATATTATCAAAAAGTGAATCGAAAGCGAGATCTGTAGAAAATATAGATCGACTACAGACATCGGGATTAGTTATGTATTAGGTGTATTATGTAATACATGTATTTCATCTGTACAAGATATGGCAATCCGATGATTCTAATACTTATATGCGTTTTATAGGTTTATCAAAATTCAAATTTTAATAGGTCATCACATACTGTAGTGTATTATTATAAACATATCATAATTAATATAGAATTAAGTATTTTTTTCTTAAAATTTTAAGGTATTTTTTCGAGTTCTAGGTCATATATTTCTTTAAGGCCACCAACTTTCTGACCCCAGACGGATAAGTAATTATTTTTACAGTAAATTCACAAACAAAAAAAGCATTAACGTATGAATTAATACTACATAATAACCCTCTCCCCTGCGAACATTTAGCAAACATCTATAAAATTGAATGACGACATATAAACCACAGCTGATTTTTTTCTTGTTAAAGTCTAACCTAACCTAACATTTTATCATTTACCCCGGGTACTATATTCTGTATACACGCGGGTTGGTGTAATTCACTGCGTTCTAAAACCACCACATATATATACGTATCTACATAATACCTATAAGTATTGTTTTGTTTTAATTTTTCGATTTTAGGCATCTTAAAAATAATGATAGGAACATATATTATTTAAATGTTAATTGTCAATTGTCTTACAAATTGTTGGGAAGATTTTGTTATGTTTTCATCACGTCATTTTACAGGAACTATAAATTGTAGATTCTGACGGAGCGATGAATGTAATGATTTTACAATGATGTGTGTTTTTTAGTTTTTTCTTTTTTTTGTCTGTTATCACCTTTTGGGGCTTAAATCTTGTAGAAAAACTGAAATTTTCACGCAAACCCAATTTTTTAAAAACATCGATTTTGGTTTTTATTGTATCTCTAAAAAAATAACAGACTATAGATGACATTTTCACTGAATATTTATATTAGCAATTTCTATGCACCATAATTTCGAAATATTGCGACTCTTTTTAAGCTATTTATAAGCATAAAACATTTTTGAGTTTTATTAGTTTTTTTTTCAACTATTGTCGATACAAAGTTTTTCCGTCGGTCAAAAAACTTAAAAATATAATACAACGTTCCTCATCAGTTGTTGATGTTAGTGGAAATTAAAAAAAAAGTTGAACGTCAATCTTTTATTCAAGAAATGTTAACAAAATTCATCAAAAACACGAAAATTGGCAAATTATTTCGAGTTAAAAATGTTTAAAAATGTATACCTAAGATTACAAGATGTAACACAAGATTTCCTCTAAGTTTTTCTACATTTAACAAAAAAAAAAGTTAACTGGATAACCACTTCATTGTACAGTAGGTATCGAGTGTACCTAGTCATTGAGTAAATCACTTTAATGTATGTGTTAAATTTGAATTCAATGATAAATCATTGCATACGAAAATCTATTCTGAGTGAAGACGTTCTGTGAAGCTTATATTTCTAAGCATATTTTATGATAATTATTATATTTATATTGTTATTAAAGTAATTTATTTTACTACTACAGTATTACTGTATTACTGTAGTGTGATATTATTAATACGGTATGTTGAATTCATTTTTGACGAATACATTGCATTTAAAAATATTATTGTGCTTATATAATATAATAATATTTGTTAAAAGTGGCATCTACCCATGAACAATTACAACATAATACCTAAAATCGTTATTCGTCGTTAAAAAGTTTATAAAAAATAAATGGTGACAATTTGAATTGTCTACTTACAATTCCTGTACACAGACACTCACAAAAAATACAGTATTTGAAATTTATAGACATTAGTAGAATTCTTAAATAAGAATTGAAACAGGGATGAGAAAAATATCCCAAATAAAATTTCTGTATTTTGCATTAGAGATAAACAAACCCATTTTGCAGATTCATTAAATGTATGATTTTTTTTTTAAAACATCTTCTCAAATAACCTAACAAAACGTAACAATCTGTCATCAGTCTATCAATTATTTAAATTTTAACTTAGGTATTCATTACATTAATCAACGTGTACAATTAACTGTATTTTTTACATCAAAATCTTGATCTTAAACATTCCAGTGCAGTGCAAGAGACTATTTAATATCGACATATAGTTCTACGAAATCGCAGGATAATTTTAAAATACGCACAGTCGTTATACTTATATGTTTAATACGACGTACCTTTCATATAGGCATTCCGTAAAATTCCATGGAGGTGAATATTATGCTTTTCTAGCCGTGTCGTACGCCCCTCGACCTGCCCGAGACATAGCTGCGTCTGATATTTCCGCTCTGTGAGCTGGTGCGCTGCAGGTCTCGCAACTAACAATCGATGCGTCTCGGAAAACGTTAATACAAATAAATATCGTAAAATAATAATTATATTGTTTTTGTGTGGTCTGGGTCTATATTGTTAATAATAATCAATAATGTCGAATGTTTATTACGGGATTAGTATTTTCGCACGTGTGGTGAATTAACAGGTTTTAATCAATACACTTGTAAATATAGTTTAACAAATCGTTTGTAGTTATTTATAAAATGTATAAACATAAAGGTTATAAATCGATGGGGGTTGTTCAAAATGGCTGAACTTATACAATTTCCAATTTAAACTTACAAATGACTTACAAATTTTAAATAATTGAGAAAAATTGAAAAAAATTGAATGAAACATTTTGAATTAAGATGACTAACCTCACAGAAACGACAAGTATTGTTTATTGATTTGAGGAACAATTTATATTTTCAGCATAAAGCAGGCTTGTAGACTAAACTCAATTATTTAATTATTCCACTTAATGAGAATACAAAATATACAATTAGCACATAATAGTCAATGTACATAATATAACACGATGTGATATTAACATAATGCTTAATATTTGATGTTTGTTTTGGTGTATTGAACCAACATACATTGTATTTTTTTCTTTTGCCACGTTAAATAAAATAAAATAAATTACAATTTTTTGACAAAAACGATAATTACAATTTTTAAACGTATAGGTAATATTAGGTACAATGATTGAAAACATTTGTCGTCATAAGTTATTAATACCAATATTTGGATTGTAAAAGTTTCTCTGATATAAATACGCACACTGCACACGTGTGCTAAAGTTTAAACTTTTAGCTAAAAGATTTCTACAATATTGGGACACCAATATAAGAAATAATAATAAAAAAATGGCACCAAACTTTTATCAGCAGGTACCTAACATCGCTGAAAATTACTTTTATAGATAAAGCTATTTTCAACGAATTTGTTATTTTATATCGTCTACTTATCATTTATTTTGATATAGAATTTACTACAAATTTTTTAAAGAAATAGTTGTGTATTATGTATTTTAAAATTTTAAAATTATAATTACATAAAATATTTATTAGATAATCAGTACCTATTTTCTTGTTTTTATTTATTTATATTTCTATACTTAACTATCAAGGTTTTACTGAATATGAATAATTATATGGTAGGTATATTATAATGCAATGCGTGCAGATACATTGAAATATTCCAACTTTACTCTCACGTTATTTTGGGGATCTACTCTTTGTTCACTACCAAGTGATTTAGTATAGTTGATAGGATATCGCATACCTATAACTCGTATTGTTAGTATTCGCGCATTTTAAGATCCCTTTAAGCCCGATTCATTATCGTCCCCTTTTTTGTATTATGTTTCGTACTACGTCATTATAATATGACCATACAAATTATTTCCATGGACTATTGTTATGTATTCATACTTTTAGCTACCATGAGGTCTTTCGTAATACCTCGTATAATAGTCCCTAATATATATAATATATATTAGTTATTAGTTATTCTTATTCCATATTTATCGAAATTGTTCTTTATATTTTATTTATTTGTATTCGTCTTTCGATCGAATTATTTCACTAATTGACGTTAATCCAAGACTCTTTGCATTATATATAGTAAAATAATAATAATAATAATTTTTATTTGTCAATAGCAACATTATAATACACATTATTTTTTACAAGGAAAAATAAACATAGTGACACTTCCTCAATATATTATAGTTTATAAGTTATTGTGATATTAAAACTGTTCAAACAAATTAATGAATAATATATATTTCATGAAAAAATTATAAATATGTATATTTTATATTGTTCAGTGTAAACTGAATTTTATAAACATTTATTTAAAATGTATGATGTAAGTATGTAACGTACAACACAATTTGCGCAATAAATGTTTAACCATATTATAATCATTATTATTAAATCATTTATACAGTTTCTTGTAAATATGACTCACATGATAATTTTGTTTTTTTTGTATTTTAAATATTAAAATTATTTCGTGTAATGATGCGTTAAAGTTGGTTCATTCAGTAATTCTGTATACCTATTTATATTATGATGTAAATGTATACCTATACTAGAATTTTAAAATCATGTACGTCATAACTCAAAATAATGCTGTTCAATTTATTTCCATCACTGTTGATAATAACTGGACAAATTGTGTTCAATCATCTTATTATTATATTAATATACCAACATATTATTCTGATTTATTATCTATGTGGTTTTAAAATGTTGAAAAATACATTTGAAACGTATACCTCACTACCTCAGGAGCTCAATTTCAATAAAATAACTGAAGGTGCTAAAGACCACTATTTTTTTCAGTTACCTGGCCTTATGATCATTGATTAAACGATGAAAAACTTCCCCCACACAATATAATCAATTGATAATGATTAATGACTTTGTTGTTTGTTCTGTATATATAATATTAATATTATTAACTTAAAATAATAAGTAAATAACCACCAATTTAAATGTAAGTGTCATAAATTATGTGGGTGCTAATTTAAAAACTGTCGTTGGGGAGAGGTGGTAGTGCTAAAGTACAATTGATCCCCACACCAAATTACGACAATAGTAGGTATACCTACAAACAATTAAAATAACATTTTTTGTGTAATAGCAAAACTACAATTATTTTTATTTGACAAAATAAAAAAAGGACCTAACATATATAGTGACTTGACCATGAATATCTTTTGTATTGATAGTATTAGTTAGGTACTATATTATAATAGTGTGCTTTGTATACAATCACTTTCTAATTTTTTATATTCACAAATTAGTTGTTGTCTGCATCTTCATGTAATAAATCATCGATGGTTATTTAAAAAAAAATTGTGTACATTATAATTCAAAAATTAAAGGAACCTTCTCTTAAACCATTTTAGTATCAATGTAATTTAATTAAAAAGTCTGTCTGCAGTCATATTCTGGTAAAATTGTAATGATTCAGATAGGTTTCGAGGTAAAAATTAAAAAAAAAAAAAAATGTAGTTTTTGCAATCAAAAAGTTGTAGTAATAAAAAATATGTATATTTTTATCCCACAATGTGACTTATTTTTAAGTAAAAGATATATTGTATAAAATGTAGAAAAAAAGTTATTTGTATCTTATAAAAATATTATGTTTAATATTATATTATAATATATATATATACTAGGTATGTAACGTTTTTAACGTTGATATTAATAAAATTATTTGTCGCTTAAATTTTGTTGTATTAAATAATTATATTAAAACGTTATTCAATTATTTTTGAAAGGCACCTTCATTTTAGATTCTGAGTGGAGCGATGAATGTATTGATTTTACAATGATGTGTGTTTTTTTTGTGTCTGTCATCACCTTTTAGGACAATAAAAATGCTTCGATATTCTTCAACAGTATCTTTTCTGATTGGAAAGTGAATCTTGTTGGTACTTTGGGGGGTCAAAAGTAAAAATTTCGAAGTAGTTTTCAAAAGCGCCGTGAAAAACAAAACAAAAATTAAGGAAAAACGGGATTTTTTACGCAAAATCTGTTTTCGATAAAATCGATTTTAGTTTTTGATGCAACTCTTAAACAAATGACCGTTGGTACATGAATTTTTAGCTGAATGTTTATATAAGCATTTTCTATACACCCTAACATTTTGACTTATTTTGAGCTGTTTACCAACTTTTTTACTTTTTTTTTCTATAAATATCAATAAAATTTTATTTGTTGGTTAAAAAAACTTAAACATTTAATTGAAGGCTCCTAGTATGTTGTTACAAAGGCAGATGAAAAAAATTAAAAATCCATAGTCACAATTTTATTTTATAAGTATTTTAAGTTCAAATATTGACAAAATACGTAAAAATGACAACAATTTGCCAATTATTTTGAGTTAGAAATTCATAAAAAATTGCCTTTTTAAATCTAAGATTTTAATATGTAAAACAAGATTCCACATAAATAGGTTATATATAAATTACTTTATTCACCTTAATATCATCAAATATACTTTGTAATATCATAGGCTGACTGACAGTTTTCGCTCAAAATCGTTTTTCTTATACAATGATATTATATAATTTTTTATAAAAATCTCATGAAATAATTGCTTTACATTTGTATTTATTTTTAGCACATCTGATTTTAAATTAAGAAGGTGATTCCTATAGAGCATAGTCTAGAATCTTCTGAATTCAACCATTTTTTCTTAATTATAATCGAACTTCAGGAAATATATTTAATTTACTATCGTTTTAGTAGTTTTTATAGTTATACAAACAAGATTACTCCTTAAAACATGATCCGGGGGACGGAGTGGCTAAGCGGACTAATGCGTAGGTTGCGACGCGCACCTTTGCCGATTCGAATCTCGGTCTCGGGTGGCACTTCTCTTCGGGCAGTCACCGTGTCTCGAAAGAGGCCACCATCCCCCACCCGGTCATGGCAAATATCTACGGGTGCCCACTTGAAAATTCTGCCAAACTAAAAATACACGTGTTTAGAAAAAAACCTACAGTACCCTCCCCCGCAGTTAAAAACCACCCAATGGCCTAAGTTTCCACGGGTTAATAAAAAAAAAAAAACATGGTCCTCTGGAGCCCCTTAAGAGTCAATTGCATATTAGCATTTTTACGTTTGTAAGCATTTACGTTGTTTTTATAACATCTTTAATTTTGTACAATGGCTGTCTTCATTTTTAAACTTTTTTGTGATATGTAATCATTAAAAAAATCTTCATAGAAAGACGTTACTAATTTCCTATAAAAATCTTGACTTACATACGCTTTTTGTGCTATATACTTGTAAAACAGTATTTATGAAATTCAATTTGTATTCCAATAATAATAAACAGATTTAAAAATAACAAATATAATATATCTTTATTTAAGGAAATTGTCTATTTAATTTTAATATTCGTTTTCAAAAATAGTACCTTATTCATACGTTCTAATTATTTAAATATTTAAATAATTAATTTTTTTTTCATCGTACAATATCCGTAGGTAGATTATATATAGTATTATCAGTCACCAAAGTACGTGCTTATATAATTATCCTCAAGTCCTACCAAAAATTTAAACAACTGATATTGTGGAACTGTGTTGATATTACTCAACAACCTGTGACCAATATTATTTATTCAAAATAAAATATCCCTGTGAAATTTATTATCTTATGACATTTTATTTTTAATTTATTTTTTTTATTATTCACTTGGTTTTGAATTAATTATGGGTTTTAATCTTTACTCTATAGTTTTAATCCAACTATTATATTGTTGCTATTCTTGTCTGTGCCCCTAGGAATCTAAATTAATGATACGGCGCATATAGTTTATTGATAATCAACAAATGTAATGTTCAATAAACTATTGTAAAAATGGTACGTATAGTTTTAATAAATGGTTGAGAATAATATGATTCTTCATAAGTACACTTTATAGGTAGATACAACTGATGTGCATATATTATGTATATATATTTCATGTATTTGCAATGTAGGTATTCATATTTATTCAATACTAAATAATATTTATAAATTGCAGAATTACGTAATTAAAATAGCTTACCTGCATACATACGAATTTTAATATTAATACTAATATATAGATTATAGGTAGTTACTATTCTTATATTATTACTTAATACAAATTAAAATGTTTGATATGTGTACGGATTCAATGACATTATCATTTCGTATCGAGAAATATTTAAAATTAGATAAAATAAATAAAGTTTCTAAAATTAACATTTATTTGGCATTCGTTTGCATAAACAAATAACTTTAGTTGATTTGTATTTGTTTATGAGTCTACATTATCGTACTATTGTAATATATAAAAACTTCGTGTTTATCATATATCTCCATAACTATTAAAATAAGCGAATTAATTAAATATAATATAAAAGGTCTTTAAATTGTGTATATTAAACTCTACCTTACGATTAATTAACTTAGGTAACGATTGTAAATGATTAACATTTTTTTGAATAGTACCTATGCACAATTCGTATAAAATTTGATTTAATTAAGTGTACCTAGTATAAATTATAAATGCATTAATCACTATTTAATATTCAAACTGGGTACTAAATGTATCTTATTATATGTTTATAGCCATTCTGATGTATATCTAGCAATTCAAATCGTTATTTTGCTTATACATAAAATCAAATTTACCATAATCACTAAATAACAATCATATGGTTTAGTTTTAAAATATTCAGAACAAATAACTATTTTGTCATTGTAAATAAAAATACAAATATATTAGCGTTTTATTTTTATTTCTTATTAAGAATTTCCTATAATGATAGAAATGTGTCTATTTTAAGTAAATACACATAGTAATATTATGTAGTTAGGTACTTATGTGAAGAATTTCATTAGATAATTTATAAAACTGAAATAGCTGCAAGATATAAAAGGTATTTCAGCAATATTTTATATTTCGGTATAGTAGCTTTGTATTAGCGTCTCGGGTAAAAACTATCTATTTGTTTACTCCGCTGTTGGATTTAAGAGCCCTGCTTTTATAGCCACTTAATGGATCCTGGATAGTATGAGTATAAAGTAGGTAGGTACTTATAAGTATTAAATAACTTAAGTATTAGCCTTCCGTTAGGAATTCAACATCTTCGTAGATAAAGTGAACCAGTTTGTGATTGGTAGAATAGTAGATACTTGGTAACCTTTGGTAAGACCAAACTAAATTAAAACTATTGATAACATCACAAAAAAATTGTACAATAATTCATAATTTTTAACTTTTATAAACCAAGAAATACATTTGTTTAAAATTATTTAGAATATTTCCGCTTGAATATTTCAAATTCCATAATTACTGTACTACCATAAATGGGTATTGAGGTTATAATGGCATATTTGCAATGTTTGTGAGCTGTAATGTTTCGCAACGATCTACAAATTCTATTTCGTTATCATAAACCCGCAATCGTTTGTACTCAGTGATCTTTAAAATTATAATATCTCCTATTTCCTTTGTATTCGGTTCTTAGAAAATTTCAAAATAAAAATAGAATCTACATCTTATTGTAACCTTAAAAAATTGAATATATATTTTTTTAGAAATCGCGTGCAGATTATTTTTTATTTTAAGACATAAAACGGCGTGTGTCACCTCTGTCCTACATGCATTAAAATATTGTTCGTATTATGTTACGGTGATATAGATCGTTGATTATTTTTTGCCAACAGCAGCCATCCGACCAGGTCGTTTAAGGATTAAATCCGATTTTAGTGTATATAGTATCATATATTACCATTATATTATACAGCTTAAGTGCAAAATATGTCATTTGTTAAAATCATATTATACTTACCGTACAAAATCAATCGTAAATAATGTGACAATAAAGTATATAGTAATATACTATTCAATAATTATTTCTGTGATTGGTAATAATGTATTACTTACTGAGAGATCAATTATCAATTATTAATCTACCTCCTACCATTTTTATTCCGCACTCAATGCATGCGTACCTACACTTATTTATTTTATCTATACTAGGACTTCAATACCTATGTGCATTACTTAGTGTCCTATTTTTAGGTTAGAAACATATTATAACTTATAAGTAAAACAAAACAACATTATTTACAATTGTTGACTTAAGTTTATGTTAGCAAGGGAAAAATAAATATATAAAGCGTCCGTGTTTTTTTACGTAAAGTGAATGTTGGAGTGAATGAAGTTTTAATAAAGATTTTTAGTGCATTGGTATAATTTATATATTTGGTGACGTAAGGGTTCTCTTGCATGTGTATGTCCTATTCTGTCACGGGTGATAATTATTTCTTCTTTTCTTTTTAAAATAATAAGAAATTTTCTTTTTTTAATGAAAGGTTTTATATTTCTTAATTTATTTGTAAGTAGTAGGAACTTTATTCCTATTTTTCTACCATACTTCCTTTGTTTTTTGGTTAATTATATTGAGTGTCTCTGAGAATATGGTTAAGTTTATTTTTATCAATTGTTGACATGAAGTGGCTTCGTTTGCTGTACTAAGTCTGTTTTTTCGTTTCTGAGTATCCCAACATGTAATATTCATTTATCAGTAATTATCAGTTCTTGGGTGTGTTGTATTAGCTAATTTTTTTAGTATGGGTTTGTAATTGATTTTATGGCGCTAAAAGATTCACTTATGATTATGGAGTATTCCGAGTTCAAAAATGAGGCTAATCCAAAGATTATAGGTACATTTATGATTATCGGTATCGTAAGTATTTGCTTTCCACTTGGCATGCAGCGTGGATAAATAAAGTATTGTGTTAAACACAGCGCAGAGTTAATTGTTTGGATTCAAATCGTATAATTATTATTAATGATATAGTGTCATTGTTATTTTACGTCACAAATAATTTTGAGTTGTCGGATTGTTAGGTAAATGCATTGATGACATCTACCCCCTCTCCAAATGTGCTTCAACGCTCCTACGAATGTATTTAATATAATATTATTAAATAGCGTAGATAATACAGTATTTAAATTGTGGAACTTTTTTTTTTCACAGGAAAAGAATTCGTTTTTGAATTTCAACGTGAGCTGTATATTAACTTTACCCCCTTACCAAAGACAAGGATACGGCAGACTTCTCATCGATTTCAGTAAGTGGAAAATTTATTTTTTTTTTTTTATTTTTTTTCTGACAAAATATTTTCGTCATTTGTATTCACTACGCAAGAATAAGTCCCGTGTTTTTTTCCGTACTTTACGCGCTCTACCTACATATACATATAAATACACACATACACCATCGTCAACAGGGGTGTAATACTGTCTATTTCTTCACTGCCAACGATTTGAACATAACCAATATCTTACTACGCGTATGCGCTTTGAATTGATGTCACGTCCCGCAACAGATATAAACGAATAGATAAATAGTACGAATGCGAATACTACTAGTTTCGAATTGAATTTATTCCGTGAAATATGAAACGCACGCCTACCGACCGGAGATGATGTAAGTAAATCGTGTTGTTTCGAATTTTTGTGGTTTTATAAACATATCGCGCATTTATTATTTCCAACATTGACGTGCAACGTATATATTGGATTGATCGTACATCATCATGTCGTATATTATAATGTAAATCCAGATTTGTTCGATTTCTTTCGATCTACGCACTCAGACACGCAGACGTACACAAACACATATGCAGTATATTCGCGCAACTTTATTTACGCACATTTTACCAAGTATTCATAGATTTTATTTTTTATTTTCAAAAACCATTTCATAACGTTTTTTTTATTTTAACTAAACGATTCATTAAAGATTTTAGATTCGTTTGGCAAATAGAAAGTCGTGCCAATTTTTTTTTTTATATAATATAATATATTGGACATAATGAAAAATATATATATTTATAATAAGTTGCATCTATAGTTTATAATACATAAAACCGTAGTAATTTTTAATAATTATCCCGTGCACTTCGTTGCCCGTTAAATGTATCAACTCTATAGGACTCAAACTTCGTTCAATTCGTTATTAAATATTCGGTGTATGGTGTTCAAAATTTATCTTAAATTTTCCGTTGCCGGGAATAAAAATTCTAATTCGCAGTAGTACATTATCAGGTAGGCAATCTACCTGTGGTAGATCGCGGACCTCGCCGTGCTGTTTGTACGTAAGTGTATAATTTAACTCTAAAGTATCAAAGTTATACCAAGTTTGTCGTTTTTACTTAATTCCGCCTACGATGGATTAATATAATCAATTTATACAAAATCCTATCCTAACCTAACCGTATTAAAATCCGATGAATAAAAAAAAACAAATTTAACCCTTTGTAAATTAACTTATCTTCTTCCTAGAAGTATAATCTACCCACAAACATTAATTTATATATATATATATCTAACTATATGAATACAGAGACTACAACTATACAGACTAAACTCTAGAACTACTTATCAGATCTTCTTGTATATTGACAAAAAATAATAATACAAATCAACAAACATGCTCGATTAACCAATATCAACCTAAAATTTTCCTTCATATAAACCTTCTCCGTGAAATACTCTTTCATCCAAAAATTCCTGTTTTAGCACCACCCGGGGTTGATCCTCTCCCTTTTAAAATTAGCCTATCTTTTAAGTTCGGCCAAATTACACACACTGTAAAAACTTCATCAAGATCGGTCCTGTAGCTTCGGAGTTTATTCCGGACAAAAACGTGACACGGGATTTGTATGTATAAGATGTATAACATTTTTATGGGTGGATATAAAATATTTTTTTTAAATGCAACGTTTCTTATTCAATTGCTCAGAAGGTGCCTTAGTTATACTATAGTTTTCAATTGCTGATATTATAAATAATATAGAATTTGTGTTCATTTGCGACCGCTATTAATTTATCCGGGGTTATCAACGATATAAAAAGTGTCAGACTTACGATTGCTTTTTGAACAGACGTCTAATCTTCTGATTTTAAATCTTAATCTATACAAATTACCTAAATAATATAATATATATACAAAATACAATAATTCTTGTAGGATATGAGTAAATTGCACACATCTCACTCATAGTAATTATATAATAACAAACATAAATTTTCGACTGTTCCGGCTTTTTTTTATACTTCACTCAAGTTTTTTTTAGTTTTTACACACTTGTCAAAATATTTTTAGTTTTGTTAAATGAAATTCTTGCGTTGGAATAATGCAAAATATGTAAAATAGGACTCTATAACATCCTGCATGGTAACCTCTAACGATTTCACCCTTCATACTCTTATTGCCAACATGCGCATTATGTAATACGTTTTCTATTCGACCCAAGTATTATTCTTAATGTAAGGGAACCCAAAACAACAAGGCAATGTAAAAGCACGTCCGAGGTTTAATTCATATACGGTCAATGGAATTGTTTTATTAAATATTATCTTTGGGACTAAGCCGACCGTTTTGAAATGGTAGTATATATGTATAGGAAAGGATGCAAATCCCATAGTAACTGAAATCGGATAAGTTATACGTATAAGGATAATTTGAGTGCATTTTAATGTACTACGTACCTTCTCCATTATGTGGCTTGATTTCAAATTATTATTACAATACCGCTGTTGAATTAAACACATATCGTTTTGAATTTTGATTCAGAATCAATAAAATATGGTTAATATGCGATTATATCATTAAAATATGTGGATAAACATTTGATAATTTTTTTTGTTTGTTTGATGATGTTTATAACACTGCAGATATCTCTCACGCATGTATAATCTATATGTACTGGATTAAATAAAATATAACATAATAAATACATTATTGTCGTTTTAAAACGTATTTTTGTGTAATACCTTGGGATTTTTAGCAGGTAATATTATAATACATAGGTACATTATATTATATTCACTTTTAATCTTTAAACATTATTCTAATAAACGATTATTTCATATTATTGAATATATTTCAAATATATTACATAATGTATTTTTACGATAAATCAATTTGAGAACATCTATAATATTGATTCTATATGATACAATATTGTATGTCATACAAATAATACTGATATTTTAAGCTATTGAAGTCAACATTGGTCCGTTTTTCTGAATTCTAGATTTTAATTTATTGGTTTTTATATAATAATGTATTTTATTTAACACGACATATTTATTGTATAATGATTGGGGAGTTATAATTGCTAATATTCTGTGCATTTGTTAATTTATATATGACTATGGAATTTGGGATAGAATAATTTGAAATATTGAGTGCTAAGTTAGGAATTGTTTGCATTTTGTAATCATGGTGTAGGATGTGATTACTTACTTACAGAGGGAATTTGGTGGTGAGTATAATCGCTTAGATTAATATATTTAACAGTCTGGAAATATTGTAGTAATGCCTAGAAGTTTCCAAAAGTTGGACACCGTAGTATGTTATGGCTGGTGTAATTAACTCTTTGAGGGTCATTTCAGATAGTAGGACTTGATGAAGTTTGTGGAAATTAAGGTGAAATATTTATTAATTAAATCTAAGTTATTTAATATCTTTCGTCTAATTTTGATAGGAATCTCGATCCTATAAAGAATAATATTTTAATTTTTCAATCTACAGTTGTATCAGCTAAATAGTCATAGACTAAATGTGAATTTTACATATTTAGTTATATAAATTTTACGTCACCATTTATAGAACCGTTTATGTAGATTTATATGATTTATATTGTTTTTAAATGATTGAATATAAGTCTGATGGTCGCAATATAACTTTAGTCAAAAATCTGCGTTTGGAATGTTTGCGGTGCATATGTTATACACTTATTTCTAATATAGGGTCTGGGCAATAAGAATACCTCGTGGCACGCACGCTTTTATTTATTGAAGTATTGAATTGTTTTCCGAACATATCGAACAGAAAAGCTTCTGTGATTTACGTCAAAACGCAATATAAAAAAGTGGTTCTATTGGTAAATTGTGTTTATAATATGTATATACTATAGGTATATAGTGTAGTCCAACATGAGCAAAGTATTCCGATTGTAATCATCATTGCTAATTTTGTGTTATTATTATTCGTGTATCATTGTCATATGGGTGTATCATTTTCCCCAGTGCCTGAACAACTATTGAATGTTAAAAAAATGTAACACTTGGTAGTTGCATAATGTATAATTTGAATAATTTACAGAAACAAACTTCCTTTTGATTTAATTCAAACTCTCTATAATATAAATTAAATATATATATATAAAAAAATGTACTCGCAATGCTCAATTCGATAAAATTTGTTTTTAAATTAACGCTAATACGAGTATTCAGTATATATAATAATATTGTGTATGTATTGTAATTCCTTTGTGGTCGCATATAATAATACGATATATGATTATATGAAATATTGACATCTCACAATACCTACCAAATTATAAGTACGATTATTTTAATTTTTAAATATACATTTATTAATTATATGTATGCATAAAATCAAGTCTTCAAAAAATATTGTTTTAATATAAAACTACTAACCCACCCACATTTTAATTCTTACCGTTTTAAAATAATTATATATTTCATTAAAACGTGTTTAAATTTGATGCAAATATAGAAATAAAATATACGTCTTATTAAAAATCGTATTATTTTCGGGAATTCGATATTCTTAAGGTAGATTTTTGATTTATTTTTATTTAAATTTATCATTATAAATATTATACTTGAAAAGTTATTATTGTGAACTTTATTATATATATTATGCGTGCACTATAAAACCAAGACTCATTTAATGGAATCCGGTAAGATGTCGGACGAATTAATTCACTTAGAATATGTAAATCAATTAGCAAAAATAAATTGACTCGCAAAAAACGGTGAAGTAAAAGAAAAACTAATTAAGTAAATGAAAACGGCGCTAGTAAAAAAAAAATCAAGTCCCGGCAGTGGTTTGGCGAGGATATTAAAAAAAAAAAAAAACATGATTAAATAATAATAACAGGAGACAAATTCGTTGGCTTCATAAAAATAATGATAATAATAATATAGTGGGGCACGTGAGGTTGATATACCCCAGCCGCGGCGATGGTGGCGGTTCTGTCCCGGACAATGCGTGCGTGGGTAGGTGGGTGGGTGGGTGCATACGTATGTCTGCGCGAGACTGATCCGACGTTCCGCGGAAGGGTTGTCGAAGAGTAATAGCAGGGGTGCGGGGGTGTATAGGCCTCTGAGCGTACATATAGGGGTGGTCGGGAACGCCACCCGCGGCCGGTGGGCACGGTATATAGGCACGGCGGTATAACATTGCCATCCGTCTGATATATATATATATATATATATAACGTCACCCGGCCTCACCGCGACGACCGAGCGGCCACCCCGGAAATGAACGGCGCGACGCGAACGCGCAATGCAGCAAAGCCACCGCCGTCGCACGCATACACACACATTGCCGTAAATACGGCCTCCGCGGTCGATACGGCTAGACGGATATATCCACACGCCGCCGCCGCCGCGACACCACTCTACACTTCCTTCCGATGCCGCAAACACCGCTCGCCCCTGTCTCTCTCCAAAACCCTCTCACCCTCTCTCGCAACCACCACCGACACCACGCTCCACCCTCCCATGCGCCATCATTCGTTCACCAAACACCACTCTGCCCGGCGCCTATCGCCGCTCTCCCCTCTCGCGATAAGTTTATATTCGTGCACCACTCCCTGGGTTTATGCGTGCATGTATTGGTATACAATATATATCATATTGAATATTGCATTGCCCGTTGCACCGCCGCCGCAGTGTGCAGCGGTGAAGTGGGCAGCCGCCGTGCAGTCCGGCATGGTGCGCGGGGAGGTGGAACACGGTGAAGTGCAGGGCGTCATCGACTGCAGTGGCGGCGGTTGCAGGGTGCAGGACATATAGTGCAGCAGCGCAACGGCGGCGAACTCTGTTAGGCTCGCGCGGTCGTTGCCGGGGTGTGGTGGTGGTGGGAGGGGATTTGGCTAACGGAGGGGTGGGAATTCAAAACGCACAGATATTCTGCAGTGTGCGTGCGCGCGCTTTTGCAATCCCCGCGGCCCGCGCCAGTCTAGCCGGACACTCTCTGCTTCTGCCGCTGACGGCCGTATGGCCCCCGATGCTTTGCCTGTAGTAGGGGTGGAACGTATATGTATATATGAATAATAAAAAATAAAAAAATGTGAAAATAAAGTATTCATCCGATTTAAACGCGCGCGCAACCCCCCCTCGGCCTTAAGGCCTTTATACCGTCGGCGGCGGCCCGTCTGGTCCCGTCGCCGCCATCGTGTCTGTCCGCACGACGACCTCTCCTGGCCCACGTTTGTTTAATTAACCCAAACGCCGCGTTTGCTTGTGAGTTCGCTTTCCCGCTGTTGGAAAATTCGCTTTTTGACACCATCCGCGGGTCCACGGAGCGGCGGCTTCCGGCTACAGCATTGGTAGTCACCGCAGTGAAATGAAATTACTCTGTCTGTATACAGTACAATATATTATAAATTATATATGTACTCGACATCGTTGCAGGTCCCGGATTTAATTGCACCAAAAACGTTGAAAAAATAGTATTTTATATAATATTATTCATCTTTGTTTTCAATATTTTACTATTGTGAGTAATAGTTCATTATTGTTGTAATAATATTACGTCGAGACTAAACTATAAACACGATTATCACAGTGGAGCTGTCCGATCCGTCAACCTCGACTGCGAAAATATATAGGTACTGTCAATTAATAAGTCAGTTGTGCACTCGTGCTGCAGCAATAATACAAATAATGTATGTTTTTAGTCATGAATGTATTGATTAAATATTTGGATTTGATTGTTACAGAGTTAAAGTAAAATCACCCAAAAATACTCTTGAAGTATATTTAGTTATAATTTTTTAAAAGATATAAAAATAAAAATTCTTGCCATCAAATAACATCGCGTGTCCAGTGTTGTTTGATAGCAATTGTGATAAATTGTGGTTCGAAAAAGTTGTGAATTATGTTCATCGAAATCCACTCCCTCTGCAGTAATTATTACCACTAAACGTATATCTGACACCTGATATCGGTGTTACGCCCGTGACAAATATACACGCCGAAAAAGTTTTCCTATAGTATTTTCCAACCCACAGCCCCCCCTCCCCCACGCATCATTATATGACTGACCCTTTTTACAATGGGCTGCAGTATACCTATATTGTATATCATATTTGTACACATCGAGTCGCTCATTTTCTCATTTGTTCGCAGACCGCGTATACACTCACATACCGATTTTATTTTTTCTGACACCAATATAAAAACACCGTATTATTATGACGTGTGTGTAAATGTGTTTATTGTAATATAGTTTATTATTTATATATAATTATATATGCTTAGTTTGGCTTTTGAATGTACCGTGTCAAAACATTTCTAGCTAGTTTCTTTCGACGCGTATTATACGCGTAGGTACCATTCCGTTTCTAATTTAAAGGGTTTGTTGACTTTTTCGACTTGAGTTTAACATAATATATTTACCACTTGTGTGTATATTCTTATTCTAATATATTATGACGGAGATACATCTGGAGCATTTACCCAAACACATATAATAATACACATATAATAAAACATAATATAATATATCAATATATGTTATGGTTTTGTTAAAATAGACATAATTAAAATTCGAAAATATTTATTCATATTTAATTTAAATAAATAATTATACATTTTTATATTAGTATTTAACATGACAAAAGAGAAATAATATGATTATTAACTAAAATTAGCAAGTTCTGAGAAAATATAATTCTTTGAAATGAAAATGAAAATATAAAGTTAAGTAATAAAAAGTGGATGTCGCTCGGCTGTATAGTAGGTTACAAGTGGGTGGGTCACTGTAATGGATAGTGTTAAATTTGAATTCAATAATATAATATCATTGTATAAGAAAAACGATTCTGAGCGAAAACGGTCAGTCAGCCTATGATATTACCAAGTATATTTGATGATATTATTATGAATAAAGTAATTTATATATAACCTATTTACGTGCCATATTTTAAATTTTCAATCCTTAGCTATAAAAGTTGTAAAATTTATAAATTTTAACCACAAATTCATTTTTAAATTTCTAATTTGATACATTTTGAAAGATTGAACTTCAAATGCTAATTTACGTGGAGCCTTGTTTTAAATTTTCAATCCTTAGCTATAAAAGTTGAACATTTTATAAATTTTTAACTACAAAATAATTATTACATTTTAAATTTAATAAAATTTGTTAACATTTTAATTTAAACGCTTGTAAAAAAAAAACTGTGCCTATGTATTTTTAATATTTTTCAACTGCTATTGCAAAAATATATCAGGAGCATTACATTTTTATGCCTTTTTACCGAACAAATAAAATTTTATTGATATTTATTGAAAAAAAAACTAAAAAAATTGAAAACTGACAATGTCCGTAAACCGCTCAAAAAGAGTCAAATTATTTTCAAAATTTTATCGTGTATAGAAAATGCAAATATAAACAACCGGTGAATATGTCATGTATATACGTTCATTTGTTTTAGAGAGACACCAAAAACCAAAATCGATTTTGTGGAAAACGTATTTTGCGTAAAAATTCCCGTTTTTTCTTAAATTTATGTTGTTTTTCCCGGTGCTTTTGAAAACTATTGGAAATTTTGAAATTTGACCTCCTGAATGCACCAACTAGATTCACTTTCCGTTTGAACAAATACTGTTACTGATACTGTTGAAGAAAATCGAAGCAGTTTTAATGCCCAAAACCGTGATGACAAACACAAAAATAAAAATAAAAGAAACACACACATCATTGTTCCACTCAGAATCTAAAATATAATAACTGAGTAACGCTCTGCTATACATTAGGTATTTATAAATTCAATGTAATGGAAGTGTTAAAATTGAACAACTCATAAGGAACCTTGTACTAATTTTAAATTTAAAAAAACTAATAAAAATCGAAAATTGTCTGTATATTATGCCTGTATAAAAAGCTCAACCTAAACCAAAATATTTTAAACATTTTATGGTGTATGAAAATTTTAATATAAAAATTCAGTGAAAATATCATATTTTATCTACGATAATTTTTTTTAGAGTTACACCAAAAACCGATCGGCACTTTTAAAATTAACAAAATATTTGGGTACGTATCATCAATTATAATGAAAAATACGTTTTTTTTTTATGTAATTTTGTATATATTTTATAAATGAACTTGAAATTTCATTTAATGTATAGAGACCATTAAAAAAAAAAAAAAAAAAAAATGATATAACTGGAGTTGATACATAAACTACTGTGATTGTAATGTAGTTAAATGCTAAAATGTATGATGTAATTTAATCTGCATGATTTATTGGTATCCAAGCTTTGCAGTGCTCAACTATTTCTTTTTAAACTATACTATCAGATTAATTATCACTTACTACGCACACATTCACATGACACACACGCACTTATGCACTAGAAAATTCCCTATATTTAACTCCTTTAAAACGGTCCATATCTAATCCTCTTAAATTTTACTCAGATAATATAAATTATAATATTTATTTAATTTAAATATGCCTATATAGGTATGCTAGTATATGATTTAAAAAACAAAAATAAAATTTTTCACAAATTTTAAATGAAAAATCTATTCATGGAAGCAAGTTTTTATCACAGATTTTTGTTTTACTCTAATGGCCTCTTTATTAACCTAGCTAAATTAACTGAGACTTAAAGTTAAATATCATATTATTAATAAATTAATTAAATATTCCATAATATCTAATAAAATAGTAGATTGTATTGGTGTATTAACGATGGCATGCACAAGTATATATAAATTTAATAGTATACAGTTTTATAATATTTCAAAGTATACAAACCGGATAATACAATTTTATTATTTTCCAACTCATAGTTACTCTCGGTAAAATTAAAATCAATTTTAATCTTTGTAAATTTGGTAATATTTTTTTAAATATATTTTATGTGTATTCAAATTGGATACAATAACAAAATAATATGCATGTTTAATTTCTACTAAGTTTCATACATTTTTCACACTTAATTTTACTATCAATAATGTATTGATTTTCAAATTTACTTAAAACACATGTTTTAGGGGAAATGTACCTAATGTAATGTTATTATATTTGGTTAGTATCCAATAAACTTATATTATTTTTGAATTAATTTAATATCCCGATGAAACATGTTTATTGCGCTGTCTAGAGTTTTCAAACAATAACCTCGTCGTTTGATTTCAATCACATAATATAAGGTATAATCCATTTAAAACAAATCGCAGACTACTGAAAACATTGCTCATTCATTTTACTTTTAATGTCTGCAGGATTCTTTGCTAGTATAATTTAATGTCCATTTCTTTCATTCTTTTCAATAATGTAATTTGACGGTTGTTGGTATCTTTTGCCAATTCTATTCAATTCGAACAATAATCCACGGTATCTACTATATAGCTTGAAACTTTATATACATTTAAGAAGGAATTCGTAGGTGTCTTTGCCGTTTGCTCATATCCTCCCCATCGTTTTCTCGCCAAAACAAGCCTACGTCTCTTATGAGAATTTTTCATTTTTTTACGTTACTGCACTCGAGAGTAGCGCATATGCACTTTCAATAATTATTTTATCCTTTTGTACGTAGACACGCCGCGAGCATAATTATAACTTCGCAAATTTTACTCTGTTACATTTTATTTTCTTCTTATTTCCATTTACTATAATATCTTATACAACCATTACGACCGTTAGTTTACTCTGAGTACCTATCTATATTATGTTGTAAGCCGCTCATACATTTTTTATACGTTTCTCCTTAAAGTCCCATTTCTCTTGTATAAATGTATCAAATATTCATCATTCTTGTATGTACATATTTCAATGTCTCAGGCTGACTTACTTATACTCGTCGACATATTTGTAGTTTGTATGTATTCATCTGAAAAAGATTCTGTTTTCATTTTCTACACTGATTACTCAGAATTCAGAAAAGGGTACATACGTTATGGTGACTCTCTATATTATTCAAGTAATAATTATACTATTTTATACATTGTATAGCCCCATTTTTAGACTGTAGCAACGTCTACTGCAGACTACAGTAATTATTGTATTTGTTATATCAATAAATTATTATAAAATAATTCGCCCATTTCTATTCACCGTGGATTTGTTTTTTTCTATTATACAGACTGTCAACCTGATGCGATACGCTATCTTTGGTTGGGTTTTACGATAAGAAAGGGTACCGATGACTGGGTTCTCATAACCATATCTAGCCCCACAACGTCAGGTGCGTCTTTATTCGAGCAAAACAGAAAAAATCTAAATTGTGTGTGTAAAACTTTTAATTTGTTTCTAGATTTCAGTAAAACGACATTGTTAAAGCAATGCAACAAAGTTTTCAAAGTGATATAGTTGCATTACTACATACTTGGTTTGAACGTATATTATACGCTTCTTTAATGTATCAATTCCTAGGTATGTGCAAATTGTGTAATATATTTCGCATAATAGAATCTATACAACTTTGCGTTGATTTTTAAAAATTGTGCTCATTAGCTTCACTTATTATATTAGCTTAAAGTAGTATTGTCGAATAAAATCAAAATCTATACAGGCTGGTAGACTTTTTATTGTTAAATATTGTCTATTTATTTTAATAATAAAATGTGATGTATAATATTATATTTTAGTATGTTAATGTCATATTATTTATAATCAATTATGTGTACTTTTTATAATTGTATGTGATAAGTTGATTTTTGATCTTTCTGATTGCAAAGCGATAGTTGTAAAATATAGTATAACATAAATCGAACGTAAAAATTACACAATCAATATGAGATATACGAGAGTGGCAATTTAATTCAGTTATTCTAAACAATTGTTCAATTAATCTACAACTTTTTGCATGTTATAATAAATAAAATTAGATTACTTGTTAATAATAAGTAACAAGTTATGACAAATAATAAAGTGTTGAGTTTGCTTTATTACAGTGTAGGTACCCTACTTACCTATGAATAATTTTAGAGTTGTTTCAAAAAAATCGTTGGAAAAAAAGCGCGATGAAAAATATTAACATTAAAAGAAATTATATTTAGGTATAATTAGGTATTTACAGTATGATATATTTAACAACTATAATTTATATATAAAATTATGAATGTAAATACGTATTATTTATTAATATGGCAGACCACAACGTGATTAGAAAGTAATTAAATTTATCTAAAACTCGTGTCCAGGCTCTTAAAAGTAATTCAATAGTTGTTCAATTCTGTCTATGGATAGTGGATACAGCTGCATTGCGTCAAACATTCGTTATTCTAACGTTGTTTTTAGTTTGTTATTAAAACCTTCTGTTTTATTATTTCTGCGATCAATATAGTTACAGTAATTTTGTGAACATTTTAAACGGTTGGTGAAAATATTTTTACTAGCAAATAGCTTCATCGTCTCTTCTCGTGGTTCATAAATATTTTGTTCTTCTAAATAAACCTGTAGGTTAGGTATATATACAATATGCATATTACATCATTACATATACCATATACGTATACTATATTTGTTTCGTAATAATCAATAAAATCGTCTAATATTCTTCTGGCATATAAGATCGAAATATTTTCCAAGTTTATTTTGTCAGCCTGACAGCCTATGCAAATTTATAATTCAAAATTTTCATATAGCAACTGATTGGAAGTGTATCAATGTGTTATAATAATGTGCATATTGCTATCAATCAATATAAACCGTAATATTTTTTCATAGCTGCTGTTTGCAGGTTAGGTGGTGCAGATGCATACGTTTCGCGCATATACTTTTAAACGAGTGTTTAATCCTATACGTATGCTATAATCCGGATTCGTTCAAGTGATATACATGATCATTTAAGGGGTCTTCTTCTGAAACGAGTGAATTTTTAATTAGAGATTTTTAAGTACGCGTAGAGATTTAACAGAGGACTATAGGTTTATTTTTACGGGTCACATCCGTTTCGGCAACTATAATATGCATTAATGAAACATGTACGCATTATTATTATACTGACGATTTTATTTTGTTTTCACTAAGCAATGTGGAGCAGGGTTGATTGTATTCAATGAATTAAGCGTTGCACGCATATACATATAAAGATTTACTATATTTGTAAAGTGGCCGGGTATTGAAAACTTCTGGATTATACCACTAAATTTTGCCCAATCAATTCTATTCACTTTGGTCAGCTCTGAGGAGGGGTCGGGTTCTGTTTATTTTATTATTTTTTTTAATTACTGGTATTTGAACTTAATGTTGATTTGTACATACTTATATAACTATAAAAGATTTATTTGTTTATCATACCTACACGTTATACAATATGCGTACCACATAGGTATAATTTAATATGTAAGATACTTTTAAGATATTATTTTATATTTAGTCGTCATGAAATTTGTCATCGTTAATGTATGTTTATGTTATAAACAGTAAATTTATACGATCATTAATGAAAATATATCGGTTTGGTTATTATAAAATGTTTCCTGATTCTTTATCAGGCATTTTCAGTTCTTTTTCTTGCAAATAATTTTATATGAATTCTGATTTGCTTAAATATGGGGGTAGGGGTCTAATCTTTGCAATAAATAGTACATAGAACCTACGGGTCAAGAGACTGTAAAATAAAGGAATTGATTACTATACTATGGTTTTTTTTCCTACATACTCCACCGTAAGGTTGTATCTGAACTCGTTATGTTCTTAAAATGTTCCATGAACTATGTTATTGTAATATAGTCACATATACTAACCTACATATAATTAGAAATTAAAGTACATGCAAGTCAAAGGTAATATTGGGGCCTTACGTTGACTCGCATATAAAATACAAGTTCGCGATATTAATACAAATTGAAACAATTGCTATTGTATATTAAACAATTAAACTAATTTACATATTAAATTCCATGTTTATTAGATCTCTGTATCCCGCACGCGTGTTTTATGTTTTCATGGTTACTGATAAATATAATTATGTTATCTACTTATAATAGATATGTACCTACGTTATAGGCAACTATCTAAAGTTCATCATAAATCATAGTTGTGTGCTATCAAACCTAAAACTACCTTATCGTCCGTATGTATTCTTGTAATCGTTGTTACGTAAGTAAATATAACACATACCAATAATTTATTAATCTGATCATTACAATAAAAATATACTATTCTTGGTTATCAGTTACAACGGTAGTATATATTTTATTCCATTGGTCTCTTAGATAATTGAAGTTTATACTGAGTTCAATAATAATTGTAGACTTTGTTCGAATTTTAAATTAATAAAAAAATTGGGCATGGATTTTTATAAATTATCAAATAAACTGTAAAAAAAAAACGTATGATATATATATTTTTACCAAAAAGTGTTATAGCAAAATATATAATTAATATTCCAGTGCTAACACGAAACTATAGTTTTTTTTTACATAATATGTTTATCGGAAACTGAGTGAAATGCAAATTAAAATGCATGAGTTATTTTATCGGAACAGTTAGCTAAAAATAAATCCAATAAATTAAACGACCTTCGTGTACACAATTTGTTACGCTGTATAATTTAATTATTGTTGCACCAGTTTTATGTTTATTGTGGTAAAATAAATATTTACCCTTTACTCTTGCTTCTTAACAATAGTCACCGGAATATAATTGTTATGTTTCAACACGGATAAAAAAATTATCATCTTTGTAATTCTGGTACAAATATAGAATCATGTGGTATTTTTTTAATAACATTGTCAATATTTTCGAACTAAAATAACTCAACTAATAAAAATTAAAAGTTAATTTTATGTATATTTATATGTATTATATCATAACTAAATATATAGGTATAATGAATTACGGTGGAGGTTTGACATATTCGAATATAATTTTAATGTAAAATTGTTAAATAATTGTTATTACTTTATTCAATCATTTTGTTTCTCAATTCGTTATTACCAATCCTATGGAAGAATAATAAAATTATATTTATATTCTTATAGATTCATTGAGTAAAATAAGAATTAGGTAAATCGACAACGAATTTAATGCTTTAAATAACTTGAAAAATATTATAGTGAAGTATGAAAACTGATTTTGTGTAAAATTTCCCGTTTTCCTTAATTTTTTTTCCCCGGATACTTACTTTGGAAACTATATAGGGAATTTTAAATTTTGGCCTCTCGAACGCACCAACCAGATTTACTTTCCCATTGGAAAAGATAATAAAGTAAAACATAAACAAACATACATCTTTGTAAAATGAATATATTGATTGGTCCGCTCAGAATCTTAAAGAATAAAACTCACACCTTTTTTTTAAATTATTTTGTTGAATTAAAACTGTATCATTGGTAATCTTCAAAACTTTTCAAAATTGTTTGTAATGATTCTGTTAAATTACATTTAAAATACCTTTTTATAATAAATTGACAACATTTTTACCTCCGCCGGTGGTGTACAGACAGTTTTCAAAATCCTATAGATACATTGCATCAAGTGCCAACTAAACTTTAAACTATTTAACCCTGCCACTTAAAGTTTGAATAGAATCGTAGGAATTCATTGGTTTTGCAACGCTGTTTTTTTGTGTTGTAGTTTTCTTCAAACACTTCTTACGAATGAGGGATATAGAAGTATAGTGCTTATAAAGTTTCATGTGACTCTTTGTATTGATTCGAAATCGAGTCTAGTTGGTACTTTGAAGTGTTTGGTTTTTTATTTTCTCGGTATTTTCTATGAACGCAGGGAAAGCTGGTAACTATAGAAAAATTTCAAATATACGTCAGCGATGCTAACCCAGCAACATTCCATTTCGTATTTTAAACTCGATAAATGATCGTTACTATAATACATTTAATATCACATCCACGGGTCAATCGTAGATGGTCACAAAAATAATCCTGATATCAAACATCTACCCGTTCTCCATATCCTACTCGGATCTTTCGTATTGTTGTTATACTTTATTTTTACTAGCATAACAGATCAATAGTACATTCATACTATATTAATTCAACGACTATATTATATAACTCACAGTCGTTTCATATTAAAAAGCATAAAGTGATAGTTCTAAATTATATTAAGAACAAAAACCAAATAGGAAATGTAATAATTATACATACGTACTTTCTTACCGACATATATAATACTAATTGCTTAGTTTTTTTTAATTACGTTTTTGTTTAATTCGTGTAAAAGTTTATTAATTCTAAAATTTAAAGATAATATTTCGGATAGTGTTAAGAAAGTGGTAATGATGACAAATTGCTTTTTGTGAGATGTTCATAAAAATAGTTGAATAATAATGATAGTATGTACTTACATCTGAATACATAAATTAATTTTGTTACGTTTTACATAATATAATATTCTGTAGTAAATTAAAATATTTCAGAATGTCAAATTATGATAATTATTTTCACTTTCACACGTTAATAGCCGGTTATATTAAATGTTGTTTTTGATTTAAGTACCTATACAACATTATTAATTCAGTATTATAGTAAACAAATCAATTAACAAAAGAAAATATTAGTTTAAAAAGTTGATTGTCTGTAAAAAAAAATATATATATCGATGACTTACTAATATTGAAATGAATAATTACTATTTAATTATTACTTTGAATTCTTAAATGTAGCTGAAATGTTTACACTAAATTAAAATTTTATAATAATACACGGTGTTACTAAAGCATTGTCCATCGTTTTAACACATACCTGGCCGAATATGGTAATATCTGGTATACTCTTAATTTTATTCTTTTTATAGGAGAAAAAATAGATTATTAAAAAAAAAAAATTCTGATAACAATTTAAAAATATTTTTGTCTTGTTTCTGTTTTTAGACATCTTAACTTTTAGATTAATAAATATTTTTAAAACAATAATACGACAGCATATTGTTTGATGTATTTAGGTACTTCTATCTAATAGAATTCTGCGATATACATATAGCTACGTACGTCTCCCCAGCCCTTCCACATATCAGTTTTCGTGAGTTGTCTTTTGCCAATATTTAGTATGTTATTTGTTTGAATTTGTTCGACCCAAATCAGAATTTGTTTGACATCAGGTACCCCAGAAAATTCAATTTTCCCGTGGGGGGCCGAGGAAATTTATTTGGTAAAAAATCCATAATTTCATTTTTGATAAAAAAAAATTTTAATTTAATGACAATTGTTAACAAATATTCTAAATTTGTTAAAAATTCAGGTTTAATAAAAATAATATGTATTGAATAATAAAAAAAAAATGTATCATGCTGACAAACTAATTATATACTAAGTACTAGATGTAAATCCAATTCTGAATGACTCCTGCCCTGAAAGGTCAAATTGAATTGAATTTGAATTAATTTAACATAAAATTTAAAGAAATTATAAGCCCCACAGGGAAATTGAATTTTCCGGGGTACCTGATGTCAAACAAATTCAAACAAATAACATACTAAATATTGGCAAAAGAAAATTCACGAAAATTGATAGGTGGGGGGCTAGGGAAACGTACGTCATATAGCTGGTAATATTGTCTATTACATACGTATTCCTATACCTTATACTCCATACAGAATGAAACACCATATTTTCCTGATTTCCTGTAATCATGTGTTGGGTCTATGCCAAAACGGGAATACACGTGGGTATGATCCTGCACTTATTATATCAATGTGAGTAAATGAATATTGCGGACTGTAGATATCGACACGATCGAATGGATTCATGTCCTTTATAATATTCTCCACCTGTTAGCAACGAATTTATCAAGACGTTAAACGCACTTGGGACGGCCGGATAGTGGATAAACTATATAAATCTATACCTAACCTAACCCACAGGTCGTGTATCTATACATAACGAAAACCGTTTATCTTGATCCACAGCGCAACAGCTCAGTGACAGTGTAGTGTTCTGGGTTCGTAAAGCATTTTTTTTTAAATTTTACAAACATAATAATATATAAGGTACACTTACACGTGTGTATAACCTTGAATACTCGTTATTTTTTTTTTATCGACGTATTCGTCCTATCTCTATATTTATTTCAGTCATCCGCAAATGTGGAGAGCACGACACAAACACACACACACACGTGAATCATGTACTGCAATGTGTGTGAGCTGCAGTAGTTGTCGGCCGTATTATTATATTATAATATACAAGCCTGCATGCGAATATGCGCCAGCCCAGGTGTGTATATTGTTTGAATAAAGGGACTCTTCTATGATCTTATACCTAATATCCGTGCGATATTATTGCACGTATCTCCGATGACGAGAGCCCGCATATACGCAGATATTATTATATTGCATAATGATGCACGTCGCGACGACGTCTTCGCATATATTATGATATAAAGGCATATTATAGCCGCTTATATTGTGACACAATACGTATATATAGGTAGAATGTACGTACGATTTGAAAACCATAAACGGTATTTTATATTAAACTTCAGGTTTGCGTTTCCGCGCCCGTATACGCGTATATATTCTTACTATATATTATGTGTCATATTATTATCTAGCGTCTAGGTACAGTAAGTAGGTACCTAAATATATGTTACCTATGCGGCACGTATCAATTTAATTTATTTTTCGTTTGATATTCAAGACGAAAAAAGGAATAATGCTATAAAAAAAAATCACACAAATTTATTCCTCTTTTCCGGGTGGACGAAGGTTCTCGAGACGTTTTTGATTTCAAAGGATAAGATTATGTGGGCATTTCTTCCGCTTTTTTGATAATGATTTCACAGTAAACATAAACTTACAACTATAGACATGATCTTGACTGATCTTGTGACAATATAAATCATTAAAAAGCATTTATATCGCTAAAATATCTATAGTAATTAATCAGCTGGCTATATAATACATTTGAAAAAAAGCTTTTTAGTGGAAGTCGCTCTGCTGTACAGTAGGTACAAGTGGGTCACTGTGGTGTTCAATTTGAATTCAATAATATAAACTCATTGTATACGAAAAACGTTCAGTCAGCTATACAAATTAAATATTTTATAATTTTTTGATTACAATAATTGATCATTTTCGATATTTAGATAAATGTTGTCAAAATTTGAACTTAAAATACTTATAATAAAATCGTACCTATGGATCTTTAATATTTAACAATTGCTATTATATCAGTTTATAATGAACCTTGTATTAAATGTTCAAGCTTTTTGAGCCAACCAATAAAATTGTATTGACATTTAAAGAGTACTTACCATTAATAAAAACTGAAAAAGTTGAAAATTGAAAATGTCTATTAATAACTCAAAACTAGCCAAATTAAACATTTTATGAAAATTGCAAGTACCTACGGTTATACATTTTTTTTGACCCCCTCTCCTGGATTTACTAACTTGATTCACTTTCTTACTGGAAAAATGCTGTTGAAGAAAATTTAAACATTTTTACTGTCCCAAAAGGTGATGACAGACACAAAAAAAAATCACGCATCATTGTAAAATCAATCATTCATTGCTTCGCTGAGAATCAAAAATACATGATATTTTTATGAAAATTATAAAAAAAAATTAATGAAAATATTATAAGCTAAAAATTAGATTTATAAATATAGGGGGAAAAGCAAGATAAAGTTATCAGAATGACATGAAACGAGTTTATATAATGTAGTGATTCACCAAGCATGCTTACTACTTTTTTTCCTTCAGTAATAAACTTACTCGAATTCTGATTTTTGGTATTTTTTAAATAAACATAATTAAAAACCATTTTTTTAAATTCTTCACATTTTTTTTAAAAACCTAGGGGTGTGTTTCTTTTGGCAATAAAACTTCTGTTTTTCAAATAAATCCCCACTTTTTTTACTGTAAATTATTAAGTGAATAATTATTTTGAAAGTCTTGTCGCTGGTTGCTGATACCTAATTCAAAATTTGAACTAATTTATAACAAAATCAGTCGATACAGACGTAAAGAATATTAAGGAGAACCTTAAACGTAAATCTCGATTATGACAGTATCGTGTTTATATCCGTATGATAGGTATTAATGTGTTTCGCAGACGAAATCACACGTCTTTCGGTTTGATGCAGCAAACTTTAGGCGTGTGAATTTTGATGCACATTGCGTTATTTATATACCTATATAATATATATATATATTATATACCATTTTGTAAACGACGAGCAGGAAAAAACTACTTTTAAAGGCTTAACTCTGACGTAACTTAATGACACACGTGCGTTCGATCGATATAGGTGTGCAAATACCCAAACCCGCGTGCGGTTAACACTTGCGAACATATGTATATACATATATATATATATAGTGTAATATGTATTCACTTCTAAGATATACGTATATAACTTTCGCCGCTCATCACTCGCGTCGTCCTGTTTTCCGACGAGTGTATATAGTTAGATAAAAAATTTCATTATAAATCCGTCGTACGCATTCCCTCGTGCTCGCGAGCACATCACGCGGGGTAAATACTATGTATATATAATGTATATGTAATATATGTACATACAACGCACATGTACACCGTGTGTTTGATGCACTATTGGAAAATTCCTCGTGGATACTATTTTGTGATGGGATTTTTTTTTTCGTTTCCATTATTATTACTATTATTTTTGTTGTTTGTATATATTTTTATTGTACGCCGGCAGTGCGGGAAAATCGCGTTCGGCTCCCCCAAATGTCATCCAGTGACAGGTGCCCGGCCTTGTTTAGAATCGGCTAATGTATAATATACAATATTATACCTATGGTATATACTCACACATTTTGGTATATTTGCTATGCATATAGTCATAGTGTATACTTTTACCTGTAGTACGATATTGTCATATTGTTGTGCGTGTGGTGTTTGTGTATCAAACGGAAATTAATTACTCGAGCGCACTAATGTCTATTCTATTATATTCTATGCGCCTTTTTACATCCATCGAGGTTCATGATATTTCATTACTGGTATTGCTTTTCTGTATATTATGCATAGCATTGCTATATATAGTAGGTAGGCATCTACGTTAATAATTATTATAAGGACAAAATATATATTTACGTACTATAATTTTATGAAACACAAATTTGATTGCACCTATGTCTGACATGTTTTAATTAGTTTTGCTAATTAGGTTATATGTGAATCTATATTGATGAGTACTTAAAATGTAGGTATACTTATACATGTCATCAGTGAATCATTAGTGTATCGTTTCGTTTGTTCTAAACAATTATGACGCACATTTATAAATTGTACCTATAGACGTTGCAAAACGAAAACGACGTTTTTAATTTCGATCGCTAACTTGCATGACGTATATTGCTTTAGAATTTATACGAGACAATAAGTATAAGGTAGGATGTCGGTGGATATTCAACATTACAAACGTGAATGTTATCCGCCCACTTTGCTAAGTTTGATATCTTGGGGACTCCTGCGGCGCGCACTCCTTGCAGCCGCGTGGTCAAAATCCGTTGTATTATAATAATATGTCACACACACACAAAAATATACATATTTATATAATATAGATCGGTGCGTCTCGTTCAAGATTAAACAGCCAGCAGTAGTTGTTTAAGAGTGACGTTGATACCGCTGTGATCGATCCCCCTCCCTCGCCCACTCAACAGACTTCAACGCCGTTTTGTCATTGTATACCTAGTCCAGAAGGAGTATCCCGCAGCGAGGTCCCTAGATCATAGGGGCGGGCCAGGTGAACTCTATGTCATATTATACCAAAATAATTTATCGAAACATCGCTCAATGGATAAGCTCACCGATGTATTAGATTTCAGCACCTGCAGCCGCATCAGACCTGCGCGTACTCTCCGGGTGTTGTATTAGATTATATTTATCAAGTTCTAGTCCGGTTGGACGATTAATAATGTGCGTCGGTTTCCTTTAAAAACAAATAATAATATACTTCTATTATTTGAGATAAATAAAAAAATGTTTGATAATTCAATAGATAAGACATGATCAAATCTTTAAGTTTGTTTTTTACATTGTAAAAGTTTATATTTATTCAAAAATATGTATATTATTAATTTAATTGATGGGTATATGGAAATAATGCTCCTAAAGTAGCATAAGCACGCGTAAATAGGTAAGAATTTAGACTAGAATATGAAGCAATGACTTAACTATTAGATAGGTATAATATATGTATTGTATTGGAATTCTTTAAAAAAAAAACCAAAAAAACCAACGCCCTATACGGAACAGAGACATATTCGTATGAATTAAAAATAGCTGTTTGCATTAATTATTTAATTATATTTAATAGACGTAATATGGAATTCTGAAATTGTCTACTCTTATTCCATGTTTTTGTATTAAAACTTGTATTAAACAATAGCTAAGATGTTTAAAACCTTAAACTTATTTACAATACCTGATTATGATTATTACAATACAATGTACATAATTGAAACTTTCATTTGAAATAATTTGTTAAAACTTTCTTTACTCCTCCGTGTTCAACTTTAGAATTCTCGTAAATTGAATTACTTTTGTGATTAATGACGATTTTGTTTAGGAAATTTTAATTTTTAAGTATTACAAATGTCATATTCATATCATAACTTATTCTTCCTATTATTAAATAATTTAAAATTTAGGAAAATGTGGTTATAGCCTAACAGTATTTCTTTCAAATGTAAAACCTAAAAGTATTACTTAGCTGCACAGGCGGTTTTTATTGTACTATTTTCATGGATACCACGTCATTTTTAAAAAATGTATTCAGAATACATATAATTATATTTATAAGTACTTATTAATAATATTTCAAATATAGAACTGTTTATAACTACATTTGCAGTACCTATATGAAGCTCTACTATGAATCGAATTTCAAGTCATTGCTTTTATATTCAAAATAATAATACAAACATTGACTCACGCCAAGATGAGTGACGCGAGACGAGTGCTCAACATCCAGACCTTTTATATACTTTCCGTAAATTTTATTTTATATTTATTATATTCACTGTAAAATGTTTCCCTTCACATTTTTCGCCAAGTGCATTTTAATAAACGTCAGGGGGAGATTAATGAACGTATCGATCGGTTTTATGCATTTTTTTTTTTATAAACCCCTTCATCTGCTGAATGGTGAATCCAGCGCTTTTACAATGCCGTGCATGCAGATTGCAGCCCCATGGAATTCTCATTTGTGTGTGCAAAATGTCGTTTGAATAATAATATTTTAGACATTAATTATTTTATAACACTTAAAATTATTGACATTATTTTTATATATAATATTATTAATATTATTCCCTAATTAAATATGATGTTAATTGAATAACGATTTTCGATAAAAAAAAAAAGGGAAAAAAGGAAAAAAAGATTATCCATTAGCCAGAAAGTTCACACATTTTACGGTTATTAGTTAACAGAAGTTTTAAATGTTTTAATCATTGTATATATACCTGACATGGGTTTTAGTGTGCACTACCCGAAAATCATAATTGCATTTTTGTTAAACAATCAATTCAATTGCATATTTTAGTACAATAATTGTATATTAATGAGGTAACAAACAATAAATGTATTCATTGTGGTATCAAGAACAATCGTTACATTATTGCTAAACAATTAACGAGACTGCGCAACATATTATATTGACACAATAGCATGTTAATAGGCAACTAGGATATTCAATGAATAGCTTGGTAATATAATATATTTTATGATTATTTGTAAAATTGGTGCTTAAATAATATAACTCAAACAAAATTGTATTGTCTTATATTGACAAAAAACAACTCAAAAACTTAAAATTGAATGTATTTGTTTTATAACCGTCAAATTTTTTCCATCACGTCGTATTAATTATTTAAATTGATGAAATCCCTGCAGCAAGAAATTGCCCGAAGCCACTTTAGGCATATGTAGGGATATTTTGTATGGAATTGTTGAAACGGTTAATTCATTTATATGATTATTAGTATTGAATAAATGCTAAATGGAAACCGTCTAGAAGCGGTATAGTATATTGATCGGAGAAATGCAATATGTTTGCACCAACTTGGGCCGAATGCAATTAAGTCACCATTGACCTTTATAAATTAAGTTATCTTCCTAAATGCCGTCTGGTACACGTGTATATATATGATGTATATAGTATTTTGTGGTAAACTTTCATCTCTGATAATAATACAGTACCTATAATATTATAATAATATATGTTGAAGTGTTGTGAGTTTTAGACTACAGTTATGAAAAGTTACGTTCCTAACTTAAGACTCATAATTTATAAATTTATAATTTATTTCCATTTTATTGGAATCGATTATTATAATATATATGTAAAGTACGTCTCGCCGTGTTTATCTATCTACTTACATTTTTTTAATATCCTTTAAAGAGTGTTCAAACTTCTTCTTTCAAATGATAACCAACCTTTTTTACTGAAAATCACTATAAAACAATGATTTTATAATTTTTTTTTAATTTTTATGTATCTATATCAACATTTGAACGAGCAGTTTCTGATTTATAAACCGAGTATACTACGGATAATAATCCTTATAAATGATTTAATAAAAATATAAATAATAAATACTATTTAATTTAGTGCTTATTATAGTTCTATACATTTTTATAAATTGTTAGTATACTAGATAATGACTATAATTTAAATTCATCATAGCCCCCGAATATTTCACTCCTATTTCCGTAGATTTATTCTTATAGTAAACAAACTAAATATTTAACTAAAATCCTATTCTTACGGATTACGATTTAGATATTTTCAAATGCATAAAAAAATAGTTATCTGATGAATAATATTCATTAAATAAGGATGGTTTTCATCTGAAAAATAATAAAATAGTATCGCCATAGGACATATTACTTTAATTATATAAAAACATATACTTAAGTATTTTAAAATATGGTCTTTACTACACTTCAAAAAATGTACATTATTATTTTCACTTTTAATGTAAATCAATGATTTGATTTTTTAAATAAGTATTCACATAAATTATTACTAGCCACTAGGTATATAAATTATTGGCTCTTAGATTTTTCAGAAGTATAAAAACATTGTTTTTAAGTTTGTTTTTCCGTTTCGAGTTCATATCAAACAAAAAATGTTTCATAAATTATAATGATAATTGCTGTAATAACTTTACGAAATCGTATCTCATTATTACATTAATTTGAAATAAAGTTACTGACGTAGACGAATACTGACTTACATCCCTCACAATAATGTATTATATTAAATAAATAAAACCCAGTGCTCCAATTAGAAAAATAAAAGAAAGGTGCAGACTCCCAATCACGAAAAAATGTGCATTTCTTACAATGATTGAATTCAACCTGGCTCATGGGGAAGAGCTCTGACCCTTTACACTCCCCTCAATTATCCATCTTCGACAATAGGTAGTTGAAATATAATATACCAATACCATAGTACCATTTACCACCAATTATAAAAAAATATATTTTATTTGTAATTTGTTAACATAAAAATGAATGGTTACATAAAAGTATATTCTAAAATATCTAACTAATTAAGTAATTAATCATATATTGTAATAATGATAAATAGATAAAATAGACTTTAACCACGGACTAAGATATTATACTACTATATCTTGGTCCGCGTTAAATAAAATTATTAAATAACATTTTAATATCGTATTGAAGAACTAGGTACAATTTTATTAAATAATAATTACACAATTACAATATTATTTTAACAAAATAAAACGTTCCGTCCCTCCGTTCTAATAAAAATAATTTTAAGAGATGCCCTCAAAATATAAAATAATTTAAGAGAAGCTCCACCTCCTGCGTTTTCCTCAATTTGAGCACTACGATTGTTGTATATTAGGTATTATGTAAAAAAATTAAATTCAATATCGTTATGTCAATGCGTTTGCTGGCATATGATAATATTCATTAACCATATTTGTAACGATGTGTCATTAATTTCCATTAATCGTTGGAAAGCGTTTTAAAATTGTTTTCATGTGCAGGTTACCTGCTGACCAGAGTCGAGGGTAAAGTCGGTTCGCCCGAAAAACCATTGTCAGACTTGGGCCTGATATCATATAGAAGCTACTGGAAAGACGTGCTGCTGCAGTACCTTTGCGACTTGGGCGGAAAGCAACTGTCCATAAAAGGTGAATATTATTATTATTATTACACATATTATTATCATAGTCGTTTACGTCGATCTCGATATCAGTGCTATGTGTAATTAGTTATTACTAAAAACTGTTATAATAAATCGTCGTCGTCAGGTTAGTGGTCCCTGCATCAAAATACGTATTATATTTGTACTGCCGTCTCTCTCCTCCGGACGGATTTTATCGACGATCCCTTTGACGTGTATATCTGTGTCTGTGTGTGTGCTGGCACGTGCGTGCATGCAAAACGACGCTATGCCCTCGGTCCTATATATATATATATTATATAGGTATATAACAAGTACGCGCGTTTTATAACCCTTTTCGCCCCAGACCTCCGCCCACGCACCGCCATCCTTCGACGCCGATATTATTATCACCGGGGTGTAAAACTCATTGGTGAGTCGTATACACACCACTACCTACCCCATATATATAGGTACGCGTGCACACAATGCTCATACCCTCCTGTATATTATATACTAAGAACCGTGTGTATACGCACTGTGCACTTCGGCTCGTCGTAAAAACCTGCGCACGCGGTATAATAAGTTTTATACAGCGTCGTAAAACGCGATTATTACAGTTTCGAATAAGCCCTTCCCCTGCCCCCCCCCTACTCTCACCCACTTCTCATCATGCCTTGTGGATATATGACGCGTATAAATATATATATACAGAGAGATCACTGACCCCGCGCGTACATTATATTATATTGTGTGCGTGCGTTGGACATAACCTGCGACAATGTACAACTGTATACGGCGGCGCGATGCGGACGGACGTGCGCTTGACGACGTCGTCGACGGTCGGAAGAAAACCGGGCCACGGACTTACGATTTATTATTATTATTTTGTGTATGTACCGTTTTATGTGTCCCGGACTCGTCGGAAAATCGGACCGGGGGTTTTATTATTTTTTTTTTGTTTTACCCCTCCAGAGCGGATCAAAATTGTATACCGCCTCATCGATCTTGCCGATGGGCCGTACAAACACAAGACGCATAGGTTAATCGATACGCAATACGTCCATCGAGTCAGAAAAATAGTTTGATTGAAGTACTTCAATATACTTTTACCTTTAATTCCAAACTCCAAAGCTTATACCTGGTATTATATTATTATAATATTACCGGCAGGTATACATACGCGCTCGTTTTGGTGAATATATTACATCAAAACGGGTCGTAGTTAGTTCCAAGTCCTACTAGATAGACGAATTATTACTCTTCTGGGTTCGACAATGTATCTACTATCTTTTAATAATAATTTCAACACCGTTCTTTATGTGAAAGAACGAAATATTGAATATGCAATGTTTAATCATTGAGTGACACACAGTCATTCAATACCAGCTCTGATTATTCAAAAATATAACGTGTTCCTCACTATACTGTTATATATTATCATATAGTTTAAGAGGACATCACACTCACAGGTGTTGTTGTCTCCGTCTTACAAATGTGCAACATAGCATAAACTGTTTGTGGAGGACAACTTTACTCCCTCTGAATTTATAGTAAAATTACCAAAATTCCACAACGCTTAGGAAAGAATTTTATCTGCGCCGTAGAGTTTTTATTATTTGGATAACGTTAATACATTTGAAGTTATCAGTTTGAGAACCTTATTTTTTGGGGTTTTTTTTTTTCATTTAATTACTAAAGTTGATTAGTTAATACGATCTAAAAAATGAAAAAACTACGATGTAGATAAAGTCCTTCCCTATGCGTTATGGAATTTCGATAATTCTTCTATGAATACAGAGGGGGTAAAGTTGTCCCACGCAAAACAGTTCTTGGTATGTTGTACATAAACATTATAAGACGGAGACAACACATGTGGGTGTGACGTCCTCTTGTAATCGATTTGGTATAATATATTTGAAGCCAACAATTATAATGTGTCTACAGTCTACACTACACCTTTATCGCTGTGTCCTATAAATAATCATCCTTTCACAATTAGCCATCCTTTGCAAGTGTACTGTTTATTCAGAAACATTTCTCGGTTAAGATTGTTTGTGACAAGTTTAATTTTAGCACGCTAATTTAGAGGAAATTCACATTCCGGAATTCGCATGTGTATACACAACGTATACTTCCAATAAGCCTCTAGCGAAACACAATTATTATTAAATGAATAAAACATACGGTATTGTCAGTATTACGTTTTAAACTATCAAAGTTTTCTGATTATTTTACAAGTATAAAGCAATTACCTTACTGTCAACGCAAGTTCTATACTTTGAACTATATTGTTTTAGAATTGTACGAATTCTATTATAAAAGTACAAATGTATTACGTGAAGGATTTGTAAATTATTAAATCATATGACGTCTTGTTTTTGCTAAAACTCCAAAGTCCAATGTTTGCTTTGGCAAGACAAAAAACCATTACTGTTTAAACAATATGGTGTATTTATTTTTGTTGTCTGCTTTTGGAGAAAAACCATATATTTTATTAACCTAATTAGCTTAGAATATTTATCTAATTTGGCAGTGTCTCAATAAATGTGAAAACGCGCTAGATACTTTAAACATACAAATGTAAAATCTGTCGTAAACATGTATTTATGTTCTTTCGAAAATTTTAGTTTTTTCACCCTAATTTATCTACGTGAATAATAATGCGATAATTTTACTATATCACTGAGAAGACACAGATTACATATTAAGGATTTATTTTAAAAATTTTTAGAATTAAGATTTGTTAGATAGAATTTTTTTTGGATTTATCTAATTGGTTCTTATAGTTGTTTATTTCCCGTACAAACGATTTGAAAATGTCAGATCAACTACCGCTATATAGTTAGTTCCATCCTAAAAATCCCCCTCCAGTTTTAACGACCTTTAAATGTTCAACTTAAAGTATAAAACTTTACGAAACATCTCCCCAAAAACATGTAAGCCGAGACCCATGTTAACGTAATAGTATGATCAACTTTTTAAATCATTTCCAGAGGGGATTTTTCTTTAACCACTTATTTCACAAACTCGAAAATTGCATATTGAAAATGTGGAAATTTGGTAAAAAATTTACCCAAATAATATAATTTTAAAAATAATCTTCGAAGTCGGTGTGGTATATAATGAGTGTCAAATAGGTTACTGTAATGTGTGTTATAAGTTTGAATTTCATGATAAAAATCTTTATTTTTACTATAAAAAATTACTCTGACCGTAGATGGTTCATCAGCCTGTATTACTACAAAATAATTGTCAATATCGATTAATTTCATCAAAATTTTAAATGGAAATTCTTATATAAAAGATGTTTGATAGTTTTTAATTGATGTATAGATAAGAAAAACTTGTGTTTAAGTTGTTAGAATTTTTTTTAACTCACAAAAAAAATTGTATTATACTGCATTAGTCGATTATAAATGTAAAAAGTAAAACGTTTTAAATGTCTATAAATAGCTGAAAAAGAGAGAAAATATTTTTTAAATCTAGTGTAAAAAATGCTTCTATAAATAAATTTGGTAACGATTTCAAGTAGAAAATATCCTGTGAAGATTTTTTGGTTTTGAATTACAACAAAAAACCAAAATTGTATTTTTTTTCAATAACTGGTTTTGCGTATTTAAGTATTCTCGTTTTTCATAATTGTTTTTTGCGTTTCCCGATTGTCTTGTAAATAGTAGCGAGTAACCATTAAGTATATTGCATGGGAATTTATGACCGCACTAAAATAATTTGTTTTTGCACCAAAAAAAAACACACACACATAATTTTAAAACCTGCAACACATTCATCACTCCGTCCAGAATCAAAAAAAATAAAAAATGAAATGTGTTAAAAAAATATAGCTATGGTAAAAATGCTAATTAAATAATTATATGTCACACGAATGTACAACTATTTAACTAAATTCTATTCAACCACTTTCATATCTTGTTATTACACAAAAAGACGTTTTCGTTGGTATTTTAATAAAACAAATGAATAGATCTTTTAGATTCTGAGCGGAACGATTAATGTATTGATTTTACAATGATGTGTGTTTTTTTTTATTTTTTTTTTTTTTTTGTGTCAGGTTTGGGGCAGTAAAACTGCTTCGATTTTCTTCAACAGTATCTTGCTGGATGGGAAAGTGAATCTTGTTGGTGCATTCGGGAGGTCAAATATTAAAATTCTATATAGTTTTCAAAAGCGCTGCGAAAAACAACATAAAAATTAAGGAAAAACGGGAATTTTTTCACAAAATCGGTTTGGGTTTTAGGTGTAACTTCAAAACAAATGAACGTATATACATGAAATTTTTACCGATTGTTTACATTTGCATTTTATATACACGATAAAATTTTGATTTGTTTTGAACTGTTTAGGAACATTTTCTGTTTCCAATTTTATTAGTCTTTTTTCTATGAATGTCAATAAAACTTTATTTGTTGGTTAAAAAAGCTTGAAAATTTAATAAAAGGCTCCTAGTATATTGTTTCAAAGTCAGATGAAAAAACCAAAAATTTTAGTCACAGTTTTTATTTATAAGCATTTAAAGTTCAAATATTCGGAAAAATCACGAAAATTAGCAAATTATTTTGAGTTGAGAATTCGTAAAAATTTTTGTTTTTAAATCTAAGATTTGAAAATGGAATACATAATTCCTCATAAGTTTGTCTACCTTTATCAAAAACAAAATGTCTACAAGCAAATCAAATTAAATTTTTATGAGCGTCTAAAGTTCATATTTTTACAAGATTGGGTATTCACTCGATTTCTCATGTAGTGGTTTTGTTATTTTATTGTTATTCAAAAACGAATAACTGTAGACACATGAAAATTTTGCTGAATGTTTATATTTTCATTTTTTATACACCATAAAATTTTGAAAATATTTTGACTATTTTTATAAGCTGTTTACGGCTATTGTCAGTTTCAAAATTGTTTTAGTTTTTTTTCTATAAATATCAATAAAATGTTGTTTGTTGAGTAAAAAGGCGTGAAAATGTAATGCAAGGTTCCTGATATATAGTTACAATATCAATTAAAAAATACATAGGCACAATTTTTTTTTATGAGCGTTTAAAGTTCATATGTCGACAAAATTTATAAAATGTTCAACTTTTGTAGGTAAAGATTGAAAATGTAAAACAAGGCTTCTCGTAAAGAAGTTGTATATAAATTAATTTATTCACGATAATATCGTCAAATATACTTAGTAATATCATAGGCTGACCGATTGCTTTCGCTCAGAATAGTTTTTCTTATACAATGATATTAAATCATTGAATTCAAATTTAACACCATCCATTACAGTGACCCACTTGTAATCAACTTTACAGCAGAGCGATATTCACTTACCCACTTTTTCTTTTTCTTTTTTATAACCATTAATTATAAACATACAAATACACGAACTTTCGGCCCCCAATTTCAAATATTATTGCAACAGCTTATTAAAATTATACTTATTTATATTGTTTTAATAGCGAAGTTGTATTTTAATACAGATAAAAGTTATTTTTATACTTTTTAAGCGTGCATTCTTCGTATTTCAATTTTAAGATTTCGAGTTACATGTTTTATTGTTTATGTTCGTATAATCAAGCTCTTTATTTATTTATGTAGGTACTTATGTATTCTTTCATTCAACTTGTGTAACAGTATTTTTTTATTTTAACTTTATAATTAATACATTTCATTGGAATTCTCGAGAAACAGCAAAACACGTTAACAAAAAACACAAAAATGCATTTAGTAATTATCTCCGAAGGATTTAAATATTTTATAATTATAATATATTATTTAATAAATAATGACATAATGTAACATATAATCTTATATATTGTATATCCAATGGAAATATTCCCATCATTAAAAATTTTAATCCCTATAGACTCGTAAAAGAACATGTATAACCTTAAGAATGATATATATTCTCAACCGTGATATTTTATTTTTTTAATTACTCCGGGGCTAATAATGAGTACGAAAAATAAAAATCAACTTGTCTTCGCCACGTCTTAATGATAACTTCCGTGCAATTTGAATCCTTAAGATTTCATCCACAGGCAATTTTCGTTCATTTATCAACGTTCGCAACCAACCCTGACTTTTTCCTCGATGTACACACACCATTGTTTCCGCTTTGCATTATGCTGTGAAAAGCAGCACGTATATGTATTTGTATATTTCGTATATGTCTAAATTACTTATTTGCTTCGTCGGATGTACCCTCGAATACACAATGTCGTGTACTATAATATTGTTTACAGTATATTTCGTGTACGTTTATGATAATGTGAATTTTCCTCATTATCAATTAATTGTGTAATTCCTTGAACGTAATGTGTTTATAGTATATCCCTTAAACTGTAGACTACAGATATACTCGAACCATCAAATGACGTTTAATTTGAATTAAATACATTTGGGGTCGTCCGATCGTACAGCCATTTTATTATATACTGCATAAACTGGTATATACTATATACAAGACTATTTAATGTTAAAATTGTATTCGCGTAAATTTGTATTATATTACAATAGATCATATACTAATGTAATCATGGGTGCCCAGATGAGCACTCCATAAAAATTGGAATACAATTTTGTAAATAATTAATATTTTTTTTCTTTAAAAAAAATATGTATTCGAAAAAATGTTTTATCTAACAAATAAATGTATGGATAGTATTATCGATGAAACAACAGACAATTCATGTATATAGCGCAACTATCAGTATTCAGTATGTTTGGTATTATCGATGATTATTAATTAGATGTATCTGAACTACATATTATCAGGGTTTTTTGATACAGGATTAACTGATCATAATTTTGTTTATCTATTGATTACTGATGTTCTTTCTCTACTAAAACTTCCAATAACAGACTTCCATGGTAAGTGTTATGGCCGTACTGCAAAATAATATTTTGTAAGTATAACAAGTGAATAAGTGTAATTTGTATTTTATGTAAGTGGCCATACTACTGATATATTACAGCCTTTACACACTATATTATTTTAATGTGAGGGTTGGGGCTTTTCGCCTAGAACACACAATGGTTTTTTTGATATCTTGGCGCTTACGATTGAAAACGTTTGTAATCCTATCCAGCGTGTTAGTAATATTCTTTCTATACCAAATTCCACGCAATTTCGTGGTGCAGAGTAACACCGTCAAGCTCAGATATTACACTATTTCTCGCGTGGCCGTTTGCATTGTGTATAATGTATATAATATAATATTTATGTATAAGACAGGAACCATTCCAATAGTCTACAATATATAACAATATACTGTACGCCCGGGCACATATGAATTGACAGAATCACGTGGGAAATATATTGTAAACAATCGGTTAACGTAATTTAAAATTTTGAATTCCAGACATGAGTCAAGAGCTGGCCATCAACTCCTATGATATAGTCAGCACGCTCCAAGCCCTCGGCATGATGAAATATTGGAAGGGAAAGCACATCATACTCAAGAAACAGGTAATGCGCGCATTTTATTTGATTCCGACGGGTCGGCTAATACAAAATTCATATGTTTAACCCCTGAACGTCCTTCCCTGCAAAATATCTACGACTTCCTATACATCTTATTTTTAGTATATTATGTATGTTATGTGTGCATGTATTCATGTCATAATACAAGCCTTTTAAACCGGAACTTTAGAACGTCAATACGGAGTATTATCTATATAGGTACATATTCGCTGTTTTGGTACCGTAATCTGCTGCTGGATTTCCGGTCGGAATATAATACACTTTTTCATACATAATACTATACAGTTTATTGACTTTGGAAAAGTACAATATAATATGGTAATGAATTCGTTCTTGTCGAAATGTATGTTTTTTGATGTCACTCGCGTCCATTCTTTTAAATACTTCAATAAACAAAAAAAATATTAAAATATACCTACCTATTTAACGATTATAATTTAATAATTAATTGCCTAACCAACAATGGACGCTGCCTTTCTATGTGATCAATTGTTAGTTAATAAGCTTGTGTGTTAGGTATTCATTGTTACTAATTTATTGACACATAATTGGTGAATATAATATATCGTGCTTATAACCTGGTATCTATAGTATACTATATATATACTATATAGTATACTAAACAAATGGTACACATATTAGTATAATTTTTTTTTTAAATTAGGTGGGTATGTATATTATATTTTCAAAAATATATTAGTTTACCTAGAAAATTACTCTATAGTGGTAAAATTGTAAAAAATCACTCTGTATATAATTGTCGTAAATGTACAGTTATTGTATTATATTTTACTATGTCGTGCAAATATTATAATGAAATTCACTGAATTATAAAATTATTTTCAAAACTTAGCTTTTTGAAGAACTGTATTATTATATAAAAATACGAGCCGGATTTTTGTAACAATGGACTTAGTCCTTGTCCAGACTATAGTACATATACGTGAAAACTGAAAAGGTTCTAGATAAATACCTATAAAAGAGAACCCCTATTCTTAATAATATTTTCTTTATACTTATTATCACATTTAGAAATCTATAGTATCCGTTATAAAGCATTTTATTTTCAACTACGTTATACTTTCGCATGGTAAATATTATTTTTCAATATATGAGACATGTCATCTTGTAAAATAATAATTAGGTACCTATACTTATAATATGTCAGAAACATTGTTCTCTTATTTTACTGTCAAATTTTATCGTAAATTATTTTACTTCCACAGCACATGTACTTTAATTTAATAGTTCGTAGTAATCTATAGAGGTTGAAGATAAATGTCATGCCTATATTATAATCATGTATTGTACGCTATTTTACTGTTTTTGTTATTGGTAAAACGTTTTTCTACTAAAATGTACAATTATAATTTTGTGTTAATAGTTTAATACAACTTTTTGAAATCAATATAATTTACTCTCTGTTTATTTACTTATATAAAACATTACACCTTGTAACTAATTTGCTAATTCGAATAGGTACTAGGTAGCTCAATTCTTATAAATAATTTCTTTGATTATATATTTTGTTTCTGTGTTTCGTATTTAAAATTGCATGAATCCGCAGTTTGAATTTAAAATAATGTTGAAATTTCTATAGGTAGTTTCAGAAAGTTCAATTTGTTCAAGTTTTTTTATTTCTTATTAGACTTATATTAGCGGCGTTTGAAAAGTATAATCGTATACCTAATTGAATCGATGATGTTTTAAAAAAAACCAATTTACATAACCAGTTTTTCTGGTGGTAGTTTCTATAAAGGATTCACAATATATAGGTATATATGTTTATTTTTTGGTGACGGGCGTAATTCAGTGGACAATAAACGTGTCTCGTATGATATTATTATATTATAACGTACACGCACTGCAATAATATTATATTATGCGGTCAAGGAAGATTACGGTTAACAGTTTGAAAATGTTTTACGACTGTGCGGTTTCCACCGATCATTATTATTATCATCAGCATCAGTAATAATATATTAACAAATAGTCATAAATAATACTAATAATAATAAAAATAACAACAATGATGAAAATTAAAATGTTTTAGAAATGTGTTAGAAGCTGATGTATATTATTGGTCGCACTTCCCTCCTTTAAAACAACACATAATTAACTTAAGCGGACGGCTCGTAGCTGACTTGCACACTTATTATTATTATAGTTATTATAGTATGTTAAATAGTTGTTGTATAATAGTTCAGTCACGTCTGAACTAGCTTTTTGGCGTGGGCAAAACTTGTGTGCGTGTAGGATGGCTCATATAATATGATGTGCGCGCGCACATACAGCGGAAGTCCCATTTTACACACGCGCTGATATACCCGAATTGCAGGGCGGTCGACAAATCATTATTGTACTATTATTATGCTCGTCCGCGACGCAATGATACGATATATATTATTATCGTGTAAAACACACATTGATTCGGTTATATTTGTCCTCATAATAAACGACCCAAATAATTTTCATTATTGCAGCTTGCGATGTAGATAATCAAAGGATAAAAAATGAAAACATTGTTTACTAAGAACTTTTTGAGCTGACTCCTCGTAAAATAAAATATATTGATCACAGAAAAAAATATTCTATAACTCCATCGTAAAAGCTAATTCATTGTTCGTCTTGCTAAGAATCTACAAAACTTATTTTCTACATGTTTTTATTTATATATATTTTAGATTATGTTGTCATGATATTTTTTAATTAAACTGATTCCTTTAGTAATGAAAAGTCCAAAATATTAACATATTTTAATTCCAAATATTTTTGTTAAATATGACCAATATTCTTATATTATTGTGGAAATTAACTAGATCTATTACACTAACCGTAAACACGTATCATTCTTTATTATTGATCTTCAGATTTATGTTTTTAATATATTATGTGTATTTGTTTGTTTTCCTTGGTTCATCTAAACTTTAGGATTTTTACGAAGCCAATAACTTTAGTTCTCATTCAATTCTTGTGAAAAAAATATTAATTTTGGTTCCGTAATAGGTACGTTTCTTTTTAACTTCACTACTCCCTAATTTAGTTTTTCATAAGGTACAGTTTTAAGTATTCATGTAAATGTAGAATTTGCAATTGATATTTATAAGTAACTCACAGCATTTACAAAACGTGTCCAATACTCAAACAATCAACAGAGGTAAAAATGACAGAACATTGATAATTAAGAAGATACTATTGAAATTATCATTCTACTTGTGGTCTAATATTTTTCCTTTAATACTTCGTTGATTGTTTTGGCGCATTCAATAAAGACAACCACGATGTATTATTGTTAAAATATTTAAGTTGTAAAATGTTGTAGCTTGTTCGATGACAGTAAAAAACTATCTATATGATCGTGATATAATTCAATTTTTACAAGCTCGTATTATAGATGACTTGATCAGTTTTGTTTTTACTCTCTTATTCGCGTATACATATTTTACATTATTTTTTCAGTTTCAAAAACGCTACACTGCTAAGAATGAGATATAGATATTATGTCAAAAGAAACTTTCTATATTTTTATATTTGTTTATATTTGGTTAAAAGGATGTCATGCACACATTGTACATTAATTGTAAGATGGAGACAACACATGTGGGTTTGATGTCCTCTTAACTATAATATTACCTACTCTATCGATTATCGATAAATAAAAATTAAATAATATTGTTGAATACAGAAAGTTTTAATAAAATAATTTATATTGGTACCTAAACATCATTTAAAATCAAAGAGAAAACAATCAACATAAACCTATTAAGTTTTAAAGCCTTCAAGCATTAACAGGATTTTAGTTCCATAAACATATATTATGCGACGACCAATTAACAGGAACTGTTGTGATTCCCGATTTATGGATTAAGTAGATAAATCGTTATATCGTTATACCGTGTTAATAACAAAAAAAAAAAAAAAAATAAGGACTTTTAAAGTCGCTATATATCAGCTATAGTGTCATCTGTATTAGGCTATCAAATAGTATTTATTGGCTACATCCAAATATACATTTACTCTAAGTAAGTACGTTTATACATTTATTTACTTTCTTATAATCACTTAAATTTATTAACTCAGCGTTATTTTTCTTTGTTTTTCAAGTTAATTTATGTATTATGTTATTAATTACATACACCTATAACAAAATAAATTATAAACCAATTAGCCAATTGAAGCTATCAAATCATTCGGTTTCCTTTCAAATAAAGAAAAAATATAAAGTTACACCAAACAAAGTGTAATATGTCCCTATGACATTTAAAACAAATTAAATGTCAACAAACCTTATTTTTTGATAACTGATTTTTTGGTAAGGTAAATGTTAAGTATATGTAAGTATGTAGGTAGGTATCTATAAATAATTAGTATCTGCACTTGTACTATAATGATTTTGTTTTACCGAGTATTCAAATATATGTATACTAAACATTTTTCAAAGTAAGTTTCTGCATCTGTACTTGAATTCTTTTAAAAATTATATCTTATAAAACTGCTGGTAATGAACTTCGGTAACGGTCCTAATTATTACCTTCGCTCGAGCGTGGTACTTATATTTTTGATACTGCCTGGAGATATACGTATAATCAGAAAATGTATAAATAGTTACAGTTACAGATACATCATGGCAATTAATGATGTACGCCTACAGCTGATGATTGAGAAAAATCAAGTGTCTATTGACTCTCAGTTTTGAACAGCTTTTGGCAGTTGATTAAATGTAAATCAATTGACTGTTGACTTACAGTTTCGGTGAAAACACGACTTAGTGTTTGTCCTCCTTTAGCACCCAAAACGAATTTAGCAACTTACACAGATCCCAAGTTGCTTGAACTGCTAAAGGCACGGGTTACACGTGTCTGTAGAGACGATGGGTAGTCGTCGTCATCGTTTGACTGTTCAGTATTTTTATTTCCCCCGCAATGCGAAACATCAGTTTATTTATTTTATAATCCAATTTTGTTTTGTCAATAACGAAATATCGATTTTTTGTTGTTATTATTATTCGTTAAGCAAATGATGGTTTATTATTATTAATCATAACCCGAATTCATGTAATAAACTTTATGCACAATATTGCAGAGTTTTTTTCCACTTCTTCATTTTATACAAAAATAAACATATTATAAACTAATTTATTAAATTAATTACATAAATAAATATATTTCAAACTTCTAATATTTGAGTTTGTGCTACTACGGCAAATGAGACTATTGTTTTACGAAATAGTTTTGGATAATGGCAGGATTGCAAATCATCGATGTTCAAATGCCGCAATATTAAAAGAATGTCGTTTAAAGTTATTAAATACTTGATGCAAACTATTAATGGTTTGCATAAAGCCTCTACAATATTATGTGGCAATATGGTTGTGACTCGACTAAGTAATATGTTTTCTGAGACCTAATGACGTTTACCCCTTTATTAAAACTTTTGTAGACTGTTCAAAGAAACAATTTATTAAGAGTTTAACTTATGAAATTTGTTTCATCAAAGGATTCAATATATAACATTTTATGTATTTTTTGAGTTTTTTCAATAGGACCTCTAAAATCGAATCCATTATCTCCGGTCCGATTTGAATTGTTTGATAATATTGAGTTTAATGTCTACTTTGTTTGGGAAAATCTGAACCTTTAATATACTCAAACCCAGTTAATACGGTAGCTATTTAATATCCATTCGAAAACCAATGCACAAACATGCATATTTAGAATGAAAAATTTTCCAACTCAAACACATAGGAAAACATTCAATGTTAGTCATGTTAAAACCAACCAAGGTTTTCGATGAAAAATAAAATAATAATTACTAATATTATATGCATGTAGAGTAGTAGTTCCCAACCTTTAATGAGCGTTCCCTAAAATATTTAATTTAAGTTATCGCAACTATAAAAAATCATAGTTGCAAATCAAATTTTCAATTATAGGACCTATAAAACAATACAAATATATGTTAGTTTATCTTTTCACAAACATCTAAATAAAAAATAAATAAATAAAATAAGAGACTGATTAATACTCGTAACTGAAAATATTATTAAAATTAATACATTATGCATTTAAGATTTAACAAAGAACAATGCACTCAATTTAACTTCTTTGATGTTGAACACTTTCAACATTATCTAAAATGTTGGGATGAATATTCATTGAGAGTAAACCCGCATGCACATTATCGTTCAAGGATCTATGTGATTTCTATATTTTCAACTTTGATTTATTTACTACTGTTCTAACTGTAATTTTTCCAAGAACTCTTAAAGAAGAATTTTAAACGATTGGAAGTTTGGTTGATTCTTCGAGAAATTCACTTAGAGAAGAAAATGTATCAATTTTTAAACGAATCTATTTTTCTACTAAGTACCAACTTTAACCGTGGTCCGATTCTTCTTTTACATTTAAATATTAATTTATTTACAACTCATTTGATCGTTCAAAAATATTACTTAAGAAACCAACATTTCTCCCTTCATTGAATTTGTAATCCAATTAAAGTGGTTTTTTTTTATATTCTAGTTGGTTAGGAAAGGTAGGTATTTAATTATTTGTTTTTAAAATTATCCGTTAGAAGAGTAATAATGAGTACCTAGTGATTACTGACTAATGAACAAATCATACTGAATAGTATACGAACGTTAATAATAGCGTTTACGTGAAAAATTTTCCACATTTGAAAACACTGGTTTGGAAAACATTTGGATTTTTAAAATTTAATTTAACTGTCAATCATATTATGTGTTATTTGGTATTTACAATATATTATCTTCATACATAGATATATCCAAAAACTTTTTGACGATATTTAAATTGGATTTCGGTAACATAAAAACTATGGATTTTAATGGTAAATATAACTTTAGCCGGCACGATCCAATTTAACTCTCCAAAACTATGATTCATTTTGATTAATATTGTGATCGAAATTAACTTCAAGTTATAATTAAACCTAGATTAGTTAAATTACGAGTTAACTGGCTATTGGTAAAATAGCCCTTAATGTTATTCTCGTGTTCCATCCACTCGCCGTTTACCACTCAATGTCCATTATGGATAGGTAGGTACTATAGAGTAGGTACTTGTCTTTTATATTCAAGTCGAGAGACGCTTATTACTTATTTAAATAATAGAGGGATACGAGTTTGTATATAATATAGCTATCATACATTAATTATAGTCAATGCTGCTAACCTAACTATACATTTCTCGCTCAATTTATTTTATTTTTATTCATCTATAATATTAATTCAGGCATAATATATTACCTATATATACATATATAAATATGTGATAGAAATACCTAAGCTAAATACACGATTTTTTTCTATAAAATAGGTAAATAATTTTTAAAAAAACATTAGAAATTGTATGTTGAATTTAATATTCTAAATAAGTACCTAACTATTATAAACGTTTAACTTATGAAGGATTTCAACACGCACGCGTGAACCTTTTTTTCTAAGCACGCTAAAACTCCTCTGATCTTCACCTATAATGTAGATTAAAATATGTAAGTAGCGCACAGTATATCTCAAGTAATTGTGGTAAGAATCTAGAACCGTGCATTGCTATCTGCTGTCATGTTTATTACTCTGATTATTCGAGCAGACTTTACGCATATAGGTAGTGATAATGTCAAACTATCTCTTTTTTTATGATGAATCATAATGATATTATTAATTTATATAGGTATATAGGCACCCTGTTATTTTACTAAGTTGAGGCATGACAGTTCAAATGCTTCCTTTGCCCTCCATCCGCCCATTAACTCGGCCATGGCAGTATGGCACATAAGAATGTGCACACATGTTGAAACGACAGTTTGCTATCGTTAAATCCGAGCTATATTGTATGTTTATAAAAGAAAATGTTTATCTAGTTTATGTCTAGATGTTCGTGTACATTATGAGACGATACTGTTATAATTGCATAATCACCACTCGAGTATAATTGAATAAAAACGATTGATGTGCAATATGTATAATATGTTCAGAAATCATTTTCACACCTCTGCAGTTGGTCCCGCAGCGTGAAACGTGCTGCGGGTGACAATCAAGGTATTGATTACTGCACATTTCAATATTATATACTTATAGTGTCTGTTATTATTATGTATATTAGATTCGCGATATCTGCACGGCTGCAGACCATACAATAATATGCGTATGTATATTATAATGTAATATAATACGAGCTGTGTGCAAAATATCGTTCAACATCCGCTGCCGGCTCGTCTCGTTTGCAGTGTATTGGCTGGTTGCATTACAATAATAATATAATATCGGTAAACTCTGCAGTCAGATCGTATACACTCTACAATATACCTATTGTACAGGTTATGTATATACCTACGCATAATGTAGGAATGGTCCTGATGGTCAGGTTTAGATAGCCCTCGGGCGCACGACACCCTTACGCATCAAAATATGTATTCGTGATATTTTACGTTTCAGTGACCTGCAGCTCACTCACTCTCTCTCTCTCTCTCTCCCACACACATTGTCAATTTATATACCGTACGTATATCGTATATATATAGAATATAATATGTACTCGTTGGTCTGTACATATTATTATATTATTTAATAGCTGATCCTAGCGTTTATTCGTGACAAATACAAGAACCCATGGATTTGCGGCTTCTTAAACTCCGTTAAATGTTAACTGCACAGACTTTTAACATGGTTATATTGGTTGTTTTTAACAAATATAAATCACTAGTCTAAGTCATGTCAAATCATAATAAATAATAATAATAACAATTTTCTTGCTCAATCTATTGACGAACATTTTATTTTTTCATTTTAAATTTTTAATATTTGCATATAAAGGTTGTTTTAAAATTTTGATTTTACAATATCAATTTTTATTAATTATATAGCTCACCCCGCACGCCGTTTCCCGTAAAGTATTAAATTATACCAGTGGATTTACCCTGCCTCAAGCTCCGTTAAATTTTAACTACCCATATTTTTTAATTGCACATCCTTGGGTATTTAACATAGAATTATAGATACCTATTGTACCGAAATTCAGAACCATACGAGTGTGATAGACTTGACTTGGATCGTTTACATGCACACACGCACGCGTTGCCTTTAATTGATATAGATATTATTAAAATATATAGTCTCGACGAATTCCCATGCAGGGTCAATCCGGCCCAGGTTGTTATAAATCGATTGTCACCCCAGGCCCCCATTCGTATTTACGGATCCCGATTACCACTGTCGTTCCCTTTCTTAGATTTTACTCTTATTGTGATGCACAACTCTTTTCTAATTTCAGAAAGTTTGAAAACAATGTACGGGGTACGGGCCCTCAATTAATTTTGCACCCTGAACCGAAAATAACAAGTTCTACCTTGTCCACATGTATCTATGGGATATTTAAAAACAAACAATCATCAAATAAGATGTATACAACGCGATATGTGACCGATAGCACCTATGTCATTCCGGTATTATACGCTATAGAAAACTGTCGATATATTATTATCGTGACTGCGGTCGGCTAAGAGGGACGAAAATGAAACCCGTCCGTCGTCGTGAGGTAAAAAAAAATAACGCCGTCAACCATGGTTATGGGACAACAGAGCACGGAGGGTGTGTCCGGTAAAGACGGATAGTTATAGATGGACATACGGATAGTAATATCATTGTACCACAACTGCTGCGACGTCGAGACCGTAAATAAGGATTTATACTTTTATCTTGTGCGCGTCCGGAAATTGCAGTCCGCACATTATCCGCAGCAGATTCGGTTACGCTATTGTTTAAGATATCTTCTATGCCGTGATAATATATATTATTATTACTTTCACATATATTATAATATAATGTCCAACTATAGCGCCAAAATCCTGTCGTGCCGATGCGACTGAAAGTCTGAAACACCAATCATATAAAATCCTTGGTATGATAATATTACATACAAAAATATTATTTTTTTAATATTATATAGATTGTTACGATGGTCCGTTAAACTGAAATACGCTTTATTACCAAGTACAAACTCGTGTCGAATTATTTCATTTTTTTTATTTTCTATTTTATCCATTTCACTGTCGCTGTACGACTAGAACAGCTATTTTCCTTCCGACCAGTGTAGTAGCGTAAAGTACAATTTTTAAACATTTGGTCTTTATTTACAATGTTGATATATATGTAAGAGCGTGTCGGACGTGGGACGACATGACGTAAAACGGTTTCCATAAGGGTCTGAATATAATTCTCGGCGGACACGGACCTTTTGTTTACGCCATTTTCAGAGCCATCAACACGTTTTAATGCGAGACACAAAATATTATTTTACGGTTAACGGTTTTATAAGTAGAATCTTGTTTAGTTTTTTTTTATTTTTCGGAAATTTGATTACTCATATCTTATCGTGTTTACTGTTTATATTTCAGATACTGTTGTAGTGGCGGTTCGAGTTCCTCTATAGCGTGTCATTTTTTTTTATATTGTTCATAATATAGGTATATAATAATTAGCATTAGATGAACATGTGTTAATATTTACGGCCTACTGTGTTAAGTGTAACAAAAAAAAAATCTGTATATATATATACATTTACATATATTATTATTAATCTGATCGTTTTAAACGCAACCGTTTTAGTATTAAGTTACAGACACTGATATAAAATTCCATCCATGAAAATCGATATCGTGGCTACTGGCTCCCTACAGGGAATACTATATATACTACACAATATTACAATATATAATGTATATTATACATATTTAATATATTTTCTAAGCATCTAAGCACTTTTAAAACTAAAATATTATAATGCACGATCTTAGGGTATTTTTTATTTTGCAACGTCTTAAGGCAGTATAATGTACTTATATTCTATTTCGAATTATTCTCAACTTTGATCTAAACCATGATTGTGTACTTATAGCGTCTAAAGTTACATAAGCACCTACATTATATACATAATACATATTATCCTAAACTTCTTTTTATACATCGTATTTTTATATTCAATATATTTATTGTAACCATTTTTAAAAATACCTATTCTTCACATAATTATTTCCAGTATATCATATATAAGTGGAAAGGTATTTTTTAATATGACATTTTTACAAAATACACCCTTGCAGCAGGGTGGCATCAAATTTATATTTAAAGTTATGTTGCAGAAATAAAATATATTTAACCCAGACCCTTACACCATCCCTTCAGTTTTATTTACTAATAATTAATAATAACTAATTGGAAAATATATACCTCGTATGAGTATTAAGTGCCACCACTAAAAGTTTATATTCTTTCCATAATACTTGATTATTAATCAATTTATGTATTCAGGTTTGTAGCTACGGGATTCCAAGCTAGTTCGAAAAACTAAATTAACTTTGAGACAAATCGTTTATACTTCGTATTTATTGACCTAAGCAAATATGAGAATAATTAATAATTATAAACGTACGATTTATGTTTTATATATTTGTCCTTTAGTGAAGTTTAGTTTTAATAAATTAGCTATAAAAATTATAATGATTATAACTTTTATAGAAATTGTATACCTAATTCATTGTATCTATTATGCTATAAACAACTTATACATCATTAAATATTTTATAATGCATTTATTTTAACGAGAATTATAATAACTATTACATTTTGTATTTGGTTAATTTTCCGTTTCATTATCAATTTATTTAAAACTCTTAATCAAGTAGATAAAACGCACACACTTTTTTCCTCGTCAAGTAACATACATTTAAAAAAGTATTCAACACAAAAACCATCCATTAATTAAAAATAATTGAACTAGTTTATTTCATTATTAACATTAGATTGGACATTAGTTGTTCAATATTTATCAAATTCCAGAAATCTGATTTATAACTAAATTCACGTTCGTTGAATGGAGCCAGAAAGATTGAAAATTATCAATAAAATATCATATTATTTTAATGACTGGAATAAAAATTAATTATCGGTATTTAAATGTTGTAATGTATCAGATGCATTTAAAAAAACAATGGGATCAAATCTTGGTATATGTGTTTTTTTTTATGAATGACTAGATTTTTTCTTTAATATTATTATTATTATTATTAATTAATTAGGAACCTGTATATTTTTTTGTACCTAACAATATCGCGTGCAGCAAATAGCATGTTACAACTTTGTTGATCACTAAAAAAAAATATAAAATATTTATGTGTATTGCAATTTACGTTATTAGAGTTTTTTCCTTCGCTTTCCAAATTAGACGGGTAATTTGTAATTTTACGTAACACAATTAAGGCACCTGTATGGAAATATAATTTTCTTCGTTTTTACAAAACGTTTACTTACAGTTTAGCAAAATAAAAAGATATAGGTAATTGTAGACGATTTTTACCTTTTAGACTACCTTTATTTTAAAAATATTAACATCAATATTATGTTTTGTTAAATTAGTTATTTAAAACAGTTACAAAATATATAACCAAGATAATAAAAAAAAATATGTGGTCACTGACGGTTATCTCACAAACTAATTTTTGCATAAACATATAGAGTTGTATCACTATCGACTGTATCTATCTATATTAAGTTTACTTAACATGAAAGGATTGAAGTACCTACATGATAAATTTATCAAAAAAAAAACTTTTCAGTGAGCAAATGTACCTACTCGCCGCCGCCGTATATAGAGATTGGCGATTCGGTATATTGCTGGTAGTTGAGACACGTATACATGTAAAATGTATAGGTACCTACTATAAAACCAATAACTCAGCTGCTTCCACACTTCACTGAAAATCTAAAACGTTGTTGAATTATTAAAAATGTTGTTTTCTATACTCTTCTTCGCGTTTTTTTTATCTTATTTCTAATAAAAAAAAACTATCGATTGATCCTTACGTATTGCGTAAGTATATATATATATTTATAATTAAAATACGCATTTATTACATATTATACACTCGCAAATTTTACTCTATATTTTTTTTCGGATTGTTATTAATTTTATTCTGTATGCTATTGTAGCTTGCGTGCTTGTAATTTTTCAAAATTTGATCAACAACGCAGAGCTGAATCACCATTTGATACTTGATACTAGATAATTAAACTTTATAAAGCATATGACCTTTTCATTACTTAATAATGTATTGCCATCGGAGATAGTTTGACTTGTATAGTTATCAATCCGAAGCCGGGATGGCCAGGCTAACCTAATCCGGGTGGCCGTTTTTATTTTAAATTAAAACTAGTTATTACTATTTGCGTACGCATACTGCAATGATCTACATAAGTCGAATCAACTATCATACTAAAATTTGCCTACGCGCCATAATTATAGTTAATTACTATCACTACTATTATTACTCATCTATGTTATACAAAATCGACTATGATGGAGAATATGCAGGAGACTACATACCACCCAAGTTCGATAACTATCGCGTAGTATGTTTGCTGATGCTTATATCTATTCCGACAAGTTTATATTTTTCTACAGTGTGATTATTGACAATCCCTTTAAAAGAATGGATATATGATAATGTTATACTATTATACATTTGCACTGCATTATTGTAGTTACGTTATCGAATTGTACATTACCACAGTGAATCATATTATTAGGTATATTAGATATTTAGATTATACGAAGAACGCAATTGGTTTCGAAAACTGTCGCACTCGTCGATAGATGATGCTACGGACAACTAATGACACTGATTTCCCATTGAAAACCTAATATTATAGGTCGTGATTGGAATTTATTATTTATTCAACATTTTTCAATGAAAACGAATACATAACTATAGACGTATGAAAACCGTGCTCGTCCTGACATTTCCGTTCAATCTGGTCGGTTTATTCATCTTTTTTTTTTTTTTAAACGTAACCGACAATTCTCTCTGTCCTTACTATGTGATAATTACACTAAATTTATTTGGAGCCTCGGATGTGTATTTAAACGTACATTTTAATAAGCGTCTCACACTACGTATATATTCATAATTTATTGTTAACTATTATAATAGATACATGTAAGAAATATATTATGATTTATCATTAGTATGATTTGTTCTCGTCTTTTCGAATCGGTACGATAATATAAAAATAATACAGAATTATCGGTCACTGATGAGTGATGAGATTATTGTAGCAATATCGCAATTGCATTGTATTTATCATTTAACACCTAACTTGTCTACAGATATATGCAATTAAAAAAAAACCGTTACACTATACTTTACACCCATAATATGTTGTCCGGATATTAACTCGCCCTTGTATATATGACGTGAATTTTTTTTTTTAAAGTTGAAATCTGTTCACAGGAAGTGATTGACGAGTATTTAGAGAGGTCAAAACGTCGAGGATCGGACTACAAAGAAATCGACGCAAAATGTCTGCGATGGCGGCCACGTTCAGCAGCTCCCGCCCCGGCCGGGCCCACGTGAAATGTACCTGTTCGCAGTGAGTGGGTGTATAATATTATTAGTGTTATGATGCGTTGCTATAAATACCATTTTTTTAGAACAATTTATTTTTCCATTGTATAAACTATATTGTTTAAAACATGCATGTATGTGAAGAAGAAGAAAAATTAAACGATTGACGAATTGATATTCGCCAGATTATGTTTCACCGTTAGCCTCGACAATTAACATCGATATATTATAATATGGTAAAATACAGTTGTATAATGAAATATATTTGTCGTCTTTACTTCGAAAATAATAATCGATATAAGCAGTAGACATTTTATAAATTAAATTAAAATGTCGGTAAAGTTATTCGATGGGGTCGGATTTTTGGAGTGTATTCATTACTCATCAGTCATTAAGGCGATGGTGGTGTTCTCGGAAATTGGTACATACCTATACGCTTTCACCTAAACATAAAACAAATTAATAAACAAAGTCAGTGAGTTCTATCACGGTACGTTATAATGATGCAAACAATGTCTGCGGAGAAAAATGATTTTACTTGTACGTCAGATTATTAAATTTCATACTATACTAACTTCAGGTTCTCCATAAAGCCAGGATACTTCATTGTGTTTCCAAGAAAAATAAATTCGAAAAAAATGAGTTTGTAATTTAAATATAATATTCAACGTTTACCTAAATACATAATAATATGTTGCATTTACGCTTATGTTGATAGTTGTATCGTTTATGTGTGAGTAACCAGAAAAAAATAAACAATTGTTTAATGCGGTGTTGTGAAGTCACGTTTTACTAAACTTAATAACAACAAACTAACTTGATTTATATACTTGATTTTGTTCGTTTAATGGATGCGTCTAGCTGCAGTTTTTATTTGAATCTGCTGTGATGGATTGTTACAATGCATTTGAGCGCGTGTTTGTGTATTTATTTCAAAAATGTTAAGTTTTGTCACTTAACATTTTTTGTGAGGTAAATGCATTAATATTTGACAACGTTAGTTTGAAGTTATTTATCAAACTTATTTCGGTTGTATTCGTTTTTAAAATCAGGGCACTTTTTGGCTTAACGTTGAATAGTTCAAGCGCGGTTAATTTTTGCAGTTATTTAAAATGTAACTTTTTTCTTCCAACACTTAACCGTGCCAAATGTTTGTAGATATATCCCCAAAGTACACGATACGATAGCACTTCATCTGATTTGACCTTATGCTTGATTTATTCTTTTTGAATCATTTGGAAAACAGGATAATCCCATTTTTACCCATATAAATAATAATTAGGTAAGTACAAAAAAACTATATTTATAAAGGTAAAACCATTATTCCCTAAATTTCTGACTTTCAACACTGTAAACATTATGGCAAAGCGATTATTTTGTGAAAAAAGAAACTTGATATTAAAATTAAGAAAAGTTACTCGTATATACGATTCGCTATGCAGTATCGAATATAATAAAAAATGTAAAGCGTTAAAAAAAAAAAAAAACGTTATTTCCGAATCGATAATATAACTTATCTGGTTACGGGTACATGGTCATCTATGTGTTTTTTTAATATAATATAGGTATATTATATTGGTATTATAAAATATAAAATTAAATTATGTCGTGCGTGGTCCGTCCGACCATTATTGCCAGATGGGGGTGTGTAAATACATTTATAAAATCGTCTCCAAATCAAACATATAATATGCAATTATAATTTTACGCATCTTATAATAATAATAAACTCAAAACAATATTATAAATTAGATGAAAAAAATAGTACGAGAGAGTGGGTATTGCGTTGTGATCGGCCGTTATCGAAATACTGAAGGTTGAAGTTCGATCACATGCCCAATTTACGGGTCACGGTCGCGGTTTCCGTTTCTATACCGTGTTCGCGTTTTGCACATTATATGGGCACCGTGATTTTTCGCATAGCTTCTGTGATAGCTTTATAGTATGATAAAATGGGCAGAATACTTAATTGCGTCCCTCCTTATATTGTCATCGATGACAATATGAAATCAAACGTAGGTAGGTATTAATTTTCAGATAAAATGTTTGTGCACGACCTCATCATCCATGTTTTGAATTTAAAACATTTAACCTTCCTCACTACAGTATAGGTTAGTACGTCCACCTAAAATGTATAAAGTGAATTAGGTATAAAATAAAAGTATTTTTATTTCCGTGTATTAGGGAACAAGTATCGGAACTCAATTGAAAAAAAAAACCAAATACAATTTACTCGTCTTATTAAAAATAAACTCTATATTCTTACTCTATGTTCAATTAAAAACCAAAACACACTTACGTAATTATGCAGTTTATATACTTAAATATTGGTACGAGACAATAACGAGATTCCATGACACAATGTATTATATTTCGATTGAATAGAGAGCAGTGTAGAATAAGTACCCATATATATATATATATACGGCCTACGGCGGTCGGAATTGATATATATATATACTATTACTATATTACTATACGCAGTCCCGTAGATTATATATTATATAATCTACGGGACTACGCGGAAATGCGCATCAACTTCCGGGCCACTCTACGCACATAATAATAATAATAATAATATATGCATGCATAATTGTGCCCCAACTGCATCACTACGTCATCCCTCGAGGTTGGTCGGGGAGTCGGGGCTGCATAATATTATGTATATGCCGCGCGGGTGGGGGGGGGGGCGTTTTTGCGTTTGCGTTTTGACACTCGAGATTATAATTGCCGCGCGTGAATTGTGACGCGCGCACACAGGTCGCCTGCTATTATTATTATTTTCAAATTACACATCGCGCGGACGACTCGAGTGCACTCTCCGCGAAGTGAGGTATAGAGGGCGGCACTACTCGCGTTACGACGGCGCGGCGCGGGCTGCCTTTTGATTTTCAAGTCACATGTCGCGTTTTGCGGTACATAGGTTCACTATTCGCATGGGGGGGGGGGGGGGGGGGCGGAAACGAACGTCGTAGCAGCGGCACGGTGCATGCAGGGTCCGACGGACCGGAAATGGCGACGCTAGACGTCAAAAATCGACACCTGCGTTCCGTGTTTTATAATATACTTACGCGGGTTCGGAAAATCGGTCGTCGCCCCGATCACTTCATCATCGGGTGAAACGCGATTATCAGCAGTTAACCGACACCACTACGCGCGTGATATTTGATTCCGAACGCGGAACGCGACGCGAGGATGTTTATATGGACGGTTGTTCGGTGCGGTTATGAAAAGAAAATTGATTTTTTTCAACATTATTATTTCGGGTAGAACGATTGCTCACGAAATAGTCCCGCGAATGCCTTTGAATGGATTGGTAATTCAGTCTAAACGGCGTGCCTATACCTGTTATGAAAATATCACTTTTCGATCGACTTGGTAGATAGTCACTAGTCATTTCCTTGATCGTCGAAGGAAAATATCTACCGATGGATGACGGTCTAGACTCTAAGATGAAAAACAGACAGGGTCCGTTCTCGGATCGAAGTCGAACTATTATCGAATTCGCGACAAATACGCGCACACCGTTATATTCATTACATTATAAGAGTATATTTCTATTTCTATTATTATATATTTATTTATTTAATGAGTAAATGAAGTCTGACGTTGTCTATATTTTAACGACAAACATAGGTAATGTAATATTATATACACTTCAGAATTTGCTGAATATAAACCGAAACCTAATCTTACCTATATATTATGCGTATACCATTATTACCACTTGATGGCATTATATCATAACAATATAAAAAAATTTTTCGTTTCACTCATACCTATATATCGAAGTTGAAACTCTTCTTGTCCATGACCTCAGATGAAAATAATATATCCCATCACTGTTATCTTCGGCTGCATTCATTTGGCGCGATATGTTAACATAATAATATTATAATACTGTCATATATGCATAATATACTGCGTGCCACCCACTCAGTACATGTTTTTCGGTCACGATTTGCAGATGAATTATCGGCGCTTACGACCGCCCGATGTACTGCATTTTATATTATGCAAGTACGTACAATTTTAATGTAGCGATAAAAACGAAGTCTTATTATACTCTAAGTGTTTATCATTTGTGGAGGCAAAATCGAAACGATCAGTCTATAGTTCACCGTGTTGAAGTATATATTTATGTATAATAAGTATACATTATTTTGAATTACTCGTCTGAATTTTGATTTAGATGTACATCAACAATAAAAAAAAAAATCATCTGCTTAACAATTTAAAAGAAAAGTGGGGGTTTCATTAGAAAAAAAACTTTGTAGGACACTCCTTACGCATCATATTAGTATGAAATAAATGTTTTAAAAATTATGGTTTTTGAGCATACTTATACCAAAAAAGTTCTAAAAATCAGAATTTGAATATATGCATTATAGGATAATATGGTGGGGGGGGGGGTTAGCATACCGGACGAAATACCCTGAAGCATATTCACACATAAATACACATGTCTAAATTAGTTCACTGGCGTATCTACACCATACATCTAACCACCGCGGTTGTGACTGGCAATAAAGTATGCGCGAGTATAATACATAATATTATAGTATAACTAAAATGAATATGTTTGTCGCGGGTAATATCCGGAGAGAAAAAAATGTATATTAATCACTCGGGCGGAGTCGTATAATATAGCTATTATATGATAATACAATAGCTATATACTATGGTATTATATATAAATCACATTATCCGTCGTTTGGGTATACTTTTTTTTTAATCGGCATACCGCTTTTTAATGCTCCGGGTGTAACCGCGCGCGTTTTCCGTTCCGTCGTGCATCTCGTGTTCGGCTGCAAACGACACCATAGGAAAAACTTCCCTGTATATCCGCCGTGGCTGCCATAATTATTAAAACCCCGTACTCCCTGGCACAGATATTCATAACCGTGCACGCGTTCGGCGAACTGTAAACTATTTAGCCGCCGCCGCCGATCGAGTTGCGCGGCTCTCGTCCCGAAACGCGTGTTTTAATATGACCACTCACGCCTGACTCGACCGCTGATACAGATTATTAAAAGGCCTGCGACAGTGTTTTGGAAAAAAAAATCCTTAAATCGTTCTCAACCCTGCAGCAGTCTGTCGTGCATAAAATAATATTAAATAAAATAATAACACTTACTGCACGTGCGACCACCCAACGACGGTGCACGCGCTCTGGTTCCTGTATACTTTGATTATTATTCATTCGGATATTGTGTGCAAGCATCTCTGCTATCAAGATGAACTGAAACGCGTGCGGTACAGGACACCAATGAGCTGAGACAAATCAAAAACAATATAGGCATATGAGAGTAAAGACGAAAGACACAGCCATCCTGCAGACAGAGAATCGACACTGTTTCCATCATACACACTCATGTGATATGAATTTCGAGCCTCTGCATAAAAACTGTATGGAAAACGTCGCGATATCAAACATATTATGTTTGTAGAGGCGATCATTATTCACCGCAGACCTACCTGACAAATATCGTTTGACCATACGAAATACTTGCGAACGCATACAATGTAATCATATTAGGGTCAGATAGTCAAGAAGTAAAAAAATGGCACGAAGGAATTAATAATAAATATTAAGGACATCGGACTATGGATAATCGAATCAAAGACCAAATATATATGGTAACATCTAAACGAGAAGATCACGGGAACACCTCGGTCGATAGACAAATTTAAAAAGAATTTAGCAGTGATTGGAATACGAGATGGAAACATTAGCACAGAATAGGGATAGATGGAAGCCGGTTTATGTTGCAGTAATGGGACTTAATGACCTTTCAAGGGAGTAAGAATATCATCTTTGGCTGAGGTCCCGTGACCTGTCATGTCCGAAAAAAGATTGGTTTTTCGGATGTATTAACAAATTAAGGACTTCGTTGAACTCCGTTAAATGCATAAAATTCGTTTCAGATTAAAAATCAATTAATAAACAAAAATAAATCAGGTGAAAGAACCCTGCACGTTGTGTTGCCAAAAGTGTGACTTTTCCATCGCATCACATCGTATATTACAAGTCCCTCGAATAATATTCTAGATGGTTGTACACAACCGAGAATGCATACATAATATTTAGATCTTTTATTCCGTTGGTCTTATAATATTATTATAATTAATAGTAACACGCGCGTTGTAGTCGCGAATACACTTAAAAGAGAGGAATATTGTTATCGTGATATTATTATTATTGTTATCTCAAAAGCGGTCGCAAGGGTCCAATGCTATGTAGTTACCTAATACGAATTAAAGATTATATAAATCGAAACTCTAACTCATACGGCTACAGTCAGGTTAACAGGGTATAATAATTAACTCGATGTCAACGATTGCAGGTGATGGAGTGTGCGGTATGATATATTTATTGCGTCGTTGTCAGTAAGCCATATAATCGTAACAATATATCGTATCCAAGTGATGTATATACTGTACAATAACGATTTTTGTCTCGCGTATTCCTTGTATATACATAGTTCGTACACTGTTCGAACCGTATTATATACTTATGTATAAAAGGCAGAAGCAGTACTTTTATACGTATATAATATTATTATTTATATAATATTACTAGCAGACCCGTCGAACTCCGTTTCGCCACCAGATTCGTTTTAAGTAACGTTGTAATTTTTTTTGTTATATATTTGAAAAGGAAAATATTTATTTCATTTCACAACAGTAATAAATTCATTACAATTACCTACTAAAATGAAGTGTTATTTAATTGTTTCATTGTAGTGCTCTTTGGTAAACCACATTTTTTGTTTTTTTGTCTGTCGTTAACACAAACAAAGCGGATGGTTTCCCAACTCGTGAACACGCAACGTATAACTGTCCATGTGAAAAACAATGATTTTCCAAATTTATCCCGCAAACACTAAGCGATTGGCCTTGCGACTTATTAATTGTCATTGCGAACGCAAGGCGAACTGGGAATTGCAATCGTTTGAAGTCAAACGGAAGATCAGTCGGAATCATTGGTATTCGAGGAATACTACATTTTCACCTGCGTACTTTCCGTTAATAATGGTTGCCTCAATTAAATCGGCATAAGTCTCTTTACCGAAAGTCGAGTACCGTTGCAAAGTCACGGTGGATTCAAATTACGCAGTATCAAAATAACTGTACCACTTTCAGTTGCAAGTTATGTGGTGGAAATCCTGGTATCATAACTGTGTTGGTTATGTGTGTTGTATCTTTTACCTTGCAAGTCGGCATGAAGCCGCCTTCTCGAATGATATTAGCTCCAAAGGAAGTCATGCGAAGCAGTTTATTGTATTCAAGGATGTGTTTAAGAAAATGGCTTGAATCGGGATCACTTCCATCAAACAATGTTTTCAGTGGCTGTGGTGGTGTAAGTAAAGGATCCAGTTTGACTTTTCCATTTGCGCAGCACAATCCAACCGTTTCTCTTTTGAACTTTAACGCATTGCAATATCTGCATATAGTCGTCATTCGTCCAACATCAAAATTTTCATCATCACTGTAGTTCGCATTGGGATCATATTGGAATGCCAAGCGATTGTATGATGCCAATGATCTTCGTGTGCTCACGCGATGTCTCAATCGGTCATTTTCTCTTATTATATTTTGTCTTTCTTCTCTTAAGTTCCTTGAATAGACTTGTTGCTGGCTTGCATGTCTTGTGCGGCGGCCGATGTTCGAACGTCGTTCTCTAGGCATTTTGGACTATGGACAGAGTGTTGAATTTAACTTCAAATGCACGATCCACATAATTTACACTGAGCTTAAATGAAATTAACTGAGCAGAAAATGTCTCAATCGTCATTTTCTCTATTATTTTTGTCTTTCTTCTCTTAAGTTCCTTGAATAGACTTGTTGCTGGCTTGCATGTCTTGTGCGGCGGCCGATGTTCGAACGTCGTTCTCTAGCATTTTGGACTATGGACAGAGTGTTGAATTTAACTTCAAATGCACGATCCACATAATTTACACTGAGCTTAAATGAAATTAACTGAGCAGAGAATAATGACTATCTGTCAAACCACTTTATCACGCACCGTTGCTATTGGTTTGAAGTACATAAAAATAATATATAAAAGATATAATAGATGTATAATAGATGGCGCTGTATGTGAAAAACGATTTCAACACTTTTCTGTTGAATTTTTCCTGAATTTTCAAGAATTTTCTTTGCTATAAACCTCACGTAGCCCAAGACCTTTCAAACGAATGCAAAACCATGGAAATCGGTTGGTGCGTTCTGGAGTTATAGCGTCAGGGAGGAAAACCGGACTTATTTTTATATATTAGATAATTTTTTTTGTTATATATTTGAAAAGGAAAATATTTATTTCATTTCACAACAGTAATAAATTCATTACAATTACCTACTAAAATGAAGTGTTATTTAATTGTTTCATTGTAGTGCTCTTTGGTAAACCACATTTTTTGTTTTTTTGTCTGTCGTTAACACAAACAAAGCGGATGGTTTCCCAACTCGTGAACACGCAACGTATAACTGTCCATGTGAAAAACATGATTTTCCAAATTTATCCCGCAAACACTAAGCGATTGGCCTTGCGACTTATTAATTGTCATTGCGAACGCAAGGCGAACTGGAATTGCAATCGTTTGAAGTCAAACGGAAGATCAGTCGGAATCATTGGTATTCGAGGAATACATACATTTTCACCTGCGTACTTTCCGTTAATAATGGTTGCCTCAATTAAATTCGGCATAAGTCTCTTTACCGAAAGTCGAGTACCGTTGCAAAGTCGCGGTGGATTCAAATTACGCAGTATCAAAATAACTGTACCAACTTTCAGTTGCAAGTTATGTGGTGGAAATCCTGGTATCATAACTGTGTTGGTTATGTGTGTTGTATCTTTTACCTTGCAAGTCGGCATGAAGCCGCCTTCTCGAATGATATTAGCTCCAAAGGAAGTCATGCGAAAGCAGTTATTGTATTCAAGGATGTGTTTAAGAAAATGGCTTGAATCGGGATCACTTCCATCAAACAATGTTTTCAGTGGCTGTGGTGGTGTAAGTAAAGGATCCAGTTTGACTTTTCCATTTGCGCAGCACAATCCAACCGTTTTCTCCTTTGAACTTTAACGCATTGCAATATCTGCATATAGTCGTCATTCGTCCAACATCAAAATTTTCATCATCACTGTAGTTCGCAGTGGGATCATATTGGAATGCCAAGCGATTGTATGATGCCAATGATCTTCGTGTGCTCACGCGATGTCTCAATCGGTCATTTTCTCTTATTATATTTGTCTTTCTTCTCTTAAGTTCCTTGAATAGACTTGTTGCTGGCTTGCATGTCTTGTGCGGCGGCCGATGTTCGAACGTCGTTCTCTAGGCATTTTGGACTATGGACAGAGTGTTGAATTTAACTTCAAATGCACGATCCACATAATTTACACTGAGCTTAAATGAAATTAACTGAGCAGAAAATGTCTCAATCGGTCATTTTCTCTCTTATTATATTTTGTCTTTCTTCTCTTAAGTTCCTTGAATAGACTTGTTGCTGGCTTGCATGTCTTGTGCGGCGGCCGATGTTCGAACGTCGTTCTCTAGGCATTTTGGACTATGGACAGAGTGTTGAATTTAACTTCAAATGCACGATCCACATAATTTACACTGAGCTTAAATGAAATTAACTGAGCAGAGAATAATGACTATCTGTCAAAACTTTTATCACGCACCGTTGCTATTGGTTTGAAGTACATAAAAATAATATATAAAAGATATAATAGATGTATAATAGATGGCGCTGTATGTGAAAAACGATTTCAACACTTTTCTGTTGAATTTTTCCTGAATTTTCAGAATTTTCTTTGCTATAAACCTCACGTAGCCCAAGACCTTTCAAACGAATGCAAAACCATGGAAATCGGTTGGTGCGTTCTGGAGTTATAGCGTCAGGGAGAAAACCGGACTTATTTTTATATATTAGATAATTTTTTTTGTTATATATTTGAAAAGGAAAATATTTATTTCATTTCACAACAGTAATAAATTCATTACAATTACCTACTAAAATGAAGTGTTATTTAATTGTTTCATTGTAGTGCTCTTTGGTAAACCACATTTTTTGTTTTTTTGTCTGTCGTTAACACAAACAAAGCGGATGGTTTCCCAACTCGTGAACACGCAACGTATAACTGTCCATGTGAAAAACAATGATTTTCCAAATTTATCCCGCAAACACTAAGCGATTGGCCTTGCGACTTATTAATTGTCATTGCGAACGCAAGGCGAACTGGGAATTGCAATCGTTTGAAGTCAAACGGAAGATCAGTCGGAATCATTGGTATTCGAGGAATACATACATTTTCACCTGCGTACTTTCCGTTAATAATGGTTGCCTCAATTAAATTCGGCATAAGTCTCTTTACCGAAAGTCGAGTACCGTTGCAAAGTCGCGGTGGATTCAAATTACGCAGTATAAAATAACTGTATCCAACTTCAGTTGCAAGTTATGTGGTGGAAATCCTGGTATCATAACTGTGTTGGTTATGTGTGTTGTAATCTTTTACCGTTGCAAGTCGGCATGAAGCCGCCTTCTCGAATGATATTAGCTCCAAAGGAAGTCATGCGAAGCATTTATTGTATTCAAGGATGTGTTAAGAAAATGGCTTGAATCGGGATCACTTCCATCAACAATGTTTTCAGTGGCTGTGGTGGTGTAAGTAAAGGATCCAGTTTGACTTTTCCATTTGCGCAGCACAATCCAACCGTTTCTCTTTTGAACTTTACGCATTGCAATATCTGCATATAGTCGTCATTCGTCCACATCAAAATTTTCATCATCACTGGAGTTCGCAGTGGGATCATATTGGAATGCCAAGCGATTGTATGATGCCAATGATCTTCGTGTGCTCACGCGATGTCTCAATCGGTCATTTTCTCTTATTATATTTTGTCTTTCTTCTCTTAAGTTCCTTGAATAGACTTGTTGCTGGCTTGCATGTCTTGTGCGGCGGCCGATGTTCGAACGTCGTTCTCTAGGCATTTTGGACTATGGACAGAGTGTTGAATTTACTTCAAATGCACGATCCACATAATTTACACTGAGCTTAAATGAAATTAACTGAGCAGAAAATGTCTCAATCGGTCATTTTCTCTTATTATATTTTGTCTTTCTTCTCTTAAGTTCCTTGAATAGACTTGTTGCTGGCTTGCATATCTTGTGCGGCGGCCGATGTTCGAACGTCGTTCTCTAGGCATTTTGGACTATGGACAGAGTGTTGAATTTAACTTCAAATGCACGATCCAATAATTTACACTGAGCTTAAATGAAATTAACTGAGCAGAGAATAATGACTATCTGTCAAACACTTTATCACACGCACCGTTGCTATTGGTTTGAAGTACATAAAAATAATATATAAAAGATATAATAGATGTATAATAGATGGCGCTGTATGTGAAAAACGATTTCAACACTTTTCTGTTGAATTTTTCCTGAATTTTCAAGAATTTTCTTTGCTATAAACCTCACGTAAGCCCAGACCTTTTCAAACGAATGCAAAACCATGGAAATCGTTGTGCGTTCTGGAGTTATAGCGTCAGGGAGGAAAACCGGACTTATTTTTATATATTAGATATTATGTCATATGAGAAACGTTTGTTTGCTCTTTCGACCTACACTCGCGCATCCGATACACGGTTTATACCGGCAAAACACACATTCGTTTCGCGTCGACCGTCGAGTGCAGTCGTGCGTGTACACATTTATACGTCATATATATATATATATAGTATATAGATAGTACAATGGTACATAATATTATTATTATAGTTTTATAAACGTATATATTATATTATATTAGACAGTAAAATATTAATTTATATATATATATATATCCATATAACTGATTGCCATACACACACACACACATAATAATATAATACTATTATGCCGCAGCTCCTTTCTGTCGTGTCCTTTGATTATGTATAAGGGAGACCGCCGTGTCGTCGTCGCGAGGGCATTAAACATTTGATTAGCTCGTCGCAATACGCAATATAAAAGAGAGACGACGACGAAGTCTCTGCGATTGATATCGTCGTCGTCGTCTTCTTCGCTACAGTCGCGTGCACAATGCACATGCACATAATATTATATTACACCTATATAGTGACGGGGGGTGTACAGTGTGCTACCGTGCGACGGTGTATGGGCACTTCTGTTATACGGCATAATGGGTTGGTATACCGGTGGTAGTAGTGGTATATACCTACTAAACGTATATATATTATTATCATATGCGCACCTATAGACGGATGCGGTTTTTAATACGGATTGTGCGCCACAACATTATATTCCTTTATTTTAATCATCGGTCCGTTGTACTCGGTTAGTTAGTCGATCCGAGTCCTTTTATATAATAATATTATATGCCCTGCACGAAAATTGATTACACTCGTTTGATGTGCGTATATTTGCGTGCGAATTTATCAAAAACTCTGAAACGCGTTTACCCATAGGTATTTCATTATGCACGAAATATAACTTATAAATACTAAATAATATATCGCGGCAACATGGTCGTCGTCCAAGGAAAATAAATTCTAATAATTTTTTTTCCGATTGAGTATCATTGAGACTCGGCTGAAATAACGTGACGAGCGTAATTATTATTTCGGTATGTATGTTCATCGTGTAAAAGAACCCGAAAACGATAGGTACGATGCGCGTAATTATACCTAATTATAAAAATTAAAAAACGCGTATATTATACCAGATACTACCATAAATGATTTGTACAAATCCCCTGATTTTTGATGAAAAAAATAAACGGAATCCTTTAAACGTTAATCATTAAACAAAAATATGTAAGATTGTTTTGCTTCAACAAATCTGTTGGTAATACTCTCTACATTTAAATTACTGTCGTTTTTTTTATTAGATCTATAGAAATAAATACATTTGAAACAATCGCCTTGGCTAAGAAGAGGTGTAATTGCGATATACACATAGATGTCGTCCGCAACCGATTGAGCTCAAACTTTTGCCAGGCTCTGTTGTCAACAATCCGTTCTTATTAACATTAAAGTTTTATATTCTTGGGTTTTATTTTTATCGTCTCTTAAACTTATATTAATTAAATTATAAGGCCAGCCTAAAGGCGCACCTATTATTTGAAAAAAGTGCATTATACTTTTTATCTCATACAATTTATACTACATTTCATGAGACAGCAAACAATTGTTTTTTGAACGTTGTTACATTATATACGTAATTACCTTTAACCCATTACCTTTTCCGTTTAATATTTTAAACAAAATTATGAATTCATGGTCTTTGTAGGTGTGCTACTGTCGGCAAATGTAAAACGTTCTTCGTCAAACAACTCATTAGGTTGGTTTTAATTGAATTTTGAATTTTAATATAAATATTGAATATATATTACCTACCTGTAAATATATGAAAAAAAAATTTGAAATGAGTTTTTTACTAGCGGCTAATCTCTGAGACTACTGGACCGATTTTAATAAAAAGTTATATCAATAGATTCCTTGAGACTCTGTGGGTGTTTAAGCTTCTACTTCGACCCCTGTCATAGTGTGGCTCACTCACGAATATCGTTTTGGCGTTCGAAAATAGAGTTATTTTTAGGGTTGCCATTGGTTACAGGTATAAAATTTAAAAAAAATAATAGGCATATATCCTAGGACTAGGACTATCCGACCCATGCATTTCTATGGGATTTTTTTAAATAAAAGAAAATAATATTTCATTTATTATTCGTTGTTCAAATGTATGAAAAAAAAGTCAATGACCGTATATGTCTGCATAGGTTTTAGACTAAAAAATGACTCAACCGATTTTGACGAAAGTTTTCGATATTGTTCTTAGAAATATCAGGAAAGTTTAGAGAGTATAGTTTGATCCACGTTCGAAAATATACCAGCGCTATATCCAATCCGCCAAAGGCGAATTGCTCATCTCGATCGATGCTGATTTTCCAGTGAACTGAGGTAGGTACACTAAACCCGAGATACACTGTGATATAGTGCCGTATTTTATGTTTGTTGATTTTTTGTGTCCGGGTGAAGTCGGGTTATGCGGCCAGTGTTATATAATATGTATACACTTTAACGTCATGTCCGTGTGCTTTGTTTAGAAACAGTAAGTTGATATTTGAAAAACATTGAACTTTACTGTTAGTTTATGGTGTTATTTTTGTAGTATATTTATTATTTTTAATTTATGAATACTATACCTTTATTATTTTAAATATAATCATAAACAATCGTTTTGTGATTCAAATAACTAAAAATGAACATTAATATCATTCAAAACGAAAAATACCTTGAAACAAAACATAAAATGTACCTAGACATAACATTTTTATGAGAACATGTTATGTATACAATTCAAAACATGCAAATTAAGGAAACTATACATTGAATATTATATTTATAAATATCCTAATTCAATTCACTTGACAATATTTTTTTCTGTAATTTCTTGATGTGAACCCATTCATTTAATGTAATTTGTGTTTCTTTTCAAGTTAAGATGTTTCATAATTTCAGTCAGTCCTGGTAATTTTCTTTATCGTATTGAAGCATACACAAATATGTTTTCTTTTACCTATAACATTAAACCATTACGTATAAACGATAAGTACACCGTATTTGAACTTTTATATAAACAAAATCATGTAAAACAAATTTAATTAATTTAAAATAAACACATAATGTTTTCTTTGCCTTTAACATTTTATGGGTTAGATATTTTATATTTCGAACTGATCTTCAATATTAAACGCGTATTACCTATTATTAAATAAAATCTAATTATGTTAAATCTCGAGTAGTTGAACTACCACAAAAGAAAATCTCCATTAAATACGAGCCTTGAATAAATAGTATTCCTTTGACTGACGATGTTCTTAATTTGTAAATAATTTATTTATTTATAAATATTTAATGCATATTTTCACTAAAATTAATATTTGATTCTTTGCCTCGTTTAAAATAATTATATAAAGGTGGATAAGCCCTTATCGTTTGCAGTATAATTATCAATGATCCATGCACAGATTCAGCCAAAAATCTGCAGAGATATTAATATTATAGATACTATACCTATATCAAATATTAATTCGTAAATTGTATGAATATTAATGACAATCTCAGTTATCAATTATAATTTGTTTGAACGTCTATTGTATAATCGGTGTCTGCAGTTTAAAAATAACATTCTATATTGTGAACATAAAAAATGTACATATGCAATAATAGTATAGTATAATATATACTGCAGGTCAACGTTTGCTATAATTGGCGTCTAGTGTTTAATTAAATTTGAATATTGGATTTTTTGTTCCGACCTGTTTATAATTATGAATGTTAAATAACTTTCTCATCGAACGAATAGATGTAATATTTTATTTATTTAGAACGAATGTTTTTTATCTCGTTAGCGATCGGTTAAAATTTAGAATGAAACGAATCAAAAATGTCTCCTTAACTACTCGTTTAGCTCGCGGCACAGCTGCATTTGTCCCATTCGCTTCGCCCTCCAGTTGGCCCTGTCTCAGTTCTACGTCTACAGACACCGTTGTACATAATGTAATATTTAATAGTACGCCGGTGGTTGTATCGTTATGTCAAAATAATCGATTAAGACTCGACGCACATCAGCTATAATATGGACTAATGTCCTAATAAATTCAAATTTTTTATCATTATACAATGACTTTAACTGCTAATGATCGTTGCCGATATGCCATATAGGTATGAGCATGTATTTATTAACGCGCAAGTTGATTTAAGCACAGACACGATTGGTTGTTACAAAATGTATTACCTTACTGTTAATAATAGTGGAGAGACGAGCGATGTTAAAGCCCTACGAGGTAAATCGGCACTCGTCCTGAAAAACGGATACATGTAGGATTGGCGTCGATGTTGTAAACGAACACAATATTATAATTTATGTTGTACATAGGATTTGTTTACGATGGATTAACACCAAATCTACAGACATTTACTAGGTATGAAATTGAAGCTATTGGTGCCTTCGTGCAGTGTATACAATGTGATGTACCGAGAGTGCTCACCTCCTATTTTTTCTTCTTTAAAATTTGATTTTTTGGAATTTTTAAATATATTTAACTATTATTTTTTTTAATTCTTAAGATTTTCTTTACTGACTACTTAAGGAATGTCCTATGTTAATACAATTTTCTGGTTTTTTTTAGATTCTGAGCGAAGCGATGAATGTATTGATTTTACAATGATGTGTGTTTTTTTTTTATTTTTTTTTTTTTTTTGTCTGTCATCACCTTTTAGGACAGTAAAAGTGCTTGGATTTTCTTTAACAGTAACTTTTCTGATAGGAAATGAATCTAGTTGGTACTTTGGGGGGTCAAAAGGGGAATCAAATTTTTCTTTTTAAATCTAAGATTTGAAAATTTAATACAAGAAAGTCAAATTAAATTTTTATGAGCGTTTGAAATTTATATTTTTACAACATTTGATATTCCCTCGATTTCTCATGTAACGATTTTCTTATTTTGTTCTAATTAAAAAACGTATGACTGTAGATACTTGAAAATTTCACTGAATGTTTATATTAGCATTTTCTATACACGATAAAATTTTGAAAATATTTTAATTTGTTTTGAGCTGTTTGCGGACATTGACAGTTTTCAATTTTTTTAGTTTTTTTTTCTATAAATATCAATAATATTTTAATTGATGAGTAAAAAAGCGTGAAAATTTAATGCAAGGTTCCTGATATATAGTTACAATATCAATCAAAAAATATTAAAAATACATAGGCACAATTTTTTTTTATAAGCATTTAAAGTTCAAATTTTGACAAAATGTATCAAATTTATAATTTAATAATTATTTTGTAGTTAAAAATTTATAAAATGTTCAACTTTTATAGCTAAGGATTGAAAATTTAAAACAAGGTTCCACGTAAATAGGTTATATATAAATTACTTTATTCACAATAATATCATCAAATATACTTGGTAATATCATAGGCCGACTGACTGTTTTCGCTCAGAATCGTTTTTCTTATACATTATATTATATCATTGAATTCAAATTCAACACCATCCATTATAGTGACGCACTTGTAACCTACTGTACAGCAGAGCGACATCCACTTACCCCCCTTTTTTAAATTAAAAACCTCCCCACTCTTTTTCTACTGTATATTATTTAAAAGATAATTTTTCTGAACATTTTGGCGTAACAGAATCCGTATGAGTAGTTTTTAAGCTATTTAACTTTGTGGGGTAGGTTAGTATAAAATATCTCAAGAATTTTAAAATGTAGTCTGTAAGTATATTTTCTAAAATCAGAATTTGAATAAATTTATTATTAAAGGATAAATTGGGATATGCGTGCTTAGTGGATATAGTTATGAGAAACATTTATTTTTCCAACACTGCTTTAACTTTAGCTTTAGCTCTTTCAGTAACTCTTTGTGGTTTCTACTACAGAATGACATTTTTGTACTGTACGTAAAGTACAAAATTGGACGAGAAATACTTTTTATGATAGATACCTATAAATTGTTCAAAATATAGTATGTTAAACTTCATAATTCTCTGCTGATAGAAGGAAAAAATAAACGAGTTTGGACTTAAGTACCTACATAGTAAAATATAATTGTTAGACATTATAGAGTTTTTTTAATTGTAATATCAATTCACTGTAGATAAAAAAACTCTTTTTGTTAAGTTTGCATTAAGTACTATATTATGTTACAATACTTAAAGTTTTAATTTGTAAACTATTTAAGTTTTTAACAAGTTTGTTAGCTTAATTTATTATTACAATTTAATACCTATTTACAGTAATGGGACATAGGTATAATTAACGTACAGTGAACAATTTGTTATACCCCTCCCCCTTTTTTAAAAAAAAATTCCATAGACATCTTTAGATAATTAGTGCACTAAGTAACTTTTGGGTGCACCCTGCGACTATCTACACATTTTTATTCAATTCGATAATTGAATGATAATAACTTGTACCTAATTCAAATCTTTCTTTACACAATAATCACTAAATTGGTTATTAAAATTTTGTAAAATGTACAATTAATCCAAATGTGTCTTGGGATTATACATATTTTGTATATAAATTTAATTTTTATTTCGTATAGTAAATAACAACAATAATATATTCTGTATTTTAAATTTAAATATACATTAAAACTCAAATTGGATTCTAAGAACAATAAAACAAAAAATGGCAGTAATGACCTAATTTGTACAATATGTACATCGTTTTCATTGGCAGGGATTATTATATAATGTTATGTTTATTAATATAATATAAATAATATATAATGTAACTATGATTATAAAATATTATGTTGTATATATTTTATGAGCAAACTACGTATTCAAATAATTATTATGGGCATATTGTCGCATATTACATCTTAGCGGTGATCATCGTGACCAAGCACATATTTTTTATTTTTCAACGTGTATCCGGCCGAAACAGAGGTCACGTCAATCAACACTGTATTCTTTATTGGGATAATTTAAGAGCAAATGGGTTACTTATTATAGTCGTCTCGGTATTTTATTCTATTCGAGTTTTTAATTCGCATATACTGTCGTAAGTATAAGCTGACATAACGACGAAAACGTTAGTTTCAGACGGTCGTACATAATATCATACGCATAAATATTTGCTGCAGTGTCGGTAATAGGAAAGATTTTCGAAACTCGGGACCGTCTCCTTTTATATAATATAAAAAAAGTTCATCGGATTCTGTTTGGACGGGTTTTTTATTTTCAAGAACGCCGGCGAAAGTTTTCGTATCATTTTTATTTAGATGACATCTAATCATTATTAGTTTCAAATGTATTTTTTATTTATGATCGATTCCGATTAAAAAACTATTATAAATCTACCTTAATAATACCTATACTACTGTATACTTCATACGTACACCATTGACTATTGATCGGAAATAACATGCTATAATGTGTCATTCAATGTCCTAGCCCACAATAGGAATCTGAGTCGAACACTACAGACGCACACGGCGCGGCGGTTAGTTTAAAACCACCGATCTGTCACTTTTTAATAGATCATTTTCACTGTGGTAACTGCCACCCGGGGATGTCTGATTCAAAAGCATGAACCTTTATTGTATATTTTCGTTTTAAAAGTCAACCCTATATACGTTACGTGAGGTCAACCCGCTTACGAATATACGATACGTCAAAGAAACAAAACTGTTATGTATAATATTATGTTGGACATTTTAATATTTTATTCTGGCTAAGGTAAAGCTACTCTGTTTGATATTTTTCGTTTAATTTATTTAAAAATTATATATTAATATTGTAATATATCGGACACCGATAGTTGACGTTTGACTCTGGTCTTTTGATTTGATTTTTATTTATAGATTCTTTCAACTATTATATACTTACTTAAGTGCATGTTATTAGCAGGCATCAGCAAACCATTAAATAGTATACATTAACTAGTACACACAGGATTTTTTTCGTTGGTGATTGTGTTGATAATAATTTTCCTGAAATTACTAGCAATACTAGTGAAGAAATAATGTAATTTTCATGTAGGAAGACATTTTGGGAATTGTGACCTCTTAAACTCTTTCATGTATTTCAAAGGTCTCAAACTAATGTCCCGTAAACCCTTTTAGTGTGCCCAGAAATAAACATTTATTTCTTCAAACATTTTTAAATAAAAATAAATAAAAAATAAAAAATAAATTTTGTTATTTAGGATTTTGTAGGTAGTAAGATGAGAAAAAAATACGTTTTGCTCGCGAACTTTTGACGTTTATAGCCCGTAAGTAATTTGATTTTGATACCACTGCAGTGCATTATACTGTATATCTGTTGTAAAAAAGGTATTCAATATTTTCAAATATTCCTGACCAATTCAATGAATGTAATGAAAGTAAAAAAATATTCGGAAATATCATAACGTGAGGGAACAGATTGTTTTAGCTCATGCAGCTTTGATAATACTATTTAATCATTTAATTCACCGTTCTATTTAATTTTAAGTTATTCAAATTATTACCTAAGTATTAAATTTTATATTTAATCAACTGCTATACTAAACCTAAGTACTATTTAAAAATTGATTATTATACGTGTAAACTTTATTTATTTAAGGTGTATAATTAAATCTAAAAATATTCAAATTTACCTTAAAAATGTAGAACCTCTAAAAATACGTATAAGTGCGATTTTAAATTAAATTATAACATATAATATGTATATAGGTAATAAGAACGCAACCGCCGAAAAACGATGACGTTTACGACATTATCTCTCCTTTGCCTGTAATCGCCGTTCCGATTGCATAACTACACTAATGAGTAATGAATAATAAAAATCCGTATTGGACTTATCGGCCAATTCTTCCTCAGCCTAATTTATTACCTGATTAAAATTTGTATAGTCACAACGAAAGTTATTGTCTTTGTCTTTTGTTCCAACGGTCGTCGATAACACACTTACTTTTGGTGTTTTTACAATTTTCACTGAACAATGAATGTTTTTATTTATAATTTTACCAATTTGTCTATCACCCACTATAGACGAATCCCTGCTCAGATGGCATGGCATAGGTAACTATAAAAATACACGTTTCTTGTTAATATTATAGTGCTTAAGCCAATATAATATATGTCTTCTTTTGAATATGTATTATTATTATTATTATTATTTATCACGAATTATTATTCTGTTTATCGGATGTGGTTCTGTACTGATCTTATTTATTATTTTTACTGTCCTATTTTTGTCTATGATGTGAAATCCATGTTATATTGTCGAATAATTTGATTATTATTATTATTACGATATTGCGGTCAAAAGTTTTACGACCAAAGCGACCTTTTTCCGGCCCACGTAAATTTAAATCAAATTATTTTATTTATTATTTTCCCTTTCCATTTACCAATTTCTGATGTGTCATGTATATACATATATATATATATAGCAATGTAGTTATGTTTAGAACAAAGATCTTGTCTACGGAGATAATGAAAAAACTCCTAAGTTCCGATGCTGAATGGTGCTATGAACTACTTAGGTTAGTTGTACATGAAAATCCGACGACAGTAACATAGAACTTTACATTCGTAAATCGTTATAAATCGTTTTTGGAATTAGGTACAAAGATACAATGTTAGTATAAATGTTTAGTTAATAAATATTTAGCTTTCCTGTTCATGGTGTTTTGTTGAAGTCGCTAGAAATTATTATCTCTTGGCCGAGGTTTAAAGATAGTCCAAACCTGTGAACTGCAGCGACAAACTGGACGAACTCAAATTAACCATCAACAAAATTATGATGACTGTGGTGACTTAGTTCAAACGAGCGTGTGCTTGAACCCACTAAATTGTTGGTACATTAAAAAATTTCTAAAGGATACTGGTGAAACGCGTATTTATTTACCAAACGTTTTTAATAAAATGTGCATAGCCTGTACTCGTAAAGGCTGTGCGTGATGAATCTTAAGACTTTCTAATATGTTTTATTGTGGTTTTGACATCCGATGTTTTGTATCGAACACAGAGTTCGTCATATGTGGTATCTACCTCCTATATACTATTGACGTTTCTCTGTATTTGTACGTATAATAGGTTATAGATAGGTACTAACTATAAGTTATCGATTTGACAAATAATTATATTCCGTGCTAATAAAAACAATAAATAATCGTATCCATAATATGATTTTATAGACGCCACGTGGCTTTATGTTGTCAATCGTTTAATTTATGATCAGCAAAAAATCAGTTAACAAGTTTCTATTTAGCAAAAATAAAAACAAAGACCCTATTACGTATCCCTAAACTTATCCTACATTAAAATGTCCGCTTGACTTAATCCTGGCGTATATATATAATTATATTTTGTGTGCACTCATGTGGATGTACTTATAAGTGTAAAATATATGTATATATAGTAATATTTTTATTTTCTCATTTTTCCAGAAACAACGCTTAAACACTCGCCGCCGTGTTCCAGTATTGTTCCCGGAAACAAGCGATTGATCCGGTAGCAAACCAATCGGTTCGTTGACGTTCGGAGAGGCAATTAGGTTTTCCGGGCGGAAAAATCAATTTGGACTCCTCTTAATTTTGTTATTATTATTTTACCTATTCCCGAAGGAAGATGTAGCGGCGTCGTCACAATGAATAGTTAAGCCGATATCGTCGTTATTGGCATCGAACCCAATAAGCGCGTCCCCTCGACCGGGGGCTGTTAACGTGCGATAAAATTGCACGCGTTTTTCACAATTACAAAATGTGATAACGACCGAGCAAGAAAAGCGGCGGATGTCGCCCCAATGGGTCAGGTCTCGTATACGGAACGACGACGACGGTGTGAGCCAAACGAGAATGCATTTATTTTGTATTAATAATAATCTACTTCGTTCTCGGGGCGACGTTCCACCTTTCTGCTCGCCATCGAAAAGTGCGCGCCGTTCATAATCCGACGTTATGTTTCTCCCTGGTCTCGTTAATCGATTAGGATTTTGGTTGTTTTTTTTTTTCTTTTTTTTTTTCATCGTCCCGATAATAAAAACCTAAGGCCTTTTGTTTTTTTTCCGTTTTTAAATCGCATACGGTAGCAGCATAATATTACACTGTGCGCACCTATTATAAACGTGTCGATTTACATATTATAATATTATACGCTGACTCGTACACGCTCCACCCACACCTATACACATTACCGTAATAATAATATAGATAGGGGCACGGTATACGTCCACCCACCCCTGCGCAGTGTTTTCGCTAAGCCCTTAAAACTCGTACGATTACATACACACGCGCATAATATACGTAAAATATATAATATATTATAAGGTTAGCCTATACCTATACCGCGTGATATTATTGTAACTGTGTCCATCTACATTTCGACCGCAGCCCTAGTAAGTATAATGGTTTACCCTCAACCACCCCCATCGCCATTTTCACCACCACTGTATCGTGTACATAAGTACTACCCGTGAACTCGGTGTAGAGAAATATTTTGTTCAAATCGTTTGGTCGCAGCTCAGAAATACATTTTTTTTTTTTTTACTGTTAATATCATCGACCATAATTACTATATGTTATTGTAATATTCATCTCTCTCTCTCATTTTTTTTTTTTTTTGTTATTTACTTACATTTAGAACCATTAGTGATAAGTAAATGGGGTTTTTTTATTATTATTATTATTATTATTTAAATCTGTTTACTTTTTTTTAAGGGTCAAATACAATGGTTATTAAAACCGACAAAATGTATATATTATTTATAAGTATAAGAAATGGTTCACGCTTGTCGAATTACTTGGGTGTAAAACGAGAAACTCCTCGCTGCAAACCGAACATAATTTTATTCCCATAAGTTTATAAGAATAAAAGCTAACAAACAAAATGTATAGACATTACTGTAATAAGATATTCGTACAATTATGTTTATTTCTTAACATCTACCTGTGTTTTATTATTTTACTTATGCAAATATTTTGTTTGTTAATTTTTACTTGTACATAAAATAATTTTTTTTAAATATCATGACCTACATTATCGATGTGTTATTAATAAATCTATATATTTTTTTGAAATAAAATCGTATTTATTTTCAGCAAACGATCATCGTCCGGTAAAGCAATAGTGATTGAATAAACTAAACGCATCGATATTTTAGTTAATGTCACGCGTAGTTATTCAGGTTTCAGAAGTACTTACACATTAGGTATCATTTGTTAACATTTTTTGTTGATCCCCAAACAAGTTGCAGGGGTGGGTCCTATATAATATCACGACCGGAAAAATCAGGGACCCGATATTATAGTCAGGGACACAGTGGGTAAGTGTTGCTTCTATTCAAAAGCATATATTATACTATTTGGACTGCACAATAAAGTTTCCGTCGTGGTTGCCCACGTGGAACACCGATTTCTTGGAAGTCAGGCTGACTTTACTTTATCCCGGTAGTAAACTTTTGAAATTTCTGTGAAATGATAATACAAAATAATAATATTATTATTATAATTTATAATATTATGGGCGAACACGCGATCATATTATATCACACTATAATCCTGCAACTTTCGTCGTACTGCCGTGAGTCTTCTACCCGCCGCGGCGGCCGCCTCCGAATCGATACACCTACTTTCGTTATATTATACTGCAAAAACGCGCTCTTCGCCTATAAGTGTATAGTAGAGCGGTGGTCCAGTGGTGACCAAAATGTATTTCGACAGCACACATAATATTGTGTTGTACGTAGGTATAATATTATTTGACATTAATCCGTGTGCAGGAGGTGACTGCTGTATATACCACGCGAGAGACATCGATGGCGGTCGGCGAACGATTTTCTGGCACACCCGGTGCGGGTCCCGGCACGCCAACAGAGCGCACTTCCAGGACTTCGGCTTTATCGACTCACCTGTACTAAATATTAGAATATAACACCCACTCTCGACTACCGTGGTTTGCAGCACTCGCGGTATATGGTTTCTTCTCGCCGCGCAAACGGTGCACGCTGAAAACCACGCCGGTGGAAAACGCGATCACAATATTATATAGGTAGGAGGAACGCATCACGTACGATGGTCTTGGCGTTGGGTCTAAGGGTGGTCACTGGTCGGCCAGTGGACAGTGGGCAGCGGTTGTTTGGCGTGTCGTCTCGTAAAATTAGACCTTTCGGGTCGACGACATATATTATTTTAGTGGCATTGGTCACGAGCGATTTAATTGTGACCAAAATAATTTTTGTTTCAATTATTGAACGAACTATATTTGGCCCAGACACCAATAAAATCATTATAATATTACATTAATAACGAAATTACATTTTATACGAATTTTCACCGAAATACATGTCAGTATTTATTTAATATCTAGTACCAATTTTGGATTTTTACTTTTGTTGTGAAGTGGGGTCATATTGTATATAGGACGGTCCGTTAAAATATTTTGACTCGAGTATAGATATATTTTATGAAACTTAATAACGATAAACATGATTTAGAAGTACTTTGATAAGGACTAATAATATTAATATACCTATATTATACAAGATAGCTATGTTACTCAACTTCACCTGGCGAAAAATTAACAACTAAAAAAATAGATGTAACTCGGTTAGGTTATTTTTAATTTGATGAACCTAATAGTTTACGGGCATGTCGGTGCAGTGTACCACGCTCTGTGGACAAATCTGACCTAGGTGGACACCGATTGGATACACCGATTGGTGTATTTTGGTCTAAGTATAATAACTTTATAAGCTAATCGGTAGTGGTGTACCTGCTCCAACTCGAATATGAACAATTGACCCAGTGGTGGATCTAGAATTTTTTTTTTCGGGGCACTCAAGTTTTAAGACATATTTAAAACGGCCCAATTTATTAACCCAAATGCTAGGCCAATGGGGGGTGAGGTACCCCCCACCTCAGCCCCCCCTTCAATCCACTGCTGACAATTGTATAATACGGCCTTCTTATTATTGTCAGTATAGTTTATAGGTACCTATGGTACGTATAATAAATAATAAATATAAATAAAAAGTTTGATCAGCATCTCGACGTAGATTTAAACTACCCTCTAAACCTCTCTGGAATCTCTTAGAACTGTTTCTGAAATTTTCGTCGAAATCGGTAGAGAAGTTTTTGCGTCAATAAACCGCATCCGTTTGGACGTTGCCTTTTATTATACATAAAGATGGTATATATTATATTTATAGTGTTAGGTATATATATAATATAGATACCGGCCATTAATAATTGTAATAAGATATTGTGTTGGCGTTTCTGAGGAAATATTATATAGTACTGTGGTTCTGGCTCACCATAGATACATATTGCCTTATTGGTAACTCTTTTGACTGAGATCAGACGAAATTTTTACCAAGGGGTTGGAAGGTAACTACTTTTGTAATATCGCATAATATTATACCGTATTTTTGAATTCATCGATATGTTATATTTTTCTTATTTCGCTCAATAAACAATATTGTGCATAATAATAATTATTTGGGTTCGAGATATTAAAATATACTATTGACATTTTCATTGGGAGATTAGAGATTTTCAGGGCGGGCAATGGTCCGCTTTTGCCACCACCACTGGTTGGGAGCTCCTACGACAGTGATTAAAATTAATGGTTTCGAAGAGGAATATCATATATTATGTAGATATTATATTACTTATTATATTATGCATTACAAATCATCTTCTCTGGTAGATACTGTTTATAAATTATATTAACGGTAAGGCAAATGACAATGTCAGTAGGTACTCCAGTTCGAAAATAAATCTATTCAGAAATATTTAGGGAGCCAGCTACCAATTATATCAGATTCAACTAAAATGTAAGTGTGTTAATTGGTCTCACAATAATAATCACAAATCGTATAGACACTTATATTTGATTTCGTTGAATAATTAAAATGTTCTCATGCTAATATTTATTTATTTTTTTATTATTTATTAGCCTCACGCTGTTTTAACTATTACCTGAATAATTATGACTCATTTTATCGCGAGGAATCCTGTTTGGGTTTTCTTCTTTCTGAAACTGTGCTGGTGTATCCGGTATAGCCGTATTATACAGGTAAAATATCCTATATTAATATTTAGGTAACCAAGTCAAAATATCCAACGTCAAATATCCAGAGTTACAGGGTTAGCAAATAGATATGATAAAATATCAAAATTTAAAAAAAAAATTTTAAATGGCCTGTTCAAATAGAAAATGTTTTTTTATTTTTTTTTTGCTACAAGATATTTATAATCTGCTCGTTGGGACCATACGCAAATTTGATTAATAGTAATTTACGTACATGAATCGTCTGAGGGACGTGTAGCTGCCCATTGATAGCACTGACTATTTTGATACCTAGTTTGGATTTAAGGTTTTTTATGGTGGGGGGGGGGATTATTGGTTTTTAAGTCAAATATCTAGTAGGTCACGACGTAATTTGCGTTTAAGACGTCTTGGGGTATTACCGGGAATCGTATAAGGACTGTTTGATATTTTACAAGTGGGTTCGGGTGAGTGGTTCAATTGCTGTGGAAACGTTTTCAAAATAGTTTTGCTTCTTGACCGAATTTCATATTGAGGTCTTAATGTATGTATTATTAGAGAGATAAGGTGTGGCATTTATTAACTGCGATATTTTGGAATGTTTGAATTTTATTGATGTTGAATTTATTTGCATTACCCCATAGCCATATGGGTTCAACTAGGGATTTGTAAATAATAAGTTTAGTTTTGTAGTGTTGATATTCGTGTATTTACAGTTATTGCAAAATTTGTTTGGTAAGCGTAGGCGTTAATTTAAATTAAGTTAGGGGTCCACCTAAGTTTATGATTTAATGTTAGTCCTATAGATGCTATAGACTGAATGAAATAGGTATTTGTGTACCATACATTATATATTATATATAGACTTTCGGGCAAGGTGAAAGCCTGAGTGTAAATGTAGTGTAGACCGATTTAGCAATATTTATTTTGAACTGAAATAGAGAATATTAATAATTATTACATTATTCACTGTTGAATCACATTTAAAAAACGTTTAATTTGTCGATAACTGCATGATGAAAAATATAAAATAATTTATGCAGGTAAATATTTTATACAATTTTTTTCATTATTTTTATAATTATTTATATCATTTTTATCATCGGTAATCACACTCAGATATGTATAAAATAGTACTATAAAATCAAGTGTATGAATTATTATTTTTTCAGACTGTTTTAATTTTTTTTTTTAATGTGAATATTTTCTCCTGTCCGTTGGTTATTTTAATCCTGTATATTTGTTTGACCTCGGATAGTACATGCTGTTTTGACCTAGATTCAGTGTAACAAGCACGTCACTTTCATCGCTCAAATAATGTCTATTCCGATGATTATTTAATCAACTTGTCCAGTATAGTACGTGAAAACGTTCAACATTTGCATATTATCGTACTATGGGGCGAGCGTGGCTAAACCCCAGTTTGCCGGTTGGCCGCCTGAGCTCACGTCCTAATATTTTTAAAAATATAATAATATACCTATAAGTATTATTCCTTTTCCTGCTTATCATATTATTTGTCATTATATATCGTGTGACTCTCTTATCGCTGGCCGTCCCTGTACTATAGGGTATAAAAAGGTCGAGAACCGCTAGTATTATGACGATATATAATATCACGCGGTAGTTCAGCGAACTCGACAACCCAAAGTCTACCCGATCAAAATTACCTTAATGTTTTCCCCACAATTTTTATCAGTAATTTAATTTGTATAAAATCAGAGTTCTTTTTTTCATTAAAACAAGTCGAATTGGATTTAAATCATCAACTAGCTTCGCTGGCGGGTCTCCGGGACGTATTCTCGAATAGTGTGTAAAGCTCGTATATACTGCTTTCAATGCGATTTATATTTTATGGTAAACGAGGTTTTTTTTCCTTCAAAACGTTACGGTTAAACCAATTACACAATAATAATCTTAATGAACACCCACCCGAGTTCGACACACCGTCTGGTCGCCATACACTCCCCCGCACAAACGAATTTTAGTAATGCATTATATATACATGCATCCCCGGGTCTTACCACTTTCCGAGTATAACCAGCTTTCCGACCTGCGACCGCCACCGCGCTGTGTTTAAGTACGCTCTGCCGTCATTAAAGTCATCACCGCACTGCTGTCAAGTCTATGCACCGACGTGCCCATTGTGAGTGAATATAGTCGCCATTTCTGTTTCGAAAAATCGATTTCGTCCTCGCCGCGACAACGGACGGGACGACTGGGGTAGGCGATGGGAATACCCCCCCGCAGAGGAGTGTAAAATATGATACGACTCGCAACGGCCGTGAATAATGAATATCTCGTGTGTTTTCCGTTCGCGCCGTTTTCAGTACACGACAAACGACTCAACCTAATAAGATTATTATTCAAATTATTACAAATCGATTTCGTGAAAACGTTACCTGTGTGCAGTACGTTACACGGGCGTTGTAATATACATATTATTATTGTAATGATATACTTACGGTGGCAAATAGTTTGGCAGATCGGCCGCCTCGCGACGGCGGTGCAGCCCAATGCACGTTGTTTTTGAAAATAAAAATAATCGATATACGTTACGTGCACATTGCGAACGTTTCGCGTCGTGTTGCGTATACCGCGAATTTTCAATTTTCGATTACCGCAGCGGTATCGGGAAACGGCGTAAGACGTCTGTGACGAGCAGAGGCTAAATCCGTGGAGTGCAGAGCGATACGTAAAAACTGCCACCACAGCGGTGCAGATGACCTACGACGTCCGTCCTAGGGCGTCGTACACTGATAATTAGGCTGACCATATTGTATTCTATAGAAAAATAAACGCGAAAAACGATTTTTTGCTAAGCTCTGAAAAAAAAAAATAGCTTAAAAATTGTTTAATCATTTTTTTTTTTTTTTTTAACGATATATTTAGTAGATGGCAGTCCGTGTACCCGTTACACGAAATAATATGTCGTCGGAAAAGATGGCGATCGTGCATTCGTGCGAGTTTATAGTAATTTATTACACCGCAGCCACAAATTTTCTCATGCTTATCGCTGACAATATTGATCGTCGACACTCGTTCCGCGAAAACTGCTGTTTATAGCACTGGTTTCACTATGAAAAATGTAAAAATATTGGTTTGCACGATTATTATATTATAGTTATGTTTTGAGCACACGTTCTTACATTTGCGTACATTAAATTCTATACAGAGATAACGGGATCAAAACGATTCGCTGACATAAAGTTTTGCTGTTGTACGACGTATAGAAACGAAAAACTTAAAAAGGTCTACCGGCAAAAATTAAGTACAACATTAATATTACATGAAGAATAATATATCAAGTTCATATTTTTATAGAAGTCTACGGACTTTTTAGGAATTCAGAAGTATGAGGGCTTTGCATGTGGCTACAGTATATAACAGTACTATAGTTTATACTTATGTTCTTTGCCAACTTCATATTCTCAATTCCCAATATACTTACCTCTACGCTATTACCTTGGGATGAACATCATTCGAAAACTTACTGAATTACCTCATACAAAAAATAAATCACGGTCACTCGACGATCGATACTGTCGTCCGATCTTTACCGCAACAAATATCAAACTACCTACCGAGATATCGCCGTATAAATTACTTCTAAGACCCATTTGATCTTATGCCTATTCCTTACAACAGCCAACTATATGGGGTGCAGCCAAAATGTCTAATTCCAAGCCCTTTCGGATCGTCTTAAAAGCCTGATTTTACGTTTCCGACAATACTCATTAGGTCAGATTTCAAAATACCCACTTTCACCGAATTATCAAAGCGCCATCCTCTGTTATTACCGCTACACTAATCGACTATCACTCACCATCTCAACTCTCATCTGCAACTATTCCTGGATATCTCAAAAGGCGGCTAAACGTACAGGCTCGGTGACGTAATATTGGCGCGTTTGAAATGTAGCACTTACAGCACCAAAACATTTTTAGGTGTTGCAAAAATATTGCTTTGCAAATATAAAAATATTCAAGTTTGTAAGTTTTTAAATTCTAGTTATATTTATCATACTATTAGGTAATCGATTCATTTATTTATACTATTATAATACAAAAACCCGCACAGTATTATTTATACCCAGTTCAGGTTTACTGTTAGCTATAAGTTCAACACAATATTTTCTTTATAATTTTGTTTTTTTAAAGATGTCTCCTGCATGAACATTTTTGTATGTACAAGAAATGAAGCCATTCAAGGAAAGAAGAAGGGATTAAATGCCCGTTATAACATAAAAAAATTTGCAACACCCACGATTGGAACCAAATCGCAATATTATTTATACGTTTTATACAACTAATATAAGTAATATAATATTTTATATTTTTATGATTCCTTCATTGGGAGGAATCTTCATTCTTTCATTTTAGTCTGTATGTTATTATTTATTTAACAATTAAGCTATTATTGTTCGGCTTCTATCGGTATAACCGATAGACTGATAAAAAAAAAAAAAAACCGTCACGTCAATAATATGTCACCTGACAAAATAATTATCATACTCGCTCGGACGCGATGATCGCATAATATTCGCGTGGCACCGTCTCGCACGCCGACCCCCCACGTTATTTTTCCAATCTCATATCGTACCTAATATAATAATAATAATAATAATATGGCGTACTTATCGGTGTTGGCGTTATTATTACGTACGCACGAGCCGCTGCAGTCAATTTATAGCGAATTTAAGGGTCTGCTCGCGAGACGAGTTGCCGGTCGAACGAGTTTCGCCGCACACGCGATCCGAGATTTAATCGTAACGTCTACAAATGGATTAAAATTTCGAATCCCATTTTCTCTCGACGACGATGATAAAATATTATATACACTCAGACCAGTGGGTTCGTCGCAGACGCGTTTGCTGCCCCCGCCGCCGCCGGATCATCCGCGATCGGCTCGCGCGTACATATTATTATTATTACATAATAGAACATTATTTTTGCGTCGTACAAAGCGCTCGACCGTAAACGACTGTTGGCCGAGGTTTTATCTGCGCAAACATGCGCCACTGGTCATCGCAGTCTTACTCGAATGTGTGTGGGCGAGTGTGAACACAATACACTCTCCAGCCTCCGGTGCCATACTATTATATTGGACGGATCACACACAATAGTAATATTATGTATATGCGATGTGCACGGGTTAGGTCAATCGTCCTCTGCACATACCATCCGATCGATTCGTACACTCGTTCGGCGGCATTTCAGTCGTACATTGTCTGCACACCGGTCGCTGTACACAGAGATTTCGATTTTCACGCCCGGCCATTACCATTTTGTAGACTACGATATCGTTACGTTTAACACTGCAGAAATCGTTACAATATGTCAGAATAATATCGATATATATTGCGTTTGGACGTGCAGGTAACCGCGGAATACCCGACGACGGCGGTATGCCCTGTGAAGGAGGTGTACGATATTATTACCTATATTATATAAAAATATATAAAAAACCAAAGAGAACCAAATGCAGTCCCCGCCATTTTTGTCACACGCAATATATTCGGAATACCCCGTATGTACGTTTACACGCGAACACTCGTATTGTATCGATTCGCCAATTAAACGAGTACCACTATATACGGAGACGCCGCGAGAGGTTAAGTAATAATTATCGTAAGTACTGCCGGCACACAGAGTCCGGGCGTACGATATGGGTATTATTATTTATTACGAAAAAGTAATTTGAACGATATTAAAGACGTAAAGCTGTAGTAAGTAGAAGATCTTGGCGACACGAGTGTTTTATGCGAAAACGCACATTTTTACTGAGAATTATAATTTAACGTTAAAAGCCAAAGCTACCACCATAGGTCCCGTTGTTTGCGATTTACCGATTCAAATTCGTTATATTTTTCCATTATACTTTATGGTCCTGAAACGGCTAAAATTATAATACATACATCAAAGTAAATGGCAGATAATAATTTGAATGCAATACAACTTCACAAGTAGATAAACAGTATTTTTTAACTTAAACATTACACCTTTTATTTGTATACAAAATAGTACAATTATGTTATTAGGTTTTCTTTTTGGAACAACCGTAAAACGTTATTATTTTTTTTTAATCGAAAATTGCCCAAACTAAAATTGAAAAACTGTGGGTTAGTACTTACCCGCGCCTTGCAATTTCGTTTGTGTAACAAAAGTTTAAATACTCAAAAAAGATTGTCAAATAAATTTAAACCTCGGAAACATTAAGATACAACGTAACTAACTTAAATTTTTAACAGTCAAACATAATGATATTTTATCTAAATTTATTTATTTATTGATTATTGATTAACCTTAATTGAAATTAAATCAATCGACATTGACTTGTAGTAGGTACCTACTCAATTTATTTAATTTATTATTATTTACTATAGTGTAAAGTTGGACCTAGATTCTTCTATATTTACAGTCTTTTATACCCTCATAATTGTGTTTAATTTAAAAAAAAATTATAATGTTTGTGATTTGAACCAGAAATTGATAAATTTTAGGTCCCTGAAGCGATTTCAGTACAAGAGGGTCACTGCCTAAAATAGTAGGCAATTCAAGCGAATGTTGTTTTTGAAATGGGATGCAATTCGAGTAACCTTTTTAAAAAGATACAAACATGGCCCACGGGAGGCAATTCGAAGGTCAGATGGAAGGCAATTCGTGTGCGTCCATTAAGAGGTAGGTAAAAGATTATTTTGTGTTAGTTGAAAACCTATCAGTGCACAATGAGGAAAAAGAAGTTTTCATGATGGAAATGATGTCTTTAAAGTATAACGAAAACCAGTGGCGTCATTTGGGGTGGGGCAACTTGGGCATGTGCCCCAGTCTAGTATTTACATCAACCTTAATTCGGCACATTTACTACACCTCCCCCCACCCTTAACCACCATGGCACTATGCTATGAAAATCTGAGTGAAAAAAAATTGAGTCGGAAAAGTCGTGAAAAGTTGCCCTATTCTAATAAAAACTAAAATGACGCCATTGACGAAAACCTCATTGGCAGGTAACGGTTTTTGAAAGCGATATGTTTCAAACATTCAAATGTTTACCTTCTCCTCAATAGTTCCCTGGTACATGAAAAAATCCAACTGCGTCAATGATTGACGACGTTTAATAACTAAATCAAGAAAGTATAACCTAATATTAAACATTCATGATTGCATAATGAATTAAAATATGAAGATTAAACAAGTTTAACAACAACAAAAAATATTTGAGAGACTTAAGATTCTCAGACAACCTCCCCGTGGTGTCACCTAGATAACGCTAATAGACGAGCGAAAGGTTAGGTTAGGTCAGAGTTGTTCGGAGATCAACTATATGTATACTGGAAATCAATTCATACGTCCCCCCAAATTAACTCGGGAAATAATTTATACATAATGTAAGCCTCGAGAACAACTCACCCTCACCGCGTTCTGAGAAGCGCTGTCCTCGATTTATATAAAAAAAACTATAGTTTTTAGCCGTTTCAAGTAGGGCTGGTGGTTTTTTCGGTATTTGGTATTTTCGGTATTCCAGAATACCAGTAAACCGTGAATCAGTAATTTACGTTTTTACCGAAAATACCTATCTAAATTATTTTTACCTATATTTATTATTTATAATTTTTATATAATCGTAATTGCATAATATAACTGTCCTATCCTAGATTGGAAACTTGGACGGAAGCACTAATAAACTCACCGAGTTCCGGTATTTTCGGAGGTGTGGTATTTATTACCGATGTAGGTGCCTACGGTATTCTCGGTAATACCGTAGATACCGGTAATAAACAAATGCCGATATCAAAATTTGAAATACCGCCAGCCCTAGGGTTTCAGGACTGTAAAAAATAATGGACAACGTAACGAATTAGAATTGCTGAATTCCAAACCACTGAACCTACGACTGTTTTGACTATAAATTATAGTGAAAGGCACATGTCGCTACAACACTCCTACAGTATTTAACTGCACAGTACATATCATTATAAAGTTCAAGGCATTATTATAGTACGGAAGCGTTCAGATGGAAATCATTATTGCAGTAATAGCGAACATTGAACTAAAATTAATCACGAAATTAATGGATGTCTCGGATGATAATTACCTCATCGTATACAATAATGGCTATATTAATGGTACATGATCGATATTGAATTAGTCCATTAAAGTATGTACCTATCTAAATTTTTTCAATGGATTGCAATTTGCTTACACCATTACACGCATTATTGTTATAATAATATTTTAGTTATGGCGCGACAACAGTTATTGTGTTTTTGTTGAATCTGTGCGATACAAAGTTTAAGAAATTGTACACAATACGACGTCATACACTTACTATAGGTACGTGTATTTATGGAGAAAGCAATATTTGTTTGCATTTTGAGAATTGGAAGTATTTATTTTGAATCGATTTTAGAGTTGACGCCACAGACTACACTCGACCCAATAGCGTTCGCGTAACGCTGTCGATTTTGGCCGTTATTTGTTTTTATTTTACGGTTTGTCTTTGTCATACGAATGTACATTTTTGAGCGGTTTACACCACTCCGCCCACCTCCTGGAGAAGTATTCTGGACATGCCCGCGGTCATATCACTTGTAATTGTTTGTGGCTTTGCGCCGGACATTTTGCACGGAAACGCAATTTCCAAAACCAAAACACGTACCAATGCCCACGGGTGAAAAAAGAACCACTCGGCTGAACGCCCCCGAAGAGCGATAGAACTCAAAACTACTCGGTCGTCGTTAAACAACGACCCTTTTCCTAAATTCGTACCTTGTTGGTCGTTTTTCACGTTCAGATTTCCATTATACGATCAACGTATGCGTTTCACTCGTTCCCCAACGTTATATATTACGATGCGTCTCTTTTATTTATTTATTTAAAATCTTAAGTCCCCGCCGCGATCAAGTCGATTGTAGAGTGCAGGTATAAGAAGTTTTCCGTAAAAAATAATAACATAGATGACAAAATATTATATGCGTGCGATGCAAAATTATACATTAACCGTGTACCTTGTGCGGTGAGAAGGAATTAATTTTGCGAGTATGTACAACTTCAATTATGCAGTGTATACACAAATCATGGTGTAGTGTTTGAATTGCGTGTAAGAAAAAAAACAGATGTTTTTCAAGGTTCTCGAGATAGACTAAAAAGAATATAATTAGTAAACTAGTGGTTACAGTTTTACTCCTGATATTCATAATAAAAGCGCAAATAACAATTTCGACTTTGGTAAAATTGATGTTGAATTCAAGTCTAAACAGCGACTATACCTATAATTATAATTTATAATTTTTTTTTTAACGGCTTTTAAGACGTTTAAACTTGAAATTGACATTCTCGTGAAAAATTATTCACGTTATAACACAACTATAATAATATAGGTACTTGAAATTTATAAGTAATCGCGCAATCAGCCAGTCGTTGAAAATGTTAAGTCTTGCGAATGCTAATGTTGTGCATCACTACGCGCATTGTGAAGGAATATTGGACGTAAATAAAATAACACTTATTGCACGCTTTATAAATACATATAATAATTCGCATACCTACCTACAAACGCATAAATGTTATTACAATATCAACTCGTTACCCACCCACATGAAACGGGTGTACGCGGTCCGATGTCCCGAACAGACAATTTTATTATATTATTATGTTAATTATTAATTTATCAACGGACGACGTATTATTCATTTCATTTCATCATGGACCGCATAACGACGCAGACGTCTGGACGATAACGATATTGTTCGCTCGATCATATCGCATAATGTTATAATAATGTATAGACATGGTCGGGCCTTTGTTGTCGGGGCCGAGCCGCAAAAGGTGAAAGGAGTACAATATCCGGTGACCTGCAGGTACTTCCGATATGGACAGATTGAGATATCGTCCGATTTCCTTCAGACATAATAAGAATATATTATATTATGAATTATAATATTCGTCTCGTCACTATAACGCCGCCCGGACAGACAAACTGACGTCGGCGCAACGGGAATCGCGAAACCGCGCGCACAAACGGTTTCGTATTATGCGTTTTTTTATAAACAGGCGTGGAAGAGTTTTACTTTTTCTTCTTCTTCTTCTTCTTCTTCTTCTTCATCTTCTTCTTTATTTTTTCCATTTCCTTTATATTGTACCCCCAGCGGGAGAAAAATAATAAAGTCCATCGAAAAGGGACCGTTTGCGGGTCTACGCGAAAGAATTCTTATTGTTATACATTTCAATAGAACTTTATGTATGCGAAAACAAATAATAATATATTATACATAAACTATACGTATATCTATGTATACAATTTTTCATTTATTTAAAAAAAGCAGTGACACGGCTGTGATAAAAAAAATTAATTATTTTCATTCGTCCGAATGGTTGCGTGAAATTTATCGCCGATTCGTCGAACCTAAAAGAGGATTATCGCGAAGTTCAAAAGGAAATAATACGCAAGACCATCAGAAATATCGGCGAGAGTTTATGATTGACTGATATTTCTTATACAATACCTACGTTATAAACTGTTTATGGTACTTAATTTTGTTTTCATAAATTCACATCCAAATCACTCAAACACGCATATATATATATATATGGTAAATTAACGCTGTCGGCCTACATAAAAGAATAAGATTTTTATTTTTATTTTCGGAAATTTATTGGACAGAAATTTGTGTGACTGTGTGAGTGCGAGGACTTGTATGGTGAGTGATAGCGAGTGCATTAATAAGTTATTTAATATTTTAAACTATCAAGAAATGTTTGTGACAAAGATTTAATTAACAATTTGAAATCAATATAGTTGATACGAATCACGAATGTCATGTTGGTTGTGTACCTTGATAAATTGATAAATTGACAACTCCGAGCTCGTAAAAATATTTTTTTTTTAAATAAACAAATAATTAATTAACCGGATCTATCTTAAATGATGTGCTCATAACCAAGAAGTGACGTCAACGTAATATTTAAATACAAGATAAAAAAAATAATTCTAAATGAAAATATTTTAATTTAATTATACTGCTCGACTACATCAAATAACAACGAACCGACAAACTAAATAAAAAGGGTTTATATTAATAATGAGATGCGTATAAAGAGAAAAAACAGTCGAGTAAATATAAAAAAAATTTAATTAATAACACATTGGAACCTTAGGGTCTATGAGACCATACGGAAAGGTGTATTAACTTACGGTAAACACATATTTACAGTAAACATAAGTAGAACAAATGTGATTTTGTTTTGTGACATAAAAAGTACACCAGTACCTATACCTAGCTATTACATGGCTACATTAATTAAATAGAACACAATAATTTCTTCGCGTTAAGTGATTAGTAAGTTATATTGTAGGTATCTCTTGGTACATTTTGTAAATTAGTGTAATTTTCAACTCTTGGTAATTAATTGGAGTGGATGATATAAGTTGATTATTTTTTACCCTCGGTTTAAACGTGCCTATACCAGATATAGCGCGTCCGCTGCATTGATTGACCGAAAATTAGTACAACAACTTGTTTATACTAGTCAACACAATATTTATATTGAATAAATCATTCAGATAAAACTAAAAAATGAATTCGTAAAATAATAATAAACTGTTAGTAATTGGGCCATTAGTTAATGAGGCTCCGAGATTTCCACAAAACAATCAAAATAAGAACTTTTACTTTATGTACACACGGCAAATTTTTCAGAAAGAGAAATGTTTTTCGCTTTGTTTACACAGCAAACATTATACAATGTTGTTTTCAACATTTCGTCGTGTACAATTATGTACGAATTATAAACTATAGACAATATCAAATATTGAAGTAACGTTTTTTTTTTCTTTTAGGTTTAGAACCGTTTAAGCTCGTTTTAAACTTTCAATGAAAAGACTAATAGCGATTACCTATAAAATGTGCACGGTACCACATTACCTACCTATCTTAACTTGAAAAAGTTTATTAATAAGTGGACATGTGTAAAATGTAGATCCCATTGGGCATTTTGAATTTTGGCGGAAACGGGTAAAATTGCCTCCCATTGTGTTGCAGGGTCGCTCGAGTGACATTAACCGCAATAAGTTATGGACTGCACCTATCGGGATTTGGTCAATGGGGTCAGTAAAGGTGGTTAAAATATATTTTCAAATAAATTCAAGTGGATATAAATATTTAGAAAATGATAATAAAATTTCATAGTGGTTTCTTATAAGAGTTGCAAATTATAATGTATTACAATATTATATAGGTAATAACCAGCAAACAATTGTTACGTTTTTGGGTGGGGAGAGGTTATATTTTCCGTGTATAGCTCCCCCCCCCCCACTACTCCTCGATCTGATCTGCCCGAGATATATAATGCTCAATTGCAAACCGGTTTTTAAAATTCGCAAATCGATATAATAGTAATTGCGAATTTTGCACAGATTTTTGCAAGCCCAATTTTCGCCCCTTTTCAGAATTATTTGAAGGTCAACCGCACGTTCGTTTGGTTTTTGGCGGATACGTTTTCGTGGTCGTCGCCCCGTCGATTCGACGGCGGCGGCAGTCTACCGTTACGACCTTGGGGCTCCACTGTCATTATCACATCGAAGCACAGACATTGTCAGTATAATACCGTTATAATATATTATGTCTATGGTGGTGACCACGTGATTCCGTTTTCAGTCCAACGGTACACAACACTATGATAGGTGCTTTATAGAGAACTCCGAAACCAATATAATATACCTACCTATATAATATGGATATTAATCATCATGAAATGTCTTCGTAAAAATGTGTTGGACGTATGATGCATGTTTTGTGCTTTGAATTTTGACTTTCGCGATTTATTGCCATACTGCGTTACTAAAATATTAAAACGACGGTAAAAATATGTATAACGTATTTTTATGTTTTTTTTTGGAAAATTTTTAGTGATTCGTCAATATCTTTAATATTTATTGGCCATGCTACAACTTATATAAGCGATCAATAAAAAAGTAGTTCTTTGTTATCGATCATCGTTTGTTGAACAGTTTTATGAAATTACCAAATTACTTAATTCATAGTTGAATAGTTTAGTTTTACCATTTTAGTTCTAAATACCTGCGTTTGTCAGCCAGAGTCATAAACAGTTTTTCGTTCAATATTTATCACAATATTGTAATTACATTTTTATCTTATACTCGGAATAACATAGGTGCAATTTTTCTGTTAACAGATATTTTGTAAAAATCTTAAAATATACTAATGACGAAATAAAACAGTCTCCTGGTTATTATAATTGCGCGTTCCCGTAAATCAATTAATCTGTAAGTAAACACATTTTTAAATAATAGTTTTTTTTTTTTTTACCAAAGAATTAATAATAATTATATTTCATATTCATACTTGCCCACCTTCGTCACTATGTTTTGAAACTTTAACTTTGATTGTATTTCTTAGAACATAACCATTTTTTAAATTTAAAAAGGAACTCGATTATGACGTATACTAATCGCACTAAAAAATAAATAAAATACATTTTGTCTTAACTCAGATTTAAAAGATGGGTAATAGGTAAGTCTAAAATTAAAAACGTTGAATTTCGCAACGCAATACGTTGGATGATCAATGACCACGAATTCGATGTACGTATAAATTATTATATTTTATGATATGAGTGTTATTGGTATTATAAATTTAGAACCATTTAACTTTCAGTTATTGACCCAGCGCAACAGGTAGCAGCAACACAATTCTACAAAGTCTTAAGAAGAGTACGTTTTCAGACAGGTCAACACTATAATATCGATAAAAAAATACACAGGATAGGTAAGGCCGTACGGAAAATATGAACTGTATGTATACCAAAAACGTCCGTTGAAATTTCGCGTTAAGTTTTAAAAGTTACGGTTAGTGGTTTTTCCAGCAGGTCAGCTAACAAATATATTATATGCGATATATATTTGTACTGTAAGTGTGCGGTGGCCGACTTAGAGGACGGTGAAAACCCGACAGAAGGCACAAAACAGAGTAATCCGTACCGCATGCTCATTACTACATATAATATGCGAATGTTATTCGGCAGTAACAGAGAGAACTGTCCACAGCGATATTTAGACGTCGTATATTATACATTATTGTGTGCAGGCCATTATATAGCTTTGGCAAGTTCGTACTATATATTATATTATTATTTACTAACTATACCTCGAAAATTGAGATACTTTAAGCCTCTGTTGTACTCGTCGTTGACGACTACGACTAAGTCGACCCGACGTTTAGGTGATTATATACGTGTGAATATTGTAGTACATCGTATCCGACAAATCCCAGTGCAAACTTTCAACAGATTTATTATGCACACACAGGAGGACGTGTTCACGTGTAGTGTTTGGACGATGTATAAATACATGGATGTATAAATATATTGTTTATATATTTCACAGGTCGTACAGCATTTTCCATGTACCTATATATGACATATGTGTCAGCTAGAGGGAGGCGTTATATAATTTAATTCCTCGACGTAGAAAACAACCCGAACACCTCTAATACGATAGTATGTACCTATATAATATTTTGTATTACGCGTGTATGTTTAAAAAAAAAAAAAAAACAATATACGGTAGTTTGAGCCTTAATCAATATTGTAAGCACATAATATTGTACCTAATAATATTATGGGTTTAAATTTGATTTATTATTATCATTTTGAACTATTAAAGAATCTGTGTATTATTATGAGAATGATCACAAAATACGTTTACTTTTTACAATTCACATTTTATTTGTACGACGAAGTTTAATTTTATTTTAGTAAAATTAATTTTAATTAAAAATAAACGAGATGCTTCGAAAAACTTTTGCGGAAAAGGCACCAAAACCCGTTCTGAGATGCGCCATGGTGTTGTTTGATTCCCGTCCACCCACCACACACCGCTCAATTCAAATTAGAAAACTTTATACTTTGCAAAATTATATAAACTTGTACGAGACTTTCTCAAATACTATAACCGTAGTGATTAAAATATATTTTTCTACAATCATAAGACATTCGATAATTAATATACGTTCTTTAATTAACAATATTGTTGTCAGTTCACGCCAGGAATATTTAAATATGCTAGTTAGCATATCTCTATGTGTTTTATAGAAAAATATTGTTCAAAATAATGCATTTATATCATCTTTAGTCACAGTTATCAATATTAACAAAACTACAAAAGATTATTCATCAGGATAGAGCACAAATATAGATGATTCATATTCCTGTAATATTCGCAGCATTCTAGAAGTAATTGACAAAATATTTAAGATGTAATTATGGTATAATTATCGATGAACAATAATATTTTGATAATTAAAATTATACCATTCAGTCCTCGTGATTCATAACAAGTATTATTGTGGGTTTTAGGGACTGGGGGAGGGGGGCGATTGCCCACTCCCTAGTCTAGATTTTATTTTTTATATGGCAATATTATGCTTTAACAATATAATAATTCTTAAAAAGTAAGTTGCCGCTGTCGGGTTGTCGTCGAAGGCTATCGAATATGTGTTTAGACTTATTTTCGGATTGTTTTTCCGTTTGACGGGTGTCTTTTCGCATCGATATCGATAATAGATATTATATTAGTTTATTACATAAATGTGATCGACTATTTATCATGGCCATGAACCGTTAACCTCATATTATCAGATATTACATTATATTATGTTATAGCAACAATAAAAACCACTATCACGATTTGTTATTACTTTGATAGGTATATATATTATTATATAATATATTAATATAGTATGTTAATATGTGATTGGGCGTGTGTGTGTGCATTAAGGGTGAATGAGAAACTGTAAAAATAATAATTGAATTAATTCTACCATGCGAACAAGCATAGATCAATATTTCTCAATAAAAATAAAGTGTTGAATTACTAATTTTACAAAAAATAATTTCTTTATAAGTGATTCTTGAAAACATTTTTTTTTAATATTTACAATTTTAAAAATATAATTTGTGAATAAATTTGCAGACATTGGATAAAAATACAACCAATCAAATTTTTTAATCTCAATACCGAATGTCTTTCTGGGGAAATCGGTGGTAGTAGCTATTGGTAAAGCATTTAATAGTTTTTTGTTGGTCATTACTGACTCATTAGTGATGGGTCATTACACTGCCTCACCGTATCTGTTCTCGCACATTTACCTAACCATTTAGTGCTCTCTAGTATAAATGTATAATATATATAATATATTCTTCTCTATCCGACTTGTGCCTGACCTTCAAACTTACCAAACTGTTTCAATAATTAATGAAAATTAAAATATTATCTCTGCATAAATTGGTTACTTCGAAGTTTTCGAAAATAGTTATAACATTTAAGAAACTCAAAACTACATTTCGCCTTATTGAGCTGTGGTGTTCAGATTTGAAATAGCAATAATAAGAATTAATACAAATAAATAGACAAACAAAATCATACACCGATCACGAAACGTAAATAAACAAGTTAAAAACAAGTATCTTTATACCTACCTACAATATATATATTGGATGTGAAAATATACATTTATTCTTAACCATTATTATATTTTGAGAAAATAACTGCATATATAATTATCGAGGAGGCCAGACGTCAATTAAACGCGCATGTTTAATTATTCAGTGCCACCCTGAGATTTCGAAGGACCCTTGGCAATCGAAAGTCAAAACAGTGCTGGATCTCGAAACTGTACAGAAGACATGCGGTGAACTAGCTCCAAACAATTCTGCAGTAAGTACACTAATTAGTAATTAGCAACTATAATAACTGTCTAGTGTCAAAATCACTGCGAAACATGATAACAACTTTACTGACTTTTCGAATAATTGTTATCACTCCACTCCGTGGACAAGTAAAACGTAAGATGTAAAAGGTTAAACGTCGCATGCAAAATATGGGCAAACCATAAAAATAATGACGGCTAAAATCTGAGATTCTCTGCGGTTTCCCCAAAACAAATCCCTCCCTACGTTCGTCCAAAAAGTCGAATAATTAAAAACGGCCAAATTTCGTATCGGCACTCTTCCAATAGTAAACAGTTAGTTACGATAGTCTAGAAGCTGCGGTGATGTACACGGTCAAATTGCCCTGACGGTTTTTAAATTCTAAACATAAATATACGTGTGAAATCTGCGAGACGATATAATATTTTGGAAACGCTTTTCCCGCGTCCGCCGGCGTCCTGCATCTGTAATATTTCGCGTATGGACACAGATGTACAGGTATTATATATTTATGTGTATCAACACGGCACTACACTTAACTAAATATATAATTAATATTATATTCTCTCCGTCACGCGGTCGTCGGCCCGCACTCGCCGAGAGCGATTTTGACTGACGTTGATTACTGCATATATACATTCGACGGTGGTAGAGTTAACGCCACGTGAAGTATTACACGTTGTGATGTTATAGTATTTACCGTATATTTATACTATACGCATAACTATAACATAATATTATACACGAACGAGACGTCATACGCGATTGCGAGTTTGACGAGTGTCTGAACGAAGTAGCCATCGGTAGATCTGATGTTATAGCGTGGCGTTAAATCCGTCGAACGAGTCGTATTAAAATGTTCTCATAATAATTACGTTACCCGTAAAACACACACACACACACACACCACACACACACACACACACACACACACACACACACCGAAGACGGACATTTTACCGATTACCCTCACGCGAGCACCTCGTCAACAATAAATTTTCGGTTGGTCTTAAGAACCCACGCGCGTCATGGCAAATTTGCGTTCGGTAAAATCGATCTTGTGTTGTCATATTGGCTTTAATATCAGAGCAAAATAATATGGTCAATTTTGAATTGGAATATGTGAACATTTTAGATTCTGATCGTAGCGATGAATATATTGTATTATTTTTTTTACATTTTACTATGAGATTAGTGTGTGTGTGTGTGCGGTGAAAATTCTCAGATTTTCGACATCAGCATCTTAACTGATAGAAAAGGGAATCTATGGTTGGTGCATTCGGGAGCTCAAAATTGAAAATTCCCATTGATTATTTTTACAAGAATTCAAATATGACACGTCTCTGCTCAGAATCGTTTTTCGTATGCAATGGTTTATTGAATTCAAATATAACACATCCATTACAATTACACACACGACGACAACAACAGCAGACCGCGGTACACACTTAACAAAGTTTTTTAATATTGTAATATCGTAAAAATCCAACGCACGGACACGAGTTAATGTTCTGAACTTTATGTTTAAAAAGCGGGTAAGTGGATGTCGCTCTGCTGTACAGTAGGTTACAAGTGAGTCAATATAATATAATGGATTGTATTAACTTGAATTCAATGATATAATATCATTGTATAAAAAAAACGATTCTGAGCGGAGACGGTTTATCAGTATGGATTTTTTAAATTTATATTATTTATTATAGCCTTTAAGTTAAATTAATATTATAATATTATAATTTTTTGTTCGTTGCTACGGTGATACACAAAGCGTTGGAAATTAAAATACCATTTTAAACGGTTTTTCATAATTTGTCAGTAGTTTTTCCCGTAGCATTAAATAACTATTAAGAAAATCAAAAAATGACCTTTCTAAAGTACCATCTTGATCCAATTTTCTAAAAGATAAGGTACTATATGTTCAAATCGAAGCACTCCTTCTGGTAGAAATTTGTATACAGGATATAAAAAAAAATAAAAAAATAAACAACATTGTAAAACCACTAGCTTCCTCTCTCCGCTCAGAATCTAAAATAGGTCAATTCGCGTTAATGCTAAAACTAACAAGAAAAAATTGGTTCTGCTGAACGCAAATTTTGTACGTTATTATCGTGGATTGGAGAGAGAAAGCATTTGGCGCGCTGACACCTCTTTAAGGGTGGTATTCCTTACCACTGTTACACCGTACACTATCAGCGTTCAGAATTTCATTGGTTCTCCAAATAAGGGTAAAACGATTTCCCTATAGTCATTAATGATGTATCGGACTCTGCATTTTAGTATCAAACACATTATACTAAAATAAATCTCTAATGCTCATAACATTATACAATATCACGATATTGTGATGTTTGGACATAATATTATAGTATATTTATTTATCAATAAAATCCGTGAGAATATATTTTGCAGATAAGAACCACAGCAGCTAAGAGAAAAAACACATAAAAAACATATTATATAATATACGTTGTATAATATTTTAAACCGCAATGACATCCGGCACGTGTGAACAAAATGCGTGATTCCGAAAATTATACGAAAATGGCGTGAGACTTTAGGGTATTATGGGTGTTCAATCTATTAAGTCCCACGCCGTGCTCACGAGTAGTTGTTTGAATATTTGTAAATGTTGTACATATTATTGTTACAATTTTTTGGAGTTGAACAGAATTTAGTGGACGCAAAATGTAAGCATATAAAAAGGGGTTGGCGTGCTTAAAACATCACTCTGTATAAAGTATATACAGGGAGATTCTTTTATCATTGAACACTCATTATTTCAAGAAGTGTAAATTTTTCGAAAATATTATTTTATTTAGTTTCGAGTTGTATACAGAACAACGTTTTTATTAAAAATTATATTTTAAAATATTTTTATCCTTGTAATTTTTTTTAATTTTTTACTTTTTTGAATGACAACATAGACTTTTAATTTCATATTCCAAAGCAGAATATTTGTTTAAGTATTTCGAAACATAAAAATCGAATTTAGGGTGATTAGTTTATGAATTATAAGTAGGTATTTAAAGTTTCGATGAGCGACTAGTGTATACAAACATTTCACGGGGTAATCCCGTAGCACTCCACTCCGCTCATCAAAACTTTATTAGTGCTTTGATTATTATAATTTTGTTATAATATATTAAACGAAAATCCAAGAAATAGAGAGAGAGAGAAAGATAGACAGAGACTCTTAATATAGTGTTCAGAATGTTTGGGCGTAGGTGCTAATTTTACCCCATCATTATAAATAGGGGTGTTTTGGTTGATATACTCAGAATTATAATGGCCTTTAACCATTTACTATTTATTAATTTAGCTTATACTTTGTACAAATAGTAGAGTATACCTCAAGTATATTGGTACTTTTTAAAAGTAATTTAAAAAACTGAGAAAAAAATGTTCATATTTTATTTATTCATGTCCGTGAAATAAACTGTTATGATACATAAATGATAATTTAGTAATTGGCAACAATCTCTTTTTCCGTGTTACTTATTGCTCTTCGCCAAGTTTAAAATTAGCTGGTGATAGAATAAGACAAAACAAATTTGAATTTGTTGATATCTATTTAAGTTGGTAACTCGTAGTAGTATCTAGTATAAGTTTTTTCGCTATAATAGGGAATTATAAGATGACAATAAATGACGAAAATTATCATCACGATAGTTTTTAGTTTGTAATTTTATATCATTTAAACATGATATAAAAATGCAAGCGAAGCTTAAACATTTTTTTTCTGTCAGCTCTTTCAATGTTTAGTTACACCTACCTATTAGGTAATTAGTATACATTGTTTGGTGTTTACACCCTTATACTCTTGAGAAAAACTACAATTATAAATTTATTAATGTAAATTTTTTACGGTGAATATTAATTCCATACAAAATGTTATACGATTAAACAGGAAAATGATGACTGGCGACTTACCGGATTAACAGTGGTCTTAAATATAATCTGAAAAAGTTGAACACAAAATATGATATAACACAGACAGTCATTGTTAACAAGCGGTATATATAACATGATAATAACCACAACATCTAATGGAAATAAGTCATTAAAATAACTGATATCAACAAGCGATAATAATGATATTTGAAAACACATATTTACATTTCCCACAATAATGTGTCATAAGTGCGTTCACCTTTGCTGTAGTTTGATGTTGAATCCGATGATTATTATAATGTACATCGCTAGTGTCGGAACCGCAATAATTACTGTCGAATTAAATCATATATATTAAAAAAAATTTATAGTAATATTATAGGTGCCTATTACGTAAAAAGGTATAATAGTCTGTTATCGCCCCCCTCCCCACCAGGCTAGTCAATACTCCGTCATGTTCAGAATTTTTTTCATGTACAATGACAAGAGCTAGAGATTCATAGGTAAAAATTGTTCTATTAATTTACCGACGGAACATACCTTATTCGGTAAATCAGTAAATTATTTTCAATTTTCATATTACCTAAGGATGATACGTGTTAAATTTTTACTTTCTCAAAACTGTTATTTAATGTGCGAGTACCTACCTATACCTACGTAGTACATAATATTATGATTATTTTTTATTCCACTTTTATACTATACCTACCTAAATATTTGTTAGCGTGTTTAATATAACACTTGGTTTTTATAACATTTGGTTTCACTTTTCTTATACATTAAATCATAAAATATTAAAACGAAAACATCTTCAAAGTACCTTAACATTTACAATAAGTAGGTAGATACATTTTTCAGTTTATAAAATACACATATAATATTTATCATATTTTTCATGAATTTAGCCTACAACAGCTAATATGGCCATAGTTCAATAGCCATAGTTCATAGCTTATGTTCAATAAAAAAAAAAAAAATAGTATAATCCTTGCAATTAATTATGACATAGTTCATAATAAATATTTAATAGACACAGAAAAATAAAATGATATTCAAAGATCCTTTACGGAGCTTAATCATCATTTCATATTTCCTAGTAGTGATGATTGGGTGATTAATTTTGACACTGAGGGGTGGCGTTAACCCGTGGAAGTATTTGATCATGACGTTTTCTTTCAAAAAAATGTGTAGCAAATAATTCCCCCATCAGTTCATGTCTTATAAAAATCAAACATTTTACAAATTGATAACAGAAAAACCGACCTTTCCATCCGACACCACTGTTAATCTTGGCCAAGTCAAAAACAAAAGAGTTTTAATAATTAGGTAAGTATATTATCGTGAAAAATGTAAGAAAAATAAATAAAAATAATAATTTATAATTACCAACAGTACGGAAAAAAACACTTATTTTCTGATTTCAAATTGTTTGTTGTAAATGAAGTTTACTCGTAATATACTTTCAGAATAAAAACAATGACTTGTGGATTTATAATAACCAAGTTTTAATAAAAAAGTTGATAAAGTGACTATTGATTAAATACTGTAATTTGTTAAATTTATTTTTCTTGTTACAGTGATTTTTCCCATTTAAATGTACCTACATGAATGTTTTATCATTATATGTATCTATCAATAATTTTAACGATTCTATCAACGAGCATAGGTGTGAATTTAATGAGAGGGACCTTATGCTCCAAATTGTCCTTAATAATATTCTATAATATTTAGAATATTAATTAGGATATTTATTTAGGATTAATATTAATGTTCAAACATTGTTATTAAGAATATTTGGGTGCGACTAATTTTTAACAAAGGGCAAAGACACATTTTATATTTGCACCTATTAGGAAGAGGCAAAGTTGAGATAGAACAATTTATCCAAAGTATTTTTTCATCGGGGACTCAATGTTTTCATCACATAATTTCTGATCATATTATTCCGTATAGATATATCGTAATAATATATCAATGTTGTATTTACTTTCTTTATTTTATATTTAGGTATTTAAAGCTTTTCGGTATATTATGTGGAAGTTGTCTCGTGCACAATGGTTTTTAGTATTATGATTTTCAATTAGAACATGTCAAGAAAAATGAAAATTGAATAATATCAAGATGTTTTAACGCATCGTAGTAGTATTACACTGACACTGTTAATTTTCACATTCGATCGTTCGTAGTTCGTACCTACTCAGATAAACATAACTCACACAACGATCTATTAAGTATAATGACGTCGTACAAGTTTTTCACGGAAGCCAAATTTCGATGTTTAAATATTATAGTTACATCGACGACCGAAAAATCATTAATTTATAATAGAATCATTCAAGCGTGCAGGTGATGGGCCTTTTTCTTTGTTTGAAATCAACTTTGAGTTAATTTTGAACTTTCTGCGTGGCTCTAAATAACGTTTCTCAGCGGAGTTAGCAATGCATTTTAATGGGGAATTCACTTTAGGCGGGTCATACTATATTATTCATCTTAATATGTTATTACGTCTAAAACTGATATCGAAACCAATTCACCCGATTGTACACGATTCGTTTGCACAGATAAAACCGCCATGTCTGTAATAGAAAAAATATTGACTATGGGGGAAAATGTCACTACGTCAAAAAAATTATCTCAGCATACGCTTTTACAATTTACAATTTACGATTGCGAGTTCATCGGATTTCGAACTACTCACCTGCAAGCCAACAAACACGACGACGTGAATTTTCCAGTCGTAATTAGTAATGTTATATTTTGATCGAGAAATCTATATTCACCTGATGGCGTCATTTTCCACCTTTTTCGATGGCTTCTAAATATTAATTATATCATAGAAGTGATAAAACCACCAGTTGGGGGTGTTTCTTTTTCAGTCACTGCGTGCGGAGTAGAATTCTGACATAGTCATCACTCAACAGTACGGTTTCCCGGCATCCCTCAAAACCTTATAAACTTTATTCAGGTTCGTACAATGTTATTGTAGTCAAGTAAATAATAACGCTTCGAGAATACTGCGTTCCTTTTTTTCTGCACACTTTCCGACATTGTATAATAATCAGCGTTATTGCGGCACGCGTAGGTACCTACGCTGCAGAAAATTTATTTCTCGTTCACGTCTCAAAATTGTATCCAATTTAATACGATCTTATATTATGCTGGCTACTCAAACTTAGATTGTAAAAGTTTTGTGGAAAACTGGAGAAACTCTCTCAGCTTGAGCTTCCAAAAACGCGTTATTATCATTATTGTTATTATTTATTCGCAAACATCGAGCAGTGCTTTGTTTGCACGTGTCGATGAGATGATGACGAAAGGAAATCGATCGTCTTGCAAACAACATACATACATATTATATACATACATACATACATACATACTTATATACGTACATATTATGTACCTACAATCTGCCGGTTATTATAAATGTTTACCTATATATTATACTTACCTATACACAATATGATTTTTTAACGAATCGTAAACATTTTCAATATATATTTTTGCATAACTATTATAAAATATAATTTGGATTTACTTTACAGTGAAACCTGCCCTAGACCGACACCTCTGATTGGTGGCCTGATTTTTTGTGATCAAGAATATATTTTTCACGAAAAACCTTGGAATACTGTACGCTTTAAATAACGGACAATTTTTGATTTCAATCATGTTTTCGTAAATTTAGAATATTTATGGATTTCGTGAATATAATTTTACACTATTAATCGAAATGTGTCTCGAGAGTTGAAAAACATGTTATTGAAAGACTAAATTATTAACCTCATCTAGCATATTATTTGCTTATAATTGCTGTTCACACTATTGTTGGGTCTATGAGGTTCGATTAAATTATAACATAAAATATACACGTACGTTATTATACTAACAATATTGTTAGCTCCCAAGCTGTTATTAGTATAATAATAATTGTGTTCGTCTTGATAGAAAGAAAACTATAATTCAATTTTTGATTGACATAATACCAACATATTATAAAGTTTCTTTAAAAATTATATTACAATGTAATATAATATTGAATCTGACAATAGATATGCCAGGACTTACTATACTGACAAGACACATAAATCACAATATTATGAAGATTCATACTTTTTTTAATGTCTGGCTTTAATAACTAATAATATAGCGACGAAAAAACAAACAAAACATATTGAACTATTAAAATTTTTTGAAGTTTCTTTCAGTGTTCAAATTAAACTTTATAGATTGTTTGAAATAGTTTTAATCTGTACTTTTTTTTTTTTATATATACACATAGTGGACCGATGATGATAGAAGACAACAGACAGCAGTCGTTACACTATACAGGCCACATTTTACGCTATAATTCACACGATAAACTAAATCTTCTGAATAATTTTTCATTTATTATTTTTTTTTTTGTTTAGAGAACATTTTACTGTATTTTGGAAAGGATTGGTGGCTTACTGCAGTGATTTGAGTATTGATATTTATAGCCTAATATAGCTTCGCGTTCAGTTCCAACCGGATGACAGGAATAGTTCTTCGGGACCTCCGGTATCTACAATTGTTTTTAAACATATTATAAGTTATAATTACTGATAGTTGAAAAAAAAACAAATGCATAATTATATTCAATATAATTAATTTATAGAAACACGAAAACTGAAAAGACACTTCACATTAAATTTAGAACATCAGAATAAATCAGTTTTTGTTGACGAATAACAACAGGCAATATAATTCACACAAATGATTAATCCACGATGGTTAGTGTTATCGATTTTATGATGAAAAATAATTATCTGAGTAATTGTCAAATAAGTGTCTACCAATAATGAAGAGTCTACAGACTATATCAATATAGTATAGTTATGCGGTAGGATAAAAAAAAAGGATTACATTCGTTTTTTAACGCTGGTTTAATCTGAATTTACGAATATTTTACCCTAATTGCATGTAAGTATTTACACGTAAGTACAGAGTAAACATTAATTATTTATGTATGCCCTTTTAGCACCTTTAAACTGCGTAAATTGTAGTATAGGTTCGTCCTGCGTGTTTACCATGTGGTATACCGGAGCACCAATCCAATATTATTTTCATTGAGTGGGTACGAATTTACTTTTTTACCAACCTTCAATCTCATTATCAAAACATAGGTGTTTTTAAGAGATAGAAATAGAAATTACATTTATTGAAGATAAATAATATGTGACTGTTATAATATTATTATAGCACAGATACAGATGTAAACAAAAGTTACATTCGAGTAAATAAATTTTGTTTTTTATTTCTTGATATTCTATTGGTCGTCGAGAATCTTCTACAAAGGATGTCCAGTGAAGGTCAACGTCTTTGGTCAACGATTGGTGTCTAGTTGACGTTGGTGAAATCCCAAATGGTATCTATGCAAAACCAAAAATATATTATTTTCACATTATTTTCTTTATACATTATGGTGAAAAATATAACAAACAATAATATGATTGTAAAATATGTTGTATTATTTTCTTTTGTTGAACTTAGAACTACTCTGGAGTCTTATTCATAGGTTTGTTTATTTACTTTCTAGAAATACGGGCATTTGGTTTTACTAGAAATAATTGCATTATATTTCAACTATATAGGTACCTAAATAATACATTTATATTATGTCTCGAAATTCATAAAAAAAAAAATAATGTCCATATGCATATTATATAATAATATAATATTGTAATAATTAAATATTCAGTTATTGTTGAATTAGAAATATACAGAACAATTTATATTACATTTTCAACGAGTTTTACCACGCATATCATTATACATATCCAATAAAGTTATTAAAAGTATAATATGCCATAATATTATATAATATTTATATTTTGATACCTAATTCACTTTAACCTATACATATTATAATATAATTTCAAAGTAAAAAAATTTATTTTTCATGTTTAATGACATAACCAGTCTTTATTGTTGTTTCGTTCGTTTAATTATGATAAAATTTAATTGTCTATAATGTAATTAAAACACCATTATTATAAAATAATACAAATTATAACCGTATGAAAATTCTTTCGAACGACAACATTGTAATTCTACACGTTGGTTTAATATTTTTAGCTACCTATTATAACTTCTTTATTATTATTCAGATCGAAAGTGTTCGATAAGTTTCATGTATAAAAAATTTTTTTTACTCGGGAACTTTGCGGCAATCCGCTTCGGTTCGATAAGTTTTATACTAGTCGACCGGACAAATGAAAATTGTTTACTATTTATCAACGCCGTCTCAGTTTTTTTTTTATTATATTTATTAAAACTTTCTCAAAAATAATATCAAAAGGCTGTCTTCGTAGACTTGCTAACGATCCTTTCAATCGATTTACATTCTGGCAAATTTTTTCTCTGCACTTATATTTTAAAATATATTAATATATTAGATGCGGTTGCCCACACGGTCTTATTACCTAGTTATTAGTTATTATAAAGCATGTTATTATAAATTATAATTATAATTATATTCTTAACCTTACGCTCTACACTATACATTAATGTTAACCAACCTTAATTAGGTATAGGTGTGAGGTGTCACTACTATTGTTATTATTATTTAATTACTATAATGTAAAAATTATAAAAAAAATTGTGATTCTGTAAATATTTGTAGATATAGATAGCCTACGTAGGCAGGAAATATCTTATTATTATCTAATAATAAAAAAAATATATATATAAGATACTAAATTTGGTGCTAAGTGCTTGTGTAATATGACGTAATATGTATGCATACGAATTGATAAACAAATTACAGCGTTTGTTGGCAGGTCGTCTACACGATGGGTCTCTATAAACCGAACGATCTCCTTATTCTCCAGCAATTATCAACGATTCGTTTAAGTCGTTGGCTATGTTCACGAACTTCTAATGTAATTGGGTACAAGCTGTAGTTGGATGTTTTTGACTTTAAAATGTTAATCTATCTAACTATATAAATGTGAAATGAAAATCTCCCTACGAGCTACACTCTGGAACTACTCATCAGATCTTCTTGATTTTTCTGTTAAACGAAAGAGTATATTACGGAGAAGGTTCTTATAAAAGAAAATTTTAGGAAAATCCACCGGAAAATTAGGAAATCTGGATGTCAAGAACACAGCAACGGCGCCATCTGTCTAGAAACTAAATAAACTAAATAATAAAAAATGTAATTTATTGTTGCAGATTAAAATAATAATAGTGTATTATATATTGGTTGCTATTGGTTAATCGGGCATGTTAGTTGATTTGAATTATTATTTTTTGTCAATATATATAAATGAATTTTTGTGGGTAGATTAGACCTATGGGAAGAAGATGGGCTAAATTAAAAAAGGTTAAATATGGTTTTTTTAATTTATTGGATTTTATTACGGTTTGGTTAGGTTATGATTTTGTATTAATTGATTATATTAATCCATCGTAGGTGGAATTAAGTAAAAACGACAAACTTGGTATAACTTTGATACTTTAGTGTTAAATCATACACTTACGTAAAACAGCACGGGGTCCGCGATCTATACCGCAGGTAGATTGCCTACCTGATAATATACTGCTGCGAATCAGAATTTTCATTCCGGGCTACAGAAAAGTTAAGATAAATTTTGGAAACCATACACCAAATATTAAATAACGAATTGAACAAAGTTTGAGTCATATAGAGTCGGTACATTTAACGGGCAATGAAGTGCACGGGATCAGTTAGTATAATATAAATATGTATATATGAACATAGGTATCAAAATAAAATAGGAATACAAATACTGAAATACAATACGAGACTTGTTCGTTTTTTTTTCACCTAACAAGTAGAAACGTATTCCGATTAAAACTATATTATGGCAGGTACCTACGTATAAAACTGCTTCGTGGATTATAGATATAATATCTACTTGATATTATGCAGAAGGTTGTTTCGACGACGCGTAGTGACTTACTTATGTTATATTAAAACTCGATATTTATTCGTAAAAAATTTAAGTTTCTTTTTTGACTTCTTATATTTATATTTATTTCTTATAAAACGTGATACGAGAACAGTTCTTTTAGGTATTGATCAAACATATATTGTATTTGATCGCATCAAAAACTTGGATATTTAAGATAATTTTAGAATTTTAAAATGTAACTTTTGATGTTTTAATTTTCTACACTGCATATTATTAAGAATGATTATTTCCATAAATTACACATTTAACATTAAACATGTTGTACCATATAAAAGAATAATATTGAAGGTTATTAAAAATATGTTCAACGACTTTAGATCGGTTTTAATATATTTCGCACACTCAACAAATATTTAAACTATCACAATTTTACAATCGAATATAATAAAATAACCATAGCACGTTACTCGATATTTTTCTTCTACAAGAAAAATCTATGAATCAAAAGTATATTTTTGTTAATAAGTTACCACGTGACAAAGAAAACGTTACAAAAAATGGGACAAAAACAAAAAAAACGTGTAACCAACCTAAAAACGAAATTTATGCTAAAAAAAAAAAACTCTTAAAAACGCAATAACCGCTAAAACAGAATTATTATTATAATGCATCGTACGATATACACATATTATGTTACATTGCGTAGTTAGAAAAGTGTTAACCGTGTGGTTTATTATATAATATAATATAACGGTATGTACCTACCGACATTGTACACACGGATTTTAACGGAATTCGCAAAAAACATTTTATTATTATTATTATTATTATATCAAACGCTTTTTGCAAGGGTTTAATGGCATTATATTATTATATACCTGCAGGTGGTATTCGGTCAGGGTATTTTTTCCCCTTCGCGAACCGCTGCGTTTACCAGCGCCCGGGACACGACACATAATATAGTGTTTTTTTTTTTTGTATATTATCATCGCCGTCATCGCCCTATGTACCGGTGACACGTGCATATAATAAAATATATATAATATACGGTCCGAATGTCTGAAACGTCATTCCTATACGGAAACGCGTCACAGACGATACGCGCGATGCAAACAATGCCACTTCCGGGCCGCCGTACACAGCATCGGCCTGGACTTGCGGGAAGACTTCACACGTCCATAAAAAACCACTCGGGCTGGACAGTTGTCGCAGTCGATAAACTAAACTATGAACGCGGCGATATTGTATATAGGTGATGTTTTCTGTTTCGCAGTGTTTTTTCATTTTTTTTTAAACGTCTATATTTTATAATAATTATATATCGAGTAATATTTGAGCACGAAAAACACGCATAAATATTAAGAGATTTAATCGAACTACACTGAAAGAATCGTTTAGATCGATGATGTACTACACCCCGGATACAACACGGCATGATGATATTATTGTTTTCTTCGTCGTGTGCAGATTTGATTTCTTCAAACTTAGAGGCTCAAGCTATGAGCGGTTCTTTGTGAAAAACGTTTTACAATATTATAATATTGCAACTATCGAGGAACGACCGACACGAGACCACTTTTAAATCACTTTGAATTATAGTGTTTAAATATATTTTAATTTCAATTATAAAAATTTCATTAAAATTGCCTACACCGAACCCCTTAAAAAGTGGGCGTCTCGACTTGAAGCATTAGACCATTTGAAAATAAAATGATGTGAACAGCTGTTGTGGCAGCTGCATTATCATATCAAGTGCAGTGAATTATTTTAGTGCCCCTACCGGATCTCGCCTCAATATTTATGTATAATATTATGTTTTTTTTTTGAACAACGTCATAATGTCATATAATATTATTACTAGGCAGTTATTCGTAAACACTGCAAATCGTTTCGTGTGTACCTCTACAACACACTCGCGTCATTCGTCGAAATCGAAATAAGTCGATAGATAGACAATTATATGATAATATGATTTTTCCGCCCAGTGAGTGTCGTACAAATGAAAACCTTTGCCTATATATACAATATGTATATAGGTAGCGAAAAACGAGAGGGAAACGTTCGCGAGTAGGCACACCGGCCCGGAATTACAATAATATTACAATATCACGACTGGTCGGAGCTTAACGTTTGATGTTTAATATTATAATAAACCTGCGCGACGATGGACGGAGATAACTGCGTGCAAATGCCCGTTAATAATGGCTTGTATAAATAGAACGAACGTGCGATGGAGTATTTTATAATATCGTCGGAGGACGACAGTGTACGGACCGTAGGGTATTGCATTTATTTTCCGACCGTCGTCATTATAATATAGGTAGTGATAGGTAATGAATAAAAAAAAAAAAAAAAAAAAGCCGTTAAATGGTGAAATATTTACTCGAAATCGATGATATAGTAAATACTAGTATAGTTTTTCGATTTATTTCAAACGAACCATAGTTCAGGGGGGAGGGGGGCTCTAGAATTATATTTATTTTCATGCGCCCATGCGTATATTATTATATACATAGGTACCATTGCAAACGTAAATATTGATAGTTTGTATATTTTACGTTTTGTAAATCAAATATATAAAGGTAACTACTAGGTAAATATAAAAGTACATATAGCCTGTACAATAAAAAAACTGAACGGATTTGACAATATTAGCCGGTAGGTACCTCTCTGTATGGTCTGTTGCTCATAAACGATGATATTGCGTAATTATTTCCCATGCTGTTTAATTTTTTTTTTTTTTCGGAATAATGAATAAATCGGTCCAACAGTTATTACGCATAAAACGAATGTAAAATCTAACGGAATAATAAATTTAAAACGAATCGTTTTTCGCCGTGGTAATTATTTGCGATCGGTCCGCAGTATATAGTTCAAAAGTCGTTTTGGGACGACCGATCTGAACTTTGTGTTTTTGAAAAACCACAATATAACGCGGCCCGGAGTAAACTCAACGCTAATTTTATAATCAAAGGCCCGCAGTAACAATTTTATTATTATTACGATAGTATGTCGGCGTGTGATTAAATTCGAACCAAATATACGCTTACACGGTTATTACCATGAAAATAAACACGTATATAATATATTATATAAATATTATACCGTTTTGTAATTCACCGACATTTAAACGATCAATGACTCGCCTTCGCACTTTGGGCGGTGCACAGTGGTAGACTGCGGCGAGCCTTTACGCTGCCAAGTTCTGTACAGTATATACGCTTCGACTGCGTTGCCAACGGTATTGCGGTTAAAACAAAATTCACTTAAATTTGACGGCCACATCTGCATATATTGTAAACCGTGCGTGTAATTGTACATTGGGAAAATAAAAGACAACGTATTCTCAATTGCGGGGCACTTTTCACTAATTGAAAATGTGAAATACATTCCGGCGGGCTGCGGTGTCAGTTACACCGGCTAAATGTAAACCTCAATCAAATCCGATCTCAGACAGTGACGACTGCCGAGTGATGACAGTATTATAATGGCTGTGAAGTAGTGAATAACTGTGGAAAACCGCATTGTGATGTGTTAACGTGGGTATAGTCGTTTTTAAAAAAAAAAATGTCGAGTTGAAATATTTTATTACTTAATAATAATTACATTACAAAAACAACTGAAGATAGTAAAACAATTTGTTTAGTTGGCACGATAGGTCGTTTATTACATTTTTAATAATTACCTATGCTGTATTTCAAGGTTAAAAACAAAATTAACCGATTTGAAAATACCTACATTTTTCTCAAATAATATAAACTTAACAATTCACTCAGCATCGAGTATAAGGTTAATATTTTCGATAAAATTATTACAATTTAAAAAATTTTAACTTTTTTTAAACACTAAAAAACTACTGTATCTAAGCCGGTTACTGATATAATATGCGATATGCCACTGATAATGATTTTGATATAACCAAGTTATTATTAAATTTAATATTTAGGTATGTCGTACTCGTTAAATTTGTAACACATAGAAAATATAATATAGGTCACTACTATACTATTAAGTCGCGATTATAATTGTGTCAATTTTCATTCGATTGCGTCGAATATCAAAATTTATAAGATATACCTCGAAAGTTTAGAATACTGTGGCAATAATAAATATAGCTTATACTTGTATGTTATAACTTCTCAAAAGTCTCGGATATTTTGACAAATCTGCAGGCAAAAGGCAACTCGTTTGAAAACAAAATATAATATATTTTAAATAACTTCATGACTGGCGAATAAATCACATCAAAACACAAAGTATAAAAAAGCTACCCTTACGGTTTTTTTTTGCGTACACAGTCCTATCGTTCAGAATATTCTTGGAACAATTTCTGTTTTGTTCGAATATTTTAAGTTAAGCATTTCTTACATAATATAATCTTATTTTGCACGGCATTTAAACAAAATCATTGTCTTTTCGTCGAAATATTATAATAATTTATTTATATCCATCTACCTTTTATCATAAGAATACAAAATATAAACCCACGATTCCTTGGAATTCTGGCTCGTGCGATTTTATTCTGTCCTTTGGCCGAGAAAATAATATTATTATATAATTCACATTTATTACTTTTAGGCACTCGAGAGAAATTATTTTACAATACAATATTATTATCATAATGAAATTATTCATGAATGCATAGTTAAAAAAAGAATCAAAATCTTAAATTGTATTATTTATAGGTTGCCTACCAACCTATATAATATATGAAAATATCAAAGAAGTATTGTTGGTTATTATATACCTACCAATCCACTATCAATCGCTTAACATCTGCAGTTTAGAATCGAAATACAGTGGATTATTAACGAGGGGTTACACCACTTACAACCTTTACAATCGTGATAAAACCTCTACAAGTTTTAATTCTCGTATTTAAAAAATGTGTTTTCATAAATAGAACTATTGTAAAGCTATGATGCGAGTGTGATGGTTATTAAGAGGGAAACAATTTAAAGTTTGCATTTATTATTTTTGAGTTTCTCATCAAGTAAAAAGGATTTTATAGAAATGTATATTATTACTATTTAGATTTACCTATTTATTTTGTTCGTTTTGAAAGGTAGTAAAGGCAATTCTAGCACTCGGACGTTAGATCCAGTGGCGTGACGAAGGACTTTATTTGAGGCACGTGCCTCAGCTTAAAGGGTGGTGGGTGTCCTGGAGAAGAGGGGCATTTCACACATGGTAAATAATTTATTAAGTACACCCTAAGACTAAGCCAATCATTCTCAGTTACCATTTAAGTAAATACGTAATTATTTATATAAGTATTTATAATTACTAATATAAATTATTGTGCCTCATAAGTTAATGAAGTTCGCCACGCCACTGGTGAGATCAATCTTTAAATGAACGGCAATGTCGCCTCATCGGTTCATTTTTATCACACTATTCGGTGTTATAATAGCTACCTGTATCCCGCGATATAATAGATTATTATGGTCGATATTATGGCCTCGTGATTTATCGTTTCGTAACCGATATATAAACTATATGAGATATTGAGATGTATCAAATATCACGACACGTCACTACTATTATTATAGTCTATAATATAAGTAATATATTATAACTTACGCCGCTTCGAATCGGCCACAATCTATACGATGACAATTTGTCTGTAAATGTAGTTTATCATGTGCTAAAATGTAAGTATTCGTTGACTAAAATGTTTGTATTAAAAACAATCCAAATATAAGCTGGTATATCGTGTGTGTATGCGTGTTCACACAATCACATCAATAATTTGTTTAAATAATCAAGGGGACGTGAGTCGTGAATAAATTTAGAGACGCTTACGTAATATTATACTAACGATATTATTTTAGTTTATAATATATAATTTTATTAAACCGCACGCGTTTAGTACAGGTATAATATAAGCAGTTGCGTATAACAAGGGTGTAAGGGTATCCACCCCCCTCCTCCTCCCATCCAGAGTGAAATTAAGCTGTATACCTACATTTTAAACGTTGCAGTATTCTGTCGTTTTAGAGACGCTTAGTGAAAACTGTTTAATCATATTATATAATTAAAAACTATTTTCCGAAATAAAAATCGCCACTGCGCGTTGAAGATAATACAGTAACCTGGGGTATAATGGCGCACCTAACATTGAACAGCTGTTAAGTGGTAGCACACACGTTTTAGAAATATTTTTATATTGTTTTCCTATCATAAATATTTTCCGGTCAAAAGTTGATTTTACCAAAGCAAATACCAAAAATTCTAAATAATTAGAAATTATAACAAATGCGTCTTTTTACCTAATTATTATTGGGGTAAAAGTGCGCACCTAATGAGGTAATAAATAGGCCGCATGCTAAATTATTCATAAAAATCTGTTTTATTAAAAGATTATTATCTATTTTATTTTTATCAAATAATAAGTTATAAATATATATAATATGCATGCATAATATAATAGTCCCTTATATTATAATATATAATTAATACAGTAGTAAATACTAAGTCAAAGTAATTTGTTTAAGTATAATTATTCAATAAATATTACATAATATTATTTAATCATTTGTTAATACAACATAGATATTATAATGTACCCATCAGTTCAAATAAATGAATAAATAAATAGATATAATTACATTTTTAGACATTCAATTTGAAGCTAGAAAAATTAAATGTTTATAAAAGTAGGTAATCAATAATCGTGTAAGAAATGCTGCGCACTATTACCCCAAAACCCACTAAGCCATTTTACCCAAATATGATTTCCTGCATAAACAGTATTGTAGTTTATTCAGTTGTTATCATATTAATATTTTACTGGTATTGACGTTTAGTCACCTACTTGTACTAAACGAATATATATAAAAGCAACACCTAACGTGTCGTCATACAGCGCACATTACTACTTTTATACTGCTCAAATATTATACCAGACGAATACAATTAATACTCTGCCTCATATTGTCGCCAAAACCTCATCAACTGCTGGAAAAAATATTTTATCGCGTTTGGCTATGATAACACAATCATGATAACAAAAATGTTTGACCAGAATGATAGCAATCATTCGATTACTCATATATACTCAATAGTTAATTTTGCCCCGCGCGCCATTATACCCCGGGTTACTCTATACCTATAATTTATAATAGTTTATGACATTTTATCGTACCTATATATACAATTTTCTTTTATATAATTCGAGCGCATCGGTACCCACCGTTTTTGAGCGCATATAATTTATATCAGAATGTTATCACAATATAGTATAATAATATCATTGCGAAAACCACACGCATTAAAATGACGAATACGTGTGGGCGATTTTGCGCCGACATTTTGTCGTCTCCATCGCGTTTATTGTGCGATGGCCGGTCGAAAAACTGCGAACAAATGACGTCGTCGCGCGACTTATCGGTATTATTTTTTAAACAATTTTCGCGCTATGTGTACGCGTTGTGTAGCCGGTCGGCCACGTATGCAAATCACACGTTTCAATAAATGTGCGCCTACGTCGTCCGACGTTTTTCATTCGCTGCTAAAATAATTAACAATATTCTAATGAAGAATTTCGAACGAGAGGTCCGAAAGAGAGATACGACGACGCAGCAATGTGGTCGTCGTGCACGTCACCCGTACAATATCAGTGGCGCCCAGAATGTTTTCAAGAACCCTAAAATATACCGTCGCATTTCATCCATTATGATGGTTATCAGCGGCCAAGTCGTAAATAAATTCTCGAGCTAAATACAATTATTAACTATGTGTGACGAAAACGATTACCCTTGTGTACACAATATTTATGTACGTTATAAGTCTTATAACTTATTACTGTTTTCTATTATTCGCGTACTCGTATTCGAACATATTTCGTGTAGCTCTATTAGGTACGTGCCACCGTCCGTTGTTTATCACAATCTGCTCGGCGATTGCTATCAATATCGCAAGCCACGTATTCTATTGATATCAATATTTTTAATCTACCTACGCAGTATTATAAAATATGATTTTATAAGCGACCGTACTACGGAGTACCTCTCGCCACCACGTAATGAACGATTTTTTTTTTTTTGTGAGAAATAAATAATTTTGTTTCCGCCGAAAAATATAATATTTTACCTGGTTATTAACTATCAAACACCTACGCAAATGGTAAATCAATCGGTCTTAACAAATCGGACTCAATATTTTATTAATATGATAAATTTACCGAGGAAATAATTTTCAATTAGCAAAACAACTAAGTACCTACTTAGTAATTTGTAGTTATACAATTGAAACGCCAAATTTTTTTATACATAGCAAAGCCAACGTGTTATTATATTAATTTTGCCAGATTTATAAGTAGAGTTAAAGTTAAATCCATCCAACCATATCACATTTTTAACGTGTTTTGCCCATTGTTCAGAATTTCCATTTCCATTTTTTTTTATATATAAAACGTAATTACAATAACACAAACTGATTGTTACTCACGATAACGCTACACGCATTTGTAATCCATCGTTATATTCCTGATTGAATAATTTTAAATCGAACAATCATAGTTTATAAATTTAAAAAACCAGGTAACATATTAATTTTGGTGGAAACGATAATCGAACTTTTTTAGTTTTTGAGGAAACAATAGGTATAGGGGAGGAAACTAAAATCATTTTTAACATAAATATGATTTTGGGCTGCAATATACACGATTTTTGTTTCTAACCGATTTTTTGTAATGTTTTCGTTGTCATAGTTACTTATTAAAAAAAAACATATTTATGATTCATAGATTGGTCCTTGTAGAGAAAAAAATCGAGTAACGTGTCATGTTTTCTCGATGGGAATGATGCATTCCACTATAATATATTATAATGTATAATTACCTATAACCTATACCTTTAATTAGTATGCTCGTATCCCTTCGAATAACACACTAACATGAACTATATTAATTATACTAACTATCTATACCGACTACATATAGTACCTAATACCCATGTACCTACAAGTATGCAGGTACTTGTAATTTCCCAACACTTATCAATACTGCAACCTGTAGCTGTTCGGACGCCCGCGTAATGCAACACTCTCGACCATTACAGATTTGATGAAACGTCTGTCTATTATGCAAGGATGCTGCATGTAATACAACAATATATAATATTATTGTCTTTGGTGTGCAACGAAATTTTTCTGACGCGGTTTTATACGAAAACACTGTATATTAATACATTTTGATGATTTACGTTATTGTAAGCTTAACATTGGCGTCTGTAAATCTTAAACTCAATATCACGGGGGAAGGGGTGATTTAAAAACTGTAGTTCGCCTCAAAATATCACGGGGCTCCCGTCGCAACCTTCCACCCAAAACACTCACATTTGGTCAACAGTAATTTTCTTTAAAGGTGCGGATGAATAATCTTTTAATAATTTTCAATTATTTTCATAAAAATATGTTTATTATAGGTAGGTAAACAAAAAAAAAAAAAAATTAAAATTAAGACACAAGAAATAATTATTTTTTACAGTAATATTAAATCTACCTATGAAGATATTTTTTTTATTTCCATATTTATATGATGATTGCTTGGCCTTCAACTTCAATAACTCTATTTAGTACAGCTCAACTTGCAGTTACGAGTTTGCATAAACATAATACGATATCCTTATCACAGTTTTTTGGAAACGTCGATAACAACAAATTACCATTACGCCGAAGATAAAAAGTAATTTATAAAAATATGACGGCTAAAAAAAATCCAAGGAAGGGGGAGGGGAATCCACTAATGTCACCCACCATCATATTCGCTACTGATCTGTAAACCTATATTTTAATCTCCAAACGTGCACTTCTCTCTGTAATAAAATAGTCTAATCTGATAAAAACTATGTAAAAATTTAAAAAAATTTAATTTATGACATTGATAACCATACAGGACTTCACGACAATATGACGTTAATCGAACGAATCAGATAACTCGTCCAGATAATTATATACTATTGCAAACCATTACCCGTTAACAAATTCGTAATTCATGTTTCATATTACGTTCGATAAAAATTATAAATCGCTTTAAAAAAATAAAAAATATATAAAATCGTAATATCATAAACTGCGTAGGAATACCAACTATTTTAGGACGGGGCTAAACTTTTAGTAAAACCAACTCGTCTCTGCAGGTTATCGATACACTCCAGATTCGTCAAATATTATTTATACTTATAACTTGAACGAGGAATTCACGTAATATTATTCAAATTTCGAAAGTTATCATAACTTTAACAAGAGTTTAATAACAACTATATTTCTACATTTTGTATCATCTGTATTCTTATTTCTTATAGAGCATAATATATTAATCGTTAAATTCGTTTATTTTCCTGTGTATTTTTTATAAAAAAATAAAATGTTTAAGATTTCTTCTGATTAAAATTTTACATTCAATCCCGAACTAAACGCATTCCTTAATGGCTTGGTTTCAAGAATTTAGGTAGAATCAAAAATATATGAACTATAGTTATTTACACACATTTATCTTTTCACGAATAATTTATTTCTATAGACATAAAATAAAATATAGATCATGAATTTATGGGTATAGTGAGGTATAATATTATAAATTTACAAATCAAAATTATTATATTTCTAATTAAAGCATACAATATAGTATATAATATACAGTGTATTAGTGTATACTGTATACAACTATAAGCTATATATTATTTACTCTACGCTTATACCCATACAGTATTGCACTAATTAAAAAATAAAAACTATAATTACATAAATGATTATTAAATAAAATTAATATTAAATGTTTACCCAGTCTAAAGTGCATAATTGAGTGGTTATTTTTCCTACGTGTCTCATATCATAAATATTTATATCTGCATTCAAACTTAATATAGTAATAAATTAATTACAGATTGTTTGTTTTTTTAAATAAATTAAAAAAAAAAACATTTTAAATTTTTAACCCGATTCTAAAACAGTTTTAAATTTGAAAGTCACTAAAAAGAACACAATGGCAGAATAACCTTTTTTTTAAGTTCACTGTTGTAATATTTCAGTTTTATTATAAACGCTGCTAATTCTCTTACAGGAAGGTAAAAATAATTGTTCTACGCATACCGTTGATATATCTTTATCTGTCATATCCAGCTATACCGAGACCAAAGAGACAAAAACCTAGAACATTTAGCTATATATTTAGGTTTTTTTTTTCAAAAATAGTTCAACCCTATTTGTTTTTAGGGACAACCACTTTTTCTGGATAAAAGTTTAGTAAACCAGAAATAACATTTTATAAAACAAATATTTTAACTACTAAACTTTATGAGCATAAGAACAATCACAAAAAAAAATTAGAAACAGCTAGATGCTGTGACTTCTGAGTGTTGTACCTACTCGTACAATTCTCGCTCGTTCCACCCACTTTGGCACAAACTGATATTGTATGACTGTATTATTATGAAGGAACTTGGAAAAAATTACAAACAATTAAATTCAAAAACGCGATCCTAACATAAGACAATATTGAGTAAAATAATATAATAATATATTACAATATATTATTTGCGGATCGAATATGTTTGATTAAATTTGTATCAAAAATGTACATAATTAATTCCCTAAAAAACTACACACATTATTTAGTTTAAACAAATCTCAAAATAATGATATGTGTTAAAAATTTAAAAAATTTACTGTTTTTAATTAAAATTTCAATTATTTATGGACGTCTCGTGCACTTCTTATCGTCTGGGGTGCTGCCAATGATTCACTGCCCTCAGTGACGTACACGGGGGGTATGTTTATACAAATAATTATAAGCAAAACCACCCCCCCCCCCATCGGGAGAAAAGACTTTTGTATGCTCATACCTCAATCCTCACTGCTGTTTGAATTCACCAATGTATTAACTATTAAGAATACATGTCAAGATCGTTGATATATTTTGGACAACGGTAATATATAGTGAAATTACGATGTATCCATCCATTCTGTTGTATTAGATAAAATTAATGTTCAATCAATAGGTACATCGATGTGGAATTCATAAATTTCGCTTCTTTGTTCAAAATTAAAATTATAGCTATCTATATACTTTTGAAGTCTCATTTTAGTTGATGCGAGTTTAATACTAATTTTTAAACATAAAATAATCAATAAATGCGGGATACACAATATGTATAATTCAACAAAAATAATATACGTAAACAATATCAAAAAGTAAAAACGTATAGGCGAAAATGTACAATTTGAAATACTATTAATGGAAAAAAAATACAAAATAATAACTACGATATATGAGTGTATTATTTTATCTACAACTAGGTCAAAATCTGACATGGTATATTATATATATGAAAGTTGAAAAAAAGCATTTACGAATAAAATAAATACCCCCAAAACATCTCCGGAATCCTAAGCTTTCTTCTCAGAATCTTTACAGAAAGTATTTGTGTTATTTCATTATTTTCTCAAAAGTACATTAAAAAGTGTTATTTAATATATTATTAAACATTCAAAGAGTACGTAAAACAATATTCTATACATTTTTCATTACTGTAAATTGTATATGTAGGTTTCCTATATTCTGAGTATAAGGAGAAGAATGTAATTTTAAAATGTTGCTATCATTAATTTTTATTTAATATTCTAATATAATTACATGATTTACTCCAAACAATTCATGTGACTATTCATATAATATATTTATTGGTTAGAAATTCAACATATACTTAGAGCTATCTATTATTTGAACATTTAATATCTCATTTTCACAATTTCCCAGATACATTTTTAAAAATTGATGTTTTATTTCAGTTTTTTTACTATAAGATTTGAAAATTTTACTACCCGCTATGAATGTAATTTATTTTATTCCAATTTCCAATCACTGCAACTTTACACTATAATGCCAATAATATCGGTAAAATTATAGCGGCACAGAATATTTTCATAAATGATGACTGGTTTCATGACTGACCATTGTTGAAAAGTGGAATTAAGTGGAATGGTCAAACAAAATACTTATTGCAATTTAATGGAGTTGTAATAAAATACAATTTTAAACTAATTATTCAACTTATGAGTATTAAAATTATGTAATTTTAATCTATAAGTAGGTAGATGTACACAGTCCCCACCTACAAATAGGTAGGTATACTTAATATTTTGGTAACGGTATCGCAAGCGATCGACCATAATTTATGTGATCTACAATAAAGCCACATTTATAGACCCACAAACTGGAACCCATACCTATGCAATTGAATGTTTATGGAAGATATAAGAATGATTTTCTAAATACCTGACATGAAAGCAACATTTTTTAACGTAATATTTAATGTATAAATTGTTGAATATGTTTTTAACTATGTATATAGATCGTGAAAATTATGGTAGATCGCCTAAGATACTATTGCCAATATTTTACCAGTGAACAACCAACTTCAATAATTATGAGTAGGAATGTGACGCATTAAAATTACAATCTTACATCACTATTGATTATCTAAAAATATTTGGAATTCCACATTTCCACGTATAATTTTTTAAATCGCATATACCTTTTTTTAGGTTGGCTACTCTAACGACTGTTTTAATGACTGGTCAATCACAACGTTTGTTACTAATTATTGGAGAACATTGATGTTTGAAAATTATTAGCAAAATGTTTGGTTGACTTGTGTTTTTTTATATTATTATGATAATATATGATACATTAACATTAGATATAAAGTTGACGTTGTCTTTTATAATGAAATGTGATCAAAATTTATTCGATATAAATTATTTATTTATAAGTTATAAGTTATAACTAATGCTTTAATTTGTAAAAAATTTTAGAATAATATTAATCTATAACATACTCACAAAATGGTGTTAAAAAGCTGTATGGGATACGTAACAATTATGTTAATTATGTGATGCGTACATATTTTTCACTTTAAAGCTAATTAAAAAATGTATTTAAAATAAGGTCAAACAAAAATATTTTATTAGACTAACTCTTTTTTTCTATTAACTGTGAGAATTTTTACAAACATGGTTACAATAACTAAAAGTCAGGGCCACCCTTAGGTTTTTAAATATAATTTACGCTTCCCTTTAGTTATTACCTATTATAATGTTTATGTAGGTACTAAATTACTTATTACTTATTACTTATCATTTATTAATTATTATTAGTATTCGTGAAGTATGGTAGTCAGTTACAATATTAATTTTACTTTATATAATATGTATAAATATAATATATAAATAACTGAATCTAATATTAATATTATACATGTTCAAGCAAAACAAATAGATTTAAATTTAAACTTAACAAATAAACGCGAAAATAATTAAACTTTTAATACTTAAATTTAATTCAATATGAATTTTCTTATTCATGGGAATATGTAGTTAAAATATATTTAAAAATATTAATTGCCAACTAAATTAATCTTAATCATAATATTTAAGGGTTATGTTATTCATTGTACGATGTATTTCAATATCAGATAAAACATAACGTTTTATAACAATTTATTATTTCAATTAAATTTGGGGAAATTACATACATTTTTGTATTGTACTACTTTTTGTCTGATTAGTGATCAAAAGATTTTAGAATCTCAGCGGAGCGATGAATGTATTGATTTTACAATGGTGTGTGTTTTTCGTTTTTATTTTTTGGGGGGACTGTCATCACCGTTTAAGACAGTAAAATTGCTTAGATTTTCTTCAAAAGTATCTTTTCTGATAGGAAATTGGATCTAGTTGGTACTTTGAGTGGGTCAAAAGTAAGAAATTCCCTATAGTTTTCTAAAGTACCGGAAAAAACAAAATAAAAAAACAGACATTTTCTCGACAAAATCGATTTTGGTTTTTGGTGTAACTCTAAAACAAACGATCAAAAATACATTCAATTTTCACTGAATTTTTATACTAGTAAATCTATACACCAACAATTTTCAAAATATTTTGACTTGTTCTGAGCTGTTTACGGACATATTCAGTTTCCAATTTTTCAATATAATTTTATTCCGGTGGGTCAAAAAGCTTGAAAATTTAATATCGTTGAATTCAAATTTAACACCATCCATTACAGTGACCCATTTGTAATCTACTGTACAGCAAAGTGATACCCACTTGCTCACCTTTTTTGTAGTGTACCTATAGTATATATATTATAGCTACAAATAACATAATATTTACAATTTACATAATTCCATTTCCAATATTATACTACGCTATAACTATGTAAGCACTAATCAACTATAATTGATATAACATTGATTTGACAATACTTATACAATATTTTTGGCTTTAAATTGCTTAAAGTAATTTACAACAAGTGTTATTCTGTTGTAATTATTTTACATTGTATTACACATTAATAATAGGTAGTTATAACTTAATAATATTTATGTGAATGTAACAATACTAAACTACCTGTAATCTGTATGTTAAGAAACATACGATCACAAATCATAAAATAAAATAGTATAGGTATAACATCTAAATAGTTTATATTGATCATAAAAATAAATTCTTATTGTCTTCAACAGCCTAGTTTTAAAGTGACTATAGAATTATACAACCAATTTAGTACCTATGTCGATAACACATTTTCATATTCCACAAAACAAAATTCTTTTACAGTTATTAAATAAATGTATACAAAATATGTCACACTCTATATCTAATACATAAAAATATAGGCATTGTAAGTACTATACGCGCACACATTTATTTGTCAGCGCGTACAAAACTAATGTTTAAAATATCTCTTGGTAAATATTTAATAGAAGCTTAGTATGAAAGTTGTGATATCGTATTGTAGAAGAACGTAGAGAGATGAGAAAGAAAGAGAGAGAGAGAGAGAGTGAGCAATTTAGTCCGATATAGGTGTTTACATACATGAAACCATAAATCGTTTTAAAGTATTTTTAAATCATTATCACTTTTATATAGTAGGTAACCGTCATTGTTCGATAACTGCATGTTAATCTTATTATTATGCATAGTATGTAGTTAGTACACATGCATTGTAATAATATATGCATAATACATTGGCTTTGTTTTATCATTATTTTAATTGGTTAAAATTGCATCGCATTAAATTACTTGACATCCGCTATTGATCGACCGGGGTCTAAAAGTACACATTTTAGTCTTTATTTGTATTTAATAGACATTTACAGTTATTCATAATTTGTATACAAAATACTATATAATATTATATATAGTATAAAAGTACAATAAGCAAATGTAATGATTTGAATTTCACATTACTAAGTTAAACAGTAGATGGTCCATTGACAGTAGTTAGAAAGTTAAAAGTGAATATAATTTTTTTTTTTAAAAAAAACGTATTTTGTTTTGTCAGTTAAAAATCAAATAGAATCGTTTTTTTAATGAAATGATTTTCAATATTTATTTATTAAATAATTTACACCCGTGGAGGGGCAATAGTATACATTAACTATATAAGTATGTTACATAAAACATATATTATACAATATGGTATGAGATAAATATATAAACATAAAATACAAACTAGTTAATTAATACTATACTACATTATAATAAGGGCACAATGTTTTATTTTAGACTTGTCGTCTATGAAGAAATTAAAATTATATTAATTGTGACTAGGGTTTGAAATTCAATACATGTATATTGCAAGAGGCTACTTGGGCTACATATTTACTTATGATTTGGAATAGAAACAATGAAAATTACAAACATTGACTTGTGGTATACTAAAAGATATCATTTGCAATTTTTAAAGACACGCAGACTATCAATATGTGACCGTTTAAATGATTATACACAAAAATCGATCATTTAAATTGCTTCCAGATTTTAATTATTAATATTGTATTGACGGTCAACCTCAAAAATCGGACGACCGTCCAAATTAATTGTATGCATTAACATGCGAAGGAAATTATGACGTTTCAGTTTTTCAATTTTGTATAATATTATGCTTAGTTGCTTAGGGTTCCATTCAAAACTGATCTGAATATTAGAGACCGTATCGTAACTTTAAAATTTAAATATACGTTCATAATATTCCATGAAAACAAATTGATTTTCAATATGTGCGAATGCTAGGCGACCATCATGAGTTTTGTATTCGTGTAAAAATTATCTATAATACGTAGGTTAGGTTATTCAACCTGTGTATGTGCAAATATATTACCTTCAACTGTATAACATTATGCAATCCCGTTAGAAACACGCACGCAAAGCACCGGAGGTTGCGAATCGACAGCATTTTTTTGCACAGGGTCAGAGCAACATCTGTTGGCGTCGACATCGTGGTCGGTCCAATACGCCCGTGAAACTGCCATTTTTCGATTATAATAACAATAATCAACGCAGCATTTAAACGATTTGTAGAATATATTATAATAATCGGCTGTAGCATTAACAATATAGAGTACAAACACATAATATAATATTACACACGCTCTGGCCAACGGTCCACGCGGCTTACCTACCTGTATTATTATATTATCGGTAGGTATACAGTAAATTGGGCGCACTATGTAGCTGCAAGAGTATGTTCGTGCGCACAATAGGTAGGTGTTTAATGCGTTATTTATCTCGGAGAACCGGTGCAAACAGTCACATTGCATGTGCTCGTAGATGTGATGCCAGCAAGTGAATTGCACTCCAACAAGTGCCGGGATTTTCAGCATTACCAGAGCACCTGATGAAGTACAATCAACAGGTGGTTTGAAAAACTTTGCCACACACTCGGAGATATAATAACGTTTCCCGTACAGGCTGCAGATTATAGCTTATAGGTTAGTCGTTATAGATTACCCCGACATATTATATTATTATAATAATAATAATATATCGTTACATAATTACACGCGTGTACATATGGTAGTATAATATCGTATGCTCGCGTATAAAAAATTGCAATACATTCTAGTCGACGTCTACAATGCTATGTGTGTATTTTTGTGTGTATAATACTCCACGGCTGCGGCGGAGCTGGTGGCGGAGTCATCGCGGCGATTTGGTTAAATTTCCACGCGCTACTTCAGGTACCTGACTTCGTCAACATTAAAGAGTCTAAGAGTGCCTGTAGCAGCCCGTGAAAACAACCGATTTCTCGATACCGTATACGTCATATATTACACTCTCCTCTGCGGTTGCTGCAGCGGCTGCGGCGGCGGCGGTGGAGGCGACGGCGACGGCGACTGAGAGGAGTGCTCCTGCAGCTGGAAATGTCGCGTGTATATTATTATAATAATAATAATATATCGTTACATAATTACACGCGTGTACATATGGTAGTATAATATCGTATGCCCGCGTATAAAAAATTGCAATACATTCTAGTCGACGTCTACAATGCTATGTGTGTATTTTTGTGTGTATAATACTCCACGGCTGCGGTGGAGCTGGTGGCGGAGTCATCGCGGCGATTTGGTTAAATTTCCACGCGCTACTTCAGGTACCTGACTTCGTCAACATTAAAGAGTCTAAGAGTGCCTGTAGCAGCCCGTGAAAACAACCGATTTCTCGATACCGTATACGTCATATATTACACTCTCCTCTGCGGTTGCTGCAGCGGCTGCGGCGGCGGCGGCGGTGGAGGCGACGGCGACGGCGACTGAGAGGAGTGCTCCTGCAGCTGGAAATGTCGCGTGTATATTATAATAATAATAATACCATGTGATGTGAATTAAATATTCGCAAACTCGAACAAACAAAATATTTAAAAAAAAAACCGCTAATAGAAACCAGAAAAAAAAACGAGTTTTAGAACAAACAGATAAACAAAAAAAATACCGAAACCTGCGACGTTAGAAGCGTATATAGGCGGCGGTCTGTGCGACTAAAACGGGACCGTACGAGACCGTACACGGACGTATAATGCGTATACACTCTAAATAGGTACAATAGTTTTTATATTATTTTTTATTATTATTATCATCATCAGCATGCGACGCATATAATATTCGTACTATATTCGGCGCGGTCTAAAACGAGACACGAGCGTGCGCGGCCGTTGCGGTCGAATGTCATCGGCGCCGGCGACGGACAATGCGGCGAAGGCGGTGGCGGAACTGCAGACGACTTGCGGCTCCCGCGGTGGTGTGCAAGTTGCCAACGCTTTTTCCCTACACATATAACACAATATTATATATACATTTATATGCGACGTGACGATGTGCGTATAGAGAATGACGTTGAGGGTATTATAATTTATAATATTATATTACGTGCGTGTTATGTGTGTGTGTGTGTAAGGCCGAAGCAATGCAATTACAGCAGAGTGAGTGGGCACATGCAAGCGCACAGTATACATACGTCCACTGTCGAAAACATTAATCATCGCGTTATTTTTTTTTTTTTTTACACGATCGAACCGTTATCGTGCAATACGTACGCGGAAAAAACGTCGCTCGATAAACGCACGGAAAGAATTCGACAAACGAACACTCGCGAAAATTACGTCCGTCGGCACACCGCGCACGACGACATGGGCGGACTCGGCGAGAGAAGACCGTATGGCGGCGGGTGAGCGGGCCCTCGAACTGCGGCGATTTCGCAATGTCGTGGACGGCCACCGGCACAGTGTTACCACCTCGCGAACTCGTTGTTCGTCCGCCGTCGACGCGTTACGCGCGCGTGCCGACACGCCGGTACGCGTGTCGCCCACAGTACGTTATATTATATCGTATAGTCGAGCGATTAGATTATAATGTGGAAAACATATTTATATAATAGTACAGTGGCGAACCAATTGTGGGGAGGGGGGGGGGTGTTTTAGGTGTTGAAATACCCCCTCGTCCATAAACAGTAGGTATATTTATGCGAAAAATATACTGTAGATTTCTACAAAATATGTGTCGTACGGTCCTATTTCGTATTTGCTATTATATTAATATCAAGACCGATATCCTTTCACAGAGCAACAAGTTTTATTTTAATATAAAATTAAAACACCCCCAAACATAATCCTGGCTGCACGCCTGTAACGGCATTGGCCCGTTTAGAGATTTGCGAATTTAATTTACAAATGTTATTGTTGTATTTGCACACATTACTCGGGCCGGAAAACAAAAAAGCCCCGCGGGCACACGAGTCCACCATCCGTCGGTCCGAACGTGACGGGCGCTACAACTAGCACAATACCTCCTCCAATGTCCAAACCACCGAATCTTTACCCCCCACGTCGCCGATTATTAAACATAATAATTAATAATATTATACGAAGTCAAGCGCTAAAAACGCAGTTAACCGCCAATGCAAACAATAAAACGCGCGCTATATGTCGAAAATAATACGCCACGCACACTGCACCGTGCAGTTGTACCCGCACCTGCACTACCCACTCCTTCTGCTGCAGTGAAGATTGCAACGCGACGGAGTCCTTGTGCCGCACGTACAGTATAAAAAAAATAATATATTAGCGGAACGGCGACCATTAAATTATAATATTATTGCACTGCGTTTTTACCACACTGCACCGTTGCACTCGTAAACATGACGTATAATATATAGTATGCGTCGACGTCACACGTAAAACGCACATAGGTATTGCACGTATTATTATATAGGTACGTTCCTATGTGGCTGTCCATTAAAACCGAACTTCTTACGATCGACACGCGCGCGCAATATTGCAAACGATTGCACGCCGCGAGAATTTTATCTTTTTTTTTTTTTTCATTATTATTATTTTGTGACGGAATACTTTGCGTTTCGGACTCATGACCTCGCGGCACACAAAGGACGGAAATGGCGGAATAGACGCGCGCATCTGACTCATAACTGCATCGACTGAAATATTGCACAGCAAGTGCATTATATCTAAAACGAAAGCGGCATTCTATTTCTATGCACGGCTATATCGACTGCTGTGATATAATATACGTCTTATGCTAATATCGCGTTGGTCTTGAATCCCATATCGTTGTCGGTGCACTTCTGCGTGTGTACATCGATCAGCCATTCGGTTAAATACGAAGCGCGACGCACGCACACGAAACGGCGACGCAATAAATATACCTACCTGCAACGTGCCCCCCATTATAGTATTTATAATATATATTATTTTAATAAAAACCAGAGTCGCGAGGACGGCATCGTAGACGAATGCCCAGAAAACGCGTTTAACGAGGTTGGCAAAGTATATCCGCGAAATATTTGGCTCGAGTTCATACGAGTACAACTACGAGAGGTGAACCCATAGGCACAACATCTGTAAGTAGGCGCTCGCGTTTGGTTATTCGGATTCGGTAAGGAAAAAAAAAACACCGCACGTCGAACAGAATTCGTGAATTTTATATTCCGTTATTCGTCATATTCGATTTCATATTATGTTATATCGCATACACATCACGACACACGCGCATATAATATTATTATCATATATAGGTGCACAACAAATCGCACTGTACTTCAATGCGTATACACACCGTGTTGTGCGGCAACATATAGATAGGCACGCAATAATAAAGTCTACAGAACATCGTGATTTGTCGTCCAACTCAAAAAGCTGTGCCACGAGGACGGAGCACTATACATACATATTATAACGTACATGGTATATACATATTATTATCGTCGAGCATAGATACTATCTCTACTCAACGATGTTATTATTGACTTACCCGTGCTGAGAGCTGAGGTGGCGTAGTACGTGCGTGAACGAGACGGTATGGTATAATAATATAATACCGATGTAGTATTATGATAACGGCGCGCGCGTATATTTCGTGGCGACGACAGGCTTCAGCGAAAAGGGGTTGAAAAGGATTTGAGAAAAAAAATTGTCCGCCGCACACTCCTCGCAAGTCCATGTGTCAGTCTGCGAGAGAGCCGTCGACTAGGACGCCGCTGGTGGAATTTCTACACGTCGTCGCACTTTTCCTCTCGCCATCTCTCCCACGAGCGACGGCGGCGGCGACGAAGCGCAGCGCAGCGCGCTCGGTGCAACGCAAACGAATGACCTTGCCACGTGCATGCACATTGCAATTCTTCGTTTCGCGATCGCAACCCCACCGCGCCGACTCCTCCGACGCGAAGGTTTATGTCGTATGCGTTATTAGTTATTACTATTATTATACACACAACGTATAAATATAACATTATATTATGTAGTATACATTATATTATTATTATATATGTGCAGCGAGCACGAGTGTGGGTGTGTGCAGCGTGTCTCGGTATATACCTACACGTTTTACTGTATATATATATATATAATATTATGTTGTATGTAGGATTATCGTGGGGGCCCTCTTGACTTACGGCGAGATTTTCACTTTCCCCGTCCCACCGTCACCACCCACCCCCCATCCTATTTACGTTCGTCCTGCTTATGGGGAACTTAATCTGGAGCCTTCGAATTTCAACGCAGAGCCTCCCTACCTATATATGCACTGACGTTTTCGATACATATGTTCTATGACATAATATTATGTGTGAAGACGAACGATGTTCAAGCTCGACCGCCAATCGATCGTCCGCAATCCTTTATAGTTTATACGGTATGTATACCCATTACAATATAGGTAAACGGGTAAACTCGCGCCGCCTCATCTATAAACGGAACGCATATTTTCGCAAATACAAAGAGTAACATGACCCCCCTCCGTGCATTCACCCAACATTCCCATTCCTTTTTTGTGTGCCCATCGACCGATGACTATTAAACCCGTGCAGTCTCGCGATCAAGATTCTAACAATAGGCACATTCGACGACGTCCTTAAGTGGGGACACTATTATTACTGCGACCACTTAATATAATACAGATATTGTGTGTGGAGAATATAGATACAATACTCTTCTATACTTATACGAGTAAGACTATCAGTATTTTGTGTTTGTATGTTTGACTGATTGTATTAATTACAAACTTGATGGTATAGCTGATATATTTGTACACAGCTTCAATGGAGTTTGAACAGTGACGCTCACTGAAAAGCGGTAAAAAAAAACTCAAATTTAGGTATCCGATGTCCTTTATGCACTTGTAACTAAATATTGGCAACTAAATCATGCTAAGGAACCGGGAATAAAAGTATAATGTATAAATGAATAATATTGAGTTTATTGTGTCTGTTCCTACCTATATAGAATATAACAATATAACGTGTACAGGACGAGCGAAATACACATGATGTTTATTATACTATCTTCGTACCTATTTGTTTTTTTATCTAAATATAATATGCATTTAAGAGCGGTCCACTATTTCTGGGAACCAGCCCATCATAACATTTAAGCAATTTATTGTTTTTTTTTCACTCGGCGCCATAAAAGTACTCTTGGAATCCGTTTGCGTTTTTGTATACGAAATCAAATTCGCCACTATATTGAAAAATGGACGGTTTAATCTTACACGCATGTAAATGTATAATATATATTATGATAACCATATTATTATGAATATAATATCATCATATTTTATTACATGATGCATAAGGAATTATGTATTTTAATTGTACCTGTATTACGTATTATAAGATTTTTAGATTTTTGCAGTGTATTATATTATAATACAATACCTATCATTATAACTGGGAATTATAGAATATACATTAGTTTTCCACAATAGTTGTATATTGTATTTATTTTATCAAACCTTTTATCAAATCATTAGTTTGTAACAATCACAAGTTTCCAATTCCATAGTGAATTCATAACAAACCCCTTCATTACGACGTAGTGACTTCTACATTCAAGTAAAATAACAACTGACCACCTAAATATATAATACTAAAAAAGTGAGAAAAAACCCATTTCAACCATGGCCAACAGGCAACGAGCTGCCATTATGATGTGAGGCTACTGCTATATAATTAATATTCTAAACAATATACAGTATATAATATTGCAATATACACTATACATTTATACGTAATACATAATACATTCAAGTATATTTATCAAACACATTAAAATCGTTCTTTGATATTGGGGTAGGTAATTAGCTGTTAAATGATATTTTAGTGTTCAAATTTAAGTATTTCTTATATATTTTGATTAAATAGTTAATATTAAAATATTTTTAATTTTATACATAGACATTTCAATGAACATTAAAAATTCATAAGATTAAAGAATAAAATAGTATTTTTAAAACTAACTTTTACCATAAATTAATTATTTGTGGAATATTAAAATTAAAAATATGCATTGAAATGTAAAAGCTAGATGTGCTGAAATGTGTTGTTAGAATTAAGAATATATATTTATATTAATATTCATAAAATAAGTATTTCAGATAATGCAAATTTGACCTTAATAAAATTAAATATATAATCAAATTATGAAAAATGTGCATAGCTTAAAAGTGTAAATTGTTTTGTGTCATGTATGAATACATTTATATTATTATAATAGTATATCAAGACAAGTGTCAAACGTCGTACAAGGTATCAAAAATTATAATGGCATTTGTCATTGATCACCATACACGAAGTTATTAAAATCATTAGATATATTTTGTTTCTAAATATAAATCTCTGTCCTTTTTTCAAACAATTAACATATAATTTCAGATACATAAAATAACTAGGTATAGAGTATACATATAAGTATAACACATACATATTTTAATAACTCATGTTACTTATTTATGAAAATAAATGTATCTAGTACTTATCTAAAAACGTGTTCATACAAAGCCGTTTAAAATACAAAATATAAATTATGCTATTATTATATGATATCTACAGGTACTTATGTTTGAAACTATCTATCTCCTATTTACAAAGTTGTACATTTGAAAAATAATAATTAATTCAAAATCCATAGGTACAAAACGTATCGTACGTATCTCTATATGAACCCTATTATAAGTAATATAATGTCATTCCACCGTGATAACACTGTTAATAATATTTCTTATTATGTCGTATAGATAGGTAATAGGTCTTATATGGCATTAGGAACCTAAACAACGCTGCAGTGGTTATTATACCTATATTATTATGAAAATAATTTAGTCATATACTACTTTTGTCCCTTTAAACGTTGTTAACTGTATTACTTTTTAATGAATATTAAAACATTATGTATTATTATTATAAACACAGAGTAGCACACATTTTAAAGATACAGTTATGAATCGCATTGCTAGTCATGGTCACAAAATTACAACACTGCACAAGGGACAATCCGCGTTAATACAATTTAAGCTGCAATATTATGGACTACCTATGATGGTATAACTTATGTGATTATCAAATCACATGAAGTTTACGACAAAAGTAGTCACCTCTCACATCGTATTAACAAGCGATTGTCCAGGACTTAAAATCGTATACATTATGCGTAAATAAACTGCATGACTGTTTTTTAATGTAATTCAATTTTATTGTATGAGAAACAATTTTACTAAACCGTGTACTCGTACTCGTACACGAAATTTGAGACATTTTAGACGCTAAACCATGATGTGGACAATATAGAAAGTATTATTGGTATATTATTTTGTGCCGGGATTTAAGAAAATCGTATTTATATACAGCAGACTTGTATACCCACCGCATACACACGCTAAACTGACCTCGTTGCCATTTCGTGCAAACGTATATTAAAGAAGGTCGTCCCGAACAGTCGTTTCGGAGCAGCGAATCGATATAATACACACCGAGCATGTAATGTTGCGTATACGGTGCGGCAGGGCCATCGCGGCCTACTTCGGCATCGTCGTCGGGGCGCCTATTCCACTAAACTTGGTCTAGGACGGTAAATTTGATGGCGCTGAAATTTACGAGCGACGGAAACGTGTGTGAATGTGATTTGTGCCGCAGCCAATTTCCCAGTTTTAGGAGTGGAAAAAAAAATAGAGGAAAATAATAAAGAAAAAGAGCCGTATTTCGGGTTTAATGGAACGTCGCAGAGATAGATAGTCTACCGCAACAACACTACTATTTCTTCTTCTTCTCCTTCTACTACCACTCTACGAATCCTACACTATTCTGTTTTTAAATTTCATCTTGAAAATTGTTATCATCTATGCGTATTACCGAATTCGTTAATGTATATAGTTATTTATCGGCCGCGGCGTTTGAAAATGCCAATAAGTCACATACTCATGCGTTGGTATATATCATATAGGATAGTGAGCTAAGTGTATAACGTAAACTTTTCAACTCGTCTATTGTAATATAATAATATTATAGTAATTTCGATGTACCGTAAACATGATGTACTGCAGTTATAATAAATAACACTCAACTTGATAAATATAACGATTCGATTACGCGCAATTATACGGTGTGTATCAATATAAAATCAAATATGAATGTAATAATTAATAATATATATCGAACTCGCGTGTTACTGTTATATGCATTTTCTAATAATACTCAACGAGTATGCGACGAACCATATATATAATATACACATAATAATATACTATTGAGTAGGTATTGTATACACACGGATTTATTAAAAATTATTACGTACTTACACTTTAGATAGTACTACATACCATATAAGTACCTATGAAGTATAGGTATTTATAGATAGCGTGTCACACTGTCACTCACAAAGCGGATTAATTAAAACGCCAACACTGCGGACTGCAGCAGTCTAAAATTTCATAATAATTTCTATAATTTCTATAATAATATTATGTATTACCTATACCATACTATTATGTATGTATTTTGTACTGAAAAAGGAGGGTAATTCGGTTTTAATTTGTTTGTTTAGTTGATATTATGCCAGAAAACTATTAATATTAATGTCTAAATTAATATGCAATTCAGATATGGTCACTTTTCATTATAATGTTTACATCTTAATAAAATAATTGTAATATCTAAAGTCGTTCTAATTTATTATTAATTTCTGACATTTGCGTTGTATAATTTAAAAACGACGACTAAGATGTTCTTCTAATAATTAGATGCATACCGTACATAAATTTACTTTCGAACTTAACACACAAATAATTTAATTTAATTCAACAACAAATTATTGTAGACTAATCGACTATTACTGAAGCCAAGAAAAAAAAAATTCATATCAATTATAATTGAAGTGAGGGTTATTTAGCTTTTATAAATAATCAAATGATATTTCTTTGAACACAAACTAAACGGGTAGGTAGGCGAGTCTACCATATGTACCGTGGTGAAACCGCATAAATTGAATATTTCGCAAATTTGATATAGGCGAATTTTTTGCGATGTATATCTAACCGGTTTAAAGAGATATTTGCATTTAGAAGATTCCGCAAGGTCGAGAGGTACAGCAAAAAAAAAAATATTTAAAAAAAAACCACAACAATTCGTCTAAATTTGTGAAATATTTCTTTAGAAAGCGTGTAAAGGACATAATATGCAGCTGCAACTGACACAACACAGACACACGGAGCCCGTCGCATACGACTATATAATATTATGCTATTATATATACCTATATTAATATATGTTTTTATACTTTATAATATTATGTGCGCACTGCACATTGAAGCGACCGGAACGAAATCATGAAGTCTATACATCAGGTATCATAATATATACACCGATATATTTTATGTTATAAGAAAACGCAACACAAGTTGTCCTCGGTCTTTCTTATATAAACGTTGATTTTTCCGACATTAACGATACCATTATGTATATTATATAGAGATACATAGTATTCGTATAAATGTATTCTGCAAATACAATAATTTGAATACTGCTTTGTATTTTAAAACATTTTTAGAACATTATTCAAATGTGTATGTGTATTCACGGGTATGTAAACATTTTTTGATATTTTTTATTCATTGGTATAAGAATAATATTCTTTATCGGTATGAAAATGGCTCTGCGAAATATTAGAGCGTAGAGATAATAGTTAGAAAAAACACACCATCCGACTATCAATAATAGTTCAATAATATTATACCTAAGAACATTGTTTACTAGCTGGAAAACAGTTTAAAATTATTATTTAAAAACATTTTATCGAATACTTATAAAAAAAATTGGTGCTTTTTCGAGTATAACTAGGTATTTGAATGAAATTTCTAAATACCATATTAAATGTTTATTCTGCCGTCGTTCAGAATATTGAAAAATAATTTTGCTAGTCCTGCATCTATGTAGGCACCTACCTATACTTATAATCGACGTCTAATTAGTAACGACCATGTATTTTACACGTAATGTAGGTTTGCATAAAAAACAAATGCACACTGTACATATGCACACACGGCTAGATGTACCACATAAACTTATACTGGTTTAGTGGAAAATACTCACAATTAAAGTCTATGTCTCTATGTCATATACCGAATACGATTTTTGTTATTTCAAGAGCTGTGTGTGTATACATGTATTTCGTACGACAAGAACGCAAAATACGTGTTCAGTGTGAACTAACTTTGTAGTAATATAGTATACCAATAACGACATGTATTGTATCATTAATTATAGGTAGGTACTATATCTAAGAGTTAACACCTAGCTTGGTATGTAAATCGAAATTCGATGACATCAAATTGGAGATGCGCCACTGTACCACGCGCATAATATTATAATAGGTAATGATAATATTACATTTTTATAATTTTACGAGGATCTTATGTGCATATTATAGTCGAAATATCAACTCGCTCGACGCTTATCATAACATTTACCTATACCGGCTTGAGTTTTCAAATTTGACCGAAAAAAATGTCGATAATAATAAACTTTTGGAATTAATCCGAATTGTTATGTAACTCACTCGCGCTCACCCCACTGCGATCAATTCAGAAACAGAACATTTAGCCTAGTCGAGTGGGTTGTACCAAAGTCAATTATAATCATACACTGCAAGGCGGGTCGCGGTGTCTCCCCTCGTTGGTGCGTGATGATCGCCCCCTAACCTAACCGCGGTCCTATATATAGTCGTCCGGGCGCGGTGAAGTTTTTTTAACAATATACTGTTTTGCACGTCGAAAGAAAACAATGGGCACCGCCAGTATTTGTGTGTCGCATACCCTGTCAATATGGTACACAGATTGAATCGATTATGTCTCAAAGTCCACCGGCCGGCGAGTCGTCCGCGCGCGTCACGTCACGTCGGCGCGTGTCCCGGAATCGCGTTTGCAAACAGTATTTTTTATTAATCTAATTATGCCATTTATACTGCCAATGATGCAGTAGGGATAATACACAATACGAACGAACACGTTTATAATAATATTATAGTCTATACACATCGTAAACGCCCGGCCACTACACACGCACACACACACACACACACACGACATTATTATTATTATTATTATATTATACTTACGCGATGCACGCCGACGATAATAATTAGCGTTTCGCACGCACGTCGTTAAAATAATAAAATATTATCATAACAGCGGACGGACTGACGAATGAGTTCACTGCAAGACAAGTGGGTGCGTGCGTGCGCGATCGGTTGTGCGCGCGCGCGCTAGCCGGCTAACAGGCAAAAGATAGCGAAAGAATTTCCCCTTTTTTTTTACTCCGCGACAACGACGTCGCTCTGTAGTACGACTGTACGTCATTATGCTATACTGTAGCTGTTGTAGGCATGTGTACAGACACAGACATTTTTTTTTTTTTTTCCCAATGCTAATACGTTGCGGTGACGTTGCAAATTTTACACCCAAACCACCGTCTCCTTTCGACGTCAGAGGCACGTGTAACCCTTCATATACGTGTGCACCGAGTATATACATATATACCGTATACAAGTACGCCATAGACGTACCATTGTGCGCGGCACTGTGCGCCATCGGCTCTTCATTTCAAAGGATATCTTCGTACATATTATAATATCCCATAATGGTATTATATTATTATACTAAAATAGTGTTGTACAGTCAGCTATTTTATTACTATCGACTTGCTGCACGCGCGCGTTCGAAACGTATAATATTATAATATTATGAATAGAAATAATAGACAGTAATTAATAAATAGGTAGTGGGTATATATAGTACCCATAATAGGTATTACGCAATTAATGGGCGGCTTTTTTGTACCCTTTTGTCGAGTAGGCGTAATATTTATTTGTTTTTTTTTATATGATACCTGTCGCAAGGATTTGGAAATTTTCGTTATTTTTATTGTTTATCATTATTATTTATACATTTTAACAATCACTAATAGATTCATAATTGATAATTAATAAAAATAAATGCCACATTTTAATCGTGATCTGTAGTTTAATAATCTTGATCGGACTTTTGTTAGTTATTTATCATTAGTTTCAGTACAACATGAGTCACGGATCACTTGAAACGTAACAAAACCAAGATCATTGAAATCTATTGAAAAGTCATTTTAAAACTAAGAACTTATATTTTCGAAGAACTAGGCACATTTTTTAGCTTTTTTTATATTATAATATATATTTTATAACAATTTATTTTAGAACGCTGATAATATTTTTGAAGCAGATTACCTACGATGATTTTAAATCTATTATAAAAACCATCCACACTGAATCACACGCGCGAAACTTCTTAGTGCAGTATTCTCATGGTTATTGACGAAATACCGCTCGTTCATGTACCTACTTCATGCCATTAGTATAAAAATGAAAACAAAAGCATGTATTAATCATTATTATAAAATTTCCTTCGGACTCAACGAACAAGCAAAACATAGATTCAATTTTAATCGAATTGATGAATGTCCAATTTATTCGTATTATATAATATTAGAGCCGTGTAACGCACGCTTATTTATAGGCCAATGCCGGAAGATAATAATATAAACCGCTTCACGCCCAGACGGTGAAACGAATCGTAAAATTATTATTAGTCGGATAATAATCGTTAATCAATGGGGTGGATCGACGTCGGTGCCGGTAGTGCCGGAGACGTTGTTTTAAAAATAATAATCGTTAAAACAGTCGTCTTGTTATTTTTTGGCAAATAAATAGAAGAATCGGCGTGGGTCTGTCGTGTGGATGTATTTAATATTGAGCGGTTCTCGCATGTATGTAACATTGTGTGTAACGAGTGACGACCGCGGTCTTGACGGTGTTTGATCGGTAAATGTGCGTAATGTTAAACCGCGGTCTGCGACCAGTGTTATAGGTACAACAGAGACTCAAAACGCAAACTCTACTCACGAGATTCTCAAAATCAAAAATGAGGTTTTGTGCGAAAAATCAATTTTATGTTCGGATATTACGTGGGGTGGTTGGGCCGAATCGCTCCAATAATAAGAACGAACCGCCGCGTTCTAAGTTGATCCCAAGAGCGTCGTGTGCGGCATTTATCGTCCGTCCATCGTGCACGGCGATCAGAGCACAGAGTTCTACTACACTGCGGGTCGAAGAAGTAATAATCGTAATAACATTATATACGCTGTAGCCAGTAAAACGAAAAATTGTGCTTATTATAATTTACGAGACCATACCATAGTATTGCTGTATGTATATAATATGCTGCATCGTAATACGTATTGTGATTTCGTATTGTATATTATATAGGTACCACATTACACTATATCACCCAATTTTTTTTCTTCAAATAATACGTTTATTCAAATTCTGATTTTGGGAATTTTTAAATGATTGTTGTGCTATTGGAGGACTGTACTGTGATACAAACTTCTGTTCTTTAAACCTCTCCCAGCCCCCCCCCCCTCTCTTATTTTACTCAAATCATTTAATGGATATTTTTTTGAAAATGTTGATATTAGAACGAGTGGTTTCTCAGTTGATAAAATGTTTGTAGTAAGGATAATAGTCATGCAAAATGGGTTTTAAAAAGTATAAAATCTAAGTAATAACTATTATTATACCTGAACCATTTTTACAAATGATAAATGTAAATAGATTAATATACATTATTCAAATTTTCTAATCAGCCATTCAAATTTTCATTTCCCGTAACATCTTCCAAAAACATTTTCATGGACATTTTATTATCATTGATACACAAAATTAAATACTTTAAAAACTACCCGTTAGAATTTGTATTTAAATGGGTCGAAATGTTCAGAAAAATTATCAGCTAAATAATTTACAATACAAACAAAAGTTTACATTTACATTACCCACCTTAAGTAGTACAAAAAATCTCTAGAATTTGAAAATATGGCCTTTGAGTGTATATTATATTACATTTAAAAATACCAAAGTCAGATTTTGAACAAACTACATAATTGAAGAAAAAAAAAGTGGACGTATGCTTAATTAATCACCCTGTAGAGTATAATCTGCGGTCGCGATATCGCCTCGAGGGCGATTATTTCAAACGTTTCCGTTAAAGCGATGACGGCGTACAATATATTATATAATATTATCATGCCGTGTATGACCGTTCAAAAGAAATTATGCTCGCTAAGTCGCAACAACGTGTACTGAAAAACGTCAAAAACCCAAACATACTAAAAATCTCAAAAGAAAAATAAATGTATATCTATCTACATGTATAATATAACACACAAGCAAGTTTCCGTTTCATTAGAGATCTAACATATATTGTATGTACAGTATATACGTGAGGCGAATGAACAATGGAAAATTCGCTTTTAAGCTACTTTTCATCTCTCTTTTTCCCCTTCAACCGTAGCGCACTATATCTCTGTCTCTCTCTCTTTTCTGTGTAATCATTTGGGTTCTTTTATATCGGACGGCGGTCTCTGCGGAGAGCCGTCCATGCCCGGCTAAACATGTAATCTAGTGTCTAACGCAGGGTTGTGGCCGTGGCGTGGGTTGTATTATTATATACCTACAGGCTACGTGACAGTACTGAACAGCGAACATACATATTATATTATTACATATCATAATATTATGATATTATTATTATTAAGTTTTTCCAACGGAAAATATGATTTTCACGGAACTGAATTCAGACTAACCGATAAAACCCACCGTAGCCACCCCCCCAACTCGCACAACAATATCAAGAACTCTTCAGTGTATACCCGCAATAATGTTATATATACCTATATTATATAGAAGATTCGTGCTCCTGGAGTTTAATATTTTTATTGATTTTATTAGCATGTAGGCGTAGGTAAAGTGTATTGTCTGATTGCGTTTCGGTTTAATCGAAACACGCGCGATGGTCGAGGAGTGCAAAGGCGGTTAATTAATTATAAACCCTGCAGCGGATATCAGATACTCACGCACGTGTGACAGACCTGTACGCACATCACTTCCGAAACGGTTCAGCACTCGTGCGGCTCTTCTTGCGAATATTCCTACACACAGTATATTATCACATCGTTATCCCGCCACGCGGTCGTGGTTTAGATCACTAGACCTGCAGCAGAACACGGTTCGCACATTGTATTATGTATAATATGTACGCGATAATATTATTGTTTTACGCGTAGTAATTATTAGCAATACACTGCGGACAGTGGCGACGGTTATTGTTGCCTTTGAACGTCGTCGACTACGGCTGGCGGTGACCGAGACACGATTAACTCGGTTCAAGAGCGACTAGAAAAAGGATTGGCGAACGTATAAATTCGTCTTCGCGGCACTTTAAAACCGCGTACGTACGCGCGCGCGCACATCGCACACGCAAGCTAAACATCGGGTGCTCGCGAAATACCGTCGAGATTTTTGCCAAGTGAAATCCGGTCCCAGCAGTTAATATTAATAGCCCGTACGCGCACACATACGGATTTCTCTATATAACACGCCCTCCCCGACTCCTCCGAATCATCAGAGGTCGTCGAACCTTTGTGTCTATACATCACACACACACACACACACGAGCTGCTCGTGTTTTTGCACACATTATAATACAAATACTATATACACGCGCACACACATGCACACTCGCGAACGTTGGTCGTGTGCGTACGTCACGATCGCGATTTTTGCGAGAAAAAAAAAATTCTTCTTTATGTAATATATATATATTTATTTTTTTAATAGACGCTGTCGGTCTTTGTCGCTAACACATATATAATAATAATACACGGCAGCCTTTTTAACGAACACCCACTTCTGCTACGCTATATTTCTATACTAATCCTAACTGTAACTACCTATAACATTATGAAGGTATTATAATTTATATATATATATTCCTATTATACTGGCTACACTCATCTAGTATTGTATTATACAGTATTATTTGTTATCTTTATTTATGAACTATATCGTTTTCTTACCTACAATAAGTTATAACTACATAAAAGTGTAGGTATATAGTGTATAGGTACTAAATATAGTCGATACCTACAGTATATTTTCGATTGATGCATCATATCTTCCTCCTCTGTTCTATTACGGACGTATGTATGTAATGTAATGAACGCTGTAAATGTAAAATTTCCGTTGTTCAAATTTCACGGTTTTGAATTTTGAAGTTGCGGGCGACTTACGGTTTAACGCTCATAAATGTATAGACTCTCAATCACGGTGAAAACACTCATCGCATTAACCTGCAAATAATTACTGTACATTTTAAACTTTTGAATTAGCTGCAAATGAAAATTTTAATTTCATCATATTTTAACCCTCATAGGAACATTAATTTCACGGGTTTTTAAACGAATTATAATTTTTAAACAGGCTTGTGACCTAACTCACCAAATTACGAATAGGTCTGATCTGAAAGCTTGTTGAAATTCAGAATGTTACGTTGTGAACACAAGTGCGCATTATTACTGTGCTAATCCAACGGCGGCGTGTTACAACGATTAAATTAATTCGTCCGCCACATTGTAAATTTTATATAAAACAATTTAGTACTTAATATAATAATCTATCGATCGTGAAAGCATGTGGCGGACATTCCGAACGATAAAATGTCATCAGTAAATCAGTTAACTATGAGTCAGGGGTTCCTAGGCCCTAGCTGTTATTATTCTATGGATTTTATAACAATTGATTTAACGTCGTAATGTTGTTGAACACAATACAATAACTATTTGTTTGTATAAATCTATTACCAGTGCCTCATTTACGATTGTTTTCGCCTGGGAGAAACGTTTTCTAACCCCTTGCCTACAATTTATGGAATCAATGTATGCAATATATGAATGATATTTTCGTTCATTGTATAAAAAAAAAATAATTGGACTGGGATTTCCAATTCTTATATTTGTAAGTTTTTCGTCCAAACCCCATAAATCTGCTGCTTTTTATATACTCGTTATTATTTCTAACTGCAGCAGGCTAGCTAAAATATAATATGCTCATATGTATGCTGTTGTTAGAAATTAATCATATTGTAACACGTGTTTTCTATGCAAGTGGTAAAAATATTAATGTATTTTAAGTCATTCGATTGCACCCAGCCAAATATTTGTAATAGGATAAAATATGATTGGAATCATACATTGCGGAAAACGACTGAGATAGGATTTGTTTATACATTTGTGAATGATTGATGTGATTGTTCTGAGCACGTGAATAAAATTTGTTTTGGACTTTCTACTTTCAACTACTCGAGAATTTCTTCTATGCTTACCCCAAACTTTTCCGTAAAATGATGGATTTATTATAAAACTGTCCGATATTTTGTGTTCGTATTTGTGTTTAACGGGTAATGACTAAAATGAATATCTGAGTTTTGATGTCTTTTCAATTTTCAGATAAACGCGTGTGTGTACAAATAATGTCTTGAAACCGGCCGAATGCTGTGTAGTATTTGAAGCGTATTGTCTATTTTTTGTTTATATTATTATGTGAACCAAAACTTACTAATTACTAATAATTATTATTTCTCACAATAATTTGTGCTATGATAAACGACCGACTGCCGAGCCATCACCGAGTATATTCGACTTTATAAGATTGTTAATTTTAAATATTCAGTTATCAGTGAAGTTCTTACGAGTCCAATTATAACGAGGGAAGTATTGCTTGATATGATATGATCTAAACACTCTAAAATTCTAAAATATGGGTTCCAAAAATTTTATCTGAATGAATGAAGTTTTTTAACTGATCCAAAAGGGTCCTGACTATACAATATAAATAATAATAACTACTGTTTTGTTATAAACGCGTGAGTTGACCAATAAAAATTTGTGATAAGTATAATATTAAATAATTAAATAAATAAATAAATATTATAAATTATAGTAAGTATAAACTGAACCGTTTTAATAACAGTATGTCGAGTGTACACCATCGATTAGATAATCTCTGTTATTATTTTCCAAAGTAGATAGGTATATAATACTTGTATCGTACATTTTTATTTTAAAATGTTATATGATCATATAATAATCAGAAATTCAAAAAGTCGAGTTTCACTCAAACGTTTCGAATAATATCGGCTATGTAATCGGATTAGGTACTGCAGCATTGATAAATAAATTGAATATAGTCTCCATGGCGCTATTAAAAATAATTCCCAGATCATGGTATATGGGCTATAATATTTTATTAATGTTCATGATTATATTTAAATAATATTATAATTGTTAAGCTATAATAGTTTATGCTAGAAGCTAAAAATAAAAATAAAATAAAATAATGTCCATGATGGACAGTTAATGAGTACTTACACCACTTGCTTTTTTTTTAAACCAACTAAATTGCATGCTATTATTTTAATTTTGGGCTGTCGTTTTTGCACACAATACAACACGCGCGTATACAAGTTGCCTACCCATTTCTCCTTAGATATTGTACATGTTTAAAATATAAATGTAATTGCTCAATTCTGGGAATACGGTAAATTTAGTTTGCTGATAGAAAATGTCCAAAGATGTTTTTAGAAATTTAGTTTAGCCAAAAATAGTTTAATGTAGATTATTCTTATGTTACATAAGTTAAGTTTGGGTATATGGGAAAAAAACAATAACAATCAAATATTAAATGTCAAACAAATAAGATTCAACCGTTGTAAAAAAACCATCCTTAATTTTATTATTACGAGCACATATAATTTAACATGTTAAAATAATATTTTTCAATATTTAAATATTTACAAATATATGAATATAAACTATAAACTGTATTAATTTAAAAGCAATTAAAATTTTACACAATATTTACTGTGTTATTGTAATTCATGAATTCAAATACATTTTAAAGATGTTCTATCATTAGAATTGAATATAATAATTCTATATTTTAAACAATCAATCATATAAAGACGGAAAAGTGAAAATTTGTAGCCATAGTAATATTCTTTTGCGTGGGTGTTTTTTACTGTTTGTTTTACCATTTTCATTTTATTAACTTGTAAACTTGTCAATAAATAAGAAATTATTTTGAATCATCTATACCTATAGCTTTTAGAAAATTAAAAATAAATGAAACACATATAACAGCGTATTTTAGCTTATTAATAAGAAATGAAAATAATGGGTGATGTTCGTGTTAATAATTATTAATTAACATCAGCATGAATAATGTGTCTATTTATTTTCGAGTGTAATAATTTGAAGCTATAAAAGATGAAACTCATAAACAATATATTTTAATTCGTCATTAAGACACGTGGAATCATGACGTAACCAACAAGGAAAAAATTTTGGCAAAATTATAATAATATATAGTATATAATCACTCATTTATCTAGATAAAACACCGAGTTATTTTATATAGGCACAAAAAAGAGCGTAATCAAATATAAAATAAGGCTAATAACATAATACATTAAAAAAAAACCATACAAGGATATTCAATATTTTATATGAAAATTCAACTATGTATAGTTACTGTCATACTTACACATCTTTCAGTACGTCTCTGGGAATATGTTATCCATTATTCACACGAACATAGATTTATAGTAGGAACTTATGAAATTATTGATCAAAATATTTTCAATAAATATGAGAAATAAATCACAACACATGCCGGTTATATGAATTTGTTGAGTAATTTTAGGTGAACAGTTAATGTACGATAAGTGATATGAAAATAATTGACCTCTCGTTAGTTTAAAATATAAATATAACGATAACAGCAATTATAAATATTAAATATATAATCACGTGTTGTCCAATTTCCGTGATATATTGATGTTAAATTTGCGAATGGTTTTTAGAGAAATCATTTTCAGTTAAATGTTAAATAGTTACTAACATTTAAAATCTGAAGAAATCTATTTTCAAAAATGCCGTATTAGTTGATATTACTGAACCAAAATTAGAAATCAAAAAGCATTTTATTACATACGTGCTTACATCACATTTCTATTTGCATGTGACCTCTAAAAGTTTTACATTTTTGAAAAGCTATTATTTGACGTAATTTGTTTGTATTGTTATAACTCAAGTCAAATTACGAATTCACTACTTTTTCAAATATATTTCACTTCTTCCCATTTTGGAATGATTTGACAGCATATAATTTATCTCAAAACTAGCAAATAACTGTATAAATGACATTCGCTTGTTTATTTATGAAGTCTCGATAGAAATGAAAAATATTAAAAAATATAATTTATGCCAATAATATTATTGTGCATTAAAACTATTTTGGCTATTGTCAATATTTACCACATTTTAATCGAGGTGAAGTTTACTTTTCAGAAGAAATTTGTCTAGAATTTATGTTGACTAATTATTATCAGTGCTGATATATTGTGATAACTACTATATTTCCAATAATAAACTACTCATAAAATATCATATATGTATTGTGATTGTAACTTATACTTGAAATTAGCTTTCTATAGGTATAGATAGCTGATATTGTGATACAGTGCTACCTATATTACATAAGACCATCATCTATCGGCTATCTTATAATAAACTTTAAGAAAAAAGAGAACCAAACACAACTTAAATTTATATATTTAATATATTATACAAAATAATTTATTAATTTATTAATTAAAATAATAATATTATTCAACAGTTAACATAAAATTATTATTAATATATATTAGTCTCAAGAAAACTAAAAATGTCATCTAACAATACATTAAGGGTTAAATCGAATCCTCATCTTAACTTGGTGACATTACCTACTGATTGTCTAACTCTCACTATTATATTATTGGTTACTGTAATAGGTACTTTTAAGTTGTAAGCAGAACTTTATTTAGGTACTTTACTATTTTAAAACATGAATACATGATACTCCACGGTACTATAAGTAGGTGCTAACTAGTAACAAGTGTTACTAACGTTTTGGTTTTAAAATTATGTGATATTATTTTGTTTCAACACAAAATATATTTCTTTAAATATGTGTTGATTTCCAAGAAATTGCAATAGTATCGTGGGATCAAATGTCAGATGTAGGTGTTAAAAGTTTATTATAGATGATCACATGTCACGGAAATGTAGATTTTGAACAACTTATAAAAGAGCGGAAAACTTCGACAATATGACGAAATGAAAAGTAACATCGGAATAATAAAGTTAAACTTAAGTGTTATATGACATATGCCAGTATAAGCAACGTTTAATGATATATTTCTTTCTAATATTGTACAACACAGCCGGTCGTAAAATTGACTTGAAATTTGAATATGTTCATCATCGAACGTATAATGCGTAAATAATTTAACTCCCTACACAATATTGTGTATCAGACCAGGAAAAGTTTAATGGGCTTTTCGCCTTTTTAACTCATGAGCATTACACGTATAACAGAGTGATCAAATAATTGCGCGTTGTCGATTTCAATTTCTATGTAGGTAAATTGCTTGAAACAATGTATAGGTAGATAATATGGCATTATTTTTCATCCCGCTGTTAAAAAACGACACTGCTGCAAATGATTTTCGTTAAAATATAATATAGTGTAATATTGATCCCCATAGTGGTGTATATATAATATTATTATTATTATTATTATTATTCGACTATCAAGTATAATAATATATTATACCTATAGGTCTATGAAATGTGAACAGTTAGTAGGTATATAATGTATAGGTACCGTTAAAATAGCTTCTGTATATACTATATATATATATATGTATAAACACTGACAATTACACAATTTGTTAAACCACGTCGGCGTTTAATAAATTACATTATCAATGTCCGGTGCTGCACCATAATATAATATAATATTATGTACCTACTATACAGTATATATACCGTCGCCGGTCGTATGCAGCACAATTTTTTAGTCGTTTTTGATGCATGTAACAACAATCGGACTCGTGGGGTGCGCACTTGCGACCGTCGGGCTGTGGCGTATATTATATTATATTATTGCAAATGTGCTGCGTGGTAAAACATACACACGCACGCATATAACTACTGATATTAAATTGTATTGACCTCAAAAAGTCGGTCGTATATTACACGCGCACTATAAAGAACGGGCGCGAAACGAGCACAGTGGTTCCTAAACCGAGTCCGGGCATTCGCGAAATTATTGTAGCAGTTAGGTCCATTATATAATATTATGGATCAAAAACGGCGCTGCGGCGACAGTCATGTTATATAAGTCAAAGCGATGTCATTATTATATATATATATATATAGTTTATGCGCGTATATAATATTACATATTATAGACATAATATAGTACCTACGTATAGATATGACTGTGGAGGCGAAACAGTCGAGACGTTTCATAATCCATCGTGCGTATGACAGCGAAACGTTCAGGCGGCGAAAAAAAACGGCGCGGCGAACAACGCGCGCTTTTGAAGAGAAAAAAAGTTTGGTTTTATATTATTATTATCATCGTGCGACGACATACGAAATTGTGGAAAACTGCTGATCGGTCCGAAAAATAACAACAATATCGATGCCCTGTGCGGATATTTAAAATAATTATTGTACCACGCATCACACGCGAGTATAATAATATGTAATATAATACTGTTTGCAGTACAACAACGTCGCGTGGCGGCGTGTGTGTGCACCGTCGGGCTGCAACGGCTGCGGTGGTGTGCACAGTCATCGGAATATAAAATATATTGTGCGATTAATTCAACAAAAAAAAAAAAAACCTTTTCTATACGACGACGTGTGCGTTTAATATAACAATATGGTGGCCGACAAAATGGACGCGTTTTCGTCGCGGCAGCGCCCCAACCAGTCGCGAATCGCGCACAAAATTTGCAGTGGCGACGAGAACGACCGATTACCTACCTATTATTTATTATTATTATTATATTATTATTATTATTATACAGGCTGATTTAAAACGTAGGTACAAAGTATTATAGAGACGTGTAAAATTGAAGTGGCCTCCGTGGCACCTACGCGCGTAGACGGACGAGAAAATTTCTATATAAGCGTGTTAAATTTCACCGGTAGCTAAATAATATTTTTATTGTAATTCGTTTTCGCGAACAGAGTATACCTACCTATACCACGCCACTTTTTCAAACTGCACATTTCCATACGTACCTACATCTTCTAAAAAATATATTGGTATACCTACATTTGTGAGTTATTACTCGTTGTATATAGGTACATTTAATTATTATTATATAATTTTAGTAGAGGAACTCGCGCATTTTTTGAGTTTAAACTCCAATCCGAGCACTAATATGACGTGCGTGATGTGTATACATAAAGGTTATACCTATATAATATTATATATTATAAATTTATAAATGTAGGTATAGGTAATATTTTATGAAACTATTCGGCTGGATATAGGTACCTAAAATATACCTACCTAATATTATACAATTACATGCACAACGATCAAAAACGATTTATCGTGTTCCTGACAATGCGAGGTTAAAATAAAACAGTACTCAGTTATTGCTGTTACATATAATAGGATACAACAACGATTCCATATGCAGTCAACTGTGTTGAGTATCTTCACACAAACGATAAAAAAATAGAAATTAAATTTCAATGTTTAAATTGTTGGCTGGTTCTAGTTTGAAAATAATAGCTAGTACCTATACCTATATTTTATAAGTTTCTGCACGATAGTAAGTCTCTTATGAACATATACACAATATTTTTATAATATTATGTAGCTGAAAACTTTTAAAACTTTATTATTATAATAATAAATATACGACCTACATAGAAAAAAAACTAATAAAAGTGGCGCTGTCTTCAATCAACGAGCGTTTAAGCATAATAACTAAACGAACATAAATTAGCGAAATAATATAATATTTTATAGTTTACCTTACAAACATACCGCACGCACAGGGTTGTGTTGAATACAGCTGTGCAGATTCGAGCAACGTAGTTTTTCATTCCGTAATTGCAATTTCCATTCTTGTTTTATAGCGAGAAAAAAGTGAAACCGTTTTATCAAAATACACCGAGTAGTAAACGATATTAAAACAAAACGAAAACTCTGCACGTATATAGTTGTAAGTACAATATACATCATGTAACCGTATAATATAAAAATGTAATACAGTTTCGAGAAATCAAATCCACCGACGGACTTTTATTATATTATTATATACAAAAATATGATAAAAATCCTCTGCAGTATGGCATCTACTGAAATATATATACGTATAGTATAAACCGCGTAACTTTGATGTAACATGGAGAGGGAATGAAATTTAAGTCATAACGTTTATTTGAAAGCATCCGCTTCTCCGAGAAACAAAAATTTAAAAACTGGCGGAACTATCGAGAAACGAAGACCGACTGTCAGAGAGAAAGGGGGGTACGTGTATACTTGCGGATGAATACAGAGAGATCGGAAAATTAACGAGAAAAAAAATTTAAAAACCGCTCTGATGATGTGTTCTGCGCGGTACAGACGATAGAAACGATTATAATATAGCAATATAATATAATGAAAAAATAACAATGTTTGGGCGCGCGAGGAGCGAAATAAAAAGAAATCGAAACTGCATCGAGCGCACGAGATCCACTGCGGCCCGGCGCGTAAGTACCCGCATATATATACCTACGATATACCATAGCCGTGTTTCGAGCGTTCTTCGAGGAGGCGCAATGAGGTTTTCCTTGTTGTGGACCGCGAAAAGGGAATAAAAAAAGCGGAAAACCGAACGGGGAAAAACTTGGCAGCGTATGCGTAATCGAGATTTACAAGTGTACATAGTGTTTTTAAAACCATTGATGATGAAAACTTAAAACACGATGGCGATATTCATAGTTTTCTCGTAATAACAATATGGCGGCGGCGGGTGCGCGACACACTCATCGCGTATGTACCTAATATGCGGACGGTCGCGCATACGCAGACAGACAGACGGACGGACGGACGGACGGACGGACAGACAGACATGCAGACGGACGGACGGACAGACACTATGCGGCGTCGGCGGGTACAGCAGCGGTAAAAAGGCTAGAGCAGACGCGCGGCGGCGGTGGCGGACACCAAGGTCGTCCCGTCTGCGGCGAGACACCGCCGACCGTCGCGCGCGTCCCCCGCCACGGTCGCCGGCGGTGGCGGTGGCGGCGGCGCGCGCTCGCGCCGTTCGTCAATTCGCTCGAGCGGTAGTCTCCGCCGCCACCCCGTTCACCCGCCGCCGCACCGGCCGCCGCCGACGTTCGGCCGCGTGACGTCTACCGCCGCCGCCGCCTCTGCCACTGCCAATCTATACACGGGGGCCGCGTCAAAGTCGCCCGGCTCGCGGGAGAGGTCATGGACCCAAAAACCGCCGCCGCCGTATGTTTTCGGCGGCCGAGCTCTCGCAAATATTATTATTATTATTATTATTGTTATCATTGAGGCCGTTTTTGCAGAGACACAACAACCTGCACGCTCTCTCGTATACCGCCGCTCGTACCACCACGCAACGCGAACCGTATTCGGCGGCCGTCACGCTCCCGTTCGCGGATTTGTCGCGGACGGTTAATGAATTAAAACACGTCAATATTATGTTATAATAATATTATATACCGTCGGCCCGTCCGCGACGGTGTCCCGTAACCCGTAGACGTCCGTAATTATAAATATTTACGCGCGGAAAAGTAATTTTTTGGTTTTCGACCTTTTTTTTCTGCAGCAAAAGCACTTGTCACAACGCGTCGTTACGTCGTTTTTCGAGGTTCGCTTAAGAATTATAATTCGATGGAGCACAGATGTAGGTCCAGATGTAGGATTTCTGTATATCCCGATAATTTCAAATTCGTACTTGTCTTATATATTGTACAGATAATAATACAATAACATGTACCTACTGTGGAGCAATCCAATTATACTACAATGCGATAGCGTTCAAAAATAAATTCAATTTTTGGATAAAAATAAAACTCATAATAACATAAAATATTATAATACCTACCTACTATGCAAAAGTTTTTGAAAATGTCGGAACAATATTTGTTGACAAAACCTGGAAGTTACGCCTACATTGTGCGTCGACGATAATATTATTATGTTGTGCTGTTGGATTTGTGGTTTTAATTTTGAGGGAGCATATATAGGCGACGACCACTGTTTTTGCAAAACGTTTACAACTCACAATTATAATATATACGACACGCGTATATTATGACTGATATTTGGTGGACGGACACATTATAACATATTATAATAAATGGGTTCGTACGTATAAAATATGTTACATTTTTTATTCCTATAACCACTCCTATATATACCATAACTATATACGTGTACTGTTTATATATATATCGTGTATACGGACTCTCGTTATAATACGCGTGTGTACGAGCTTGTTGATGGACGGCTAGGTTTGGCAGACGTATGTGTATTATGCTATATTATTATTTATTGTATATAACATTATGCTCGCTATATAAAAATACGTGAAATGAAAACCATCCGATTAAAAAATATGTATATAGGTACTATGCATATGGGTACCTACCACAACGTCGAAACGGTTTTATTATACCTACTTGAAATATTTGAATATTATGAAATTCCGTAATGCGCAAAGTGTATATACCTAATAATTAATATATGTATACGATTATAATACTTTTCGAGCCATCCGTATATATAGTAATTAATAATAAATAATACCTAATAAATATGATATACGTATTGTAAAGGAAAATACAAAGTGCCTTTAATATATTATAATACATATAATTATACATAGACTGGCCCTATATTATAGTGACCAGATCTTGACTCAAATGTATATAATATCATTATACCTATATAAATATCAATATCAGTATATACACTCAAATCGCGTGAATTTATGGTTCTAGTTATGCAATCATTGATAATTCTTCCGCGAAATCAGTAAAATAAATAATAATTGCTTATTTGAGTAATAAATGTTAAAATAATTTATTATAATTGCCACGATATCTCTATGACTATATATGCGTGTATATACGCCGCGGACAATCGTTGTGCCATTCATATATTAATATAAAAATGTATGATAATAAACGTTTGACTTCGTCGTAATACGACTTTTTCAAAACCAAGTACCTATTACTATGTAATAATTATGTGTATAATTTATATAGTGCATTCTATATTTCTATTAGATGGATACTAATGTAAATAAATAATGTAGTACATTATGTACCTACTATTTGAAATAGTACATCCCCATGACCCATAGCTCAAGTCTTCCTGCCATTGTATCTTTAATGTACTAATAGATCTTAAATTAGAATATTAACTTTATATTGATGGTAAATATTATTATTCTATAACGAAAGTCCTAATGAAAAATATATAAAAGATAATAGTTACAACGTTTAGGAATAAAAAAAACTCACACATAATTATTGATATAGTCGCTGTGTCATTATAGATGGATAATATTAGATACACCTACCGAGTGATCCATTTGCGTAAGACATTCATAAATGACATTAATTACAATCTATTTTTCTATTGCCGCAGTCACGATATAGAACATATAGCGAAACACTGCAACACAATTTGCAAGTTACCTCCAGAGAAATCAAACACGTCAAAATGAAAATCGTATTATTTCGAAGAGTACGTACATATTATAGGTATATCAAAAAAAAGTAAGACCAACATACACCAAACACAGTGTAGCTGCTATAATAATAATAATATAATATATTATGATGATTGTATAATACGTATACGCGGCGTTATTCGATATTATTTTTTGCCCTCACGTAAGCATCGTAATTATTCATACGCATAGGTACGTATATTTTATACCATATAAGTTTTGGATGGCAACTGAAAATATAAAAATTACAAACAACTGCCGACGCCGCCGCCGCCGCAGCCTAAATAATATACGACATAACCCGCGGAATATTGGTAAATAAAAATCGCATTACGTCATCGTTGTACAATTCGTACAAAGAAAAGAAACGTCAGACACTCGAATATAATATGAAATATAATAATAACGGTTTCCCGAAAAACACACCTACAATGCCCGCAGAGGAGAAGCAGAGAACGAAAACAATAAATTGGCGGGCAAACAAAAAAATAAAAAAAAAAAACATGATTTTTCTTCCGAACGATTTACATACATTATTATATTATGTACAGGGCTCGCGATCGTAAAAACTATATATATATATATATATATACGTTCGGTCGCTATATATATATATATATTATAATGTACGCCGAGTAATATTATGTGCGCCGCGGAGTCGGCGGAAAGCGAACGATTGTTCGGTTTGGCGAATACACACACAAGTGCGCACCCATCAGGGAGAGCAAGACAATGCGACGCCGGAGCTTACCCTCCCTCGGAAACACGGGGGAAATTTTTTTTTTGTTTTTTTAAATTGCGAAATCGAGGTTTTACAATAAGCGCGCGTACGCACATGTACACACAGCGCACGCACACGGTATATACATAGTATTATAATACTGCTGCACTCGCAGACATATAAAAGAACAAACCGGTCAGTTTTTTACACGGATCGCACAGCGACCCGCAGCAGCAGCAGCAGCAGCAGCTGAGTGTGAATTATTATTAAATTGAAATGCGAATTTATTATTATTATTATTATTATTATAATGCAATATACAATACGCGTTGTTTTATATATAATATAATATTACGAGGCATTGCGAGGCTTATTGTTTCTTTTTCTCCTCCCGTTTAGCACTGTTGGATTTGCTGCAGCGATGATCGCCGAGTTGAATAATCGTTTACAATTTACGACAATAATATCACAAGTACATATAGATAGAGGAACGAGTTAAAATTATATAAAATATATGCAAGGACGATCACGCATCGGTGGTCGGTGCATGAGGCACAGGACTCGTCGTAGACAACAGTTTAATATAATATAAAACGAATAATATAAAGTATTTTATAATTTATATTGCGGTCGGTCGAGCAGTACCTACAGTAATTCAATATTTTAGACAAGTATTCACGTGATCACCTCGTTTATATCACTGCTGCAGTCTTTAATGCCACAGCCACCTAAAACTGTCGCAGTAGCATAGTAGCAATATCATACCGAAGTATCGTTACTTAAATATTAATTGATTTTTGTTTAATATTAATTATCCACTTGCTTCAACTTTTAAGGCAAGTAATTATTATTTGTTTAGGGAATATATTATTAATAGGTACTATTAGGAGTTAAACTATGGCAGTCGTTAATTATTTGTTGCTTTGAATTTTTTATTCAAACGAAAAATGTATTTTCCATAACTTTGAAATAGGTTTTATTAAATAATAACATCATTTTGTAATTAGATATTTTGCAAATACGGATCAATGATTATTGTGTTTTAGATAGATTGATATTGACCGGAAATCATCGGTTGCACCAATATAGGTCGTCGGTTGTTTTATAACTGATATTTTAAGATTTGGGCAAAAGAGCAAGCCTTAGTTTGATTAATGTTTTGGGTTGAGCTTTTTTCGGACATCCTGAGAATTCGATATGAGCATCTGTACTGCAGATTGTACACATAATGAACTCGAGTCCAGTTTGAATTAAAAAAAAAACCCGAACAATCATTTAAGAAACGATAAAATAATGACACGACAGCAATAATAACCATATTGTACATATGCGATAATACGTCTGTACAATATATTATTGTCTATTGATGATATTGTACACCCACGACACACGGGTTACACGCGACCAAGCAACCGTGTCTCGAATGTTGGCGGCAACGTTCAATTAATAATAATTATTATTATTATATTTGTCGCAAACGGTAGTACCCACCTATTCAAATAATATAACAACGATCCGTTATTTATCTTGATCGGGGTGCGATTTAAACGGGTTTGAAATATTAGAAACGCCTCACTGGCGATAAAAACGCATTCTCTACGGACTAAAATAAGGCGGCAGAAGAAAATATTTTAAAATGTTACATAATCCGCGCGCTGGAACACAAAGGAGCCCATCACTGAACACAATTACAATACATAAATCGTGAGTGTACAATAATATGAAATATGAAATTTAAAAATTGATTAACACACCATCGGATAATATGCATTGTTTTATCGACCAAATGACCATTAATTGGCGCTTTATCGGCTTCACGCTCACGTCCATATTATTAAGCTCGGGTGTATATTATAGACTTTGCACCTATGTAGCGATTTTCGCACGCTGGCGCGCCATATACACCGAGAGTTTCGCAAAGCCGACGTACGAACAAACGAACACGTTTTATCACACGCCCGTGTACCTATTATACAATATTATAATATTTTTTTATTGCCAACGGTTATTGAATATTTTAACGATCGCGGTACGAACAATAAAATCCCTTTTGCATGCGCGAAAATCTCTCCCGCCGGCCGCCAGGAATGTGGTTTTGCAGTGGTATATAGTATAGGTACTTATGCATTATAATACGATACAATAATATATAATATTGTACGTGTCGTATTTTGGTTTTTCGGAAGTGAAACGTATCAATGACAAATTCATCTGTCTGGAACCAATTATTTCCGAAAAAACTGAAGGCCGCGCGGGTGATTCCGAAACAACATCCTTTTGATACTGTCTGAACAATTAAGGTGGGCTAAACACTGTAATCGCGTTGGCGCGTATACGGCACAAAGCCAAACGTGTAATATAATATAATGGAAATCGCTTTACAACACGTTTCAAATTTTCTATTTAATCAGGAAAGTTATTAAAAAAAAAATTTTAAAAAATACAACAACAAAAACATCAACAAACAAACAAATATGTACGCGCCGTAGAGCATTTTTTTTTCGAGCCGTCGGTGATTTATAGACAATGCACTAATGAGGTTAAACAAATAAGCGTTTAAATGTCCCACGCTCCTGCACGTGCAGCAGTCGTCGTTTTCATTTGTGTTTAGACTTACGCAGACACATTAATTTCGGGAATATAATATTACAATGTTAGGTAAATGCACCTACTGTTCGCAAAAATATTCCAAAGTTTATAATTTGTTCATCCACGATCACTATTAATTATTAGTTATTTCGTTTTATTACAAAATACCCATCTATATCGTGGTAGGTATACTTATACAGTTTAATACAGCTATACCGCATAATATAGTCCTATGTTATTATATTGTTTTTGTGTGTATTATTGCGCTCGGGGTACATTATCACGTGTCATCGAAATATTCACGATTTAAATAATATATTATTTAATATTTAGCTAATAATAGTACTATATAGAGTATATAGAACACTATAGTAACGAACGATCGCGCTTTGCAGGAAATGGGTATAGGGCGGGTTCACGACATACAAGTTTGCTGTTTCTATAAAATATGAATAAAACGTCATAATATTATTTAATATAATATTCATCGATAATCAGTATTTACATTATTTTCATAACACCCACCCTCGTAGGGGTACGATTATAGTATGTATATTGTAATTTATCATGGGTACACCTATCATAATACAACTGTACTTATACTACTACACCGAACACACACACACATACACAAATATAGTCTGTGGGTGTATGAAAAAATATATTGTATATCTATTTCCCTGTACACACATGATACATATATTTTTATATGTAGGTACTTAATATAACGATTTTTAATAACAAACTACAACGTTACCCTTGGTAACGACTAACAGACCGTTTAATTTCTGAGTTTGTATACAAATGAAAAAAAAGAAGACAGAAATAATAATAATAATAATAATATGATTATTACGAAACATATATTGTACGAATGAGTAAAGTGAAAAATATATGTCAGACTTTCGAATATATTGCGAATTTTTTTTGCAAGGACTCGCGAATATTGGCCGAAGAGTATACCGAATATTATTAACAATAATATTTTAATCTTCAATAATATATTTGCACTTCTAACCGAAAATGCCTTTTGCTACAGCATAAACCGACAACACGGCGGTTATATACCACCTAAACTTTAATAATATTTCGGTGTTACCGAAAGTACGGTTATATAATATTATAAAATATAATAATTAAGCCTTACGCGAAGTGGCGTGCTCCGAATTGGCGGTTGTTTGGTACGACCGTTATTTTTACGCGTTATGTTTTTATACCTAGGTAATATATTATTATTACATTATTTTAGTTTCAAACAGTGCAACCGCTTTTCGAGCCGTTTTCGCGTTGCCGTTTTTATACCAGGTGATTCATCGTAAAACGCCCATTATTTCGAAAACTACGAACGTTTTCGAAATTATTTTTACTACATCGTTTAATGCCGAGGAGAGGACAACGTTTTTTGAAAAAACCCGATACTTTTTACGCTTTTGCCGGTCGTTTTTTTTAAGTTGTTCACTTTTTTGAACGTCGAAATGTGGATAATATTGTTATTATTTTTTAAGTTCATATTCCGAAGCAGAACATTATTGTTCTACATTAATATTATAATGAAGTACCGGCGGCGGCGGCGGCGGCGGGCGTCTGCGGCCTGTCGTCGGACTATACAAAAAGTAACGTTGTAACAAAAATAATATTAACATGCACGCGGAGACCTGTGCGCGGCAGGGGCGTTTCAGCTGGCATTCCGTTATCGCGAAATTGTTTGCAGACGAATAAAAAAAAAAAAAAAAAAACCGAAAACCGAAAACCCGGGAGAAAACTTTACTCGTAATATATATAGTAATATCGTTATTGTACTCTGCAAATATTATTATACACACGCGCGTTATTGTATATCGCGGGATAACGCGTTGTACTGTTGTACACGTTAATACATTTTTATTATAATTTTATTATGTTGCTATATAATAATATTATAATGTGTATGGTGTACTCGCGGCGTACTGTACAGATAAGAAAACCCAGACAGACACGGTTAGATAATTATTATTATAGTTGTGCACTGTAAGTGTGTGTGTGTGTGTGTGCGTTCGCGTATAATCTCAAGGGCAACTTGAAATTTATAATTCGAACGTTATATTATTATTTTAATCTTGCGAAAAAAAAAATAATAATTCGCACACTCGCACGCACGCACACGTACATCGTCGCGAGCTGATAGTATGATACACGAATATTATTATAATATTATAATATACATATATTACATATTGTTTATAATACAAATATTTAAATTCGAGGGCGCACGGTAGTCTCGACGTGTCTACATTAGCTATAATATCATATATTATTATCATTACCACTGTAATATAATATTAATATCGCGAAACCGTCGTTATCGCACCGTGTGTGTGTGTGTGCGTGTGTATGCGCGTGGTTTGCAACATCGCGCCCGGAAAACCACGGCGTACCGATTATATTTTAGAATATTATGCGGTTTTCCCGTGGAAATCAAAAATTTTTTTACGATTTTCGTAAACGGCTACTTGAGGTACGCACCTATAAATGGGTTTGTAGGACGTACACTTGGTCGTAGGTACACGCGCACACGTCCCGGGGGATTCGGCCAACGCGCAATTTCCAGATCGGTACGTTGACCTCGGCTATATTATATTATATTATGTGCCACGCCGATATTTGCGCACACGCGCTCAGACGGTATATAAACGGGGCCGACTGCGAATATATATAATAGGTAGAGTGCGAATATCGGAATATGTGTAATATATACCGTGTGCACATCACTATATCGCAAGTGTCTCGCAGGCATATTATTATAATACATAGGTGTAGACGTATAGGTACATTGCACACATATTATTACACGTAACATCCGGAATTAATGATAATATAATATATTGTATTAATCGATGTGTATGTCTTTACGCGAGAAGCCCCACTGCTGCGGTTTGCAAAAAGTACCTATATAGTGTATAATATTGTGTTTTTTATATTATATAGGCGTGGAATTGTACTGCAAAAGTTTCGCGTATGTAATGTCAATATAGTATAATGTGCATTTTACATACACAATACATAATATGTAGACCGAACGTAATGTCGCGATGTAACGTTTTTTTAGCGCGTCACGAAAATTCAAAAAAAAAACCGCTGTATAGAGTGCGCGCGCTTTTAACCGCCGAGATTTAATATTGCGAATACGTATATAGTTAATTTTTGCGCAACTGTTAATTTTTTCATACGCCAAGACAATCTCAATAAGCGTAAAAATATAATAAAATCATAATATATACTATTGTACAATAAATAAATACGTTTTACCTGTACTTGAAAGTGGTGTTGGTCAGAGAGCCTTGGTAGGTGTGTACTCTCAGTGGAGGTGGTAGTGCCCCGCAGAAGACGTCGGCGACGAAAAATTGGCGTTCATCACGTCATATCCCTGCAGCTTTTCTGGCGGTAAAGACATATACGATGGCGCAAAAGTTTTAAATATTTCGGATGAAAAATTGCATTAAAATAACGGGTTTGGATAAAAATACGAATAATCGTGTTCCAAAAATTAGTACTTAACGAGAAATTATTTAGAAATTTAGAATGCATACTATATTTAATATAATTATCGAGATGATATACAATAATATTATATAATATTATATTGTATGTGTACATTGTGTAAGGGAAAGAGAGAGATAAGTACTGTGTGAAAAGTCGGCTCGCCGTCGACAAAGTCAGCCGGTGGCCCGCCGACGAATGGCGGCGTGAATGCGCGAATGTGATGCCGGACGGCACACAAACGCACACGCACACGCACACGTACACTCGCTCGCACGCGGCGGCGTAGCGCGCAAAGGCCTGCCTCGGTGGCCCGCAACGCTCGGCGGCCTCTGCCGCGCCGCCAACGACGCCGACGACGGTATCGGCGGCGGCCGGCAGCTTTTGCGCGCGCCGCCCGCCGCCGTCGGGCACTTGGCGCTCGCGGTCGCGTGAAAAAGCGGCAGCGGCGGCGGTAGGTCGTATACTCACACACACACACACACACATGCACACACACACACAAGCACCACGCACACACAAGTTGGCAACCGAATGACGGCGGCGGGCGGCAGCAAACACCGCCGAAGCGGCGGAGAACCGTTCCGTCACTCCCCGCCCGCACCCTTCCCCTTTTTTGGCCAAACCCCGCTGTACCCCGCCACACGCCACTTGGCCATCGGGGCCCACACTTCCCCGCCGCGGACGCTGCCGCTCGGCGATGCCGTCTGGGTCTTTCACCCGACCGGCTAGACGACCCCCCGACACCACCTCAGTCGTCACAGCCGCCACCACTACCACCGACCTCCCAAACCCCCACCAACACGGCGGCCGCCACGCGCTCTCCCCTCCACCGCCCCGCCGCCGAACCACTTCTCAACCGGCAGCCGCGGTGAAAAAACGGAAAAAAAATCCGCCAAACCCCTTCTTCCTCCTCCCCCTACTCGTCCTGCACAACCACCACCACCTTCTCGCATACTCTCCTCCGCCGCCGCCGCCGCCGCTGTCGTTATTCGCAGACACATATATACACGCCATCTGTCTGACACCCGCCCCTCCACAGACCGTGCCCCCCCCCCTTCAGTCCGACCGTATGTACCTGCGCCGCCACGCACCACCGCCAATATTACGCGACGACGACTACGTGCGCGCGCAATCGCATATTCGCATGTGTGTGTGTGTTCGTGTCTGTCGCACCCGGTAATAACATATTATTATTATTATACACAAAGAGTGCCGATCTAACGTGGTGTGCCCATAATATGCGAAAATTATGCGAACGTTCGCGAATATTGCACTCGGCAATGTTGCGCACCACTGGAAACGCGCACGCGGTACGCGACGTATAACGTACCGCGCGCGCTTGTACATCGCGCGTATAATATATACGTTTTGCGTTTTTGTACGAAATAAATATTTCGTACGTCATGTCGCGCGCGGCCGCATAGCGTGGCAAGCGGTCGCGCCCGCCAAATCACCGCTTTCTTTTTTTTTTTTCGTTTTCCTTTCTGCTTGGCTCCAGCTATGCGCTTTTCGCGAAAAACTTTATGACCCGTGTGTGTGTGTGTGCCGTGGCTCGTTAGACGAAACAAATATTACGTTTCATTAAATATATAATATGTATTAAATGTAATTCTTTTGTGAACAGCTATATATAGAGTATATAGGGATGCGGCGAAATAATATATCTCAATTAAGCACATATCGCGCACTAATTCAGATTATGGTCGGAGGGGATCTCGCAGAAATTACCGCGGTTACACACAAAAATTACCCATTAAATACAAACTATAATTGTTATTAAATGGTATTGCGACCGATCTGAGAAAAATTAGAATACGTAAATTATCGGTAGCTAATAGGTTGTCGTATATCTGCGGGAAAGAAATTTTCCCTCGATTTGACGATCGCCGTCGAGCTTTTAAATTTCAAAATTAAAATATGATATAAAAAACCAATGAGAAATAATAATCTTACCTTTAAATTCTATAAGAGGTCAATTCCCTTTAATTGTAACTAACGGAGCTAGACGTGATCTGCTGAGCGTAAAATGTGTCATGTTACGCACTTGTAAGACGGAGACGACAAATGTCCGTGTAACGTCCTCTTAAGGTCGTTAAATTATATATTTTTTTTTTTTGAGAATAAAGGCTACAACAGCTAGGTCATTAGCCTGTGCTTGTGGTTACATTATTATTAATGGATAATTAAGTTATAAATTAAGATTACATAGTTATGGGATAAGTGGTTTTTACAGTATTATATATTTAAATTATATTTGTTAGTTATGTAGTTTTATCTTATATAAATATAAATTATGTATTGTTTCGATTAACATAATATATACTCGCGTCATACAGAGGCGTATTTATATATCTACCGCTTGTAGGCCTGTGGAAAATTGCCGCCCATCAATACGATAAAACAAAATGTAAATAGGTAGGTATGTAAAACAACCTTTATTCATATTTTTAACACAAAAACATAACAATTGGAGTTGAAAAACAGAAAAAAAAAACAAGGAATAACAAAATGTTGGTATACAAAATACAATCTGCATTTCTTACACAGTAAATTACTTATTTACTTATTAGTTATTAGAGTATTAGACGATCGATTTACGACGGCATTAGGTTTTTGCAAATGTGTCAATTAAATATTCTTCGCAATTCAATTTGCTTAACATTTCATTCTCTATCGATATCGATGCTAAATTATTCAACTTGTCATCAGTTAGGGTAGACCTTAAATAGTCTTTTACGCGTTTGAGGCATGAAAACAATCTCTCGGTAGTACAATTGGACACTGGTACACTCACAAAAATGCTCAATGCTGTGTCAATATTTGGAAATATTTCAATATGTAAAGATTTTTCTATAAAATACTGGTACAGTCTGATTGGAGTTAAATTATCGATGTTCATATCGATATCACTGTTTATTAAATAAGATTGCAAATGTAAGCATTCTGACGAATAAGTACTATCAAAATCATTCGGGTACATTTTTTGCAATTTCTCAGCGAACTCAACCATTTTCAAAGAATTTAGTGATTTAATTTATAGTAGTACTTGGTACTTGTTGGCTGTTATGGCTATATATATTATATTTTAAAATATCAGAAAAAAATATAATAAGTCTATCGCCGAGTCAATACGCAATATACCATCAATATCGAAAATAAATAAAAATCCCTTGAAAAATTTGTCGCTGTAAGCGCGTACTTATATAGTGCCTGCGTGTAAATACGCCGCTTACGTCTTATAATTGTTACTTTAATAAACGAAATGAGCTTGTTATCTTGCGCAGAACATTACAGCCGGTTTATTGACAGGTTGTCGAGGTTAATCGTAACCGTGTTTTGAAGGAGTCTCATCCGTCTCACATACGCTATACCTAATTATATATTACGTATGACTGGTATGTATATGACGTATCGTTTGATTATATTTGCGACCACCGACGTACGAACATATCGTTTTTTTTTTGTCGAACCGATATTTACTCTGCACATTCAAAGGCCATAAATGTGGGCCTAAAACGGAAGCGGCGTGTGCGGGAAATACGAACAGCATATGATGATGGTCCGTGTCTGCGAGAGACCGTGTATTGGTATGGACTTTAGCCGGATAACCTTGACAATTGATCTTGGTCAAGATCTAAATGGGTATACGGCGAGATCGGTCCGCCCGAGGATAAGTTCGTACGGTAGGTAAAGAAAGTAGAAACTATAAAGTCCGTGTGCTGCCGCCTGCCGGCGACCCGTCGTCGGTGACTCCTGGCGATGTCCTGCAATAATTGTTGTTATAAGTAAAATATAATCGCGATGTTTATACGCGCAATGCACAAGGGCATATATCATAACATATAATACAGCTATGAATTTATATATCTAATAATACTACCAGTGATAGTATACATGTCACGATAGCCCACGAGATAATAATATGTCACTACAATGGTATATATATATATATATATATATTATCTATACTGCAGGTACATCACAATATGGAATAAGACAATACGCACGTATGATATTATATTATACTGTAATAATATATAATATATTATACTCGGCAGTCGGCAAAATTTTTAACTTTATAAGTTGCCCTGTCAGCGCGTATACATTGATAACCACTCAGTACACTCAGAATTCAATGTCGACGATATCCATAAAATATATGTAGTGGCAACACGCGGATTCGATTACTATACCTATATTTACATTTATTCGCGGCCAAGATTTTGAATCCGCAAAATAATATTATATGATATCATAGGTACTTTCTCCGTCGCGTCTACGTTTATCGGTCCACATTCACAGCAAGTCCGCATACTACACATTAAACGCGCATAATAGAATATTATGATACGTTTATATTTATATTATATCACACGGCGAATATCAAGACCCAGACCTTAGCGATCTGTACAACCGTACTTGCACGTGAATATTTTTTATTTGTTTTTTATTTTTTACGCGTGTGTAAGGGACTGTAACATTACATAACATTTGCGCATATATATATATATATATATTATTATATTACAGTGTCTGCGCGGGTGTGAACAGTGCCACGATATATACCCTTCGACCGGAGGACCGTACAATAATAATATATCATATTGTAACGTATGTAGTAATAATAATAATAATAATTTACCTACTCTAATATACTAATTGAATATACACACACACACACACACACACACAACACACACACACACACACACATGACCGGGGTTATAGTATATTATATGCCTATACCCATAATATTATTTCGAAGTGTTCTGCACTGCAGTTGTCGCGGGCGCGGGCAGCATATGATATTATGTTTATTATTATTATTATTCGCAATGGTCGAAAGAATATTCGTATATTATAATATATGCGTTCTACGTACTCGTATTATAATATATATCTACATGTACCCATATGTGTGTGTGTGCGTAGGTAGAAGCAGATATGTGTATATAATGCCATGTACATTGTACATAATATCTAACCTAAGTCTAACCCTCTAATAATATTTTGCGGTTTCGCACGCAGCCCGCTGAACCCCCTTCCCCTTCTGCGGTGACCAGGTCTCCAAGCTGCAGCTCGCGGCGTGTTTACCAGACAAGAACAACTGTAGATATAACTGTGTTATATATATATATATATATTATCTATACTGCAGGTACATCACAATATGGAATAAGACAATACGCACGTATGATATTATATTATACTGTAATAATATATAATATATTATACTCGGCAAGATTTTTAACTTTATAAGTTGCCCTGTCAGCGCGTATACATTGTAACGACTCAGTACACTCAGAATTCAATGTCGATGATATCCATAAAATATATGTAGTGGCAACACGCGGATTCGATTACTATACCTATATTTGCACTTATCCGCGGCCAAGATTTTGAATCCGCAAAATAATATTATATGATATTATAGGTACTTTCTCCGTCGCGTCTACGTTTATCGGTCCACATTCGCAGCAAGTCCGTATACTACACATTAAACGCGCATAATAGAATATTATGATACGTTTATATTTATATTATATCACACGGCGAATATTAGGACCCAGACCTTAGCGATCTGTACAACCGTACTTGCACGTGAATATTTTTTATTTGTTTTTTATTTTTTACGCGTGTGTAAGGGACTGTAACATTACATAACATTTGCGCATATATATATATATATATATATATATATTATTATATTACAGTGTCTGCGCGGGTGTGAACAGTGCCACGATATATACCCTTCGACCGGAGGACCGTACAATAATAATATATCATATTGTAACGTATGTAGTAATAATAATAATAATAATAATAATAATTTACCTACTCTAATATACTAATTGAATATACACACACACATGACCGGGGTTATAGTATATTATATACCTATACCCATAATATTATTTCGAAGTGTTCTGCACTGCAGTTGTCGCGGGCGCGGGCAGCATATGATATTATGTTTATTATTATTATTATTCGCAATGGTCGAAAGAATATTCGTATATTATAATATATGCGTTCTACGTACTCGTATTATAATATATATCTACATGTACCCATATGTGTGTGTGTGCGTAGGTAGAAGCAGATATGTGTATATAATGCCATGTACATTGTACATAATATCTAACCTAAGTCTAACCCTCTAATAATATTTTGCGGTTTCGCACGCAGCCCGCTGAACCCCCTTCCCCTTCTGCGGTGACCAGGTCTCCAAGCTGCAGCTCGCGGCGTGTTTACCAGACAAGAACAACTGTAGATATAACTGTGTTTATATATATATATATAATATACAATATACGCAAAGTACCTTTAGCATATTATAATATATGTATATTATGTGTATAATACTGTCTTGTGTGTGTGTGTGTGTGTAATATATATATAGCAGTCGCAGTTGCATAATTGTAATTAAATTCACTCATTATTCCATTGGTTGACAGAAAAAATGTAATTTCGTCGAGGAGACTATTTAATTTTTTTTTTTGCACTCCCGCGTCCGACTTTTATGTTTGGGTCCAACCTAATTATACGCCTACATTAAATCGTAGCAAATATGTATATATATATGTGCTTGCCGTATGCGCATGTACGTAATATAATATATATATATATAGGTTGCATACTATTATACTAGCGCAACACGAAAATACAATAATATAATAAGTAATAACGACGTTGTGAAAATAATACAATTGTCTCGGCAAAGCTTTATACTAGGAAAAGTTCATACTCGGGTTTCGTGTGTCGACTAAATGTCGGTTTTTTTAAACACGGTTGTAAAAAAAATTTATAATAATATGAGTAATTCCATAATAGGTAATTAACAACCGTTATCATCCAGGTTGATTAGGAATAACCGATTAGTCTTAAACTTGTGAATAAATACTGACTACGATTCAAAAATCACAATAATATACAACGAATGATAATTATTAAAGTATTAACTGCCCACTGCTGTATTTTATAAGCATTTTAGGTCGCTTGACACTTCGCACTGCAGGCATGGCTGTTACCAAAATATATTATGTGTGCGTACAATCAAGTATAATAAAAAAAAAATATTAATTATTCAGGATTCTGAACCCGAATTCACCCGATACCATTATATGATTTATGCTTAAATAATGCTAAAATCTGATACCTATAACGAGTAACAATATACCCGAAATCAAAACATCAATGAAAACCGGTATTATTTTGTATATCTGTGCAAGAAAAACAAAATTTAAATGGTATAGTTATAATAACTATACTTATTTATTTTAGGCTTTTATATTTAAGCAATGATTTAGTTTTTTTCAATCATTTTTTTTTTTTGTTTTAACAAAAAATTAGCTAAAGCGGTTTCAGTCAAAACATTAATCGATCGGCGTCGAGTGATACAGTTCTGAAGATTTCGGTCAAAATATAGCAACTATTAAACCAATACCTATATTATTAAATTATTAATATAATTATTAAATCGGGATTTATGATTTTATTATTGTTATTTAGGGAGTAACACACTTAATTTTAGTTGAATGATGAATTCATTTTTTATAACAAACTTTATAAAGTTGTTACTATGTTGATACCATGCAAATTATTTACACTATGCTTGTTAGTTTTTACCATGTACAAGTTTGTTATACTTTTGATATACCATGTCAAACATTATTATATTTATTACATTGTTATCAATTATTATTACGGTCTAACAATTTGATAAGTTGAAAAAAATTGTAATAAGTACAGTAATAGTTAAGTTGGTTTTAATTGAATATGGTTTACAATGTTATAACTTATAACATCGAAAAAGTTTATTTTGTTGTTATTAGTTGGTTTAATTCATTAAATTATTGTTTTTAAACTACTAAAGAAAATATAAAATATGAAACTATTTTTGATTTATTTAAACTCCCCTCGCCCATCACGCTTTGTAAATGTGTGCGTTGTGTTGGAGATTTTATGTGTGTAATAAGTGCAGTGATTTATGAATTTATGATGTGGGGAGTGCGGAGTTGGTGTTAAAATCTTCCCTACTACAAAAATCTATAATTACGAGTATGCCTACCTAAGGTTACGCCACTGAAATAAATATTCTATAAAAACATTATTTACAATATGAAATTTGAATACCTAAATAAAAGTTAATTATTTTATATCATGAATCATGGTTAAAGTAATTTATGAAACATTAAAATATACGTTTTATAATGTAGGTTCATCATTACAGTCACCGTGTATTACGGCAAGAAGTATTTTATGTCAGAACTATAATATACCAAGCTATTATATATACCTAATATTAAACATTGATACAATATTATTGTAATTAAATCAATACAAATATGAATCTGTAACTAAATAAATATATAATCTTTTTAAAATGTTTTATTCGTGTTAGTTTTTTCAGTTTTAATTAATTAAACTAGGCGCAAAAACTTGATTGAAATAAAATAAAAATTAATTTTTACAAAGTTGAGGTAGACAAATAAGACTAAGTTAATATGTTCCATAGTAATAATAATAATAATATTTACTTCTTACATGTTATAAAAACCAAAAACCGGAATGTACCATTATGACAGTATTTTATAAATCGGCTATTGGATACCCAAAATAGTGTGAGTATAGGTAAGTAAAACCTGTTTTTAAATTTTAACCCTCAAACTAAACAAAATAAAAATTGAAACCTAATATCCAAGTTAACAAAAAAATAAGATTTGGATACCGAGTCCTGAACAATACTAAACGAAACACATTATCAACATTAACTTTAATATTATACAACAAACATTTGTCTAGTGGTTTTACAATAGATAAATATGTATATTTTTGATAACTTGTATAATATAATAGTTTCTAGACATCTAGTGTATATTTTACAAAAATGTTTAAACTTTAAATGGAAAATGATTTTGTCAAATTCATTAATTGTACATCAATATATCATACATAGCTTATATGATAATATTATATATAGGTACGCGCAGTTTATACAGTTTAACAATTCAAACGCTTAACTTGAACAGTTAAATCTATTCATTAATAATTTTAACCTATAAGCTTTTAATGTTTCATTCAAGTAGATTATATATTTAATACTTTAAGCATAATTGCCAACTATGAATACATTTTAAAATCAAATACAAGTTTTCAATTGTTTAAAAAAATGTGTATTTATGACTGGAGATCGTGCAATATAATATTATGTTAAATATTAACGAAATTCTACTGAACATTTTTCAAACCGTTAAACTCGATCACACCCGCAACGTACAAATACAAATTATGATATTTCAGTCAACCACGTTGAAATTAAGTATAGGTTAGTGTAGGTGTTCGATAGTTATCGAGTTTATTTTAATGAAAAAACAATATCTCATGATATTTTATTGAGCTAATCGTACGTATGACTGCACATGGGTCATTAACTCGACTTATAGCTTATAGATATTTAACTTTTTGCTAAATAATTAATTTTTTTATTTCCTATATAGTCTACTTAATAATAAATACGTATCATACATATTTAATCTACGCCAATACAACAGCGCAGAAATAAATTGTATTTTATATAGGGTAATAATATTATGATGTATTTCATTCATTTTACTTTTATTCAGTGTTTTAACTATAATAAATGTTATTCCTTAAACAGCGATATACCTAGTGACCGAGTAGACCGTGGTACAACACTATAACCCAAATTAATATTAACAATGTATATTATTATTATTATTGAACGAAAATATAATACACCACCACTATTGAAGTATAATAACAAGTTTTAATAAGGATATTGTTAAATTATAAATATTTATGATAAAGATGCTTAGCAATACCAACACCGCAATACGATTTTACTGTTTATTAATTATTAATAAACAGTAACATCATTCGCAGTTATATTATATATCCCAGTGGTGGCTTTAGGGGGACCCGGGGGCCATGCAACAATATTATATCTGTGTTGGACCAAGGAAACTAACCGGCCGCGTATAAATAAATATTTTGTTTTTTGAGATTCTGAGTGAAGCAATAATAGTAAGTATACTGGTTTCACAAAGTGGGTGACGGTTGTAACCGTTTTTTTTTTTGTGTCAGATTTGATTACCGTTTGTTGCAGTAAAACTGCCTAAGTTTCCATCTCTTGGGGTGATTTTTAGTATAAAATTTGTTCTAGTTGGTAGGTACTTAGGGTGGTCAAAAGTAAAAATTACCAGAATTTTCAAAAACAACCAGGAAAAACCTAAAAAAAATTACAAACACGTGCAGTTTTATGTAAAATCAGTTATTGAACTGTTGTAACTCAAAAATGGATAAATGTATACTTGACATTTTCATCAAATATTGATATTTATATTAGCATTTACCAGACATGATGTAATTTAAAAACTATTATGGCACTTAATGTGTTATTTATTTCAATACTTGAAACTTTCTACTTTATTTAGTTTACCTATTTTTTAATTTGTGTATTTTAACCTTTTTTTTGGCTTGACTGTTTAATACAAAGTTCCTCATAAGTTCATACCCTAATTAATAAACATATATACATATTTATATTTTAACGTATTCGTCGTTTTATATAAAGTTGTGATCGTGTGATATAACAAAGTACACTACTCAATATTTTCCACTTCGAAGAAAATATTTTAATCATAAATATTATGTATTAATAAGTAACCATTAATTGTATTATAATATATACGATATACCTACCAAGTGGAAATTAGGTAATCAGCACAAAATCATATTTATGTAAAATTATGTAAGTACTTATATAATCATCCTACAAGTTCAACGAAATTCATCAAAATCACAAAAATTATTTTGTAGGTAAAAATTCGTAAAATTTTGAATTTTAATATCTTAGGTTTTATATTTTATACGCGATTACTCATAAGTTGTATGACTTAAAGTTAAAATAAAAGTATAACGTAATACAACATTACAACATACATTTTGTGTGCGTGGTGTTCGAATTTGGACGAGATTGGTTAAAGTAACGTAAATGTATCTATATTATAACGATTTATCATCCAACGATTTTCGTTATTTTGTGATTGTTTAAAGAAGATTAATCATAGATAAACTTAAAATTCCTCTACTACTTAATTTATCATTTTCTATTCACAATAAAATTACATATTTAGAGATTTAGACTAATTTTTAGCTGTTTGTAGGTATTTGGAATTCTTAAAGAATTTAGATTTTTTTTGTAAAGAGTTGATAAAAATATTTAAGTATGGTCAAAAAACTTAATTTGAAAACATTAAAAATACATAGGCACAATTTTTTTTTATAAGCGTTTGAATTTTAAATTCTGTCATAATAAAGTAAAGAACAATAATTTAGAAAAATATAAAATTATACCCAATCCAAAAACACGTCTATGTTATATATTATATATTATTTTAATAATGAACAATTAATAAATAGTAATCAAAATAACCTAAGCCTTTTATGTATCATACTTAAAATAGTTTGTATAAATCGTTTACAGTGTTAAGTATTTTAGAAATGTCAATAACCTTAGTAATTGAGGCGTATATATAAATAAAAAAGTAAAAAATAATAATAATACCTACAATAAATGCAATGTTTTCGTAGGCAAAAATTAATTCAACTTACCATATAAGATTTAATTAATAGTAAAATAATGAATTTACTAATAAGTATCATTATAAATATATAAATAATATTCTTATAATAATATATGGGATGATAGACCGTCTCCGCTCAGAATACTTTTACGCATGCAATAATTATTTATCATTGAATTCAAATTAAACAAATCCATTACAGTGACTTACAAACTCAATTATGAGGTCGATTCGACTTACCGTTAACCTACTAATTACTATACAGCCGTACGATTTCACCGATATGTTATAAATATTTTTATGCCAAAGTAATTATTTCTAATATTACTAAAAATGTTTTTAAATCTCTGAGGCACATACTAGGTCATATTATTATACATTGTTTTAAATTTTGAAATTTAAATGCAGTGATTGCAATGATTTATATATATATATCATATATACCAATAGAATTAATTGGTTTTAAAATAAGATCCATAAGAAAAATCCTAAAAGAGGCAAAGGAATCAATGTTTTTCCTCACTGATTATCCTCGCAGCTGCGCTTCCTTATCCAGTCTAATTAAATTATCCTGTTTCACCTATGAAAAATATTCATTTATTTCTGTATGATATACCTGTATTATAATTATGATATACATAGGTACAGAAATACGGACCACTCCAACGCTCATCTTTCAACAATTATTGACATAAAACAAATTTTATTTTACGCCAAATTAAAGAATAAAGATATCAACACAATATGCTGTTATCAATTGGGAGGATTAAAACATTTTTTTTTAATACAATTGTAGTTTATAAGTGCACGCCTATACTGCTATACAAATGTTAAAATATGTATGATGTGAATATGTGATTGTGTGAATTCTAATTAATTATAAATCGAAGAAAACATTTATCCGTCGTGTAAAATCACATAAAGTATATTATAACAGTTAACAAAATAATGTCATCATTATATTTTCAGTAAACGCATTTTGTACTATTATTATCCACGACCATTAATACCGACACGAAAAAAAAACGTGATCACGCAACAATCAAAATGTAATTTCTGCAAAAATATATTGGAACTCCTTGGAATAATTATTCAGATTCGGTGTTTCTAAAGAACATTTCGTCAACACTTCTTTTATTTGCAACCCTTAAATACCGTTATTGTTGAACCCTCAAAATATTGTGTTTTCGGGGGTTACTTCAAATACACCACACAAGCTAAGTAACAATTGTAAAAGGGATTAAATTCTATAGTGAATTGTGAAAGGCAAGGGGTTGTCGAAATTCCCGGTATCGTCGAAATGGTGTTAAATCACCTAAATCCCCGTAAGTATAGAGAACTAGGCTTAGTTAATAATAATCCTCACCGATTGCATAACTGTTATATTATAACATAATATATTATTATAATAATATGTGTACCTACTTGTACGACATTCGTACTAATGTACAATATCCATAAACATTTTACATTACGCCACATTAATATTGATATATAATATAGATTAAATAGGTACAATAGGAACTATAATTATATACATTAAAATAAACCGTTTTAAGTATTCAAAACAAAATAATGTTCAACCTACCAATTATTTAGTATGAAATGTTAAATAAATAATATAAAAATGAGGACCTTATTTTATTTTGAGAATTGAAATTCAACAAAACAATATTTGATAGTAATTATTTTATGTATATTTTACTATTTTAGCAAAAAAACATTATTTTATTCATTAATATACATAACAATATATTATTTTCTCTTTATTATAATATAATAGGTATAAATATATATTATATTATACCTATATTATAGGTACAAATTAGAAGAGTAAAATTAATTTGAGTTTAATATAAAAATATATTAACTACCTTATATAATATAATATTTTAAGGTTCTATGCAGCATGTTAAGAGCGAATGCTCGTTTGGTTTATATTTAATTATAAATCACTTCATAATTCATTGGTATAAAAATGAATATAATTACAATTACATCGGTGTTAATTTTGAAGGTTATTTAAAAAAAAAAAAAATTATTATTTTCAAATTTGCTAATCCATATTCATTAAGCTAATGAACAAATATAATCAAATACAAACATCCAAATGAAGTATTAAATTCATAATAATTGTGATTCAACTTAATCAGATAAAAATACAGTGGTAGGTACCTATTAACTATGATTAGTCGACAACCTATGACATATTTAAAAAAAACTTTACTGGAATCCGATTTAAAATTAAAAACGTAATACCGATGAAAAATTGTTTACGGTCTGTAGAGCAGAAACATTGAAAAAAGGAAAATCCCTAAAAACAAAGGATGTATAGCTGGTACCTTGGTTTGTTGAAAACCCACTACCTATATTGGATATATTATCTCTTTTTGATAAAGTAGGTATACTGCAAGTATACAACACATATCATTAACGTTAAAGTTTTGTCAAATGGCGGAATTTGCGTGGTTCAAAGGTGTGCATTTGCATATAACTGCAACCCCCACGTGATTTTCTTTTAATTTCCATGTAAATATATGCATTGTCATTTGGCCGGCGAAGCGAATGGTTCCATTATAATATTATATATTGATTATATAGGTTTATTTTGCATATCATCATATATGGTGAAACGACGCCACTGGTTTTCTGTGCAGAATAAAAAAAATAATAGTCACATTTACAGATATAATATAATATAACATTAAGTGTTCAAACGATAGTTTTTTTTACACCCAAATTTAATGATTACAGCTGCTGATCTTCGATGGAACATTAGAATCACGTTGAGGTGGGTATTGGATTTGAGTACTACGACATAGGATTACCTACATAATCTATATTATGCAGATTGTTACAATATAGGTACTGAACGTTTGATTTTAAAAATTCGACTACTACAAAGCCGCTGAGGAATGCGGTTTTATTTTCCCCATCTATGTATATATAAGACAAAAAACATGCAGATAAGTCCTAACATACATATTATAGTACAGCACACCGTCATCGCAGTCTAAAATATAACACAATGAACGGATATTGTACGCAACGTATAGGTATATACTATTTAATGTAGGTATGCTATAAATTTAATACCTGCTACTTGTATTATGCACTTTTAATTTGTAATGAATTTTTATTAATTTAAGTGAGTGAGCAGTAAGTTATATTATAATATTAATACTGCAAACTTGAATTGTTCGTCGTGTATTAAGGGTTTCGGCCCTTTTATATTATTAATAAAATTAAAATTAAAATAAATGTAATATACCTATTATGTAATATATCAATATACAATTATTGTAGTAGTTATGTCGTATGTACATAATATTATATACGTAAACTCAACATACATAATATTGTAATATTTTAATAAACCCTGGTAAGACATAATATTTTTATTTTTAAAAAATAATCTACCTACACAATCTGCGCTATATGTGGGGGAGGGTTGCATAGCAAGAATATATGACGTATGAATGAATCGATTGGATGATGCCGCCCAGTGGTAACACTTCCTCAAAAGATATAAATATTAAAATGTGAATATAAAATGCCAAGTACAAGAAATGCTATTCAATCTATGTGTAAGGTATATGTAAGTTTATGACTATTACTTATTAGTGAGGCAAGATAAAATGGTATTTATAATAGATTTCCATTTTGATTTTTCTTCAAACGATATACCAAATTACCCTACGCAATTATCGATAATATCTTAGTCAGTTGATACCTATGGCCAGCATGAACAAATAATGGAATCATATCAACGGCAAATTTAAATTTATATTATTTTATTTATTTGCAGCACTTATATTAGTGATTATTTAATAATGTTAAACATGTTCATTAAAAATATTATCTAAGATATTTAAAAATATTTATATACCTTAGAAGCATATATTCCTAGGGACTAGAGAGAATGTACATGATTTCAGATTTTCTTCCTATTCTTACTCAGTAATCTTATAGAAAATAATCTTTCCTTGTTTAGTTATTAGTTTATTACTTAATACATATTACACGTAGTACATGTATAATATGTAAATAAGAAAAATAATACTTTAATGTTAATCATTACTTGTATCAGATAACTGTTATTATAGTATTATACTATCATTATTTTTTATTATTATTATTATTATTATTATTATAATTAATTTACTATTTATTATTATTATTATTATCTATTATTATTTAAACTACTATCTTTTATTCCTAACGATAAGAAATGTATTATATTCTATCTCTAAGTTTTATGAACAAGTCAGGAAATCTTAATTACTATAGTCATTGACCATTGTATATTTAAATTTACACATTATTTATAATTTTGTACTAATATTTCTTAAGAGATATACATTTCCGATGCTCATAAAGATAAATAAATTATGAAATCATTAACGGAATAATGATTTAGAATATATAGTGATTATGCGTACATTTTTAGAGTAGCAGATTAATTGTGAACATGTTTTCTACATACAATATAATATACTCCAATGATATATATGACACCCCTGTACCCCTTAAAAAAGTCATGGATATTCCACTATAATTTGTCACACATACAAATCCTAATATGGCAGAAAATTATCCATTTATTACTACCATATATATATATACACCTAATTTTTAACAGGATAATAAATGTGTATTATGATGGATACCGCATTATATAACACATTCCATTACCATTCACAAATATTATTACTTTGAAATCAATAAATCTTTATGCGACAATTATTAATTCGTATACAGGATATGACAAAATAAATATCATAGTTTCAAAGAGCTTTGTTGACAAAACTATAAATCCAAAAACAATTTTTATTGATTTTACTTGTTCCCCACATTGTTTAAAGTTATTAAATGTGCCCTACGATTAGGAAACCCTCAAAACATCCAACCCATATTCCAGTTTATCGCAAAGCCACTCTAAAATACCGGGAGTGGCAATTTGAAATTTAGCGGTGATAATAATTGTTTAACCAATTCTTACATTATGACAGTTGACTTTTCCACGCTTGTGAAATGTCAACTTCGTCCCTAAAGGTACCTACACAATTCTCAAACAGAAATGTTCATCGATCCTGAGGCTTCAAAAACCGCGGTGGCAGCGAATCCTATAACCAACGTATCCTATCTCCTCGTCGAAGCGCCAGAACTAACAGCAAGCGATACAGTTTTACAACCAACCGGTGCCAGAAAACTCTCCACATTTACACCGATTTTTCATTTCACCACTGACCACTCATGTCACCCGACATTACACCATGTAATAGATAATTGACATTGTCAAATTTTTTTTAAAAATTTTTTTCTCCTAATGTCGATAGAAAAATTTCGCTATGTCAAAAAAATTGAATATTTAATACAAGGTTACTTATAAGTTTTTATTAAAGCCATTTAAAAAATATTAAAGGTACATATTATTATGCACGATTTTGTATGAGTAATTGTAGATCAAAATGTGTTTACAAAATCACGAAAACTAGAAATTATTTTATAGTTAAATATGTATGATTTATATGTTTAAATTGTAAAAGTTTGACTTAATATATTCTATATATTATATATTTAAAGCTTAAACATTTATTACAAATCTTCTTATAAGTAATTCCTTCTGAAACCAAAAATTCTAAAAAAATATACATGTACAATTTTAAGTTTAAATCTAGATAAAAGAACAAATTGAAACGAAAAATTACGATTTTAGTTATATTTTGTTGTATTTAAAAATAGTTGTATTTCAAAACTTTATTCGTGGAGACTTAAAAAGTACATTAAATAACTATACCTAATCATTAAAAGGCAATAGCAATGTATTTATATGATAATAGCCAATAGCCTGACAGACTATCTCCGTTTAGAATCATTTTTCATGTATAATGATTTATCATTAAATTCAAATTTAACACATCCATTACAGAGACCTGCTCAACCACGAGGTGCACTCCACTCCCATACTATTGTACAGCAGAGCGCTTATTAACTATCCCACTTTTTTTTATATAATATATATATATACTCTATGTTATAATGTTATATTTATCTACATCACTGTTTTAGGTACAGTTGTTCGAGGCTTTGCTGTATTATTGTGATAATATACGTAACGCTACTAATTAGCTAACAAATTTTATAAATTATCATTACATTATTGTTAATTTTGTGTCTGAACTCTAAAGATCTGTAGTTATATAAAGTAGCGCGCGCGTGCGTATATATATAATATACACGAAATGAAATAGCTATAACAGGTACCCAATACCCATGCTAGATAGGAAGTTTGTATGATAAATAATAACTCATCGGTTAATGAACAAGGAAAAGGGAAAAATAACAGACACGCCCTGCAAACGACTTATGTGCGTCAACCGATGTGTATAATATAATATAGGTATATAATATGTATGTACACCGTACAGGATTGATTAGATTTTTCGGGTTCTTTATTCGAACCCTCGGCCGATATTGTATTGTATACTTTTGTTATTTCTAACGAAACATACACACAGTTAACAGTGTAGGATTTCAAAGCATTATTGTATCATTTTCGATCAATGTTTTCGAGTATGTTTTCTTTTTATGTTTATTTGCAGGGTTTTCAGTAGAACGCCTGCATATGAGACATTTTGTAGGTATAATGAAACTTTTGTATTTAACAACGTCACAACGATATTATTTTGACCGTAAAGCGGTGGGTTCAGAAATTTACTCAAATTTTCAGTTGGAAAATTTGAAGACAATTTCTTCAATTAAAATGTGCACATTTTCCGTGACTAATTAGAGTAATAAACTTCCAACACTAATAATGTGGAGAGGTTGAACACTGCTTTTACTCCTCTAACCCCCTACATAAGCCAACCAGAGGATTTTTAACACCACTTACGGATATACAACCGCCACTGACGTATGTGAAATACTGACGTTCTATTTTACAATATTCACATATTATAACAATAAATTATTTATCAACATAGATCTAGTTGGTTAGTAGTTTAAAAACTAAAAAAAAGTATGAAAAATAATTACCAACATATCTTGTGTCATACTTTGTAATGATATTTGATATCGTTAATTAACAAATAATTGTATTTGTTTTACAAAGATGTTAATTATTAATTGCATTATTGTTTGGACACATAATATTAATGTTTATACCACACAGATACAAGACTGAAATGAATATAAATGTTACAAATTAGCATTTCTATTACACTAGATGTAAAGTTAGGTTGCAAAATACACAACTTTGGGTACATAAATTATTAGTATTAAATATTGTTTGTTGGAACTTAATTTTTTATAGTTAATTATCATTGTCGTGCAGTTAAGTTAATTTTCTTTGCATGTCATGCGTAATCAATAGACAATACTGATTCTTTGACTCTTTTTCGATTTTGGTAATTTATTTTCGTACTATAATATTATATTATATTAATATAATAATCAATTTTTTTACGCAGTGTTAAACGTATTGGTAAATGTTTGTGAATAACAAAATGCTAGAGCAGTTTATGACTTAAAAATATTGTAACTTGAAAAAAGTTAATTTTATTTTCTATCTTAAGTTTATGAACTTATCATGTAAATTTGTTTTTCGTTAACTTTTAACATAACTGATTGCAATTTAATTGAATTAACTTATTTGCTGGGTAAAGTTAATTATTTTCATTAACTTGCCCGCCTTTGGTATACAAACAAGTATAGGTACAACTATAGGTAATCTATAGTTGCCTTTTAAGAATACTTAAAAACTTAGTAATTATTATGATATAATAAGAAGGCTGGTGGCTATCGTATCCTTAGTAAAAACGTACTCATTCTAATTCAAACAGAACGTGTCAAATCACCTTCTCCTGAATTATTTCTAGAAAATGTTTAAGCTCTTTAATACATACAAATAAAACACCAAGCAACATGTTTTTATTTTCGTTCTTTGAACTGTAGAAAATTAGTTTTAAAGATTTCAAGCTAAAATAGTTTACCAACTAAACATGATTTTAAAAATAGGCCAATGCCATTCAATTGTAAATATTATATGGAAAAATTGAATATTTCTTCAAAATCAAAATAGGAATAGGTAAGCATTGTGATGCCTATTGGAATTAATATCGTCCGTTTTGAGTAAAAAATAAAATACACATTTTCTCGGTCACAGGTGACATAGATTATTGTCTGTTGACATGTGCGAGTTCCCGTATTATTATACTATACCCGTATAATTATACTCACATTAATGATAATTTAGGACTTATAGCGACATGACAATGAAAATAAAGTTGCCATTAAAATGATCCATAAAATCGAGAAGTCGCGCGTGGCCTCTAAACTACTCATATTATTTCATTTTTTATCATTGTCAATGTCAATGACCGCCTAATATTCATCGACATCTTGTGTATGCATCACTAAGTTAGATGTGCTGAGACTTCACTAGATGCCGCCACCATACCACATAAGAAACAAAATATTGTTTTCATTCAATAACGTTATTGTATTACAACGACCATAATAATCGTATTTAATAATGATTTTCTGAAAAGCCGATCGCATGACATTTTAACGGACTATCAAAATAGGTGTGTGCATTTATTATATGAACTGATGGAATCCGCGGAAAGAAAAAAATGCAACAGGCCAGTAGAGCACACAGAGCCAGGCTAAGGCTATTAAAGGGTAATAACCCTACCCACAATATCGGTAAATTTTATTTTACGAGCACTCAATAAAAAAATATGTTTGTGTGGCATTGGAATTATTTGTGGGGAGGACACGAATATCTTGACCATAGCGCCACTTATCCGAAGACACCGAAAGCAAAGAAAAACTTTAGGGTGACGCCTCAGCAACAGGCAAATACAACTAAACGTTCATATTATGTATTTTATATTTATATTTATATAGTTTCTAGCTTTCAATAATAATTTATATAGGTACCTCTTTTCGTTTTATATCATATACCATCTACGAATATAATCCAAACTCTGTACTTTATAGCTTATATTATAATAAATCATTATTATAGATTTAACATTTAAAAGCAATGGTAAATCGTCATTTTTGGAAAACAATTCACTGCGCTCTGATTACTATTCAATTTCCTAATTTATGAGTATTACGACAAACTTGTAACAGTATTTGCATTGTTTTAGTTAATAACAAATTACAATTTGTAAAGGGTTTTTTTTTATCCGATAACGTAACTAATTGTTGATAACTTAAACTTTTATTTTTTTATGGCTGTGACAAATGACAAAAGTTTATCAGTTATAGACTTATAAAACAGTAAAATTACATAATGGTAAAAGTTTCAAATCTTTACAGTTAATAATTTTTTTAAATTACAACAAAATTACTAAAATAGTAAAATCGATTCAGAAAAAGTCATTATTTTTCCAATTTCGTCAAAATGTGATCTACTGATCTTTAAAGTTCAAAGTTCATATTTTCATAACAATGATTGGGACTAATTTTTCCTGATCATTAATAAAAGTACTGGAATTTCCCTATTTTTTACCTCCAAGAATACCTTCCAAATAGTACCAATTAGATACAATTTTAAATCAGAAACCACACAAAATTGAAAATTGATAACAGGCATAACGAGTATAAATGAATAATAAATTGTAAACACTGTGATACCTACAACTGAATACCGCGGTTAAAGTTCGATAGAAGTTCATGGACACCACGATTCAAGACATTCGATAAACGTGTTTGGACGGTAACGTCAGTGACATCTATTTATGCAATTTTCAACTTTTCTGCACGTGCACAAAGAACTATCAGTGACTGCGCTCGTATTCGTCACTAGATACCGGGTGATGTACAATTTTAAATTTTATTTTCTAACTTCTGGTTTTGAAGTTTTCTGTCTATTTATCACCGCCAACCATTCACTGGGGATTTAGATAAAGACGCTGGGAAGTGGAAATCCTATGATTGAAAATGAATACTATACTTATTCAAATCGATTGTATTCAGCGAATCGAGTATAATAAACTCTTCGAATATGATAATAATAAAAACGATAGTTAAGTTATTTGGTTGTAGAAAAATACTCGGAGCTGAGTCGTAGAGTCTAAGACCTTTTTACCTCTGGGTAGTGGGTACCTATTATTATTTACTAATAATCAAATTTTCAAAAAGTCTAAAATTTAGATTCATTTTAAGCTATATTATTATGCTTACCTATTCACATGGGTCTACGGTACGATGAGATGGTAGATTGACTTATAAATTAATGACGGCAAGTAATATTAATTTAAATAATATTATTATTATTATCATGGGTACAACTAAGAGAGAGAGAGAGCTTAGGAGTGCTAAGCACTCTCAATATAAAAATTAGCACTCCCAAATAATTGTCTGTACTGGTTTTTTATAATATTAGTAATAGTTTTTTATAAATAATAATTTATTGCCTGGTAAAATTGATAAATTATAAAATTATATTGTTTTTCTAAGTTATTTTAAATTATAATGGTCAATGGAAAAATCAAATGAGTTTATTAAACCCCCTTGGTCGTCTTTTTACGTGTCCGTTTTTTTGCGCAACGAATAATATATCATACTATATTTTAATAGCTATAAAACAAAAATCAATTTAATAAAAAAACGTTTATTCATATTAATCCATATATACAGGATTATGACAGTAAAGCCATCTTGTTCTTCACAGGTACATTTTTTTTACTCAGACTCGTCTTCAACAAACATCCCCTTTGCAGTTTTGGTGTTAGAACGGCTCAAAATTGTTGTCAAACTGACGCTTTTATTCCGGAAGTGGATGGCAACTATGCTCGGCCAAGTGCGGAGATCCGACTTCGGTACGGTACATTGAATACTTGCGGCAAACCAGCCTTCACTGCCATAATCACGGAGACTAAAATCGTCAGACGTCCGATGGCGGACGTAAACGGATTCGGAAGGATTGTCTGGCCGGACCCTAATGCTAGGAGTGAACTGGAGAACAGTAAACAGTATTATATTTTGTACTTGTTATAGTTAGTTGGTACTTGATAATATAGTTATTTTACATTTGGCTGCTTTATACTTTATACACTTGCGCATCATCGTGGTTACGTGGACCTGCCACATTTAAATAGGTAATTAAATCCTAACAGTAGTTGACGATTGTACATGACTATACCTACTATAGTCTACATTGTCGTATTTTTGATTTTGAACTCGATTAAATTAATTATGATATGCTGAATTGATATTTTATGTTAGATTATTTAATAATTAAATTAAAACAATATTACATTTCAGTGTATAATAATTTTGCTTATCATAAATAATGGGAGGGGGTATCATGTTATTGTGCTTTAAGTCTTAGCACTCCCATACATTTTACCCTAGTTACGCCCATGTATACCTACTTAAAGATAATACATGTGATTTTTTTTTTTTGAAAAATTGGGTTAAACCTACCGAATAAGTAACAGAAAAAAATTACTAACTAATATACCAACATACCTAAATATACAATAAAATACCTATCCATAGAAATATAGACCAATAGGACGTCTCCGCTCATAATCGTTTTTTATACGCAATGATTGATATCATCGAATTCAAATTTAACACATCCATTACAATGACCTATTAAATTATATTTAAATAAATAAAACAATAAATTACGAGGTACAATCGACTATTGGCGCCTTCTATACAGCGGAGCTAGTTACAATTTATTTTTGATTATGTTTATATTGTTTTTGATAAGATTTAAACTTTTAACATTTGATTATACTTTCAATTAATAAAGTAACATAGCAGGTACCTTTTACCTTTATCAATATAAAACTATGGAACCTTAACTTTCACAAGTTTCTAGGACCTAGATAGTCGAAAAATGTCACATTCAGGGACATTGTAACGGCACTTGGGATTAATATAATAGGTTATAGATAGATACTTATGATATAATATGTTTATTCAATTTTAAATAGTAGGTAAATACATAGGTAGCGGTTTAAATCTGCTTAACTATTTTAGGTTTAGGCCACTTACATCGAATCTGATATCGACGTTTTCCGACAACCCTGTTCAAACTCATCGGGTTGGGTAAGGTTAGGTTAAACACGATATCATCATATGTAGATGGATAACGTTTATCAACTTTTGTAATTGAATTTTTTTAATAAGTTTATCTTGGATAACATTATGCCCAGTCACCCATACGGCCACACGGCATACGGCCATACTACTAAAACAGTATTATTTTTTTATTTAATTAGTTTATGAATAAATTATCCAATTTCAAATACAATAATAATAATGACAATTATGGGTTTAAAGTAACAGTTAGTAAAATATACATTAATACGCTTTATAAGTAGTTAACAATATATAAAAACAACCATACAATAATATAATATACAATAACTATATAAAATACATAATAAATATTATAGACAATACACAATGCAATACAAATTAATGCAAATGAATGGAATATAATTTACTTAAATAGATTATGATCAACAATATTGTTGCCATGAGACATTAAAATATTGATTGGAATATTTTGATAGAATATAATATAATGATGATATAATAATATAATGTGTGTAGTACGCATATTTTATACTGTAATACTGTATAATAGTATTTAAATTATTGGATAACATATTATATTAAGTGCATACGACATAATATACTCAATGTACGGAATATGAATTATGTTTAACTATATTGTTCACGGTATGTAGAATGTAGATATATACACATAATAATATAATATTGTATTAAAGCTACTCATTTATGTAACTTATGATAAATTACATTCCACTAGAAAGGTAATAGGGTCAATTAGTCAAGGATTTAATATTAATATTATAAATTGTAACAAATAATAAAGATAATAGCAATATTTTGAAGGTCACCGTGATACGAAGGATCTTCTTATCGGACGTTTTGTCTTGGATTTAAATTTTCCTTAACTCATTTAAGTGACCAAGCACCAATAACCATCCATAAGGCACACGTTTGAAAAACATTAAACAACACAACTATTACGACGAAGTAATCTTAGCAGTAATAGCGTGATAACATTTAAACTTAAAACTTTTTTTTATTGCTTACCTATATTTGTGACTGATTTTATACTCATGAGTTAACTGTCTTTAGCCGTAAATCATCAACATAATCACTGAATTATACTGCAAGGACTTGATTTTTATAATTTTTTGAAAATTGATGAAAAAAGCCTTTTACTAAAATTAGCTATCTCTTCATCCGATTAAATCCGGGTCTGAAAGGGTTAAATAAAACGCTTTTATTCACAACTTGTGTATAAGAACATTTTTTTTAATACCTAATCAACATCAAACTTAATGCATGTTTGAATAATTTTTCGGTAGAGTATCAAGTATTTTAAATTTATTTTAGCACCACGATCCTCCTTAGACAAGGATCATGTAACTAGTATACAGCACAATTGCACCAAGATACTTCATACTATAAGATAAGTACCTTGTAAAATAGTAACCAGGATATCGCAGGACTAATTTTTACGTATCTTGATTGTCTCTGTCTATACATTGCCTATAGAGAAATTAATAACATTATTATTCATCTATTATTTACTATTTTATTATGTTATATCTTACAGTTAACGTCTTATCAATAACTTTAAATAAATTATCCGTGTAGGTCGCATGTATCACAGTCGCAGGTTCACCATTGCTACTAATTGCAGTATAAAAAATATAATATTATTTTTTAATGATTATTAGGTATCCAAATAAATATATTTTTTCAATTAACATAATTCAATATATATTTTTAGAAACTCGAATAAAATGTATGCATGTATATCAGTAGTCCATACCAATAGGCCCAAAGGCCCCAAGGCCTCTAAAGTATGTCTTATTTAGGGTAGGGGGTAACATGACTTGTATCATTACATTAAAAATAATATAAACTGTTGACATGTTTGTTCAAATAAAAGCTCAAGTAATTAAATCATTTTAAGTAGGTACATACAATGCTATTGCTTATAATATTATTTTTATGGTAATAAAACATAGGTATCGTATCATTGTTATTATTATTTTTATAGCCTATTGCCTATCATTATATAGTACATTATAATAATGTATCTACTATTATAGTTCAATTTATGTTCGTGTTTATGTTTATACTTATTATGTTTGAAGGAGGCCTACACCAAAGATTTGCTCAAGAGCCAACCAGTTCTATACTATATACACCATTGATGTACATACCCTCACAAACACAATTGAATATTATTAAAAGAAATTAATTTTTTCATTGTTATAGAAATTTTAATTTACTCAAACCATAATTATATTATAATTCATACATACAATTTATAACTCCAAAAAATGTTTGAGTGTACACTCATATTCTTTTATGTTTATACATAAATAAATATTAGAGCATAAATTACCAATTATTATAATATTAGTATAACGTATAAAACATGTAGTTATTTGAAACGCTTATCTTAAATCTTATATCTTTATTATATCTAATCAATAACTCAAGAATTATTTTTTTCAGTGAAAAAAGGGATTGATAAATATGAAATAAAAAGTTTCCAATATTGAAATAAGGCTCACTCCACGGCACAAATTCGTCAGTCCGGCAATTTTACCTTTAAAAAAAATGTAATTATTAAGTTAATTAATTCAAGATTGTTATTCAGGATAAAATATTTAATTGGATTTCGACAAACCTATGTAGCCTATATTGGTATCTTTAGCGTTTCGTCTCAAAGGCCACGTGTGTTCCAAATTAATTGTGGCTTCAATGCTGGCCAAATTATTGCTGTACAAAGATAAGTTACATTATTACTGGGGCTGGAATCTCGATGCATTTTGCATTTATTTTTAGAGCTGTAACTATACAATGCTCGTTTTGGTAAAAATCTGTTTCGTGTATTGTTGAATAGATATACCTAATGAATTTTATATTACAACTATTTGCAATTTTTGGTTTTTAATGGCATTTTTTCGTTTTCAAGATTCACTTAGAATTTCATACATAGGTACATTTAAATTAAAAAAAAAACTATTTCTTGATTAATGAAATTAATTACATAAATTATTCTACTAGCAGTGGAAACAATAAAAAATTTAATTTAATTTTTAATTAATTAATTCTTTAAAAATGTTTAGTGCATTTTCTTAGATTTTATTGGATATCAAATTCCCGACCCTATGTATTACATTATTGTTATTATAGTGTTTGTTAATTGACTAATATATTTATCTAATGATATGAGTTTTGGTTTTTTCAAGTTGTGAAATAACATTGATATTTATCTTATTCCAATATTACAATAATATTATTTTTTTTTTGTTTATTTGTGTTACAAATAGGTGCTATTACATGATTAATGATTACACTTTCAAGTTACATATTATATACCTATTGTTTCTTGTTGTTGTCGTAGTATATAACAAATTATACACAATAAGATAATCAATTTAAATGTCTGCAATCATTATTTTGAAAAATTCCAATGTGTTAATTTTCAAATATTTTATATTATAATGTGTCATATAGCAAATTTTTTGAGAAAATTGTTAATAATATTTGTTACCGGTATTGTTCTAAAAATCATTATTTTTTTGAATAATAAATCAATATTTATTTCATATTCCGAGGCAAAATATTGTTTTGGAGTATTTCGGTGCATTCATAAATCAAATTTCGAACGAGAAAAGTAGTTAAAATAGAGTGTCAAAATGTTGCGCTACTCCACTCATGCATACACTTTGAATAGTAGGTAAATTACCTATTATGGACTACGAAAATGATCCTGCTTCGTAATATGTATTTAAAAATTTGATATTGTCATTCAAAAAAATGATAAACCTAAAATTATAACAATAAAAAATTGTGAAATATAATATTTCTTTTCAAAAATGTCTGTAAGTTAAAAAAAAATATTTTCAAAATAATTGAAAATGCTTGATATAATGAGTATATGCTTTAAAATCTTAAACGGATCGTCTTATAATTGCAGCGTTTGGAAAGTTCATTTTAAAACTGAACTCATTCACCTTTACGTGCAATGCATATAAAAGAAACTCGTTCACGTTCAAGTTCATTGAAAAAAAATTAACGTATTCATTGGGTCGTTAATTTAATCATTTATTTAAAAATGAATAAGTATCAATACTAAAGATTATAATATAAGAATGATACACACGGAGTGTAGTGGCTATCAATGTAGTAGTCTATAGAAAATTTTGGAAAACAACATGATAAAAAAGAGAAAAGTATCATTCGAATTTTTATTTTTAATTTGTATGTCAAGTTCTCTAAAAAATACTTATTTTGTACGTGTTCATACTTTATTGATTATAAGAGCTGGATGACGTTCACGTGTCGTTCACTCAATATTAACGTGAACGCAATGAATGAGCGTTCATGAACGCGTTCTTCCCAAACACTGCCTTATTATATGAGTACTGTAGGTGTAAGTATATGGGTTATGCATCTTTTTGTGTTATTTATCATTTTGTTAATCAAGCAAAATGTGCTATATTCTTGTAAGCCAAACTATTTAATGGTAATGAATTAATAACAAATACATTTTCTCACCTGTCAGTTGAGTCGTTCAAGAATGTTAATGTTTTTTTTATGTAGCTGAAGTTTTTAGGTACTGTAGAATAAGATAACTCGTAATCAATGTCTGTACAAGATGGCAAACATTTGCATGTACGGTATGCTCTCTGTATAAGAACTAATAAATAAAATTATGATATATTATTTTTGTAAAGTAGCTAGATCTTTCATTTGAATAAAGTTTTATCGTTATTTAAATTATATAATATTGATGTACACAATATGCGAGTATATTACAAATTTATTATTAAAGTTTGATAGCTTTATCAGAAGAAATAATATTTAACCAAACACGCTATATATATATCACACTCAGTTTACCTAATGCAAAATATACAGTGTGCAATTTACTAGCACCAATTTATTTTTTCCGCTCTAGTCACTTCGGTTATAATACAATATAACAATATTTAACATGTTTTTATACATATATACCTACTGTATAATATGATAATATTTTATCGTGCAGAAATTTACCTGCGGCATTTGCTAGACATTCGTTCGATTTGGGTCCACACACGGGAAGAGAACTATCTGTTGAAAAAACAAAAGAACAACAAAAGTTTAAATATTTTAGTTTGACTAACAATCATTTGATTGTGCTAGAGGCCCATACAATCATCTTAATTTACATGTAGCCCTTTGAAAAAACAAATATGAATATAATTAATGTAAAATTAAAATGCTTCATAGCTTATAAAAGTTGTTTTGATTAGAAAATTCGATTAATTCGTATAATATTAAATAAATTATATTGTTTAATCATACTTATTCTGTAAATCGGAGCACAACCACACAAAGTCTCAGTATAATTCACCTGACATTCGACATAACAATTTATGTACGAATATACTGTGTTGTACTTAAGCCACTTCTCGTTCAAGTAATAACATCCTCGTTCTTCAGGTGTCCAATTTTTTAAACCATCGTCAGTCAACGACAAGTGAGTTGATATTTGAACAAAGCTATGACTACTTTTTGAAAGTTTTAAAGATGAATGTGAATAGTCCGGGACGTCTGATGGACTATGAAAATAAACCTGAAATAATCAGGATACATAATTTGATACATAGGTATTATTAGTTTTTTTCTCCAGATTATCAAAAACCAATATACCTTCTGATTCAATACATTAATTATAATGACTAATGAGATAAGTAATAACATTTTAAAAATCTGAAAATTTAAAATAATAATGTATGGGTACATATTTATTTATTATTTAAAGTCCGTGTTAATATATGACAATGACATCTAATCACGAGTAATTATTGAATGCATTATGTATGTATGGATTTATAATAATATACTAATATACTATAAATAGTAGGTATGTACAATCGGTTGTAATTTTAAACAACATTCATAATGCAAACGATCGTAAAATAAAACCATGTACTCATAATTTATATTTACAAACGTATGCCAATAATTTAAATTACATTCAAATTATCTAAGAGACAGAATCTGAAAAAAAATTGATGAAATTCTCATCGAGCCATCGATGAATTCAATTTATTAAAAATGTTACTTAATTCCAAGACTGGGCTAGTTAACAATTTTTTTTAAACTCGTCAAGTTAAGTTATTTTAAAATTATAAAGTTAAGTTAAGTTAAAAGTTACTCGTATTTTTTTTTAATTGACCCGTTATTTTAAAAGTTAACTTTGAAAAAAAGTAACCTAACTTAGTGTAAAGTTAAAATTTGCTAATTTGCAAAAATAAAAAATTCCAGACACATAATATGGTTTATTAGATAGTTTTTCTTACGTTCAAATTATTGGGGAAATTTAAAATGATACGTCAAAGTAAAAACTCATTCAAAAATTTGAATTATTCTTCGGACGAAAATTAACTTAATTTAGATACTATTGAAATAAAATTAACTTAAAATTGACACGTTAATCTTGAAAAAATAACTTATTAAGTTAAATGTTAATTTGAAAAAAAGGAACACGTTAATTAACTTAACTTTTTAACTTAATTTTAACTTTTAACTCGTTAATGCCCTGCCTTGCTTAATTCATTAGGTCAATAACTATTTATCGAGATTACATTACACATAACATGCATTATATTATATATTTAGATTTATGCATATCGTCGTCAATTCGTTACTCATTCTTTTTTAATATTCAACTTCTTGCCTCCAAAATGTATTCTCATTATTCCCTACTCTCGTTTATTAACTTCAAAATACCCTTACGTTCAACTCGTCAACTTAATTAATTCCACATTTCTTACTGCTCAACCAACTACTTATTAAATGAGCCTAAATAATCCAAATAATGAAACTGGCAAAATATAATAACACTCTTTTCCTCAAATATAATCATTTCTCTGATAAATATTTCTCTAAATCGGGGGCTCAAGACCGTAACTCTAAATAAATAAACAAATAAACAAATTTAATCAATTTATATCAACTTATAAGCTTTTGTACCTAATTACAACAAAACTAATTTAAGAAAAAATGTATCACAAAATAATAAAACATTGAAATAAAAACTTTTAAAATGTTTTCTTTACATTTGTGTCCACATTTCAAATACCTAGCATGTCGCATGTGTGTAAACATTTAAACCTAATTCTAACGGTGAGCTGAAAACTAGTATAATACACTCAACTGTAAATCCTTGTTTACTTGAACACCCATAAAGTGCATCCTGTTCTGCTAATATAAACTCAACAGTATTCCAAAATGCTGTCGATTTCATGTTCCATGGTATATTTGCAGATATTATATTATCAGTGCTGTAACCATCATCTGAATTCCAGTTACTCATTAAAATTGACCATTTCTTACCTGTCTGAAGTACATCTTGTCTAATAAAATTAAATAATTCCAATTAGCAACACACTAAATAAAAAAAAGAATTATGGTACAATTGCATAATAATAATCATAATAGAATAGGAATCTACCTAAATGATTATATAAATATATTCATGACTAAAATGTGGAAATATTATAATATTAATGACTCTATGAACCATGGAATATATTTCTATATAACAACGTTTCTCAACCAGGGGGTCAGGACCCCAGGAGGGGTCGCGAACACCTTGACTCGGTGTCACGCAGGTCAAAAATAATAAAACGCCGATTTACAAAATGTACCTTTTTATTTAAATATTTAAGACTTTTTATTGAAAAAATTAAAATAATAATAATAAAATTATCCCGATAAGGATATAAACATAAAAAATTAATAAACATAAAAATAAATAATTAGTGTGATCTTTGAATTTGTTTTAATGATAGGATATTTTTACTGTTTAAATTTTTACCTAACCTAGATGGAGGGGGGGTCGCGAAGTGATTGACTATATTTTATACCTATTTTGGGGGTCGCGATACTAAAAAAGATATACTTGATGTATTTGCATCTTTTTTTCTAATGCTTACATTCGAGGATCGTCTTTCCAGAACTTTGATTCATGGAATACAGAATTTAATGGTACAATTTTTATTTTGCATTTTTTACATTTTGAGGGAAATTATTGCTTTACGGTCATTTTTTTATATTTTTGGTGCATTTTATTCATTTTTGTACTTTTTGTACATATATTTGCATTTTAGATTCTGAGCGAAGCGATGAATGTAGTATTGAGTTTACAATGATGTGTGCTTTTTTTTATTTTTTTTTTTTTTGTGTCTGTCATCACCTTTTAGGACAGTAAAAGTACTTGAATTTTCTTCAACTAGGCTGACTGGCCGTTTTCGCCGTCATTTTTTGATGTTATAAGTAATTTTAACATTTTATGTATGCATCTTTTAAAGGTTTTTTGATCATCAAGTTCTGGACCCTAGTTATGAACAATTGTCAATATTTTGTGTATGAGTAATTTTAATATCGACGTCTTCATTATTCACATTGAACATATTTTGTTAACATTGCTAACTCTTAAAATTTATCCTAACTTGCTATTACCTAGGTACTCAAATTTCACAATAATTATGATTTTTTGAAACCAGATGATTAATTTAGGAACACCTAGTATGTTAAAAAAAATATATTTATGTTATCCCTAAAGTTCTTTATAAACTTACAATTTGTTTGGAATTTGTCTATACATATCATGATATGGTAGTGCATTAAAACTGTAACATAAATTGCTTAGTAAAAATATAGGTTGCATGATTTCGCAAGGATTATTAATGATTTTCTCTTTCCATCGAATTTGTTTTATAGTATCTTCGCATTTGGTTGAGAATTCCTGCAAGTGTAATATATTTTTGAAAATTTAATATTACTAGTAATACTAATAATCTTACTATTAGTAGTATAAACTATTATGTTTAAAATAAGTATTATAAAATAAAATCATTGACTTGTAAAGCTCATCAATATTTAATCATTGTTGTATGAACCTATGTGCAATGTGCATATACCTAAGAGTAAATTTAATTCAACAATCTGAAGTACCTACCAATAATTTTAATTTAATTTAAATAGTGTATTAAATTTAAAAAAATCTCTTAAATAATTAGGTACTTTAATCTTACTTATTACAATAATATTATTTCTTTGATATTAAATTTGAAAAATCTTATTATTCCATACATCACACATATCAAAGTTTCAAACATCATGCGTTAATTTAATTACAAAACGATACTTTAATTTAGTTAATTTATAGTTGCTAAACATACTTTTAGTACTTTATAGACAATTTTCGGATTTATTTTTTCTAGTTTATAGATTTTATGTTTCCAAGAACACATATCATATACCACGTTCAGAGTCTGCCATCTAAACAAAAATAACCAGTAATTATATTTTCTGATATTATTTATTAATTTATAATCGTAACGATTAATATTTAATACTATTATATTATAATGCTGTGTACAAGTACATGTGATAGTTATGCGAGATAACTTATCATTATCATGATTCAATGATGCTTCAAAGATTTAAATGTATCAGCTTTCATAAATGTCAACCTTTTGATGCCAATAATTAATGTAAATTTACGTACTCTTTATCATACAATTGCGCATTTTTATAACGCTGTTCAATGTTGTATATTTAACTTTTAAACAGCTGGCACGTTTTTAAATTAAATATAAAAAGTTGTTGTTTCAAATAGGTATTAAAATAAACTTTTTCAATAATTTCTGATCAAAGTATATAAGTTTATAATTTTATATACTTCATATCTTATTTTTCCACCATTTATGTTTGTAACGAAATAATATATTAAATTCAAAAGTGTATAAATCGTGTATATTATTATTAAATATACCAAATTAGAGCTTCAAAGTGAGGTTTAAAAATATACTAGTGGGTACCTATAGTTTTGATTACCTATTAATATTAATATGTAATATCCTTGTTTGTTTTGTTAAATGTCATCAAAGAAACAATATGTACCTACCTAATGGCTAATTTATATCTTCCCCTCCACCGCCCAATTTTAGAATCCATACTTTATCTCAAAAATGTAACTCTCATTTACAAAACTATTATAGCTCCCCATATTATGCAGGTCGTATTGGATCCAAATTTTGGGGCAAGCTAAACCGTCCAATATTTGTCAACAGAACAAACATCAGTCAATAAGTTTACGTCTTTAAGACTTTAAGAGGTAAGTAATTACTGGATACCCCTAGTAGAGGTTTAGTGTTTCTAACCTTTTACACAACGATCTACATGATGTGCTCATACTCAAAAACTTAGTTGACTGTTGACTCTAAAATCATCAAAATTCTTTTAATTCTCTAATTATTTTAGGAAATCCCACAAAAAAACCAAGAGCTCCTTAATCCAGTGTAGTGAATAGTGTTACTTATTTTTGTAAAGAATATTAAATACTTTCTGAAGTTCAACTAATGGGTAGTTTCATCTCGCTCGTATCCCTTATTCCTATATAGGTACCTACCTATATATATATATATATATTTATTTTTTTCTAATTTTGTGCTATCAAGTATTTTTACTGTACCATATAGTTATCTATAGACTATGAATATTTCTTTGAAATATAAAAAAAAAAGGTTTCTTCGTTACTTTTGCGCAATGTTTTATTTATAGATTAAGTTTCTGGATTATCTGCAATTTCAATTATGCGTATAAATAAATATACTAGAAATTATATATAAGAATATAATTAGGTACTATAATATAATAATTCATCATTTAAATGTAAAAATACTTACTCTTCGTCAGTTTTGTTTTGTCCCTCCCATTTCAGTACGGAGGCTAAGTTCATTGTGTTTGAAGTAATAGGATCGTTGTGACAAATTGTGATTGCGGGAAATGGATTTTCAGACATGTGCCGTGGTTTGTTAATATTAAATCTATTCACTGGAGAATCATACCATTTCAAAACTATGTCATACGATAAAAATACTAATAATGCAAAGGATCCAATTAATACGCTTATCCAATAGAGCCTATAATAAAACAAAAGTATTAATATTTTATAATTTATAATTATTAAATTTAATTTCTCCCACATGCCTATAATCACAAATCAAAATTAGGAATAGTTAGAAAATACAAATAGTACATTTATTTGTATTTTACTATAACTGTAATATTTTGATTTAGTTTAAGGCATATTGATATTTAATTGGGATAATAACTCAATATAAATTTGTCACGTCAAATCTACTTGAAATCAACCTTCCCGCATTTTTGATTTTTTGATTTTAACTTCTCCAAAAATTAAAATACGACAATTTTTTAAATACTCTTTTTTAATATGACATTTTTAAGAATTGGGGGATAATATCAAAAATGTGGGAACGCCGATTTCAAAAAGACTTGACGACAAATTCAAATCTCAGAATTCTTATCGCTTCATTAGATCAATTGGTATGTTTGATAAAGAACCAGTCTAAAATTCTATGTCGTGTGTGTGTTAGACAATAATTGAAAAGCATGATTTCGAATCCCCTTAAAACCATTATGAAAAAGCTAAACTTATAAATCATAATCTGTACAAAAGACGATGTGGCAAAAATTCAGATTGTAACAATTGTATGGACAAGATTAGTAATATTACCAAGTTATCGACATTTTATGAGTTGGTGACAATTTTCTCGAAAATAAACTGCATATAGGCCTCCGGATGTGAAGATGATCAGGTTGGGACGAACAATCGGCAAGAACTCTCGCCCATTAAAAGTAATATTTCCATAAAAAATTGTTCCCCTCCAGTTTGCGAGGGACTTTGTAACTATAGTATGCCGATGCGTTCTCGCGGTGCTACGGACCCCCCCCCCCCCATTGTCGGTGTCTATTGTTTGTGATCGTACATTAATGGATTAAATATAAAATGTAATCATAAAATTGCCGATTGTCTTTTATAATTAAATAATATATAATATATATTATATATATATTCAGGGTGTAACAGATAAAACTGACTTTTGGAATAACTTCGGTTCTAATCAATATTTAAAATTTTTTTTATATATCACACATGTAATAAAAATAATATTTTTATTTTTTAATACTGAATATAAGAAAATTTAAATTTAATTTAAATTTTTTTGAATAAATTCAAAATAGCCAATTTGTGAATCTGATTATAAGAACAATTCGGATGGTAAAAATGTTTAAGCCAAGTAGTTTATTTTTTAGAATTTTTTAAAACATCAATATTTTTTTGATTAAACTAATTTGGAACGCAATAACTCTTTTAAAAATATTATTATTGGAAATTCGCTAACATGGGTATATTTCTTAAACTATTTACTAATCATATAATTTTATCAATTTTTTTCGTTTAAATGGCATCAATTTTTTTTTTTTTTATTGATCATTAAGCCCGTCAACTATGACCATTAGCTGTTTGTTTCTTTGTTTGTAAGAGAGGGTACTGTTGGTTTGTAAGCACGTGTGTTTGGTTTTGGCAGAATTTAAAATTGGGCACCCGTAGGTTTCTACCATGCTCGGTCGGTGGATGGCGGCGTCTCTCTCCAGACAGTTGCCTGCCCAGAGAGAAAAGACGCTTCTGGTCGAGATTTGAACCGGCGACGGTGCGCGTCGAAACCGATGCCGTAGTACGCTCGGCCACTCCGTCCTCCTGAATATATTATATACCTAGTTATATACTGCAAATAATAATAACGAAACTGATGCGTGATCTGATAAATAAAATCCGGTGTCTTGACTGAGAGACTTACTTTCATATTATCATTCACAATGATATTTTTGTAATTAAACTATTTATTGTACTGTATTTGTAAAGATTGTAGATATGATTATTTATTAAAATATAGCTATTTGTTTAATAAAAAGTCTGTTTATATACCTACATTATATTTAACCAAGCCATTTAATAAAACAAAAATCTATGCATAATATAAAATACTTACGATGAGTATTTATCATCTGTCCAAAAATTATTCCTCAAGCTCATATGTTTGATTACATATTTTTGTATACTTTTGATTTTCGCCATTATTTTGGATGTAAAGTAGTTGTCACTTTAAATGCCAAGTACGCGTTAAACTAAAACATCGAAACTATAAAGTCAAACCGTGGTTCATGTTTACTACCTATACATTTTTATACTCCTATACAGTCAATTTTAAAATATCGAAAACTTGTAATAACTAATATGTTATACTATATTATTATGTACCTATATCAATTAATTTTGTTTACTATTATTTACTTTTAAGCTATATAATATCATGACACTATTGTTGTAAATTCACCAGAGACTCTCATTAAAGCTATATATACATCTACATTATATCGTGCGTGTTTAATTCACACAATATAATGTCAATACCTATATATAGGTCAATGTATTTACTATAAAAATGATTTCCCATCTTTTTAGTTACACAGTTTCATTACACAAAACCATATTAATTTAATCTACATTCACGACACGTTTTTTATGCTTTATTTAATATTTGAATTTAATATGCACGTATACAGTGTGTAAGTAACAGAAAGACCTGACTGAAGAAATAACTTTTGATCTAATCAATTTTTAAATTTTTTTTTTTTACATTTAATTTATAGTTACTTGCTCCATTATTATTATATGGTTCTCAGACATGGACTCTGAGAAGAGTCGAAGAAACAAGATTTGAAATTTACGTGCTTCTACGAACATCAACCAATAACGATACTTGTAATGATACCAGATTTTAAGTGAAAAAGATAATGAACAATATCTTTGAGCAAAAGCTTTAAATGTAAAGTTCCATCCCAATGATTTAGAAGGATAATAATATGCTGTTCGAATTCAAATGTTTATAGTTTCCGGTGTGACTCACCTGGTTTTGAATACAAATGTGAGGACTAAATTTGGAAAATCCATGCATCTATAGCTTCTCACATAGTCAGCTATATGTGACCTGCTCACGCATCGAAAAACCATCTGATTGATTCTCGTACACGCTAGACAGAAAAACCAAAAAAATATTATGTATCCAAAAGCACTTCAATGAACAGAATTAAAAGGATACGTTTCATTTCCAAAAAATATTTAAATAAAATGAACAAAAGGACACAAAAACTGATCCTAGCAATTCCGTTAAATTAAATTTCTGTGCAGCGTGCGCATGGTACAGCTAGTAACAGTAATTTTGTAAAAAATTGATAATGTGTAAATCTAATTTAAATTCTAAACTAAATACAATAATATGTATCAATTGACAATTGTGTTCTTTTAACCCACAACATACAAATTATATATTTTGAAATTTAAGCTAATAGCAAAGCATTGGCGGACCAGAGTGTTTCAAATAAATATAATAAATCTGTTTGTATACAGTAAAACCTCCTTATAACGGAATCACTCGGTGCCAACTGATTTTTTTGTTATAAAAGAATAATCCGTTATAGGGAGACTAAAATATACGGAATATAGGTTATATATCTACTGTTGTTATTTTCCGTTGTAAGGAGATTTCCGTCTTATATGTAGTTTGTTTAAGGAGGTTTTAAATAGGGTTTTACTATATATAATATATATACTTACGATGAATATTTATTATCTGTCCAAAAATTATTCCTTAAGCTCGTATGTTTGATCAAATATTATTGTATAAACGTTATATTATATATATAAATTGGTTTTTGATTTTACCCATTATTTTGGTTGTAAAATGGTTGTCGTGTTAAACCGCCAAGTAGTACATTGAACAAAAATATCGAAACTAAAGCAAAAACCGTTCTTCTTGTATATTACCTATACCATATAACACTCCTATAAGGTTGATTTGAAAATACTGAAAACTTGTAATAGGTATTATACTATATTATTGATTAATTTGTTTTACTATTATTTACTTTCAAACTACCTACGTGCATAATATCATGCCACAGCTGTATTATTGTAAATTCTCAAGAGACTCTCATAAAAGCGATATACACCCACTATATCGTGCATGTTTAGTACACGTTATTTATTTCTAATTTAGATAAATGTATTATTTAAAAAAAATTATTTCCAATTTTTTTTAATGACGCAGTTTTTTTTTCACAAAACCATATTTATTTAATCTATATTTCACAACATGTGTTTATACTTTATTTAATAAAATGGCTGATTTAATATACTGTATATTGTATAGTATAGGTCTACTATAGATAGTGCAATTAGTTGTATTCTATGCAATCGTCTTAAGCAATATATTTTTCTAAAAATTTTGATGTAGGTATATAAAAATTGAATTTTGAAAGAGTACCTAAATAATAAGTAGTAAATATTATAACTTAAAAAATTCAAAGTTTTTATGAGCTTAGTGAAATGGCTGCTGAATGTTGGACCACTATTCCAGACATTTTTTTTTTTAAATATCTATAAAAATGTATAGCTACTCGTTTGAAAACGTATACGTCAAATCTCCGCTCAGAATCTAAAACAAAATATTATGAATGTAGTACTTAAAACGCGAAGTAATACTTTTTCTTGTACATTATGTAACCCAAAAAATAAACAAATTTCCGACAACAAAGGTTTTTAATTTTAACTCGGATGTCAGAGGACAGAATAAGTCCTTTTTTAAAAATTGTATCCTGTTTATTTATGTTATTCTCACGTTTAGAATCTAAACCGATTTACAAACGTGAAGTTAATGCAATTAAACAAAAACACTATAAGCGCAGGCGGATTGATAATTTCGATTGGATATGTCCACCGTCCATCGGCGTCGACAAACTGTCCAACGCAATGTCCGCCCCGACGCACTATGCCTCCGTGGCCGACACGCCGGACATCACCACCGTGCACGACTTGCCGGACTACGCTGCCTCCTTGTACCACGTGTAAGACGCGGCCACCATGTATCACATGTTGGACTACGATGCCTCCTTGTAACATGTGTAAGACGCGGCCACCTTGTACCACATGCCGAACTTTGCCACCGTGTACGGAATGCCGGACGACACGAACTCCGCCATTATTGGTCGTACATGTCGAAATTGACTAACCGCACGTTAGGCCTCTGATGAGGAATTTTGACATGAAAGACCAATAACGTCGTATCGTCCGGCATTCCGTACACGGTGGCAAAAAAAATGAATGCCTTGAATCAATCAATAATGCAGTTTGCAGTCACAAGCCAAATTCGTCGTAGAATCTACGTATCGAAATGTCCATGCACGTCGAAGATACCTTGTGACTGCAAGCTGCATAGTTTGTTAATTCGAGTTTGAATTCAAGTTATTGAATATTTTGCCACCGTGTACAGAATGCCGGACGACACGACCATCGCCTTTATTGGTCTTCCATGTCGAAATTCCTCATCAAAGGCCTAACGTGTGGTTAGTCAATATTTCAATATGTATGACCACTAACGGCGGAGGTCGTATCGTCTGGCAATGTTTTTTCTTCAAGTTTATAGTTTATTTTGGTTAGATATATAAATATATATTGCAATTAAATAGAATCGTGGTTCTGTACATAGTTGCCTGTATAGTTTTGTAAATTATTCTAATAATAAAAAAAAAATTATTATACATTTAAATCTATTCATTTCGATACAGTACATAATATATATATATATATAAACGAATAATTTTAATATCGTTCTTACTGAAACATGGCTCCTGTATAACTTTCGGTTTGAACTAAATGGATATCAAACAATCATCTCACTAGGTAAAATAAATAAAAGTGATGGAGTGACTGTATTCATTAGAAATGCATTTAAAATAAATAATATCGCACATAAGATAATTACTAATTGTAACTCAATTGAAATCTCTCTTGATATATAGATGATAACCCTGTTAATATTATAGGTATATTGTATTTACATATAACAGACCCCCCTAATAGTAATATTGATAACTTTTTGACCAGTTTAAATGATTATCAAGAACATTTCGAAAATAGCAACAAACGTTATGTTATTGCTGGTGATATGAGTACTAATATATTAGATGCAAATATTTCTGATGACTTTGTTAATATAATGGCAAGCCAAAATTTTATCTCTTGCATAAATAATTATACTCGTATCTTGAATACAACTAAATCTTGCATTGATCAATATATGAATGATGGTATGAATTGCTTATTCCTACAAAAAATGGATGAATAAGATGTCCAAAAAACTACTATTAAGTCCATTTCATATTGATATGTAATAAAATAATTTTAAAAAATAAGAAAATCGCTACATGAGAAATCGAGTGAATATTCCCATTTTTCCTTAATTTTTTTTTTTGTTTTTCCCTGTGCTTTTGAAAACCACTGGGAAATGTTTACTTTTGACCCCCTCAAGTACCAAATAGATTCAATCTCTTAGCAGAAAAGATGCTGTTGAAGAAAATCTAAGCATTTTTACTGTCCTAAAAGGTAATGACAGGCACAAATAAAATAAAACCTCCCCGGGTTGAACATACTGGACCAATTGTAAATCTAAATCATCCCGGGAACCACTCAAAAACACATAAAAACACACACAAACAGAAAAACATTCATTTTAGATTTTGAGCAGAGCGAGGAAGCTAGTGGTTTTACAATGGTGTTTATTTTATTTTATTTTTTATCCTATATACAACATTTCTACCAGAATGAGTGCTTCGATTTCAACATATAGTACCTTATCTTTTAGCAAATTGGATCAACATGGTACTTAGAGAGTAATTTTTTTTTAATTTTTTCAAAAGTTGTTTAATGCCACAGGAAAAACTACGAACAAATTACAAAAAAACCACTAAAAATGAGATTTTCATTTCTAACGCTTTGTTTATCATCATAGCAATGAATAAAAAATTATAATATTATAATATTAATTCAACTTACAGGATATAAGAAATAATAACAATATAAAAAATCCAGACTGACAAACCGTCTCCGCCGGGTAATCATATCACTGTGGCGCGGGCGTTCGTCTCAACGGGCTTGGGTAATGACGACTAAACTGCGGGTCACTTCACCCAATCCTACCCAGTCGTGACACCGATGAACTACCGCATATATAACGAAGCCATGAACACCAGACCAACGTCCTCATGGACTCCGGCCGGTCTAAGCTTTTGTGCTCCGCCGCCAAATCACCATATCATTACCGGGTAAACATATCACCATATCACCACCGGGTTCATATCGGCCAATATGATTATGTTCACCTTTCCTCCTGTGAATTTATGGATCTCGGGTATCGCCAGCGATGTTATCCACTCGGCCGTTCGTTGAATCAGGAAGGGGGCACGTAGGTGTGTGCATCGTTTACGAGCTATGCCACGGCTTACTGTCCGACAACCTCTCTGTCTTCGAATTCGCGTTATACTAGTACCGTTCCACATTCCTAATTTGTAAACCAAAATATATCTTAATTAAGAAACTTGTGTTAAAATTACGTAGAGCAACAGTTGTGAGTGTCTTTTCTCATATTTATAAGCCACCTCAGAGTACGCACAGATGTAGCGTCCTCTTAATATATATATATATATATATATATATCATAACAAAAACCCTTCGTAAACTACGTGTAAAAATGGCTAAGTAAAAAAAATATAAGATCTTTAAGCAATATAAAGATGTGATATCATGAATAAATGCTAAGTATATTGAATTTAAGTAAACTTATTTTGTTTCAATAATTTATTTACTTGGCGAGGAATTATTTCTTAAAAGAAACAAAGTGTGATGAACAAAATAATTAAATGGCGAAGGACTACTAAAATATAACTTTTATTATTTTAAAAATATTATTATTAATATTTATATACTATTCTAAATAATTTCTCGCTAAGTAAATAAATTATTGAACAAAATAATAGTTTACTTAAATTTAATATACTTAGCATTTTTTCATGATATCACATCTTTATAGTACTTAAAGATCTTATATTTTTTTTACTTGTCCATTTTTACACGTAGTTAAGTAGTTTACGAAGGGTTTTTGTTGTGATATCACAAATCCTTATCGTTATTAAATATTTAGTATTTACACAATAATCTATAAGAACGATAATATTGTTGGTAACATTGGCAACGCTGATGCAACGACGACGACGACGATTTATTTAATATAAATTTTCATTCAAAAGTTCGCACTTTTTCATTTATAACTTAATTTCTAAACGTACGATTTTGATTATTTTTACAAAAGCACGTTTTACACAATATTTCCGATGTTTTGTAGTTTACTATGAGTTAATTGATGTATTAGAAAATTAGTTATGTCGTATAACAAATTTACCTGTATTTTACACATTTTAAATAGGCAACTCCTGCTTCGATATACTATAAACACACCGCAGTGCAGTTATTTTTTTTTTTACTTAGCTCGCGCCCCACGGTCGTGGCGCTGGATAAGAAAGTAAAATTTTGACCAAATAATTTGGTGTAAAAAATTTAATGATGGCCTAACTAAAAATACTTTTCGATGTATCGAGTGTTAAATGTAAAAAGAATCACCCTGTATATAATCTAAATTCACGTTTAAAATGAACGTAATATCATTTATGTATGTGATTTACTAATACCATAACTTTATAATGTAGTTATAAAATATATGAATATGTGCAATATGTATTACCTATGTATAGGTATATTATTTTGTAGTTATTGCACACTGTTATTTATTGGTATGCGTGCTGTGAAACATGCATTCGCATAGTGTAGATATACAATATTATAATATTGGGTATCAAACCTATAATATTTCAACTATATAGATTGCAGTCTACACACGATGAGATGCTTAAAAAATTCTTCGTGGATGTTAACCAACGCAAAAATGTATGGTGTTTCAATCGATGAACAAATGAATAAAATATGTATTTGAGAAAAAAAAGAAAACCCACCACTTTAACCTTCAGTCTAATTAACGCACCACAAACGCAGATGATGTATACCGATGAGCAATAACAATAACAATATAATATGTATGTATATAAATATAGTTTTTAATTAATTGAAGAAGCCGCTAAAGAGTTGTATTAAAGGCTTCTCGTGCTGCACAAACATCTGCAGTGTACGTACTAAATTTTATTGGAAACGGTCGCATCCGTTTGCGCGTAAACGTCGATTGTAAAAGTCTCATTCGGTTATGTGCGTTCAATGTTATTATATTCATTAGCTAATCGTAATTGTTTTTTTTTTTTTTAATAGTTTATTAAAACGACGAGTAAAATATCCACTTGTGCAGGGTTGATTTTTCTTTATCTGTGGTGCGCGTACGTGTATTTGAGTGTGTGTATAATATTATAATAATATAAATGATACAATAATATATATATATATATGTATATTAAATATTTATCAATACGTTAGCATTTTCTTCACGGTGAGCTGATAAAAACCCGAGTCTTACATACTGATAACCACTCGTACATATTTTTTTTATAACTATGATGAGAATAGGCTCGGTGATAACCTCGAGTAACCCCATTATAACAGGTAGGAGGTTTCCGAAGAAATAAATATGTAAAAATATGGTTACCTACTTATAATAATAATTGATGGGTAATACGCCAATACTAGTATAATAACTAGTATTTTAGTATATTAGTAAATTAAGATATTATTTCCTATTAGTCATTCTTATAGACAAGGAATATAACAATCGAGAAACATGGAATATACTATTAGACCTATATTATTATATTATCATGTTTCGTATGAACAAACGTGATTGGCATTATTTGCATCACTCTAATAAAATTCATTATTTATTAGACGTTTAATAAACGTATTATACATTTTAAGAAGTCTAAATATTACGAGGATTTTTATTATAATATGAAAATATGTTATTCTGTAATTTGAATAATAGCCTGCCACGGTGAATTGATAACAGACATATTATAAACAAATATTAATTTTAATCAATAAAATATATCTATTAAAGTAAATTTCAAACAACACGTTTGTTAGATAAATGGCTTTTTTCTTGATATATGGTATACCAAGTGCTGCCTAAAAATAAACTAATTTTCAAACAATTTATAAATGTTGAAAGATGTTTATTCATTTTTTGTAAAAATCCAGAAGACAATATGTTAAATGATTTTAGTCGTCAATACAAATATATTAAATAATTATTCCATTAAAGGTGCAAGGTATGGAAGTAAATTAAATCGAGATAATGTATATTTAAACTATCTTATTTTATCTAGATTGCAAAATATGCAAAACCGTTACAGATTTGTTTATGTGTATAACCACATATTATTATTATTAATATTTATGGCACTAGTAAAATTACATCAATCAATTGATCATTAATGCAAACTCCTTCCTCGAAAAGAATTAATAAATTATTATATTTATACTTTTGTATAAAGACGAGTTTTATGAACCATAATTTTTACCTATTTTATATTACAATTATTGTATACGTTTTATGTATAATAATCATTTGTGAAGTGATCTCGATGCTTAGGTTAAGTTTAAATTTTGTGATAATAGAATGGTTATAGATATCTATTATAGTTATTATATAGGTTTAATACATCCGTTTTAGTGTTTAATTTAAGCATTTAAGAATCTACTTGACCAATACTTTGTGTGTTTGGATAAAATACTGTTTACTTTACCTATTATTAAAAAATTGGCATCATTATATTTTTTAAATGTATATAATTAGATGATTAGAAACCTTTTTTGGACATTTATAACATTTTTCATAATACGGATACTAGGTACATTAAAAAAAAAGTATAGTGATTATTCTATAATATGTTATAACTTATAAATAAATATATGAGTTAGCTCAATTCATAAAATTGTATGAACTAGTCATTACTTATTTAGAATGGGACAACATTCCTAAAATACGTGAAAATTCTTATGTTAAGTAGGTACTTATTATTTAATATTTTATAATAGCCTTTGGGCACTTCCGCTAAATGTTTTCATTTATAAATAACTTAATATTAATAATTATTTAAAACAATTTAAACGTGAAAACACATTAAAAGATTGTATTAGTTATTATATAACATTGTAACAGTATCACCTAGATACCAGTAATTTAATATAGGCATCGGCTAAATTACAAAACTAGGTCAACAAAAAAATGCCAAATCTTATGTTACTAAAATGTTTGACCAACAAAGTTATTCAACAAACAATATAACTTTTAAAAAAATTTGTTATTATTATTATATAATATAATTTGAGTTATTTTAAAAATAAAATCATAATTATAAGATAATATATAATTATGCTTATTTTAGTTCTACTGCCTGTGGATACAAAGTACTTATTCAATCTAAGGTTTAGTATTTACCCCTTAAAATTCCAAATTATTCATATATCCAAAATAATTATTGAGAATTATTATGTTTGATTATAACTTATTTTTTAAGAAGAATAATAATCAATAATCGTACATTACATCATCTTAAGCAAATTCACTAGTTATTGAATAAAAACTTACTAGTATAGGTTATCCTCCTAGATATGACTGGAGATTAAATAGAGTCGTTATATCTTACAATATGTTATGATTAATAAACATACATAATAGAAAGAGTTGCTTCTTTCATAAATTCCTTGAGTTTTTCCCGTTATACTCTTTTTTCAAGTTGATATAAATTGTATATTTCAATAAAAAAAAATTTAAGGGAAAACTGAGATTTTTACGCAAACCAGTTTTCAAAAATAATTGATTTTGTTTTTTAATTTAACTCTAAAAAAATTAACCGTAGATACGTGAAATTTTCAGTGAGTTTTTATATTAGCAAAATATTGTGAATCATTGGAGCTATTTATAGGCCGTAGAAAATGTCAATTTTTATAAGATTTTTAGATTCTGAGCGAAGCGATGAATGTATTGATTTTACAATGATGTGTGGTTTTTTTTTGGGGGTGTGTCAGTAATCACCTTTTGTCCTTTTAGGACAGTAAAAGTGCTTGGATTTTCTTCAACAGTAACTTTTCTGTTAGGAAAGTGAATCTAGTTGGTACTTTGGGGGGTCAAATTTCTCAGAAGTTTTCAAACACGACGTGAAAAACAAAAGAAAAATTAAGGAAAAATGGGAATTTTCACGCAAAATCTGTTTTTGGGAAAATCGATTTTAGTTTTTGGTGCAACTCTAAAACAAATTACCGTAGGGATATGAAATTTTGACTGAATGTTTATACTAGCATTTTCTATACACCATAACATATTCTAAATATTTTGACTTATTTTGAGCTGTTTACGGACATTTTCAGTTTCCATTTTTTTTTTTAGTTTTTTTTCTATAAATATCAATAAAATTGTATTTGTTGGGTAAAAAAGCGTGAAAATGTAATATAAGGCTCCTGATATATCGATCTAACAGCAGTTGAAAAATATTAAAAATACATAGGCACAATTTAAAAAAGCTTGAAAATTTAATAGAAGGCTCCTAGGTTATTGTTTCAAAAGCAGATGAAAAAAATTAAAAATCCTTAGTCACAGTTTTTATTTATAAGCATTTAAAGTTAAAATCTTGACAAAATACGGAATAATCACGAAAATTAGCAAATTATTTTGAGTTGAGAATTCATAAAAATTTTTCTTTTTAAATCTAAGATTTGAAAATGTAACACAAGATTATCCATAAGTTTGTCTACCTTTATCAAAAAAAAAATGTCTACAAGAAAGTCATATTAAATTTTTATGAGCGTTTGAAATTCATATTCTTACATTTGATATTCACTCGATTTCTCGTGTAACGATTTTCTTATTTTGTTGTAATTAAAAAAACGTATGACTGTAGATACTTAAAAATTTCACTGAATGTTTATATTGGTATTTTTTAAACACGATAAAATTTTTAAAATAATTTGACTCTTTTTGAGCTGTTTACGGACATTGTCAGTTTTCAATTTTTTTAGTTTTTTTTCTATAAATATCAATAAAATTGTATTTGTTGGGTAAAAAAGCGTGAAAATGTAATATAAGGCTCCTGATATATCGATCTAACAGCAGTTGAAAAATATTAAAAATACATAGGCACAATTTTTTTTTATAAGCATTTAAAGTTCAAATTTTGACAACATTTATCAAATTTATAATTTAATAATTATTTAGTAGTTAAATATTTATAAAATGTTCAACTTTTATAGCTAAGGATTAAAAATTTAAAACAAGGATCCACGTAAATAGTTTATAATATATAAATTACTTTATTCACAATAATATCACCAAATATACTTAGTAATATATCATAGGCTGACTGACCGTTTTCGCTCAGAATCGTTTTTCTTATACTATGATATTTATCATTGAATTCAAATTTAACACCATCCATTACAGTGACCCACTTGTAACCTACTTTACAGCAGAGCGACATCCACTTACCCACCTTTTTTATTATGAACAAATTAAAGCTCAAATTTGAACGAAATTATATATTTAAACAAAGATTAATGATTTAAGTTGTTTTGTTGTAATATTTTTTTATTATTTCTGGGTACTTGAAACTTTTAAAATATATTATTATATTTATTTATACACACAATGAATTTTTCGACAAAAATTAACGTAACCTACTGTAGTACTAAATCATATAGTGAAGCAAATTACTTTAATCACAATAATATTACAAAATATACTTAGTAATTTTTCGTATACAATGATTTCATATAATTGAAAATTTAAAACACAATTCCTCGTAAGTTAGTCTTATAAGTTACAATAGTAATATTACTCCATTACTGATAAAATATAATCAACAGCCCTCTTAAAAAATCTTAAATACAATCACTTATCACTTTAACAATTATCATAAACCCACTTCTCGACTAAGTACAGCATTTTTAATTGAAATTACTTTATAGCTTCATTGATTTTTTATCCATTTTCTATCGTAATCGACTTATTCAGTAGGTAGGTATCGAAATAAATGTGTTTTTTATATAATATAATAATTATTGACATTTTAAGTGTAAATACTTATAAGTGAATTTAACCACAAACCGGATGTCAATATTAATTACGACTCAATACTGATGGTGTACAAATGTACAATATACCGTTAAAATATAACTAAGAACTATAAAGATAGGTAAGAGGGTACATAATATTATTTTATCAAAACGATTTATATTAACTATTGTATATCATTAATTATTACCTATAGTTATCTTATTTATATCGATTCGTATGGTTCACACGTGACTATTAATTTCCTTTTGTTTATTACACGTACTGCCTGTATTATCAAGTCAGAAACACGATTTCAAAAGCTAAGTTAATTAGAGTATTTATATCACTTACATTTTTGTTACATATTTATCAGCAACGGTTATAACATAATATAATGCAGTTGCATTTTAATTGGACATACCAAATGATAATATTGTAATTTCGTTTCGTTTCGTTCCATAATTTTGTATATTTACATAATTTTTAATATTAATATTTTTTAATAACAATACTGCTGTGATTAAATATTTAAATCCATCCGAAACGTATTTAGAAAAAAATCGTTCTTCATTTCTAATAGTCTATAATTACACATTTACACACTCATAACAATATTAATTATATAATGATATTTTAATCTAAAGAAAAATGTAATAAATTATCGCTATCGATTGGTGAATATGAAATATATGTTTTTCGTAATCATCGAGCTGACGTGCATTAAGAAAAACAGTAAATACGACTTAAAAGCACCTTAAATATTTGTGTAAATTGTCATTCCAAAAATATAACGTACTACAATACTCTTTGAATCCCTAACGGAAATGTATTAATCGAAGTAATGCTCACAGCTGATATAATATTGTATACATCTACGAATATCAAATAAGGTTATTTGAAGTGTTCATCATGAAATAAATTTATCAACTACCCATTTCCGAGTAGGTATACACTAAATTCGTATTATAACAACATAATATAGTATATTATACAATTTACACACCGAAAATTGTTCGTATATTGTTTACAGTAACGTCGGCTGCAAAACAGTGTAAAATGTTGATTTATTGCAATTAAAAAAATATTACTATTGTTTAAAATAATATTTTATAGATACCTACTAGTCTTCGTATACAGCGAAACCTAGTGCAACAGGTAATCATTAATCAACTACTGATAAATGAACAAAAGACATTTCGTGATAATTAAATAAGCTTAACATAAAATAATAATACGGCTGTATAATAATTAAATATCTTACGAGTATATTCTTATCAAATGTTAAACAGAATGGAAACCTATACAGTATACATGCGCATATACATATGGTTTTGTTTCAAACGATGTTAATAGGATAATATAGTTACTTATTGAGTTAATTTTGTTTTATAAATCATAAGTAATCAGTTATATAACACTATTGGTATATTATTTTAACGTTTCGATTGAATCTCTCTTTGTATTTTATACAGTATACCTGCATTGTATAATATAACTATATACGGATTATTGACCGAATGATTATTGACGCCACCTTTGTCATTTAACTCATGGAAGTTAAATAACATATAATAATATAACATTATTAGCATTATTATTTATAACTTATAAATAAAATCACATAGGTGTCTGTTTTCATTATGAAATAATTAAAAAATAACTCGAAGAACATGGGTATTACATCATTTTATTTTAGAAATGTTATATACTTTTATCAAAATATTTTTGAAGTATGTAGATGTTACGGGTAAAGTAGGAAATCGGGCATTGTTATGCAATGTCCGGGCACTGTGCACGATGCCCGAACATTTTGGGCAATGTAAAAATGACTATTTTAATACTAAATTTTTTCATACATTGGCCACGCATTGTACGAGTTTGCCCGGGCAAAGTGTACCCCGGCCGGATTCAAGTGGACAGAGTGAATTATAATTACTTTATACATTTATGTCAAATGGTATTTATACGCATAGGCGTGCGCACGGGGTATGCACACCCTGCAACTGCACACCCTGTAAAAATGTGTGCCTTTTTTAAATTTTTGATGAAAAATTGTTTAATTATTTAAAACTGATTATTGATTATTAACTTATTACTGATACTGATTATTAACGACTGACTATCAACTTTTAAATTTGTTTTTGCTATGCATATGTTAAGCCTTATACCTATTCTAAATTTAGTAAACAAAGTTAGTGCCACATTACAGTCACCTAACTTGGATTTACATACAGCAGTTACACTAATCACTGCTTTGCAAAACTCTCTTCAAACGATGAGATCAGACAAGACATTTAACACAATTTTTGATGAAACTAAAATTGCTTGTACTAAAAATGATGTATGCATACCTGAAGTAAAAAGGCGTAAAGTATCAACCAAAGTAAATTATGAACATCATTCCCAACATTTTTTTGAAAATACAAAATAAGAATTGTAGATAACCATGTATAACAGTGTTATCGATAAAATGTTAAATGTCATCAAAGTTCGTTTCAGTCAAGATATATTTAACATACAGTTAATGTATGATATACAAACTATTTCCGATACATTTAGTTTATCTTTTGATCAACTCAACACTGTAATCAGATTGTTTACACAGATAGATGTCATACCAGGCGGAAGTAATAATAGTACAATAACTCGGTGGTTAAACTATTAAATAACTGTAATTTAATAATAAATAATATTCATCTTGTTCATGTCAAACCACTTTTAGATAAAAATATGAATTCTTTAGTAGGAGGTACCTATCATACTGGATAATATATAAAAAAAACTATTAAAAGGCAACTAATATTTGAAGCGTCTATTTCAAGTTTTTTTTTATGATTATTAAAAAATTCAGTAAAATGATTTATTTGATTTTTAATATATTTAACCTACAGTGCCCAAATCTAAATGGGCACTGTATACAATGCCCGGACAATGTTAACTTATTCCAACATTGCCTTCGAAAAACGGGCATTGTGCACATTGACCTGGCACTGTGCACAATGCCCAATTTTCTACTTTGCCCGTAGGTAACATAGACACTGTTCCGGCTAGAATTTTTCAGTAGTTCCTAAGTGTAAAGAGAAAATAATATAATCGTTACAATATTTCGAAGATATCTCTGCGAGTGTGGTACTAGGCACTTGTACTAAGCAGAATATGTTTTTTTGAAATGAACCTTTTAAGCTAACATTAATAATAAACATCACTAGGTAGCTTATATTGAAGTGAAGCGAGGCATGTCCAACATCCGGTGTATTTGATCTTGTTTGGATTTTTTTTTTTTTTAGTCATTTAGTCATTAATATAAATAATTATAATAATAATAAAAAAACAAAATTTAGGAAGTGTCCCCGCTGTGACTTTTTCCATCAAGCAAATTGCCTTCACTATAAATAATTTTCACTTACCACATAGTATTCTTAATGGGAAAAAATGTCGGATTGTATTTATCTTAAGAGAAAAAGGTTAATTAGGTAGTTTGGTTTTAATTAATTTAGGTAAATATTGTTATTTTTCGTTTTTCTTTCACAAAAATTATACTGTTAAATAAAGATGATGTAATGACAATTATTAGTAATATAATACAGTAATACAGTGCCAATTAAATATTTAAAATAACTTAAAAAATAATCCCTAACTGAGAATTCTAATGTAAAGGTCAATTTGTTGATAACGTTATTTATTATTATTAAATGTAAATATGAATAGTTAAATATTTGCAAGACTAGATATTTATTTATAAAATATAATATTTCTACATCAAAGAATTTAAAGCATATGGACAAAGAATAGAACACAATTACTATAATATTATAATATAATTAATATTATGTTTGAATCCACTATAATACCTATCTTACATTATTATACTATTTTAGTATATGTTTATACTACAATAATTTGTATCATAAATAATAATTGTAATATTAAATGTAATTATTATTTATGGGTGAATTAGTTTAAAATAAAATTATTTATTTTGAATTTAAGTATGTTAAAAATTAAAAATAATAATTATATACATATATGACGTTTTTTTCACATCTTATGTTTGAAATTATTTTACAAACCACTTCGATTATAGTAGTTTAATTAGCCCATATTTGTGTGTAGTACAACAATTGAAAAATGTGTTATATATAATATAAATGCGTTTAAATTTTACGTAAATAAATAAATATTAGCATTTGAAAATGTCATTGTGTGTATAAAATATAATAATATACCTACCCTAAATGTTTCAATGAGGTCTGGAGGTATCAACGAATAATATTTTCTAAATTACCACAAAATAACTAAAATCGTCATTCTCAGTTTTAATAAATAATTTCATCCAAATTTGAACCTAAAATATCTATAAAATAAAACGGTATTTATATGTTTTTAGATTTTTTGGTAACAGAATGAACTACTCACGTAGAACCTTGATTTATTAGTCCGATCCTTAGCTATAAAAAATTAACACTTTATAAATTTTAACTACAAAATAATTTGTACATTTTCAATTTGATACATTTTGTCAAAATTTGAACTTTAAATACCTATAAAAACAAATCTTGCCAATGTATTTTTAATATTTTTAAACTGATATTGGAACAATGTTTGAGGAGTCTTGTATTAAATTTGCAAATCTTAGATATAAAAAGACAATTTTTCATAAATTTCTAACTCAAAATAGTTTGCAAATTTTATGATTTTAACGAATTTTGTAAAAATTCTAACTTCAAACGCTCATAAAAAATTAGTATGGATTTACGCTCAGCTTTTTACCAATAGCAACTTATAAGAGGAATTTGTATTAGATTTTGAAGTTTTTTGACAGGTCGAATATTTTTTATTGACATTATTTAAAAAGAACTAATAAAGATCAAAAATTGCATATGCTTATAAATAGCTCACTATCTTATGCTGTATAGAAAATGCTTGTATAAACATTCAGTGAATAATGCATGTATCTACAATAATTTTTTTAGTTTTACAAGAAAAACCAAAGTTGATTCTCTCAAAAACAGACTTTGCATAAAAATTCCCGTTTTTTTGAAAACTATTGGGTATTTCAAGATTTACTTTCCCACCAAAAAAGATACTGAAGTTGAAAATCGAAGCATTGTTCCAACTACTTATCGTTTACACAGACACAAAAAATTCAAAAAACATCACAACACATCACCCTAAATCAATACTTATTCATCGCTTCACTCAGAATCTAAAATGTATGAAATAAAAATTTAACTGCCTACAACATAATTTGCTTATGTTCATCAAAATTTAAGTTTCAAATGCTTATAAAAAAATTATGGTGACTATGTAGTATACAGTTTCGTCAGTTTTCATACTTTAATATCTACCTATAAACTTATGAAGTTCGTTGTATAAAATTGTTTAGTTACAAACAATAATTTAATCAAACATGATTAAAAAAATAAATAAATATAACGTAGATTGTGAATAGTCATGACACAAAAAGAGATAACATATTTTTAAAATTCTATCATATCGCTCGATGATACTTAATATTTGTTGAAAATTACAAGTCTCTATAATATATCCATATATAATTGACTGTGAATAATATTGTAAGGTACCTACTAATTAACATAATAATATAATAATATTATGATAAATATGTTAATCTAAGACCAATAAGGAAACTAATAATTATAAAAATAATATTGTAGTCGTATGAAAACAAATACCACCGTGATTAAACTTAAATTCAAATTTATTAATTTTATTTGCTTACCTATATCTTGAATATAATATAACCTATAAAGGTATTGCTACTAACATAGGTTATAAATACTATAATACTTATTTATAATCAATGGTATACTGCGCAGTGTGCATATTTTATATTACATTATATTTTTGTGCTAAGTGAATTTTTTTTTCGTTACTAAAATTAACTTAAACGAAACCTACCTTCTACAATTATAACAGAATTTTCTTATACGTTTGAATATTTGATAGAGTGTAAGAAATATAATATAATATACATATTATGTAACTTTTCTTACCGTTTTACTTCGATTAATTAGGTACTGTCCTGTAGGAGATAATAAATAATAATATATAATAATAAATTAATGTTGTCAAGTTATTACTTATTAATAATTATCATAAATTAGATTAATAATTTAATGATTTCACATAATGAAGATGGAAATCAATAATTATTAAATACCTAACGCTCTAAATAAAAGATTTTACAACTAGGTACCTATATAAAATTGTATACATAAGGTAAATTATTAATTATATTTATGTTTATGACAGTATAATATATTTTATAGGCATTACAAAAAACATTAAAAATGATAAACAACAAAAGATTTTGTGCAAATCGGGTGGTAAACATAATAATATGAACTCTGACCTAGGTGTAGTGATTAAGTATATCACATGAACAGCGGGTGGGCATTTAGAAAATATGTTGTTGTGTAAAAATTGTTAGATTAAGGTTTGTAAATAGTAAATTACGAAAATATAAAAATTGGCGAAAAATTAAAATTAAAATTAAATATATTTATTATTTAATATCTATTTTATTTATTTATTAAATATTTTAATTTAGATATGCTTGTATTTACACATAATAGTAGATAGAACCTTGACAGTATGGGAGTGCAGGAATGGAAAAAATATCTCAGGATCGAGAAAAATGGTGAAAGATCGTGATGGCGGTGAGCCGGTGAAAACTCTTGAAGAGTACTAAATTACAGAAACTGTAAATTATTTCGGTGACCAAAAAAAATATGAAATGAATCTTTTTTAACAATTTTACCAGAAGTGATTTTAAGGAATGATCAAAAAATAAAAATAAAAACAAATATAACAAGTATAATTAAATACCTAGTAGTATTTTTATTTATTTAATTTAAATTGTTACATTATAAAATTATAAAAACAAACCTCTTTTTACGTACGACGTACCTATAATGTGTATCTACTGCAACTAATAGTATGTAAGTAAAATCAGCTATAGTGAAATTACTTTAATTTTGATTAAATCTAATATATTCTGTATAAATGGCAATATATAATTCACCGAAATTAATATTTAATACCTGATGGACTTATTATGTTTTTAAATATTATATACACGTCGTTTAATATAAATTATAAAATTCATTAAAGGAAGTGGTTTGAAGCATTCACATACTTAATCTAACGCATTTGAGAATTTTTTTTTGTTATCGAATGATGAGATTGAGCCACTAAAATGTGGCTAAAAGATTTATATTCTTTTGCTAAATAAATTGAACAACTAAAGTTAAAAATTTCACAAATTTCTACAACATCAACTTAGAACATAGGAACACATTCATTTTTTAGCCATCCTGTAAGAGACCCTTTCCAACGAAAACAATTTGGTCTATATAAGTAGATTATGTAATATATTCCAATATCAGTATTCAGTCTTATGATTGATAGAATACTTCAGAAACTGACAACGCCTCATAGTATTTTTTTTAGATTCTGAGCGGAGCGATGAATTTTTTGATTTTATAATTATGTGTGTGTTTTTATTTATAGAGTCATCAATTTTTAGACAATTTAAAAAATATTTATATATATTTTGAAATTTGAAATTTTTTCTTTTCTATAAATGTCGATAAAAAAATGTCTAAACTAAAAAGTTTGAAAATTGTAAACAACTGTCCTATAAGTAAAATAAATTACTTTAATCGAAATTCAAATATATCATAATAGGTGTATAATAAATATATACCTACTTAGTAATATAGGCTGACAGACAGCCTTCGCTCATAATCGTTTTACGTATATCCGATGATTTATCATTGAATCAAATTTAACATATACATTACAATGAATTACTCAATGACGAGGCACACTCAAGTACGCTCAAGTCTCAACACCAGCTACTGACTACTGAACTGCAAAGCGGTTACCTACTTTTGATCTTTTTTTTCATAGGAAATTTGGCCATTTCCGTTCCTGGTTTTTTAAAAAAAATATTATACTTATTAATTATTATTAGAAATGTATACACACATTGATATTTTTGTTTACCTATATAACTTCAGCAATATCAGTTATGTATAGTAATATTAGTAATACATAAAAATATATTTCTTTTCACAACGTTGTGTTCATAAAGGTTGTCCAAAAGACCTCTGACCTTCAGATAAGACCTATTGTGACTCTTGACGTGAATTGAAAAAGTAAGGTATCTATATCAAGCATAATGGTAGCATTCAAATAATCTTTACCTTACGTTTTTAATTTATATCAATAAATAAACATTAGCAAAAATAACAATATATTATATTTGATTGTTAATATACCTATTTCAAGATATTTCAATTTAAATTTGTGATAGTATTATGTTTAATATGTTATATCCTAATATTATGTTTATTTACTTGTTTAATCTGAACTCTAAATTAAATACTGATAGCCGATAGGTATATAAATTATAATATATAACAATAAAGTATTTTTATACCGTGTGGCCCGTATAGGAGGCGGCTATACCAATATTCAAGTAAATATAGTAGTATTATTCTATTTAGTATTGCATTTTCTATAGGAAGAAAGAAACCCCCGGTAACCACAGGTGGTTGTCAACCGTTTAAACAAATTCAATAGTGGTGTTGATAAGATAGTGCTAACGTAGATTTATTTTATGACTCATCCAAATTTCAGTACCTATAATATATATTACGTGTCCTGGTGTGGCGTGGTGGTTGGATTCGGTCACAAAACGTGTTCTGAAGTCAAGCATCAGTCGGTGCAAACTAGTTCCCGGATGGGTGACCACCAGGGTTCTAGTGACAAATCCTTGCCACATATACACGCGTGTTCTAAGTTCTAACCAATCGTACCCTTCTCATAGTTAAACACCTACTACAAATAAGTAATAACCACCCAATGGACTATGTTTCCGTGGGTTAATTTATTAAAAAAAATATGTATGTATTTCACCCTATACGTAGGCCAAATAATAAGTCAGACAGTGGCGTAGTTACGGGGGAGAGGGGGATGGATTCTCAGAACTTTTACGTTCTGAGCAGTCTGATGGATCTATTGTTACAATAGTAGTCATGGGCGTGATAAAGGTGGATGGGAGGAGGGGTTCAACCCCCCCCCCCCACGGACACTTAACAAAAATAATATAATAATTTTAAATTATTGGGAACAAATCTAGTTTAGCGCCCACACGAATTTTTAAAATTTTTTTTGGAAACCTATGTATTACAACGAGTTAAAAACGATATCGCAAAAATTATTTGCTGGAAATCATAGTTTTTAAATTATAGCATTTCAAAGTACACGATTTTCGGTGTTTCGCGTATTCGTACTAAAATTCAAACCAACCACCTACATCCAAAATTCCTGAGCACGCCTCTAATGGTATAGTATTTTTAGTTAGTTTTTTGAACACAATGATTTTATATCATTAATTCAAATTGAAAACATCCATTACAGTGATCTGATAGATACCGACTGTACATCAGAGTGGTACCCACTTGACCACCTCTTTTTTATGTTATAGCATTACGTACCAACCACTACTATGTTAAAAACGTAACTCTTGTCGCAGTTAATATTAATTGATTAGCTATTAAAATCAAGGATTTTACTAAACACTTCTTAAATATCTTTAAAATGCAAAATGTTTAAAATCCCTTTCTATTGCACATCTAGAGCATTACAGGAACCACTATATACTATTGTTCGCTGAGCTCCAAAAATTGAAGCATTCCGTCAAATATGGACGAAATTACATATTAAAAGAATAACGATTTTAGTTATTTTGTTGTAGGTAATTTAAAAGTATTATTCGTGGGTATTTGAGACGTTTAGAGTACATTATTATGTTGTATAAAGTTACACATCACAATGAAATTTTCAAATTTAATTTTTTTGTCAAAAAATTATTTAACCTAGTGAAGTAGGTACCTACTAATGCCTAATAAAATAATAAATTACTTTAATCACAGTACTATCATAAAATGTACTGAGTAATATTATAGGCTAACAGAACGTCTTCGCTCAGAATCGTTTTTCACATACAATGATTATTGAATTCAAATTTAACACATCCATAACATAATGACTCTCTAGACACCTAATGTACAGAATTTTTCTTTTAATTCATTTAAATCAATTCGGAATACCTTAATACAACATTTTGATAAAAACCAATCAAAATATTATGTTTGTTAAGATAATTGTTTTAATTTGTACATAGGTAGGAAAAAAATGCACATTGGAACGATTAAGAACCAATTGTGCAAATATGTAAAACATTATCATTTAAAATACATTAAATTAATATGTACCTATTATTTTAAACATCAAAATATAAAATATTTATTTATTTAACACATAATTATTATTATTATTATTATGTTATTTCCGTAATAAAGATAATAGTATAATGACAAAAATCAAATTTATTTTGTCATTTTGAAAGAAGAGAATTATTTAATTGTTGTACACTATAGATAATCTACTATCAAATATAAAATTTAAACGAATTTAGTTACTTTTATGTGTACACTTGTACAACAGTCGTACAGTAAGTATATATTTGAGAAAGATAAAAAACATGATTAAATTAAAATGTTTTAAATATAAGTTAAATCTATAGGTGGTACATTTTCAAATTTATATTTCTCGGGCAAAATAATATTTTAATACAACTTATTCTGAATTAAACAATTCTAAAGTAAATCAAATACTGTAAGTTTTTGTAAATCAATATTTAAATACCAGGTATAAACATTTTCGATCATGATCAAAAAAGTATACCTATAATACGGATACGAGATAATGGCTATTATATTATGTCGTGTCGTGTACTGCAGTCATTGATATTGCCATAATAATATAGGATTGTACATTCTATGAAGTTATACAAAATCTTATCACAGTTTTTAAATAAACAACATTTATCAGTTAGATATCAAATAATTACCGATTAGGTGAAATCGCTAACCTGCATATATAAAGTTAGCAGCACTATCATTACCTGTTATACAGACACTTATTAAATACGATTTTATAGATACAAAAATAATTTAATACCTATATAGGCCACACTCCAAGATTAAATATCTAAATAGTACAATCCTACAACGTACCTAGCTATACCAAATTAAATATCTTTTGATTAATCAATTAGTGTACAGATGTTGTCTATACACCATAGATATTATCTGTTCTGTGCAGTTTGCAAACAATGTTTGCTTACGGTGACAATTTTAAATTCAAATTCGCCCTACATAAGATTTTCAGTACGTCAGCAGCACTGATCTTGATTTACTTGCATACTTATTAAAGAAAATAAATGTATTCATACTATTATTGTAAACTATATATTTTTCCAAACTTACCGATGCAGGAGGAAATGGGAGCCGAGAGGCCCTATGTGATTATTATTATGATTATTATTACGCCGTGCCCAAACCGAATCCGGCGAGTGCGTGCGATTTCTATTCTGATTTTTGACCACGCTGTTCCAACTACGTCCGATGCGGCGAAATACAAGCTGTTTTGTTTTTCGACGCATCGGACGCATTTACTTATTTATTTATTTTTCATGGGCTTTTTATTATATTTTAATTTTAAAGCGAGTTATGAGTATTTTAAAATTGTAAATCGTTTGTAAATCTTAAAATACTCATAACTTGCTTTAAAATAAAATATAATAAAAAGCAATAATAATCACTTAGTTTCTAATTTTTAAACTAACGGAGCTACACGTGTTTTGCTGAGCGTAAAATTTGCTATGTTACGCACTTGTTGACGGAGACAACGTAATATGCGGGTGAGGCGTCCTCTTTTGTTATCTTCTTGTCATTATAAAAAAATGTCTTGTATGAGTAAATTGTACCAAACGGGTAATCCGCGTGCCGGCTAAAATTATGGTGTAGGTACACGGTCGGCTATTTATATTGGATCGGGTGGCAAGGGACTAGGTTATATCATATATTATATTACGTGCTGTATATTGGATCCATGGCACGAATCACGGAAAACAATGAACAATAAACCAAAGGAAAAAAACCGTGAAAATTTAGATCAATAATCCAAGTTCCAACTCGCCGTTTCACCAGGTACCTATCCTTTGATTCGGTACACTCGTACTTATATCATGCAATTAATAAATAATAGGAAATAAATTAAATACAGGGCATATAAAATATAATTCAAAACAATTGTACACAATTATTATAATAAAATAAATTAAATTGCATTTTTTAAATATATTTTTTGTTGAATTTATCATGGTTTATGTTAAAAGGTTGATTAGTCCAATAAAGTAAAAAATAAAAATTTTGAAAGGTACTCTCGAAACATAGCATAACATAGTTGAAATAATTTTTATATATTTTTTGAATTATTAAAAATTTACAAAATTGGTTACGAGAGTATATAACAGGCTGGACACCGGTCAGGTGAAATATTTTTCTATACAATTTAATTACACGATTAAAACTTATGTCGAATAAAATATAAAATGTGGTTTTTACTTTTATTGTTTTTTTTTCGTGGTATTTTTTCCTTTGGTTTTTATGATGTAGTTTTATTTCCTTGGTTTCTTTTCGTCTACCCCGTGGCACGGCACCCACTATAGCACGTGCAAAAATATTGAGGGCACGTCAAATATTAGTAATGTCATTTTTATTATTAAATCTCTCAATTAATAAATTTAAATAAATTGTTTTGTTTGCATGTCCCTCTCCTTTTGAAAAATAGCCGATTAGTCCTTAGTCGCGTATAACTTCGGATACATACTATATAACATAAGTACCAGCTGGGTGCTATATAGAATAATGAATATATGACCTATGTCTCATTATGTATATATATTATAAAGGCATAGAAAAACAGAATAATATTAAAATAGTTTGAGTTGTAAGCGGGCTTACAATATTATACGTCGTATAGGACGACATGAGTCAGGGGTGGTTTGGACAATCTAATGCAGATAATGACGTATTTGGCGATAAGAGATATATCCAATAATAAACCGATGGGCCCCACCGCGTGGTCTTATCTCTGTGAATAGGCGGCGGCCACGGTCGAGCATTTGAGTCAAATGTGTTCCGATTTTTCAAACGAATTATTCGATTATTTCTGTACAATACGCGTCCCGGTGCAGATGACTGAGGAGTCTTATATCATTAAATATTATTTATTATACTGAGGTTACGCGATCGTGCACCGGTTTTCATATTATTAAATTATTACTGTTGTTGTTTTTACTGTTGTATACCTATTTCACCACTAAACGTTTTTTTTTTATTTCACTTTTTCCTATTATATTAAAAAGTATAACGTCATGCCAGTATCGTGAGTTTTGAGGTGCTTTTCATCATCACCGTCGTATTTTTTCTTCTCCAACCACGGCTGTTGCTTTGAAAATGTTCATAAACGATTTTCCATTCATGGAGTCCATGCCGTCCAACAACAATAATTTCGTACTCAAGTCCGAGCCGTTTAGTGAAGGCATTTACAATGGGAACGTTTGGATCACAGGTAATAATTGCGACAACGATCGTTGTAGCAACACGACTCGTGCTTTATAGGTATAATGAAAACGGGTTGACAAGTCGTTGTAAGTAGGTAATGGATAGGTAGAGAAGCATAATATGTATTATTAGATATTATGCACACCTAATATTATTCTATTTATATTCGATTTTCCAATCGAAACCATAATACTGTACACGATGATAATATCAAGTGTACTTATATTATTTATATTCTTAAATTATAATATACCTCCTATATACAAGTAACACTATATATATTATATTACTTGTATGCATATACAGGTAATATTATAATAGTGCACATATGGCATAGGTATTATACGTAATTGTACTGAATTATGCAGTTTGTGTAATTTATTGTTGTACTACATTTTCCAATTATATTATTATGATTATTATTATTATTGATCATATTATTGTGTCAGTAATAATTCGTGAGCATTATCAGTAACTATATTTCCTGTTTGTTCATTTGCCATTGGGAAACAAGTTTTAAACGCTATTTTAGCCTATTTGCTTGTTATATTTTAAAATATTACGGTCGTCTTAAATGTCCCGAAAAACAATATAGGTACTATATGTCTACAGGCTCTATAATATTATATTCCAACAAATTCATTATTAAATTATTATTATTATTATTTTAGGTATCACCTTTTACGTTTGTTGTTTTTTTAATAGCTTTATATAATGTAGGACGTGTAGGTACCCGACTAAATTTAAAATCTTACATCGACGTTTTTGTTTGCATATATTTGTGATGATATCAAATTGATCTTATTGTACGGTTCTTGACATTAGCGGACGTCTATTCCTTCGAATAATGAATAGATTTATTTTTCGAATATATTTTATTATCTTTACTACGGGATAGAGATACTGTGGTCTGTAACTTTGTGGTAGCAGCAGTGAAGCACGGTTGCAGAATGTAGAAAGTAAATCATACTCTGGACTGAGAGTGATAGTCCGGGCTGTGAGAGGTATTATAACAATAATATAATGCCTTATTAATGGTGTAATATTGATCTATTTATGTATATTATACACCTATGTTTTTGGTTAATATTATATACCTATTCACATTTGGCTGAAAACTGTTTTAATGTTTATAAGTTTTATTATTTTGTTTTAAATGACATTAATAATACGAAATGGATAGTAGTACACTAGTGAACTAATTACCAGTCATAATATTATACTGCCCGTGTTTAATCAATACATTAATACATTTTATATTTTTATAATTTTATAAATCATAGTATAAATATATCATATTGCGTTGCATTGATATAAAATATAATGATGGAACTATTAATTACCAATAGTCAATACCCAGCAGTATGATTACAATTATAACATAAGCAATTTAAAATTAATTTCAATTTAGGATATTCCACGATATTTTAACCATGTCCAGTACGCCAGTACCTATTAGTATTATCTAATAACTAGCTAATGTCCAATATCTGTGTACTAACTAGTAAGTATCAGGACTCAGTGTGTGGATCTGAGTGTTTGCGGATTCTCATGATATTAACTCAAAAACTATACGATATTATTTATTTTATGCGATTTTATCACTCATTATAGTAATTATTACCTATAGAACTAACCATATCAATATAATTATATTATATTGTTAATAATTGTTATAGTGTAAAAAATATATATTATTATAGCGAGCATAGTTCTGGTATTGGTATATTATGTGTAATAGTTTTTTGGTATTAAAAAGTCGATGGGCGACTTCCCCTTTCCGTCAATAAATTCTCATCAAATCTACCCATAGTATAACTTGTAAATATTATACTAAATGTTGTTCAATAAAAAATTAAATAAAATCTGTTCCAAATTGTACGATATAAAATGAGAACATATTTTAATACATTACTATTTAATATCATTAAATTTACAAATAATGAAAATATGGCATATTATGATGTTGAAACTAATTCTATACTCTGTCCAGCGAGAGAACATTCGGCGGCCCAACAAAAATCGTTTCTTTGCGCACCCCCACGTGACACTCTACCACAGTGGAACCGGTGCCGCGGCGTGCGCAGAATCGGCGTGTTCTCTCGCTGGATGGAGAGAGATGCAAAAAATGGCAAAAATTTTTAAAATTCCAGCACAAAATATTCTCGATGAGTATTAATTAAAACACGCATACTATTAGGTGCATGACAAAATAAATAGGCATCATCACAGTTTTTTGATACGCATCATCCGCTCTTTACTTCACCGCTATATCGTAGTCTTTCCTTTCTTATTGGCTGTCAATCATACATATACATTATACATGCATGTATAGCATAAAAAAAAATCAATCAATCAGAAGTGGGAACTATGACATGGGCCGGAGGTGAAGGAGATGCGCATACTGAAAAAAACTATTACAACTGTGATGATATCTATATCTATTTTGTCATGCTATTAGGTACCATTTATCTTTTTAATTTTTAGGTCAATAAGTTTGGGATTTTTAATTAACTCATCCGTCAAAGCATGTATAGAACAACTTTTGTTTATTTTATATTTCAAATAGTATAGGTACACCTATAGTTAGCTGATCAACACGTAATATTTATCATTCGTCTTATCTCATCAATTATATAGGTAGGTATTCTGTAACATATCCATATCGGAATAATTGTGTTATTTACAATTATAATTTAAAAAAAATAGCTCAACATTTGTTAACCGTAGTTTCATGTTTGTACATATAATACAAAAAAATAAGATATTATGATCATTTTATACAATTAATTAGCTACATTTCAAAATAAAGTCCCCATACTAATATTTTTAATTATTTCAGAATTTTAAAGTTAACTATAAATGTTTTTAACATGTTAAGGCATTTAAACTACTTTTGAAAAATATTTTTCAATGAAAGTAACACTTTTATTCATGTACCAGCTATAGCACATCTAACGCTATAGCTAATTACAACATTAGGTAGGTACTTCAAAGTTATCACATTGTGTTTTCATTTAGGGTATTTTTGTTTACGAAAAATTTGATAATTTCTAGTTAACTGCACGCTCTATATGTATGTAATTTTTTTTTTAAATATAAACAATTCTACTTTGGTTCGTCGGACATCAGGGTAGGTATTATATGCATTTTTGGTACATTGCTTTAAATATTGTATTTGCTATTTGTGTAACAATAATAGTGCTAATACTGCATTATTGCATGTACAGTATCGCTCTACAAAATGCAAATAGATGAGTATACGCTATACTCTCAAGTCCCGACCGTATATTGATTTTAATCCTATAATGTACCTAACAATAAAATAATCAATGCACCTACAGGTAAAATGTTGATAATCTTTGATCTTTCCTCAATTGGCCTCTTAAATGCTTATAAAATAAAAATGCATCTTAAAACCAAATGTATAATAATATGTGATATTGATGTGTAGGTAGAGCTGATGTTGTATTATAATTAATACTCATACATCTGATTATTCGTGCTCGAGTCTTACACTATCATATTTTTATTTTAAGTTTTTAGAAATCTCTTTATTATATAACAACAACTTATATTCATATTTAATATATTTATCCATGATATTACTAATGGTGTAATGAAAAACTAATGTTTGTTCATTATATAATAATTTATAAGTTTATTATGTACATCGTTATACCATTAATATATTAAAGAAGTGTAAAATATTGATTTATTAATTTTAGATTAAAACTAATTTAAATAAAAAATGCTCGTAAATATTCTTGATTTTCCTAGAAAATACCTACAATAGGTATGAAACATATTGTAATGTATAACTATAGTCTTTAAACAATAATAAGATGTAGAATATGAAATATTTATAATATAGTAATGTAGGTACATTAAAAAATGTTCCTAGGTTGTATACAAATACCGAGATACATAGGTAATGTAATATATTTTGTTGTTTGTTTGGTATGGTAGGTGTTTATTATATGAAGTATGAACATGAATCAACAATAGGAAAAACCTTTATGTAAATTATATAACACATCGATTTTTTTTATAATATTATTGTATTATCATTAGGACATATTAACACAATTAAAAAAAAGGTGGGTACCGTTCTGGTGTCAATAGGTGTCGAGTAGGTCACTGTAATGGATGTGTTAAGTTTGATATATAAGTGTATACATAAACGATTCTGTGCGGTCGTGCAGAGATAGTCTGTCAGCCTATGTCAAGTATATTTCATATTTTCATGATATTATGTTTTTTGATATTGCTATAAAATAACTTAATTCACTATTAGTATTACGGAAGGTTGATTTAATTTTTGCCGAAAACATTGCATTTATTATATTAATTCATTTTTAAAAATTATAATATTATAGCCTATAATCTATAATTATATTCTATTGTATTATTGTTATTAACTATTGAGTCTATACCGTTTTACAGTAGAATAGGACATAGGTTCATGTTATAAATAGGTTATAGGCTATAGCTTTTAATTAATCTAAATATTTTGATATTGTCATTGTATGTAGTAAAATTTATATTTGTATAAGTCTCCAGAAAAAATGTTTTCAAATTACACTAAAATAACTAACATCGTTATTCTTCGTTTAAATATCTAATTTCGTTCAAATTTGAACTTTTAAGTCTAAAAAAAACTGTGTTAATGTACATAAATATTTTATATTTTTTGGTTACAATATTATCTACTTATGAGAAACCTTTTTTTAAGTTTTCAATCGTTAGCTCTTAAAATTGAACGATTCATACATTTTTAACTATAAAATAATTTGCACATTTTTGTGATTTTGATGAATTTTGTCAACATTTGAACTTTAAATGCTTAAAAGTCACTCAAAATTAAAGTTTTCAACCGAGTGAAAATCAAACAATATAGGTACATTGCATGTTGTGCTGCATCATCGTACAAAATAAAGATTAATATTAAAAAAAAAATATGGCACTTAATCCTTATTACTTATTTTTTTACGGCCTTTAAGACCACACATTTTAACATAAAAAAATTAATAAATTCAAGTTTTTGCCAACAAATGAGAATGCTGAGATGTTTCTTAGAATATTCGACTTCTCTATATAATAATAGTACTAAACGTTAATAGTCCAATAATAAATTTAAAATCCTTATTTGTTCTTTACTTATTTTTCCTATTGATGTACCTAATCCTAGTATTTTCATTTTCAATATACCTAACGAAATTGAATAATATCATAGATTTGCATTATGTTTTTAATAACTATAATAATATTATGTTAGTATCGGAAATATAAATAAAAAAAAAAAAACAGAAAATGCATAGGCACTATGTCTGAGCTATACACCAGTTTTCTAATATATTATTGAAATATCAAGGCGTATCGTGTACTTGTTGTAAGACATTTTTTGAACTTTGCATGTGATGAGTCTGCGAAATGAACGGGTGGGACGGCAATGGCGTGACATTATCGTGTGTGTGTGTAGGTACCAGCGATGCAGCTGCACCACCTCATAGTGCAGTTTTGCCGGCAAACGCACGTGGGACAAACTACCGCAGTGTATCATAATAAATAAAATATAATATTAAATTATCGTCATCGCGATGACATCATGTAACACTGTGCAATGTGCGGTATACCCGAGTTTAGCACGGCGCTGATGCGGTATGCGGTTAAACGGCCGTGTGCGCCGTGTCTCGTGCGACAGGGTTGCCTATCGCCGTTAAATACACATAATATTATTATTATAAGCACGAATAACGATAAAAATTCAAATATATAATGCTATAGAGCAATCGTATAGGAATGATAAAAGCGATGTGCACAGAGTGCTCAATAACATCACAATAATTGTATTATGATATCAGTACCTATATATTATATATTATTGTTGTGTATACGCGTTATTGTGCGCTGTGCGGTATACAATACGTACGTCTTATTATTGTCGGCGTGTAGGTAAATCATATACACCGGACAAAGTCCGCGGCCAGAGATGAAATTGTATTATCTGTTGGTTTTCATGATGATATCCAAACCGCGAGCTGCGCGCATATAATATATGTATATATATATATATACATACACGCACACACGCACACTTTAGTGATAAAACCTAGTAAATAAGGTAATTTGAATATTAATTTGTAAACACAAATACGATAATGTCAAAAACGACGGTATAGGCACCTGGTCATCGGTAGGTGCGCGCGGCAGTAAATCGAGAAACGCTGTCCGGTGTGTATATTATCGCAGACGGCTGCGCGGTATATTTTAATAATATTACATATTATGTTGTCCGCGTATGCTGTAGGCCTCCATCATGCCCGACCGTTACTATTGTTCTAGAATTATTTACGTTTTATTTTTGATCATCATTATTGTAATATCGTTGTAAAATATTTCCAGCGTCCGTCCGTCGCCACCGAACGTCGCGTTCTCTTGTGTAAACATATTTCGACTGTCCCGTTCGTAATATATTGTAATAAAATCGTAGGCATAGTACAAAGTTCAACAGTGTCCCGTGCACTATAGTAGTACAACCACCTGAGAGGAAATGTGTAAGTTATTTATGCATAAATACATTATTATTATTGAATTGCGTTGGTTTTCGGTACGTATTTTGTTTTTGGTGGTGTTCGTCGGCTTACAATAGTACCTACACGGGTAATATTATTATATACATTCACCACTGTTAGGTATACAGACCGTGGTTCTACTGGTATAATGTTGTAACATATATATAGGTATATTATACACGGCTCTAAACAGTATTCACTATTCAAATGCATAATTATTATTATAACCTTTCAATTAACATAATCGCCGCACAAGCACTATGAGCGATGGTCAACAAGCGAACAGTTTCTTATACCTTAACTCGCGAACACGATGCTGTTTTTAATAAAATATCCATGTGTTATTGTTGCGTTTAGAACGCCCTTATAATAACTAATTTTGGGGGAATACGCAAAATTAAATGGTAGTTGGATTCAAAATTCAAAATAAATACATGAGCCTATAAGGTAACGGTTGTCCAGTCGTAAATAGTTTTTTGGGAAATGGCATTGTGGATATTCTTTCTATTATTTCATTCGCTGCAGAGTAGGTACCGATTGCAAACGCCTCGACATTTCGAAATTTTTCTTTGTTCTAAAAATCAAACAGTGTGGCAAATGTAGTAAGTAAATATTGGTTTTCGCCGTCGAGACCGTTGCGATTGCTTTATCCGGGTGTAACGTTCAATATTTCTTCTCCCTCTTCAGAAATAGGTAAATTGAAACGGAACGAAATATTTCTGCGCTGTATACTAGTGCCCACAGTGTTTATAAGTATAATATACCTATTAGGTACCATAGATTATTAATTATCATAGGTATACAAACAGTGTATACATTGATAAGTCCGAACAAATAACCATTATGGTAATAAATAATTGAGTTATTTTTAAATATGTATATAGACATATTCATATTTCATTAAATATGATTTAAATTGTATATAGTAACAAAATATTGGTACTTACTGAAATAATTGTTTATCTATGCTTCGAAGAAAAAATTGTATTTTCTGACCTACAAAACTACTCTAGGACTGAAGCATCATTATACTTATACAATATTCACTTCCCCTTTAACTGCGTTTTCTATCATAGTCACAGGCCACACACAATATTTATTGCACTATATTTTTATATAAATATATTATTATATTAGTGAGCCAAACGTTATTTGGTGCATTTTATTTTTTAACGTCGGTCAAATCACGTATGTACAATACGATTTATTGACGTTTTGATTTATTGCTTTTAATTTTTAACAGCAACACATTGCGAACATCGTATATAGCATAGAAGAGAGATTATATGGTATATAGGTACCTACGCCATGTATAAATCATATTAGATATTACGTAATGTATATCAATTATATATTTTTCGCAGCCGCAATGAAAGATGGCTGTGTAGCTGAAAATTGGGAGATATTTCACATATTATGGCAACCTCTGCTAAATTATTGAAAACGCTATTATAGCTATATAATATATATTATATACTGAGAATTGTGATTTCATAGGTGATTCAACACTGGTACAGTGGTACCCACTATAATCTATAACTAAAACTCTTCTGCATGACTGTATGTTAGACTTGGTTGTACGCGAGGTTTGGCTATAATGACCAATGACCAAACTATGTATCTAATTTGTATTGTTTTATACTTTGTAGAAATATCCATAGACCATAATATTGCAAATATAGTACCTATATAGTATAATATTAATGTATTCTTTATAAATATTTATCCATATCATGGCATATGCCTGTCCCATGTCTTTTAGAAAGACTCAGCATCTCGGGGTACGAAATCGAACCAAGTCACGTGACTTTTTTATCTCCGGGGCAAACCAACTCAACAATAAATGTATCTTTAAAGAGAATGATGCGAGACATCAATGTTTGTCATTAGTCCTTAGTAGGTACTACACTACTACGTCATTAGTACCTCACATTTACACATATTTTCTTTAAGTTATTTTTATTTTCTCCATCAATTATCTTGTTATCTATACGCAAATAATCGTCATTATGACTAAAAGTCTTTGGGCGTTTCAGATTTAAATAAAAAAATATTTGACTGTAATTTATTTTTGAGGTGTAGCTATCTTAGGGCCTAGGGGGATCCATATTTATAACGCCCACTATAATAGTGTATGATAATATTGGACAAATATCGTTTCAAATAAATTAAGGGAAACTGATTTATAGCAGAATCGGACCTCAACGGCATGCCGGTGCACCGCGAGCAGACCTATTTGCAGTCCGTCGACGCGCCGCAGGTACACTCGCCGCCCATGACCAATCAGAACCAGGCGTGCTCCATCTGCGGCGACCGGGCGACTGGAAAACACTACGGAGCGGCGTCCTGTGACGGCTGCAAGGGATTCTTCCGGCGGTCCGTCCGCAAGAGCCATTTCTATTCGTGCAGGTGAGTTGCGTCATTGCGGATTAGTGTTTTTTTTTTAAATTTGTTTTTTAGTTTTCCACGACGACCCCTCCCCCTCCCCCACCACCATCACCACCACCATGACAACTTACTGCGGATTTCGTTGTGTACCATTTACCTACCTATATAACATTAATATTACCACGGTATGCACTAACAACGTTTGTTCGCGTCTCTGTCCCGACAGATTTTCAAGAAACTGCATCGTCAACAAGGACAAGCGCAATCAGTGTCGATACTGTCGTTTACGGAAATGCTTCAAAGCCGGGATGCGAAAAGAAGGTAAGTCACGGATTATTCGACAGCATAATCGATTATTTGACTCAATAATATTACAATGTATCTCTATCATAGTGTTAAATAATTGTATCGTTTTCATAAACTGTTTAGCCGTGCAGAACGAACGCGACCGAATCAACTGCAGACGACCCAGTTACGAGGAGCAACCGTGCGCCAGCGGTTTGTCCGTCACTTCGCTGTTGAACGCCGAAATCCTGTCCCGCAACGAATCCGATGCAAGTGCTAATATAATTGATAACGTTTTAATAACAATATAGTTAGAAATGTACAATGAGTATCGCTTTAAAAGCACCGGGAGTGCGTGGTGTCTTTCAAAAATAAAAAATTTCGTTTTCGCTGCAACATTTTTTCCATTCAGAATAATTTAGAATAGTTTCACGGTCGTTTTGACGAATAGTATTACAATAATTATTTATAAACCACATCGTCCTATCCATAGAATTATTAATATTTTAATTTAAAGCGTCGTCACATTGTAGTAAATTATATATGTATAGTTATAGTACCTATATACAAGTAAGAAATGAAATAGTTTCGAGTAAGATATTCAAAAACCAACAGGTCAAATATTCATATCCGTTAAATTAACATTTCAAATTCGATAACCGAATATGAGAATAAAACTAATTCTCGTAAGAATTTTTTAAAAAATAAAAGTATACAAAAACTTTGAGAAAAAAAAAAAAAATTAATAGTTTAATGGGTACACGTATTTTATTTAGGTAAATATTTTTTTGTTTATCCATCATAATATCAGAGTCGGAGTCTTATACGAGAAATACAGTATATTTATATATTATAATATAATATATATTTATATTATTATTAGGTAGGAACAGCATGCGTGATATTTTTAGACATGTACAAAAAATAAACTAAGTACTAAAAATCCAGATCTATAATATATAATAAAGTTTTGGTGTCCTCAAGAGTGACATTCTCGTGATAACCCCCATCCATTGTTAAATGGTCCTAAATATAATAACTATCAGGCGTCGTGTAGAAATAATACTTTAGACCGTTCAAAACATCTTTTTACCGGTTTCGTTCGAATCGTTGCCTTTATTATTAATATTATTGTCACCATAAAGTACTACCTGTGCCTAAAAATAATAACATTTCTCGTATTGCTATTTTTAACGACGACCGATATTTATTATGATTTATGATGTCTACAGACGGCTGAGGACAATAACCTAGCGAACAAGCACGTGGCGAACATCGGGGACGTGTGCGAGTCCATGAAAACCCAATTGCTCTTCCTGGTCGACTGGGCCAAGCGCATACCCGCGTTTACAGAACTCCAGCTGAACGACCAGGTACGATACAATATCCGTTTCCGTTTTTTCGCGAGGGGGCTGATGAGTACCTATATATCGTTACATAACGTGTCGCATTGTTCTATGATATAGGTTTCGCTGTTGCGGGCCCACGCGGGTGAACACTTGCTCTTGGGTTTGGCCAAGAGGTCGTTGATGCTCAAGGACGTGCTGCTGCTGGGAAACAATCGCGTCATAACCCGTCACGTACCCGGTAAGTGAAAACTAATTATTGCAACCAATAAATAATAATAAGTAATAAATAAAATATTACTAATTAGTAATTATGTACCAGTTTAAAAATAAAATATTACATTGTGTGATGCGAATAGCCAAAAATTTGTGTTGGGATTCTAGTCTCCAGTCCCCCAATCTATTGACTGTGTAGCGGCGGCGTCAATGTTGAGTATTAATTTTCAATATGCCCCGGGCCTCGTGTATCCGTACAAATTTTGGGCCTCGCGTTATAAAAATGTTTACCTATATATTCTGAGTACTCGCCTAAAACCAATTACCCCAGGCCTCGCTCCACCTTAAGACCGGCTCTGCCAAAAAAAAAACACCACTGGGGAGGTCAAACGCGGTTTTGACGATTATTTAATATTATAATAATATAATATATGCGTCTAACATCCAATTATTGTATTTGACCATCAGATAACGGGATCCCTTCGGACTTGGACATAAGCAGAGTTGGTTCACGCGTATTGGATGAGCTTGTCAAACCGTTGAACGACGTGCAGATCGACGACACCGAATTCGCGTGTCTAAAGGCCATCGTATTCTTCGATCCAAGTAAATAAATTTTTAATTTAACAGTAAATATAGGTACCTATATCACTTTGCCGTTTCGCCGTTTTTATGACATGATGCTACGATGCCGGATGCAGTATAGTATATTGTGAAGTTTTACCTAACTACTATTTGTTGTTACACACTTACACCATAGCGTGCAACGTGATTTTTATAATAGGATTTTTTTTAATTAAAATTTTTTTTTATCCATACAGACGCCAAAGGCCTAAACGAATCGGACCGTATTAGACGCATGCGCAAGCAAATCCACAGAAACCTAGAAGACTACATTAGTGACAGGCAATACGAGACGTGCGGCCGGTTTGCCGAACTGTTGCTCACATTGCCAGCGTTGCAGTCAATCACATGGCAAATGATCGAACAGATTCAATTCGCAAAGTTGTTCGGAATGGCACACATCGAACCGCTTTTACAGGAGATGTTACTCGGAGGTATAAACACGCTTACTTATATACAATATAATAATATTAATTATTGTACTTATTAATGAATTCTGATAATTCAAATGACATACCTACATTAGTTGTATAATATTATAGATAGCCTTAAAAAATAAGTAGAGATGGTAAAACATATACATGAAACTGAAAGCTACTAAAAACTTTAGTTTTTTTTTTTTTAATTGCTTGTATTAGTTATAGCATTATGTCATTATGGCTTTTATAGCACGACGATTAACAGCAAAATTATGATTTTACATTTTAGAAACTATAAGTGGGGACAGTAGGGTTGAATAAGAAAGTCAAATCATTTAGTGACGGAAAAAATATTGACGATGGCAGGAATAGAATGAGCATTTAGCAGAAGTTGAATATCAGGAGTCTGGACAAACAAGAGAAGTGGCTGGTTTTATGAGATGAAAATTATGGGCGATGAAAGAGAATGTGTTCAAAATCACAAATAGATTTCTCTGGGTAAATAATTCAGCGAAGAAAGACAGGAATGTTTGGGGGGAATACATATGAGAGTGAGAAACAATTAGTGACCTAAATAAGGTCAGTGAACCACGGAAGAGAAGGATGCGTCTGTGCTATGAGGTTAGCGAGACCATTGGGGTTGTCAAGCTTTCCAAATGAGATTGCGATGGATTATGGATAGGAAGGCCCGAAGAGTGTATTTTGAAAGTGTAAGAAAAATCAATAATCAGGTATGTATCTGTGGCTTTATTGCTATTGATGACCCTAGAAAAGTTTTAGTTTTTTAGTGCAGAAATATTGAAGTTTGTAAACTTATGATGATGCTTTATAATTTATAGCCATATTAATATATTATATATGTTTATATTTGATGGATTACAATTTCTACGTCCTATGTTATGCACATATGGGTTGGGTTATGTCTTATGTATAAGTATGACAGTACGTTTACTAGGTATGTCAAGTTCTTATAATTATTAATTAGAAATATTTTTTCTTTTGATTACTGTCGTATATGCCGATCACAGATGTACACAAATAAACGAACCTTTTAATTGCAATAAGCACTTTTATTAAAACGTTGACACTTAATACAACAGTACTTATATAAAACGAGTTAATACAATTTTTTTTCTAATAAACACGAATATTGCGTTTTTTTTATTACCAATATTTTGGTTATAATCTAGTAAGTAGATAATCAACAACTATAGTAAACTATAGACGAGGAACGAATACTCAAGCTTATTAGTTATTACCTAGCTACTCTTTGATCTTTGTAAGCGAGTAGTTTGTAATCACCAACTAGCTGAATACTTAATTTTCGAATTGTTTAAAAAAGACAAGTTAGCTGTCTATTAGGTACTGTATAGGTATCTATAACCTATGTCACTTAATGATTGAATTTATTATATTATTTTGTTTTTGTCATGATACAAACATTTGTGAGGGTTAGTTAGAGACATTTTAACTTTCAAGCATTTCGAATTACATTTAGAGACATTAAAAGTTTGGGTGTGGTTTGACAGTTTTTTTTTAATCAACAAGAAGAAAGAAACCCTCAAAATGAAATGATTTTAATACTTTTTTTTCTTACTGAACAGGAGCTTCAATCGATCCTGATGCAAATGCCCATCAAGACAACAAAAACATCAATGTCATCAATGTGTCATAAAATAAATAATGCATCGAAATTCCAGAACATCTATTGCGATTGAACACAGCATCAAATTCTTAATAATGTAGCTAGGTATATAGGTTGATAACTTCTATTATCACTTTACATAATATAATGTTAAATGTTGATAATCGTCATAATATATTACCACGACTTGTTTGAATAATAATTTTAACATTGTGATGCTATTAATTTAAATACCTAAACTGGTTAACATACTATTTTTGTTATTGTTTTATTTTTATTTTATTATTATAATTGTAAGACTCTCCTATAATATATCCCCTCTCTCTCAATAAATCGAGTAATACAACGGTCAGATTAGGATTTCTTATAACCTACTATACCCATAAAAAAAACAGAATTATTCAATAACCTTGATTAAATATTCAAACTGCCTACTAAATCGAAATTACAAACATGTGTACCTTTGTTTGACAAATTATATTTTTTCTATTTATGTTTGATTTATCGTGTTTATTTACTACTATTTCATTGTCAATAATATATAATATAAATACCTATTCAATTCAAATTTCAAATACTTTCCAAACTAGTATAACTAATTTGTACATTGCAATTAGTATAGGTAGGTAAATTATGTATAATAATTCAATCGTTTTATAGAATTAACAATTTTTGTTAAATTTTTTTTTATTTAAAATAAACAAGCAAATTGTAATTTATACTTATATTTTGTATATTATAATAATTTATATATTAGTATGACATAGGCAATAAGATCATAATAATTGTACCTTTTTAAAGAAATCCTTTTTTTATTAGAATTTGTAAGTCAATGATTATTTTTATTATTATTATTATTGATCTGTATATTGCATTATTATTGTATATTTTATAATCTAATTTAAACTATAATGTGCTATTCAAAAACAAAAAGATTAATATGCACCTACATAATAACAGTAATATATTTTGTGAAATGCGCACTATTATAATAATATAATGATGATGTATCTATATAATCAATGATATAAGTTATATTGAAAATATATTTTACTGTAGTAATGTAATATATTATATTATAATAAATGTTCGTCAGATTTATAAAAATAAAATATATTATTGCTTATTATTGCATGTTACTTAATGAAATGTTTGGTTGATTATAATTAGTAATAAACTAATAACTAATATATTATAATATAGTTATATATGCAACATATCAAATTGGCATAAGCCATACATCAGAATCAATTTTATATTATTAATTTTAATGTTTGAGTATTTTTAAATTAAAATATTTTACATGTTACGTGTAAGTGTTTAACTCACCTAAAAACTAACATAAAATCACAGATGTACTTACCTTTGAGTTTGATAATATGTAAATATAGTATTTACAACAATATTAAAGATAGCAAAACAAACTTGTTTCTGTTTAAGAAAATTTGATAGTGTTATTATAAGTTCAAGGTTGATGTGTCGTTCATTTGTAAGATGAAGATCATACTTGCCGGTGTGACTTCCTCAGATACTTTCATATTTGAAATTTGTTATAATCATTTCTTCTCATCACTCAATAAGATATAAATGATAAACACGATTAACTATAGTAAATTAAATGAGCTTTATATGCTTATTACAGACTTTTCACTAAACAAAAAACTAAATGGCTAATTATAGCATTCCTGTGATTATTTGATTGTAATATTTGAATTGTTCCCGAAGCTGAAAATGTCACTAAAAACCACTAGAAGCCATTGAGTGGAACATAACAGACCGGCTGAAAACACACTTCATATATGTATTTTAAATTGTCCACTGTTTTCCTGTACAGTTACGTATTAATCAGGTATTTATGTAATATAGAGTATGCAGTATATGCACAGATTGCCAGATGTAAACATTAGATGATTACATGCACTGACAGTGTTGTGATTTAGTATTTATTTTGCACACCATTATTTAGTTTAAGGATATAAATAATTAAAATAAATTTAGGCACTAATAAAGTAAAAGTAAAATAGATTGAAGTAGAAATAGATGTAAGTACTTCAAGTAGGTGGCTAGGTGGCATCACTCATTAAAAATAACCTTGGCGTATAAACGCAGACTTAAGTCACAGAAAAAATTATTTTGGATAAATACTTCTAATTTTGCCAACTGCATAAGTATTTGCACAACCTCTAAAGATATTAGCCCTTACTCTTTTGATAATGTAAACAAAATTCAAGTTACTAATTTTACATGAAAATTTATAAATTTTATTACAAATACCTTAATATATAATTACAATTTCACTATGATGGTTAATTTGAATCACAATTTACTCAGGTCACTTAACCCAAATCCATTAATATTTGCCATAAGATGATTTTATTTTTATTCTGGTACGCGACTTTCATGCATTTTTCGTTTTCTGTAATTCAATATCATTGCAGCAATTTCCATTTGACCTGATCCTTCAGTTAAATAAGTATTTAAATGTTGCTGTGCTACTCGAGCATCATTAAATATCAACCTCTCAAGACAGTCAAGTCTATTAAAACATGGCAGATTATCATCTATATTTTGTGCCCAATCCATTGTCTGTTTAAATCTGTCGATGAATGTCTACATAAGAGCAAGAATAAAAAACAAATATTATACCTATATATTTTAATACTGGAGGTGTTATAATAAATTATAAATTTGTATTCATTAATACTTGAATTAGTGTTCTTCGGACTTCATGTGCTTCTCGATGTTCTAACTGAGATAAAAATTTTCCAAATAAATAGAAATGCTTACACAATTTAAATAAATCAACTACGTTCGAATCGGCCGTTAAAACATCCCTAAAAGTAAAAATAAATATTTGAGTATAGCTTAAACCAAAAAATAAAAATGTAATAATACCATATATTATTATACCTGTAAATTTCATTATATGCCTTGGGCATATCAAATTGAATTGATCTTCCTGCTAAAAACACTTGGATCATCCACAAGGGAAGTTCAATTTTTGGATCTGATTCTTCATCGTCTTTTTCAGGGTTAAACGATTCTAAAAAATCTAAAAAAATATATGAAAACATTTTATTTTACTACTTGCTGCATTTTCAAAACTATATTATATAATACCTATCTTAAATAATGTTTTTAATGTGAACTAATACACATTATAGCATAAACATATAATAAAAGAATATACTTTTAATTTTATCCGAATATGAAAAAAGAAATAGTAGGTAGATACTAGTTTGAATGAATCCAGAGAAAAAGACCAATGGAAAAAAGCCGCGGGCAACCAAACTGAATTATATATCTATACAATTATCTGGTATTAATTAAAAATTAAGGAGCTGGTCTAGAGACATACGTAGTTTACCGGTATACAGGGCCGGATAGGTCAGTCGAGCATTTGAGAAAATATCAAATGTTCGCCAACATTTTGGGCTGGTAGGAGAAAATAGCTTCAATGCAGCATCACAATTTGTATGACAGTTATATATTAGTATTTAGTATACTGTTAACAAATGTGATAAGGTCATAATTATTTATTAATATTACAATTTTGACTATATAGCATAACTTCCCAACAGTATTAAGTACAAGATAAGATCATACTTTACAATAATACAAATAAAAACTTACCAACACATTCAACTTTTTTAATAAATGAACATTGAATTTTTTCTTGAGCAGCCATTATGGCGTCGATTGAGAAGTAATGTGGTTTAATATTTCTGTACATACTTGTCTACAAAAATTATTTAAAAATTATAGACAATCTATATAATATAACGATATAAAAAAGATATTATGACAAAAAAATGCAACATACCTACCAGCTGTATTATATTCAATATTTATACAAAAAAAAAATTTATTATCGTCAGTTACTTGGCGTATAAATTAACAAAAAATATTTCCGATTAGTGTTTCAAATAAAATATAACATAATAAATCGACGTGTAATTCATTTTTAAATCACTAAACCGTTAGAACATTTTGGCGTTAATCCGATTTCCTGTAGCAGATATTTTTTACCACTATTTTTTACCACTTAGGATAAATAGACTATCACTTATCGGAGATAGCTCACGTACATTTCGCACTTTCTGATAAAAATAAATGGTATAATACCAATACTGCATATTTAGTTGCCTGTGTATTACTTATAAGGGATTTGTAACTCACAATAGATGTATATTATTCAAAATTGATAGTCTTATATCTTACTTCAAATCTATACACATATAAAAATATGAAAGAACTCAAACAACTTAATTCTGACCAACTGTCTGATTCGTCATCGCCTAGACGGAACCACTGAAGCTATGAGTATGGAATTTGGTCAGTATTCAGTAGTTACCTTGTACAAAAAAAGTAAAAAAACTATAGTTATGTTTTATGATGAAGAGACCCACTAAGAAAGGTTTCAAAATTCACATATTATTAGAGAGGTACTCAAGTTTCAACAAGTATTTTGAGATTCGCGGGGGAAATTCAAACTTTTTTTTGTTTATAAATAGTTGTCATTGGTTACTTGGACAGATAAGGCATGGACGTGCTTCAGGGTGTTAGAGGGTTAACCTCCCCCCTCCATGGACACTTTACAAATATAATATATGTATATACTACTTACATATAAATATAATAATTTATTGAGAATAAATCTAGTTTAGAACCCACGTCAATGTTTTTTTTGGAAACCTTATGTATTATAGCGAGTTAAGAACAATGTTGCCGGAAATCATTAGTTTGGAACTTTTTTGTTTTACTGAACAACCTTTCTTTTCAATTTTGTTTGTTTTAACGTACCTACATGCTACGACTCACTTTATGTAGTTAAGCATGCTGAAAATTATGAGGAAGTCTGAATTTAGTGGTCAGACACTCAGACAACTCAGACTTATTTTAAAGTTATATCTAGGTAATTTAAATTTTTGGTATTTTCATATACATTTTGCGCTCACTTGGACAATTAAAATCGAAAACATTTCTCGACTTATTATGTAAAACCACCATGGGTGGGTTTCAGAATTATTTTTGCATCATAATTTTTAAAGCGTTGATTTATCTAGGTTTCAAAAAAAAAAAATTTTAAAATACTTCAAAAGTAAGTCCTTAAATCGACGAATTACATAAGTTTCGATATTTTATCCAAAATAGTGAGGAGTTATAAAAATAAAAAATATAATAGTTATTAGAACGTTCTTAAAATGTTTCTGGAACATTCTGAGAAGTAGTGAGAACACAATCATTTTCAAATTCTGTCTTGGAGTGTTATTGATTTTAGGGTAAAAATGAGTAAAAATACGATTTAACCAATTAATTAGTTTATGTATAATATTCGTTTTGCTTCTATCACGTCTATGAATGTTATTACAGCACATCCTATAGTTGATAATCACTAAACAGACCCAAAGTATGTCAAGTATAAAGTATTAGAAATTATTGTAAAATAAAATAGAGCAGTGATATTCACATTTGATTTTCAACAGAAGTTGTAAAATGTATTATTTTCATAAAATATTTAAATGTTCATCATTTAATTTAGTGACACTGACACATAATAAATTATAAATTCCTGAATATAGATCCTTTATTTGGTAAATTGCCCCTAATAATTATAGTAAACGCAACTTAATATAAATGGTATCAACCATGAACATTTAATATTATCAACCAATTTCTTATCAATTTGTAATACTGATATCAAAATGATTGATAAAAATAATTGGTATCTTGTTTATAATATTTGTAAACGCTTAATTGCTAAAGGCTAAACTGTATATTTTATTTTTACTTTTTAGTCTTTTACTATTTAGTATTTAAAATGTTAAATATTTTACTGTCATATTATATTTATATAGTATTTGCTATTTAGGAAGTTATTACTTAATTATACTGTTTATAGTTTTAACTTACTTAGAGGTACTCGTATTTAATATTATTTAAGTTCTTAGATGTCTTGTGGACTTGTTACAAAAGTATAAAGTTGTACAGACAATAAAGATAAATATCATTAATTGGGCATTAAACTAATATATTTATTTAATTAATTAGTTTACTACAAACAAGGACAATGACTTCAATATTACAAAAAGTGTTGGATATTCCCAGTGTACTTTCTCACTTATTAGAGGTTGATATTAAAGGTAGGTTTTGCGAGTAACTAATAGACATTTTTTCCATATGCACTTGCACTAATGTACTTAACCTTTTACCAACCTATTTAATGTTTGAAATAGATATTACCAATTGCAAAATTTTGGGACAGGAACAAAATGGAGAATTTATCCTATGTTGGAACTTGAGAGGTCAAGGAGGACCTTGTACTGCAGTAGGATTGTTTTTTTACACCATCAAAAAAATACAAGTGAATATTTATTAGATTATTTAACTGCAGTGGTGTACCGAGTACTGGTGTAATATTTTTTTGACTAAGCAATTTTTCTGAAATCATATGGGTAGTATTAATAACCAATAATCCCTAATTTTTGATAAGTTAAGATCATCCTAAATTCCTCTCTCCAACAAAAAATATCTAGGATACTCAGTAGATCTCAGTATACTACTGATTACCCAAATCAAATTTTTAAATACTTTGACGTGCATTCATCTCAGCATAATTAATAAGATATTTTATTGCGTAGTAAATAATACATAAAATAGTTCTATTGTAATAAATCGAGTAATTAAATCCCTAGAAAATTTAATACTTATCTACATGATAATAAGTCTTAAATAAATGTATTTAAGTAAATCTTAATTATAAAACAAATAATGTATTTTGAACTATTTAATTTTCAGGTTTTAATCAAGTTCAAACATTTGATGAATATTGTTCAAGCTTCAATCAATTATAAAAACTCAGTTCTTGGTAATATTATTTTATTGATAGATATTAATAAATTATATTTTAAAAATTTACTTTCAGGCTATGTTACCAAAGAACCATTTGAAGACTGTGTGGAATATTATCGTGTTTTTATTATTCACCTTGATTATCCTAATTTTGAGCCAGTTGATTTGAATGTTAACAACCGTCGCCAAACCATGATTCAATTTTTATACAGGAAACGTAAACAGCCAGACAATGATCGCTTTTTAGTTTTTATTCATGAAACATGTAAGTTTTTGATTTTTAATTATTTATACTTATAATTTTACTTGAGAAAACATTCAATCAAAAAAAATCTAAATCTAACAACTTAAAGAAAATTAATATTGCTTATATTTAGCTATAACACTTTATCAAGTGGAGGAAACTGATAATGTAAAGGTGAACAGTTTTCATAATAGCATGCTCAACATTATTTTATAGTTTGTCTCTTATTTACCTTATAATTATTTAATTGAGTTTTATTATAATTTTTAGAACCATTTAAATATAAAAAAGCAAGAAAAGGTTGTGAATCAATTTTCATGGGCTCAGTGGGAGCCACAACATCAATGTTTATTTTACATTCATTATTCTAATATGGCTAACAGTAATTCAGATGAAGCAAGTCTCTCTGCTTTACAATTTCATGATGAACCTCAACATGAAACTGTGGTATTTATTTAGTATATTTGGTGCAGTATTGTTGTTTTTAATAATAATTCTAATATTAAATAATATTTTAGTTAAATGTCCCATTAAACCTACCAAACAGAAAGAGAACAGCAGAAAATCTTTCAAATGGTTATTTTGATATTCCTGTACCATTGTGTGTTCATGACAGTATGTTAGATGTCCGTGTGTTGTCAGATGCACGAGGATTTGTTGCAGTTTGTCATTATTATTTATATCAAGTATGTACCTATATACTCCGCACCACGAGAGAATGCAACAGCTCGCCGACCATATTGTGTTCAGTCTGCCGAAAACCAGTCTAAAGTACGCCACTGGCGATCACCAGAGTTAGCCGTGACAACATGTTATATGGTGACTGGTGACTGCTGGGAGAAGGAAAAAGCAACTGCTCGAGTAAATCATTGGGATGTGCAAAGCAGTTGCATTCTCTCGTGGCGCGGAGTATAGTATTACATTTTTATTTTAAAAACTATATTGTTATATAGGATTTTATTTTTATTTCTTACCAATATCCAACACTCATAAGATGTGTAGATAAATATTAAATGCTAATTCTATATTTTTTATATAATATTTCTAGCTTTTAAGTGATTAATTGTAAAAACCAAATTAAGTTATTTGAAAGAAACTAATTTTAAACTCATTATTTTTATAAGAAGAAGGAAAATAGTCTGTAGTTTTACTATTACTTCTTTTATAAGATTTTTCATAGTAGGGAACCTATACCAATTTACCAATAAATTATGATATGTAAACCACTTAGGTTGAAAATTAATATTGTTAATTTTAGGGAGTTAGTGCTCCGTTGGCCAATGATCATTTGAGAACAGTGTATTTGGCTTTTTCTGTTACTCTTCTTCACCATGGCAGTGTAGTTCATTGCAATATAGCTGGTGTACCTATGGTTCGTGCATACGAGTCTCGTCCAATATTCACTATGCAAGGAGGTAGTTTAAAATTTTTAACTTCAGAGTGTATTCAAAGTTATATCTTGTTATTGTGAGTCAATTAGTTATACAAAATATTATAAATAAAGTTTTCAGCAATTGCATGAAAATATTTAAATCTGCTAAGGCTGTTTGATTTTCATAATACATATTCGATTGTCTAAAGTATTAAATAATCGAAATTTTTGATTGTTGAAATAGTTAAGGTCCTATCAAAGCGGCTACTGCCTTATGTCATAATTAAGGATCCATAGTGACACAAATTTTAAGATCTAAAGTGGTGCCAAAAACTGAAATTGTAATATAGGGTAGATAGGTTAACAATTTTTGTGGAAGCGCCCTAATTTTGTAGTTATGCATTTGTGTCCCTGTTATAGGAAATGGATTTAAAGACTAAAACTCACAGCACTTGTGTTAAAATAAAAATAAATACTTATCTATTTATTATATATCACTAGCTGATCCCATGCACTTCGTTGCCCGTTCAATGTATCAACTCCATATGACTCAAACTTTGTTCAATTCGTATTTAATATTAGGTGTATGGCATTCAAAATTTATCTTAACTTTTCCGTTGCCCTGAATAAAAATTCTGATTTGCAGCAGTACATTATCAGGTGGGCAATACTTAACCTACGGTGGATTAATATAATCAATTTATACAATATCCCATCCTAACCTAACCGTACTAAAATCTGATGAATAAAAAAAAACAAATTTAACCCTTTGTAAATTACTCTGTCTTCTTCCCAGAGGTCTAATATACTCACAAACATTAATCTATATCTTATATATATATATAAATCTCTTGTGTATATATATATATATATCTAACTATTTAAAATTTCATCAAGATTGGTCCAGTAGTTTCGGAGTTCATTCTGGACAAACATTGTGACACGAGATTTTTATATATATATAAGATAGTAGTTGTAGACTTATAGTTGGAAAGTTATTTTATAATCAATGCTAATACTAATTAATTAAATTTTCAACAAATTGTCTTATATTATATGTTATGTTTATAGATAATACAATTCAACAAATAAGAGACAACATTGAAAAAGAAACTTCTTTTCTTTTTAGTACATATTAGATATAACTTTCTATACTATAGTTTTTCGATTAATTAATATATCTTACGATGTGCAGTCTTATTTTGATTAATCGATGCTACAGTCGATTAATCAAAACAATCAAACAGCCCTAATCCTGCATCCTAAATATTTTGCATGGTGTGATAAGTATAATTTATTAGTGATGATAAAAATATTATTTTCTATACATACAATTTGTTTTGTTTAGTTTAGTTGAGTTTAATTGTTTGAATAATATTTTTAAATAATATTTTTGATGATGATTTTATGCTATTAAAAACTGAAATATTTGGTATTTCTTCAATAAGTAAAAATTGAAAATGGACCTTTAAGTTCTACCTAAACTTGATGTACGATAAAAAGATGACTGGGTTACTTGATCCTTTTGAAGCACCATCTCTATGACTATGTCTCTATGTAATAAACTGTCTATGAAATTTTATTTTTTTTTTTTTAAATACTGTTAAAAAGTTAAAGACGATAGTACAAAAAAAGGTAAGATAGTTTTTAATTTGTAGATACCATATTAAACTATTAAAAAAATTAGAGTAGATTAAATATTTACTGTGCATATTATCAAATTAATTTGTTTTTATCGTTTTAACTTATTTTGGGGTTAAACCGATTTTATAATAAATATAATTAAACTATAAATTTGTATTATGTTGTTAAATAAATAAATAAATAGTTTTTTCTTTTATTATAGATCAACATTTATTGGTTCACTTTCCCAACATGTGTACATTACTTCTGGATGTTGGCCCTGATCATGAACCAAATTGCCATATTGTCATACCGTGTGCAGACGAAAACAGAAGTTGGAAAAGTACAATTGCCACAACAATCGGGTCTGCGGGTACAGTGGTAGACTTATCTACAATGGCTGTATTTGAAACAAAAATCACTAAACGCCACTTAATTGAAGCGTTTAAACTACCAGATGCTGTACTTGCCAATCAACAAGCCATATTGCACTATTTTATTGTACATAGGCGAGACATGGATGTTGTTAACCAAGTAATGTTATTTATGTTTAACTCTAAAATTGATATCATAATAATTATCAACTGTTTAAAATGTACGTAGCTTTTAAATTCGGTTGTGGACAATGGTTTAAATATTAACTGTTCCAAGTTGCTGCAAGAAATATTAGTGGGAAGTGCTTTTGCCCAAGTCAAGCGAAATTTACTGTCTGACGCTGTAAGCCTAGCTAGATATTTACCTATTACAATATCTAAACATAATATACCACTAGAAATTAAGGTAATTACATTCACTTCAAATACAATTGTTTATATTGCTAGTTATTTTCTAAATGATACTTTTTCTTCAAAAGTGATTCTATGTGATTGTGTGTTTGCAATATTTTATGCATTTATTGTATTTATTAAGTTTATTTTTATCCATTTATCTGTTACTTTTTTTTCTCTACAATTCAAAAGAATATTATTAATATGTATTTATTATGTAGGTGAATGGATACACACTTGCTCTTTCTCAAGAAATGTTAGAAAACCCTAGGGTCATGTTGTTGTCTCCTCGACAGAGATTGATACCATTTCGCGATGACTTGTGGACAAGATTATGGGAGCTCTTACCCGGTGGATCTATTGTTGAAGATAATGCTACTTCGAGACTAGAGATTCCTCGTTTTTCAAACACAACTGTTGCAGTCAAACTTAATATATCATTAGTGTGTTATCAGGTAATATAAAATGTGCTTAAATGTACTGAAGTATTTAAAAAAATGATCATTAACTTTTATTATGTATATTTCAAAGCCCGAAGTTCTTTCTCGATGTAGCACACCTCTGTCACCTGGAGGATCAATGCTTGCTAACAGCATTGCCAACATTGCAATATCTGATCTGTCACACTCGTTTCAATCATCATCGGTGCAATTACCGTTTGTGGAAACTGACACTTCAGCAGCCAGTAAACAAGAACATGTCATCTCTGTTGTGAGCTAAACTAAACTATAGCAAATAATAATTTTTTTTTAGTATAATATAACTTGATTTTGTGTTCTTACAGAACCTCCGGGAACTGAGCATGCATCTACTGAAACAAAGTTCCATGCGTTCTAACAAACTTCGTAGCCGGTCCATGTCTGAACCTAATGCCATGCATGTGCATGCTGTGGCCACTAAATATGCATCATCTCAGTTAGAGATCTCAAGGTCACTGTGTGCTCATCTAACTTTGGCCGCTGGTGTAGATGCAAGATTACATAAGCAAATCGGTTTCCAACTCATGTACGCTTATACCATGGTTTAAATATGTATATATTTTTTTAAGTTTATTTCAACCATGGCTAATACCATTAATACTTGTATAAAATAATAGATATATAATTATTACTCTGGCGAGGAGTTATTTAAATTTTTTTTATACTAAAGAATGATCATGTGACAGTAAAAACTTCTGTTTTTCAATCGCCTCCCCTCTCCCCTTTCACTTTTAATGATTTAGCCGATATTTTTTAGAATATTGATGTATCTAATTTAAGCGAGTAGTTTGTGTAGTAAAGATTATAGTTTATTTGTTTATGGTAATGGATTAAGTAGCTATGGGAGTCTTAGATGATTTGAAAATGTTAATAATTAGTTATTAATATTGATCTATCAATAAAAATAATTTGTAAAAATGGTCCAAATATAATGAAACCTACATAATATAATGTTACATATATTTTATATTTTTGTAAAACAAATTTTAAGGTTTATTATCCTCAGTATAAACATTTTAAAAACTCAGAAACTACTCGTATAATATCAGAAATTTGAAAATATGGTTTTTATGTACTTAAAAATGCTAAAAATCAGAATTTGATTGAATGTTAAAGAGAAAGATGGGGGTTGAACATGAAATTGCCCTGTATAAATCTGTTTCATATTTTGTAAATATAAACAAAATACTATTTTTACATTATATACAAAATAATAATTGTATTATATATATATTTTTTTTTGGCTTTTCAGTGACAATATTGAAGATGAACAACGCCGATCCCTGTTGATGGTGTTACAGAGACTCATACATGCTGCAGACACATTGGCCTTCCCATTGCCTCAAGGTTTCCCATCATTCATCACATACCTTGGATATAAAGTAATGTCAGCCACAATGTTTGGTCAATATGTTCGATGCAACACATTTTTGCTGAATGTGGATGTTATGAAAAAAATACTAGCTGGTGAGTAAACATTTGATTATTATAATTATTTGTGATAAATCATGCATATTATTTAATCTTTTAAGCTACAAAAGTTGCAATAAAATCGCTTAAAAATACAATAATAGCAAAAATAAATACTTCAAACAAAGATAATAATTATTTAAAAATAAATTATATTAAAAATTATTATTTTATCCGATGAATGGTTGATACTGGTTAATTTTAAGTTGATTATATTACTAATTTACCTATTATATATTTTTAACAGATATAGTAGACAATAAAGAGGGAGTGTTGAAAAAATTAGATCTCTTACAGAGTTTACCACACTCAAGAGCTAAACGATTAATGAATCAATGGTCTCATCCTATGTCTGTCATGTTGAGAGCAAGAGAACATGCCGCCGAGATTTTAGGTGGTATGTCTATCAGGACATCCAATTACCGTCGCAATGTAAAATACCGATCAAATTCTGGTCAGTTTAGCCTTATGGTCAAGCACTCAAGCTCCATATTATCGGTAGTCATAACACATTAATATTGTTTTAATTTTTTGTACCTAGGTGTAACTTCAGCGTTTCCGTCGCAACATCGTATGTCACCACTGGAAACATTTCTAGAACTCCTCACAGCTAAAGGCAAGTATAGCTTTTAAAGATTTTCCGAGTTGTAGTAGTACTTTCTTATTATTTCTTTTTTTTAAGTTTAGTGAAAAAAATAACTATAGATAGTAGAAAATATTTACTATTTACACTCTTAGGGCCAGTTATACCATCTCTGATTAAAGTAAACCGAAGTTTAATTGGCTGGTTATATAATCTGTTATCAGCTGATTAAGCATAATCGAAGTGTAACCGTAGACGGTACAACTGGCCCTTAACAATGTGATTGAATCCCTACATTTTTTTTTCGTGTCATGTATTTTGTTGATATTATTTCCTTATGTATTGCCTATATTTACAGTTTGTCCATTATTTTCTATACTCTTCAACCGACATTAAAAAATTAATATTATTTTAATTGTTGTCCCATTTAATGCACATAATAAATTATTATCAATAACATTTAACTAATATTATTTAATTTTCATTGTATAATGTTTTTACTTTATGTATTTATATTTTGTTTTTAGCTATGTTGGCTGACATTGATTACAACCTTCTCGTTGACGCTACTGTGGCATCCACAAAAGAAAATATGTTCAACTAAGAATTAAAATACATATATTTTATATATAAGTTGCACATAAGAATAGTCTTTTATAATCTTTGTGTATAAATTAAATTTACTATTTATATATATTTATATTGTATAGAAATACAATCTAATAATTAAATTTAACATAGAAAAAAAAAAGATCATATAAATAGTACCATAATAGGAATTAAATTACATGATACCAGTCGAGTTAAATAATTGTGTATTAAAACATCGTAAATAAATTATAATAACAAAGTCGATTAAAATTAAAGTGTTTGTGTTTATAAAGTGTAAGATTTATAAGCCGAAGCCCAACCAGTCGTAGTAGTCCATTGTGGGAGCTGACTAAATAGTTTTTTCAATTCAGGTGTATATTGATGTGCTCCATGCATTCGATGCCCGGATAATCCAACTTCAATTTGAGGCCCCACATGAGTTTTTGGAACCTACATAAAAATCAATATTAATTGTGTAATCTATCTCACTGAAGCAATTATAATTTATCTTTTTTATATTATATTTACCTCAATATCGATCCAAAAGTCCCATGGAATAATATCGTTAGCACATGAATAATACACAAAATAAGTAGGACGGCCATTCCACAGTGGTCCTTTGAGAGGTTCACCACTACTGAAACTCCAATCTTTCAGCTTGATACCATCGTACAAAGATAACGTAAAAGTTATATGATCAGGACCTGTACATCAGAAAAACATTGTTTTTATTTAATACTATAGTAAATATTCTATAAAATTAAAATTAATTAATACATACCAATGGCAGAGAACGAGAGCCTCTGGACATTATTTAGTCTGTAATCCCTATATGTTAAATTAAGACTCAGTGGTATTTCAACATCTAATGGTTTTGTATCAATCCAATGAGTTTTCCTAAAGCATTCAACAGTTTAAATTATTTATACATGCAAAATTTACAAACAGTTAACAAACCATATAAATGTTATAACTGGTATAAAGTATGGTAGTCCACAGTACAATTCTTTGTTACATTCATCTTGGGTTATTTGACGGGCATTCATCAATTCAGGTGCATGCCTGACAACTGAGTGTGGACTATTCACATCCAGATTTACAATCCACAATCCATTTTGATGATCCCTCAATGACCCGTTGTAGTTGTAAAAACTGCGTTCAACGTGCTGGAAACAATAATATATCAAATTGAATTTACCATAGTAATTAGTAACAAATTAAAAAAATTACCGCTATCATAAATCGTTGAGGTGCCAAATTATCAGGATCACCAGAATACGGAAATCCGAGAGGTGTAAATACTAAAACTAGAAATGAAACTAATAACACAACTGCTAACGAACTAAACACAGTGTATGCTTTTTGAAGTAGTAACACCAACGGATTCTGAACAAAAAGATAAATATGTATCTAGAGTTATCACTTGTGCTTTGAGCTTTCCATAATATAACTTACATAAAAACTGAATACAAGAGTGAACATAGCTGATGTTATGAGTGACATAACTGATTCAGCATGATTTCCAGATCCTGATCGACCCATGATGGGGACAACCAGGAGAAGCGCCGCTTGTATCATGTAAGCAGATAACATGAATGGTACAAGCATACAGCCCCAATGTAACCACAATACTTTATAGCCTAATTATTACAAAAATCATTTTTAATTTCTGAAAAATATTGGCAATTAAAAACCACATTACCGTAATTATTTTTCAGTATGGTGTTGTGTAATACAATACTGATTGTGTTGCAAGTAACAAATAGGGCAACTGCAAATCCTGACCTAATACGCAGTAACACACATAACATAAGAATCATAATGTACAGCAATTGATTGCCATCACGAGAAATGCAGTACATTAAAGACTGTGGGTAATGGGTTCCTTTTACACCCTGTGAACAAAACCAATCAGTGACTTAAAGTATTTAATCAAATATTTTTTTTTCAATATTCTTACCCATAGGAATTTTCTACCAAATAAAACCAACAGAACCATTGGAACTAAAATAGTTGGTGTAATATATAAAAATAACAGCCAAGCTGGTTGAGCAAACCAACTCAAACAGCGGTCAAGCATCACAACAGTCAGTGATAATACGGCTATTGTGACTAGAGTAGCTAACCATATTAACACAATTAAGCTTGAGCACTTAAAACACGATTTAAAATAATCTTTAACATTAAAACCTAATCAAAAAAAAGATTCATATTAAACAAAATATATGTGACTACATCCAACATATTTTAAATATTAAATGTATTTAAATTTTTTACCTGTAACATGAGTATGACTAGCATTGTACAAAATTACTAGTAGAGAAATAATAATAACACTAATATTGATTATATCAGATAGCACTTCACTCCAATGAACAATAAAAATACCCAAAAAGTCAAAAAAAACCTAAAAATAATTAAGAAATTAATATGAATATTTATTAAAATAAATAAATAATAAATTGTTTACTAGATTTCCTGTGCTGTACTTTTCAACATCTGATATTTGTACAGAGTTCACTAGTTTCAAAATTAAAGGTAACATATTATCTCCAGTCCTTTGAAATGTACCAAGAGGAATTTTATCTACTGTGTCTGACTTAGTATGGTAAACATATCCATTAGCTGACCAAGCAAAATCGAGACCTTAAAAAAAAAAAACAAAACGAAAAGTAAAAATATTACTGTTCAATAATTAAACCATCATACCAGAAACACGACCAAAGTCACGAAATATTCTATAATCAGTATCGCCTGGTATGATGCCGCTTTGAAATATTTCTTGAGCCATAGAAGAGGCCAAGGATAGGGCACAGCATCCGAATAGGCCTAAAATTAAAAAACCGTACTTAATTTAATAAATTTAACCGATTTTGAATTTCAAGTTATACTTCTAAAAGCCATGGATGATTAGGGCCAACTTGAAACAGTATTTCTTTACCGCCGGCACCACAAGCTTCCATATTGATAAATGCACGTATACTAGAAGCCCATTGATGTTGAGTAATGAATCCGTGTGATGCCTGCATCATATTTTCTTCGGCCCCATTGAAAAGAAATATTATGTTATTTTTTAAAGGAATTTTAAGACGTGATATTACACGTAATAATTCTAACATAATGGCACAACTAGCACCATCATCGCTTGCCCCTATAAAATACAATTATTTATAAAAATTAAAAAATTAAAAAATGTATTTTATATTACCAGGGCTGTCCACGACTGAGTCAAAATGGCAATTAATCAGTAAACTGTGACGAGAAGTTTGAATGGGACCAATTTTAACAACAATATTTTGTACATTCCTATACACATTAGTCATGCCATCGAGAAATTGCAATGAAAATGCTCCACTAACCCTTTGTAGATCCCATTCAACTTTGTGTGCAGGATCAGCTTGTTTAATAATTGTCTTAATTTCATCTAATAATAACTGCACTGCTAAAATTTCATTTTCTTTGCTTCCTACGGGCCTAGGTCCCATTGATGTTAATTTAACTAAATGATTTTTGGCTCTTTCAGCAACAAATCGGTCTGGATGATAGTGTTCATTAGATATTGTCACAGGTTCAGGTAAACTTTTTTCTACTATAGCTAAGACTGTATAAATAACAACCGATATAACAATACATAATAAAAAATGATGTGGTCCTGCAGGTGATCGTATTCCTTTAGAGTTGTTCTCATATTTGAATGCTGTATCTTTCACATGTTTTGGTAAAATATCATACTGTTTTGATGATTTTGTTCGGAAACGTAATTTTGAATTAAAATTAGAAAACGGTTCATTCTAAACAAAAAATCCAATAAATGTTTAATGTTATATATTATACTCCAATTGTAACAACGAAAAAACGCTTCATTACATTGGCACGAATCATGATTAGAAAATCCTTTGTTACTCAGTAATCTTTGGCTCCATTAATTCAATAAATCCCAAAATGCGAGGATTGCTTATACAGATTTGATGAGCTAAATGTTTTTGAATATTGAGAGGAAATGTTCCTTGGTAACCATCCTGATATAAATTAAATATAAAACAGAATTTAACAATGTTATAATATTATAAGTTAATTATGTATTACTTAAATAGAAATTATTTGCATGCTTGATTAAGTCTTAAAGTCCCTAAACATTTAAAGGAATCAACATTGCATGTTTATAAAATACTTTTTAAACTCATGAGATTTCAATGCATTAATATAAAATACTTCATTAAAATAACCAACAATAAACCAAAGAAATAATAATTTATTTTAAAAACAGTCCTATTACATAATATAATGATGAATTTATTATTTTTACAACAATTTTATTTATTGCTTAAGCACAAATGAAACAAGATAAGTACCTAATAAATACTTATTTTAATAAAGTGCTTTGTTTGACAAATACAAAGAGCAAAAAATATACAGTGAATATAATCAAGAATGAAACAATGAAGGTGAAAAATTGTAATTAAACAGTGAACGTAAAATTCAATATTTAAAGATGTTAATTATATTAAATATTAATGTATAGATATTTAATCGACGCTTACCCGAGTAATAGCTAAATAAATGATTTTTTTATAGGAATCGTTTTACCGCAGTCTTAGAGATTTTTATACTGACAGCTGACGTCTGCTGATTATATCTGATAAATGATTGAAATTCGAAAATTGCCTAATAGCGTTTGCTTTGTGACTTATGCGTTAGTTATATAAAGGATTCCGTAATATTAAACAAATAACAGTGCGTTATCGTCGCAACTACAACCGTGCTATCAATTCAAAATAATAATAATATCATAGTGTAGCATCTTATCAACCAACGCAAAACAATAATAATTACTCCATGAAGACAAGAATAATAATATTCGTATTATATTCATAAAAAATGTATAGCTAGGCTTCACGAATTACAATAATGGTCGTGCAGTGATCAGCAGAAAAACGATTCCAAATATATACTCAAAGCAATATACTCCAAGTTCCAAAGTGTATGTTCTAGTGGAGATAAGTTACTTATAAGACATAAGTAATATTATATTAAGTGAGTAGTGAGTAGTGACTACAACACTGACTTGAGACAATATCGTGCAAATGTAAAATAATGCGTACGTGATTTTGCTTCGATTGTACCGTTGACTATTAATACTTTATAATCAAATATCAATGACCGTACCTAATTATTAAGAGTAAAGGCCAAATCCGGTTACGAGTTTACACTTTACGACATAGCGATTAGCAATAGGCATTGCACACAGTCATCACTGAACACACACTTATAAATAAACTATAGAAACAATTTAATATTGTCGTAGAAGTAGTTTGAAGTACAATAGGTACACCTACCTAACTAACCATAATAGTTATCTGTACAAATAAAAAAAGTATTGTATCATTCTAACGAAGCAAATCACCGCCGGTAATGTAAATGCAATAGTAATAATTATTATCAGTGTAGTTGCCTAAATGTTTTATTTGATTTAATTTAGAGCAAAAATTAGAATAGGTAGGTCGTAGGTACCTACCTCACAATATCAGCTGAACACTTCAAATGTCAAAACGATAATAACGATCAAAAATCAAAATGCACTAACAAATAATAAAACAATACATTTTGATTTTAGACTTATGCTATCACTACAGTTAATCTATTCTGTGTCACTGCTATGGTACATACTATACCCTCGACTACCTGTTTACCTATAATAAGTATAATAATATATTGTATAATACTATAATAGTGTATAGTCATAATGGCGTATAGTGTTGTGCAGAATGGTTGTTGGACATAATTGACAATAATATTATTAAAATATTATCATTTTACTCGTTTTACAACCGATCATAATCTTTATGTTGACATTGAAAGAACCTGCTGCACTGCTGTCCAAATATGCGTATTTATAGAATGCTACCGATTCGACCTTCCTGTGGTATAGAGGGGGGGGGGGGTAAACCGTAAAATAAAAACCGCAGAAGTCGTTCTGCTGTATTGTAGGTTTTGATGAGTGTACTTTGTGTCATTGAGTCTGAGGAATGTAGGTAAGTCACTGTGATGAAAGTTTCGAATTTGGATAGACCATTATTGCGGAATTGCATGTCCTTAGCGAAGACTGATACTCATTCCCCATTTAATTCTATGGATAATTTCGAATTTTTTTAATTACTAGTAATAGCAGGCCCGTATTTATGGATTTTTTTTAGTTTTTTTTTCTATAAATATAAATAAAATTGTATTTATTGGGTAAAAAAGCGTGAAAATGTAATACAAGGCTCCTGATATATTGTTACAATAGCAGTTAAAAATATTAAAAATACATATGCACAATTTTTTTTTATGAGCATTTAAAGTTCGAATTTTGAAAAAATTTATCAAATTTGAAATTTAATAATTATTTTGTAGTTGAAAATTTATAAAATGTTCAACTTTTATAGCTAAGGATTGAATATTTAAAACAAGGTTCCACGTAAATAGGTTATATATCAATTACTTTATTCACAAAAATATCATCAAATATACTTGGTAATGTCATAGGCTGACTGACCGTTTTCGCTCAAAATCGTTTTTCTTACGCAATGATATTATATCATTGAATTAAAATTTAACACCATCCATTATACAGTGACCAACTTGTCACCTACTGTACAGCAGAGCGACATCCACTTACCCACCTTTTTATTTATATAACTACAGAAATGACTAATGAGTATAATTCTTATAAATGACGATTAAAAACCTAATGATCTTTACGAAATCGTCTAAATTTTTGTGTTTATTTAGTGTAACTATAAATTAAAAACTATTAATTGTAAACAAATATTTATTGTTTAATTGTATTCGAAAGTTTTGTTTAATTATTACTATAGTTATTACTACAGTAAGTCCGTATATTATATAAAGAAATGTTCGAGTTCGACGGACGGTCGCCTTGTAGTGGGGTGATAACAAACTATAGTACTATATAGTACCCATACAGCTAAACGATATAGCACATTAGTACTTAGTCGTATGTAGTATGTACATACTCATTGTATTCAATTAATTGCAGGTGGTTCTAATGAGTATTAATTTAATTAGAGTATCTACCTACCTATCATAGTACCTATACGTACTGATACCTCTAGTTTTGAAACGTTTGAAATACTCTTGACCCTATGGCCTATATTATAAATTATACATTATAATGTTATACATTGGGCCATTGGGGTCTAACCAGTGACGTATTGCTAAAAATATTCGTAGGTGTTCGCCGATAGGTGATAATGGTAGAGACCTAAAAATTAAGTTTAAAAAAATTATTTCCTTTCGACCCTTATATTACGACTATCAGATTCAGTACAAGTACCTTACCAGTTACCTAACCAATACTTTTGGTTTTTATATAAGTCAATAAATTAACGTAGGTACCTCAAAACAGTGTAAAATTAGGTTCTTGATATACCTACTTAATTAGGCCCATTGCTCATATAGCTCAACATAAATCTAAATACGATGACAATTTCATTGTGCATACCTACAGTAAATACTGAATAATTATATATAGGTTCCAGCGAAATGGTGAAAAAATGTCTAGTCCCTAGGCACGAACAATATTTTCAAATTGCAACAAAATAATTTCAACCATTATTTTTCGTTTGAATATCTATAATTTCGTCAAATTTTAATTTTATATATTTTATTATATGTTTTATGCAATTTTTAGGTTACTGTATGAACAACTTTTGAGGAACCTAGTATTAAATATTCAAATATGAACTAGGTACCTAAGTACCTAATTGAAAATTATTTAGATTTTTCACTAAAAATAATTTACAAATTTACGTAATTTTGTGAAAATTTAAATTTATCATTATGATATATGGTACAGGCGTACGTAGATTCTCCCCCCCCCCCCCCATCGGTCGTATCAAAATGTATTACCTATTTAATTAATTTAAATTTAATATTTTGTGTTATCCCATGTAAATGTATTAATATATTATTTAATCACAAAACTTCGTCTTTTATTTTTATAACATAAATTTATAAATTGTTGATAACAATATTATTATATTGAAGATTGGACTTTGTTATTTGATTTATAGGTAACTACTATATTACTACATTCTTATGATTTAAATTTGTAAACAATATTTTATTGTGAAATTATAAAAAGTATTTGATAAGAAAAGGGTAATTTTTAGTTGTAAATAATTCAATAAAAACATAATAACTGAATGCATTCAATGCAGTTTATGAAAAAAAGTATTCATTATAATTAATAAGGAATTTTTACGTGTATATAATATATATATATATATTTATATTTATATATACTCGTATTTACCAGTAGATAAATAGTAAATATGAAAACATATTTATAAAAAATTATCAAAATAAGCAGTGCAATTTTCATTAGAATGTATTCATGTGTATAATTTAAAAAAATATAGGTATTAGAATTCGCACATAAATCATCTGCTAAGGTTTAATTGAATACGGCAGGTATAGCAAAGTAAATGATAAGAACATGGATCAAAAATCTTTATTCCTATTTCCTGCAAAGATCCATTCGTGGATCTTGTGGGCTACCGGTCACTTCATTAAAATTCAATAGGTTACCAGGCGGTAAAAAAAAGAAATAGGTAAATAGGTTACGTGCATGGTTATCTAGATCGGTTATATAGTCAACCGTGGTTCGCGGTCGGTGGTTGTATGATGGTTTTTAAAATCGGTTGACTCTTGACACGATATTTGCCTCCGAAAACATGAATTTTTAATGCATCGTTCACACTAGCAAAAATGATGACAGTTCGAAAACTATAATATTCACTAGGTATGAAAAAGTTTTTATACACGCAGCAATGTAGCATATTATTATTATAGAAGTTATATACTATTATAATTGAGTGGCATGGCGCACATCCCGCCGCCGCAGTGGTCGCCCTTGGTCAAAATGTACGATAATAGCCACGCATCACTTCCTGCGGGCTACGAACAACGCTAAACCTATTACCTAGTAATAAATAATAATCACGATATAAATTATTCGTATACTGCACATGCATAATATATTTATTTCGATTTCATACGGCTGCTTAATCAAATTTATATAGTATATTTAGATATAGTCGATATAGATATAATATATTATATATAGTTATTGTAGTACACGACGACCAGTGGCGTCGGAGAAGGGGGTGGGGGACAATTGACCCCTCAGATGTAATCCAAGGGGGGCAAAGTATACTTTGCCCCCCTGCTACATTAAAATTAAAGGATATGCAATCGTAAATTACGTTTAATTTACACGCTTACGTATTCAAAATTGGTCTCATTTTTATGAATGTATGAATGTGCGTAATAATATTATTATTAAAATAATTATCGATTTATTGTTTATTATTATAACATAATACATAATAAACATATAGAGTAATTTTTATTTATATATTGTTACTTTATAACATAACTTAAAGACTAAAGTAAATATGTTTTATGTTTTGTTTCAATATACAAATGTATAAATACATTTATATAATTCTTATATTATAATATACTACCAGCTATATCAACATTAAAAGAATAAAATATTAAGAAAGGTTTTCTGTTATAAATAATAAATAAATATTTAGTAGTTGTTATAATAATAGAAATTTTGACCTCCCAAAAGCACCAACTATATTCACTTTCCCATCTAACAAGATACTGTTCAAGAACATCAAAGCAGTGTTATTACTGCCCAAAACGGCGATGAGACATAAAAATAAAAATATAATAAAAAAAAAACACACACATCATTTAAAATCAATACATTCATCATCGTTCCGCTCAGAATCTAAAAATCAAAAAAAAATCTTGCATATGAATTTTTAATATTTTTAAGCTGTTATTGTAACAATAAGTGAAAAGCCTTGTATTAACGTAAGAAGTTTTTTGACCCAACGAATACAATTTCATCAAGTATAGAAAATGATAAAATAAATATAATAGGTGTGTTGTAAATTACAAGTATCTACAATTATTCGTTTTTAAATTACAGCAAAATAAGAAAATCGCTTCATAAAAAGTAGAGCGAATATCCAATATTGTAAAAATTTGTACTTCAAACGCTCATACAAATTTAATTTGACTTCCCAGACTTCCAGTAGATAGTTTTTTATTGTTAAATGTATAGAGAAACTTATGAGGGACCTTGTATTAAAATTTCATATATTAGATATAAAAAGAAAAATTTTTATGAATTTCTCAAAGTAATAACTCAAAATAATTGACAGTTTCGTGATTTTTACGAATTATATCAAAATTCAAACTTCAGAATCATAAAAAACTTTTTTTTGATTACTTATAAATACCACTAACAAGAACTTACGAGGAACCTATAGTATTACACTCTCAAGTTTTTTGACTAAGCAAACATTGTTTTTCAACATTAATTAAAATAAATGAATAATAATCGAATATTTCTATACCTGTAAATGGTTCCACAACAAAATTTCCCCAACAAAATATCCCGCGTAAATATTTATTCAAAATTTATTATTTCACCTTCATTATAAAAGTTGTGATTAGATAATAATAAGTACCTAATAATCGCACTTTACCTATCTAAGTTCATTGTCTGTTATTCGTTATTTTGTTAATGACATAGTGTGTCGTTTGACGTTTTATATCATTACCTACAAGCTACAATGCGTGTCGTGAGTTATTAGGTAATAGTCTTAAATTATATAATTAATTATTTAATTGTTTTATAATTTTAAAATAAAAAAAATCTTAGAATTTATCCAAAGCCAAAAAGGCAATAAATTATATTAATAGCCGAAGGCTATCCATTCAGTGTACCTACACCGAAAGAGTGAAGAAAGATAAATATTTTAAATATTTATTTAAACTTTTTTCAATTGTTTTTTTTTGTGTTCTATATATATAAATAATAAATGTATTGTATTAATATTTATGCAACTTTTATAAAAAAGTTTAACATTTTTAATTATTATTTACGCGGGATATTTTGTCATAGAATATTTTCGGGGGCATATTTTGGTGTTTCGGTATATTTTTTCGGGGATATTTTGACGTGTCGCCCCTATAAATAGCTCAACATGAGTCAAAATATTTTGAAAATTTGACGGTGTATAGAAAATTATATCATAAATATTCAGTGAAATGTACATGTATGTCTATGGTAATTTTTTAGAGTAAGGTACACCAAAAACCAAAAATAATTTATTTTCTCGGCGCTTTTGAAAACCACCGGGAATTTAAAATTTTCAACTTCCGAATGCACCAACTAGATTCACTTTCCCGCTGGAAAAAATACTGAAGTTGAAAATCGAAGTATTATTTCGATTACTTATCGTGTACACAAACACAAAAAAAATACATCATCGCAAAATCCAAACATTCATCGCTCCGATCAGAATTTAAATGTTATACATTCTATAACAAAGCATGCATAGCAAGCATAATCTGTAAATGATATAAAAAACAAAAATTAAAAAGTATTGAATCCTGTATATGCCATATGAATGTTACTCACTTACTCATATAAAAAAACCAACAAATTTTTTTGTCATTGTTCATGCTGTCGTCAATCGTCATACAGACAAAAAGTCTTGCATCATTCAGTAAATATTTATGAAAAAATATCCAACATTTTAGAATTAACAAAAAACAACTCAATCTGTGTTAAGTGATGTATAGTGACATACTGACATTGACAAAGCGTTATTATTTTATCGATAGCTCAACTCAATATAATTGTATAATATAGTCTAACCGAAAATTAAATTTAAAATTTAAAAATAAACAAATTTAAATATAGTTATGTAACAATAATTATTTATTTATTATAAGTATTTTAAAAATACTTCATCTTAAATTCATGAAAGTGTTACTATAGTCTACCTAGAAAAAAAACACGATTGTTTAAAATACCATAATAATAATTTACATAGTATTTTTACCATTGATTTTATAAATACATAAATATTATTATAACTTATAACCAATGATATTAAAGATTTCTAAAATACAAGAAGGTACCTACCTACACAACAACAAATATTATATAAATAACACAATATTCAAAATAATATGTACCTGCCTTCGTTGAGAAAAATTTAACTTGAAACTCCAATACCGAGATATGTTGGTCGATTTGACTATTATCTATTTGTGTATAGTTTGGTTTTGGTATACCTTAAATATAAATCTAGGTAAAATAGATAGATATTTGCTAGTTGCTGGTAGGTAATTAACGTAATATATATTATACCAATATGGCAACATAATAGGCGTAATGACGTACCCATAATAATTGTTAACCCATTTGAATAAATCATTTTTTTTCAACTACAATATAAGAACACTTGTTAACAACATATGCAGATATTGCAAATAAAAGTATAGGTATATATTTTAATGGTTAAAATGTAATATTTGTTTCCAACTTCTGTATGATAAAAAGAACACCAGATATTACCATACCAGTACCTATAGTACAATATCAATTCGTGAAACATACTTAGAAATATATTCCATACGACTTCAAGTTATATTAATTTATATTTATGTACTTCAACATGTTATATTATAACTTAAAATTAAAAAGTCGTAACTATTAACAACTGTAGTAATTATAAAAATACGGTATTATAATTTATAATATAGGTACTATAATATACCTATAATATAGGTACTTTATATTAAATATCGTATTCAAATTTAAAACTTTTAAAGTTCAAAGATAATGTTTAAAAAATTAATACTGATTATCTGCACTATTATTTTTCAATTCGGGACACGGAGTAAGTTTCATGAATTATATTTAGGTATAATTAATTACTTTAATAAAGTTTTTAAATATATTTATATTTTATAGTCAAGTTTTGAAAATAGTTCATTTCAAATATAAATTATTCTATAATCATTTTCTTTAAATTAACTTGTTATTTCTTTAAGATCATTACTAATTAGTAAATGAGTTGGGACTGGTTTTCTTTCTTATAAAATTAACTAAGTTTTTCTCTCTTTAACGATTTTATTAAAAATATGTATCTACAGACTATAATATAACGCATGGAAAGTTTTATGTAGAACTTCAATATAAATTATAATTATTTATGTAGGTACATACATTTCAAATACCACTCCCTCACTCGTTATATCTTAAAAACTACAAACCGTACGAACTTGAAATTTGGAATAGTGGTTTCTCTAATGATCAAGATAAGAAAGAATTTTCTAAAATTCACACTTTTTTTTTATTAATCATTGCTATTTATTGAAGATTATAATAGTAATAGTAATAGTAGATAATTAGTAAAGTCATTATTTATTATTTTTTTTTTTTTGTAAATAAATAGTCGCCATTGGTTACTTAGGCAGATCAAGTACAGGTTGTCGCGCTTATGGCCTCTAAAAAAAACTGTAGCTTAAAACCAAATGTATGTGTGTATAGCTTATATTATATAGGTAACTAACTACTCAATTAAATTTGACGAACATTTTAGAGATGTCGGAAATGTTTAGAGAGTAAGTTGTATAAACCACATTAAAAAAATGACCTAGTGCTTAATTCAATCTGTGACTTATATAGTTGTATGGTTACCCATCTAAGTCAGATTATTTCGCCAATTTGTCCGTGATTGGGGTACACTAAAACTGAGATGGGTCATGGGTAGGTACCAACACTCAAACCGAGATACATGTATCTATATAACGTATGGACTATAATTTAAGATTTGCCACAAAAAAACTGCACACGAAAATATGTAATTAAATATATAATTTTCATCAGCCGGAAGGTTTCATACGACAACACAGATAGGTTTATCTTCATTTAGATAATGAATGAGAGCTCATCTGTAAGATTTTGAATTTTAAGACTATCGGTGGAAGCTTTACAGAAATAATCATCGACACCGATTAGTTTTATTAGTGATGCACAAATATCTTTGTATAGTTTTGTAGTGAGTATGCCCCTCACGGAGATAAAAGGGAGAGGTTTGAAAACGTCGATTTTATCGATTTGTTTTTTTTTATTACTTTATTGCAATTTTGTGTGAATCGGATTGCTTGAGGTTGATGTTTATGAGGAGGAAGTTGGATTTTTTTTTTAACCAGATGAGGATGAAATATATTTTAGCCATTTAGGTACGTAATTACTAATTACGCTGTGATTACGACGTGATGACTGTGGTCTGTAATCTTAATATAAATAATTGTACACGCACTTATGTAACAGTGGCGCAACCGGAAGGGGTGGATCCTCCTCCCTGGCTAATGTCATAGACTCATAGTATTTATTTTTACTTTTTTAAAGATTCCCCGACGTTGTCATCAAAACGTATTGATGTCTTATTTATTAAATAATTGTGTTTATTCGGTAAAACATAGTAAATAAGTTGATAATAACAGTAGACTGCAGATTGTGAATAATGTAACTCTAAAAGCACTTTCACTAATAATTATTTAACTCGTTATCGCCAAATGCCAATGAGTGCAGTGTGCAGTGTGCACTATTAATTATAGAAACAACGAGAGTGCGTGGATACACGTGTATCAGCCGAAGAAAATTATTAAAATGATTAATGATTATATCACGGATTATATGAAAATCTGTGATTATATTATAGGTAGACAGGTAGGTATTTATATAATTTATTATGTGTGTGTAGACTAAACACATATTTTATAATATGTATACTATATAATGGAAATATTGCTAATAGGTATTATACTATTATAGTAGTATAGTATACTGTAATACGATAGTTCGTAAGATTACTTATTAGTAGGTATCTATAGTTATAACTACGTTGTTCTTGCAAATTATTCATATTTTTGTTTTTGTTTTTATTCATAGGTACATAGTACATACTAAAACAAGTCGCAACAATCAGGTATAAATATATAGGTATTTATTTGTGAAGTAGGTATATTATAATTTATAACAATTAATAATAATATTAATATAGTATTTAGTAGGTGCTATTATTGGTACTTACACAGTTACAATAGTACACTACTTATTATTTATATAGAAGTACCTAACTAATAATGTAATACGGCCTTCAAAGAAAAACTTCAAAATATAAAGTATCATTGTAATATTCTATAGAATTTAAATAAGGCATATAGACAAGGCTAGATTTAAACTTTTGCCACTTATTTACTTTTTCAAATACCTACCTACTTAGTACTTGACATAACGTTATTACAATAGTATAATGATTTTAAACTTGTAAATACCTGTAAGTTACATTGGATTTGATTGGACAACAGTTCTTTTTTACTTATATAAATATTGTACGATATAATATATTTCTTCAATCTTAGCAATAAGTAATAACTTAATGAATATAATATAGATATGTGAGTATATTATTCAATATTGACTGTTAGTATTATATTTTGTCTAAAATGATTTAATGACAATTATATGGTGCTTAATGAATAATGGCCATAAAACAAAACGATTTAAAAGCATTTCCATATACCTATGTATATTATACGTTTTTCACAACGGAATTTCCATTATCTATAGATATACATATTATAGACAATGTAGTTTCAGTATGAGAGGTTGAGTTTTTATACTGAAGAGTGAAGGAATCACTAATCATTTTCACCCTAGCTATTAATTATAGGTTATAGCATTTTGTATACATATATAATATTAAAGAAACGGAAATTTAAATATTACACGTGATAACACCGATATAGGTACGCATTTGAACACCATGCATGACAAAATATGATGTACCGACGCCAATTATTACCAACATATACCAATACTACCTACGTTGGACATCGAGATGACGGAAGATTGCAGCTACTGCAGTTGCAGCATGACGGCGGGCGACAGCTACTGCAGTTGCGATCGATCGATTGTTTACGTGCTCGATTTGGCGACTCCGCGGTTCGACATCGGTGTCCGACAACCACCGCCCACGGACGGCGACGAACTGTCGTCGAAGAGGCCAAGTCGTGCATGCAGATCGATGATGACCGCGGTCGGAGAAACGGACGTGGTCGTCGATTCCGCGGTTCGGAAACGATTTACGGCCAGCGCGGAAGCGTTGCATCGCTCGCCGGCGGACCATCACTGCGGGCAAGCCCCCCCAGCCCCGCAGGACCAGAACAGTCGCAGTGAGGTAGTTCCGTCGGCCGACCGAGACTCCTGCACCGCTACCGATGGTCCCGACTTGCAGGCGACCGATCAGCAAGCACACGACTCGCAGGAGACCGATCCGCAAGCTCCTGACTTGTGTCCTATCGAGTTGCAGATTACCGATCAGCTGCAAAACTACAACTTTTGCGCAACCTATGACCCACACGTTACTAATTATTATGCTAACGACTTCTTCGCGGTCATCACGCCGAATGCTAGTGACGACTTTGACGCGGTGGATTTGACAGGAGACGACTACTACCGCCAGAGATCCGTTGACTCTGGTGGCTGGGAAGAACGTGCGCCCGCTGATTCAGCGCAGGCTCGATCTCTGGAAAACGGGACATGGGGGGTCAGGGTGCAGGGTGCAGGAAATACCCAGAAGGAGAAAGGTTCGCTATGGACGAGGTTCAAAAAGTACATAAGTCACGGACTGTGCTGTCGACAACATTAGATATAGAAATTAGAAGAGGTATCCGACAAATAAATTTCTCTATGCCATGAAAAATAAAAAAATGTACGCAGGATGAACCCAAACTATTTTATCACATAATCACCATTCTTCTCCATACATTTTTGGTAACGTAAATAGGTACGGTTTCCCTGCAGCGTCAAATGTGCAGCATTTGGGCGGAAATCTATTCAAATTTCAGGGGGGCTTACATTATTAACATTAACGTGAGCGGGGGGCTTCGATCCTACAAAACTAAAAAAGGAGTGGTCTTGACACTTTGGGGGGCTAAGCCCCCCCCCCATTTTCCGCCAATGAGTCATGCAGTGGAACAGACCTGTCTGGACCGATAGTGACGCTAGACGCCTCGTCCAGACGCTGCAGGGAAAACGCACATTAAGCCGAAATAGTTTTCAGTTTGAATCCTCTCGAGTTTCGGTAAAAGGAAGTGTAATTTTTGCAGAACCAGTCGGTACCAGTACAATTGTGAATGATTTTCCACTCAGAAAAAATTTAAATAAAAGTAGTAAAAGTTAGTTGTTAGCAAAAATATATGAAGAAGATCGGCGATTATATAGAAACATAGTTTATATTCTACATGTAGGTAGATGTGTCGTAAATAGTAATTTCAGTTTTGAATATGTAGAAGAGGGGATGGGGGGCAAAAGTTTTTACTAGGCCATATTAACTGTAAAATAACCATTCGGAGTTCAATTTTCATCTTACATAATTTATAATTACTACAAATACGTGAGGAGCTAATTAGCTAAATAAATACATGTTGGTACAGGTACTAAATACTAATATACCCCCGCCGTCAATGGTATCATTTTAGATTTTTCTAGAGTGGTCGAACTAATTTAACTACAATATTAAACGTAGATACCAGGCAACTGCTAAATTAATATAACTAAAAAAGTGAAAAATATTAAATATTGAGTGGGGCACTTAAACAGCCGATTTTAGAAATAGATTTTCTCGATAGTAATTTAAGATAACACGCCATTTAGTAAACATGGAGCAGTGAAGTGGTAAACAATGCACTTGATATGTTATGTAAGAACTAAAAAACTAAATCCGAGAAGAAATTGGCAATACTGCTTAAGAAAATCTGATGGACATCGTAGGAATTAATTTTTAAAAAATAAATGGTATGTTATGTACTTTACTTTGTTTTAATCTTAAATCATATACTATACCTAATATATGATCTAAGAATTTAATAATATTAATAATTCATTTTCATTCGTTTTTATAATTAAACTTGGAAAATCGGCAGTTTAAATGATCCACCCTGCACGGTTAGAGCCTACGGTTATATACCTATAAACTATGAACCCAGCCTTAGTCTATAAGTCTATGATCACTGATCAGAGCGGGTTTATTAAAAATCACAGATATAGGTATTTAAGAATGGTTGTTTTGTTATTAGAACTTTTACTGTGTTAGTTGGTTGAACTGGCGTCGGATTGAAATAAAATTATAATTTATAGGTGATTTAATGATTATCATATTGTTGTTACTGTAAGTAGGTCATAAAATATCATAATAATATTATATAACCATAATAGTAATAATATAATCATATTCGCATCTTTCCGTTCCACAGAAGAAGAATATTAAACAATAATAGTTTGCACTTAAAAGTACATGCCTACCTATATAGATATAAATTAATAAAATGTTCCTTAATCGGCTTAATTCTTCACAGTTCAGAGTTCCATACAATAAATACATACTACCTACTTATTAGCTATTAATAATAACTTATTATATACCTATAATTATTATTGTATACCTATGCGAGTGTATACTTTATATTTTATAATTTATTCCTACTAAAAATCTACCAATTAATTATTATTATAACAATAATTTTTTAATGGCCAATGCCTATAGAATTTAATATTTAAACAAAATGTCAACATTATTATAATAGTTGTGTTTTTTACCAACAGACAGTCCAATGGGTGATGTGCTGTTAAACACCCCCCCCCCCCCCCTAAGACACAAAAAAAAATGTCGCTAACTATTTTATAAAAGCATATTATTTAATTATTCTGATTCAGATTATGAAATTAAGAATGCCAATGTTGTAATTGGGTACATTGTACATAATTGTTAGTTGAAATGTGAATATAGGCTATATTATATAATAACACTTAGGCGTGATTTATTTATTTGTCAACAAGGCTTGGTCCTCCAAAATATATAATATATTCAGAGAAAAGTAAAACAAATAGTTATGTCACAATGACTTAATTATAACGATTAATAAAACCACACACAGATATAAACCCATGGGCATAACTTACTGTCATTAACTGGGATTTAAAATATTTAGTAATAGTGAAATTAATAAATATATATTTACATAACAAGTGCGGAGTCCTGTATACAACTTAGCTCCCTGAGAAACAGCACATTTTGGTGAACATTAGAAAATTTTGTAAGATAGAAAGAGACATCCATAGGGTGCTAGAAATACCTTTTAAATGTATACAAACAGTCTTTACATACTACTCACGTTTCGTAAAAATTAAGTTTAACATTCTTTTTCTAATAAAAGCATTGAGATTGAGGTGACACAAAATAACAAATCGATTGATATTGGTTATTAATGTTTTATTATAACTAATTACTAATGTTGTATACAAATATTTTTTTTTCTACACAAGTAGAATTATTTATAGATAGATATAATATTAATTTATGTAGGCACAATTTTAAAATTATGATGTAAATGTGATATTTATATAGTTGTATACATAATAAGTAGGTTATATCAAGTTAGGTATTATTATAAAAGCATAATAATAATTCGTGTCGATTTAAAATTCTTGAATAATTATATTTTTGGTAGTAATTAAAACTAAACATACAATAAACCTATTGGTATTACTTTTATGTTTGTGTACGATTGGCTTGACTGTACAAACAATTTGTAAAAACTTCTTACATTAAAATATAAGCGTTATAATAAAATATAGTTCACTACAAATAAATCGTGGAATAATTAAGAAAACTATAGTTGTTATTAAGTAATAAAAAGTACTTCTATAAAAATATGATCAAATTCAACCCAACTTTCACATTATTTTTATATTATTTCAAAATATGAATGTAATATAAATCCAGTCTTTTAAAAAAATGTTTGTAAAATGGTGAATTATAAATTATTTTAATCATTGTACATTGTTAAAAAAGTTACATGATATAAGACAATATTTAGCTTTATGTTATATAAAAAAAACATTCTAGATTTAAATACACATTTTCATCGAAAATCATTGTATCAGTTATTAATTAAATATAAAAGTTTAAAAAAAAATAACTATTCAACTCAAATAAGAACATTGAATTATTAAGAAATTCTTATACACAACCTTAGTGAGATTATTCAACGATACGGTAGTATCAGATTATACAGTAATTTTAACTTACTTCATATAATATTCAAAAGAAAAATATTAAAAATAAAATTATAGCAGAACACGTGTCATATTATAATAATTAAATTACTAGTTATTTAGACATTAAGATATACATTTCAAGATCGTACAACTTTTGTGTTGAATACAAAACAAAATACATTTTAATTCGATACTGAATTACTATTACTATTAGTATAAACATTAATCTTAGTCTTTATGTAAATATACACAAAAATAGTGTTCATTTAAAACCAAAATTAATTTTGAAAGTTAATCACATGTAAAACATCACAATTCAGTTAATACGTATTTGGTATTTCAGTATTTGACAAATAATGTTTAGAAAAGGAACCAACAAAATAAACCAAATAAGGCAGAAAACAAATAATATCAAAACAAATTTATAGCCTTGCGATTTTTATTTCTTCCATATAAATCGTCAAAACTCAGGAACAACGAAAAAAAACTAAAACTAATTATTACATATTAAATAAAACAATTTAGAATATTTAAATTTTGGTATACATTTGAAATTTGAATTAAATATTATAATTTTGATGAATCAAAAATTAACCTGAGAAAAAAATAGTTTATCGAAATATACAAAAATAATCCTATTTTTTTTTCAAAATATTTATTTTATAATTGACTCATATATTTTATGATTAAAATAATAAATATTTATACAAAATATTGTGCTGATATATTCTTTTAAGGCAAACACATGAAGTCTTATTTTTTATGCTTATATATGAAAAGTAATTCTAACCATAATCAGTTCAAAACTAGGTAACTTAATATTTAAGATAATAATATTCTTTTGATAGCCAGACTATAAAAGTCGAAAATTTAAAGATAAGAATAAAAGAAAAAAATTTAGTCATTCACAAACCTTCGTTACTCAGTTGATGGCACAAATAAATATAATATTAATAATAACATGCTTTGGCTTTTTATAAGAACAGCTATTGTTATTGTGATGTGTGAATTAACAATTTACTTCAGTCGATTTTAATGGTTGCATTCCTGAAATAATTAAATAAATTCAAATTAATGGAAATATAAACAAAATATCAACAATTATAGTCACAAAAGGTTAACATTTTCACTGCTACACTATTTATGCTCTGCAACCTGTGCATGCTACGTAATATAAAATATTTCCAACATAGATATATTTTAATTTTGAAATCTCTTATGTAAATTAAAAATAATGCGACCCAGGGTTTCTTAAAATTGTACAGTTACATGTTCTGGACGTTAAAGTTCGCCTGGACAGTGAGAGCAAATGTTTTTTTCTTGTACTACTAGAGCAAAACCTCATAGTATGATTGTATGGTTTGCTCAATATCTATTGTCTATATAGCCAACAAAATATTTATTACAATTTTCATAATTAATATTAGAATTTATCTATAACAACTTAATTATTATTTTATTGGTAACAGTTTTATCTAATTTTATTAACATAGAGTTACCGACAAATATTGAAGAAATATGGGTTGCCTGCAAAAATAGTATTTTTTTCTTCTAGTTATTTATAGTGACTTGATGAATTATTAGAAAGAATTTAAAAACCCAATGCTGGGTTCAATGATAATATTAAAGCAATGTAAATATAACTTTAAAAATATATTATAATATAGGTACTGCAAAGTTTTTATATGAATGAGATACATAGAACACAGATAAAATTTTTGACCCTGTATTTATGATGTTTAAACTCAACAAATAAATAATGTACAAACCCATGAATTGTGGATAAACAGGATAAGCTCCTGGAGGCAAATGATGAGTAACTTCTTTTTTTGGTATATTTTGTTCTTCCGATTCATTGGGCAAAGAAACGGCAGCAACCATATTTGCATTATCATTTGAATCTTCTATTTAAAACAAAGTGCAAAAGTTTAAAATATAATAGATCAATGAAATCAATAGTGTAAAATGTATTATTTTTAAACAAGTTTTAACTTTACAATACATTTTTTAGTCATATACCAATTAAATGTAGTATTAATATACAAATTAAACATCTTTGATTATGAATTTCAAATTGGTAAGTGTATTATATTATAATATCATGTAGTGAATATGGAAATGTTTAAGTTCTGCAAACTTCTTAATTAATTATTACACAGAATGTTTACTTAGTATTATACCTTTATTTAAATTAATAAATATTAAATCTAATAAGATAAAGATAAGTTTTATGTAAAAAAAATGTAAATTAAAGGAAATTCTATAAGAATATTTTTTTATTTATTAGCTTATATCAGCATATATTCAGTACAGGTTCAAAAATAAATTGAGTTCAATTTACCACTTGGCTTTAATAATTAAAGATGTACAGTTGATTTATGAATCAGTCATTATTAATAATAATAATTTATTATGATATAATAAACTTCACAGAAATATGTGGGTATAATTGTTTAAATAGAAATGATCGTCAAAATTAAAAACCCTAAATTTATATAACTTATGAACTTGGAAGTTAAATACATTGTTGTGGATTATTTTGCAAGCAATATATTTGAATTTAATATTTTAGTGTTATTCAATTTTAGGTATTGAGCGGAGTGATGAGTGTGTTGGTTTTACAATGACGTGTAGTGTTTTTTTATGTGTCTGTTATCAGTGATTCATCACTGTTGGCGCTGAATATGACAACAGTGATATGCTAATGAGCACGAAGGCACGATTGTCTTATCGGTCAGTCCCACCTTCCACTCATCTCTTGTTCCTATCTTTTATTCCTTGTGTTGTTATTATTATTGATTATTAGAATCACCTTATTTATTGTCTTTGTTTTTATTTGTATTATCTAAATCGTTTTTGTGTTGTTTTCCTATTATCATTTATTATTGCGGCCAACGCCCTTGTTGTCATAGCATTGTTAATTATTATTTTTTTTTTTCTGTCGTCGTAAAACTTCCATTATTCCGCTATTGCAGCGTTGTTTTATCATATAGTGTTTTTTTACAATTTTGTCGGGTGTTCGGGTGTACGTATTTATTGGTACACACCACGCACCAAATATATATATATTGGTCCTTACTTTGGTACACATCAATCTATTATGTTTGTAAATCTTCGATCTTTTCAAACGGACTGTCTGGTCATTGATCAACTCAATTAGTATTGTTACTGCGGTGTTACGTGCGACTGCTGGAAGCCGTCACTTCTTTTATTATTGTTCAAATAAACGGCCACATATTATTATCAATCACACCGTGAGTTATTCTTTATATTTAATTATACTATTGCCATCCGTGGGTCACCTGATCCGCCGGCTTGTCCGCATCCGGTGCGCCTCACCGTCACCAAGTACTATCTACTCACGCGTAAGTCCGCCAGCACTCGCCGTAGTGTGTGAGAGGCCGCCCAGGTCTCGGAATCCACATCCAACAGGTGTCTCCACTGTGGGCAGGCTTCCGGGTCAACAAGACTTCAATAGTTTAAGTTTAGTTATTAAGGTTAGCCGACTCATGTGAGCTCCGTGGTCATTGCACATGTCCTAACCGACTACGGAGAACCCCCCCCAATAACTAAATTCTATCATCTTGTTTCCCTCAACACCATCACGTCCCTTTCCTAATCAAACGTCATCGTTGTCGTCGTGCATGTTAAATTGCCTACCCAATTTATAGAAGGCGACATAAACAATCATAATTTACAAATCACCTTTTTTTGGTCTCGATTAATCATCGAGTGGTCCTTCGGGAATTTTACTATGTCAGCTGTCCTGGCGTAACCATATTTTTGGTCCTTCGAGCCGGATGTCCTAACACACCGCGACATTATGTTTTTGTCCTAAGGGTTTGATTAAGTCTGTCGTCAACCACAGAGAACAATTGTTAATATCTGTGCGTACTGTTATAGTTGCATTCAAAAGTATTTCATACGATTGAAACACTGTTGGTTTCTCTATTCAAATATTTTCTTCTTAGTACTTGTTGTTAAAATGATCTCTCCACCTTCAATGACATATGCAGATGCAAAAGCACGGATTGTCCGTTCAATTGCAAAAATCACATCATTTGTCGCTGCAGCTGGTGACTATAAAGTCGATCGCTCTAATGCGGGTAAACATGCAAAGGTAGTTAAGATGTTGTCTGAGTTTAATGAAGTTCGGCGAGTGACCGAAGATGACATTCAAGTCATGGAATCATCTGTTAGTAAAAGTTAGCCCCTACGGATATCTTAGATAATAAAGAGAGTCTCAACTCAGTTCTGAGTTTGATAATGTACTATGAACTTGCCGCATTTGCTGATGTATATCATATCTCGTTATCTCCTGCCATGGATGTATCCTCAACGAACGTAACATCTAACCAAACAACGGTTATAAGTAATTTGTCACATTATCATTTACCCAAAAGGAATTTCCCTACGTTTTCTGGAGTTCTGACTGAATGGCAAGGATTTGAAGATCTTTTTAAATCAATATTATCTCACGCACCTGACCTTCCTGATGTTGAACGGTTTGAAATTTTAAAAACCTCTCTGACAGGTGAAGCGTTGTCCCTGGTTTCACATCTCCCTTTGACGTCTGCAAATTATACGAAGGCATGGGAAGTGTTGCGTGCTCGGTATGGAAACAAGCGTGATTTGGCTCGTATTCATTTGGACGCTCTTTTAGCACCTCATAAAGTCAGTTGTAACGACGCTTCTTCGAAAAACTCTTCTCACCACTATCCTTGAACACACTGCGGCCCTGGATAATTTAGATTTTGTTACTCGACAATGGAGCCCTATTCTTGTACACACATTTGAGAATCATCTTGATTATGATCTTCGTTCCCGTTGGGAGATTACTGTTGGAGATCGCCATCAACCGGCCACGAGTGACTTTGTAGAATTTTTAAGGAGTCATGTTCGGTCAGCCGAAGCTCGTGCAGGAATTATTCAACGACTGTACAATCTAGTACTTCCCAACCAAAACAGTCAAAAAAGATATATACTACCACACTCTCGTCCCACTTATGGACCCAAAGTGTTGACCGCCAGTGCGGCGCTCTCCACTGAATCAGGTCATCGGTCGTCTCCTATCAGTAACTGCCCCCTTTGCAAACAGCCACATTCGATTCGACAATGTCAAAGGTTTCTTAGTAAAGGCCCAAACGATCGTTTTCAGCTGGCCAAAACACATCGTCTCTGCATCAACTGTCTTGGCATTGGACACTCATCCGTTACTTGCCCTTCAAAATTCAAATGTCAATCATGCAAACGTTCACACCATACTTTGTTACATTTTGAAGCAAGTCAAACCACTAGTACACCACATCCACCATCAAGTAGTTCCATGGTAGTCCAGTCAGGTGATCCTACCAGCACGGTCTCGTTAGTTGTAAAGGACAATCCCCAGAAAGTGGTATTATTATCAACTGTACTTCTGGACATTTGTGGTACCAATGGTCATCGTCATTCGTTTAGAGCCCTATTAGACAGTGGCTCTCAAGCCAGCTTTATTGGGCAAATCGGCTGACATTCTTATGCTCAATCGCCGACGTTCACCTGTTAGTATAACCACGTTTGCTAACACTACTGCTACTCCTGTTTGTGGATCATCGGTTGTCATTGTGACTCCTCACGGGAAACAAACACCCAGCCTAAGTATTGACGCTTTGATTGTACCACAGATCACAGGCAAAACCCCGCAAATCTCGTTCACACCTGGTCAATGGACACATATTCACCATTTGCCCTTAGCAGATCCGTCATATCACATTCCTGGTGACATAGACTTGCTGTTAGGTGCCGACATTCTACCATCCATATTATGCGACAGTCTCATTTCGGGTAGTGCAGGCGAGCCTACTGCATTAAAAACAATTTTCGGTTGGGTTTTGTTTGGTCCGGCCACTTCAGCTCCCCCTGTTTCACTGACCACAATGTGTGTGTCAACATCCAGCAACCTTGATGCAACCTTAAGAAAGTTTTGGGAGTTGGAAGAGCTACCTGTAGTTCATCACTTAAGTCCCGATGACAAAGTTGCAGAAGAGATCTACGTCTCAACCACTACTCGTCTTAGTTCAGGTCGTTTTATGGTTACCCTTCCGTTTCGAACACCGTCTCCTGTGTTAGGTGATTCTAAGTCTCATGCTCATCAACGCTACAAGGCCCTTGAGATTCGATTAAGTCGACAACCTGATCTGCGAAAACAGTACATAGACTTTATGCAGGATTACTTGTCAAGTGGTCACATGGAACTTGTACCAGTGTCTGAACGCGACAATCCACTGAATTACTATATACCCCATCATTGTGTCATAAACCTGACAGCAAGACCACAAAATTGCGTGTTGTCTTCAATGCTTCAGCTCGTACTTCAACCGGAGCCTCTCTGAATGAGAGCATGTATACTGGTCCAAAGTTGCAACCAGACATTCAAGTTGTTTTGCTCCGCTCTCGTCTCTGGAAATACCTGTTTATGGCTGACATAAAACAGATGTACCGCCAAATCCTAGTTCAACCTTCAGATCGAGACTATTTGAGAATCCTGTGGAGATTTTCACCCTCTTCTCCAATTGATGAATATCGGCTCTGTACGGTTACGTATGGAACGTCAGCAGCACCTTTTCAAGCTCTGCGAACTATTCGTCACCTTGCGACACTGGACGGTGCTAAATGGCCGATAGCTGCTGACGTACTGCTCAACGACACTTTTGTCGACGACATTTTAACTGGTGCAAATTCAGAAGAAGACGCTCTCAACTGCCAAGACCAACTGATAAACCTGTGTGCACTCGCTCAATTTGAACTCCGCAAGTGGGCCAGCAACAATGTACAAATTCTACAAATGGTCCCACCAGAAGCTCGTGCAATGTCCGTCTCAGTTTTGTTCGACAGTGATGAACTCTCTGATTTAAAGGTATTAGGTTTAAAATGGGACCCATCTGCTGCACTTTTTCCTTTAAAGCTCGACCATCGAATATCCAACCGACAAAGCGATCTGTTCTGTCCGACATTGCGCGTGTGTTTGATCCGTTAGGACTTTTGTCACCCATGACATTTTTCACAAAACACGTCATGCAGCAGCTGTGGACCTCCGGTGTCGCCTGGGATGATCCAGTCCCCCCTGAGATTGCTTCCCTGTGGGCCCGATATCAGTCTGAACTGCAGCTAGTTGAAACCATTAGCATTCCTCGTCGTATTACTTATGATCATGCTATTTCTGTACAACTCCATGCCTTTTCTGATAGCTCTGAGAAAGGTTATGCCGCGGCAGTATACCTCCGTGTAGTGACAGTCACGTCTGTGTATTGTCATCTCATAACAGGAAAGTCAAAAGTGGCACCTCTCAAGCGATCCACAATTCCTCGTCTGGAACTGTGTGGTGCAGTATTGGCTTCGAAACTCCTCCGATTGGTTGCTGACTCCTACACTAATCGCCTAACTATTGACGAACTCCACGCCTGGACTGACTCCACCACCGTTCTCGTTTGGATTAGATCTTCCCCTCATCGATGGGCCACATTCATCGCGAATCGAACCAGTTTGATTCACGATTTGACAACACTGCAATTTGGCGCCATGTTCCCACGAAGGAGAATCCAGTTGATTGCGCATCGCGCGGACTGTTCCTTCCGAACTCCTCAACCACGTACTGTGGTGGACTGGTCCATCTTTTTTACTGAGTCCTCCAGACAAGTGGCCAACATTACTATTAACCGAACTTGAAGATTACAGTGGGCCCCCCTCTCAGGAAGCACGGGTACCTACTGTTCTCACCGTCACTGTAGACGTCCCGATAATCGAATTGTTAAATCGCATATCATCTCTGCAGAAGATCCTTCGTGTAATCGCCTATTGTTTTCGATTTTTCAAACCCCGGTCTGACGCCCCCATTAGCAACATTATAACTGCGACAGAGATAACTCGTGCTCTCTCTGCTCTCGTCTACTTGGTCCAACGTCAAACTTTTGCCGTCGAAATTGCAGCTCTGTCAAACGATCTTCCCTGCTCAAAATCTCTCCGACGTTTAGACCTGTTTCTTGACCCGGTTGGTATTCTCAGAGTGGGCGGTCGGCTTCGCAACGCAGATATTCCATACAGTCACAAACATCCTGCTTTGTTGCCGTCCCGTCATCGGTTAACTGATCTAATTATTGATCACAACCATTGTGTGTAAGCCATCCAGGAGCCATGACACTCCAATCACATTTACAACGTGAGTTTTGGATACTGTCAGGGAGGCAGGCTATTAGGTCCCGGCTGCGATTATGTGTTCCATGTTTTCGCACGAGACCTCAAACGGTTCAACCAAAAATGGCTGCTCTTCCTAAATACAGAGTACAACAAATAAAACCATTTGCTATCTCAGGCGTTGATTATGCTGGCCCGATATCTGTAAAAGGATCACGTGGGCGCGCATCATCCAGGATCTCTGCCTACATTTGTTTATTCGTCTGTACCGTAACAAAAGCATTGCACATAGAGCTCAGCTCTGACCTTTCAACGGAAACTTTCCTCCTAGCTTTCACTCGTTTTGCTGCTCGTCGTGGACCGATCAAAGAGATCCATAGTGATTGTGGTACTAATTTCGTTGGTGCCGCGAATCTCTTAAACCCGCTCCATACCTTCATCGCATCAGAAACCTATCAACACAGTGTACGAAATCATTTGTCCAAGAACCAAATTACTTGGTTTTTCAATCCTCCGTCTTCTCCTCACTTTGGAGGACTCTGGGAAGCTGGAGTAAAGTCGACTAAGTCGTTAATTTTTCGATCCATTGGAACCCATAGACTCACAAGTGAAGAACTGATCACTTTGCTGACAAAAATTGAAGCCACTCTAAATTCACGGCCTTTGTGTGCCCTTAGCAATGATCCAAAAGATTTAGAAGCTTTGACGCCAAGCCATTTTTAACGCTGGAACCATCGACATCTCTTCCGGACCCTTGTTTGGAACACGTACCTCTCTCAAAAATGCAGCGTTGGCGCTTAGTGACTGATCTCCACCGGTACTTCTGGACCAGATGGAAAAATGAATATTTATCTACTCTCAGCTGCGAACAAAATGGTCTGATGATGGAAAGCAGCTGAATGTTGGAGACCTCGTCCTAATAAAGGAACCCTCGCATCCGCTGTATTGGAGATACGGACGTATCACGGACCTCCACCCTGGTGCAGACGGAGTGTCACGCGTTGCTACTGTCCACACGTCGTCTGGAGTTCTACTCGGCCAGCTGTCAAGTTGTGTCAATGCCTTCTTGTTGAAGTTCCTTCAAAGTGGGCGGTGATGTTGGCGCTGAATATGACAACAGTGATATGCTAATGAGCACGAAGGCACGATTGTCTTATCGGTCAGTCCCACCTTCCACTCATCTCTTGTTCCTATCTTTTATTCCTTGTTGTGTTATTATTATTGATTATTAGAATCACCTTATTTATTGTCTTTGTTTTTATTTGTATTATCTAAATCGTTTTTGTGTTGTTTTCCTATTATCATTTATTATTGCGGCCAACGCCCTTGTTGTCATAGCATTGTTAATTATATTTTTTTTTTCTGTCGTCGTCGTAAAACTTCCATTATTCCGCTATTGCAGCGTTTTGTTTTATCATATAGTGTTTTTTTACAATTTTGTCGGGTGTTCGGGTGTACGTATTTATTGGTACACACCACGCACCAAATATATATATATTGGGTCCTTACTTTGGTACACATCAATCTATTATGTTTGTAAATCTTCGATCTTTTCAAACGGAAGTCTGGTCATTGATCAACTCAATTAGTATTGTTACTGCGGTGTTACGTGCGACGCTGCTGGAAGCCGTCACTTCTTTTATTATTGTTCAAATAAACGGCCACATATTATTATCAATCACACCGTGAGTTATTCTTTATATTTAATTATACTATTGCCATCCGTGGGTCACCTGATCCGCCGGCTTGTCGCATCCGGTGCGCCTCACCGTCACCAAGTACTATCTACTCACGCGTAAGTCCGCCAGCACTCGCCGTAGTGTGTGAGAGGCCGCCCAGGTCTTCGGAATCCACATCCAACAGGTGTCTCCACTGTGGGCAGGCTTCCGGGTCAACAAGACTTCAATAGTTTAAGTTTAGTTATTAAGGTTAGCCGACTCATGTGAGCTCCGTGGTCATTGCACATGTCCTAACCGACTACGGAGAACCCCCCCCAATAACTAAATTCTATCATCTTGTTTCCCTCAACACCATCACGTCCCTTTCCTAATCAAACGTCATCGTTGTCGTCGTGCATGTTAAATTGCCTACCCAATTTATAGAAGGCGACATAAACAATCATAATTTACAAATCACCTTTTTTTGGTCTCGATTAATCATCGAGTGGTCCTTCGGGAATTTTACTATGTCAGCTGTCCTGGCGTAACCAATCACCTTTTAGGGTAATTAGTAAAAATGCTTAGATTTTCTTCAACGGCAGATTTTCTGATAGGAAAGTGAACCTAGTTGGTACTTTGGGGTTCAAAAAAAAAAATCTAGTAGTTTTCAGTAGCGCTAGGAGTAAAAAAAATTGATTTTGGTTTTTGTTATTGGTAAAATAATTTTTAAATAAATAAAATAGCAAACATTTAGAAATAGTGATACTGATAAACATATTTTACTATTAATTATTATTAAAGCATGAAAAATATTTTATGCCATTAAGCAAACAATATAAATATGAATATTTTATCTTTTAGTTTTTTTCAAGTGACAAAGACAAACTATTATTCTAATCAATATGCTGGTAAATGTATTATAATCCTAGTATTGGTACTGATTTCTTTATCATTTAATGGATAAAAATAATATAAAATTTAATTGAATATTTACACAGGTAGATTAAAATATTTTTCTAGAAAATAATTAATCAGTGATATCCTTTACAAATATATACTTATATTCCGTTTAGTGTGAAATAAATAATTTAATATACATACATACACACATATATATATTCATATCTACCAATTTATATTATATTAGTATAATATAAAAATAATTATATGACTATATTATGTTAATATACATGTAATAGTATAATATATATCATTGATTCATAAAATTGTAATTTAACGTTGAATAAACTATCATAGTTAAAACTGATAACCATGTTATATAAACATAATATAGAATGTATACACTTGTGTTGCATAGCATATATAAATCATATTTGGTACTAAATAATATATACTATATTCAGTATGGCGAGAGAATGCGCAGACTCTGCATTCAACAAATTACTGACGGCTGAAGCACCATTTCCCCTTCTAATGAACCAAACTATCCTAAGAGCGGTCGATCGGCAACCGTTGACAGTGCTAACAATGCTGGATGTTGCGCAAAAACAACCAATTTTTTTTCGGGTCACGTTGCGTTCTTTCACAGGACAGAGTATATAGATATAATACTTCTTGGTGAAACTGGACACACTCTATAACTAATTTTAAACTCATACTCATAAAGAGCATGAAAAAAATTCAATTTGTAATATCATTGATTATAAATACTAAATTTTCTTTAAGTTAATTATTCATTTAAGGGGGCGCCTCCACCTGCATATGTCTGCATGTGTTGTTTCTGTCTTATAAATGTAAAATATAGTAAAAACAACCTAGAAGGCTAGTTATAACTAATAAACAAAATTTTCACCACATAAAAAGGAGAACTTTGGCTGTGAAACTTCATTTTATTTTTTCAATATCAGAACTACAAAAAGTAATTCGAGTTTGAAAAACAAAAAAATAAAAATTATAATTCAGAGATAATGTTCAAAACTATAATGTATATAAAATTGAAGTCTTGGGTATCACTACAGCCTGAGTGGTTCTATCCAGCTCAAAATAGTTTTTGCTAAGTTGTACATTTTTAAGATTGAGACAACACTTGTGGTTGTAGTGTCTTCTTAATTATTATTTAATTATTTAAGAATTATTATATCTTTAAGGGTATCATAAGGATTTTATGATATTAAATTATTAACAGTTCAATAATAGATATCAACAAATAATGAGGTAATAAAACATATTTGAACTTATACATTAATTCTATTTTCTGCGATATAAGTCTTAAATAAGCTAAGAGAAATATATTCCAGCAACAAAATAGAATATTTTATCAGACATGCCATAGTATACAGGGTCAAACGGATAACTAGATATTACATTACTTTTAGGAACTAAATAGTATAAAAAATTTAATTTAATATTTCAAGATCCAGTTTGTATATTCAGCTCTTTTAGGGCGTTTAGTAACTTGATTAAGCTTCTATAGTTAAAATCAGTATTTTAAAATGTACCTTAGTCTTGCAAATATTAATATTAAACTTAGGGATGCAACATTATATATAAATACTTAAGCCAATACAATTGATACCAGTGTTAACGGTAACACCTCTTTTCTTTTTGATTTAAATGTTTCTTTATCTCTCAGAAGTCAGAAGTCAGAAGTTACTGTGCAAGTAAGAACCATTGTTTCTCTCTCCATTAATTTGGCATAAAAGTGTATGTTTAGTGAAGATAGGAATGCCATATCCATATGTTTAATATTAATGGTTGCGAATTACAGCAGATGAGTCACAAGTGAATCATACATTAATATACAACCAAAACAATAATATGAAATGGAATTTCAACCTATACAGTAATTCCTAAATAAATGCTATTCAGTAAATAGTTTAAAAACTATATCTTGCAGTGGCGTGCGGTGATATTTTATGTTGGGTAAGCGCTAAAATAAATTTCAAGTTAAAACAAAAAAAGGTATTTTATTGATAAAAAATAAAAATTACAATCTAAAATTTATTTATAGATAAAATCCATTCGTCTTTCTTGTTTTAAAAATTCGTTAATAACTTTATTATAAAATTTTGGATGATTTTTTTTTTTGTGCAGGAGTTCCTTTTCGATTGAAATTAATGATAATGAGCTAAGTCTTTCTTGCCCTTGTGTAGATCTTTGATACGATTTAATAAGTATATTGATAACAAAAATAATCCGATATGCATCGTAAGAATATTGGAATTCTGTTTTTAAAAATATCGATAAGCGCTCGGCATAGCGCTTTCAACCATCACGTAAAAACGCGTATATCCCCTCCTACCATAACTAGTCATTCCTTTAAATAACGATATGGGAAAGGCAATCTAAAATACTAGCGCTTCTGTAGAGAAATTGCCTATACGAAAAAAAAATTTAATTTCTTTCAAAATTTTATACATTTTTTTTAAATTGAACACAAAAATAAGAATTAATAAATATTTGTAATTTTAATGTAAACAAATTGTCATTTAACATTAGAAATATTAATCTTTTTATTTTTTCCTTTTTGGCTGGGCATGCGCCGCTTACCTAGCTTGTCCTGACCGCACGCCACTGATATCTTGTTGTTTCAATATTCATAAATGTAATTGATATTTTTGAGGATAAAATAAATATAATTTACATGAAACATAATAGGAATATCGTATATGTGTTCTTAATTGTCTTGTTGTGTGTCATCAGTATAAATGTGATGTTAATAATGCTGTAGGCTTGTACTTACATCACTAATACCTTACTTAAACTAGACTATTTTATGGATATACATACTGTAAATTGGGCGACGACGGCTCATGATGCAATAACATGGAATACAGATACAAACAACACAACATGCCAATATCAGACCAACAATTATCAACAGAACTATTAACAGGTCTGGCATGAATTTTAGAATTCTAAAAAATAAAAAATAAATACATTTATATTTATAAAATTTTAGTTTTTGTTGAATGTCTGACATGGTACGGTTCTCAAGCGGTGACATGTCTCAACATACTGATTGCAGACCAGTAGTCGGAAGCTAGGTATTCCATAGCAGAGCAGTCACAGCTTGGAAACCATACCTTAATAAAAATATTTTAGAGAATAATTATTTACAAATGACGTAAATGGTCGGCACCATTGCAGCAATCGACGCTATCAAACTTATCGTAGCAACAAAATTTTGCATCTTTATCAGATTCAGACGAAGGGCAAGTCATTAGACGTTCTCTTGTAATAGTTCCATTATACGTTTTCTTTACTGTACAGTTTTCACCTAAAAACAGTTGCAAAGATTTTTATTTGATTCATAATAATACATGACGTGCGGAAGCCGGAAGATCATAATAGTTCGAAAACTACTTACTCTGAACTAATGTGACCAATATTATTAGATACGCGACTGATGACACAATCCTTTTCACAGCGTTCATAACGAAGACGGCGAGTGCAAAGGTTAACACTAATTGTATATTTTGATAATTAATACGTTCGAGCTAGATAACTAATAATGGTTATTAGTTATTAGACATATTATAAGAACAACAAATAACACTCATGTCTCATTAAAAAAAAAACACCAATAATAATGGCAATTACGAGCTACAATGGAATTAAAGACAGAACCGTGACGATCATTAGGGCGCACTGACTGCTGAAGTGATGAACGCGATGCATAAACATACAATAAAGATTAAATAAACCTATCCAGTTCCAGTATTCACTGCTGCCTGCTATATACGTATATATAGCACCTACCTATTGTAATCTGTATTCTGTGATTAATGTGTTGTATTATTATGTTTGCGGTTTGCCGTTTGTATATTCGGAGTTTGGACTGTTTTATGTGATATTTTGTGGGCGGAGAAAAAAAGGGGCGATGAAACGCAAAGAGGTTGTACGTGCGATAAATACGATTCTCTTTGAAAGTTATTTTGATCCTGTGATAAGACGTTTCAAAATTGTTCACGATGATACCAGAATATAAGACAGAAACGCCCGGGCCCGACGTCACGGCCTTGACAAAATAAATAGGTATGTCAGCAAATTTTTGATACGCATCGTGTTGCCGACCACTCCACACCGCGTCTTTTAGCTGATCCGCCGCTGTATGTTGGCCGGGTAATTAAACGGCCAATGAAATGAGGCGCACTACAACAAAGGTTGGGAAGGGTGGGATGCGCACACCGGACTACATCTCGTATTGTTGCTGACGTACCTATATGTTTTGTCGTGGCCACGGCTACCTTGAAAAGTCGAATACTATAATTATACTTGATTATCGATTATTATTTGTCACAATTTGATTTCCGAATTTTGAAGTATTAGAATAGTTTCAGTATACTGAAAGCCAATGTACTTTAAACCCACAATATAGTTGGCAATAAGCGATTTAACACTTCTTCTAAATACTCAGTTTTTGAAGGAGTCAACCTCAAAGGTGATATCAGTTTAGTTGGAGTTTGGACATCCACAAAATATTAATCGCGACACAAGTTTTATTCTACACAATATTCAATATGAATTTGAAATTCTGTGCCAATCTATCATTCATGTACCAAGAAACAAATTGTCTTTTGGAGAGATACAGTTTGGCGGCTAAATCGGGATTTACATCTGTCGAATGCGCATTTCCATACTCAGATACTTTGGAAAAAGTAGTGCAAGCAAAAACAAATGCCAATGTACAACAAATCTTGATAAACGCACCTAGAGGCGAAGCCCATGAACTAGGTTTTGCAGCGATTCCAAGTATGGAGGATAATTTTCGTTCATCTATTGACTTGGCTGTATCTTATGCAAATGCGTTGAACTGTTCCAAGATTCATGTGATGGCAGGCATAGTTGTTCAACCAACAAAAGTCAATCATGAGGCTTATGAAAAAAATTTAACTTATGCTGCACAAATCTTTGAAACTAAAGGCATTTTGGGTTTAATTGAGCCAATTAATAAATATTCTGCTCCAGGATATTACTTAAATACATATGAACGAGCAATTGATGTTCTGAACAAAATAAATAGCCCTAATTTGAAGCTACAGTTAGATATATTCCATTTACAACAGATCAAAGGAGACCTAACAAATAACATTAAGAGTTTGTTACCTTATGTAGGACATATTCAATTAGCTCAAGTTCCTGCACGTAACGAACCAAGTACATCAGGTGAAATAGATTATAATTATATTTTTCAACTATTAGAAGAACTTAACTATAGTGAATGGATTGGTTTAGAATATACCCCTAAAGGTGATACGGACAAAGGTCTATCATGGCTAAGGGATATAAAAAGAACAGTAACATTTTGATGAGAAATATTTAAAAAAGTATATTACAACTTACAAGCATTTAAAAAAATAAATTAATAGTACACTTTAAATTATTCTATAATCCAGAGCATATTTACTCCAGTCTTTCCAAGGTTGACACTCTCCAACAAACCATTTTCAGTCGTTTTGATGTGATGCAGGAACAATAAAACAGTATAGAAAAAATTATTACGACCCTGAAACAATGATAAAAATGTATAGAATTTCTATTTTTTTACTTTTTATATTAAAATTGTTGAAAACTCTTGTGTAATCAAATCAATTATTGAACTCAAACTAATGTATATTCATAATATATTATGCTAATAAAATGCATTACCTTTGGAAAGTTGTGTGTTTCTTTACCAATTTTTAAACTGTAGTGAGGTGGAATATTTGATTGTTGAAAAATGACCACTTGCTTGTTATCAGATTTCAATTTTTCTGGATATTTTATCAGATGTTGAACAGAAAATGGGTTCTTTCCCTTAAGACGTGTTAATGGAGATAACTGAGAATCTAAGTATGTAGCTAGTAAATGCATTACTAACTAAAAACAAATAAAATAATTTTATAGTACTTAAGTACATTAAACAATTTTAATCACATATTTGTATAAAATGAATAGTCCTTACAACTGCGTCAGATGGTAATTCACTATTCCATTCTTTTCCTTTAAATGTTCCACCAGAATTCCATCGATACTCGGTTAAACATGAACCTTTAGCCAATTCTAAAACAACAATTAAATAATAAAGATTATACTCTTGATTACAATTTATTGTTAAATTATTTGGGTACTTATGGGAAGGCTTTCGTTCAATCTCCTAAAAAATTATTTGGAAATATCCAATTGTTTAATTTATTGACATGATGAAGAATAACTATATAATATACCATAAGAGGAAGTCCCTAAGGGGGAAGGGCAATTGGAGTGATCAACCCCCCCCCCCCCCCATAAGTCGTGAAATGTTCTGTTTTTGCTAATAGATACATTTTATAAATTTGGTAAATTGTTAAAAGCGGTATTCAGGACTAACATTTTTTCGCACCCCCCGTCAGCGCAGTTTCTGTTTTCTTTCTCTGACCCACACGCAATATAACAAATTTTACATTCACAATAATGATTATAATCATATTAATTTCTAAAATTAGAGTGAAATGACCTCTTATAAAATTTAAAGATAAGATTATTATCTAGGCCATCTTAAAGGAGTTTTATTATATTTTAATTTTAAAGCGAGTTGATAGTACATTAAGATGTACAAACAATTTACAATTTTAAAATACTCATAATTCGCTTTAAAATTAAAATATAATAATATGCCTATGAGGTGCCCTAGATAATAATCTTATATTTAAATTTCATGAGCGGTAATTTCACTCTAATTTTAGAAATTAACATGCTTATAATCATTATTGTGAACGTACAATTTTCTATGTTGTCCATGGGTTAGAGAGAGAAAACAAATAGTGTGCTAACCTGTTCTTAAGAGGATGCTACACAGGCATTTGTCGTCTGCATGTAACATATCAAATTTGATCTCAGCAGATCAAATAAAAGTTTAACAAATGATAAAATGGAATTTTTTTGAGGGAACACAATAACACAAGTATTACCATTATTATTTATTCGTTTACCTCTTATACGTTGAACTACATATTCTTGATTTTGAGATACTTCGAAATATGGAATAATATATAGTAAACTAGGTATAGTTTGAGCAACCTGTATTGTATGTGCAGTTTTTTTTAGTCTTTCTAAACCAACATTTCCTATTGATACATCTACAAATCCTTGGTTGTATAAAGCTTGATCAACATTTTCAATTTCCTTCACCAATCGAGAAATAATTGTTTGTGAAATCCACTAAGAAAATCAAATATTTTATCAAAACTTAAAACAATTAATGTTAAGTAAAAATTCAACTTACGGTTCTCAAACTAACTGACCATCTTTCAACTTTATTATTGTCAACTTTAAATTTACGCCATACTTCTGAAGCCATAGCTACAGTAGAAGTACTATCATTAAGTTCAGATTTTGATTGTTCAGCTATTATAAAAAAAAAAATATATGATTAAACCTCAAAATAATCTGTATTTTACCAACTTACGTGATGATGCTACTTGGTATATAGAATTTTGAAGCATTGAGGAAATAGATGTGTTCGAGCAACCGGAACGTTCCCACATAGACATGCTCCGTTGTTCAGAATCACGTTCTAGAGGTACAATTTAATTAATATATACATATTTATTATTTTCAGGAAATATCAAATAATAATCTTGAAATATTTGTAATTTAATTCTATATTTTTAAAAAATTTAAATATTGTTGGATATTTTTAGGCTTGTTTCGTACAGGCACATAACAATTTATATTGCTTAAGATTGAAGACGTCATAGTGTCATGAGTGTACTTAAATAATATAAATGTTAACACCTTACATATAACAGTATATAAATTAAAAACAAAAGTTACAATATTGACTGATTCTCATTAAGTCACGCTTTATAATAAAATATTACCAGTGAAAGAAAAGCTATTTTTATTGTCATAGTCTTTAAGGTATTGTTCTAAGGCAGATATATCTTCTATAGTTTCATCATTCGTACTAGTCATATACTTAGTTGCACTTCTATTTTGTTTCTCTGGTCCAAAGTTTTCTGTAAATATTAAAAAATTAAAAGTAATTTAAAATTTATATTGTTCCAATAAATATTCCAAAAAATATTTAATATTAGTTACAAGACTATAAATAGTTATTAAGAACAATATTGGGAAATTGCTTTGGTTAGGAGGGGGGAGGGTTGATGTGAGGGTTCTTGATGAAATATAGTAACGATCCACAAATGTAAAAAGTATATTTTAATTATACTACAATATTTACAAGACAATATGCATTTTAAAATATCAGAAATAGTTATTATTTTTCATTTTAAATTTATTCAACATATTATTAAAATATATTTTTTAACAATATTCGTTTTTATAAAATTAAAGATATTAATATGGATCATTAACAAATCGTTAAAATTATATTATTTGTTTGTTCTTTAAATAATAACTTACCAGGTGAAACGTGAAACTGTTGGTTGTTCCATTTGTTCGATATCCAGTTAATTGGTGTACTTGTGGTTGCAGGAGGCGTTAATACACTTGATGAAGTATCTGGTGATTTTACTTTTATATAAGCTAAAATAAACAAGAACATATGTTTTAAATAGTGTATCATGTAATTTCAGTTATATGCATACAGTTGGATAAGCCAAGTGTCTGGAAGTGTTCCGGTGCTAAGTGTAAGGTATTAGTGGTTATCCATAATTTTGTAAGGGACAATACATGATATAAAAGACTTAACAATACAACTATTGATGACACTGATTCAACAAATCTCCACCACGGAGTATACCAAGAATATGGCAAGGCCAATCTAGAAAAAAAGTTTATCAATTATATATTATTATCTTTAAGAAAAATAAATTAATATTAGTATTTACGTTGTCACTTTTTTGGACTGAATAACATATTACGTTTTCACAAAAATAATGAGAAATTTAGTTATTAGAATGTATAAAATAATAACTTACAAATCATAAGTCAACATAGACAATACTAGGACATTTACAGTACCCCAAATAAAATGTTGCTTCATTCGATTAACAGTAATCGTTAACTGAATGGCGTCTTTCATTAAATCTTTTTTGAACGATTTTTTTGATTGGAATTCTGGTGGAGTCCTATTTAATAAATTATATTAATGTATAACAATACAACAATGATTTTTTGAGTATGTACATACCTCATGATTAAAACTCCTTTTACAATTTTTAGACACTTTATCAATAAATAATATAATATAATTCACGGATTATAAATGATTAAACATTTTAGAAAATATAACTAATTTCGAAGAATTAAATTGTATTTAAACAAATAATAATGCAGGTTAATAATGAATTATTTTCACTAGTCATACACTCGGTCAAAAATTAAAGAAAAGACGAAAAATTCAAAAAAGTAAAATCCGCATGTTTTCGGTTGTTGTGATATCAATACATTATCCATAGATAAGTAAACTATTATACAATTTATACTTATATATAAATCATAATATTATTTCTATTTCTTACATTAAAATCACAATTTATTAAAATTGAAACTATAAAGTAACTTAGAAAAGTTAGATACCTATTAGAATTAGAATTAATAATTATTAACGTATTTGACAATCTCAAAAACCAAAACGATGATTATTTATTATTCCGTTTCTTACTTCAGCGTGTTATACTATGACGTCATTAGTACGATTCTCTATCAATACTATATTTAGCGTATTCTATATTATCATTATTATCTTGTTTAATATTGTTATTATTGTTGTTGTTATTTTAGTTACATACATTTTAATAATTTTAACGATTGCATATTTTTTAGTGCACAAATTAAATTCATTTTTAAAAATATTGACTCGTACAGACTTCAGCATACCTAATTTGTATTTGATTTTTGTGATAATATATTTGTATGCTACTCAAATATGTTTATTAGTAAATAGTTTGATATTTGTGTTCCAATATGCAATGTAAAAATAACAAGGCAGAAAAAAAAATACTCAACTGCATATGTGAAGTCAATATTGATGGAAAAATGGCTTTAGTATCTTTGTATGATGATCTTCCTCATTTTGAGTACGACGTGACAATTGATAATGTATGTATTTTATTATTTTAAATAATATTAACCACCGTAATATAAACCAATAACAGAACTCACTATCTAGGTAGGTAAATATTTTTATATAAATTTTAAGTTTTGCTCACAAGCTAATTTCCTGCACATTTTTATCCCACAAGACCATTCCCATCTTATATAACTTTATACATGTCTAAGGTAAAAAGAGTCTAATTTTATAGACACGTAGAAGCTAAATAATTATGGTAGGTACCATAGTGGCATTATTTTATATTTTTCTAGAGGGGTTTTCTTAATTTTTTTTTTTGTTTTTTCTGACACTTGAAAACTATTAGGAATTTTCAATTTTGACCTCTCAAATGCATCTACTAGATTCAATTTTCAACCAGATAAGCTATTGAAATGGAATATCAAAACATTTTTTTCAACTACTTATCATTTACACAGACAAAAAATATAAACACATCAATGAAAAATGATTGCATTTATCGCTCCGCTCAGAATTTAAAAAAGGGGTCAGACAATAGATTTTGTTCTATTGATTTGTTGTTCTTAAACTATATTTATACCCCTATATCTTTGATAAACAGAATAAGAATTTATTTTAAATACACCTTATACACGTAGACAGCCCTAATCTCATATTGGCACATCCAAGTTGGGTCCCAAGTACTAGGTGCTAATCTCAGGTACTACACTAGTTGGGTCCCTAATATTTATTGGTGAGTACTACACTATACTAATATTTTAACAGAATCAGAAGTCTATTCAAATCAAAGGTATGTTTAAAAATATTTTTTAAAATTTCCTTTTTTAGTTTCTTTGCTATTAAAAATCTAAATTATTTGAATTTTACAAATTATTATATATATAATACAAATATGGGTACAATGTTATATATTTTTACTTCAAATTTTACCAACATAAAAGTGATTTTTTTAAACAACATAATATTTTGTTTTTATTTGTATAATATAATAGGGGTAACCTACCTAATATGTATATTTTTTTTATATATTTCTTATTTTAAAATGTTTAGTATTTTTTTTTGGTATTGTACCTACATTTTTGTCATATAGTTGTAAAATTCTTATGATTTATATTTTTAATGGCCAAGAAACAAAACTATAGTGAAATACCTTAAATAATTCGGGACCCAACTCGGTTGCTGCCCTATAGTTACATAGATAATAATATTACAACGTACCTACATTATATTTTCTCATATAATATATTATATTATATTATTGTTGTTATCTTATTATTTTCAGTTGAAGAATTCAGTTACAAAACTGAGATTATTGGTTCAAGAACTGAAACAACGTATTAAAAAATTGGAAAATGAAAATACTAATTTGCAAACTGTTAATAATGTATTGTCTAAAAACATTACATCACTATATAAAACTGCTAGCATTGAAATCCAAAGGAAAGATAAAATAATCGATGACCTCCGCAAAAGGTACGTAATAATAAAGTTTTGTATTTTTATTTAGAAGTCATTTTATGGTTTATTAATTATAATCTTTTTACTAACATTTAGTCAAGTTGTACCATCCACATCAAAAATGTTTTCTTCTACTATTAATTTTCAAATAGAAAAAACTGAAGTCAATAAATTGTCTGATAGCAAGAAGAATATAGAACAAATTGAGAATATTATAGAAAAACCCAAAGTACTAAACCCAAATAATAATGATAATATTACGACCATTGTCATCAAGCCTAATCATAATATTCCTAAAACAATTTATTATAAAAGAATGTGTCAAAAATTAGCTCAACAAAATGATACTATTGATTCCAAAAAACAGATGTCACGACAGATAGAAAATACAAATACCGATGATAAGATAACACAAGATAAAAATGAAGAACTTAATAAAAATGAAAATGCATTAAAAGAAATGTCAACTTCCCCTATTCATAATGAATCTAAAGATATTATTAATTCTACGCTAGTAATTTGTGAATCGGACATAACACCAAGTGACTGTGAACTTGATACTACCCCAGTTATTCAAAGTGACAATCAGGAGAAAGATAAAGAAAATGTTTCCATAGAATCATTTTTTTCAAAACTAAAACAACCAGCTAAATTAAAAAAAAAACTAATCATAAGTCCAGCTACTATTGGTGTTCAAAATACACTTAGCAAAAATGTCAAATGTGCTAAAAAAATAAACCAAACAAACAGTTTAGATTCAACAACACAATGTGAGATTACTAATTCACCAGAAAAACAAAGAATAAAATCTTTAAATAAAGACACTCTGAAAACATGTAGTGAAAATAATTTTCCAGAGTTTGATATAAAAACAGAGGATAAACCTTTTACAACAGACATACTTCATAACCAACAATTATTCACTCCTAAAAGTAATGATCAAATACAATCTATAATATTAAATTTGAACAATTCCCTATCAGAAGAAAAAAAAAAGTTATAGAAAAGGATAATAATACTCTGGAATTAATTAATAAGAAAAAAAGTTCACAGAAAACTGTAACTTGTATGAGTTCTTCAATCGACAATGAATTTAACAAGTCAATAGAGAATGATAAATGTTTGTCTGTGAATAATGAAAGAGAATATTTAAGTCCATCTCAACAAAAAAATAATCAATCAAAATGCAATTTAGATACGCCTAAGTGTACAAATAATATAACAGAATCTATATACTTAAATAATTCTTGTAGAAGTCCCTCCAAAAATACATCTATTGAAACAAGTCCCACTAATAAAACGGTTTTATTATCTATCAACAATATTGAAGTTGAACAAGTTCCTATTACCAAAAAAACTAATGCATTACAAAGGGATAATAATAATTTAAACAAATCTGATAAAGTTACCCACTCATCATGTATTAAAGATAATAAAAATAAGTATGTCTCAAAAACGGATGGTAAAAAACTTTCTATGGATACACTTCAAAACCAAAAATTATGTACTTATGACAACAAAAAACAAACATCGTCTGTCAATATTGAAGTTGAACAAGTTCCATTTATAAGAAAAACAAAAGTATTAGAAAATGATAATAATACTTTAAACAGATTTAAGAAAGTTACTCAGGAATCATGTGTTAAAGATCATAAAAATAAGTATAGCTCAAAAAAGAATGATAAACAACTATCAACAGACATACTTTGTAACCAAAAAGTATCCACTTGCGAAAAAATAAATCAAAATAAATTGCCGTCTATAAACATTGAAGTTGAACAATTCCCTATTAAAAGAAGAAAAACAGTAATAGAAAAAGATAATAATAGTATTGCTCTAAGCAATGTGAGAAAACGTTCATGTGTTACATATGAGACTTCTTCAATCGACAATGAATTTCACAAGTCAACTGAGAATGATAAATTGTTGTCTATGAATAATGATAGAGAACCATTGAGTCCATCTCAACAAAAGAATAATCAATCAACAAGCAATTTAGATACTGTTAAGTGTGCAAATAGTATAACAGAATCTGAACAATTAAATAATTCTTGTACAAAATTCTCCAAAAATACATCCATTGAAACAAGTCCCACTAATAAAACTGTGATACCGTCTATCAATATTGAAGTTGAACAAGGGTCCATTTTTAGACATTCTAATGCAAGAAAAGTAATAATGCGTTCAACTTCTGATGATAAACAAGAAACAAAGAATGGAAGACACGTTCAGTTAATAACTATAAAAGATCATTATTCAAAACCAATGTCTAGTTTTAATGGTGCTAAAAAAATAGAAATCGATGTTAGCAAAAAATCATTTCTTATAGAAAAAGTAGTAGAAAGTAGTAGTCACTTTTATGTACCACAAGTGAAAAAAAGAAGAGCTATGAATTTCAGCAGTTCTGATTCATAAGTCTTTAATTTTTCATATTTCTGATTTTATATTTATAATTCTTTTTAATACTATACTACGATTGGTAATTATTTAATTTTTCATTTTCTCATCTATACATAATATATTTATTTTGATATATTTTACGTAAATCATGATAACAGATCTACTTTAATGGTGGAAAAGAAGTTTTGAGATAAAGTGTCGAACATAATTACTATAGTTTATAATTATTAATACAATTATTTTCATAGGAGCTTGATTGAACATAAATGGTTAAGATTTTGTTAATAATACATTATGTTCTTACATTGCTTGGTTTTTTTTTTTTGTAATTATTCAATCAATTATAAAATTGTTCCTGACTGACAAAACATGTAAGAAAAATGTAAATTTTAGCTATATTGTTTGATTAAGGAATAAGAAAATTTATTAAAAATGTAGTTAACTTAAATGCGACTTAACTTCAAATTTAAGGTACCTGAAATCTATTTTTAATATCTGTATAGATGTATAATATTTTTAATTTATTAAATAACCATTTAATATTAATTATTGTTTTGAATATTATTCTTATTTGTAAATTATACTTACATATTAGATTATTAATTGTTCAGTTTATATTAAATGATATATTATAACTGCGTTATCTGTTTTTAAGAAATTTCTAAAATATATTATTATCATAATATTATACTCTTAACTGTTGTTTTTTCAAAAACAGGATAACAACAAGGAGCTTAAACATTTTAAGCAATGTATTTCAAGAGTGCGCTATTCAAGTGTATGCATTGACTCTCTGTGCTTTAATGACATCATAGACTAATAATAAAATAGCACAATATTAGACATTACTAGTATAAGGTAAAGTAGGCAGTTATTGGCACCTAACCTGCTCCATTACGAAATCAAATAGTAAATTATCAAATAAATAATATGATAATATCAAGATTGATAATAAAACAGTATAAGTATGACCGTATAATTGAACAAATATATCCCTAAAATTCATAATAAAACATTTTATTTACGAAAAACAAAATTAATTGGTACCAATAACTACACCCCTACCAATAACACCATGCTTTACACTATTACAAGTTACAACTATATTAGTGATCTATGAAAACAAGAAAAAATCATTGATCTTATATGAGTTTTTAAAACATATAGGTAGTTACAGAAAATAATGATGATGCAAGGTATAAGTATTGTTTCGTAGATTTTTTTTCAATAATTCATTTTCTGATGTCTGTGTCAATAGATTAGTCTGTAATGTTGTTGATCTGTGTTGGAGTAATAAAAACCATAAATATTTCTAATTCCGACTGGTGATCACTTTGTTGGTTTATAATTTAATATAGTATATTTTTATATAGTTTTAATGACACGTAATAATATCAATTACAATGTTTCCAAATCAGCAACAATTATAATATGAATAATTTAGTTTCTCAGAAGTTTTTTGATAGCAATTCAAAATTATTAAAGATACATAGGCAAAGTTTTTGGTAGATACCTTTATTAATAATATATTATAATATTCGAAATCAAGGAAGCTTTGATGAATGATATATCATTAGTCATTAGGTAGGTAGTATCTCAAGACTCAATTGCTAATTAGTGTTTATTATATGAAACGATCCAAGAGTTGTAACTGTACTTACACAGTACATTTATGTTACTAGGTCGGATAATTCACAACAGATGTTTTACAACTAAAAAGCAAGGGCGCACCTAGGATTTTTTTTGGGGTTAGGGCTAAATAAAATTATTTTTAAATATTATAAGATTTTATTTTTAAATAATATGTACCTACCTACCTAAAGAAATTCAAAAGCTAGTGCACGATCTTTTACTCACTAATTTTGTTTCTATTTTGATATTTGATATTTTTTTATATCATAATTTTGTTTATTTTAACTCTGTATAATAATATAATAATTATTTATTTTGAAGTCAGCACCTAATAAAATTAACAAAATGTTAGGGGCCAACCATTTTTAGGGGGAGGGGCTAAACCCGCTAGACCCCCTCCCCTGGATGCGCCCTTGCTGAAAAGTGTACTGTTTTATCGATCAAGTGGTTATAAGTTATAATTATATCTATAATCGTAAAATATATAACTTATAGTCTATACATACATTTAAGAGGACGCCGCATGTGTTGTATCTGTACCGTAGGCGCAAATAGGGGGGGCTTTAGTGGCTTAGTCCCCCCCCCCAAATCCCAAACGCTATTTGCGCCTATGCTCTCTATTACAAACGTGTAGGTAGGTACCCAGTATCTACAACATATCTAATTTGTGTTTAGGAGTTTTAATTTTGTGCACTAAGCTTTAATAACAGTACCAAGTTAGTAATTATTTAAGAGGATGTCAGCGCACTGTTGATTTCCTCTTTCTGACCCAGTGGTCCACGCGCAATACATAGACAAAACCACAAAACGAATAATTTTTTTTTATGTTTTTGAGTAGGAACTTATCCTTAGTGTAAAATAACCCATTACAATGATAGAGAATAATATTTTTGAGGGTATAAATGTATAATGCAATGTCAGATGACACATCGGTTTGTCTAAATATTGTCTCAAAATAGACAAATCAAATTTTAAATATCATTTAAAATTTAAATTTAAAAATTGTTTTTTTTATTTTGAAAGTCGAATACAAATTCTAATAGGTAATAACAAAGTATAAAACCAGTATGTCAAACCTTCAAAAATATTATCTTCCATATAATTTTTGTAATAGTTGTTTTACTTTAACATTATTCGAAAATCATAACAAAACGGTTTTAGATGAAAGTGTTTTATCCATGCTGTGCGTGGGTCAACAAATATTGAAAACAAATATTGCGCTGACAATTATTATTGACATCCTCTTAAATTTTATAATATGACAATATCAACTATTTCACTCTATTATTAAGCTTAATATACCTACACAAAATTGGAACTGCGCACTGCAGAAAACAAATTTGTCATATTGTGCACTTTAGTAGTTGTGTGTAAGTTAGGTACCTATACCTATAGACATATTAGGCAGATACAACGCATGCTGGCGTCCTGCTACAAATTTTAATCATTGATAAATGTAGCCTGTTACACAATACACGAGCGCGTAACCAAGGTGGGCAAGGGCCCGTCCATTGCTAACAAATATGTTAATGTTTAACATTTTAAATTGCGGTAAAAATTGTTTTAAAAATACCATCCCCTGATGAAATTTCTAGATACGCACTTGGTTGTATTACATAGTCGTACATAAGTAGGTACTTATAGTAGGTACCTACACTATGTCATTGCACTACTTATATGGCTATAGCCTATATATTATAGCCGCGTATACACTTGTAACATTTTCACTTAACATCCTTTGATGCGGCCAAATTTACCGACAGCTGGTGGAACGGCGTTACGGCGTAACAGAAAATGTTACAAATGTGTACGCGGCTTTATAGTTAAATAGTTAGGTACAGACAATAGACTATAGACACTAGACACAGCGTTATAAGCGTGGATGAATAACAAACATTAATTATTATATTTTACTATTATACAATTGTATTAGTATTTACTATTTTATAGTTTAAATACTAATATACTATATATTATATCTAGGCATTTACCATTTTAGGCTTTAGCTATGGTTATATGCTTATAGACTGTAGGTATATACTTCTGACTTCTCTATCAAAGGTGTAAACAGTGGCAAGGTCATTTTTTTTTTAACAAGGTACCTATTATGTCTTATCTTCTGATAAGTATGTAATGCGTTACAAGATAACGATAAGACCGGCTACAAGCGCCATGCAAAATGAGAATATTTGAATGTTTTAATATTAATAATAATTATTAATTACTCATTAGTCCGTATTCGAATGTTATCTCTAGTTATTACTTATTTTATAAAACTGTTTTAGACATCTTCGAGGAACATCTATAGACTATAATAAAAGTCTATAAAATAAAGGTAAAATATGAACACATTATTTTGTTTATTTTTCATAAGACAGGTAGGCAAACTGATTTGTGTAATTATTACTTCATATTTGTACCTACTACATAAGTACTACATAAAAATGTGCTTCACATAAAATTAAAGCAAATAATAATAATACCGTATTATAGGTACCTAAGCCATAAACATTTAGGTAATTAGGTAGGTATGTGTAGAATATAAGAATAGAAACAACTAATCTATGGCAGCATTGCATAATTTACCTTTTTAGTGTACCTGAAATTTTTAGGGGGAATATTAATTTCTTCACATTTATTTTTGAATGTTAAAGTTGCGTCTCAAAAACGGGTGTCGATTAATATAAGTTGTGTTCAGCCTATGATATATTATATCTTTTAAATAGGTATGTACTATAAAATTGACAATAAATAATTGGTAATCATCATTGAAAAAAATATGTTTAGCATAAGCACATGAAATAATGTAGGTATATTATATATTTGTTATTTAAAGTATTTGGTTGACATTTTTCATAAAAATTTTATAAAAACTATAAGTCTTTATAAGATAAAAAATTGAATTATCATATTATCATCATCAAAAATGATTAGCTTTATGCCACAAGTACATAATGAAGGAAAGACATAAAATAATTTTTTCTTTATTGCAAATTTAAAAGATCCAAACTTCTTGTATACATTTTCATTAGGTATTTGATTAATACTATATCATAACAATGACATTTATATTTTCTGGACATACCAATAATGTAAAGTATATGATTTAAAATTGTACTCTATAGAAGTTTACTTAAGATATAATACATTTTATTTATAATTTTAAGTCATTTGTTAAAAAAGCCATTTGAATTTAACATTATAAATTAGATATTTATTTTTCTCTATTAAACACAAACTGTTTTATTAGCTTTACAATTGCCTAATTTGATTATTATCGTGTAATTAAACCTAACATCATACAATTTATATAAATGTATTTATAAAATACTGAAAACTTGTATTTCTATTTTTGCAGGTTTTTATAATAGTTATTCTGTGATATAAAATGCCGGTGAACGAGAATGTAATTCTTCTTGACATTGAAGGAACAATTACATCAATTAGCTTTGTTAAAGATACATTATTTCCGTATGTCACTAAAGTCTTGGAGGATTACATAGAAAAATACTGGGATGATGAGAGTTTTCAACAAGATTTAGAATTATTACGCGCACAAGCAATTATTGATTCTAATGTTGAAGGTTTTGTACCAATATCTACAGGCGACAATGCAAAGAAATCGGTCATCAATAATGTATTATGGCAGATGGCCAACGATAAGAAAACTACTGCTTTAAAGCAATTACAAGGTCACATATGGAAAGATGGATATGAAAGTGGTCTTCTAAGAGGTCATTTATATGAAGATGTATTACCAGTTTTAAATAAACTAACTGACTTTGGTAAAAAGATATACACTTACTCTTCTGGGAGTACAAAAGCTCAAGAGTACTTATTTCAATATTCAATGTACGGAGATGTGTCTGGTATATTTCTAAAATATTTTGACACTAAAATGGGTCCAAAAGGCTCAGAAACTAGTTATACAAATATTGCTAATGAGATAAATGTAAACTGTAGTGATATTTTATTCTTAACTGATGTAGTAGTTGAAGCAGAAGCAGCTGTAAAGGCCGGTTGTAATTCAATTCTTTTGGTAAGACCTGGCAACGCGCCTCTGGATCCTGAGAAAAGTTCAAAGTTTAGAATTATAAAGACACTAGATGAATTATTATAATCAAGTAGGAATATAGATACAAAAAAATAAATACATTCTGGTAATCTTAAAATTGTAAAAAAATTAAATATTAAATACATATCATTATTTTTTATTTTATTAATTATTCTTATAATATAGATTAAAAATATATGTACACTTTATAGATTTTAAGTATAGTTTGTTCTATTTCTGTGCAATTGTTTTGTTTAAAAAGAGATATCCTAAAGAAATTATCCCTTTTTAACAATTTGAAAGTAAATCTAAATTGTAAATTTGTACCTTCAATAAGAAATATTTTTAATTTTCTTATTCACTTCTATGAGAGTTAAAAATTTTTTTAGAGAAATGTTGATACATCAAGAAATTTATTAAGCAAGTGACTTATTTTTTTTGAAAATGTTTACAACTCAAATAAATAATTAAATTAATGTTTTTATAATACTAGATGACCCCATGAATTTTGTTAATATTCTGAGCATAATGGTGTTCAAAACTTAAAAATAAATAAAAAAGATTTAATTTTAAATTTGTGAATTTAATTACTAAAAAGTAACTTTTATCATACGTGTAACCAATTGCAAGTAGAAATAAACAAATATGCGATAATAATTTGAATAGCTGTTATGGCAACCTAAAATAAATAATTTAATCTATTATCCAAACCTTCCTTGAATCGTCAAAACCTTTCAGGATTTTTTAATTGCATAACCCATAGCCATTTTTATTATACATATTATTGTATTTATTATTTTGTAAATTCTTGTGCGAGCATCTCTTTAAAATGTGAAAATTCTTTCTTAGTGAAGTATTGCACACTCACGTCTTACATGGTGGTCCAGAGATAATGTGACAATTTCTATTGTCTCTTGCTATCGTTGTTTAGGCTCTACGTTGATCAGTCAGTAAGTCAGTCAGGGCACGTTATACTGTATAGATTATATTATATAGGTATAGATTACCACGGGATTAAAAAATACAGTGGCCAAATGTCCAAATGTCAAATATTAAAATTATATAAAATTATCCAATTGTAATAACAATTATATTATATGTAAACCAGTAGCAAAAAAAAATATTAATTTCTATTATTACTCTATTATAGCTGTCCCATCCAGCATTGGCTGTATCAAAAATTTGTTGTTTTTTTATAAACAAATTTGAAAAAATGTATATAGGTACCATATAGCTACTAGTTATAATAGTAATATAATATGTACTTATGTACCTACCTAATAATGACAAACCTGAAAATAAACAAAAAAATTAAGTATATTGTGCTCCTTTTAGCTAGTTACCTACCTTAGGTTGAGGATAGAAAAAAAAATATTTCTACTAAATTTATAATATGTAACCTGGTAACCAATTATAAACAAAAAACAATTTATTGAAAAATCACATTGAAAAAAGGCCTTTCAGTTTTTCTCTAATTTTCCAATTTTTCTCGTAAAAACCTCATTTGAAATACTTATTACTAACATAGTAACATTTATAAAAAATAATGAACCAAATCGGTCCATCCGTTCTCGAGTGATGCTCTTACCAACGAATAGCTTTTTATTTTTATTATATAAGAATTTGGATGTATTATTATATATAGAGTGGTAAAAAAAGTACATTACCTACTAAAATATCACAGTAGGTAGAATATAAAGTTTGTTGTATAAAAATATGTCAATAATGATTAATGATTAGCGTAATAGCGTGTATAAGTTAATATTTGATTATTATTTGATATTACCTACTAATAATATTGTAAAAATTGGGGATGTCACTTTAGTACTTGACTGTATAGTAGGTAGGTTTTGAGATTCGAGGGTACCTTGTTCTTAAGTAGGTCAATGGAATGCTAACAACACAAAATCAGTTCTGCTGAATACACATTTTCCATGTTATACGTTTGTACGTCGAATAAAATATATGCGGACGGGTGTGACGTCCTCTTTCAATTTTGATATTCAGCTTGTAAAGTGTAAACAGTTTGTATTTAATAAATCTGAACAGCTACGCTATATATACATTAGTCGTTAATACATAATTAACACGCTTAGGTATATGCAAAAAATGCAAATTACATTAATTTCATTAGGTTTCGGTTTATATAATTATTTAATATAGATATATATATATCACATTTTAATTTGTATCAGGCTCTTGCTTTATATTTATAAACGATTACCTACATGCCTTTAGGTATAAATACAGTTATAATATTGTGGTATAATAATATTATTTTTCGGATTGGACAAATTCAGTCCACCAGTATCACTGCCTAACATCTGGAAATTATTTGAAACCATTTTTGAACATTATTTTACCGTTTACCTATATTTCATTTGAAAAAATTAAATTAAATTCTCTTATAAACATAAAAAACAAAAATACCAATACGCACAAAATACAGCAACAAATTATTACGCCTTTACGATAATATACTTTTTTGTTTTTTTTTTGGTTCATATGTTTTTTATTCAATCTGTTACAAAAAAGAAGAACAATAAGAACAATTGATGGTTTATACTTTTATAGGTTAAAATGATTGAGTTTGAATATTTTTTAGATTCAATGGTATAGCAGTATGAACTATTTATGAGAATCCTTGTTTTCAAATTTTTAATCCTTAACTATAAAACTTGAACATCTTATGATTTTTGACTACAAAATAATTTGAACAGTTTTGATATTTGAATAATTTATTGTTGTCAATATTTGAACTTTAAATACTCATGAAAAAAATCGTGCTATGGATCGTTAATATTTCTCAATTACTATTATAAATACTTAAAAGGAAATTCGTATTAAATTGTTAAGCTTTTTTATCCAACGAATACAATGTTATTGACATTTATAGAATAAAAAACTAAACAAATTGAAAATGTCTATAATTTACTCAAAACAAGTCCATATATTTTGAATATTTATGTATAGAAAATAATAAAATGAACATTTGATGAAAATTTCAAGTAGGTAGGTACTTACGGTACCATTTTCATGGTGCTTTGAAAATTACTTGGTAATTTTTATGTTTGACCACCCATGAACCGACTAGATTCACGTTCCTATCAAAGAAGATACTGTTGAATAAAATTCAAGCATTTTTACTGTCCTAAAAAAAATAAAAAAGTATACATCATTGTAAAATCAAGACATTCATCGCAGAATCTAAATTAGTTGTATAATAATTTGTTAATTTACGGACGAATATATTATCAAATGCCCAACTTCAAACTCTCGTAAAAAATGTATTTGACTTCCCTCTAAACTTTTTTTTTAAATGTAGAAAACCCTTAGTGGAATGTTGTGTTCAATTTTAAAAGCTTTAACAAAAAAATAGAATAATTTTTATAAATATCCAACTCTAAGTAATTTGCCTATTTTCACGATTTTGATGAATTTCGTCCATATTTTAACTTCATACGTAGATCGTACCTGACCTGGTAGAACACATACGGGATAATATAGCAGAAACGTATTTCTTTGTTCAAAAATGAAGAAAAAAATGGCGGGGGGAATATGACACCCCGATTCCATCACGACTACGCTACTTTAAAGCCTGATTCACATTACAATGACCGTGTCGTGTCGAGTTCCGTATATTCAATAATTTCAATACGTATAGCTCCGGTACCTATAGGTATAACGTTTCATGATTGATTATAAATACAATAATATAGTATTTATAGTCAATGGTTACATATATATTGAATATATTCAAATTTACACACGAAATTCTTGTGTATTGTGAAAGTGTAAAGTATGGGTGGAGATTTGATAGAATTTTTTTTAAAGGGGGCTATTGTTTTACTGAACATTAAGTGGTTTTGGCCCCATATCACTAAATATTATATTACCATAAAATATAATTGGCATTAAAAATATATACGCGTGTGAATAGGTAACAATAAATCGTATAAATGTATAATAGTTGAATTTAGTGAATACCTAGTTATTGCGATATAATATATTTATTTTTAAATGAAATAGGTTAGGTATATTTATAATTCTTTGGATATCAATATACAATATGTAAATATTTTCCATGTAGGTATAATATAGATGATACTTCGGCATTTAAAACGGCTAGTAGTATTATATGAAATCTATCTTTATATATTATATTAGGCATATTATTTCTGTTCGTGTGTATCACTTAACTCCTCCTAAACGGCTCGACCGATTTTGATAAAATTTTTTGTGTGTGTTTGAGTGTTTCCATGGATGGTTCAGATTTACATTTGGACCCGGGAGATCCAACCTGAAGAGGTGCTCAAACAGGGATTTTGAGATTTACGATGGACATTTTTTTTTATAAATATAGATAGTAAAAAATATTAGTAGAATTTACTATTTACTAATTAGTATTTTTTTTGTATATAAATAGTAACCATTAGTTACTCAAATATGACTATGAGAGTTGAATGTACATTTGATCACAGAATATAATAATGATATAAATATATATTGCAAGAGTTTTGTTCTGTAGTAAAAGGTAACTTTTCAACATATTAAAATTTGTTTTCAGATGTCTGCGTCAACATAGATTAGTCGGTAATGTTGGCGATCTGTTTTAGCCTTTAAAATATATATAAACAGTAAACATTTAGAGTTCACATCAGGCACAATAGGGCTGCTGAGCACTTTTTGGTCTATGTATTTTAATATTTTTACCAATGGTTAACTGCTTGAAATTTAAACATTTACGCGAAAATTAATAAAATAAATGATGGGTACACATACATGTGTCAACAACCTGTGTGATAATATATATTAATTATTAAAACCTCTAATAGAGATAGAAGTCATTAAAAAGATTATGAATGATAATAATATTACAATAATCGCTTAGGTATTTACCTATATATTTCCCATAAATGTGGTTTAGTCATATTATAATTACGTTTATCTATGCTGAAGTTTGATAATAATAATTATGATGTAGTATCCGATTAGTGTTGGCGACTGGTGTGTGTGGTTATATGATTGTGGATGAATGAGGAGGTGTAAATGTATTTAGGTAATAATGCTTTAAGACATTTGTCACAAATCACAATAGGTACATAACGTTTAGCCTTATTATTTATGTGTATCTACCTGTATAAATATGTAATAATGTTCTGTCTTGTATCACGTAAAATGTTATGCGTTCCGTTAATCGCTATATAATAAATAATATGATAGGTATATTGCATTCTACGCGCAAAGTAGTTAAATATTTATGCGATGAATATATTAATATTAAACATCATTACCGGTAGTAATCACGTGATTTACATTTTTTTTTGCTTTTAAACTATGTTACTGTTATCCAAAAACAGCAAAAACATACATTTATATAATATAATTATTAGATATATTTAGAACCTTTATATAGGTATATTAAGTACTAATCTATTATATTATAATCCAAAGTAGGTAATATACTAATATAGTAATATGTACCTATATATACTTCAATACTTGTAGGCATGCCTATTAGGTAATATAGGTAATATATTAATATGTATTATTAGTCATTATCATTAATCAGTTATAAAATTGTCTGTTTTTTTTTTATTTATTACCTATAAAGAATACCTTACAAATAATGCATTCATTTAATTAGTAGGAACAATAGGTCTGGAATATTGAGCAAAACCATTTGAGACTTGATCTTAAATATTAGAAATCATTCCATATTCTCACTCGATTTTATTAACATTTAGAAAATTCATATAGCAAAAATATTTTGATTCAAAATAAATTTGTTTCAAATTTTAGTATGGTTCTTTAAAATGAAGTTTTTTTATATTATGTTTTTCTAAGGTGCCGTTAGTGAAATTCTGTTATTTACCATGTAACTAAATTGATATATTGTTTTATAAAACAATATATCTATAGTTAACACTTACAGATTGTAAATATCTTTATAGGTAAATAAAAAAAAATTATGTTTTAAATCTTATCAACGTTGAAAAATAGTAATCTGTCAACGCGGCAATCTAACTTAGAATATTTGATTTAGTGGTAAATTAAATTCCATGCAAATTCGTGTTCATTATGTGCAAACTGTTGATTAAAAAAAAAACAGCTGTAATTACTGATTTCGTAATGAGCAGCGCATTCATCAGGATATAATATTAATTTATCTGTAAACTGTACATTATATAAAGACATTTTTTTTTTATATTTTTGTTATCATGTATAAAGTTTGAATATTATTCTCTTGAAAATAATAAAATAAGCATATAGGTACAATATTATGGCATAGTAGTGCAGCACACAGGTATTTGATCTCAAGTATTCTTGAAGTAAATAGCAAAAGTCTTTACTGAAAGCACTTTGACTTTGATAGGAGAGTGTAAACAATGACAATATAATAGTATATAGGTGTATAATATAAACAAGGTAAACGTTTGTAATTTCGGAGAGCTGCACGTTAGCGGTTCGACTTATAGTAAGAACATTGTCGACGCGCTCTAATTTATCACCGTGTATATATAGTGGGCCCTCGACTTAAAGGTTTAAAACAATAACAATCATAATAAAACATCGATAGCAAAACGCAGTGGCGTGACGATAATAAATACAACAACACTAATAATAATAATATTATCGTAATATGTATATACATAAATGTATTAAATTCTATTAATTATTTTACCGTCCACATAGGTATAAAATATCGCGGTCACGTGTGCGACGCGTATATACATAATGTAAGGTATATGTATACGCAGCACAGCAGGCGCGCACACGATGCGTATAGGTATACAATATAAGGGTTGCGCGCGCCGGCCCGTCTGCTCATGGCCGAGCGTCGGCGGCGTCGGCGACGAACGTTTCGCCGGCGGTGGAAGTCACTGGCCCGACGTTGTCCGGACCGGAAGTGTTCTCTAATACGCCACACGCGCTCAACACGCACGCACGACCGCGGCGCGTAAATACAATACGCACGTACATTATGCATTTATATGCATATTCGTAAGTGGCACGATCGCGTACACACCGCGGAAATTCGTACTGGTAATCGGCGATCGCACGAGGTATAGTCGTCGGGTACGAAAAAAATTTAATCCGCTACATATATTTGACCGCGGCGGCGAAAGTGCGGGAATATTAATAATTTAATAATATATATCATAATTCTGCCTATGATCTGTACGCCGTATATCACACAAAATTATTCACCCAGTGCGTAAGTGTCCAAGAGATTAATATAATATCGTACACACGTGTCGGGCGCTATTTTCACCCCACGAGAGTGGTGACCGTTTCCGTAAACGCACGTGCGACAGCGGCGGCGGCGGCGGAAACGTCTGGCGCTGCGGCTCCTCCGATCGTCGGACTCGCACTCGTATATTAGCCCACTCGTAGTGGTCTCGCCGCTACCGTCGGTCGGTCGGGAGGATCGCGTGATCGCGTTTACATCGGCGGGCGCGGCGAGAGGGACTTGTGTGCGAAAACGAAAAACAAATAACTATAAATAATAAAGGAGCGGAAAGACGATAGACATAAAGAGTGAGAGAGAGAGAGAGAAAAAGTGTGTGCGCGAGAGAGAGAGTGGGAGAGATAAAAAGGCGCGAACTCCACGCGGCCGCCCGCAAATCGTGCGGTATCGCACGCATCATGTCTAGGAGGAAACAGGCTACACCTCGTTCGCTCAGACGTAAGTACACCGATATTATATACACCAGCTACCTCTGTATACCCATAAAATACGTTGTGTTCAATTACCTCGTGGTGCGAAATCGTAGCGTTATTAGAACATGCACTGCACTGGTTTTTATGGTTACGAGTTTGGAGCATGCGATAGATGTATGTATATACGGTAACATCGCTTCCGAAATACCCGCGTGTGTATACGTGCAATGCATATAGTGCATAAGATGCAGTGGAGTGCGCGGGATAAAAATCCACTTCTGTTTTTCAAAAGCACTGGAGGGTATGACATTTTTTCCTCAACGACCGGCAGCGGTTCTTATATTTATACTTCACACACACACACGCGTGTATATATATTTATACAGGGAAACTCTGCAAAACACGTTTATTATACCGACGGCACACTTGTGAAAAACTCCCAAACTTTCTAGACACTATATTGTATATTATAATAATGCGCGGTGGAAAGATGTGTACGACGGCGTGCTTCATCACATATGTCATCCCAGCAGGGTACCTGCCTACGGATTTATTATGTGTTCGAATTGGTGCTATATATATATATTTTTTTTTATTAACAATTATTATCAATATTTTTAATAGGCATGCATTGTAAATTTATTGTAATATTTAAAAAAGCGCGTGCGTGGGTAAAATATGATAATTGGAAACATAATATAATATTATTATAGTAGGTATGCCACAATGCCACTGCGTGTTCACCGACCGCGACATTGCACTGATTAGCACTGACTATATAACAATATGTTCTACCTATGTATTACTATACAAGTGCGTGCACCAATATCCGCGTTTTTGTTACGGCAGGTAGTAGATTTTTATTGCATTAAATACCTTTACGGAAACTCGCTACCGTTATGGGAGGACGTGTCGCCAGCTATTAAGTATATATAGATAGATAAAATATTACACGTACACAAGGCAACTGTTGCCGCCTTTCCGTCTATTATTTCTATGAGAATAACCGGTTGAATGTTGACACGATGACGTGTAAACAGTAAAATGTAAACCTAAGTAAAATGTTAATTTTTATGTTCACCAGCAATAAAATTGATGGACCACAAGCACGTGAGGGTTTAAATTCGATATCATCTATTGACAATACAAATGATTGCGGATTTCATATCGACGTTTCTATGTGTGGTTTTGTGGAACTACCCACAACAGAACAATCGATAATAATTCCTAAGTGTAATTCATTTAGTACCTAACAACTGAGTAGGAATCTAAAAATGTGAATTTACTGAATTGTAAACAACTAAAAAAATAACGATATAGGCTAATATAGGTTATTGGGCTGTGTTACAATAATAAGACATTTGAGAAATATGATTAAATGTTTTACACATCGATTGACCATTCTCAGTTTTCCCTATAGCCATGTAATTATCAAGCGTAATCCGAAATTTAAATTTACGTTCTCTGGCTGATTCAAGAGGCAAACTTGACTTTTTGAAGAAGACAAATCCGACCAAGTTGATCAAGCTTTAACACATTACTTCCGTAATCATGTATATTAACATAGTTTTGGTGTAACTACCTAATTATTATCATGTTGAATTATCATAAAATTATATTTTATATTGAGTTCGATTGATGTGTTGCAACTTTTAACCTGATTTTTTATATGAATTATTGTATTGTCGGTTGTAATAATTTATTCTACTAAGCTTAGAATTGTACAATGTACATTCATATACTATATTCTGTACACTGTATAATCTAAACTCTATATTATACTTAATTATATGATGTTTTTGGGCATGTGCGTTTTTCATAAATAAATATAATTAAATATATATTTGGTACCTATCTGAGATAACTTAATATTTATTAGGCAATAATACAGACACACACTATGATATATTGTAGTCACCAAAAACATTATGTTTTACACAATACAATCCTAACTTTTACCTCCTAACTATATTAATATTGTCCAAATATTTCAAACGAGGTTTTAGATTAAAAGTCATGTGTCAACTACAATATTTTATAGTTGAATGAAATAATAATATAATGCATGCGTTCACATCCAGACAGACTGTTGTGTGAAAATAGACGAATTTCCATTGCATTATTACAATAACACAAATTTGTTGACGTGTTTGAATTTAGACTTTTGTATAGAAACTCGTACCTAAGATGGAAGGGACCGAACTACAAATCATTGTGATTAGAAAATTTTTCATATTTGCATAATATAATAAAGTAAAATGTAACGTAAATAAAAAAATTTCCTTACTTATTTAATAAATGCTATAAGTTATTTAAATTGGATAATAAAATAAGGCTTAGGGGATTTATCCTTCAAATCCCCTACCCCCGTAAGAAATCTTCGCTCATATACCTATTATTTAGATGCCACGCACCAATAAATTATGGGCTAGGATCCTAAGTGCAGTACCAAAGCAGTTAACACGCATTAATATCATCACTAGTCATAGCCAAAATTTTGAAATGGTGGGAGGGTAAATGCAACAAATAATAATACAGAGAGGTATAACACTTAACTATAAGAAAAACGTATTTTTATAAAATTAACACCACCCATTTGAATATACCCATGATACTTAACTAGGGGCCTTAATCGTTATAAAGACTCCGAAAACGAAAACGGAAAACTATTTTTTTTACGAAATAACGGGGAAAAAAGTCAATATAAATATCATAATATGTCACTGTTTATTGAAGAAAATAGTTTTTGGATTTTGTCAAATTATAATTATAATATATTTTATATATCGAGCGGCGACAAACATTACCGTCGTGCTTTTCAAACTTTCACCGGCCGCCGTAAATATTTGGAGTTATATTTAATTCGGAACTGGCACCATCGTCCACCCCCAGGGCTGGACTGGCCAGGGTGGTGGGTGAGTGATCCCCGCCTGGGCCTGGCAAAAATTTCGGCTGATAACTTATAAATATTTTATTGTTAGCCCAAAATTGGGCTGAATTTTTTGTTTACCCTGGGCTAATTTTTATTCCCAGTCCACCTCTGTACCCCACTGTCCCCCCCTCCTATAGTCACATTGCTACACCACTGAAGATTGTCGAATCTTTTTACAGCTATCTTTTCAACAGCATAACGTGAAAGCTGGATTTGTCACCACCAGTGTGCGCATTTACGAATATTAAGGAGCACTCGGAAAACTTTGAGATGTGAAATATTATATCACGATAACCATTTCAAACTCCCATAACATATTATGGATGCAAGTATATCCATTATATCATAATATGATATTATATTATATCGTTTGAAATTTTTTCGGCACAGTCTTCCTTCGTTGCGTGTTTATACCTAACTAATATTTAGTTCATTATTCTAAATACTTATCGAATGGTGTTGTTTAGCGTAATTTCATACCAAATAATTTCGCAATTCCTTAGCCATCAGTGGCAGATTCAGTGCTTGATTTCGAGGGGGTTGACGGAAAAGTACAAAACAATTTACTACATCAATACTACAGTATCTAGGATAAAACATCGGAAAATTACGGTTATGTGTTGTGGTGGGGTGTGGTGGGATTGGGGGTGGATGAATGCCCCTTTGCTCCCCCCGCAGGATCCCATTGTTAGCAATCAGTGCGTCTGACGCGGGATAAAAGTGGCTGTTATACTGTCATAACTTTTTTTGTTGATATTGGCCAACAATATACGTGCCCTCATACTCTATAGCAGAGGTGACCAAACTTTATTTTGATAAAAATCTACTGAGAATATATTTTTCCTTCGAGGAGCCATAGAAATATGAACAACTATTGCAGGTATAGCTGCAGTGGTCACTAAGATTTTATGGGTGGTTACTATTAGTTTATGATGGTAAATTCTATGAAAGGCTCGTCTTGAAATCGCGTGCGATCGACCATTTCCAGAGCCTCCGCTCTGTATAGTATGTTAATATATGCCACGATAATATAATCCGTGTGCGAACAGTGTTTTTCTCGTGCTATTCATATACACGTGCAAATGTTTTATATATAAAAAAAAAAATCGATTCGAGATCATAATTACTTTGGGATATCCGTCAGCGAGTTGTGCGCGGGTGGCGGCGGCGGCTGTAGGAACATCGGTCAAAATGAATTCCCATTGTAACGCAATGGGAAATTCAACGGGCACGGTCAGGTCTCTGGGGACGCAGCGTTGCCGGCTCGGTTTTCCCGCCGGTATACGCTTCTCGCGAGTATGCCTTCAGCTCCACCGCCGCCCGCACCCTTTACACGCCCGCCGCGGGAGGGTCGGCGGCAGTCGTCGTTTTTCCCTGACGAGGCGCCACCGCCCTCCCCCCTCCCCAGTGCCGGCACGTACCTCGACTAGAGACGGCCAACGGGACGCGTGGCAGCGGAGGTAACAAACTTTTCCGTTCCGATTCGCGTGTACAGTACCGTTTGTACAGCAGTAGTGGTAGTACGGTATAGTTAGTACGAGTATTATACAGCTATAGGTACGCACACATACTATATATAATAATAATAATAATAATATAGAAACAGTCGTATAGCAGTCGCAGTAGTAGTGGTGCATAGTATAGTATACGAACCGTGGTTGTCGTCGGCGTCGTCGTCGTAGCCGGTCTCTCGGGGGTACATTGTATACCGATGGACGGGCGCGGCGTCGGCGTCGACGACGATGCCGGTTTGTGCGTGTGCGACCGTCGGAGGCGTGTATATATATATATGTGTGTGTGTGTATGTATGTGTGTGTGTGTGTGTGCGTGTGTGTGTGTGTGTGTACGGTGCAAGAACGACGGAGGAAGACGGCGAGTTATATCGGTCGGGTGTGGGTAGGAGTGGGCGGCGGCGGCTGCTCTCAGCGGCACAACTGCAGCGGGGGGACCAGCTGCTGTCTCTCGAGCGTCTCGGCGGCGGTCGTCCCCCGGGGGATGTGCGTCGTATATATATATATATATAATATGTACGTGCATGATGCGTATAATAATATATATATATATATGATGATGATAGCGCGCCTGTGTGTATGTGTGTGAACACGTATAAATTATATTATGTATATATCCGCGAGTGTGAGTGCGGGCTCGTCCGCTGCGGGTCTTTTGGACGGGTTAGGAGGGAGGGGGGGTTTAAAGGAGGGGTGGGTGGTCTGGAAACCCGGTCAGGTGCGGTCGCGTTCGCGTCTCATCGGGCGCCGTAACCTTTTCGACCGCGGACCTATATCACGACGGAACGAGTGGTTCAGCGGAGCCTATATACAATAATATGTGTATTACTATATTATAATACGTGTCGTACAGGTGTTCACGTCGTGTGCACTGGTGCAGGGCTTTTCATAACAGTACATGATATTCTTGCGGAACGATAAACGGAAAACAGAAGGCGAACGACTTGACCGGCACCGCTGCGGCGTTGATCTCAAACCCGATGACGGCGGGTTGCAGTGCATGCCGATACACATTATATCGTTAATATTATTAGTATTATGCTTTGACGATGTAACCATACGCAAGGTGATAATACCTATTACGTTTGGTGCATTTTTCACGGGAGGACGGCGGTGGGTGCTGCAGATGTCGCGCTCCGACGACCGGCGGTGGCGCAGGAGTCGTGACGAGACGAGACCGGGGGCGAACAGCACGCCCGCTCGTTCGGCGTCCGTAATTTAAAAATCATGTTATTATATTGCGAGATCAGTTGATTGTATTACGGAAATCACCTCCTGGCTATGTCATGACGATCCATCCTAGGGTAAACCTACCCCCCCCCCCACGACCAACGGGGAAACATACATTTACGTGTATGTCATAATATACGTCATATAGGTAAAGCATAAAACATACCTATATGTGTTTCATTGTTATATCTATAAATTTTGGTTTTTGCCCAGTTCTGACAACATTGACGAGATTTTAACAATGATCCATTTCAAACACTGACAACAAAAATAAAAACGCGACTTCTGTTCAGTCCGTGATGCATATTCGTTTGTGGACAATTCCCAATAGATTACCTGTGGATAAAGTTCACGTCCATTAAAATTAACCGTAGTAATGACGTAATTTAAAATGTATTTTGCTGTTAAATCCATTTAGAAGTATCAGTTATCTGCTACACTATAATTATATATTAATATACCGTTACACGAACATGATTTAATAGTTAGTTTAAAGTGTATATCCATAATCTATTGACTATTATACAATATACACTAAAACTGTATCCATAATATAAAAAAAAATTAATGATGCTGTATAAAATCCTAAAAACTGGAATATTTTATTTTAAATTCACAAGAAGCAGTATTTCGAAAAACGTATTAAAATAGGAATTTAAATTGTAGAATTAAAAATCCCTAAAAATCATGATTATGCATAGTACATTAATATGTACTATATTCACATACACATAGTATATTATGTAATATATCTAAAATTAAAATTGTGTACCTATAGTAATTTTTATTTAGTGCAGCTGTGTTTGATCGTTTGAACTCTCTATCAATTTGCGTATTTTATTTTATTATGTTCATCTATCTACGCCCTGCTAAAGATTACAATTCTCATAACTTAAATTAATATGTTTTTTTAAATATTTACTTGCAGACATTTTCCATTAGATACGTTATTTTAGAAGTGGGGTATCAACAATTTATTTTTTTTAATCTATAGGCTCAAAATATAGATAAATGAGCCCCTATAGATAAAAAAAAACGATTAAAAATAGTACCATATAAAAGAAAACTTAATCCTCCAAAATTATTTTTCTAAAACAGTAAAATCGTTATTAAAATAGTAATAGTAAAATATTAATATCATAGTACCTCCTATACTTAACCTACCTATTTTGGTTAAACGACAACAGCCGTCGTTAAAGTATTATTACCCACAAGGAGGCAGTTTGGTCCAACCAAATAATATACTACATTAAATATGTAATTAAGATTATACATTTTGTACCAAGTGTTTCTAAAATGTCTGAATTGTTTTAATTTTTATCGTTTTGGGTCTACGAAAAACCACCATTTCCCATTTCCGTTAATTGTTATGGTTTCCACGTTTTATTAGTTATGTGGATTGCATAAAACATAAAATAAAAGAAGAAACAAAAAAATGTGATTTGTTGGTTCAAATAAATTGTATTCAATTTTTAATTACATAAAATCGATAAGTGACGAATAGGTGCGAACAAATAATTCGAATTTTATCTGCATATAAATAATCAAAAGAGATTCCAAGGAACGTTATTTTTAGAATCGTAATCTTTTTTGATATAAAGTCCTGTGCTTCAAGTTAATATATATATACATTGATAAGGAATATCTGAAAGGTTGGCGAGGAGAAGTCACGCGAAAAACAGAAATACTATCCACATTGTAGCGCGTGAATAGTTTCAAAGGGGCGAGCGCAAATTCAAACATATTTTTCAATGCCAATTGACGATTTCAAATATTGCATTTTAATTAAAATAACATTATGCTATTCAGTATTCGCATTTCGCATTCAAACGGAATTCAGTCGGAGAACTTCACGAAATTGTACAAATATCACAGATGTCAATCTATTTTAACAAAACGGTATTATAATATAAATACCTATGTCCCAAATGCGTGGAAAGTCTTATGAATTGATTTATACATAATAATATATCTATTAGGTATATTATATTATATTATTAATACACGAGATATAATTTTACACGGTGGTCTACACAAATCAAATATTAAGTCTTGCAGGCTATTGATTTTTCGGAATCGTCACAAACAGTTCTTCCTGCCAGCAGTCTTAAAACTTTCGAAATTCCGACGACATTTCGCCGTTGTTCTAGAGCCAGACGTCATGCCACTGCTAAAATATTATATTATAGTGCCGTTGCGAGCGCAATTACGTTTTACGATGGTAATAACAATAATGAATAAATGATAATATAATAACGACGGGCACACCACCTGCACCCCCTCCCCTGGGATGGATTTGTCAACGCTCGTGTCCCGAGTTGACGCCTTGTATGGGGGTTGCAACGTACCTACTAATGTGCAGCAGCACAGTGTACAGTGCACAACTTCAACTGACGCCACTGTCATCGCGCACGACAAATACACACTGTAAAATAATAATATTATACACAACGTCATCGTGTTTGTTATATTATGTACCATTACTATACAACACTACTTAGGCCATAAAATGGGCCGCCCCTGTCCGCGGTTTACTGCACGAACTCGTGTCGTCGGATTAATTGGCGTTACTGTCGGGAGATACCCACTGGTTCGGGCGCGGCCGATCGGACGAGCACGATACACTGTAGTTTGACGCGGGCCGCGACACGTTAACTCACCCACCGCTCCTGCCGTCAACCCCATCGACACCCGCACGCCCACCCGCCTTGCACCCCGGCCCGGAGAAAATAATCGTACGGTTTTCCGCCGCCCGCGGATAATAAAATGCGATTTGTCCGCGCGTATAGTGATAAACTACGAGACGCCGGCGGGTCCTGCGGGCTATATTGCACAGTGACACGCGATCATCGCCACCCCTACACTGCACGACTACATCATCCCCATGCATTACGCGATATTATTCGTTATTATATGTTATACGACGTATTATGTTATAGTCACAGTCGCCGCAGTATGAAGTGACACGTGTGCACATAACGCACTATATACACTAGGTTTATATAAAGCAGCGGTTGCGTGCATTTGTATATATATATATGGGGTGCATCTGGACAGTCACAGATACACCCTGCATAGCGTAAATAGTGTCTGGCGAAGACTGCGTAGTCACTCACTCGGTCACTCATATATTATATAGTCACCAGTCCTGTCGTACGGTAATCGTGTGATTTGTCGGAGGAAGTTACCTTGAAATAATGCGACTATGTTTTGTACATTCAGTAGGCATAGGTACCACTGTAGGAATCTAAATTTATGTCTATACATGTATATGGTACATTAGTGATTGGCCATTAATACTCATCGTATTATTATACACTATATTATTGCACATCGAAATCAGCGGCGATATGTCGAGCGCTATAGTCTGGATTTATGCACCTCAGTGGCATGGCACCTAAATCCTGAGTGGAGCGACATTCGTCTCGCAAAACTTTGGTCCGTCCACTTTTTGAGCGGCCTACTGTTCACCTTACACCACTCGGCAACTCACGGCCCTGACAAAACACATTCGGAGGTGCTTCAGGAAGAGCGATGCTTTCTGCTGTAGTTGTGACTTCGTCGCATCGGCAACACGTTTCACCGAATCTGTGTCGAAAACGACTATCATTTTCTACTGCATCGTAATGTTTGACTTAGCATACCAAACCTGCATTGTCGATAGCACTCCAATTTCGTTTGCTCCGTTCGTGTAGTATAATCATTGTCTTCGTACTTTTCGGGCGCCACGATTCTTTCTCTCTGGCCGTATTGATATACGCCAGACTAGGACATTATGGGCTTTACGTCCGGCGCCGCGCCTCTCGTCGGCGGTTCACTCCAATTTGTATCACGCTCTGGCCCTCGAACGATTTTGCTCTTTCCGTTTAAACTTCGGCGTATTTGGTCTGGCCACTGCTGGTAAATCAGGATGACCGTAATGCTGTTCTGCAGCCATTATTGTGTTTCGCAAGACATGTTTCAGATGTAATCCGGATTGTAAAAATATATATTGTTAAACAAAGATTTCGGAAACAGCTAGTGGCTCACACGCCTTAACAGAGATTCGTATGCAAGCAACGATTTGTGTTTAGTTTTCTATAAAAGCGTATGTGACCCGGCGATCTCTTGGAAAACGATTATAAATGTTGCCTATCACAGACGTTACGAAATACTATACAGCCACTATAGCCTATAGAATCCGTGCAGATAAAATATACATTTTAAATATGGCTCTTTTTTATTATTACATTTATTACACGCATGGAAACTCCAGTAATAAATCAGCACCATACTAATAGATCAAGTAAAACATTACTTTTTTTTAGTATCGGTTATTACTGCTTGTCGTCTATATTAGTGTATCAGTTAACGCCGTGGTATTTGCCTTTTGAATCGCTTATAACTAAAATATCAATCATTTTAGTAATTTATTTTAAGACAATGTATTTAACAATAGATTAAAAAATAAATGGGTTTTTTTAAAAATGGGAAATTTCAAAGAATGTAAGGCGGGGGGACACACTTGATTTATTTTCAAACGTCTCAAGTGGATTAGTGACATCTCTTGTTACCCAATGTCAAGTCTAAAATCCCAAGCGTCGTATCACGTTGGTTTATCAAATTTCAAAAAAATATAAAACTTATAAATGCATCGGCAATACCCGCGCGTTCACGATATATATTTGCTGGCCATTGTCGATTCTTAAATAAAACACCCGTCTCGTATATATTTTGCCATAATATTGGACACCGAAATTTCGACGAATCGCGGAGGACGGCTCGACACGGTATTTTATTACGGCCCGCGCGTGTCTACGGTCTAATACGGAGTAATATTTTCAATTACGGTTGCGTGAGTAATAATTATGGTAATGTACAAGTTTATGAAGTGCTCGCTGCGGGGAGGTTTAGGCGTGGGAGGGTGGGTATAGGGGTTGTCGCGATAGCCAGTCCCACGTACCCTACTCACGTATATCGCCGACTGCCGGATCGGATATTACGGGCCACGGAGGCGGCCTTTGTGACTTTCTAAGAATATCCGTTATTTGGCTTGAATGCGTTTTGGTCGTACCATGACTTCGAATTTATGCGAGGGTTATAGCGGGGTGCACGAGCGTTTCAAAAACCATTTGATCTCGAACTGTAATAATAAAACGCGGTATAATAGATAATAATATTATATTATTAAGTTCCGTCGCATACGAAAAATCGTTTTTCTCGCTATCCGTTTCCTAGGCAATATTAAAAATCTATATTTTTTAGTTCATATCAAACAACGCACGTGTTTGAAAATCCTAATTAGTTATACTTATTAAACTTCATCCGACCAATAACCTTTGACCCTATAGTATTTAACAATACACACATATGTAGACAATGACGTAATGCGGAGGGGGAAAAGGTGTCACCCCTCCCTTGGATATGCTAACAGTATAAATCATCAAAACTTTTAAAATAAAGGAATAATGAATTTAACATAGGTACATTTATGAGATAAAAAATATTTTCCCCTTCAAATTATTGCATAAAGTATTTACAATTATTTCATGTCTCTCCTGTTGTATAGTTATTATAGCATATAGACGTATTGTCAACGTTATCTGGGTTACAAAAAAACACGATAATATTATTTCATAAATTATGATTACAGGATTATCATCACATTATTTTTTTCTAATAGGCTATAATATATTGCACCTTTTTTTGAAACCAATTCTTATGTACCTACTGAATATTATTAAACGGCGCCTATAGGTAGACCTACGATTTGTTTCTCAGTCATAAAATGAGTTTTAAACAAATGTTTAGGTGATGGTTTCAATTTTGGTAAGTTAGTTTTGCCATACCATACATGAGTTATCATATTGTGCGTTTTGTGAGTTAGGTTTAGTAAATTGTACCTACAATCTATATCGATATTCACTTCGGTATTCATAATATAATATTATGTATACTTTGTGTACCTACTACTGGGCTATGAGTACGTCAGCAGTTGTCAGCTGCAGTCATCGCCCCGTTTTTAAGATAATAATGTGTCGCATACGTAAAATATCTAACCGATACAAATGCACCACGCCTCCACGCCCGAAAATTTATATAATTATATTGTGTCCACTATAGTTGAGTTTAGTATATGCTTATACTATAAACGCATATAACGTAATATTATAGCAATGAACGCGTCACCGGTTTTCGAATCGGTTTACCATCATTAAATTTAGTACTTACATATTATTACGGTACGTACACAGATGATCTCATACGTGAAATGTGCCAACTGTACGCAGCACTCGTATATATAATGATTTATACAATAATAATGTGATATTGTGGCGTTCGGTATAATTACTCTTGGAAACGCATTTGTGCATTGTAAAAGTACGGGTACGTTTTATGCGACGCAAAATGCATTTCGCGCGGACATAAATCTCATGACAGACCGAAAAATATTTTATTCAATTGTGACGATGATGACGATGATGGGATGATACGTGGAATTCGAATTATCCACCGGCTTAATGCACTCGTATGTGCCCAGGGCGGAGTTGTAGGATATATTAGCATTATATTGTGTATATAGCTGGCGCACGACAATAATACGGACGACAAGTTTTTCGCACACAACGAATTCGCTGCTGGCGCAAGCATTATGTGTTGTGCTCTATTATTATGGCACCTGCAGCCATTAGGATAAAATATTCGACAAGTAAATTATCGTTTTGATGGGATACATCGCATTGCACTTATGCACACGCGCAATAGTCGCGATCGAAATCCCATCGCAGTTATTCCCCTTTGGATTAAAATAATACCATTTTACCCCCCACGAGCCGTCGTATTATTATTATTGTTAGGTAATATAAAATTCACCTCTGACAAAACAACGCATTGTCGCCACACTGCCTACTTATAATATTGATTGATTTGAAAATTTGAAATGTTCGTCTTCACATAATAGGTTAGGTTACAGCCTATATTGGTGTATTATAAGAAATTATAAGTAAATAAATGGGTAATATATTTTATAATAATTCGATAACATTTTATGGTCGTTAAATCAATTACTGAGCCCTGAGGTATAGTGGTGACATATTCAATCCCGTAGGTGGTAGGTCGTTGGTACCCCGTCAACTATTTGGTCGACCAGTATACACTCTTTGCAGATTCACTTTGCTATTTAATTGGTTTTTAAAATCCACTCTTCAATACTTTAAATTATATCATCATAACCATTAGATATAATATTCAGAACCGCTATCATCATTATATTTTTCTCAACATAATGAATAATAATATGACGTAGTGCAAGTAGGTACCTATATATATTATCATATGTTTAATTCATAAATACACAAGGCAGAAAATGTTTGTTGGTAAAATTCGATTCGACTTTTGTATAGATATCGGCGATACTCACTCACTCAGTGACCTAATTAATACATAATAAATATATTGTATAAAAATGAGGTCATTGCGACAGTGCATTTATAGTGTAGCTAATAACGCCATACTTAACGAGAATAGTCAAAAATATTAAATAAGTAATGTGTAACATTATTATTATGTGACCAACGCAGTAAATAAATTAAAATTGTATACTTCATTCGCGTTTTAGACTTTAGTGACCGTTCAATGGTACGTTATTTTTCGAATACATTCGAACGAAAAACATCGTGAATAATGTATATTTTGATGACCTTTAAGCGGTCGTAAAATCACTTCTATCATAGCATTTTGAAGACATCGTAAAGATACCACTATTTAGTTGACATTTCATTGAATCGTATTATGTACTATACCTATATATATTTTTTTTGATTTTAAGTGCAAAGTTTGAATAAGAATACTTAAAGAATATTTTAGTTTTAATTATATAAATTAGGGGCATAAAAAATGTAGAAGTTGCCGGAAATTAAAAATGTGTAGTATTAAACATTCGCAAATTAAAACTTAATACATACTATGCTTGACATTTAGCTTTTATTTATAATACTCACGAATGAATATATTTACAATAGTTATGGTTCATTAAAAATAAATATATATATTAAATTGAATAAGACGTGTACGACATGTATCCCGAAAAATTCACTGATTTAATATTAAATTTAAAAAAAATGTATTGTTTAAAAAAATATCAAATTCCATAACTATAAATATCAATGAAATTATGGTATATCTATACTTAACAATCAGTAATATTACCTATAATATTATAAGTGTATATGTGACTATTTATATAAATTATGAAGCGATATAATACTTAATAATCCATATTGATATAAAAATATGGATAGTAATAATAAAAAAAAAAGATTTACAATCAACACGAAGGTACGTTATATGTACGGTAATTTATATTTAATAAGAGAATAGGAATACCTGTTAAATAATATTTTAATGACAGTAATAAAAAGTAAGAATATGCCTGATATAATAATCTATCGTAAAAATAGCTTATCAACTGCATCACTTATGGTGAAAATTATTAGTTCATTCATATTTAATTTAAAATAATTAATCATCATTCTGAAACAAATATTTAATGAAAATAATTTTAGTAAATTTATTTTTCTGTCTTTTTTTTTTATAAAAATATAAGTATCTAGCTCAGTTAGCATATTTATCTACTGTAGATGTTGGTGTTTAGTGTTGACTGATTAATAAACTATAAATTACAATACCCACTGTCGTTCAAATTTTTTGTGAACAGTTTACAGTATTAAACTATGAATAAAACTAAAGATTTTAAAGATTTTAATAAGGTTTTGGGAATTGATTAGGCGTGAGTTTATTTAAATGTATGTTTGACGGACACGTAATACAGTCTTGTATTAGGTATGACTATTTTCTGATGTTTTTCTTTCACATAACATATTAGCATATCTTATAGCCTTGTCACGTTGAAATGATCGACAAGTCTGTAGGATGGTGAAATAATATTTTCGTACTAATAACAGACGTAACATATATATTTTCATATATTTCATATTTCATTTGCATATATTATTTTTTGTAGATGGAAATCTTGACGCGGAAGACGTATTCGACGATGAAGATCTCATGCCACCGTTATCTCCTACAGGTGAGTGAAAATGAAACAAAAATAAAATAAGAAATTTAACAGAAATCATAAAAATCGATTTTTTCACCCTCTTTTTGCTGTTTGTATATAATATAAATATATGCACACGCATGCATTTACACACACACACACACACGTCGTTTTCTCTTCTATTTTCGTTGGTAGGTCATAGGTATATGCGTGTATATTGTATGTATACATAGGTTTTCGTCCCAACAGCACATATATGTGAATAAAATCCCAGGATTTTCGAGTCGCTCCCGCAGGTGCTAGGGGGATTTTTGGCGTCCCTGGGGGCCAGCCGTAACGAAGAAACGAGGTGCAGGAAAACCCCTTTTGCAATTTCCACTACTGCAGACCACGTCTGCCGTGAGCCCGGCACGACGACGCGAGGTTGCGTTTCAACTAAATTGGCCGCTTTTCACGCGGTATTTCCACGGTTCATATACGTGTTTCATTATGCCAATGGGAACGGTTTGTTTTCTCCGTCCTTCCACATTCCTACCATCAATGCCTAACCACCCAACCTACTCACCATGTACGAACTCCCAGACTAGCTCTTTCTCCGGCGCCTCTCCTCTCTTATTATATTTTGCAGCCTGTCCGTCTGGCCCTCTTTCAACTGTACACGCTCACACTCTTTCACTAGTTCTTTATCTCTTATTTATTTTTCACGTACTCTATCACTCTCTCCATCAATTTTTACGATTATTTTTCGTTTTACTGGTATATGCTATAAAGGTTGACTAAAAGTACATTAAAAAAAAAAAAAAACATTATATACATTAGAATTCCATTTAAACGATTTCTGTTTTTTTTTCTACCGTTTATTACGGAAGGGAAAAATATGTGTATTTATACCAAGACCTGGTGTAATATTATCTCTGAATGATGTATATGTATAATATATACAAGTTTATATATATAATGAGTGACCGAGAAAGAGTGGCAACTAGAGAGAGAGAGAGAGAGAGAGAAAGAAAGAGAAAGAGAAAGAGTGATAAAGTGAGTATCAGTGAGAGTGATAGAAGGAGATGGAGAGGGAGAGATAGTGGGAGAGAGAGAGAGGGAGAGAGAGAGAGAGAAAGAGACAGCCAGAGAGAGATGCCATTTCAATTACAGCGCGAAGAGATAAGAAGAAAAAGAGGGAAAAAAACCATCGGGACGGCGTCGCGGGGTAGAGAAACTTACCTTTTATGCGAGGGGGTTATGGTTCTCGAGGGGTTTGCCGACTAATCAGAGTTTTTCTTGTGTACGTTTTCTCTTTTTCCCGGGTACCCTTACGGCACATGCAGCAGCAGCGTAAAACGACTTGGCGGCGGGCAAGTCAATATTAGGTATGCGCCTTGTGGTATCCCCCGGGGGCATCGTGCCCCGCTTTCGGCGCCTGATTAATTGCATCCCGCAGACTCAAAAAACAAGTTTTATGCCCTCTTCACCCCTTTCATCATGAAATCTATTACGGTTTTAAATATATTTGTGTGGTTGTTTTAAACGTTTTTCTTAGTCTTTCGACGATGAATAGTGTTTAATATGTTTGACTTTGGATCCTTGGTTTATTTAGATTTTCAATCTAAAAATTATATAAGCAAAACAATTAAATACGTTGACATATTTTTCAGATTTAAATTTTTAATGATTATTATCCCAATAAAACATAAAACCTTTGCCTTCCCATATCCTAAGATTTATAATATTTTCAAAAAGTCATAAATATAAATATTATATGGTAGACAATACAATAGTAGATAGTGCTACAGTGGTGTATACACAGCGTTCTATTAAAAAAGTCAGTGTTCAGAAAAATAAATAATATACGCGTTTTAATAATAACTTAACTACTATAATGTAGTAGGTACCTACCTATGCATTTTAAAATGTACATACATTATTATGCTATATTTGTTTTATAATACAATGATTAAATATTCTGCCAAAAGTAAATTACGAAATATTTTTTATACGTATGTATAATTAATAATAATATCGTGTAGACGTGAATGACGTGGTACATGGACTTTTGTATTTTTAAAAACAACTAAAGTTAAAATAATTTTAAACGTGAACAATAGAAACAGATTGTACATCTTTAATAGTAAAACATTGTGGTGAACTTAAATTCCTTTTTGGCCATACAAGGAAAGATGATCCACACGTAATTTAAATCAAAGTGGGAGGGTTGGGGTGTGGGGAGTTGAGCGAGGTGGCTCCGCTTATTCCACAACAGCAGTTTTTCATGCCTGAACGCGTTGAAGCCTATAGCTGTCACCGATGTCGCGTCAGCTGTTTTCTGATAAACGATTTTTGTTTTATCATATTTATTCATAAATTAATCTTGCACATTTTCATAATCAAAATGTTATAAGTATTATTTGAGGTCTGCATAGTAATTTAACAGCCATTCGGCAATAGTTGATCAAATATCAATAATATTTGCATGTCTAAATTATATTATTATTTTTAAAACTATGCATCCGGGTTTTTCCAATAAACTATTATATATTATATTATTTTATACTACAAATAAAATCTATATTTGTAAAAAAAATGGTGTGAGACAAATAATACTTTTGTTTCAATATTTGCTTATAAAGTTATAATTTATAACCATTTAGTTTAATAAAACATTTTCACCAACCTACAAGTACACCATAGGTTATCGCATTTGCATAATAATGGATTATGGTAATATTTATCTCATTATTATTTATTACGAACTATTAACAGTCGCCATTTTTTTGTGTAGTTGTACCAAACAATAACATATAAATACAATTTTTTCACTTTGCGAATAGTGTACGTCATATTATTTAAATAAATCAAATGAATGTGAAGACATAATTTTTGAAGAATGTAACAATTTTAAAATATTATGTTGGTATTTTGAATTTGGTTATAAATAGTAACTAAACAACTTGATTTACATTTAATTTTGACCAGTTTTCTAATAACTGTTAATTGTATTTATTTTACTATTTTAACATATTATACAGCTTAACAGTAAAAAGCTAAATGCTATTATTATCACTTTTACAAAATATTACGTTGGCATATTTTAATAATAATTCAATAATAGTAACGCGGCGCTTTGATTAGGCAATTTAGGTACACTAATACTCCCATGAGTTTAATATCTCGGTATTTCATAAAAATGGTTTGTAGTAAAGTATGATAAACACTCGTAAGTGAATAAGGATTAGTAAGGTGAAATTAGTTTATGCGTATAAACTATATATCATAATGGAGTTTATAACAACTTAATACAATTTTAGGTAACCTATGAAATATATAGTTTGTACTTTAACAGGGTTTTTATTTGTAACGGAAAAATTGCAATATAATATTATTAAATACTTTTTAATAAAACGACTTTATTAGAACGAATGAAGTACCTGACCATTTACTGTAGTACACATTATCATTAAATAGTATTCATATTATAGCTATGCCAGAACTATACCAGCTTCGCATCACTTTTGGTCGGGCTTCTAGTAACTACATTAATAATTACAATAATTTAAAACAATTAATTAAATATTGCGAGAAGCTGGTGAAGGACTATATAAAAACTATATAAGATCAATACTATACAATATAAGTAATGGACGTTAATATAGGTCACACATAAATGACTGATGGTATAGGATAAATTATGTCATAAGAAAGTTTCGAAGCAAATACAGATGAAACTATTTAATAGAGTATCTGAGTGTTATATAGTCAAAGGAGGAGGTAAAGTTAATGTTGGTTCTAAAAGAAGAGTAAATATGAAAGTTACCGATGGATGATATCATATATTATGGTGGTGTGACAGTATGATACAAATATAAAGATGATGAGAAAATATAATACTTAATATAATTAGAATAAAATCATGAATAAACAAATTTAATTTCAACTATAACTAAGTCTTATACTTTATAGATACTTGTCAATTTGTTTTGTAAGCATAGCTTAATATTGATTTATATATGCCAAAAAACGATTTATTATCACAAATCACGTACCTATATAGATGGGAAGCATAATAGAATAAAGAAATATTTAATTGAGTATAAATTGAATACAAATTGTAGACGATTTTAAAGTTGTTCATCAGTGTAATTTCTATTTGCAGATTGGCTGATTACAGATATATTATAAATGATGAATTTATGAAACTCCTATAATCTATATTATATGGTGTTGTGATGATAACGTTTTTTTTATAGAATTGTCGCAATTCATAAATAGTTCGGCATAATTCAATAATTTTTCTTCGTGAATAAACGCGATAACAAATCAGCACTACGAATTCCACCAGACGTTCATTACGTTCATCGGAAACTATACAATTATAATATTACCAGCTAGGTACTCTTATTGAGTTTCTGTAGCGTGCTATAAGTATAAATGTATAATATAATTAACTGTAATGCATACGTAAGAATACACAAAACTATTCATGTTACGACGATGACGTGACGACAATATAGATATATATTTTGTGTATATTATGTAGTATATACTTTACCACGGACGATATATTAAATATACATATTTTATTTCAAAGTCACAAAAAAGGAAACGAAAATCTCAGATACACATACACACACACACACACGCGCGCGCTCTCGAAATGTATAATATATATACGTATACCATAGCGCAGGTATAACAATATACATATATATATATTATGGTATGCTCGGTTTTCAATTAGTCGATGTCGGGGAATCAACTCGTTTCGCATGCACTCGACGTTGTTATGATAAACCCCTCGTCGGGCGGTGGTGGCGTCTGGAAAAAAATAAAAGCACCGAGCTTCCGCTGGCGGCAGATATCCTCTCGAGTGACGTAGACGGTGGTGACGACGGTGGAGAGGCGAGTCAGACCAGTCGCGGTGTGTGGCGGGGTGAGGGTGCGGGTGTGCGGCGGCGTCGGGGGACGAGTGTTCGGGCGGGGGCGGGCTGGGCTCGAGTTCGACCGGTGCGAATTCAGAGTTCCGGCGGCGGCGGCGGCGGTGGATGTCGGTCGCGGCGGGAAGAGGGTAGGGGGCGGGTAGATAAGCCGAGAGGCCGCCGGCCACCTGGGATTGCCGGCAACTCCATCAGAGTGGCTTAGCGAGGCGCAGCAATTTCCCCAGAGTAACGCTCGCGCTTTCACTCCCCTCTTCATCATCTCCACCGCCACTACCACCACTGCCGTCACTAAACCCCGCTCACCCAACTCGCACACGCACACACACACACACACACACGCATACATAAATACATACACACACACACACACACACACACACGCATACATAAATACATACACACACACACACACATACACATACATACATACAGACGCATTCACTCGCACACACACGCACGCGCGCGAGCACCTACGCAAAACCCGCTGCTTGTCACTCTCCTCTCTACCCCCACGGCCCGCAACCCCTGAAACCACTAGGAAAATTGATGAGTCCTGTACGCACACACGCACACTTTACAGTCTGTAAACCGGGTTTCACCCTGCATCCACCGGTGCTTTTGTCGGCAAGGGTCAGACGCGTGCTCCATGCATGTGCGGCGCGACCGAGACGTGTCTAGGTGCGCTGGGTACGAATATATAGGTACCTCATAAACATGATAATATGTGTCGGCCTGTTTGCAGTCGGTGTACTGACCTGCAGGTAACTTATGGGATATAGTGCTGTTAGAAATTACGGTACAATCGGTCTGGAAGATTTGGCGGGTGACGTATTCTTCTTCGGTTCGCAGACGGTTGAGGACCTCTATGCACGGGATAACTGTACGTCATAATAGGTACGTATCTCGTGGTCTTCCGAAACCGCATATTCTTTAGAATATATCCATATAACATTAACGCACGTTTATCGGCATGCATAATATAATAATGATGTATACCTACCTACGTATATTTCGAACGGGGTGTGCGCCATAATATTATATACATGTACGAGACCGCAGTGCGTCGGGTGGTAAAGTCGGATTGCGGTGGCATCGTCGGGAGGCAGGGTGCAGGGTGGTCGTCGAACGGCCTCCGGGGTGCCGTTCGCGTATAGAGGTAACCTTCGGAAAACGGTAGCTCGCTGACATATTAGTCTACGGGGGATACGCGTGTGCAACCCCTTGGCGGGGGGGTGGGGAGGAGAGCGCACATCATACTGTCGCCTCCCAGAGGTACCTGCGCTTACCTCTCTATACCCTTCTCACCGTCCCGCCGTCTTCCTTATAGTCTTTCTCCCGCTCGCGCACAGCATATATATATACGTTCATCTATACATGTATGTATATAGATATATATATAGCACGTTATTGTTGTTATCTCGCGTGCACATGGCTTTTGTTTACCGGCTGAACGCCCGAAGGCGTCGAACGTCTCCTGGGACGTACCGGCAAGTTTGCATTTTAAAACTACTCCCGGGAGCACTTCTTTCCCGCCGCGCGGTGCTATACGAGTTGTTATATACGCGTCTTGTGCGGGCCAGTGTGTGTGTGTGTTGCGTGTATGTGTATGTGTGTGTGTGCGCGCGCACGCGTATATTTATACGACGAATGTACTTTATTTATACATATACCTATACAGACGCGGTCGTAAAATCGTCGTCGGCGACGGCACGGTTACGACTTTCGTCGTGTTAGCGAAAATCGACGACACGAACAGCTGTGTTTTTTAGGTTGGAACGGCGGATGGGGCGGCGAGTACATAACGATTTAAAATAGTTCTTAAAGATACGTTTGAAAGATGACCTGGCTGTGACCCATGGACTAGGATCAAATGTCATACGGTGAAGACTGAAACGTCTGAAATCACATTTCGCTATCGTACATTTACTCAAGCTGGTTAGTGGTTAGCGACCGTCGGTTCCATAGAGATTCGAAACTAATTACGTGCAAAACCGTATAATATGTGCAGCAGTGAACTAACCTAACGTACTTTATACGACAATAAAATTAATGAGTATTTGAGTATATTATGACGCAAATGGCGCGTTCGTCGATGGCTGACCGACGATATTATATTACATTTATATCAATATCATATATACTGCGTGTTCGTCCTTCAATACGCACCCTCCAACCAACTTCGGCCTATATTATACTCGTCGACCAGCTTCGCGTCTTAACTTCAAAACACGCACAACTATTTGAATACCTAATGACAATTAATTATTCAACTTATAAAATATTCAAATAAGTTGATTCTATAAGATAACCGCCCGTCTCAGATATTAAAGCGAAAACAAATACTACATGAAAATATACTGTAGTGAACGCGTCCGTCGAACATAGTTTAATAATTCTTAGCAGACTGTATTAAAAAAAATACGCACACATACTAGAGCGTTTATTCAATGTAGCTCAAAACTATAAACATTCCCGTACTGACGTGTTTGGTCGGGGGAAATACGACGGGGAATTGATTAATGATTTAGTCATTTTCTCGACCGTTGTTCACATCACGGATGTACTCGCGTTACACCCATGCGACTGGAAACGAAATACTTAGGTTTATATATATGCGTACATAATATAGTAAAATATACGTATTTAAAGATATTTTACTTTACAAATAACAGTTAGCGCTAATAGGCCTACCACGCCGGAATCAGTGGACCATGCCGATAATTACTATGCGGTTATAAATTATAATATTGTGCTTCTTATTGACGGTTTACATGCTAATTACGAACGTTTATTCACGAGTGCGTCGTCGTCGGACGGTGACAGGTGGGCCGCGTACTTAGGGCGAGCGCATACGTCATTGGCCGCCGACAGTTTGTACGCGTCGTACGTACCTTTATATAAGCACCGACATCGCAGCCCAAAGGGTCCGACCTGGCAAGATTTGATTGATATATTATACATTTTTCACATCGATCATTACGTGTTTTATCACCCTGTGATCACGGACGCGTGTTGCAGTGAGTGCCATACCCGTATATATCTATGTATACACCTACGCACCGTCACGGGAATTCGACGTCTGCTTACGCGTAATATAATGTTGTGTGTGTACGAAAATCGCAACTCGCGTTTGAAAAAAAATTATTTCGATAATGAAAAAAAGAACGCGTTGTGTCATTATGATGTTGGTGAATTCTATTCGGAATGAAATAGGAAAGTTGCGTTTTTCAATTTCGTGTCGATGCTAATGAATATACTTGGATTACTCGTGTCTCTCGTGCACGTTCATACACAATATGTATGATGTTATACATATTATATTGTATAAACATCCATATAGCACGCTAACAAGTAAAATTGATCACGGCGAATCGTTATATTTTTTTTTTTTTTTTTCATAAGAATGGACTAAAAACACAATCATCTGCGAGTGTAAACAAATTGGAATAATAATATAGGTATAGAATACACACAATGTATAATAACAATTTAATTTATTTACATTTTAACTAACGTTGCTGGTGGGAAAATTTTGAAAAGCAGTTTCAATAATCATCACATTTTAATTAGTTTGAAAATAATGTTACTAATTTTTTTTTACAAATTTTTAAATCGACCGTTAAATTTATAAAATATAGTATAGCTGATGTGTATAATATAAGTTAGATACATTATGTATTACGTATAGCATATTATTAAAGTATGTCCATAAAAAACTAATTACATAACTAAATATCATCTGGTGGATATGAATAAATACATTTTTTTTTTGTATAACGACAGAGAAGTTAAGGTTGCTTAAAACGAGACAAGACTATACATTCTAAACATATTTGCGTGTTGTTCGTAAATAATAATAATATATCACATGACCTGCGGTGACATGACAGCTGGAAAATATTGTTGGTAGACTTTGGTTTTTGAGTTATGTATGTTAATATTGGTATTTCTTCTTAAGATAATACATCGGAACGTATTTTGGTAAATATCACACGAATTCTAATAAATTGCTAATATGATAAATGCATGACGTGAACACTCTGATAATATAATATAATTTGAGGTAAATAATAATTGTATTACTTAAATCAATAGCTGTCGCAGGGCAACATACGTTTATCATAATTCATATTATCTAGTAATATGATGCTGCCGCGATGCAGTCGGCCTCAAAGAGAGTAGCGACTATCGAGATACCTAACTTTTGCAATAAACAGCAGTTACGATAAGATTGACATAAGAGGAATCTACGCCCATGTATCGTTTCCATTTTTCAAACATACAGTATAGCAAATTGTGCGCTCAAAATAAACCATTTTACTCTAACCTAACGTACTATACATTTTAAGGTAAGATTATTATCCATGACACCCTAGGTTTTATTGATATTTTAAAATGTACAAAAAAATGTACGGTTTTAAAAAAACGCATAATTTGCCGAAACTAAAATATCAATAAATTTCCCCGAGATGTCCTACCATAATATGCTCACCATTAAATTTTATGATACCTAGCTATCTCTAATTTTAAAAAGGTGGGTAAGTGGATGTTGCTCTGCTGTACAGTAGGTTACAAGTGGGTCATTATAATGGATGGTGTTAAATTTGAATTCAATGATATAATATCATTGTATAAGAAAAACGATTCTGAGCGAAAACAAACAGTCAACTTACGATATTACCAAGACACCAAGTATACTTGATGATATTTTTAAAAGTTGAACATTTTATACATTTTTAACTACAAAATAATTATTAAATTTCAAATTTGATAAATTTTTTTAAAATTCGAACTTTAAATGCTTATAATAAAAAATTGTGCCTATGTATTTTTAATATTTTTCAACTGCTAATATATCAGGAGCCTTGCATTAAATTTTCACGCTTTTTTACCCAACAAATAATTTTATTGATATTTATAAAAAAAAACAAAAAAAATTGAAAACCCAAAAAAAGTCAAATTATTTTCAAAATTTTATTGTGTATAGAAAATGCTAATACAAACATGCGGTGAAATTTTCAAATATCTTCAGTCATACGTTTTTTAAGTACAACAAAATAAGAAAATTGTTACATGAGAAATCAAGTAAATATCAAATGTTGTAAAAATATGAATTTCAAACGCTCATAAAAAGTTAATTTAACTTTCTTGTAGACATTTTTTTTTGTCACACGTTTTTTTAAAATGATAAACATTTATACAATTTTTTTCAAATCATAGCTTATATTAATAACAATAATACACATTGCACAATATAGCCAATATACAATATATAGCCAATATATACTTTTGGCCTTTTGGCCTTGTCTACAACCATTTGTTTCCTTCTTTTGCTTGGCGTAAACTCCATTTTTCTTAAATAAACTAATTAAAACAATTGAGCTAAACAAAATACAGACGACAATATTTGGTAAAGGTATGTAACGTATAACGTTATGAATGTTACGAATGTCTGATAAAGTCACAATGCAATCGTTCTTATTCGATGATTTGACGAATAATGATATCCGGTAATGGAGATACCTAACAATATAGGTAGGTACAATATAATAAAACTGATACAAAACTTGTTTGAGTCTGTCTGCGCAATAATATGTATATTGGCAGAACTGCAGAAGGTATACCTATATAATTAAATAATAGAGCCGTCTTGTCGAGAATGGTCGTACAATATAAAAAATTTAATATTTAAGGTAATTTCCTAAATAGTATAGACAAGTACTGAGGAACATGTTAACGCAGTAATAACAAAATAAGAAAATCGTTGGATGAGATAGGTACCTACCGTTATTTTACGACGTGACACGTAAATATATCGACATTTAAACATCAGACGTTCGTTTTATACCCTGATTACCTATTTTAAAAAGCATTTAGTATTTTCAATTTTTACCTTCCAAAAGTCCTAACTATATACATCAAATTTTTTTCAATAAACCTCCATCAAATACGAGTACAATGATCAGAAGATTTTTTCTACTTAAAAAATTGTCTTCAGACACAAAAATAAAAAATATCCTTGTAAAAACAATACATTAATCGCTTTGCTCAGAATCTGAATCTTAAAATTATTATCTTAATATTATGTATAATTCTAGATAATATTTCATTATCTAATCATTAAACCCCTATTCGATATTTTTGAATGATTATTGTCACAACGTTGCGTATAGTTTGTATGATTATGTTAAACCAATAGGTGGAAGTACAAAAGTTCTGGTCGACTTTGTAACTCAAAGTGCCATAATAGTTATGTATGTGATAATAAATAAAGTAATATAATGCTATCATATGTGTCTAATATTACCGTTTAGTAATAATTAATTTGAATTAAACTATTAAAATAACTATGATTTAATAATAATCAATAATATTCATCAATCATCTCAATTCATGTCGAACCACTTTTAAACAAAAAAATATTAATTCTTCAGTAGGAGAGGTACCATATTGAATAATAAATTTAAAAACTATTAATAGGCAACTAATATTTGAAGCATCTATTTCAAGTTTTTTTTTTATGTTTATTTAAGTTCTCAGTAAGATGTTTTATACGATTTTTAATGTATATATTCAATATTTAACCTACAGTGCCCAAATCTAATTGGACCATGTTCAGTTTCCTACTTTGCCCGTAACATATATAAAAGATCACCTAAAAGTTTAAATCTAGTCACAGAATAAATATACAAATCGTAATACCAGAAACTATCCTCGTTAAAATATTAGGTATAATAATATTATATCAATACCTACCTACCTAATAATAATGGTCTTTGGAAAAACTAACGCGCTCGAAATTCTTCGAATGCTGCGGGCCGACGAGAAAGATAAACATACTAGCTGGCTAGTAGGTAATACACGTCGTCGTTTGGGAGATCGGTCTCCGCGTTTGGAATATTTGTATTTTAGTTCATTACCGATTCTCAATTCAATCCTACCGCATACGTACGATATTGTCTTCACTCGAAAAATAAAAGACGGCAACTAACTATATTATAACATCGACCGCGACGCGGTAAACGCCATATTGCTCGAAATCTTCGAAGACATCGTAGTCGGCAAAAAATGGAAGGCACTCGCGCTGACGAAAGCGACGAATACCTCGTGCGTCTAGTGTTACTCTCCTTCTGTCTGCCATTGATGCGGGCGCGACTACTGCCAGTGGCGACGATCAGACCCCGGAGTCGGAACCTGAAGGACGAAATCCGATTCTTGGAGGCGCAGACGGAGAAGAGTTCAACGAAAACGTCGAGGAGTAGTCTGTCCGCTTGCACGGTGACGGATTGCCGAGCGGCGATGCGCTGTCGTCTGCAGCAGAGTCGGAGCTTACTCCGATCCCAGAGACAGCACCGCTCGGCAACGACGACACGGTCAAGGAAGGCGACAATTCGAACATTTCGGAAGTAGAAGAGGACCCATTCGGTTTTGCTGACGAGCAGTAGTTGTACGTCGTCGTGCGGGGACGCGCCGTCCTCGGGAGTCGGGGCCTGTCGATCCCACTCCGACTCCCGAGGGCGGACCGCTCGACGATGTTTTGGATGAGAGAACGACGGACAGGATGACGGCGACGGAATTGGGGGGGGGAGGATGCGAGAAAGAGCACGGACGGTGCGCGGCGGTAAGTCGCCCGCGCATGTTCTCCGACCACCCGCGGCGCGAAGGGTTCGCTGGCGTAGCGCGCTCGGTCGTCGTTGACGCGCGAGACCCTCTGGCGGCTCGGCGAGCGTCCGACTGCAGTTACGGTCACGCGGAGCGGCGGCGACGGAAGACGGCGACGACACGGCGGCTGTATTAGAGGTACCGTCCCGGGCAACGATTCCTCCGCGACGGTACACCGACGGTACGGCGGCGACGGCGACTCGGTACGACGGCAGCGGCGGAGACTTCGGCACGGGGTGAGTGGTGTGGAGATTTGCGTGCAGGAGCGCGGGGACGTTAGCGGTGCCGGACTCGCGGAAACTTAACTGTTTCACAGGGTCTGGCGGCGTGAGACTTCACCGCGGCGGCGGAAGGAAAAAACGCCAGGGCGAAATTTACCGAGAGTCAAGGATCGCGTCGTGGTCCGCTGAATCTCGCCTTTTCGCCCAGCTGTAATCCCACATCGGTCTCTCCGCTCGTCCCCACCGGTTCCGCAGCACAAAATCTCACTTCGCTCGCTCCGCGTCTTGGTCTTCGCCGTCCGTTGGCCGAGTCGCCGCGCCGTCGACCGTCAAAGCGCACGACATCGCGCACTAGCCGCCGTCCGTCGCCGTCAATCGTGGTCGCTCCCATGGCCGTCTCGGTCTGGCCTTGCCGGCTGGGCAAGGTCGTCAAGCGGCCGAGCAAACGCGCCAGCGAAACTCGTCAACCCGCGGGACAGGTCGGAGAACGTGTAGAGGTGACCAGTGGCCAGCAACCATAGGCATTTCCGCACCAATACGCCATCTCGCATCTTCCCCCCCCCCCTTGTTTATTGAGTCTCCCGTCCGTCGTAGGTATATATTTTTTTTCTTTAAAACATTAAATTATTTAAATTGTTAAATTGTTCACATTGTTCTCATTATTGTAAAATTCGATTTTTTTTGATTTTATTATGATGAACATAATTTTTATGTGAAATATTATATTTATAGCCAATGTGCTAATTTTTTTGAAAATACTATTGTTTATACATTTCCGTATTATTTTTTGGTTTGTAATTAATAAAAATTTTTTTTTATGTGAACAAAAAAATATTGTTTCTATTTTGTCGAGTGTATAATCAATTGTTACAGATTTAACGACTAAAAAATCGTTAAAATATATATTTTAAATAAAAAAACTCGTTAGTCAATTATACAGAGTAGACCTGCAGTATAAACGCTACACGGATATTATAATATGTTCCAAGAAATATTTAAGACATCAAACACCACACCACTAAAGGCGACAAAAACTGCTGAATAGACCATAAAATAACGCATTACACCGGCGGATACGACATGGACAGTTATATTAACCATACAAGAATTGTAAATAATAATAATATAGGTAATATGTATTGTGTAGAACGTGCGAACGTCAATGTAGTCGAATAGTTAATACAAAATAATATTTAGAAAAATTCAAAATTGTATTTTACATAGGTAAAATAATAATATAATTTTCATATAATATAATAGTTGCATGTCGAAAAATAATATTGTTTGAAAACGTTTCAGTTTAGGTTTGAACCATTAAACCCCCGTGTATTAATACGCTCATGTACCGATACCATATTTTCTACATCATTACTGACTAGTAATATCCTTATCCGAACAAAACTTGGTACCTATTTTTTGTACAAATTGTACTAGGAAATCACTTTTTGATAGTATGTGAGTTTTGACAGTTGTACAATAATATATTAATATTATAGTCATAACTAAAAAATAGGTGGTGGTTCAACCTTTATCGATAATGGAAAATGTAATACATTTATATAGCACGTATATAACATAAATACTTTATGATAATAATATGAATAAAGCGTCTACGCGAAGTGTCAATAATAATAATAGCATGATTGTGTGATATTAAGTATAATCATTCATTGAGACATATTATTATACAAAACTTTTAAATCTATAGGCTTATAAAAATAAATTTATTATACAACTTACAAGTCTAACGGGTAATTCCCCTTTGAAGTACCCAGGTAATTCAAGTATAGGTACCTACTTACCTATACTTACCCACTTATTTTACCTACAGAAAAATTAAAATAAAAAATAAATTAAAATAAATGCTTGTAGTTTGTAATTAGACATCGATAATTCATGCTCGTGCTAACAGTCAACAGATCTTCTCAGAATCGTTTTTCGAATGCAATACGCCTAATAATTTATCAAATAAAGTTTTATTGACATCCATAGAAAAAAATACTAATACAATTGGAAACTGAAAATATATTCCTAAACAGTTCAAAACAAATCAAAATATTTTTAAAATTTTATCGTGTATAGAAAATGCAAATATGAACAACCAGTAAAAATTGCATGTATATATGTTAATTTGTTAAAATAAATTTAGAGTTACACCAATAACTAAAATCGATTTTCTCGAAAACAGATTTTGCGTGAAAATTGCCGTTTTTCCTTAATTTTTTTTTGTTTTTCACGGCGCTTTTGAAAACTACTGGGAAATTTTTACTTTGACTCCCCCCCCCCCAAGTACCAACTAGATTCACTTTCCTATCAGAAAAGATACTGTTGAAGAAAATCTAAGCATTTTTACTGTCCTAAAAGGTGATAACAGATACAAAAATAAAAACAAACATCATTGTAAAATCAATACATTTATCATACCACTCAGAATCTAAAATAACAATAGAAAATGGATTATCGTGTACGTACGTCGCTATATTTGTGAGACAGAGACAACACATGTGGGGTGGCGTCTTCATGAAATAGAAACACAATCTTAGATTTTAGATTTTTAGCGGAGAGTCTGAATCAAGCATATCTATTGATTTTATATCGATACGTATCTAATCATTATTCGAGTTCCCTACTAGTTTTTGAGGAAACCGTTATAAAGTTAACCAATTATTTGATTAATTTTTAATTTGTAATGAGTGAAACTATGTTTTGAATAATAAAAGTTATAATATCGGAAAAAAGTTTATCAAAGTTTTATTAATTTACTACTTTACGAAAAAGTTTATCGGTACACATTACGTAACCCTTATTATTCAAAAGTATGTTTCAATAGGATGTATGTTGTTAATTGTTTTGAACGTAAGTGAGTATGTATGTTTTTATACTTGCTCATTGTTTTTTATAATTTTATGTGCAGCTCTATTGATATGTACATATTATTATGTTCGAAACAGTAAACCTTGTAGACGAGAATAATTATTTTACTCACATATATTATATTGTTTAAGTACAATATAATTAATTGTCATAACAATGATGTAACATATAGCAACGAATCGCCTAATATATCATGTAAATTTAAATTATTTTTACAACGAAAAATTTCGCCTTTTTATGGCAACATTGCAAATTAAAATGAGTCCAAACGAATTAATTGATCATATTGTAATCATGAACATTATAAATTCAACAAAGAAATACATAGAATATATAATATACGTACGATATGTACAATTTATAGACATTGCCGTACACCAATAAAAAAGGTTATATTATTTTACAATCGAATCCACACAATCAATTCTAATGTATTTACTATTTATCTAAATGTCACTACACGTAGATCACTGTTGTTGAGCTGCAAGTAAAATGATTTTTGCTTTTTCGTCGCTGTTGATAAAAGCTCTTTAGCTCTATAAAATAAATTAAATACAATAATGCTTGTATATATAATGTATACACGATGTAACCCGTTTTACGTGTAAAAAACACAAAACGTTTCGCAATACCGTTCGATTGGAATGGGACAAAAAAAGTCACGTGATCCGTGACAGTCGGTGTCGTCGCTAAAGGTGAATACTTGCTCTACATACGAGTAGAATGCTATCGCCAATCAGACGTTATCAGGGTCCACGTTGATAACGAATTATTTTTGACGTGGAGTTTTTTTCCCCGGCTCCTCGTCGTTTTCGTTTTTCGTCCACCTCCGCTGCGGCAAAGTGCATGTGCTGCATTGTGTGCAAAGTGCAAGTATATGTATGACGGATGACGGTGTGGTACAGCGACGGCAGCGCAGGTACAATATAATATTATAAGAGCAGTGACATTGCGCGGAAAAGTGCATGTGCATGTGCAAAGCGCGTGTACGACAGATGGCCGCCGGTTTAACGACAGCATCGCGTATTCGCGTAACTCAATAATATTAACCGATATATTATATATATTATAGACCAGGTATCACAATTCGAGTAAACGGACGATATAATAGCAGTGACATTCTGGCGCAAATGATAGTGTTCACTGTTATTATTATCGTCATTATCATTATCATCACCGTCCCGCCTTAGGTATAATAATGCAACGTCATAGGAAAAAAAATAACGAAACCCATACCGCGTGCACTATAGCCGCGCTGCGTTTCGGTATGCAATTACCGGCGGATTCTTTGTATATCGGGACGTCTGCGACTGCAATTTTCCGTGTGGACTTACAACACCGTTTGCGGTGCACATATTATCATTATTATTATATTGTTTGGATAAGAGCAATCGTACGAAGAACGCGCGAATCGGTCGATCGACCTTAACCCGTCCACTATCGCACAGCAGCCGCAGCGGGGTGTATGAAATTCAATTATCGGAAATGCCGTTATTCCCGGAAAATACCAGCCGTGTAACATAATATAAACGATTATAATATTATATTATTATCACTAAGCCGTATTATTTTTTATTCTCGCGACAACGACGTGGCGCAAACATCGGCATTATATTATTATTATGCCGTTGATCTATAATAAACATCCATGATCCGCGCGTTGACTATTGTTTTGCCGTCGTAAATAATAATATTCGTACATAGGTATTAATCACCATCTGCACACGGAAGAACGGCGTTCCGTTGTGAACGGCTATCACAATCGTCGCTGTATTATATTTTTTGATTTTCTTAATCTCGACGAAAAAAAATTTGAAATTCTATACAGTGATATTATATTGTTTTTGCGTCCACTCCGGCCGAGTCGACCGATTCGCAGAGCCATGGTAATTTATGTAAATATTTTAAACAAAAAGATTATTAATATAATGAATTCACATTATGTATGCGAGTGTGGCCACACAAGTATAGCGAGAGGCGAGCAGTGAAGTGCCTCCATACAGTAATATATACACGTCGAAGGCCGGCGTGTGCATATGCACGAGGAAAAACAGTGTGGCGAGAGTCTGGACTGTATGCGCGCACTCATATTATGTGTGCGAGGACTTCCGGAGGGTTCGTCGAGGAGAAGGTGGGTGGAGGGGAGGGTTAAACCCTCTCCGGGATATCGATGCAGCGGCCTCCACGGATATTGTCGGGGGACCGATAGACCGATGACCTGGACGGCGGTAAATCGGCGAGGATGAACGGTGTGCGAGAGATGCGCGAGGGGGTCAGATCTAATAACCTGCGGGTACGAGCGACCGCCGCCGTTTAATTGATAAGTCCGGCGGGAAACAAGCGATAATTTATAACGTGTACGTATTGTATATTGTTTGTATGTATGTAATATTGTGTACGCATAGGAAAACAGTGTTGTTTTCCCAAGACTTTCCACTCTGCCACCGGCGAAAATTATATTATACGGTTCATGACGCCGACGACTATTTTTCGTAACTATAAAAATAATATCACGTGTAAACGAGTGCGTTTCATCAAAAGCGTATAATAATATATACTATGACGAGTTCGTAATAGTAAACGAAAATCGATTTATCGCTCGGGACATTTAATGTTTTTCTTTATTTTTCATGTCTAACATTAAAATATCTCACATGTCCTGTTGACGTCGTCGGTTGGGCAAAAGGATATTATGTTAAAATTATAAATTACATGCGTTAGGTAAGTGAAATATTGAGTTTCGATTGCGATGCAGACTGAACAATGTACATAGTATATTATATAAAAATAATCTAAAACTGAACTCTCGTATCTCATAAACAGGTGGTTTGTAATTTATTATTTAAATATTTTCCACAGTATTTTATTGTTATTTATAAACCATATTACAATATGCATTTATGCCAATGCGTGTTTCTGGATATTTAGGACTTAACTTACCATACTAGGGATTGCAGTCACGGACTGTATGTAAGTATATTATAAGCCAATTATCACAAGGAAATTAAAAAAAATATTAAATGTATTATTTAGAAATACTCTATACATATAAATTGTAAATATTAATTATACAACGAATTACCAAAACGGATGACGACACGTTTTAGCATGAATTATTTCACCGCATAATTAAAGATTTGAAAATTGATTACAGAACCCAGTAATTAATAAAACATACTAGGCATATGTAAAATGTTGTTGACGAGGTTGATGGATATTTGAAATATTCAGTTAAAATTCACTGATAAAATTGTCGTCCGCTGTGAGAGTTTGGCCAACTATATTTTTTTTATAAGTTTCTGCTATATATTTTATAACTATCTGCTTGAATCAGTTATTCAATTTGGATTTTAGACCAAAATAGTATAGGATTAGAAGAGAATCACAATAATATACGTTTAGTTTTATTTAACCAAATTTATAAGTCTACTATACCAAGATATTTAATAATTATTATTTAAATGAAATATTATCTAAATATATTATAAAATTATAACTTTTTGAGAAAGAAAATCTAACAACTAACAACAAATTACGATTAACGTTTAATAATAGAGCAATTTTAACAACATTACGTTCGGGTTTGTTTTATGAATACGAAAATGTATTTCGTAAAATATGTCTTATTTACTCCGAATATTACCAGCGTGTGTGTATAGTCATTAATCATTTTCCTATATTATAGTATACGTCATGGAAAAAATAACTCAATGAGTTATTATAAGAAAACCGTTATGGTAATTGGTAATTGGTACTCTCGAATGTCAACTATAATTTAGATGTTAGAACAAACAAACATATCAAATAAAAATAGTAACAGCAGAAGAATTAATTTTGTTGATCGTGATTATTTTTATTTTTATATTATAATCAGATTCATAATTTTAAAAAACACATGCTATTATGTAGCCGTTACGAAATTGAAAGTAAATACAGTAATTATGTTGACAAATGTTTAAGTAGTAAAATATACTGGGTCTTCTTGTGAATACTACCAAGTCTGGTTAAGAGTGTTTAAGGCAGGTACTATAATTATTGTATCAGTTACTAAATTTTATTTTATTTATTTATTTAAGTCAACGAGGGTATACTGGGTAAACAGTGCCAACCATAATTTATTTATTTCTGTTTCTAGATATTATTTTTTATCTTTTCAAACAATTAATTTGAACGGTTTTCCTCTTAACTCGCACAGAACAAAAATACAATATTTTTATCCTAGGAAGGTAGGACCTATACTTTCCAAATGCACAAAATTATCGGTTTTTTAGTGGAAACTTACCAACTTCAGTTATAACTATATTCAATTAATTTTTTTTTTTGTGTGAGCTTTGTCATTTTATTGCATATAGACGATATAGTTAGGTATATGACGTGTTATAAGTGCTACAACGTTTTAACGTATTAACGTCTTATTTATAAATCTCCCTCTCTCTCTCGCTTTTTTGGTCTTTGGTTGTGTCTGGTCATGTTACATTATTTAAACTGTTTAAACTGCTTAATGTATACAATGTATATTGTTTAATTTATTATTTCTCGTCTACAGGGTCTGGAAGTACGAAAAGCGATGAAGACGAAGGAGACGAGGATGAAGAGGAAGAGTGCACTGTTGATGATGACGATGACGACGACGACGATGACTTGCAGTCGGTCAGTTCTACTGAGGGGTCAAACCACAGTCTGCTTTCGGGTAAATATAATAATATATTGCACTATAATAATCCTGGCCGTATTTACATTTTTTGCACCCTGGGTCAACAATATTTATACGCCCCCCCTCAAAAAAAAAAAAAAAATTTATCTGTTTTTCAATTGTTAGGTTATAGTTATTTATTTATGAACATTTTATTAAAAACACAGATCACGATGATTGATTATTTTAATTAATGTCAAATAAAATTATAGGTAAACTATAAAAAATAGTATAAAAATTAGTAGTTATCATTGATTGATAAAATTAGTAAATGACGCCAAATGGCCGTATCATAGTCATGTAATGCAAAAGTCCAAGTATAGGTACTCAAACAAATTCTTACCAAAAAAAAAAATGTTATTTATATAATATACACCGGCGCCTGGCCGCCCCTAAATATGTCAAAAATTGGCCGCTCGGGGCAAATGTCCCCCCTTAAATACGGCCCTGGTAATAATAGGTATGCTAAGTGATTTTTATCGAATTCAGGAAATTTTCCTACCCATGCGCTATAAATATCAATTACTTACACCTACTTGCCTCGCACCCAAAACGATATTTTACATATTAACATTGATTAGAAATTCTGAAGGGAGAACGAAAAAAATTCGAACCGGTGTTGAGCTTACGGTCGGTTGGACATGGGGGAAATAATGTCCGAATACCGATTTTATTAGGTACTTTACGTTATATTATTATAATATTTACGTATCTTAGTGTACGCATCGACACGTGCGACGTTTACAATACTCCGCGTTTCCCGTGTTTGTTTTGCACGAGGGAAATTTATAGAATCCGATTAATGTAATATAATCGTTGTTCATTATCATAATTATTATGGTAGGTAGGTACCTACGATATGACGTTGTGTAACGATATTATTCCGAATGGAAAGTCGCGTGACACGGCCTCAGAGCATTTCACTGTAATACATTTATAATACTATTGACGAAAACAAGTCTTCGTGGCGACGACTCCCCCCCACTCTCACCGACCCCGTTACACACTCAACCCTTACACCGTCCCCTCACGCGTACCACCCACCGACGAGCCGTGTCGTCATCGGAAGCGGAACGGTCGCATCGTTGTCGTCGTCATCGTCGTCAATGGGACGCCGAGCAGAGCATTGTTAGTCCGGCGGCGGTGTGTGTACCGGAAATAATTGCAGCCGCCACGGTCCGCATGAAAACCGACTTTAATCGCCTTTTCCAGTCGGTATACGCATACACGGCCGAGCAAATCAAATATTATTACACGAGTGAAGAGCAAATAAAATTAATAATAATAACGTGACTAGGAGTTTGGACGTGTGGTCGGCGTCTCCCCACGTTGGAAGCCCGTCACCACGACGTCGCGCACAACTATAGCACATGATTTATTGATGGCATAACCGAGTCGAAGCCCCTACGCGTTGTTTATGAGATCTACCGACTCTCATGGACTCTTGCTGTTTAATGCAAAACTATCGCGGATACGCGGACGTTTGTTTTTCTTCTTTGAAAAAAAAATCCACACGGCCATATAAAATCCAAAATCAAGGGGTGATCGATGAAAATTGTAGTTTATGCGTACGACCGTATTATATACTGCGTATAGTGTACCGAATACAGATTTACGGTGCATTAACAGTACGGTAAATGTAGCGATAGTAACAGCAAGCAGAGTGGCAGGAGTGATTCGCTTCTGGATAATTTACGAAAATAACGATTAGACTAAATAATTCCGTCCAGCGACAGGTCGAACGTCGGGATTGGGTATGACAATTATATCGCGATATAATATCGTTATGTTTGCATAAATAATTCATCCGTCCACGCGGTATATTTCGGCGAAGTCTGTGGTCCACGAATCGCATAAAAGTATAACGCGCACCGATAATAATATTATTACGATACGAGCGCGTGACACGCCTGCCGAACCGGCCGATCGAATAATAATAATATTATATCGTCCACATATTATTATTATTATATTTGGACACGACGGTGCACTCGAGCAGCTGGTTGCTCGCGTCGTCATCGCGTTTTCTACGTACTTTTTCTCGCGCCTTGACGGGAGACGAACGTCGCGAATGGGTTGTGCGAGAGTTTTCCGGGAATATAATAATAATTGTACCCTTGCTAAAAGTTGCCGGCGCCGTCGCCCGCGCACCGCTCACCGCACTATACAGCTCCATCGGCGGCGGCGGCGGCGGCATGCAGAAGAGCGGCGCGGTCCTATCCCGCGGGAACCGTATAATAAACCGGCGGCGGAGATCGCGTGCGGGCGGTATATGTTGCGATGTATATATATATATGTATATTATTATATTATATGCGTTCGTTTTGTTTGATTGTTATTGCCTCGGCGGCAGTCGGCGGCGGTTGTGCAAATGTGCGGAGGGAAGTAAAAAAAAACCGAGAGCGTTCTATCTATTTCTCTCTCCGCAAGAAGCAAAAAAAAAAAAAAATAATAAATAAATAAATAAATAAATAAATAAAAACCCCGTCCGTCCGTACTTTATAGTTTATAATATAATAATAATAATAATATATATATTATGTACGCGTCGCCGCCGCCGGTGTTGCCGGTGCACCGCCGAGCACTCGGACCTCTGCCACCGTCGTCGGAAAATCGATATCATATGCGGTTTTTGTCGGGCCGCCGCCCGCGGGACGTACAAAATTAACGGCGCGCCGCGTGTCAATTAGCAGCGACGGTGACGGCGGCGGTGGGCTCCGGCGGAGGAGGAGGAGGACGACGACCGTCCCGACAGGCACACGGTAGCGTATAGGTCCTGTTATAATAAGTCCGACTCTCCATCGCACCGTAGTTCGATCTGTAGTGCACGTACATTACACAGAAATGCACTACGCCCCGTAATGATATTTCTAGTGCAAGAGTGCAATTCAATTAGGTATCTGCAAGCACGCATATATGTATGCATTCATACGTGTGTATGGGTATCGTGTGTGCGGGCACGATAGCGCGGGGGCGGCAGTCTCGTAATGTTATACATTTTATATACACGCGAAGGTATAATGTATATATATAATATATCGTTATGACATGTTGCCGACGTCCGCGCGAACGATATATATTTTATAAACCTATATAGGTATAAATACGAGTTGCGTACGGGGTATTTATCAATAGCGACGTCGCACACTCGTTTTGTCAATTAATATAAATGACATTTTTGAAATTCTGATTTTAGTGCGCAGAGTTTAATAACTCGGCGATTATCGGTCTGAATTTCGATTTATACACGGACTGCGTATAGATCGTCGACGTTTTCTAAATAATTGTTCCGGTGAACGATTTACAGTAATAAACAGATGTGTGCACAGGACACCCTTAAGATGTATAAAAATATATGGTCTCTATAAGACGTTTACTTAGAGATTACCAAAAATCAGAATTCTAAATATTTATAATTACACACCTACCTAGTTGAAGGAAAAAAAAGGAGCGATAGTGGTGGGTAAATCTCTCTGTATTAAATATATGTACAAATTACTCGGTGTACGTGTGCGTATATTTCGGATTCGTTCATATATATAATATATTAAACATACGAACAGAGTCCCGCGCCGACATAATATTATATTATATACGAATTTAAATAATAATAATTTTATGCGTTCCCGCGAGCACTCACTATGGCTCCTCCGTTGTACCATGCATTGTGCATACATGCGAGTATCTTTATGTATGTATATTATACACTCTTCTCTCGTTTCTTTGTACTGCGGCGCCTGAACGACATATTATTATAATATGTTGTACCTACATTGTTGGTAGGTATGGGGATGATGAAACAGCACCTAATACTCGTGTGACCTAAACCTATGATATCGCGAGTAGGTACCTATATATCAAAAAAGTCCGTGGTTACCGCGGATTTAAGAACATCAACTGGGTTTACGACTTTACGAGTCAAGTACAATATACACACGACATTATAGGCGGAGGCGCGCGGTGCCCAATTTATATTATATTCAAAATATATATATCATAAAATGCAGTTCGAAATTTGTTAAAATTATATTATATTTAAAAAAAAAAAATCAATATGTTGTGAATAAATAATGCGGTTCAATCGTCTTTAGAAAATAAAAAAATCTTTTAATAATTTTACTAAAATGTTATAATAATTTATGGGCGATTGTAAACTCCTCCAGAATACCGGTTAGATAAAAAGGCAATTGAAAGGTCTAATGTAAACTCCGCCAGTTTTATTTTCTTACCTGTAATGGGTACATGGAAACTCCAGCAGTATTAAGGCCTTCCTTGTGTAAAACTAAATGATATTTCTCTACGAAATAAACTCAAAAATTCAAAATGAAAAAAAAACTATCGTGTTAGAGAAAGCTATAGATACTAAATAATGGATTTATATTAGACTTAATGGTTTGAATATCTACAAATTGTGTCTCATAATTTTAGTTCACAGTTCAAAATATTATAAGTATTATAACATAATATAATGTCATAATAATATAGTATACCTACATATTTTTTGATTAGAAGTTATTACAATTATTATCTATCATTATTTTTTAACATAATACTGGCCATTGTAGTTTGTATGGTTTGTTCGAACAATTATTATTTTTATGTTTAAGTTTTTTTGTATTTTTTGGCATATACTTATCGGTGAAGGACGATTGCGCGCGTTTTACCTTTTTGGGCATATACGATTGCGCGCAGTGCCGGAATAACAAAGAGCATGATTTTGAATATTCAAAATCGAACGATTGCGCATGAAATTGGATGCGACATTGCCAAATTGTTTGTAACAAATTTCAGTTCTTTCGTAATTAATTTTTATATTTAAATACAGATACAAATTCATCCATTCAGGAAGTTTTTAAATACATTTACTTAAATACTTTTTATTATAAAAAAAATATCAATAAATATACGTAAATAACACAAAATAAAACAAACATTTTACACACACACGCAGTCTACGTCATAAAAGAAAATAATTATCGTTATAAAAAAAAATAATCATAAGCAATGGTCAAATATTCGAATAGATAAATAAATTAAAAAGTAAATAATTAAAAAAGTTGACAAATTACATTTAATATTTTTAAGTTAATTTTAAAGCCCCTTACCGATTTCTAACTATGGCTAAAAACTTAAGTACATTTTCTGTCGTTTTATTTTTTATAGCCTTCGTATGCTTATACATAAATTCTATTTTCTTAAGTTCTTCCCTCGATATTTACCGTGCACCTGTATATTTGGCAACGTTGCTTAGAAGTTAAAATAATTTAGCGCGCGCAATCGTACACCTAAAAAGGCACCGCTGATAAGGACCACGCGCAATCGTATTGCACCCATACTTATTTAATAAGGATAATTATTATTATAAAATTATGATTTTTTGTTTAATAATAATCCGCATATTATATTAATTGTATAGTGTATACTGTTACTTGATTTTTTTCACTGGTGGAGTTTACACGAACTCAATTTTACCTGATTTTTGTCACTGGCGGAGTTTACATGCACCCAATTTTACTTGTTTTATTTTCCTGGCGGAGTTTACACTAAAAATGGTTTTTGTGACGGAGTTTACATGCGCCTAATTCATACTATGCTAGCTATGCAAGCTTAGTGATAAATAGGTAAGTGAAGCATAACCCACAATCGATTTCTAAAATAGGTTAGGGACCTTCGGTGAATTTTGATGGATATATTTATGGTAGTAACCGGTGGGAGGGCGTGGCCAAGCATAGTGCATACATTTAACATATTTAAGTATATTGGTCTCCTACTCTCCTCACATATAATTAGGTACCTGCGTCAATTTTGAACAGAGTCTATACAACGCAATACAAATTTGAATTAATTTGAAAGGTACTTAATAAAGTTGATGAATTAATTACATTTGAATAGCATGGTGTGATTGTTTTCAAATATATAGCAGTACGGCACAAGCCTTTGCGAGTAGTATTGGTTTTTTTTATAAATCGTTATAGTAAATATTGCATATTTGATATGCATTATTTTTATATATTAAAATGTAAAATATTATATTAATATACAATTTATTTATCTTTGTATTTTTAATGTTGGTATTACAAGTAAAATTTAAAAAAAATATAAAATTAAATAATTCATACTTAATTCCTTATATACATCTAAAAATATAAATTGTCTCTAAAATTCTAAAAGATATCATACACTATACACTCAATTATACATGCATGTAATTTACGATGTACTTTTTTTTAAACAGTTAAATAATATCATATTTAATTAATACCTAATTACCAAAAAGTGGAAAGGTTTGATCACAAATACCTACGTATTTAAAAACACAACCCAACATTTTTTTCAAATGACATCACTGATAAAATAGGTAAGTAACATGTAATAATAAAATATTGTTAAATATACATTTTTTGATGTTCATCATTATTATTTGTATTATATATTGTATTTAGTGGCAGTGGCGTAAATTGGGCTAAATTATAAGGGTAGCAATAAGTTTCTAGGTTGGACAGACTTTTTGGGGGCTTAGCCATCCACACCTCCCTAAAATTTTCTATTTTATTCTATATTTAAATACTGTACAAGTACAGTGTAAGCTCAACAAAACTATTTTAACCTTAAAGGCTTAAACACATATTGTCATATTATATTGTGTCTATTGGTAATTGGTATATATTATGAATATGCACTACAATTAATAGGATAATAATTACTTACCGACTACTGTCAATAAAATATGTATACCTAATTTTCTTAAAGAATATATGAATACATAGAATACATAAAATACAACAATTCTTTTATTTTGTAAAATTTATATTTTAAATAACAGCTGCCATTTAGATTTTTATAATATGTACTATTTATATTTGTATTTGTATGTTTAAATACATATTTATCACTATTATATTACACAAATTAACCAAAACATTTACTATTACTTATATTACGTAGTTAACTTGTTACAGAATTTTCACTTTGAATTAAGGTAGAAGTAGGAGTATAACAAAATATCCTTAGATATTTAATGATATTAAATTAATATAAATATAATTTCAATAAATTGAATACGAATACTAATAATATAATATGAAATTAATTATCCACTATATTTAGGTACAATTTTTGATCTTTTTCCTGGGGAATAGAGGTTTTCTTCAGATAAGCTAACATTTTTCTCAGCATTTGTATTAGTATTTTTCTAATAAGCAGGTAAAACAATTATTAGTACCAAAATTATAGAAAAAATATATACCAAAATAAATTTAATTTGCTCAATATTATAATATTATCTTGATAATTAATTTAAAAATTAACTTACAGATCAAATATAAATTTTTTTATTTATCAAAATTGTAGTTTTAATATAATATATTTAAAGGTTTACTTTAAACTTAATGCATACTAAATAGGGATGTGTACTAAACAATTATACGAATTTAAAGAAAAAATAGACACTTACTTTCGACTTTTTCGATATTTTTACAATTAATTTATCCATTTTAGCAAGTTGTCGAAACACTTTAAATTTTGAATCGTTCGCGGATAAGAAAAAAAATAATACAAGTGTCAAAAATAAATGCATGTATAAAACAAACAAATAATAATTTTAAACTATGAAACACGTTTTCACTATCAGCTGCCATTGAGGCTCAAGTCGGTCGATCACAATAAAATATAAATATAGGTACCTAAATATTGGTATAAATGTATAATAATAAAAAATGGTTGATAACAAAACTATAAATAAATGTGGAAAGAATATAATATTATAATAATTCCAGTGTTTTCAAAATATAAATTTATTTATTTATTATTATATTGATATTTCAATTTTTTGAAAACTGAAATCATGACTTTTCGGAGTCGCAGAAAGATACTCTTGAAACCTTATGATATTTTCAGGGGTTGCAAGTGCGATCCCATGTGACCCCCAGTTTACGCCACTAATTAGTGGTGTTTTTATTAATTTTTGTGATAAGTGGCTTCATATTTTCATGTACGAGTAGGTAATATTAGTAATCTCTGAATCGTATGACTAGTATGACACTGATCATCGATCGACATTAGGGCTGTGAATTTAATGATTTTGCATATCGAATGAGATTGCATGTGTGTCGTTATGAATTCAAAATTAGGAATTATATTAATCAATAAATTGTAATAACACAACCGTTCAAAATACAAATTTTTTACTTTCCATATCTTAGACGTAGATAGATGCATATTATAAACAATAATAATATTATTATATTATAATAACTGCATGTAACTGTTATCTATTTTATATTTTAAGTGGGGCGATAAATTATGTACCTACCTAAAAGCAAGAAAAATGCATGGCTAGGTCAATTTGTTATTAAACATATTTAAAAAGGTGGGTCAGTAGATGTCGCTCTGTTGTACAATAGGTCACAAGTGGGTCGCTGTAATGGATGGTGTTAAATTTGAATTCAATGATATGATATCATTGTATAAGAAAAACTATTCTGAGCGAAAACGGTCAGTCAGCCTATGATATTACTAAGTGTATTTGATGCTATTATTGTGCATAAAGTAATTTATATATAACCTATTTACGTGGAGCCTTGTTTTAAATTTTCTATCCTTAGATATAAAAGTTGAATATTTTATAAATATTTAACTACAAAATTATTATTAAATTTTAAATGTGATCAATTTTGACAAAAATTGAACTTTAAATGCTTATATAAAAAAATTGTACCTATGTATTTTTAATATTTTTCAACTGCTAATATATCAGGAGCCTTGCATTAAATTTTCACGTTTGTTTACCCAACAAATAAAGTTGTATTGATTTTTATAGAAAAAAAACTAAAAAAATTGCAAACTGACAATGTCCGTAAACAGCTCAAAGAGTCAAAATATTTTCAAAATCTTATAGTGTATAGAAAATGAAAATATAAACATTCAGTAAAATGTTCATGTATCTACAGTTATTCATTTTTGAATAACAATAAATTAACAAAACCACTACATGAGAAATCGAGTATTCAAAAAAAATTGAATTTGATTTGTTTGTAGACATTTTTTTTTTGTTAAAGGTAGACAAACTTATGAATAATCTTGTATTACATTTTCAAATCTTAGATTTAAAAAGAAAAATTTTATGGATTCTCAACTCAAAATAATTTGATAATTTTCATGATTTTTCCATATTTTGTCAATTTTTGAACTTTAAATGCTTATAAAAAAAAACTGTGACTAAAGATTTCTAACATTTTTCAAATGTCATTGTAACAATATAGTAGAAGCCTTGTATTAAATTTTCAAGCATTTTTACTCGACGAATAAAGTTTTATTGACATTCATAGAAAAAAAGGATAATAAAATTGGAAACAGAAAATGTTCCTAAACAGTTACTAAAGTACCAACTAGTTTCACTTTCCTATCAGAAAAGATACTGTTGAAGAAAATGTAAGCACTTTTACTGTCCTAAAAAGTGATGACAGACACAATAAAATAAAAAAATGAAAAAAAATTATATTGCATTATAGAACTAAATACAATCTTTTAGTATAATAATATACTCATATTATAGTCATACATAATAATTCGCCCGCCGCAGCGATTTTTGTTTTTTCAAGTTGTCATAACTTTTTTTGTGTAGTTCCCGCGAAGACGGTAGTACCTAAATTTTATTGTATATAGAACGTCTTTGATTGTTTTATGCTACTATCAGTTTTGCGGCATCTTCACAAAAACAGATATGACAACTTAAAAAAAAAATTTGTGAAAACAGAGATACGATTTTCTTCGCTGTGGCGAATTATACATTATGTGTATAACACAATACCTATACTATTATTATTTATTACTAAATAATATTACAAATTATTACTTAAATAACGAACGATTGGCATGCAATGTAATACTTAATACATTTTTTATGTAATGATGGTCATTGAACAATTATTTGTTAAATTAGTTTTCTGTATTTTTGCAATAGGATCAAAACTAACTTTTTAAAATAATAAATAAAAAATACTGGGAAAAACGACTTAGAAATTTGAAACAATTTTTCTTTTAATTCACTAATTTCTTGTATTATTATTTTACGTAATTTTCTGATTGGAGTTAATATTTTAGAAGGTCGACTATCCGTTAATTTTAAATGGACAGACGCTAGAATTGAATACCTATTGTTAAACATTAGGTTACATAACAGTATAATACAATATGTACACTACCTATGTTCCAATTAAACAACAACACTGTTAATTTATTAATGTACCCGATCGTTTGTATGTTATGACTCTTGAACAGATCAGACAATATTCACTTAAACTATTTAGCGGTTGTACATTATACTTGTAAATGTACAGCGATTTGAATGCGTAATAATTCTTCTGTAGGTAATTTATTTGTTAATGTACATTTAGGTATACAGGAATACAGTATATTACACGTCATTATTACCTACTACAGCACATATTTTTTTCGGCAACACCAACTTAACAGTCGATTTCGAACAATGCCATTGGGTTTATAAAATGTATAATAATATTATTATGAACGTTGAACGTATATAATCGATTTACAGGTGGGTATGGCACGTGCTTGTGGTAATGCAGGTGCTCTCCGCGCCCGCTCTTCATCCCGCTCGCTCGCTCACGACTCCTTCCATCTCATTTACTCTGACTTACTGGTCGCGGTCGTACAGTAACCGTCCAGGTGACACCTGCTGCGAACCTTGTGACCATCGACTATGGTAACCATGTAATGATAATATTATACTCGGTATGACCTTTGTCTCAACGACCAGTTTCCGTTGAAATGTCAGAATCAACCATATACAGCGCATGGGCGATTGGGTGAATTGTCAACGTGACTTAAACAAAACAATACAATACAATGTGTCTAACTGTAGTTGTAGTCATACTAAGTACGCATATGAATCTATACAGTATACGTACAAATAACACCAAAATGCAAATAAGACTATATATAGATTTGCATCGTATATGTAAATAAAAAAGAAGGTAAAATTTTAAAAAAAAAAGGTGAAGAATTTCTAATGTTTATATTGCTGTAGGTCTTTGTTATACATTGGTTTTCACGATATCACGATTCACTGTCATAAACATGTTGACTTTTACGCATTATTTAAGTTTTCTATAATTCAGTCTATAAATTAAAATAGGACATCAAGATTCATTAAGTTTTCAATTCGTTTTAAACGTATCATGCAAATGTCAGGGCTGTAATAAATTGTATATGTAATTATTAATTTAATCAAAATAGGTAAATCAATAAGTCACAAGATGTAAAAACCACATTCATGCATTTAATCTTTAGTACATACATTTTATTAATCGTCATATTATATAAATCATAATTTTCTCGGATAGGTACAAAATACTAATAAACAATTATAGAGATGGCCTGTTTTAAATGTATCATATTTTGTGTTTCGATGTATAGGGTGATCATATTATTAAATACATAAAAATAATATAATATATAATATATAAAGAATTTTTATATATTATACTGTACCTACATAAAAAACCAACAAAATAATACAATTAAAACGAGACGACCGTTACGTCACGTTCACAATACTGAATTTATTTTGAAATGAAATATCTAAAATGCCGTTTAAAAAAAAATTGTTAATTTTCAACTATGAATTATTTTAGGAAGACCAATATGACTGCATAATAATATAATATTCCTATTATTATAAATAATGCGATAAAACAAATGGCACGAACGAATTTCGATTGACTAGCTGGATTATAATTATTTTATACTTCACCTCTCCTATATGATGAGTATATGAGGAGATACAAATTGTCTCGCATGAAACTTTCCCGCAGGTGGGTAGACCCTATAGGAACAGTAATTTTAACTAATTTATACAGCTCCTTAACGTATACATATCAATGCCTTAATAATAATTTATTTTTATTCCGTATGTCTATACCAAAAACAATAATTTGTTCTATTTAACTTTAAATTATCTATTATATTTTAGTTTTTACATTAATTCAACAATTTACATGCTTACGCTTAGAAGATAGACTACGTTGCGTAATATAAGTTTCGTTTAATTATCTAACATTTATTTTTGATCATCGAAATAAAATTTATGATCATTGACATTTTTGAATGCACCCTGTGTCTAACTGTCTAAGTATAAGTAAATTATAAGTTTATATCACTTGTAATATGTATATGACGGTAGCAGTTTCTTTAGAAAACATTTTGTATATTAGAAAATTACTTATTGTTGTTATTCACTTGACGAATGAATATCACGAGCGTCTGCGAGGTCTCCATCTTAATCCTTCTCCCCCTTACATATCGTTTTTGAGAGAGTTTCGATTACTCGGAACTATAATATTATATGGTGTCGGGTGCGTAATCCGTAAGACCATAACTGCAATTATTCGCTGTCTCGGTTGAAGCTTAATCGTAAAACTCGGCCGTTATTATATACACTCGTGCAGGACTGCATCACACACACACACACACACACACCAATGGTTGAAGTAATAATATTGTAATTACTCAACTAGAGATATTCGAGGGAAAGATTAAAAAAAAAAAAAAAACCAAGAAGGAGAAGTATTTAAAAAAAAAAAATAATAATAATAATAAAACAGAAGCGATGTCAGACTCCCACAAGCTGTCATTAATTATGTCATCGTCGCACAGCGGGAGGGTGACGGGCCCCAAATGCCATCCACACTCTGCCGCCGCCGCTGTTGCTATACCACAATAGTTTTGTCATTTATTGTGTGAGTAATGGGCGGTGGAATTATGGGAACCGAGAAACCCAGGTGCTGAGACCCCCACGCCGAGATATTACGGCGGCGGCGGCGGCGGCGGCGGCGGTGATATAATAATAATAATAAGACAAAATCCATTTTTGCCGCATATTCGGACAAGGGTTAAATGTATACCACATTACCGGATTGTACATACTCTCTCTCTCTCTCTCACACACACACACACATACCCACCCACAAACACACACACACGTAATAAACACGCCAAGTGCAAAGGGGACCCAAATTTCGGATTACTCGCGTGTATTACGGGCGAATGAATATATATATATATCATTGTGCACGCGGTATTGTATTATGAATAGATGAGATGTACGAAAACGATACGGAATCGTTGTTTGCTCTTAAAACAATAGAGACACACTATATAATATCATATGCCGTTGTCGGGCATTTTATTTTTCTCAGCCTAATTATTATTATTGTTCCGACCCGGGAGAAAAAAAATTCTTCTCGAGTTTTTTATTACCGCCTTTTGTGCATAAAGGATGCTTAACGATCAGGTGGATATATATATACCACAGTCACCGCCATGATCTCTCCTCGTCTTTACCTACATAATGTATAATGTTATACCTATATTGAATGCCATCTCGTTAAAGTTGGTATCTCAACTTTTGTACGATTATATATAATAATAATAATAATAATACATGGTATATGTACTTGCAGAAAATAATGTATTTTTACACCAAGTCCATCAAAAACTTTAACGTATTCTTTGACAAAATACATTTTCAACCAAATGTTATCAAACATTGTTTATAAGTCTACAATATAATATGCTATAATATACAATAAACTAAGAACAATATATTATATTATATGTATGCCATAAAAGATGTATTAGAAATAAAAACTCATGTCCGTATGCATAGTCAATTTATGTGTCACATATGACATAGTTTAACATGTCTTATGTGACTATATACACTCTTTAATTTAAATTTTGGTTTAAGTGTTTCGAAATGTACTTATAACCATATAGATGAATAATAATATATAGATAATACATAGTTTAAAACTTAATATCTATATATATAAAAATGGAGACAAAAATGTATAACAATTCATCAATTGAGAATGACTGGGCCGATTTGGCTAAATTTTTTTTAAGATGGTCGTAATTGCCAGGAGAAGGTTCTTACGAAAGAAAATTTTAGAAAAATCCAATTTTTTTTAACGTGAAAAATATTATTTGATAATATCGATTTAAATATTATTGTGTGTTTCATAATAACTATGGAAACCAAATAAATAAATAAATAATAAAAATAGAAAAAAGGAGGGGTACTTGAATGGTTTAGATTCACAATTGGACCCGGTAGGCTCAACCCGGGGATGTGCTCAAACAGAGATTTTGAGATTTACGATGGACACTTTGGTTTTTAAATCGTTGCTATTGGTTACAACTTATAGGAGAAATAATTAGTAGAAATGAGTATTTATTATTCCTATTAGTTGCCAAAGGTTAATCGGGCAGATCAGGTACAAGCATGCATATCAAATCGCACAAATTTTTGCACATACAGCCTATCGTAGTCGGATTGCCTACCAAAGTGGCTGAGTTGTACTTACTAAAGCGAATTACACACAAAACGAGTTAAACGATCACAATTCTTTTAATAGTTGTCATATTTTACGGGCTACAAAGTGCGCGGGATCAGCTAGTTTATAATAATTTAACATAATATAGCTACTTTTTATGTACACACAATTAAAGTAACAAGTGATCCTTGTGATAAATTATCCCTAGTATTATCGAGCAGAGAAATAAACCTAATATAGTTACGTTATAATAAATATAATAACTAATAAAATAATAATTATGACGAATGTTGTTATGACAATGATTTAAGATATTTAGGTAGATAACGTTGAATACGTATAAAAAAATAAATGTTTGAATTAATTGAAGTATTTTTATATGTAAATAAAACAATTTAAATTGATGGATAGATGCATTTCCTTATCTTATATTCTACATCAACTGTTAAATTTCAACATAAATGTATTACGTCATAACATAGAATAATCCTAATTTCAAATATTTGAATGTTTCGAACATGTTGCAATATCAACAATTTATCAACATTTGGACAAATCGACGAAACAAAGGGTTTTGAGAACTATATAATTTACCAACAATCACCTATTGAAAATATGTATTTTGTTTTATTGAACGATTATGTTTTATAAGCTGACGTTATAGGTATATTATGGCATTTAGTTTATGGTTTTTTTAATATTTACGCGTTTTATTCTTTAATTAGGTATATCTGAAATTGTATTGGACACACAGACCACATAATATCAAAATGTATAGATATAAAGGTGATGATTTCGGTTTGTTTAATGTTAAAGTTTTTATTCTAAACATAAAGATACAACTGATACAAGGTTATAGTTAAGTCGAAATTTTTAGACTAATGGCATGAATATATACTTAACTATTATACTTGGTTTTATTTTCTTTCATCTTATGTCGGAGATTGGTTTCTATATAACAGTAAGCAAAAAGTTTTTACGTTAAAACTTTCATCTTTAAGCTATTTGGTTCAAATGAAAATTAAACTCTATAGATGAAGATTAATTTTGAAATTCTGCATTAATATAATTAATTTGTGAGACGAAAATAAAATATGTATCAATTATTATTTCTGTTGACATATAATATTATAAGTACTTTTATTCTCATAAAAACTCATTAAAAAAATACAATATTGTATATCCAATCGCTTTTCGTTATTTGTGATAGAAAAGTCCTATAGGACTATACAATGATCTAGAATTACATAAACACAACTTATACAAAACAGAGTTGAGGACACGTCGTTCGAAATTGTTATCACCTTCGTTTTCACTTATCAATACATAGGCTCAACATAAAATAATAGCATTAACTTTTATGATAATCGCGCCAATACATATTATTGTATTTATTTATGTTATAACAATATTATTTCGAGTATTGTCCGTTTGCAACACAAAATTTAGAATTTTTTCGAATATTAATAATCACGATGTACACACGAATATTACACACACATTGACACGTTTACTAACCTAACCTAGTCCAACCTTACACATGGTAATAAATAACCGTTTAGTTTGTGGCTTTCAAAAATAGTAACACACACACACACACACACACAACAACAACAGCAATTTAATATCTTTCTTTTTACACACGTGTGCGGTTTCAACAGGCAATTATTTTTTATTACGCTCGTCGTTTTAATGATAACGATAATAATATCTTATCCTTCGATTTTTGCGGCCAAGACGTCACTCTGACACGACACTGGCCACACCACACTATATAATGTTATTATAAAATTACATCGATCGCGTACTATATTTTCCCATATACCCGCATGTAACGACGAGTGTGTACAGTACCCATACGGTTATTACCCATATTGTACCCACTGTGATTTTACGACGACGACCACCACTCGGTCGGCGAAAGGGCCGCACGACCACTGCAGCAGTAAATTATTATTAAATAACAACGACCAACAACAACAACAACAACAACAACAATTATTATTATACAGTAAAATACGCGTACACGCCGAGGAGGAGCAGTCGCAGTGTCGCTGGCTAATTGATTTTCTCGACGCGTCGCGACCATTGCAAGCGGTGGAGGTGGGGGCGTTGGCCAAGGACCCTTATATTCGCACAATCGCACGCCCCAGGTGTCTGGCGAGGTGTTACACGTGTGTGTACAGACGTGTACTCGTGTGTGTGTGTGACTATATTTGTGTGTAGTCGAGTGTCTCCTGCTGGGTGACTTTACCTGTACCGGCGGTGAAAATGACATAATATGTACCTAGGTACCTATATCGTTCCCGTATTATTGCTGAAATTGATTCTATTCGCTCCCGCACAGCTCGTGTACGACAACCGTCGTCACACCTCTGCCGAAAGGTCCCAGTGGAGACGATTTTTGTCACGTGCAGTATACTGTTATCATATTACCCAAAACGGGTCGAATTTCCAATAGTTTTCCAGAAAACGAAGAATATCTTGCGCTGCGCGCCCACCGCGAAGATACAATGACATTTACTATTAAGTATTAGAGCATAGATGCACCGGCTTTGGAAAATGGAATATTGTGATTGTGGTTCATTCATAAAACTATGATTTAGTACCTAGGTTATAATATATTATAGAATGTAGATTCATAACCAATCTCATTGTTATCATTGTTATCTCATTAAAATTTATAATACTTATTCATGTTACTATACTATAATATGAGTTAAATGCCGTCTAAATAGCAAATCTTCTGATCATTTCGATTTTTTATTATGTTTATGCACCGAAGCCAGCCAACAAATTTACCATACGTCCTTATTGCAACGTACAGCGGATCCCTGGTTTTGGCTATGACGAGGTTTTCCATTTTCTAAATTAAGTTCAGGCTAATACACTTTTAGTTATTACTTGTTTATTTGCAAAGTCCGCCACATCCACCGTGGACAATAGCAGTATAAGTAGTTTCAAAGACTTCGTATATTTTATTGATTGACAAGTAATAGCGTACTTTGTCGTTTTTTGGTCGTATTTTCTTTTTTCTACGCCACAAATTTCAATAACACATTTACATATTGTGTTGAAGCTTTAACTATTGCATTTTTCATACTTCTAGTTTCTTTGAGTAGGTAGTTATAACTTTCTGTAATTAAAATAGAAAAACTAGAATCCATCATATTAATAACTTTATTAAAACATTTTTCTTTCCATTTTAAATTATCACAAATATACTATCATAGGATTTGATAAATTCATATTAAGTATAGAAATAATATTATGAATTAATCGAAAAATGATGTAAAATGTACAATAATCTCGTCGTAAGGTCATTTACAAAGCCCCCTAAATTATCTATATCGAAAATATTATTTACTTTTGAGGTCTTAACTATAATATAATATAATATCTTTATTATTACTTAATACAATTGTAAATATTGCGAGTTTTAGTCACATTTGTTATCGCTGTATAACTATCTAAAATAAGAATAAAACTATTATTTACTATAAGGTCATGTGTGAAAACTATGTGTAAATAAAATTTCTTTTAAACATTATCACAGTAGCAATTTTTTAAAACTAGGTGTTCGCATAGAAATACGCGTTCTTACGAATACCATTAGGTATAATTCATTTTTACTAGTATAAATTCTAGTTTTAACTGATTTTGGATATTTACTGAAATGTATACACTTAGATACCAAATGGTAAATAATATTATTTGTACAAATGTGGTGCCGATTCGGTGCCAAAATTTGCTCCTGCTCAAATGTGCGGTCGTAACGTGTTGACGGTTGACCTACTTCGTACTTAATTTTCCCAAAGAACAACTACTATAAGTACTCGTTCAATGGAAGCGGTGATTTAACTGATTAAAATGTTATACATTTTACACTGAACACAATTTCATTCCAGTGGCGTAGTCACTAACGTAGGTTTTATGCATAAAATGATGAATGATACTGCATGCAAAATACAGTAGGAATATTATTTTTTAACACAAAATAAAATAAAATATATATAAATAAATATTATTTGAAAAAATATATAGTAAATAATGTCAATCAATAGAATAATTTTAAATCCAAATGTTTAATAAATATTTTTAATTTAGTTTATCTTACTTTGTAGTTATGCATACAATAATATAATACAGTTTTAATATTATTGTATTCGCCAATAGAATATTTTTGCAACAAATAGTAATATTCATCAATTATAATGGTTGGAAAAATATTCATAAAACACTTTTTTTCGTATGAGTAAATTTTTTTTAGTGATAACTTTAGATACATGCTTATATTACTTGGGTACTAAAATGTTTATTACAAGCTGAATTAAAAAAAATGTTGTTAATTGATTTTTTTTTCCTATATTAATATTATAATAAGCAAATGAAATATGCTTATGGTTTTTAATCAAATATTATGTGAAAGAACTGAAAGTGTTGAATATATACTGATTTAGTGTAAATTAAATAATGAAAAAAACATGAAATGTGTAATGAGGTTAAAATAAGTTTGGAAAATATCCTTATTTTTGTAATAGTTTAAATGTACAGAATTTATCTCATCAGTTCGTTAAGGATGTTACTTTTGATAATTTATTGACTAAAAGACTGAAGAAAAAATCGGTAATGTAGTTATTGACGATTCAAACTTATTTCGGTACTCCCTCGAGACAAAAAGTATTGCAGGGACAGTAAAAGTATACTTTGGGGTCACACCCAACTTCTATAAAATTCTTTCGAGTTTACTGCGATACTTTCCACAATAAATACACTATGCAACAACCATTGATAAGTAACTTAAAGAAGAAAAAAGTTAGTTGGTAATGATAGCAAAATAATATCAAAGGTCCAATGATTCTAAGAATATTTAAAGATATAAAATAATAATATATTCCATCGGTAACACTCAATTATAATATATGCGTTATATCGAGTGTTCTAAAAGTTGTTATATAATTGTTTGATTTTATACTAAGATCTTTCTTAAAACGGAAATACTAAATGGTAATTTTATTATTTTTTATCGTTAAAAAAAGTATAAAACAATTATACATTTACTTACTCGTATAAATATAACTTGCGGATAATCCTAATCACACGAAAGAATAAAAACTGTTGGTTATTTATTTTAAAGTCATAAAAAAATACGTGAGCTTATTATATTATATACCTACGCGTGTAGAATCTTCAATTCATATAAAATAAATATTAAATATATACGGTAAAACTTGAATATCGCATATATATATATATATATAGAATCGGCTACTGTTTCTGGTAAGCCATGGTATGGTGTGTTATTTTTAATTTAAAAATTATAGTTGTTGAGTTAAAAATAATTAATTTTGATGAATAAATTACAATTAACGATTTTCTTAGAATTTTTTTTTTGAAGATTTAGTAAATATATGTACCTTGCTTTATGGTTAAATGACTTTTCTTCACAGTGTAATATTAAGATATATTTATTTAAATATTAAAAGCTCTGTTTCTTTTGTCGACTAATATTATAACGAAATTATTGGAAATTTATCTTAAAATATTTGAAATGTACCTACTTTAAATGAGATATCGTAGAAATACATAAAAAAAAAAACACATTCAAAACTAATCGTTTACACCGTCGATACATTCGTAGGCAGTAGCTGATATTATAATGTGCACCATCACCAGAAATTCTCAATGAACATGTGCAGGTATAGAATACCAGATAGGCCATAAGAAATTATAGCTGGTGTTAACGTCCGACGAAATGAATAGGTAGCAAATAATATTAATATATTAGGTATTTAATCTTTCTGACATCGATGTTTTCATTATTTTATGATAATAATATGTATGTAGACATATTGATTTTGTCCTATGACAATGACGTACACAATTAAACCTAAACTAATGTAGAAACGATGGGTAAAATACTAAGTGAGGTTAAAAGTTTTCCGTGAAAGCCTAATATACATTATTACACAGTATTTAATTTACAGAAACCGAACATGCAAACCATACTAAAGGAATCATGCGTCGTGACCTGCTAAATAATATCATTAATATCTGACTATACACTGCTCCATAACCTAACCTTGCGTTTTCTACAAGAGTTACAGAGAGATCTATTTTAAAATGATTTCTGGTGGACATTTTCTGGACTTTGACTATACCTACATATTAAATATTTTTCACTTTCATTAAACGCAAGTCAACTATATAGTTTCGCATAACCGTATCGTCGTTTGAGCACCATCGCTGCAAGGTTCTCCGTAAAAGTATATTGACTGACGAAGAGGTATAATATTCGGGTTTGCGCTGTGATAAAATTGTTACGTTTTCATTATTCAGATGTTTCAACAAGGAAATTGAAACAGCTGACGTCGCGGTGGCATGTAAAACGTTTTTAAGGCTTAGTAATTCCACCATTCCCTTCTGATGAAATCAGTACTTATTTTTTTCTCTTATTCAAACTGAAATCATCATAAGTTGTAATGGTTACCTACTTGGAATTTAAAACTGCTTATTTACAAGTAACTGAATGTTTTTTGAATAGTTTGAATACATCCACCTAATTGTAGATAGTAGAATAATAAAACAATAACTCATTTTCGTTATCTACTTGTTTTAATACTCCGTTGGGGCATTACACTCATTCGCTCTCATCCGGACTACAGAAATTACATAAAACGTAAACATAATAAAAATGTCAACATCATAATGCTTCCAAAAATTTAAAGCCATAATAATATTACCTATAAAATGTGCCGAATGTGGCACACTAAATAGGTCATATTGTGTAATAGCGGATACTAAATACAGGCAGTTACCTATATATATATATATGGGTTGGAACATAGAAGCACTTCTATAACTCACAGTTAGTTATATAGTATGGCTAGAAGTACCTACTACCTAGTAATACACTATAGCCACTAGAATTTTATAGATTGTACGGTAAGTCAAATGTAATACATATTTTTTATTAGTCATTATATCTAGTTTATTACCTCGGTCCACAAACTCGCACCGATCCAAGCAGTCTTACGCATCTTCCGACCCGACCCGCGGACCCGCCCGCCGAATTTGGCCGAGGAACGGGCCCAAAAAAACGGCCTTCTCGCGGGGAGCATTGTTTTTATTTCGTTGTTATAACCCTACCCACGCGATCGTAACCGTCGGCCATTTGATTTCGGGATCTGGCGAGGCGGCCGCGATATCTTCCGCGGTCCGTCCGTTTACGGTAATAATGCGTTCGGAATGCGATAAATCGTCGTCGCCCGGCACGCTCGTATAACCACGACCGTGGTCAATGGGTTGTTTTCGCCGACCACGCCGGACGAAAGTATATATACGCACGGTCGTGCGAGAATACAATGTATTCGCAGCACAATACATCCGGGCGGCGATACGATGGAAATAGTTTCAACGGGCGAGCCGCGGGTCCTCTCTCGACTTGTCTTCCCCGCGAACGTCACCGCTGCACGTCCCCGTCTGCAACGCACAGTCTATATGAGCTTCTGTGTGTGTCGGTGATATCAAGTGCCGTATAACGGCAGTTTGTCGATATTCGAAAGGGGGTGAACGACGATAAGGGGAAGAGGGAGAGCCGCGCGAATAGCTGGTGTGTGCGTGCGATTCGCTTGATAGAGAGAACGATGTGGGGATTTCTTGTAGGTTCTATATTCTTCTCGCGCAGTTCTTATTCGCGGCAGTTTCATTCTGCTGGCGGCGGAATATAAGAGTCGAACCGGCGGGGCCGCCTGTGGGGACTCATAAACGTTACCTCCGAACGGGTCTCCGAGCGCCCATAACCCGACGGGGCCCGAGCGCTTAATGGTCATCTCCGGGCAATTAACTAGGGACACCTTTGTTACCCGAACTGCCGTTGCGAGCTCGTCGGTATACACACATATAATATATATATATATATAGGCAGACGCAGTCTATATACACGCCGGCACCTCTATATATACGATCACCGGACTCGGTAATTACCTGCAGTATCGCCGAGCCGGAGCGGTATCTGCACGAAACCGCGGCGTCGTATTTATTTTCACCTCTGCCCGTTTTTCGCCCGGACGAGCGCGATAAAATCCGAGGGCCAGTTATATAGGTTTTTGTGTCGATATTGATTTTTCCTCGCCAACCCCCTCCCCGCATTCGCCGGGTCACCGGGCCTTAAATACCTCCGGAGGGCCAGGGGGTCAATTAAATTATTAACGTTAAAATTCAATTTATTACCCATTTAATACTTATATACTGTATATATTTAATACTTGGCCGTAGCTGCACGGTACTTTCCACCGACCCTGCGAGAATATCAGTTTATTGTTGTTCTGATCATGTCTGTGTGCGAATAAATTTTCCTACGCACGAATAATAACAGTTTTCTTTTCTATTCGATTGTAAAATTTTTATTGAAACTTCAGTTTTACATGTATATACCAAAGTGAGAAGGTACTATACGAGTTTATTATTATACCGAATATATTATATAATATATGCCATTTATAATATTAAATAACACATGAAGTGTATTGTATGCACTGTAAAATGTCGTATGCATTCAAAATCACCTGTAGCTCATCAGTCCTCATAAGACAATCCGCATAATGATATACTGATATAATATTATATCATGATTTGAAAAGTTTAAATAATATAATCGCACATGTGTTTCAGAACTATATTCGCACCTAATAATAGTAATAATAATAAATGACATAGTATAAATTATTAAAAATACATTTTTATGTGTGCCTATTGTAAATAATTGTAATCAAAATATATATATATATAAATCTAAAGTGTAAGACTTTAAATAGAACGAAATCTTATTGTATCTATTTGTGACGTGTGATGTTAGTTAACAGTATTGATTTTAGAAGTAGTGAAAATAAATATAGCGTTTATAAATATAATAAAAAAAGAACAAAAATAAATAGGTTATGTGCACGTAAGTTATTTGTCGTTGTGTGAGTTTCCGGAGTCTTCCGATAAGTCCGGTGGCAGACATAAGGTCATTTATAAATCTATAAACAAATCGTCATCAGCAATAAAATTACATTTTTTTTTTATATAGTTAATTTGTATTTTATTATAATTAACTTACAAGATATCAGTGTTAAAGTTAATACATCATTTTAGGTAGTTGATAATTATGTCTTATGGCCCAATATAATTATTATTCTCTTTATTAAATAACAATTCACGGTACACATTATTTGATTAAATCTTCAAAAAATATATGGATGGCTTAAATCCAATAATTCCATAACACTGTGTATCTGAATTCCGATTCGAATAAAATAACAATATTATATTAAACAAATTATAGTATTATACATTTACATTTCCGTTCAATACAAAAATTGTGAATACATTCCTCAATAATCTGTATAAAATCGATTGAAAATACTTTAAGTATAATTTTTCATCAAGGAGTTATATTTTAAGTTGTAACATATTTCAAACTTGCTAATTTGGTATGTAGTGCTTACTGCTTACCATTGGTATAAATGTATAATATTACTATATTAGGTAACTCATATTATCAGTGCACATTAAATATTTTTGTTTAGTCCAACTTATAAGTAAGTAAGAAAGAATGATTTTTCTATTGTGTTCTATAATAAAATAAGAGAGTAGGATATATTATAATAACAATAATTATTAGATAATATTTCGCCTGCAAATCAACAGGTGGTGAATGTGTGTCAAAAATCAAGCCACCATTGCAGTTACTTTAGGTTAACAGTTAGTTATTTCACATACATTCTTTCCACCAGTGTTAAATAATTGGTACTTAATAGGCATCTATAGAACATTTGGCTTTCGATGTTTACTGTTTAGTCAGACAGACCACTTAAACAATACCTATGCATAATCTTTGTTTACGTATTACGTTTGTATACAATATAATTATTATTATATGCGTACCTACACATAATAAAATATGTTAGTAGGTATAATTATTTATTGTGTATAATATAATATAATACAATTCATTTTGTGGTTGATACCTTTGTAGCATATTATTATAATAACGTGTACATTTCGATACTCGGTTTGGGGACGTAAAAACGATTTAATTTAGTCGAATATAATATAATACAAAATGCGAATCTAAGTACGTCGTAGTGCGTAGGTACCTATCAATAATATATTATGTCTGACATGAGTTTTGTATACATTTTTGCGAATAATATTGGCATTCGTTTTGAAAGTATCTTCGGCTGCGACTGGGTTCAAACATTTTCGGAATCAACACTGTGGGGGGTGGCTTTTGTATTATTTTGTATTTCTCTAGTGGGAGAAAATATCGTACAATATATGCGCTGCAGTTCCGGGAACGCGCGTTAATCATACACTTGTCGATCCCTTTTCAAAATAAGGTGCCTTTGCTGTTTTTTTTTTGCCTTTAGCACATATTTGTTTGTACGAATGTACACGCATACTGACATACAGTCATACGGACACACACACATATGGGATCAGAAAGGGTGCGTCGCTCATTGATCCGTTAAAGTCGATTGTCATTTTTAAAATACACACATCCTTTGATCGAAACATGTATTCATTTTTTTCTTTATTATTATTTTCGCTTCCTCTTGCCCGGCTATACATACGTGTCTTCTTCTTCTTTATACTCTTGTATGTGTTTTTTTCCTTACTATATTGACCGACTATATTTTATATATATATATATACACCATTTTCTATCAAATGAAAATTGTCTCAAATTGACGTGGAAACGAGTATAGACGTTAAATCGAATTGCAGTCTTGAAAAGGCGATAAAAAGAAGGGCGATTTGGGACCTTGGGATAATCATCCATCCGGGAGTTTGACATTGACCGGTGCGAACAGGATAGGGCTGAACGAGTGGAATAAAAGGAACACTCGTTGATTGTCCGAGAAAATGAAACAATTCCCAGGTCTTATTTTGAAGCCTGTCCCTGCAGGATCCCCTCTAACATTATTGTCCCCTGAGACCCTTTCTTTTCTTTTATTTTTTGTTTGTTACTGAAAAAAAGAAAAAAAGCTAAAACAATACACTACCCGAAAGTCGTTTAAGCATTAAAACTGTTTTGTTCTCTTTTCACCGTCAAACACCATTACTTTAATTGCGTCTCGTTGTATATATATGTATTTATAATATACTCCGTCGCTTCTCTTTGACACTTGTTTCTTTGGCCCTTTAATCTCCTTTAGTCGAACAACAGAGTTGAACCGGAAGGACAATGGCGAGGGGATTATATAGGTTTGGAAAAATGCACCCAATCTTCACGCATGAACTACGAAATTAATAAAAGAATTTGTCTGACATTTGATGTATGTTTATTTTGGTTTTAAGATAAATAGCCTATGTCCACTACTCCACTATATATGCCACCCAGTGCCTAATGGATCGAATCGGATGATTGACTGGAAGCCCATTAACCTGGTCTTTCGGGTAGGATTAAAAATTATCTACCTGTAGTTATTATATTGTGTTTACAGAAACAAAAATCGAGTGTTGGGTTTCTTAAGAAAAAAAATATAATATACAACATTATTGTAATGCCTAGGTACCACATTGAAAATGGATGATTCATATTAATAAAAACATATATAGAATAATAATTTTCAGTCTTGTCATGTATTATAATTTGTATTGTTTTATATGTTCGACATGGTATCGATACTCGGGCCCACAATTCACTAGAGTGTTTTCATAAAATAATTTCAGGAAAATAAACATTTTATATTGCATCTTAAAAAAATAAAAACTCGATTTAAGATTTTCAAAAGAAATTCATGAGCTTGAAATATAATATTACAGTGATTAGTAAAACTATAATTACCTAATTTCATAATGTACCTAAATAAAATATAATATTTTTTAAATTCAAGACAATTATTTAAAGTGTAGTTTTAAAAATCAATTTTTTATAGTTAATTCTATACAATTTAATAAAATTAATTTTGGAAGTGATAATCCTTAAAGTTAACTATTATAATAATACATTTTTAAGCTAACAACCTTAATTGGTGATAATGGATCAAAAATGAAAAAAATTAATTTCAAACTCCATCAGAGTATTGGAGAAAAGTTCGAAAGTAATTATAATTATTATTATTACAGCAGCTATTGTGTTAATTATATACGGTGGTTCAAAAAATATATTCCGCTTGTAATGTTCTTCATTGAGCTTAACTAATTCATATTTTTAAAACTAAATAGTTTGTAACTAAAATATTAGTTAGGCATAAATAAGTTAAATAGACGTTAGTAAAAATATAACAATAATATTGTGTTATTAATTTTAATAATTTTGCTCACATCCAAAAATGCATACCTCGAGATGGTCGCATGGTTGCAGTCGTAGTAAAATGAAACGTAAAAAAAAACTGTACATTCTTTGAACAGTATAATATATTGTATATACGATGATGGCGGTGGCGTTTTTATTTATTATTTCGTTGTGCTCGTTGACAAGTGAGCGGTTACTTCAGGCTTATTAAAAATCTTCGGAGACACCGTGACGAACACTATACACTTCGTCACTATAACATAGTGACCAGTGACCACCTCTACGCAACCATATACCGTGTAATGCGTGTAATATTTTATACCTATTTGGGTATATTATGTACCACGCTATACCGTGTACCCGCGTGTCGAAGATAGGTACGTGCATATTATTTTGCCATCCCGTAAATCGTAATGTGCTGCGCAGCGTAACTCGCACCGACCAATAACCGCATATACCTGCGCGTTTATACCTACGCCCGACTGCAGGGTATAATATCGGACATTCAAAGGATTTCGTATCACAATGATATTATTACGGCGATAAACTCGCGCGGATAATAGAATCATCCAATATAATATACAACATTAATATACCTATGCCCTAATATTATAATATTGTGTATAGGTTATATCGTCATCGCTATCACTAAATACCACAGCTGCCGTGCCGAGGTCTATCTCCGGACAGACGTCTCGTCTAGTCCAACAAGACGTATCCTATATATATATCTAATATTATCGTTATATTATAATATATTACGTCGTATAATACGCGTTTACCGTGGGAACTGTCCGAGGCGGATGGCCCGTGACAGGCTCGGCGCGCATTACTCCTGCTGCAGGCACCCCATTATCGCGTGGCTTGGTCTCGGCGGACGGTGTTTACGTGTCTAATATAGAGCACGTCGTCCTATATATATATAGTATGCACTAAACATGCGACGTAGGATAGAACACGATATATATAGTTTGGTTAGAGCGGAGTACTATTCTCTATATATGACATATATATATAAGTTGTCTAAGTACCTACCGTTGTACGCGGCAGTGGTCGGCGCGATATTGTAACAAATCGGACTTATATAGTACATATATATAATCCTCGGCCCGTCGCGCCGTTTCACCCTCGTGCGCACACTGATGTACAAACGCTATATATATATATATTTATACGGATTTCCTTGACGCGGCGCTAGGTGTATTTTTTAGTACCATAATTTTTTTTATTTTTTTTTATTGTAATTGCGTACACAAAACTCATCGTCGTGAGAACGCATTTCACGTCGGAGACCGCGTTAGAGAAGTGTATAATATTATTATATACCCAATATACAGACACCAGCTCTCCTATGTACGTGTATATAAATACACGCGAAGACGGCGACGACGGTTTCTTATTTTTTTCATATTTTTTATGTTTAATATTACTTTTCTTTTTTCTTTTTTTTTAAGTTATATTTGCTATATAATATAATACACACCCGCGCGCGCGCGCGTGCTCGCTCACACACACACACACGACTTGGAGACGAATATTGAGGTTAGGTTGGTCGTTGAGGGAATACGTCCACCGCCGCCGGCTGTGGGTCGGAGGTGCTTGCATATCGTCTTAAAGTTTAATTGAGTCTTGGAGACCGAACAAAGATTACTTCTGAGGCGTCCGTCTCTGGGGACTGGTTGCTGCGGAAACGTTACGACGCCGGGGCCTGGCGGTACGGTACACATATATATATATATATATAATACATTGCCACCGCTATATAGTGATGAAACAAATTATAAAAATCCCCGGGCCTCCCCCCACCCGCGAATCTTTCACCCCGGGTGTATGTCTTATCTAGTTTTTATGTAATGCCCCGTTTCTTTATTTCCATCCTCTCGGGTAACCAGCTCGCCCCCCCCCCCCACCATCCACTTTTGCAGCTCACCCACACCGCGGACGACCATGATTGCGGCCCGTCGGCGATGATCTGCGGCGCGGTAGTACATATATATACATTATTATTATTATTACTATATATTATTATATAAACTGAAGGTGCCGTGGGGTCGGATTCCGCATTAATCACCGTGCTAAATATCAAAATCATTATTATATACATTATAATATTATTATATACGTCATAAAACATTCTCCCCGGACAATGCGCGCGAGATTATTGGCGAAAATACCAATTCGAGATTTCCTCTCGCTATATAAGCCATATACAATACTGTACGTACCGCGCTGTGTGTTATAAACTTTAACTGGAAAATTACGCAATAACTGTTAAAAGAGAAAAACAAATATTAACAACAATAATTGTAAATAGGGTGAGCGTGATCTGGACGAGGGGGCGTGAGACGAGTAAATGATTAGAGTAGTTTCTTTGCGAACGTTTTATTTGGGGTTCCGATTTTTCATCTGTCCCTTCGGACACATATTTACATTATTATTATTATACTACACAATGGATTTGAGTTTATTAAACTCGTCCACATCAGCGTCTCAAACATTAACAATTCGAGATTCGACCGTTCTAATTGTCATTAATAAGTATTGTTGTTCTAGTTTCGTATTCAAGTAACTTTGTATTGTAATCATAGAAAATAGTTATTTTTTATTGAGCGAGTGTGTTTGACTGTATCACATAATCAGTAATTACGTATAGTTTTTTTTTAAATATTAAATGTAAACAGGTGAGAAGATAATAGTACATACCTAGTACCTACTATTGGCATCCCTATATATTAAGTTAAACGAAGAATACAATAAATATATTATGAATTTAAAAAAATGTTCAGACAATTAGGTATTATAATATGTTGTGGTTAAATAAATATCAAATGAATTTAGTTTGAATGATACTTATAATAAATTTAATATTTAACCTACGACATAATATAAGGTGTATTATGTTCATTTTTATGCGTATGTATATTATGTATATACGTGAATTTTTATATTATTATATAAATAAATATAATGAGCTAACTTTCAACCGTTTTCAAAGCATGTATAAGTAAATACATTGTTCAAATTTTTTTCCTTGTCGTATATAATTTCTATTCTAAGAGAGAGAAAAGAGGAAAAGAAAAACGATTTAAAAGTACCCTTTTACAAGGTCCGTATCAGTTTGTATACGGTCGCATTTTAAATGAGTATCAATTCCCTATAGATATGTAAAATTGTTTGTTTTATAATGCTGTATGGCAATCTAGACGAATAGTTTATTAAGTAAAATGTAATTTAGGAAAGATTTTATTGAAAATATGTTTTAAAAAAAAATTATCTCGCACAGGATTTTAAATGAGAAATGCTACACTGCATAATATGTTAGGATGGTTAGGTCTTTTTAGTTTACTTCACGTAATACCTATGCGTAAATAAAATATTCAGAAAAATAACATTGAAAGCATTTAAATAAATGTGTACACAATTTAAAATTTAAATATCATAAATAAAAGACCAAGAATAAATATTAGTATTTGATCGTTTTAATAATTCGAATATTTTCCTCAGGATTTTTCTAAGAAACCAGAAAATGTAAAATCAATTAAGTTTTATATAAATATGAGTATTACATTGTTTTGTAATATACTGATATCCCATGTAATTAGTAAACTAATATGACAAGTGTTCTAAACAAATAATAAAAAATAATTTTATTTAAAATGTTCTTTTATACAATAAATTGTGTCATTTTAAATTTACTGGTAATTTTTTTAAAATTTATTCGTTAAAAAGAATTGGAGTACAAAGCCATTAGGATCATTATAATAAATAGCGTAAGTGCATCAGCGTCAGCGCACATAAACTTTATGTTATTATTATTAATTTTATGTGTTTAGTAAAAATAATATTATACGTCCTTATTCGTTTGATATTATGATACCTGGTTAATTATTTTCAATGAATTCAATAAATTTATTAATTCGTCCAAATGACCAAATGATAAAAGTTGAAAGCTTCAAAATTTGCGTGGTAAAAAAAACTGTAGCATTTATTTAATATAATTAACAAAAATTATTACCTATTTGAAAATTTACCTAATTAACATCGTTATATACAAATTGATTTTTTTCTTGAATGTTTTCTTTTATAACACTATCAAAAAGTGTAATTTTGTTCATTAATAGATATTATTTATATTTTGTACACATTTTCTATTTTTAAATGTAAATTGAGAATATCATACTATTTATTATTTAGCATGCATGCAAGAGCACGGGTGTTAATAGATTATAACTTTTTGATATAACAAAAAATATGTCGACAACAATAATTATTACTTATAAGTATTCAGTTGTCACACGTTGGTATAAAATGTAAATGATCAAATAAGTAAAATATTGTAGGCATATTCACAATAAGAAATAATGTAGTTTGAGGGGGTTCTCGGACAAGTCACCGCTACCCCGTTTGTGGCTACGCCATTTGTTATAATTGTGTGCAGATCCAGGTCTTTGCTGAGGGCAAAACGTTGGTGTATTTATTTATATATTGAATAAGCTATGAGGGATGCTTACGCCGTCCCCCCTCATCCTCATGTGGTTGTTCAAAAAAAAAAAAAAGGTATATTCACAATTATTTCTACGAGTTATTGTTGAAAATTCAAACTAACTTCGTCACAGTGTATAAATTATAAACAATACAATGTTATGTTGTTATATTTAAGTAGTTAAAATATAAATTATGGTTTAGAAAGTAATATGAATTAATATTTGGCAATTTGTTAACAACATAAGTCATTGTTTTATAAAAAATAACTATTCAGTGTCTTTGAATATTAAACAAATATAAATTGTTTTATTTTTAAAACTTATTTAATTTTGTATTATTACGTTGCCATAATAATGTGATGTAATAACCTTTCTTTCATAAATGTGATTATTTTGTGTTTATTCATAAAAAACCAACAAGTACACAATGGTCCTCAATTCGTGGGTATAAAATAGCAGATTAATAATATAATATAATGATATATAATATTCAACGTGTTATTAAACCAGTAAAGCATAATGCCTTGAAAAAGGCAAGTCCGAGCGATTATGATTTTACAATACAAGATAATAATACTGCAGTCCCGAGCAAATATTTTTTGAATTTTTACGTTCCAGGCGTAAATTTATTACGACCTTACGACAATTAACTGCCAACCATTATACACACTTGCTGATCAGAAATTCCGTTTCGAAGTCTTATACATTTCAACACCATTATTAGTTCACAATCGAATATCGTCGTGAATGACATTCAACAGGTTCAACTATATTATGCCTGATAATCTAATATATACACCTAAAACAAAATTGAATAACGTTTTACACTAATAATATATTTTTATGCTATATACATTATACAATATACAAGGTGCAACAGTAAGACCTGACACATGAAATAACTTTCTTCAAATCAATATTCTCTCAGTTTATACATAAATTAATAAATATTTCAATTTTTTTTGTTTATAAACTATAGACCCTTGCACTAGAAGGACAGAATAAATGAATTTATTTTTATTTTTTAAAACTGAAAATAAAAAAATGTTAAGTAAATTTTTTGGAAAAATTAAAATTTCCAATTTCTAAATCTAACTAAAAAAAGTAACAGCAGTGTTAAATGCGTTTATTTAAGTCAAGTTGTTTGTGTTTTAATTTTTTTTTAATATCAATAGTTTTTTGAATACCTACCTAACTTAATTTGAATTTTAATAACTTTTTTCTTGATATTATTTTTATGAATTCTCGACATAATTAAATCTTAAATCATTTATTATCTATGTATAATTTTTATAATTTTTCATACGTTTAACTTATATCGATTTTTCATTTTTCATTTGTCAGGTTTTTGTTTTAGGTACATCCTGATATCCCGCATGTATATAATTAAATACATATTTTATAATACGCGTGTATTATACACGTGCAATTTACGAGGGGTCCGTAAAAAATGAAGAAAAAAAAGTTGTTTTCCGTTCGACTCGGGTGGATTGATATTGTGTGTATATCATGGAAATAATAATAATATAGTCGTCAGAGTTGTCGAAAACGCGCGCGCTATAAATTGGTGCGAGCTCTATAATAAAAGGAAAAGAAAAAACGTAATGATTGAATAATAATAATAATAATAATAATAAAAAAAAAAGACAATAAGAGATAGGTATATTGTACTCTCGATCGAAATTAGTATTCTCACGGGGCCTATAATAATACTGCTTAGGTATATATAATGGTATATAGCGTAGCACCGGTGCAGGATGGATGTTTACACACAAAACGACGCGACTGTCGTCGATTTACACGGCGGATTGGCGGCCACCGCCTCAAACGGTGGCTAATCGATTTGCTGGTGGAAATTTCGCCTTATCATCGGTCCGTGTTGTTTACATTTTAATAAAGATATCAAACCGACGTCCGAGGAGAGCTCCCATTGTGTGTATGTGTGTGGTTTTTTATACGACTGTCTTTTTTTCCTCCTTGTTTTTTTTTTTTTTTTTTTGTGTATTTTTTTTCTTCTCGTTTTTGTTTGCGTTGTTGCGTGGGCGACCGCGTGTATATTATACGCATAGTCGTCGTCGCGTACGACCAACACGGTATAGTGTGACGGACCAAGTCATTGTTCGGCCACGGAATGTCACGGGTTTCCAGCAAGTCATCGTGTTCCCGGGCTCCTCCTAGTCGGTTTTCCCGGCGACGGCGACTCCCGGGCCAATATTATTTTTACGTGTATAATATTTTAATGCGTTTCGAAAAACAATATTAAAATCGTACGGGCACGACGCACTGTGGGCAGCGTGTCTATAGTATGCTGATCGATGTGTTATTACTCATTATCAAAACATACGCATAACAGCTGACGCGTGTTGCGGGAGATGGACGACCCGAAGAGACACACACACTAATAAAATATCGTCGTCGTCGCTGTGGCGCACGCGCGCACCCGTTTACGAGCAAAACACGGTTTTAGGGGGTAGGTAGAGACGAGTCTCGGTCGGAAAAGATATTATTTTGGCGGCGCTGGCACCTCGCGCACCGACGCGCCTGCCTCCGCCGCCCCCGAATAACGCACGCCCGTGACAGCAAGGCCACCCAACCCGTCCGGCGTCGGCGTCGGCGGTGGCGACGACGGCGACGGTGGCGTCGGTTTTGTGTCGGACCCTCGTCAAAAAAAAAAAAAAAAAACACCCAAAAAAAAAATTAAATCTCACTACTGTTTCTCCGACACATACATAATAATATATTAGATTATGCGCGCGGTGCGTCGCATCACTTTAGTCGTCCGGTCGGCGGCGATGTTGTCACAATGCACCATGGTCGACGACCGGCTCCCGTACAAAATATATAATAATATTATATATGAAATATTATTCCGGTCTAGTGTAGGTATATATACCTACCAGACACGTTATTATTATACACGCGCGCACACACATCTACAGGTTGGATATATATATATATGTGTGTATACGATTGACGAATACATTATGGGTCGTTAATCGGAAACGGGGTTGATGGGACCGACGACGACGTCTATGCCACCGCCGCCAGACGTGAGCGTGTGGTAAACCGTCATAATACTTGCAGAGTATATATATATATATATGTGTGTGTGGGGAAAAAAACTCGAAAGAACGCGCGCATAGAAGATAATAATAATAATAATGTATATAGGAGTCGGCCGAGAGAGAGACGGGCACGCAGAAAAATAGCCCATACACGTCGTCGTGTACACACATCGGAGCAGAAAAAAAAATTCATACATTATATATATATATACGTGTAAATAGAACAGGTTTCGCGTACAGAATTCCCGTATACAGGCATTGGATTTTTCTACGGACAGTACACCCAGACTCTCGGAAACGACGCTATACCGCTTCTGTGGTTGCCCATCATCGTCGTCGTCGTCGTCGTCGTCATCGTCGTCGTCATATAGGACTGGTGCAGACACGACAACGTCTGTCTGAGAACAAATAACATAATAACGACCGAGCGCGGTGCGACGACGTTCAAAGTTTATATAATATAATAACACCAGATACTGTATAGCTATATAGCCGACCGATGCAGCACATCTCACAAGCTCCCTGCGTGTGTCCCATCCGTACGACTGCGGTATAACGGCGGCGATCTTGAAAAAACATTTTTTTTTTCTTATAACAGTCGTCGCGTACCTAACCCGTCCTACTAACTATGGTATGATGTTGAAAAAAAAAATACGCGTATTAGCAATGACCTCTGGCTAGTTTTATACTTGAAGCGTATACGTATCGTGTATATATATACAATAATAATTCTCCCATAATAGTTATTGCGAATAATTCCGAATCGCCTAAAGATATGTATGAGAGTATAATATGACGTGATATATATTATATAGCAAGATGTAGTGAGTACATGAATTGTCAATTTAATACATGCGCGTGTATACGGCGCAGCGACGGACGGATGAAAGATCGCCTTTGAGTTTATTTTTAAACACCTTGGGGTATCGGACGTGACAAAATACGTTTTCGACAATAGAAAATAAATTCGCGGGGGCGTGAGAAAATGCGTACGACAGAATCGACCACAATATTATTTGAATGCGTATCGTGCAACCACCAGTGAACAATTTAAGTGCAAAATAAATGCGCATATATATATAATATTGTACTTGCTGCGCTTATACAATATACGATTATATATACATTAAAACAGTGAAAGGGGATAATAATAGCCGTACGGTCAGATCGGAAATGCATTGATTTTCGGCCCTCTTATACCGACCGTACATTACGTTCGATTGTTATTGAGTTTCAACCCCGTAAACGGACGCAAGAAATTACTTTGTATACGTTCGCCTGTCTAACATAATTATTGTTGCAGTTTTTCCTGGCAACTTAATAATTCATCGCGTTCTGCAGTGAACCGAACGACTATATACCGTCTTACACGGTGTGTAATATGGGTAATACGCCGTGGATCGTAGGTATAGGTACTATGATACTACTATACCTATACTACTATCGGGAATCAAAAGCCATACATTTTTATTGAGACTTATTGAACACAATATGTGAAAATTAATCAAAATGTGCGCGATCAATTATTGAATTTTCGATCGGCTGGCGGAAGTACGATGCGAGTACGAAACATACCTATAGGCTACCTGTATAATATTATTATCGTTTGACGAAAAAGAATAAATTATAATAATATATACCTATACGTTTACATAAATGCATATTATTTTTTTTTATACTATCGACGACATAATATATTATATTATATTCCATTGAGCCAATTAATCATTCAATGCCGACCGTATTTTTATTTTTTTTTATGCTTTTGGTTGAAATTGAAACTGAAATTAATAAATTATACGAGTGTATAGCATTTTTTTCGTACACAAATCTGACAAGGATGGGAACGGTTCAAACCAGTTATTAATGGTATTAATATTATGGAGGGTTGACGCGCTATAGAGAGGACAACAGACGACAGACACCCAGACGAAGAATCCGACACGTAAACGATTGAATGTGGTTTTCAAAGAGCCATTGACGAGTCGCAAAAAAATAGAAAAAAAAACCAAAGGGAATTTTAAACGTCCGATCACCGAGTGAAATAAAAATTATATGGGTTCTCTTACACCTAGCGCGCATTGATTTTATTGAAAGTAAAAGGTAACGATTGTTTTCGTAAATAAAATTTGTGCCGTTCGCCGACTTTCTACGGTAGTCGATAATAATATATAATAGGTATAGTATAAGAATATAGTAATATTATAACATTACGTAGGTACGCGTGGTTGGTCTGGGTAAAAAAAACGACCTTAATTTTATTTATATCGTTTTATTTTAAAAGGACAAAGTCAAGTGACGAAATCCACTTCCTATAATACAGACACGCATCAAGACGTGCGCTCGTTGAATTTTCACCCGCGATTAAATCGGATGCATAGTTGGCACGTTTCGAGTTACCAATAGATAATAATATAATTTTTATGCATATTCACGGTATAATAATAAATGTGTACACAGTACTGCAATGATCAATGCACCTATCCAGCGTATTTTAATTTTGAATATTATAATAATTGTACGAAAATGTTTGTTGCTTAAAAGTGTAACGATCAGCAACAGGCTTATAATGGTACGTATAATATTGTACACAATATGTATTACCACATAATATCAATAATAATTCTAACAATCATAAATAATAATAGGTGTAATATTATATATTACATTGTCTGCGTGACGTATAACTACATCGATTATAATATTATGGTGTGCGTGTAATTGTATTTCCTATATAATATTTTAATCTGTAATATTCTTTGTAAACATCAAACTATACTATTATAATAATATATTGTAATAAAGGGACCTACTCTAACTACATGGGATGGCGTACATCGGGTCGCCTTAACCACATTACTTACTATATTCGATGGTGTAAATATTAATCGCGATTCGTTTTTTACGGTAAGGTTTTCTCCCTCAAGTATGTACAATCCGTGCATCCATAATCCACGTAGTTTCACTTAACTATATACAATGCAAAGTACCAACAACACTTTTGATCGTCTCTAAAACGCACGGTGTGTTCGCGTCGACTTTTAAAAAACTGCATATTTTGTTCTTTAATCCACACGGATAGACGCGTGTTAAAGCATAGAGTCTTGTCCTTTTGTATTTTGCAATCAGCTACGCCTGCACGCCAACGCCGCCCACGACGCGTGGAAGCGTGCAGAAGAGATAGTATTATATAGTATACGGTTTTTAAAATTTTCCAAAAATGGGGGGAGGGGGGGCATGACAATAATAGGCGCGTTTATTGATGTGTTTTTTTGCCGAGAAAAACGTCCAGCGAGCAGATGACGAATAGCCGTCAGGAAAATAACGGTCGGTTGATAATTGAAAAACGTTTGGACCATCGACGCAGATCCCGACCATATCAGTAACGGTACACGTCTCTGTAACTATGCGTAGGCATGTGTGAGTATAAATACATAACACTATAAATAATATACATAATATAAATATTGTATACATTTGTACACATAGGTAGCTACTAAACGCGCAGCGTGTTGCCGAATGGCTTACATGGTTATTATATCGTTGTACGGTATCAAATGTTTGAACCTAGGTACAAATTGCCCGGACGATTTATACCGCAGTTTCGATGTAACCTAGGCGTAGGTATAATGTTTATATCTCGGGGGACCGAGTACAGTTGACCTAAACAATTTATATCGGATGGGTGTCCTACCGCGCGCATTAGCCCGGTCTGTGTTTATCTTCATCCACAGGGTACAATTAACCTCGGTAATTTATATCGCACTCGCGGCGGAATGTAGTGGGTACGATACCTATACTACCTATAGACTATAATATGCATAATAATAATAATAATAATATAATTTCGTTGGACTTCGGGCGATGAGTAAAGTCAAAGATCCCGTACGGTTAATTGTTCAAAATTCGTGCCGAATATAGTAAGTTGTGCGCATAAAAAATACAGTTCACTCGTCGAAAAAAATTAGTTAGTTTAACTATTTTTTAATAATTTGTATTCCAGCTGTAAAATATAGTTGCAAAGGTCATAGCTATATTTTCGGTTGAAAACACTACATTTCTTTATATATTTGATATACTTGATCGTCAATATTTGTCTAAGATGAAAACTACTAACTTTAAACTTTAACTTTAAATTTTAATCTTTAGTATAATAAAGTTGAACAACCATATATTATTATACTACTTTTAGGATAAATATAATAAAGTATATGTTACTGAACACTTAATACAGAATATTGTGTAATTTGTTGCATTAATATTATTATAAATACAAATATAATCCAGAAAGTGTTAAAATAAATCATAACTGACATAATATTATCAGAATTTTATAAAATTAACCCATGAAACAAATTACGTAACTGTATCATCTGTATAACTTTGAAACGAGGAGAAAAAAATTTAATATTTCTGTAGTTATAAATCACGTAGTTTTTGAATCAATGGATGACACTTTATACTATTATTATTAACAAAAAATTAAGTGTTTACTTTAATGTTAAGGTAAGATGTGATTTTTTTCGGGAATTAATAGAGTTAGCTGTACCTCTAATGGTTTTTTTTTAACTCGAAACGCATCGACCAAATTAATGATAATTGCGAACATTTTAGCATTATTAAAGGGTAATGTAGCATATGATGGAACTTTAAAGTTAAAATTTAGTGTTAAATAATCTAATATGTAATTCGTTATCCATTCACTTATTAAAAGTTTACAAAGTAGAACATCTTAAAATGTTAGACATTTATCCAAGATAATGTATATAGGTAATTTCTTTGGAAATAGGTACCCAATAAATAAACTAAAATTTAGAATTTAATTGAATGATAACCCACCTTTAAATAATGTTAAATAGTTTGTGAAACATTATGTTTCACTCACTGAAATTTTTTTTTTGAAACATGGTTCAGTTTAATAATTGTATAGAAATCATTTCGTGATCACTGAAGACTGATTATCAATGTTCACCATTTCCTCTTTTATCCATACATAAAACATTTATTTATATTCTGATTTTTGGAATTTTTAATTATACATGGACTTTAGAGTCTTTGGCCTACCGAAAATAAGAAATTGATTATATTATACACAATTAAAGGATATAAGGGTTAACAATGATGGATAATCACCCTATAATAAGAATAGGTACCTACATTACATAATTTATAGGTACCTATTTGTTTTCATATAATATATTAATATGATCATATAATATAATCATAATATAGGTGTTTTACTAACTCCTTTAAATCTTTGCAACATATTATTATTAGAAGTAAATGTCAAATTGTTTTTACATATTTTTAACTAATCTTGAAATAAGATTCTTATTAAAATTTGCCTTCTGTAGTACCAATTATAAAAACCTTATTGTACATAATATCCAAAACTCTAAACAATAGTAAAATGAGTAATTATTTATTTACTAAGCACTGAGCTACCTAATTAAAGTGGCGATGATTAGAGTTTAAATTCCAATGTCCGTATAGCATTATAGAATTATAAATAGTGAGCATTGATTAGAGGAAGGTTACATTTTTAATGATTTTTTTTTTATCATGCTTGCGTTAGACGAGAGACTTTGTTTTGTCCTAAGGGAAAACAATTTATGGTTTTAAAGTTTAATACAAAACTCCCGACTGATTTTTAAAAGTTGACTTAATTAAAACTCAGTTTTATAATATGTTATGTGTCGAGTATCTTATAAATACCATTTCATAAAAATATTATTTTACAGGAATCGGGATTTATTTAAATATAATTTTAAGTAATTCATTATATATTATTATTTATTATTTGTAACGTTTTCAACTAAGTATGTAGTTTTCAATTAAAATATGAAATAGTTTTAATATTAAGTACAATTATAATGTTTAATTATAATAGAGCGCAATAAAATTAATAATCGTCACTTGTTGTTACTATCTAGATATTGAATAATTCATTATTGACTTTTTAAACAGTAAGTATGCACATTAAATATAAATAATAAATAATACATTTTACGGATATAATATGATGTGTTGCTATTTAAAATATTACATATTATATTCATTCTCTAAATTCGTGATTTTTTCTCTTTATGATATTTCATCAGAGCCATTCTGAATTCATTAATTTAGTCACTCGCGTTTGTATATGTGTTTTAAATCTATTCATATTATACAACTCGGTAAACATGTGAACACTAAGTTATTATATAATATTAGATAGGTACGTAATATTTCCAGTAGCTGGTCGTATCTTGTATTTTAATCCGACAGCCCCGTTTGTAATCATATGATTATATCGTGGTGTTTAACACTTAAATATAAGAACAAGAATCAGTATAAATTCGTCAGCATAGCGTTAGTTTATTATTATGTATAGGTACTCGAACACTGAATAGATTCAGCAAAGATGCATAGAATAAATATATTACTATACGGGTAGAAATATACATTTTTTGTTCACAGATTGGCTGGGATTATTGGGAAGGTTTGGTCCTAATAATCGTTACTTATAAAATGACAGCTGTAGGTGAACAAACGAAATCAACATTGCATAGTTGACCGATTGATATAACTCACGATATAACGAATTCATAGGTAGAGCGATTACTTAACCATTACAACCGAATTTTGACTTAACAATAATCCACCAAACCGTATAAATTTAGCGTAAGCAGCTTACAAAGTTTTAATCAACTTAAGTATCTTGAGTAATTTACGAACAACATTAATCCGGATTTCGATTTGCCATAATATTAACATCATATGTATACCAAATCACATTAAGGATAGTATAATGCATATACATCAATACAGAGACGGTTAGATGTTAAAACTAACGCAAAACGTGTTGCAAAAATGTCCGTGAATTAAATTCGTTCTAGATACCTATAATTTATTTTATAATGATTATATTTTCTTTTATTTATATAATTTGTACGTAATTCAGTTTTAAATATCAAACCCTTAATTAGTAGACAATTATAATAATAATAATAATAATAAATAATAATTATATATTCACTCGTATACGAATTGTGAGAATTTCCGAATACAATCAACAAGTGGTGAATGCCCGTTTGTAAGAGATTTTTATTGAACGCCTGTTGTACCTATATAGTATATATCAATAATATTACTATTGTCTAACCGTACATTTATAATATTGAGTCCTATGGTATAAAGATGCATTGTTCACCACTTAAAAATGAACGTCAAGTCGTATAATAATTAATAAATATTATTTATTATTATCTGTTTTTTTATTGGTACATATATAGCCTGATACAAAATGTTCAGTATTTGTTGCAATTTGATAAAAAAAAATGTAATACGCTTTGCTTTTTTAATAAAACCTTACACCATTCATAATATAGGTACTGACACTAATAAATATAACATACTAGAGAACTAGTGTTTTCTAAACAAATTTGTTGGTACAATGCATTGAAGACGGACTCAAACATATAGAGATTAAGATTAGGATAGCATGCATGGCATTAGATCCAGTTAAAGTAATTACCGGTTTAAGACAAGGAGATGATGCACTCTCCCCAACACGCTTCAACTAATATTACTTAGTATTGGAGAAAATAATAAGATACATACAATCGAAGGAATCGTTGTATATAAATGAGATCGATGAAGTGGGATTTACTTGGAGGGTAGGCCTAGAAGTCTGGAATCCACAATAATAAAATTAAATACATTTGGATATTTTTGGTAGAAAAACTCAAAAAACGAGTATATACACATTCTATACATTACTCTTTGTGTTCTAAATGCAAATTTATTTTGATTCGATCAGTGTAACTGTCATAATAAAAGCGAACAATGGTATAATTTTCTAGGTAGATTTAAAATAGACATAGGTACCTACCTACTATGTTGATAATCGATATTACCGTAAACAGGGGGGCTCGGGACGAAGCCTTAAGCAGATGCGTAATTTCAAGTCCTAGTCGAATCCGTGGGCGTTGAACCGTCACACATTCGGGAGGGGCGGATTTAGGTGTTTTAGTATAATAAACAATATTAATGCGGTAGGAGTGTGTCTAATACGCGTAATACACTCGTGAGTTTTACTTTGGCAAACACGACGGGGCGATATGGATTACACGATATACAATGTATAATTACATAGTAATGTGTACCAAATAATGTAACAAAGACGGTCTGTGAAATACGCGTATTGTTGTTATTATATTATATACACTATAATATGTAACCGACGACGACGATTATCGAACCAGACGGGGTGAGACGACCGGTGGAGGTAGCGCGGTGGCGGTGACGTTTCAATACCAGAATATTTCGTCTGGTGCACTCACACACACACACACCACACACACACACACACACACACGCACACGCACACACATACACACATACACACACACACTTATAAATACACAAGAGCGCTCACTACGCGTATATATTATATTATTGTGTGCGTACGCCATCAGGTCATTCCGTACGTAGTTAGTGCAGGTCAGTTACGAGCGCAGATCGATTTTCTAGGAACTGCCGCCGCCGCCGCCGCCGCAGCCGCCGCCGCCTCTCATTGAGTATCCGGTACACGAACGCAGCAGTATTACAGTCGTCGTCGTCGTCGTCGTCGTCGTCGTCGGCGACGATTATCGCCAAGCCGCGCGCACCAGTAGCGTTTATACGCGTCGCCGCCGTCGAAGGAGACGACGACGACGACGGAGGGGAAAACACGGTGCGGGATGCAAGTCTTCCCGTGTATATTATATACTGTATATACACACGATGATGTATACGTGTGTGCGAGAGTGTGTTGTGTATGAGAGAGTGTGTGCACTCGTATGTATGCAATCAGACAAACTGCTTCGGGTCCAATACCGGTCTGCAGGCGGTCTATAATAGAGGTCGTACGCGCACAGACGCGCGGCGGAGAGTTGGGTATGGAGAAAAAAAAAACCGTCGGACCGAAAGGAGGGAAAAAAAATCCGCACTTGGGTCTTGCGTGCGATTCCTTTTGACGACCGGGTGAGTGATTGTCGTCCGGTCCGGTCCGGTACCTATTCGATTCCACTGTTGCTGCTGCTGCTGCTGCTAATGACCCTACTCCGCCGCCGCCGCCGCCGATGGTATAAAGGACGCGCGCGATAGACTACACTATACCACGCGCGCGCTCGCAGAGGAATGCGACACGCGTATTATCCGTATATATATGTTCACGCACCGGGCGGCGGCTGGTTCTCGGTATAAATACGGTATAGCCACCGCCGAGTTGCCCTCGTTTGTACCGGGAAAATAGCTGTAAAAAGTGCACGTCCGTGTAACGCGCGTCGCCTGCACTGAGCGGCGGCGGCGGCGATACGCCACTGTCGTCGTGCCACCATGACCTGCCCGAAAATCTACAAAGTACATACTCATGTCCAGCGACGTGACTGGATAAAAAACTAGGGGGGGGGCAAAATAATTTATTTACCAAAATCGAAACAAATTGTCTCGTTGTTTGTTTTTACTCGAGTCTTGAAAGCCATATCGTTTACATAACTTACCCATATCGTTAAATAATATAAGGTACCCAAATGAGAAATTATAAAAAAGTGCGAGAACATGTTTGAAAAAAATAACGTGAAGATAATCCTGTGATCATATTGACTTCAAAATCATATAGATTTTGTGATTCAAATAATGTTTTCATTTGCAATCGTTTGAGAAAAAATAATATTTTTATTTTATAATTGGATGTTAAATGCGCCTATTGTGTTACCTATTATTTATTTATTTTATTTATTTAAGAAGATTTAAAGATTTATCCGGGAGAAAAGGATATAATTTCCTCCCCCGCCCTAAAATGTCAAGGCGACAAGTTCCCCGCTACAATCAAGCCACTATATATACAAGGAAACGACCACATAATTAACATAATGTGCACATAATTATTGTTATAATCATTAAAACACGGGGATACCGTCAAGTTTAACATCAGAAAGAGTTGCATCCGATAATGATAAGGGCAGAGAATCTAACTGACGATTATTATTGTACGAGTTTATAATATTTAAAAACACTACCAATGACGTTGTGTTCACAAAACTTACATTATTACGGCAAAGCGCTGTAAACATTAATACAAGTAGCCACGTAGGTATAGGTTGATTTTGCAGGTTCGATGAAACTGTTCTAATTAATATTTTGCGAGTTTTTTACCTATGAATATAATATGGGCATTGACCCGATAACATTATACACATTTTCGTTCCTATATTATATGTTGACACTTTGTATGCCAAACAATCATTATTTCAATCAACTTACAAGATCGGACCAATATTTTTCGATTCGATTTTTAGAAAATTCTAGACGACAAAAAAAAATACTGACGAAGTGTTAAATTATATTATAATATAATAGGTACACACTTTAAATAGCGTATTTTATTTTTAAATAAATTATATTGATATATATGATCGTACAATTTAGATTTCGGGTATCTTTTGTAATAATAAACATTACAATTTTTACGAGATAGGGTCCAGTGCGACAAGTACGAGGGGAGTACCCAGCCATCAGAAAATATTAAGTTCGGAAAAACACACGAAGACAATATTATATTTTGTGAAATATTTTTGGACATAGCCCGTTTATAGGTTATTGTCCCTTATAGCTTAACTGCAGGTTGTCGGCCTCAGGTCATACTGATCCTATACACAATTTTACATTCTTCATATACGTTCTATATATTATTATAATGGTAAACCCGTAAAACTTTTTCCCAAAACAAAAATTTGACTCTCCACGACGTTGATTAATTAAACGTGTTTCGGTAAAGATATTTACGTGGTCAGACGTTCTGGTAATCGCGACATCGGTTATTTATCAACTAATTAATAATGCAAATGAACGACGGAAACGACGGAAACTTTTAGATAAAGCTGTGTCTGAAAGATATCTGATTACTGCTATATGTATACCGTTATTATATCCACTGCTTATTAATTATATTATTCGACCTTCTTAAAGTTATCGAATTATTAATTATATTACATAGTTAGGTAGTATTATAATATTATTATGCACATTATATAGATTCTAGGTATTGTCGTGTAGGGTACAGAATTAGTTAATTTATTACATTTTTTGCAAACGGCTTTAACACGTGCATTCGACATATTATTATATAATTATATTATAATTTAGCCATGTGCGATTGTTAATTAGTTAAGCAATGATTTTCCATCACATTTAAACATTTCAAACTTTCAAACTAAGTCTGAAAAAAAACAAATAATTTACATTCTTATGTAAGTGCCTATTCAAAATTGAAATGTGTTGTTTTTATACAAATAAAATTTAATTATAGATGCAATGTCTGTCATGTCTGTACATCGTTATCAGTATTGTTTAGATTAAAATTGTGTACATTTTGATTTACACTTAAATCACGAGAAGATACAGACGAAGAAAACAAAATATTTTATTCTTGGATTTCAATAATTTACTATGATTTAGTAATTAAAAAATCATCAAAATCACTAGTTAGAAAAGTATAGAAAAAGGTTGATTCGGCATGGTTCTAGTCCTAGTAGTATTAAGACTTTAGAGAATAGATAAGGTATTTAATTTATATGAAAATTAATACAATACACGATATGTCGATATGAAATCAAGTTTGTGTAACGCCATATTTTTAATTATTTATCCATCTACATTTATGAAATTTCATTATATTTACAAACTGGCAATGTATTGAGTTCATATACTCAAGGTTAACTGGTTTTCAACTCTTTTGGGTGATTCAAAGTAACTTGTGATCACAAAGTTAAATTTAATTATTGTTTCACTTCCGCATAATCAAAATGATTAAATATTTATAGAAACCTTTTTAGAACAGAACATTTTAATGTATCAAACGAGCTTATTAAATACGTTATGTACAAAACAATGAAGAAAAGGAGATGACGAAAAACCATGTTAAAATTGAAATTTATTTATAATTTACATAATAATATTATACATCAACAACGTTAATTTTATCATAAAAAAAAAAATAGAGAGTTATTGAAATAAAACGGTCAGTTGACAGGTACAAATATTTTTAATATTGTGAGTATTATACAATATTTCTTAAATCTGATAATTTATTACTTAAGATTTATGAATTCTGATTCATGACAAAAAGTGTAAAAATTATTTCATTTTGAACTCTTAATATTAACACATAGATTTAGGCAGATATGTTATGTATAGAACATCATGATGGTCTTAAAACTTATTGCATTTAATCAACTTCATAAGTTATAAAACCGTATCATTTTGAACTTTTCGAAACTTCATCAAAGTGAATGTATTATAACTCTTCTTCTTTATTTTGTTGTGTGTTTTGTAAAGTTCACATGCTTTTTAAAACTTTAGAGTGAATATATTGTGATAGCGCGTTGGTACCTACTATCAATATATATTTTATACGAATACCAGCTACTATACTTTGATGCGATAATAATTTTAAAGTCCAGTATCAAGTTCTATATTATAGTTGTTCATTGTTGTTGTACTATTAAAGTTACACAATACACTTTGGAATGTCTTCATATTTCTTTTTCATATCATATCAAACAAGATTTATTGAAAATTTAATTGTCATTTAAAAATAAACTTATATTCGTAATATCGTAATAGTTATTACTCATTATTGCATTTGTCTTTTACAGATAGTAATCTCATTTTTTTTTACGTTTTAGGTGTAAGTAGTAGGTACCTACTATATTGTTTGTTAAATAAAACCTGAAATGAGAATTTTTTAATAAAACTAGTCAGTAGACCTGTATCAATTATATTGGCAATGCAGTATTTTTTTTTTTATATACATAGGAAAAGAACAAAGAACAAGTAATAATGTATACGTAGATACATTGTTCATGCAGAAAAAATAATGAAAGTGTTAACTATAGTACTCATAAAATACGTCTCCGTTTAACTTGTATTTTATCAGTGTCAGACATAGGTCATATTATATTTTTGTCTAAATACAATTACTTTATTATTTATTCAGAAAATAAAAATAAAAAATATAGATATCTCTTATATGTAATATAATGTGTTCTAAAATGTTTAATCAAACAATTTGTTTTTTTCAAATTTAAATGTTTTCGTTTAATTACGATATCAAAGTTATAATTTTGTTTTGTGTATTTATATTATTATATTTGTTATTGTATGGTTAGTTTTTACGCATTTTGGTATAGTTATTCTTATCATTCTCGTAAATATTATTTTCAAAATCCATACTTTCATACATAGGTACCAATACGTAACAAATAGCTGGTACATCAATATATTGTACGCAAATATAACTGGTTTTATATTTTTATCTATCATATTAGAATATTTGATGAAACGTTATAATTACCAATATTCACTAGCCACTGGGTATAAACTTAGAAAAATTAATTTTCAAAACATTTAATATAGCGTAGATAAGGATTTTTTTTTGCATATTTGAAAAATAATATCACAATCACACACATACAACATAGGTACTACTTAATTATACATAATGTATACCTAGGTACTGGTAGATACAAGCGAACTTTTAATATACTTTAGTATTCAAAGACCATTAATCAATATTAAAACGTACATGTAATAATTATAATAACTATATATTATTAATTATTACTATCAAATAAAGCATGTATAACAAGATGTACCTACTTACTGAATTGTCTATATTAGATAGATATCTAAATTACATTAATTCAAAAGCTAGCAAACGAGATCATTATTCATTCGACTATAACAAATAATGTGGATGAAAGAAAATTATTTGTACCTTTGTATAATATTTTTTCCTTTTATAACTCAGTATATTTGTAACGATAATATCTTCCACTCCGTATAACTGACATTTCACAGGAATAATCAAATCGATTGTTGAAATACTCTTATTAAATTACATTATGGATAAATTACATCAGAGTCAATTTAAAATAAGTCATTTTCCTATATTATATATTATGTACAGCCATACAGGGTGATTCCCCAAGAACGCTCAGCCCCCATTTTCTTTTTATTCATGCCAGTGGTTTTCAACCTTTTTAAGGCTGCCGCCCCATTATTGCATAATGCATACATTTTATGCTTTTAATCAAATCTCGTTTTTTGTCATCTAAAGGGAAATGAAAGTATCTTTTTCAAATTAGAATTTTTACTGTGAATTGTTAAACAAATTGTATTTTTTAAATGTTTGATATATTTTAGACAAAATGTGAACATCTGGTTTTCGAGTTATTGAACTTTTATAAAAATATGATGTCCATGGTAACAGGTTTAGAAAATAGGTGGACGATGATTTTAAAATTATAGTAATTAATAGAAATTTGTTACCATTTAAGAGTTTGTATAATACGAAATATATTACATATATTTTATATTTGATGTAACTATATCCACTACAAAGGACTTCCATCCTTAGTATAAAAGAAATAGTACATAGTATAATGTCTAATAACTCAGAAATGGCAGGTTAAAATTTCGATGCAAATACATACATAAAAACTTAGTAAACATTAGTTTTAAAAAGAATAATTTTTATGAATTTCTAACTTAAAATAATTTGCACATTTTCGTGATTTTTACGTCTATTGTTAAAATTTGAACTTTAAATGATTTTAAAAAAATTGTGAATATGTATTTTTAATATTTTTGAACTGTCATTGTAATAATATATTTTAAGCCTTGTATTAAATTTTCAAGCGTTTTGACCACCAAACAAAATGTTATTGTCATTTATAAAAAAAAAAATAAACAAATTGGAAGCTAAACATGAAATGTTTGTAAACAGCTCAAAACAAGTCGAAATATTTTGAAAGTTCTATAGTGTATGTAAATAGATTATATAGAAAACCGAATTGGCGTAAAAATTCCCGTTCTTCTTAAAATTTTTTTTTTTTTGCCCGGCGCTTTTGAAAACTTCTGGGAATTTTAAATTTTGACCTCTCCACTGCACCAATTAGATTCATTTTCCCATCAAACAAGATACTGAAGTTGAAAATCAAACCTTTATTTTGACTACTTATCGTGTATGCACACACAAAAAAAAAAACAACACACATCATTGTAAAATCAATATATTATTCGCTCTGCTCAGAATCTAAAAGTGCTATCTATTTATTAAATTTATAGCGACATTTGCTTCAATTTTAGTTACGAGTATGATTATACACTTATGAGTAATTATAATTATTATCGGTTTTATCAGTATACAGTATTGCAGTGTGCACACGAAGTTCGCATTTTATTTTGCATCTACACCACTAAACACGTTTTAAACCGTCATCTAAGCATCAAATAAGTACAAAAAACCACCAATCAAAAATATTTCAACGTCGAAATTCGAGTCAATTAAAGGAACTTTTCACAATGTTTACACAACTAACACGATTATTGTAATACATTTATGTGTGTTCTGTAGCGTATCACTGTGTTGCGATTAAGTGTAATATAAACGATTGTAATAAACAATATAAGTACCACCTATATTATAATATATAACATGTTGTTATATACAAAATATTTTGTTTTGTAAAATATGGTATCTATATATACGTATTTATATAAGTAATGTATACTAATAAAAGATAAGGTACCTTTGGTTATATTATGCAAATATCATTGGTTTATAATATAAAATATATGTAAACCAGAACTAAAACTTCATATTATCACGAATAAGTATTTTAAGTAGGTACTGCCAATTGCCATTGCAGTATTGTTACTTGGTGACGCCACTTGACACTTTTGAATAATACTGCTATAGTAGTACTCGAAAGACCGACCAATTCGATTGAAAATGGACATATTGAACTCTTTCTATAGCAGAGGTATTTTCAATGGTAGGTACTAAATTAAATACCATACCCTTCTGTCCCCACACTGCACTGTCAAAATAAAACAGATATCTAATTTAATTTACGTACAACAATTATTATACTTTAAGTAAATGTTTTTATTTTCAAACGTTATAGATAATATTATGTCATTATTTATATTTATGGTTATAGGCTGTAGTATATCTTAATACCTATCTATCGTACCAACATTTTTAAATCTATATTAGAACGTATGCAACTATGAAATCATCGCTTAGATTACAAGTATAAAATAACGGTTATAATAACAAACATAGACTAATAAGTAATATTTAGGTATGATTTTTATAATTTTAATAATTCTCACTGTCCGTCTATGTGTTAAGTAAATAAAATTTTAACTATAAAATTATGTATTAAGATTTTGTAAATACTAGTCTATTTTTAACGTATTGTAATAAATAGATAGTTAGCATAGTTTGATATTGTGCTTTAATTTTTATTACTAATATTTGTATTTGTATTTTTTTTAACGTCCAATTTTTTGCTATAAAATATTTAATATTGTTTGCTTACACTAAGTAAGTGGAAAAAATGATGGTTTATTATTATTATATGCTTTTGCATTTAACTATAACGTATAAACTTACTCAAAGTTCTATTACGTACAATATACATTAAATTTATAATATAAAGGGTGATTCACCAAGTATGCTCGTTTTTCTTGTACTTTTTGATCATCTATTTATTCAAATTCTGATTTTTTTATTTCTTTAAAGCACATTTTGTCGAGTGCATACGCTAAACCTACGGCCGTCAAATCTTTGTACGCCCTGTGCCCATGACTCTCTCCAAAATCAATTGGACTACCACGGAGGTACGATGGTTATTGGTTGATACTCGTCCCTTTTAAAGCAGAATGACTTGAGATTTCATTTACCGCAGTGCATTTCAGTTTAAAACTTTCTCGACCGAAGGACGTATATTCCGTCACTATTCCGTGTAAATTTTGAGAACGTCAAACGATTAAAATAAAACCCCAACACAGATTTTGGTCGGAAACACTAAATATTTAAAATTTGGTTTAAAATCAAACATTAAGCCCGTGTAACAGTCGCTTACAAAAAATAGGCAATTGCGTAAGACCCAAAATAATTTAAGTACTTCATGATTATATTATTATTTCATATCAAAACTGAGGGATGATTAATAAAAATAAACAAAATTACACTAACGAAGAAAAATAATGTAGGTTATCAATATTTAAAATAGCCATATGTACAAACATTCAAATTTAATTTAATCGGTTTTTAATTATAAGTTATTCATTTTATTGCGTCAAATTATTTGTGTATACAACAACATAGTAACAGGGCATATTAAACTGATGTATTTATTTGAAAAATATATGATTGTATGGAACTATGACAAAAAAGTATGGTATAATAATGTAGACACTTAGCGTCAATGTATACCTATTGAATATTTTAGCCTGAATCCGTGTCTGCGGGTACTCAAAACAATTGATCGGAGGGCAAGTGGCAAATACATTATAAACTAAATTATATAATATTATTTTTCACGCTGTATTTATAGTTCATACCGAAGAAGATCCGTGAGTTTGGCTTTCGGCAGAAAAAAATAGGGTGCCTGCAATTGTAGGAGGGTAGTAACACGGAATATCATCTAGGCCGAAATCGTTTATAAAGTACTTGCTTCGTTTTAAAATCATTCGAATTGTTTTCTCTTAAAACATCGAGAAATGTTTGACGTTTAGGCTGCCGACTCACCGGGAGCCCAAACATCGTACCCGGTATTTCTACTATCTAAAATTGCTCAGATGATTCTATATACTATGTCGGACATCAGTCACTATAATAATATTGTATATACATCATACGATTTAGCATTTTAACCCATCTTTTACTTTATCTAACCATATGTAATCGTAGCAGTGTGCAAAACAAATGTTTAGCTGCGTACAAAATCAGATCCGTCGTCGCGTTCGTCATTGTCGTATACAAACTAGTCGTTGACATGTTCAACGTATCGTAAATAATGATTACGGAAAACAAATCGGTGACTTCTTCGCGAACCGTATTAAAAACGCTATTATCTCTTAACGTGCTTCTTCATACATATCACAATATTATATTATGTACTATACCGAAGTTTTTATATAATATATAACATCACAGTACCGTATATAAATTCGAATTTGTCCAGTCGTGTACGTACCGATTTTTACCGTAAAACGACGTTCGACTAGTCTATATAATAATAATAATAATAAAATAGTAATGAAACCGCAGCGGTATCTGTGACTGTTGCAGAACAACAATACGTCAACGACAATAATATATTATATAAAACGATTCAAAATGCGTTCGTGTTTTGTCGTCCGAACAGAATACTAGTTGTAACTTATATATTGTTATAATGATATTATTATTCGGTCGCGGACAACGACGCGGATTGATTGCGCCGACGCTGTAGGTACCTAGGTAGGTAGGTACATATACATTATAATATTACGTAAAATACACGAAGAGAGCAGTGGATTTATGCCCACTGACGCATAAATCACGACGAGGTGTATAAAATATTATGCGCGATAATAATATTAATAAAAAAATAATTATTATAATAACAGAATGATTTTTCGTTTCGTTCTTGCCGAGCGGTTGAACCGATTTATTCGTTTGTAACGGCACACGCGTGAGATGTGCGATCAAAATTATTACATGAAAACGACTACTGCCACGACAACTGCGACGACGACGACGACGTTATAATATTATATATTGTGACAAGCGTAATTTGGAGTCATCACGCCGGTGCACAGGAACGCGTCCGCGGAAATCCCGTTACCGCGCAGATACCTATACGGTAATACGGTATATATTATTTATCTGCGCAGTATACCTCTTAACGTTATATATAAAATATGTACCCGGCGGCGGTCATCGGCGGACAGACGAACCGCGACCGTCGTGTTTCGCTGTTACCATAACGCAGCTCATCCCACAGAATGTATAGTAGGTAGGTAGGTATCACATTAACAATATAATTTATATATTCAATTTTAATGATATAATATTGTTTATTATACGACTGTTGAGAGGTGTTTTTATTTCATTTCTATTCAGCTCGACGATAATGATTGTCTAGCTAAAATTATAAGTATAGGTAGTTTATGAATTTGAAAAATTATTCGTTATCTCCCGTTTACCCTAATAGTAGGTACCTACGTATAGAATGCGTATAGGTAAACGTGTGTAGAGATTGTATTCTGCGTCAAATCAGAACACACAAGCTGATTCGCTGAGCATTCTCACCACCCTTTTTCAATTTAATATAATAAACTTATTCAAATTCTGATTTATTGCGAAATTTTTAAACGGGTATGCTTACCTATACACGAGAGTAACACGAGTAGTAGAAACGAATTAAATTAGTTAGAGTAGCGAAGAAGTTATGAACTATGATAATGGGACATAATTATTCTCCGATTCCCTTTTTGGCGCAACCTACAATATTATTATTATCGTATAGTACCTATATGGATATATTATATAGATTCGTATGACAAGGACGAATTATTATCCATATCCATCGATATCATTTTCTACATGTTCCGTGTAAACAATATAATTTCTAAATCTTTGTTATAATATCGTTACTAGTTATAGGAATTAGTATTTAGTAGCTGTAATTAACTACCTATAGTATTAAATAATATAATAGTAAATTAATAAAGTATCATGAAATAATGTACCAATTAATATTAAAATAAATGTACAATTCAAACAAAAATAGTCAACGTGGATGTCACGTGGGGGTATGCAGAAGAACCGATTTTTGTCAGGCCGTTTTCTCACTAGACAGAGTGTTAAATGTGTTAAATATTGCTGTGACTCTGCACATAAACCTAACACTCAAAACCGTGTTTTAAATGTCCATTTTCCGTATACGAATGCACCTATTCAAATACGATAATATTTATAGATTTATAGATGTACATAAAATATCGCTGTAACAATAAATAGATTTTGCCATTATTCGTGCTAATATTTTCAAAATAACCTACACTGCAATAGACGCGCACGCTACCCCTGTCCTCTTCAATTTGCGATTATTTTTTTGGGTAAATATTTAGTATTCTTGTGAATTCATTTTTGTAATTCTTACTCATCCCGTTTACTGGAGAAGTAAAATTTTTCAGGGGTCACGAAATATAACGTAGATACGTTTCAAGGTTATTTGCGTGTTAGAAAAAAAAACCCAAATGTTTCTGATGAGCCCGCTGTAAACATACATCCTACGAGAACAATATTCCTATATATTGTAATATTGCACCTATATAATTATAACATAATATTATAGAAGTACAAGCAATTGACAGAAATGACAAATTTCTGTGAACCATTTTTATTTAATTTTCAATTTTCCATTACCAAAAAAAAAATTAGTTATTAGGATATTAATGAACATTATTTATATAAATCGCATCTATTAAAAACTAAACACTAACAAACCGTATTAATTTTAATTCTTCAGTATCTAACAATATTTTTCACCATTTTCCAAAACCTCGTCAAAGTGATAAAAATAATATTTTTATTGTAATTTCAACACTCAAGAGACTTGTGTTTTTAATGAGATTAAAAAGTGTGTTTGTATATATTAGAGGGTGGTACATTGGTACCTATAAGTAATTTGTATACTGGGTTTATTGTATATATTGTTACTTATAACAAACTATCCTTTACAATACAGGTCGACAAATGCATGTTTTGTCTGTGCTAATTCTTGCGTGTATAGACAGTATACAAACGACTAACATATACAGAATATAATAAAAGCTTTGGCCAGACACTTCCTACCTCCACGACACCATCGTCAAAATATAAAAAAGGTTGTTTCAGCATTAGTCAATATTGCACTTGCAGGTAGATATCATTTTAATTGTTTCGAACGTCAGAATTAAAACGAGTAGCAATTTGAAAAGAGTACTAATTTAAATGCTGCAGTTTAAATAGGCTGTTGATTTCATATTGTAGGCGGGCTCGTAGTTCTTAGAATATATTTTTACGTTTATAGACACATAAATTACATTTACATTATAATATTATTTTACGTCATATTATATTCTACAACAAATGTTGGCGGGGCCTATTAAGTGGGTGTAGACAAGATTGCAAGCGGTAAGAGCGGTAAGATTGTAAGTCTATCGATAAATCTAATTCGTTAGATGAATATATGACTTAAGGACCCGGTAACTTATTTTTGCAAAGGCCATAGGGCCTTTTAATGCGCGGGACTCTGCGTGACTGCACAGCTCGAACCACCTTTAAGCTGGCCCTGTGTGCACTTGGGTGCATATTTTCTTTTTCTTAATCAACGTCCGCATCTAATGGGGGTTACATAATTACGGGACTAATAACAATCGTCACGAATATAACGAAAAATCACTCTAAATACGGTATGTAAAACGCACGTCAAGTGATTTGAACGATTTCTGTAAACGAGAATTTATTATACGTCTACATAATATTATTATAACGAATACGTTATCGGCAGCCATATATGTCTCGGCGGCAGTCGCGGTCACCCGTCCGTGACCAACGAATTTATACATACAACAACGATAATATAATAATGAAGTATAAACTGTCTCACTCGATAACATATATATATCTGCGGGTATAATACGCGTTATAATGTGCAGGATCTACAAACGTCTTAAACCGTTCATGTCAAAATGTATTTTAATGGATATAGACATAACAGTAAGTCGGTAATGTGTATAGCGATTGATCCAAGTCGACGGCCACGACGCGGCAATCGAAGTAATGAGTGAAATAAAAATAATAACAACGAAAAGACGAGTGGCGAACGGTCGTGTAAATAACCGGAGATGAGATCGCTCGAACACGCCGCCGCCGCCGCGGACGGACGCCATTGCGAAGTGATCTGAAGAATCATCGTGTGTGCGTGTTTGTTCTCAAATCGCGCGCGGGGGGGGGGGGGGAGAAGTGTACGTAAATATATTTTTAATTTACTACGGAGCTATAGAATATATACCACCTAAGAGAATAGTGCGATACGGTTCGGTTTTTTTCTCATCGCCATACCGCGCGAGTCTGCCACCATTTTCCACGAAGAGACCGTGTTTTCCGGTGCGAAAAACACCGCACGCACGAACGACTGTGGAAAATGGAAATGTACAGAGTGGCGCGAAAACAATATAATATAATATATATATATATATATATATATATGTATACCTATTTATAAGTAGAAAAAAAATTGCGCATTATATTCGGTGCGCGACGGCCAACGGTTGTTTGACGATGAACTACGCCACGCTGCACCGCATCGTGCGTATAGCTAGGACACGTTTGGAAATTGGAAGTAGGTATATGTTATTATTATTCTGCAGACCACCGACGCCTTGGTTTGATCATCTCGGTATAAATTGCAATATATACCGCTATATTATGGTTATCCTGAAAGTATATGAAGAATTGGCTCTTGTGTGTGTGTGTATATAATATTATACACGTATAATATATACATTGCATAATTATCGGAACGCAACAAATTAATTTACCACACGAAACAGTAATGCGCGATTCGGTGTCGGTCCACGATGATGCGAACGTCGTCATCATCATCGCATTATTGTTATTGTTTTTATTGACGATACACCGTGTTATAATACGCTGGCTATACATACGTTATAATACATATACATTAAATCGCACAATATTATTTATGGATGTGTCTGCGCGTGTAACGGAATGTATATATTTTTTTTTTGTTTGTTTGTTTACTGCGGTGGTGTGCAGACGATGAGCTGATCGGGATCGCCGTGAACCTGTGAATATAGTCATAACTTCACGAGAGAAAAACACAAAAATGTTCACCGAAACTGTGTACGAAAAAACCACCGAAAAAGCTGTACAATAATAATATTGTTCTGAATAGCTATTAGGTGTATTGTGTATAATATTATAATATACAGATATATTACATAATGTATGTATACTGTAGTTTCCAATAATAAAATCCGTTACAGTCGACGTTTTCCGTCCGTTGATATCACATTATATGGACCTATCACTATTAAAACACATTTTGTCGTCTATAGCCTTTAGTTGTCGTCGAAGTTTTTATTATTATTAGGTACTATTTTTTTTTATTAAATCATTTTTACGATGTAGAACGCGTTTTTTTACTCTACGTCAATGGAAAAACAATATTGTGAATTAACGTTGTCAGACGAGTATATTGATTTAATACGCGTGTCACGTCTATGTAGCGAATATAGTGAGTACATTATACTGGTTCGTATTGTACTTACCAGGTCGTAATAAAATTGTAGAAAAAAATTACCCTTCGACCCTGAAGGCGATCATCGAAGAGAATAATAGTAATATATATATAATTTGATTCCGCGTATTATTTCAGCCTTGGCAACAAGCGTCGAGATCTATATAATATAAATCGAAATAAAATTGTCTTTAACGCGATCCTGGTGTACTTATGCGTAAGAATCTGTTATATAAAAATATATACCTTTAATAATTATAAGCAGCTAAGACGTGTCCGTGTTATTTAATACCTATTTTACAGTGAACAAATAGAAACAAACTCAAACAATATTTATTTATGTGTGTATTCGTTTATAGTCACATTGTGTCTATTGTTCTTGACTTTTGGTCCTTTTTTCAGTAGCATCTCTTTAGAAACCATCTCGAATTAATCATCTAAAATGGATCGATTTTTTTCAATGGATTAAAATCATATATTATAACTGAACTGTACAGAAACTTCTACTTTACACACATATTTTCGACAGTATAATTTATTACAACCGCACGTGTAGGTACCTGCACACGATAAATCGAAATGTTGATTATCCATATATTCTATATCTGCGATTCGACTTGTTTTTTCAATCGGATTCGGACCCGACGCACTGCAGTGATCGGATGAGGAGACACATTATACTATAATACATATTATTATATGGTTTAGGTAGTAAGTACTTTGTGGGAGGTGAAATATTGTGACAATAGCAGTGGACAATGGGCGCGCAGTATTCCCCTAAGTATACACACACGTATAAAACGTACGTATTTTATATTTACTTTTTTTTTTTTTTTGGCAATAATAGCTACCTACGATTTGCCTTTATATGCTCTGACGGACGGACGGTCGCGATGTTCACCCCGTCGCGGTCCTATAATATATATTGTAATAATTTATGGAGCCGTTTGCCGGGACCCATCTTGTCAACGAGAACAGACACACTCAGACCGATATTTTCCCGAAAAGTACTGCGCACACAACGCGACAATAATGATAATACAACGCATATAATATAGACGTATTATATATTTATTGTTGTATATTATTATGTATACCAACATATATAGTCCGTGTGGTGTCACGTGTCGTTATGGACACATGTATAGTACGACCATATACCTCATCGACCCTCATCGTACCCCAAGACGCACACACACACACACCTATGATATACGCGAGACGACAAAAAGGCAAAAAGGACAGTTTTTATGGCACGACGAGTATTTCGCGGTACAGCGTTATTTTATATATATATACATATAGAGAGAGAGAAAAAGACGATATGTGCGGTATTTCGCTGCGGTATATAGGTAAACGCGATTTTTCTCAAAGGCCTTGACGCGTGACGTGTCGTGTACGCGTGTATAAGGTAAACGAATATAGCGCATTCGTCTTTGGGTTGCGGAAGAACATAAACGACGACTTGCAAGCGTAATATTATTATTATTACTTATTTATTATATGTTCGTTTACCATTATATATATATTATATTCGCACGAATAATAGATTTTCGCGGCGCATTCCGCGCGCGCCTCGACAAAGCACGTAGGTATATATATATATATATATATATATTATTATATATAGTGACACTAGCACTTTTATATCGTACCGCCAGGTGTTCTGCGATCAGGCGTATATAAGGACATATACCTGACACTATCCGGTAAGCCTTATATACCTTCGTACGTGTACTTGCTGTGCATACACGTGTGTATATAATACGCACTATATATGCGTGCAGGCGAAAAGTTCCGCAACGACCGTGAACCTGACTATACATAGGAGGTGTGTTATGTATTGGAATTGGATATGATTATATATAATATACGCACACGTGCCGTATACAGTCGTATAGCGACGGACAAATATGACTCGCGTGTAATCTATAGCGACGATAATTGGTATAATAATTATTGTGATATGTTATTATTATTATCATCATCATTATAATATACTCATATAGACGGTCTGGAAGAGCGGGGGGCGGGGGGGAGGCAGGAGGTGGCGAACGGGGAGGAGGTATACGATGGACAACGACTATGAGGACGACATATTATACAAGACCTATGATATTATGCTGCTCTGTACGCCTCTACCCGGATGCTGCTGCAACGGCGCGGGGCTATGCCCTATAATAATAATAATAATAACAATAATACAGAAGAGGAGTATAATAAAATAATATTGCGGAAAATATTCTGTCCGAGCGGCGGGTGTATCAGTCGGTACGCGCACATGACACGGTGTATTATTATATGGAATAATATAATAATATCGTGTACCAAGGTACCTGTGCAGGCGGGCGAGGCGGCGCGCGCGTACAACCGAACCGGTCCGCCGCGCGAGACGCGTACGCGGCGGCGGTGGGGGCAGCACGCCCCGCCCGGGCCGCTGGGTGACCGTCCAATCGGCTGGACCCGGGGCCCGACCAGCATCCAATCCTCCGGTCCACCTCGACCGGTGTGCGCACACCACGAGATCCACAGCGGACGACGACCGCGACGACCGATGTTAAAACATCACACGGCATTTACCGTCGCGCGTACGTCCGTCAGTCCGTCCGTCCGTCCGCCTCTCCCTCTATCTCGGCCGCCGCCGCCGACGAGGGTGCCGCCGCCGCGTCGTACGCGCGTTTCTCGCGGAGACGTCGGTCGCTCACACACCGCCGCCGACAGCGAGTCTGCGTGGTGTACCTACATGCGTCTCTCCTCGTGCGCGCCCACCCCGACGCGCGTTTTATAACGTTGACCGATTTTTTTTTTCACCGCGACCGTCCGTCTGTGATCACTGCACGTTGCAATAGTAATATTATAATAATATATTACTATATCCATAGTATTATATACGTTTCGATTCGAATTTTTCGCGTTCACCGGTGTGATGCTGTTCAAAGGCAACAGCAGTCGTCTACAGTTGCTCATCGAAAAGATACAGTCCAACAACAAGGACAACAACGACGAACAAGACATAGAAGGTATATACAGTATTATATTGTTATAATATATGATATTGTTGTGACCGCGATATCACAAGGCCCGCGAATAATAAAACCGACGAGGTTTCAGGGTTATATGCTTTTGTTTTTTTATTGTTATTGTTACGCGTGTGCATAGGTGCATTATGCACGGGTAACGATTTATCGACAATCGAACGGAGGGTCTCGTAATTCGTAAATTTAAAATAATAATATTAATGTTTATATTATTCAAACATACCTACCAATCTACCGTGCATACACGCATGAAGCATTTTCCGAGTATCTAATGTGCGGCGTGCACCCTGTACACGATTTGTTTCAATACCAACACCTGTGGCGCCAAATCATATGCCTGGGTGGGTTTTTGTTCGTAAATATTATTGGAACGTAAAAATCAGTATTTTTTTCTTAATGATATGCATTAATGGTTCGGGGTAGTTTTTTCTCGGAACATAGTAAACTTCCTTTTACCCTGTTATATTGTTGAAAAATACAGACATCCGATGATCAATGGCAATATTATACGGTGATGTTGATGGCTGACGGCTATCGTGTATAGTGAATTCCAACGTAAATTCAACTTGCAATACTAAATGTCTAAATGTAACTTTATTGATACATTTTTGGGAATTGATTCAATGGGGATTTTAGCGCGGGAAATTCGACACGTGCACAGATTATTGGAGCGCAGATATACTGCAGCGCTAAGCACGAATACTCAATCCGACTGTAAAGACGTACAATTTACGAAAATTCGGTAACGTAGCCATAAAGACACTCTAAACCCACAGAAACACCGATCCCCACCACCTCTGAAATAAATGTATAACTACGGTTTACGATGTATAAATACCATATTTTGGAAAAGTATGACATGCATTAAAAATAAAACTATAATATCTAGTTCAATCATGAAGTTCGAATGTTTTTAACATAATGTGTTAATTTATTATTTCTTGCTAGATGCCCAGATATTATATCTAGCTCGTAAGTTATAATGATGCAATTATAGGGCACGTATGGCAGGGACTAAGGCTCTAAATATAATGGGTATGTTATGCCACCATTTTGCGACTCATTTATCAATGATAAAATGATAATATAAAGGGGGGAAAATTCATATTCACATAACATTATTAGTCGCGAAGGGACATGTACTCAGTTGCAGCGTGAAAATCAGTTTGCCAGCGGAAGAGTTAATAATTGATATTGATTTTACCTATTGATATCTTAATAATTAATAGTTAAGTAAATTTGATATGAAAATTAAAAAAGACCATATTTTACTGTTATGATTAGATGGTCCAGGATCTATATACATGCCTAATAATAGACATTTATTAAAAACTTCAGGTTTTATCTTAAACATACTTTGTAATGTTAAAAATATTAGCCTCATAATGATGTTAAATATTTTAGAGAGTCACTTTATTATTTTTTGTTAGAAACAAAATAAACTGACCAGTAAATAATACATTTACCGAGCTTAAATTTATAAATCAGGTGCAGAAACTTATGCTGCTATATGCGTGTCGCTTCACAATTAGAAATATTTTTCAAACCAATTTAAAAACTATTAAAAATAAATTAATAATGGATAGTGCGGGTTAACTCTTGCATTCTTTAGCGTATCCAAATATTTGTTGAACAAGTATAAACACAGGACTTTATTAAAAAAGAACTAGGTATCTATTAGATTTAAATCCTAATAAGAGCAATAATATTTTCCGATTTTAAACAATTATGTAACCCTATAATCACAATAATATTATTAATAAAATATAACCTATCATTTTTTTAAATCGAAATTAATTCCTTTGGGATGATGCATGCTTATATTTCTCATGAGATATAGCCTATCTATTTATATTTAATAGATTTTTTCTTGTAATAATATTGTATGAACCTTTATAGTTTATTGTACAATATTAAGTATACTTTTCAACTGTTGTATAAAACTAAATTTAACTAGTAATATTTGAATGACGAAGAGTATATAATATAATATAAATATCGATAAGTGGGCAGGTATGTAATATTGGCAATTCAGTACCTATATTAAATAAAATTAAAATATTTAACAGGTAGCTAGGTAGGTTATAGGTACCTAAATTATACTTAAAGTTTTGTTACATTATAATAATGATCAATTATCCAGACAAAGGAAATATTAATTTTGACGGATGTTATATTATTGTCTCTAAAAATGAAGATATCGGATTCTGCAAAAATAAAAATTATAGACTACAAGCATTAAGTAGGTATAAGCTGTATAGCTTTCAGCTTTCTGATGTACATAATCAAAATCATAATATAACATTATAATTTAAACTATCATTATAAAAAATGACAATAGTATGATAAATTTATTTTGACCTTATGTTTTGAAAAAATCGATTTTATTTTTTGGTGCGACTCAAAATCTAATAACACATTATCAATACACATTTGAAGTTTTTACTAAATATTTATATTATAATTTTCCATACATGGTAACATTTTCAAAATATTTTGGCTAATACATGTAAATATTTTCTATAATTATCCAATTTGTACATATGTTACAAAATAAATAAAAAAAAAAATCATTAAATCTTTTTGAGCTATTTATAGCATTGAGAAAATTATCAAAATTTTTAAAAATTATTCTCGATAAAAGTTTGAACATTTAATGTAATGTTCTTCATAAGTTTCTTTAATGAAAATTCAAAAATATTAAAAATACATAGAGACGATTATTTTTACCGGAAAGTTACGCTATTATAGCCATGAGATATTTTCGATTTTTACTATTTTTTTTTAACTTTTAAAATTGATTATTTATACAAGTACCAATGCACAACGTCCAGTGGCGTCATTTCAGTTTTTGAAAGGGGGGTGGGCCCCATTTTTGACCGGCCCAAAATAAAATATTACATTATATTGCAATTGCATTGTTATCTCAATACAAATATCCTTCTTACATAATTTTATACTTTCTAGTTAGTATCAAAGGTTACTATCATAAGAATAAGTAACCTATTTTTTTTAGGGATTACAATAACTAAATAATTAATACATATGTAGAGGGAATTCAGGCCTGGCTCAAGGGGTAGGTGACATAGGCCCACGCCTAGGGCGGCACTTAAGCAGCACTTTAATAAGAGGGTGGCATTTTCAAAATACTGATAATATAATAATGTTAGGGGCTGCAAAATTTGATTTTACCTAGTTAACTATTTTTGTTTGGGCCGGCCCAGAGAAGGATATTTAAATATATTACCTATTAGCTACTATATGAAGGCCCAAAACTAGCCCATACCCGGCCCGACAGCGGCCCGCTAATAAGAAGGGGGGGGCAAATGCCCCATCTCAAATGACGCCACTAACAACGTCCCCGCTCAGAATCTTTTTTCGTATGCAATGGTTTATCATTGAGTTCAAGTTTAACACATCCATTATAATAACATACCTACTATCTACAACTACAAATGTACAACAGAGAGGTATCAATTTGTCTACTTTTTTATTTTTTAATTACTTTTTTTGCTGAGGCTTTAGTGTTGTATATTTTACAAACTAGGTATACTAAAAATAAAATTATGTCATTTAAATATTTAATAAAAAAAAAAGAACAAATAATACTAAAATAGTTGCTTAAATTTTGAATTATATTAGAAGCACTTCTTTTTTATACTTCATAAATTTATTATTCCAATTCTAATGATTTTTTTATGGCAGTTTAAAATGCATTAAAACAATACTCAATATATAAATGAATATATTATAACAGAAATTTAATGGAGATGTAAAATATTAACACGCCGGATGTTTTTATACATAGTTATGCTAAAAATAATGTCTTAAGTATGTATAAACTTTTGGAATTTACTACAGTCGTTTCTGTCATTAATGTTAAAATCATTTTATATACATTTAGGTACTTTTAATATTACGACTTTCTTACCAAAATATTATAACAGGATTTCTGTAAAGGACTATTATAAGTAATAAATCAATGCAAAATGCATGTATAAAACCATAAAACATAAATATTATCAATATTTAAAAGCATGTACTAATATTATGCAAATATGTCAATATTACACTAGTAGTATAATGAAGTATAGACGATAATAGAGTAATAGAATATTGATAAGATATAGAAAATAAAAAAATAACGGATTTAATTTAATATATTTAATATAATATTATTATTATGTTGTTGTACATACTCAATGTAATGACATACCAATAAATTATCAATAGTAATTATTATAATTATCCAGAATACAATAACAGACAATATTAAGAATACCTAACTATAATATCTTTAAACGTAGTTTCGGAAAGATTTAGACAAGTATTGTATTATTTTTGACAAATCAGAATGAAATTTAATGAATTTTAATAATACAATTTAAATTGAAAACATATTCTGAATAAAAATGTATCCTATAATGTTTTATACCTAATTTACATAATATACTACAGTTAGAATATAGATAACCATTAAAATATATGTTAATTATATGTACTATAATTATTGTACTATATGATAATTATTATTCATGTTACCTATACTATTAATTAATATTAACAAGCTATTTGTCTTTATTAATATTATAATATTGTCTCCTTAAGCAAAGACCAAAGGGTGTTATTTAGTATTAACTAATATCGAATTTTAATATTTATCTTTATTATATTGATTACATAAATTATTTATTATGTTGACACAGATAAAATCTTTTTCGTCGATAATATTTGTAGTTTGATAACAGGGTTAAAATAATATTTGTTTCATCTATGCAGAACTAACCTGTAACAATAATTGAATACCTACTATATTATAATATTAATTACCTATACAAAATAAATTATGCTAATACTACTTTACTTGTTATGCATAATAGTATGGTATATTATATACTAACCATATTAAAGAGTAGAGACTAACAATTTAACATTAGTTAAATAAATAAACAATACATTATTGCAATATTAACAATATGAATCAAAGTTAATAGCAATCGGACTTTAGTTAAACTATTAACTATACAATAATACAGTGTTTTGTATACAGAATGAACAGCCTGCAACAGGTATATAATATTATGCAATTAGGGTCCAATTATTTTATACTTATTATTCGTTACCTTTTTCCCGTGCATTTATATTTTTATCAAGTTGTAAAATATGTTAATATTGTTATCGTACGGTTTCTGTTAAGTATACGTAGTAACACATTTAATTAAAAAAAGATTTTTTAAATAAAGCGACGCTTGTAAAGTTATATTTTCTTTACAATACATCAATAAATTTAATATTTAAATTCTAAGTTCGACGAATAAAAGTACATTTTTACGATTTATTGGTGTCATAAAATGTTTTATTTTTTTCTAATCAGTAACTGTATGGGGTATAATTGGAATACCTATGTAATAAAATGTACTGGTATATTAAATATTTTGAAATTGTATTCATTACCAATTCTAGTTCATATTTTCATATAATATACAATGATCAGTGTCGTTATTATTTGAGTAGTATTTTACCAAAATACCAATTTAATATTTTTTACAAGTTATAAAACTAAATTGTATAAAAAAAAATACCACGACTAAGTAGTTAAAAAGGTTAATTAATAATAATACGACTTACACCTTAAAGTCTATATTTTGTGTATGGGTGCTATATAATATATAACCAAAGTACAATTTATTATAAAAAATAGTTGCATAAAAAAATATTGTCCAATTTACGAACAGTAAGTACCTATAGGTATGAAATGTAGTGTAAAGCGTTTTATTCTCGTGTTTGGTATAAGGTGCTCAGGGCAGTTGTTGTAGGTTCTATAAATATAAGTCCAATCTTAAGTTATTGCTGTTATTTCTTAATAAACTTTTGCCAATGGTAAACGATATGATCTTACTATTGTGCGTATCCAAGTATCCAACTCTGCTTAGGTATCTAGATTCTGGAGTTACCTATCGGCTATCGGGTAAAAAAAAGTCGTATTTTTATGTACTCTAAAATAAAAAAAAACGGTGGCCGGCATAGCTTACCCAACGGGACGCGTTATACTAAATGACTTTTCTATCCCCAAGGTCTCAAAAGCTAATGCTTACACGAACTTTACTCTAAAACATATCCTCACCCTTCTACACCCACCTATCGTAGCGCGATAATCTAGTCAACCAATTTCGTTCCTATAATGGTCCACTGTCCCCTTATTGCGGCACACGGCGAGAAACACCTTAGGGCCAATAACAACGATCTCCACCAACCCTCCGCGTACCATCATCCCGCGTCCCGGTCGATTCTGTAATAAAATTAAATCGCCAACGTCATATACAACGAGCATAATTCAATTTAAACAGACTTTTATTCGAGCGAGTTCGGGTGTCGTGAGTACAATGTCAATAATTATTAATAATCGAGTTGCGTCGAACCTTAACTACGCGCGATGCAATCGTTATGGGTTAAGTACTCAGGTGTTATGTACAATAATTTCCGTCATCATAATACACCGACTCGCTGGTAGCGGCTTGTTCTGATAATTTATCGGTGCGTACAACACTAAAAACTGACAAATAACAACTACAACTGCAGCAGCGGTCTTCATTATCATTTTTCTAATCAACGTCTAAATCTTCAGAAACGCAAACATTTTTTAGTCATATTTCTACTTTTCCTCCAATTCATGCATTGCGACGCGCTGACGCGTATGGTAATATACAGTGTTTAAAATTTTTTTTTAATGTGTCAACCGCACCGTTGTTAGCCGGTTTTCACTACAGAGGGTTGGTTGGTTCGGAACACGTGTATAATTTATACGCGCCGAGGATTTGTCACTAAAACCCCGGTGGTCAGTCACCCGGGAACTATATAGCGACACCGGCTGATGCTCGACCTCAGGCTGAACACGTTAGTGACTGAGGCAAACCACCGCGCCACGACAGGCCACTGTTATACATTTTATAGACGGAATAAAATGCGTTCTTGTATTTTAATATATTATATTGTTGTATTAAACAATAATGAACCGGTGGACGTTGGACATGTATGCAATTGTGCAATGAAAGATGATTGAGGAGACGTCGTGTGTATATATACATACTCGGAGCGGGCGGCGAGGGAAGGGTGAAAAACGGTCGGAGGGATATTATTCGTTTTGAAACGGAATATTATTTCTGTTTTACAAATAGCGTCCGGTCATTAAACGCGATTAATAATCTACGGAACTACGGTGATTATATTAAAGAGACTAAAACGCCGTGCGACGGCTGCTAGATTATGACAATAATAGTAATAATGACGAATACTATAACCGCAGTAGGTAGAGGTATGCACATCATAACATTATAATGTACCAGATACCTATATACTGCCTATATTTTCATATACCTATACATGGGTATATAATATTAATGATAAATAATATGTATGCAATTTAATAATATATAATATCATATTATGACGTACCTACGATATTCCTACAAAACGAACGAACGCACGACGAACGCGGAAAACGACGATGACGACGACCGGACCGAGTAGGCGTGTGTGAGGCACGCGTAGGCAACGACCATCTACCACACACACGGCCGCCGCCGCGTTGTGCGGATGCGGCGACCCGTCTCACGTATAACGATCAAAATAATAATAATAATATAATAATAATAATATAATAATAATTGACGCCTACTGCACCGCGCAGAGATGCAGTGGTGGCGTTGCTGCCGTCGTCGGTACGTTTGTCGCCGGCCAGACAGTAACGGTAGCAATATCGGACGCTCCCCTTTCGCCGCGCCGTCACGCAGTTATACGAATCGTCGTCTATAATAGCTGATATTATATTTTAATGATTAAACGCCTCGAGATTATCGCACAAAGTCGTAGGTATCAACACGGTTAATATTTACGCGCAGACACGTGAGACATTGTTACGACGCGGCGCCAAGGCGGAATTATAATAATAATAATATATTATATTATTATATTGTTATATAGTCGTGCGCAGTCGTCTCCGTCTCCGCACTTGTGTGGTGTAATACGCATTTACATTACAGCGCGCCACAATGATTTCCGAAGTCGCGGTGAAGAACGTTTTTGTATTTTTTAAAATCCGATCGGTGCCCATTACCGCTGCAGCTGTGGTCTAAGGCGTCGCTAAGCGTTATGCGTTAAGGGTTGCAGACGTTTTGTTTTAAGCACGTGTTTTCGACGATTAAAACAGATCGCCAAACCGACGTTGAAAAACAATTATCAGTGCCGAGAACAATTTTGATACATTTTTTTTTCGTAAAATAATATCGTTACTAACAACTGACCGTCATACTATATTTTCGTTTCAATTGTTATCATTTTTCGTCTGGTAAGTGATCTGCAGATAACAGGTATCTATATATTGTCTTTTGTTATAATAGCTCACTGAGATTTTACTATTGGTCATTAGTTAAGTGATGACTGTAAATACGTAGGATAAAATATTAAAACCAATACGTCTGAATAATATATAATTCATCGTGCATTCTTTATTTCTATATTAAATTTATAGTTCTCATAAAATTCAGTTTTTAATATCAACGTCTGAAATAATATTGTACCTGCAGTAGCCAGTGATACTGAAACAAGGAAGACGTAGGTGGTAGGTTTACCATTTCGAATAATTTGATTGTAGAGAAAGTTAACAATAAAACATTAGCCAAATGCATTAAATGGTTAGTTGTAATAGCCTGTCTAGTCAGGATGATCTTTCGTATAAATAAAAATAAATGTCATGGGTAATAGCCATCATAATTCATAATATTTCTCACCGTATTCTTTTTGACGAATCTAAAACGCTTATCCTTTGCCTAGAAGGTAATGTTCTACTTTATTTATATTTATTATTATTAATAATATGTTAAGTACCTAAATCTTTAGTAAATTCTTAACAATGAAAATAAAAAAATAAAAATGTTATAATTGTAGGCATGTTAGTTGTATACCTTGTAGAAAAAAATGTTTCTTTTTTTTTTATTGTTCTTAAATTACATCGGCTGCAAAGGTAGTTATAGTTTTTTTTTTTAAATGAATACATTTAGGTAAATACCGGAATGCTTAAGAATAATAGGTACATTGCTTGTAGTTCTGCCGTAAATGTTTCTTGTTTATATGAAAATACTAAAATCGAAATATCAAGTTCTTTGGATATAACTTAAAAACTTAATTGGTAGTTGGTACATTGCGTTGGTGAATAGTATTGCAGTTGAATTAACAATAATAACAATATGATGCGTTTCGGTTGAAATTATATTGCGGTGGATAGGTACTCGTGAATTTCGCATTACAATAATTGCAATAATACCTGTGGGCTATGACTTACTATTTGTCATTTAGACGGAATTTTGTTGGTTCATGGATGTATTACTTGTACTCATAATAGTCGTAATCTTTGAATAAGTAGCACAATATTATGGATAAGTGATGAAATGATAACCATTTAACCGTCTGTATATCGCGATAATAACTCCGGTATTATTATGTAATAGATCACGTACCAATATTTTTCGTTATTTTTTCATATTCTATAAATATTGAATTCATACAACTCATATTCCTACACAACGAGACGATACGGCTTATCATCGATTAGACGATGTTGGTATAATAACAATAATATAATAATATCATGATCCTCGAACGAATCGCACGTTGTATATACACATATTGAGGCTGCATAGACTGGCCACTTGGGAGTCGAGACTATATTGCGTTAGTATAATCATATTATTATAACGTCGCCATATCGTTAGTGTCGTCTCTACGTCTTGTTTAGTACTCAATATGGTATATTTTGTGCACTCGATAACCTGCACACATACTGTCTTAATAATATGCAGGATGTCTAGTCATGTTCAACCTTAGATTTCTGCCTAAACTTTCACAAACTCACTTGTTTATTTTAATACTCAATGGGAATAAGTGATTAAACTTTTAGAATATATACATAAATTGACCGTCCCGGTTAAAAGAAACACGGAGACACTAATCGTAATTTTCTTATTTTGTGCAAACGTGGCGTAAACGAATGCAGTGAGAGGCACTCTATACACAGGTATAGATACGCGGTACACGATCGCGTATTCTTGTACATGTGTCACGCGAGATCGTTTCGTCGTTTTCGTAGGTGAACCGATATACCCGTCCACACAGTGCTATACCTAGCCTAACCCTAATATTAAATACTCACCAAACCAAATCTATAACGGTTAATTTAATATCATACTAAATACTACTGTCGTTACGATTTTCCACAGAAGCACTGAGTGGCGCGGGCGAGGCGAGCACCGAAGAGGCAGCTTCGTCGTGGAGCTCGGCCGTGTCGGAGGACCACACGTCGCCGGACAGCTGCGCCACGAGCAACAGCCGGCCCGGTTCCACGGTCGACCACCGACGCGATCGCCACAGCCGTCCGCCGTCGTACGCCACTGCCGGCGCCGCTGCCGCTGCTGCCGTCGCCGCTGTTACAGCCGCAGCGAACGCCACTGACGCCAACCCGTACGCATGCCAATACTGCGACAAGACGTTTCCCCGGGGAAGCTACCTGAAAAAACACGAACAGGTGGGTTTCGTTTGCGCTATTATTTAGCTTTTTGTATTTTCCTGAGCCTAACACGTATAGCTCTAAGCATAACAATAACAGTAAAATATTATAGTAGAGCAGGGGTCGGCAACCCGCGGCCCATGGGCCGCATGCGGCCCGCGTAGCAATTTTATGCGGCCCGCGATAATAATTTATAGTTAGTTTAAAAATATTATACAACACGTTATCTTTGCTGATAAAAATTGGGATTTCTCACGAGAAGTTAGTTATACAATTATTGAACAAAAATAGATATTATGTATAGAAACATTGTATACGTTATCTACGTTTCGTTAAACATCGATAATAATTTATTATACAAAACGAAATACGACTTAGTATTACTGAATTGATTTTCTAGTGAAGTGTAGTCGTCTCAATTCTGTGTTTCAAATTTTTGTACGTGTAACTCTATGGTACAGTGATGTACTTAAATAAATTAAATTTTAAATTACTACAATATTTCGTTTAAATAAAATAAGGTGTATTCAAATTATGGCCCGTGAAAAAATTTATTTTTATTTTTTGGCCCTTGACACCAAAAAGGTTGCCGACCCCTGTAGTAGAGTATGGGAGTCAGAATTTCAGATTAAGACAAAATACAATTTTGAAAAACTACCGATTTATTAGTTCTGTATAGTAAATAAATTGAACATTTTAAAAATATATTATATATAATATTACCTAACTATTACGTATAAAATAGTCACAATTTTTTTTAAATAATAATAAATTTAAATTCTGAGTGTACTCCGCGGATGAAAAGTCAATAAGAAAACATCTCAATATTTCAACAATTTTGAAATTACCCATGAAATCGAAAATACAATCCTATTTACATTATGTTTCTATATATTAAGAGGAATATCAGAGAGTTTTAGTCTCAATAGCATTAATTAATTTAAATAAGGTACAACGAAAAAGATACGATCGATTTATGAAAAACTGTCGTGTCTATAACGCTGTTTTTTTCTTACGAATTTCCAATCGGAAACCAGGTAACCATAAGACGATCGGACAACTCCTTCTTCCCAAAGTAAAAAATCAGAGATACAAAGATTAAAAAACAAACCATATATTAAAAATGAGACATGGGACATTAAAATCGTATACATGGGACAACAATACGCAACACTTCTGCAGCTTTAGAAAATGTTTACCTCTGATATTTTTTTCTAAACATAAGGATTGTATCTCCAAGGATATTTTTATCCTGATACCTGATTCACACAGGTACACCTGATATACTTAGATTATTATCGTATAATTTTACATATTATATTATTATACTGGTAGGGTGCTGTCGGCCAGCTTGACGAAATTTATCGTTTTATTCAGACGTGGTGCGGGAAAACCACTCCTCGAGGGATCGGTGCAACGTGTAAACACGTATATTATTATATTATAATATACATTATGTAATGACGATATAATATTATTATTGCATTACAATGCACTCAGTGCGTGTAATTTGGTGTGCAGCTGGGGTGTTATTCAAATAATATTGTTTACCTATGTATGAAAGTAGGTTTACCCACGATGAGATTTTTGTTTTGTTTTTTGTTTGGTTTTATATAATTCTTTTAATACTCCATGTATGCGAGTACAATCACAACAATATAAACGATCTTTGTTTGGGAACAGAAGAGTTTTGTTTTTATTTTGCTTTTACACTTGTGTGTTCACATAATTTTATTATTATTATTATTTAAATCTATACTACATTACTCATATTATAATCTATAGATAATTAGACATTTTTGACTCAAACAATTATTGCTCTATAATATATACCTATTACAGAAGGTACGTGAACTGTGAGTGTCCAAACATTTTACTATACAATAAATGTGTTTTCTGCGGGAAAATCTCAAGTCAAAAACACAAAATAATATGAACAATCTAAAATTGCAATGGATTTTAAATCATATCTCTGTTAAACAGATGAACTAATAACAGTAAACCCCCGCATTTGAATGTGGCACTTATTTGATATAATATGACAGAATTCATCGTCATTGCGCATATTTTTTTTCGTTGTCGAATATAAATTAATATGATCTGGCGAGTTAAATTATTATTCAATATACCTACTATTATACTTTGTATTATCACCAGATGGTGTTGTTATAATTTAAGTATAATTTCTTAAACGTATTGTGTGCATAATATTATATTAATATGAAGAATTGCACCGTCTGTTGGACTAGGAAAAGGAGGGGACGATCACCGGGCACCCTGAGCCGTGGCTGGTATATTACGTACATGGTTATATTATATCATAACAACAATAAACAATATATTATAGGTAGTCCTTGTAAACTAGCGAAGTGCAATAACATAATTATTCAACATATGTAACAATGTCAACGACATCGCTATAGGTATAACACAAATACTAAGTATAGATAGGTAATAAGTTATAATATATATATAACTTAATAAAGTTAACGAACATAAACTATTCGCGAGGCGAGCACAAAACGGCGTGGCGATTACAAGTTATGTACATATGTAGGTACGTATTATTAAGCCGTACATTACTGTATTGAATACGATAAGAAGAAGAAGAAGGCAAACGGGCGATATATATATAGCAGACCGAGGCCCGAGATCGGCCCCGGCCTCGTCCGATAAGGTGTGAAGGCGCTCAACTCTCCCGAAGATGTCCGCGGTACCTATATAATATATTGTGTTATACATTTATACATAGGTACGTGTAACATTATGTAGAGTATCATGTATAGGCATACTCTATGCACACGCAAAGTCGTCGTATTATATTAATATTATTATTGTTTTCGACGTGTGTGTATTTATTATTATTATTATTATTCGCGTTTAACACGCGGCTTTGCGTGTGACCTAAAACACCAAGTGCAGTGCGTGTGTGTCGTATACGTCGTACGCCCGACCTCCGTACGACGGTGCGGTCGCATGTGCTTCGAAAAATCGCCTATGTTATTATTATGTTTACCACCGTCTGTGCAGCATCTGCTACGCGATCACCAATGGGATCCCCTAGTGGCGTATAGCGGTTAGGAGTAGATTTCTGTTTTTTTTCCCGACTCTTTCGGTTCACACGTTATCATTCGTATTAATATTATATACGTATATAAATTGCTATACTACAACTGCGGTATACGTGTGCCCACAAAAAATATAAAATAAAAAAATGCTCGACCGATTTATGAACGCATATATAATGTATTAAAAAAAAAAAAATTGTGTTTCGTTCTATATAATATGTGTGTGTGTGTGTGTGTGTGTATAGCTTATATAGTTACGTATCTTACATCGCAGTTTAAAGATTTCTCAAGACCACGCGGGGACCACGCGAGATAAAAAAAAAAAGGAGTTGATGATACTGTGAATTATGCGATTTACGTTTAAAACCCTTATTGCGTTGTAGAGGAATTTATATATACATACGATGTACAATATTTAAAAAAAAATATTATACTCACTACACGTCGAGCGCGTAGTGTTCAAAAATATCGAATTTGTTACTAAGACAGCAAATGTAGGTATTTTATATTGTATTATAAGAACTTCTTTAAATCTAAAGGAAGCTTCGTTTAGAATTTCTAGTAAATCAAAGCTAAAATTTGCAAGTTGGCAAGTTAACAAGTAACCTGTACCTAATGTATAGTACCTATTATAATTTATAATTTTATTAAATTTAAAATGTTAATGACATTTTGATAGTAATATTATAACAACTATTGGTTAAAATACTGTAGGGTAATTATAATATTATTAATCGATTAAGAGAAAAAAAAAGTGTTCGAAGGCTGCATAATGGTTGTCAGATATCGGGATAAAAATGCAGATAGGTATTTCGACATCGATAAACTCGTCGTCGAGTATTTAATATTAATACACAACTCGTCTTCCACCTCACGTAACGACTAAAACTGACACCGTTTTGTTGATAAGTAACATTAGGTTCTGGCTTTGGGAAGTCACTTAAACCCGTTTAAAAGAAAAGAAAAACATTATATTCTTTTGACGTAATTTATTTAATGAACTACCATTCCATTCAGGAGCTGCCTGCTCACCTTTAAAATATTGCTTCGAGTGCCTGTGACATACCTATTATTTGTTTACTTTCTATATTCGAAACAACATTAAGAAATCAATTTTTACAACTAATCCTAAAAGTGCCAAAATATACAATATATTTGAGGTGTACTAAAGTTATCGACACTCAAAAATCGTTGTTGTGTGATATTTACTAAACTTACTAGTTATTATACCCACGTTATTAAGCAGTGAAAATTCGTTTATTGTCCCATTTTAGTGTAATGATAATGGTTTCATAAATATTTAAATAAATTATGTTTTTTATGCACTTAAAAAATCATGTTATGAAAATAAAAATATATTAATATAATAATAAAAAAAATGATGTACAATGTGAACTATAAACAATTATACCATAATTCTTATTGTAACTAATTATAATCTATAATGGTGTAGGTCTCAGTTTGAAAAAAATTAATATTATGATGGTCACTAAAATAATAAACTAATACACGTGGCTTATAGAGAAAATTAAAATTGCTCAACAAAATTTTACAAAACAACACATTTTTAAATCAATATGTCAGCATCTGTTTTCAATCGTTTAGAACCACTGAATTATGATTAATGTTATTGCTATCCGAGTGAAAGATGGGAGGCAACTCGTGTATAAAATATATTGTGTGCACCTTTTTTTGATACAAGAATGGGAGTCAAATGCGGGTGCCACGGAAGGTAACTCACTCGAGTGGGTCACGGGTTGGTACGACAGTCGTCAAAAATATAATAATATTATTTTCATTTAAAGAGAATAATAATATACATTCGTATTGTCACCGTTCATCACAACACTACATAACAATATTATGTTCGAGAGATACGAAACACATGGACTATTTTGTCATTACTCAAACACTTCTATTCCGCGAGTGTATTTTTTTTATTTTCGTTTGAAACAAATAAAAAAGTACCATACAGCACGAATCACTCTTAAACGTATTATTTGTCTTCGATCGGAATTCAAGGAAGTATAATCTTATATTATTCGATTATCGGTATTACATAATATATTATATACTCGTATTGTATATATTGTACCCAATATAGTATACGTGGGCGTGGGTGATTTTATCTACGAAACGTGTTTGCGTTTTACGATTCCGTGTCTCCGTACATAATATATTATGATAATATAATATAGAATATTTGCGCAGACACGATTGATCTATATAATAATATTATGACGGACAATAGAAATACAATCGCGGCATACGTATATCTCGAACCGACGGAATGTCAAAAACGAAAAACAAAAAAAAAAAATCGCACAAGAACAGTCTGCACCGTCGCGGCAGTGCACACAACGACGTCATACGCTGCACACGATGTACAGGCACAATATACCTATATAGACCTGTAATGCGTTTCTAATGCGCACGAGGAGAACGGCAGGTCCCAAAGTTGCAGCAATGTGCAGCATCTGCGGACGGAAACGGCAACAAATAACACAATAATATATTATATTATTGTCTACTCGTCACTCGCGCGCACTCTCTTTCTCTCGCCGTCGCCGCCGAGACGAAGGAGCACGTCCGTCACTCGTCATCGTCGCCGCCGCCGCCGCCGCCACTGCCGTCGCCCCTGGGTGGTTGGTGCTCTCGAGCGAGCGCGGTGTCCTTGTTTGTTTGTAAATGGGCTCGAAAACAGGTTTCACGTGTATATTATATAGGTACACATTTTTATTTATCGCCCGGGGCCTACTTTTATTTTTATACGCGTGCTTACATATATTATTATTATTATCGTCGTGGTACACACACTCGTACGCAGAAGGGGACGAAGGGGGAAAAAAAAAGCGACCCGTCGACACGATCGCCGCGGTGACATATTATTGCCGGACCCGATGCCGTCACGTCCGCGTTCTCCTCGCCGCCCCCACTCGCAGAGCAACGGAGTGGTTCACACGAATTTCTGTTCTTGCGTCCGTTTTGCCGCCACACACACACTAAACGTACACATTACGATTATAGCAGATAGGTAGGCACTATTATTTTATTGTGCGATCGCGAGGACAAGCGGCGAGATACTACGGTTTCACCAGCATATTATAACATTTTATACCTACGGTATTGCGTATCTATATATATATACATAATATTATGATACGATGTGTGTACGAAGACAATAGATGATGCGCACAAGAGATCGTCTTCATATAATATTATATGCTATTTGATATAACACCCATTTATATATATTAAATAGGTAAGGTATATTGTATAATATATCAAGTTGAAAATTAAACGAAAACGATGAGAAATAACCACAACCACTGTGTAAAAATGAGTTGGTTCAATCACATATTGTACACCATAAAATCTTTGTTTACTCGCGATCTCGGTGAAATCCAGCATCGAATTTTTCTAATGCATTAGGTATAAATTAAATCGAAATCTTACTAATAAAACAAACCATAAACATAACAAATCAAATGAGTAATACATTATATTATAGTGTTTACGCACTCCGAGCTTGGACAATATTTGTGTTTTATCAAACACGCATTTACATAATTATTATACATTATATAGGCGTCATATAGGTATTAGTACATCACTGTACCCACCGTGTATCAGTGAATAACAATGGCGTATTCAAATTTTACTTAAATAAGATTGTGAGATACTTAGAAATTGTAAATGTTTCAAATAGAAAAAGTAATCAGCTATATACGAACTTGTTTAGAACTCGCAAATAATGCTATGCAAGGTACTACCACTCGAAAATATTCTGAATAACATAGCCTTTTTTAGTCCAGTTTTTAATAACTATTCACTAACATTCGATTGATCATTAGTCGTTACACATTTCCACAATATGAGACGACAGATATTTCTGATTATATGTATGATTTATGAAATACGAATAAGCATTATGAGAACAAAATTCTGAGGAGCACACAACGCTCTATAAGACTATAACCACGATAATTGCATACTGATATTTCTTCGACCTAACGATGCATAAAAAAATAAATTAATAAGTAAATATGTAGTTATGTAAACATGTTGGCGCTTGTAATAAGATAATAATATATTAATAGAATATGATATACGTATATTATTACGATATAATGCCAGTTCGTCGGTGAATAAAAAACGAGTCACTGATCGTTATGACGTATACCTACCTAATTGTCGTGTGTTTACACTGTCACGCCGTTTGCATAATATTATCCCGAGCCATCCGGAAAACGATCGTCAAATCGTAATATTAATATCATTGCTCCAACGGCCCGCAAAAGACGTCGCTCGAATAATATTATCATGCTCCAATTTTTCCTCTTTTTCGTGGAAAGCGGGCCGACGAAAAACTGTGAAAGCCAAACGTGATTGTAAAACATAATATACACGGCAATACAATTTCTACGCTTAAAAGACACACTGTACACGAAAAGAGTTACCATGTTTGTATGATTATGGTTTTCAGTTCGCGATAAATCACGTAGACATTTTAGTCGTCGTCAAAACCGTAAAAACTGTATCAGACCGACGAGAGAATCCAATGATAAATCCGCTGCAATTTGTCGTCGTTTACAAGACTTCGCGCTTAAACCATATAATATGTACCTACTGTATAATTATACATTAAAGTTCTCCCCGAGCAGTGAGCATTAATACTGTATAGTCAGACAGTCATAACTTGGATGGTAAAACTTGTTAGTCAACTGTTAAATCTCGGTAATAATTTTAGTTTCTCGCGGTTATGTCGGTGCTTATATTACGCGCTATATACAAGCATTATGATATTATACTATACTTAGCGGGAAAGCAATTTCGAGGAAAATATTGAAAAAAACTGTTTTACATATTATATTCGCAACAATGAAAAATGATTTTGAACGGAAGGTTGCTTTGAAAGTGTTTAACTAAAAATATTAGTTTAGCAATGATTGTTGAGCGCTTAGACGCTTTAAAGCTCCGGCACTAATATTCGCGCCAATATTAACAAAATATAAAACCAATATTACAGATGATGTGATTCAGACTCTCAAGCAAATATAGGTCAATGTACTATTTTTGAATCGTTCGTATTATAGCATAGGGGACATTTGCTACCTGTGAATTCGAACAATTCCCACCCATAATTTATTATGATGAGCATGTCGCAAACTTTTTTTTTAATCCCAGAAGATCAACTTGTGAGGAATCATATTTTAATTAAATTTCAAGCCTTAGGTACCTATTAAAATAAAATATTTTGGTATTCGAAGTGGATTTGCTTCAAAACGAACAACTTTTTAATTTATTTATCTCCTTTTAAAGTGAAATTTTTATAAGTGAATGTCTAAATTTGTTTATATGTTCTTCAACCTGGTGGCAAATTGTCTATATTCGTCGGGTGGCAATTGGCCGAATACCCCATAATTCAGGTAAATACGTTTATCTGCCTTTATGTAGTACCTATAATATAATAATATGTCGGAAAAAAATAAATCACGACTATACTTTTAGCTTTTTAATCGTGGACGTATCATACAACACATTATTCATTACGCATAACACTGCTGTTGCACGTGCAGAGTACGGTGTGGGCACTGTGGTTTCGACTATCTCGCAATGATAACGTAAATACTATGCATGTAAGACGTCTTTGTCACTAGGTTTTTATTCCAACAAACGTCTTCTCAAAGGGTGGGAGCCGAGTAGGATACCGAATGAAACGGGCCCGTAAACGCGATCGGCGAGAGATGGTTTTTTTTAATCGTAGACGTGCTAAGGTCTAAAGTCCGTCGTCCTGCCTTGGTGTAGACCGCGGATCGCCGTCGTTGGTTTCCGAAAGCCGTCACGTTTTTTTTTTTTACATGACTCGCGCGCGCGGACTATTATATTCACTGTGCGAGCACAAGCCGGCTAGAGATGAAGAAATAAAATAATAAAATTCGTAATATATAATAATATACCTACGTGTACGGTGTAAGACACGTAAAAACAGTTTGGGTCACACGGTCGGGAAAACAAGCGCCTACGCACGTATATAGCCACGACGACATATTTGATATTAGATACATAATAATGTATACGATATTATATATTACAGCCGTCATCTACGACGCGTTACATTATAATAACATAATCGTATAAAATGTATACAAGGGCCATATCTGCTATACGGAACCGAAATAAAACACGACGCCGACGCCGTCAAAGACACCTTCAGCTCTACTAATAACAACTGTAGATAACCCATCTGCCGACAGGTGGTGGTGGTGGACCTCGAAACGCGGTTGCGATGTCTTCTACAAAGTGCGCGCGTGTGATTTTTTGTGCGTGTGTGTGTAATCGAGTTTAAAGTCGTTTACCCTTCCCCCTCCCCCCCTCGTCGCCGGACGTGGTTCACCGGATGGGCGCGTGCCCAGAATCCGCGGCGGTGCAGGCGGTCACCGTCGTCGTGGTCCAACAAAATAATAATAATAGTTAAGTATATAATATATCGTATTATTATTTATGTTTAGGTATACTATACGCGTTAGCTGCCGGCATGCGACGTCGTGGACCGCGTCGCACCTGCAGCTGCGGCGTCGACAACAACAGGTGCTCTCGTCATCGCGCTTTTCACCGCGGCGACCCAAATCCGGCGCCGCGCGTAGAATAACAATAATATTATCGATTAATCTTAAAACAAAAACCCAATCGTCACGTCATCATCAGTCATCACCGTTTCACCTGTTTTGTTCTTTTTTCGATCCTCTGCTAAGCGAGCAGTCTATATTGCTTTTCATGACATTAAACTCTAATTTTTCCATATCTGGTGGGAAGAGTGCTCAAGTTTTGTGTTGTACCATCCATAGATGGATTATCGTCAATAGTATTCTGAAGATTTCATTTTTAGGATTCCCTTGAAGGTTCCTTCGAGCGTATATACTGTTCGGCCACCATATTACATTATAGCCTTACAATACTAAGAAAACAAGCAATAATCCTAAGTTAATTGAATATAAAAAAATTAAAAACGAATATGATTTAAAATACAGTTAAATAATTCGAACCTTATTCTTGGTGAACCCGTTTTGAAAGGCAATAGTCCACATGCGTGTCTTAAAATATTAAGAGAAACGAAAATAAGCATTCTATATTATATAGAATTTAATAAAACTTATATTTTCTTAAATATCTTTTAAAATTTCTAACGATTTTAATATAAAATACCTCATGTATTTTTAATTTTTAATTCATAACCGTACAATTTGGGATGGTATTAAAACGATCATATTATTATTGTAAGAACAGTGCATTTTATATTCCCCCCACATGTTGAAAAATAGATATGTATTTCAAGTATGTCGATAATAATATTCGCTATAATATCTCGCCCAAACGTATTGTGTACATAATTATGGAAAAATTCGCAAGAGAAAAAACGTTTTTTTGTGGTATATACCCATATTACGCTCGATTCTTGTTCCCAACCCGCCGTCAAATGCGCCGGACGTATAGTGCGCATAATAATATTTGAGTTATCATCACTGGCATGGCGGCGTCCGCGATCAAAATCTCAAATCTGCATCCATAATATCAGCCAAATTCGCACGCGGCGCGGACGTTGTAAGGTCACCGGTGCGGGAAGTCGACGAAGATGGAACAGCTTTTACGCGTAAACTTCGTTGCGAAATCGCAGTATGAATTTTAAAAACTTCTCCGTAAATGCATGACAATAACACTATAAACTACTATACGCTATGCTCACCAATTACACGCGTTATGTATTATCATTGTATATTATATCTGCATATAGTGGTGACTGGACGTGGTACGTGCACCGTCGTACTAATGTTGTCACTTATCACCGCGTACGATAACAAGACGTCCAGACGATAGGATATTATACAGACCAGGGACGTATTCGGAAACAAATGATGGGGAGGGAGCTTGAATACAATCAAAATATGTAGTAGATACAGTCGTAATCGCCGTTTAAAAATGTACACACTTTATTTAATAATGTATATGTTTTTGTTTGTACCACGGTAGGTAGTAGCTGGTATCTACCCATATTTATAAGCAGCGTGTGGATTAAATAATTATAGTAATTGGGGTGAAACACATACACAAGTATGACCGATGGGTAGGAGGGAGGGCATTGTGCCACTGCTACAGATAGGAGTACACGAATCATTACAACGATAAATATTATAGCATCGGCTGACCTTTTAGCAAGGTGTTGATAATTTATTTACCGCCCAACATTTCTATTAGCTCATTCTCGTCGCTTTTGACTAATAATTACAGTAATACTATATCATAGAAAAATTGATGGTACATAATTATACAATTCGTTAATTTATATATTACTATAGCTGATTAACCCGGCCTCGTTATAGTGATATAATTATTTATTATATAATATTTACCTACTTATTTTTAATATTTACTATTTTATTCAATGAACGTTACATTTACAAAATTTGTAAACATTTATATCTTTATATTATTTTAAAATGTCACTATAAATCTCATTAATAGCTTTATTTTATTCAGATGCTAGGTTTTCTCACTCTAGGTTACACTAGTGCTTATATTAGTTATTATTTATTTAAGTTATGATCTATTACGCTATTATTTTACATAACATCAGTCATCACGTTTTTGTGAACCGGTTGCTAATTCTGTTGTTTGGAAACCACTTCAATTATTTAAACACATCATGTGTCAATAAAAGCCCAGAATTGGGCTGCAAAATAGAAATAAAAGCGATGCAAAATGGAAACGTATTACGTTTGTTTATGTTCGAGACATTTTCGGAATAACACTGTGAAAAAAAATCGGAAAAATATTCAATTACTCCGTGTGCGGCTTCCAGGAAGTTTTGGTCGCTTTATAATATGGCCTTCTATTATACACATTGTATTTATAGAGCAATAAGAAAAAAGTTTGAGTAAAACATTATATGAATTTTTTAATTTATATCAAAAGTAGTCAATCACAAAGTTTGTTCATTCATCGACTATAATAATAATATAATAGCCCGTAAAACTTGGATTGGGTGCCTCGACAGACGGCAATGATATTATAATACCTATAATCATGACCTCCACTAATATTATGCTAAATGTAAATCAAAATGGATTTCGGCTGATGGTATAAGTATTTACTGAAGCCTACAATTTCGATATCTTATTTGATATCAGCATAATAATTTTCGATAAATACCCGAATATTAGTCAAATAAAAATCGATCGCTTATACCGCTGGAGCTGATCGTCGTCGGGTTACGAGAATCCGGTCCGGCGCAACGGTCGCACAGTCGCCGCGTCTATGACATAATATGTCGTAACGATGGCGGTTATGATGATACCAATGATAATAATATTATAGTTGTTTAGTGACGGTTATATTTTTCGTCGTTTGATTTCAGACTCATGGAGAATCAATGCCGTTCAAGTGTCAATTCTGCCGGAGGCTGTTCAAACACAAGCGCAGCCGAGACCGGCACGTGAAATTACACACGGGGGACAAGAAGTACAAGTGTACTCAGTGTGACCATGCTTTTTCAAGGAGGTGAGTTGTACCTATATACCTACCTGCGAGACGTGCGCGTGCGTATTATAGGTGTATAATATAATATTATATATGTGTTCCGAACGTAATGACTATATCATATATCATATTATTATATTTATCGGAGACTTGTCCGTATCGGCCTGCGACCACATAATAACACACAATACTATATGTACACGCGGCGACTGCGACGCACGGTTTTTCATTGTGAATTCATAGTCACGTACGTCGTATAAAGATATTTGGTACCTAGTTGACTTATAATATACGCGCCGAATTCAATAGGTTATTTTCTTTATTTTTTATTTTTTTTCACGTAATTACCGATGGCCACGCGTCCGACAATTATCCACGGGGAGAGACACACGTATAACACACACACACACACACACTCATAGGTATAAGTACATGTGTATATACGGTCGTGAACTTGTCAAATAGACGGACAAAATGCACACGCGTATAATACATATATAGGTACACACGTATTATAATACGTCATACCTGCACACACACATATATATACACATATAAGTATATATAAGCACGCCCACCCAAAAAATGTCATGCAGACGTGCTCCCGAATACAATGCTAAAGAATATTATCGTCGGCGCTCGCGCGTCTCCGCGCTCGCGTATATATACTGTATATAGGTATATATATATATGTGCTAACAAACTATTGTGTGCAGCCACCGCCGAGTGGACGTGTGGCCGCAAGTACATTGAACTAAGAAGAAGAAGAAGAAGAAGATAGACGTGTGTCCTCACACGGACGCATGCACGAACACTCGAAATACAATTTTTTTTTTTCAAATCCTAGCAAACCGTAGTACCTACATAGTTGTATAGCACCAACACTAATTTGATAAACAATTCGTAAAATATCTCGAAAATAATATACCGCCTGTACATCGGCCGGACCGGAATACAATACATTATCATTGCGCAACTTATTATAATATAATTATTATCCGACGACACGATCTGTACATTTTTATGCACATTGTAATTGATTATTATTATTTTTTTTTACCGGATTTATTTACGCGAATCCATAGCGATCACTTGAAGATCCACATGAAAACGCACGACAATCAAAAACCGTTCCAGTGTACGGTTTGCAACAGAGGTTACAGTACGGCGGCCGCGCTCACGTCGCACATGCAGAACCATCATAAACGGGCTGCGGAACGGGCAAACTCGCCACAGATATCCGGCCCCTCCTACAAGTGTCTCCAGTGCACGCAGATATTCCGCAAACCCGACGAGCTTCAGGTCGGTACCCGTCAAATGTACTTACCCTTCCCGCCTGTTTTCCACCCTCGTGACGTGTCCACACACCCACACACCATATCCACCCCGACGCCGAACATCCCTCTCCGCGACTTCTGCAGATAAACTGCACACAACACGAGGTCGGTAAACCCGTTTATACCCGTATGCGATTTTCGAAATAGGTTTTCCATTATGCCTATACCCCTCGTATTGTATCAGTCTCGCAGAAATTCGTAAATGATATTATTATAGTTGGGTTAGTATATTATATACCCGTCGGCCCGAAGGTTTTCCGGTTTATTGAACTTTTCATTTCGACTACTTTCGGACCGTATACAATTTAGTTACGGATAAAATAAGTACATTATACCATGGACCACGATTATTTCTGATAGGTACCTACTACCCACGAGTTACGATATCTAATAACGATTTGTGGTGCAAATACGTAATGAGAACACTATGGACGTATGACTGACTGCCTTACCGTTCCCTTACCGATGATACAGTTATTTTAAAATTATCATAATATAATGTAAATTAACGGTTGACTTAAATCTAAAATAGAAAAAAAAATGCCATATTGATGCTTATGTGTTGCCGATACGTGCAGGACACTATAGGTATAACAATAGGTTATCTAACTTTGATAATCCTGCAACTTTCCACAATACATTCTTATGTATATATTTAATTAAAAATTAATTTTTGAAATTCCAACTAGAATTTGATTAAATGTATCTATCGAAGACGATATCAAACTCCAGTACAAGATGGTCGCTATCTAAAGTAGGAGACAATTCAAACAAATTATATTTTTGAAATCCGGTTAGGACAATTCAAGTAATCTTTATAAAAATAAGAATGCACGGGAGACAATTTTGAGTACTTACATAATATACTATAGTATACACTATCACAGCGATCACACCTCATTTTTTATTATAATAATATTATGACTAACTACTAACTACGGTATTTTATAATAAAAAAACAAAACCTTGTCAGATTGAATGAAAGTTGTAAACACTAAAATGTTACGTTTAGTGTTTCTGAATATTTTATTTGTTTGATGCGATCACCGCTAGATGGTACTATAGAAATATAAAATATATTTTTACACCATTCAAATGTAGAATTTTATGAAGGTTATTTTTCTTAAAATATATAGGTAGGCATATTAAGATGATAAAAATTATATCAATATTATACGCATGATAACAACCATTATTCATGTAGAAAACATTTAAATTAAGTGACATTACAAACATGAAACAAACCGCGCCGTGATTGCGGTAAGTACCTACAAGTTCTCAACTGAAATTGGTTTAATGGTTAAAAGTGGTAATGATACGCGAGGATTACAAAATGGCACAATACCGACGACTTCTATGCAGCGTACTTTCTTAAAAATTAATATATTGTGTTGAAACCCGATGAGAGCACAATGGACGTTCAATAATTGCAGAAACGAACAATAACGTTTTTGGCCCGACGTTCAGTCAACACACAATTCCTACCGTTGTTCCGTTGTCTTAACTGTTACACACTCGAAATGCCTATAATTGCTTAATGACATTGTTATTTTCCAACAACCACTGTAATAACAATAATTATTCTATACACAGAACCACACTGCGACGCATCATCTCGGCGAGCAACTTTCGTCCAACTCGCGGAGCTCGAAACGTTCGACACCGCCGAAAACGCCGAACCAATACATTTGCATGTACTGTACCAAAGAAGTGTCCAGCATGGACGCGCTGCAACAACACTTCCAGACCAAGCATTGTAAGTCCATTATATATCGGTGTCCCCGCACTCCGAGTCTGCTCAAAAACCACCCACGCGATAAGTACGCAAGTGCCTGTCTGTATTTTTTTCGTGTGGGTGGTCTCAGTAGGTCTGATTCCCCAAATAAATGTATTTTCGGATATTCTAGCGGTACGCACCCCACTTTTTTTCAATATTTAGGACACACGGGACGGTACTCTGCAAGGTTATTTTACAGAGTAATTTTTTTTTTCTCGGACTGTTACAAAACGCATGTGAGTATTGGTACCTGTGATACAGCGTACGACGTGATAGTCATTGACGTTAATCCGATTACACGGCGATAATAATATTATGTAATGATGTGTACTAAGATGGTATTTTAGTTCGTGGTAATTATTAAAAAAAAAAATTAAATAATGCTTATATTTAATAATACACTGTATACCTGTACCCGTGTAAATAAAATACATTTTTTTTATGTCATTCGTGTGTGTTTAAGTAGTATGCTACTAGATATTTTTCGAAAATTTGTCTTTTTAATTTAATCTATTTATTTGTCTGGTTTATAATTTTCCGCCCTTTTAATTGCTACAATAATTCAATAGTTATTATCAAAGTTAAATTTTATAAGTTTTTTTTCATATGGCGAAAAAAAGAACCCGCCAAATCATGATTTGACAGAAAAAAGAGAATTTAGATAAAAAAATATTGTTATAAATATATTATAATATTGAGGTTATAGTTGAAACCTTGAAAGTGAGTATAATAAGTTATGAAATTTTTGTTGGTTTGAGGTAAAATTTTGAGGGTATAATAAAGAGAGTGTGCGAGGTGAATAGTTTCGCACGGTTATATTTGGTATTTTATTTAGGTAGGGACGCACAATTTGTACGTGTCTTCGGAGTAGACACCTCTACAATTTATTTTCCAAGTCAAGCACTGTATTTGACATGATAATAATATTATATAGTTCGATCTAATCGTTGGATTTTGCTCGTTCACAGCTGCGATCGTCAACGGTAAACCGCAAGAGGATATCTTCTCGGCCGTACCACCGGCGGCCGCGTTCCCATGGCTCAACTTTGCCGACTCGCCCGCCCTAGCCCTGCCTCCGTACTCGTGCCGGTTGTGCATGAGCCAATTCCCGTCCGTCACTTCGTTACAAAAGCACTTTACGACCGCCCACTATCTGAATTCCGTCCTCAATAACAACATACAGAACAACAATAACAACAACAGCAACAGCAACAATAACAACACCAACGGCTGCAAAAGTGCCGGTGGTGTGGTCCCGATGTTCAACTGGCCGGCAATGGCTGGTGCGAACGGATACCATCAACACCACCACCGCCACTCGACGTCAGGCGGCAGTGGTGGTTACTTGCCCGAGGAAACCGTTCAGACGGGTCCCACAGACTTGTCGCTTTCGTCGTCCAAGCACGGTGGCGGCAAACACCATCACACGTCGTCGGGCAAGCACAAGTCGGCGGACGACCAGCGGAACCACGCGACCAGCAAAAAGTCCCGTTCGTCGCCCGGCCGCGATCCACCGGTGGCCGACCAACAGCGTCACATAAAACAAGAAAGCGTCAGCGGCCACAACGCGTACGACGGCAAACACCTGCAGCTGCCGCGGCCGGTCGTGGCTCGTCCGTCCTCGCAGTTAGGCGTCTCCAACCACAACAATAACAATAACATCAACAACAACAACAACATTCACGCCGACAACAACAAGATCCAATTGCCCTGTCCGCACTGTCACCTGACGTTCGCGCACTTCGAAGACTACCAGCAGCACGTCATCGGCCACTTCCTGATGGCCGCCGCCGAATACTCGTGCCAGGAGTGTTCCACTTCGTTCGCGACGTCCGAACACGTCCAGAAACACCTTATGGAAACGCACGCGCAGAACTTTTACCGGTGCATGCTGTGCAAAGAAGTGTTCCCGACCAAGTCGGCGTTGAAAGTGCACTTCAGCATGAACCACGGTAGCGAACACCGCATGTTCCGCTGCAACAACTGCACGGGACTGTCCCGGCCGCTGTTCCAAACGGAAATCGAGTTCATCGATCATCTGCGCAATACCCATTACTCAGCGAGATCGCCACCGCCGGTCCAAGCAAACCTGGTGAGTTATGAAAATGAAAATATGAGCTGACATGCGTATGACGAGGTGGTTCATTTAATGCAAGACAACTTTTGTTTCAGAAAGCACAAACGTTATGTTTTTTTACGTAATTTTAAGTTGTTACTAAACAACATTTTTCGGAAAAAAATTATACTTTTTCTTTTTATCGATATTATTTTACAAGTTTTTTACTCTTTTGAATGACAACATACATTTTTAATTCCTCATCTCGAAGCAAAATATTATTCGGAGTATTTCGATCGATAAAAATAAAAATTCGGACAAGTGGTTTATTATTAGCTACAAGTTATAACTTTGTGAATATAGGTATATTTAAAGATTTTATGAGTGGAGTAGTCGATCAACATTTTTCCAGGGGTACCCCTGTATGGATCCATCCCACTTGTCAAAACATCAAGTACTTATTACTCATAGATTATAAGTGCAAAATTCAAAGTATTCTAAAATATATTCTGCGCCGGCATATGTATAACAAGTAAAAACATAAAATAAACGTTTTAAAAATTAAGGTTATGTATGAGAAACATTAAAGTTTTCACGAGTCTTACGTTACTGAATCACCCGGAATGGATCAACCGGTATTTCGCCGCATATCAATCTGTGTTTCGATTGTATTAAAACGTTTCTCGTCCCTTTGCGCGGTTTTCAGATGTTGAGGTGTTTGGTATGCCACGCCACGTTCAACACACAGTCCGACATGGAACAACATTTAGCTAGTCATTCCAAACAGTTCCAATGTCAATTCTGTTCGGAAGCGTTCCACATCGAGTTCTTGTTGGACCGGCACATACAAACGCATCACAGTTCGAGCGTAAGTCGCCACTACCGCCATTAATGGTTCACGACGATTTAATATTTATAATAATAAATTGTTAATGTTTACAGATTTTGAGTCACCTCAACCGGAACCACAGGGAATCGCCGAATTCCATGTGCACGTCGCCCACGTACATTTCCCGGACGGCGGACGGTAGTAAACATCCGACGGAAAACGGGGCGAACGCTTGTGATATATGTGAGAAAAACGATTTTCGAAACGAACTGGACCTGATGGCCCACAAGAGGACGATGCACCAGGTGAAACCTACGAATCTTTCGACAAAAGTGAGTGTTTATACTAATCCTCCTCCACTTGCTTGTAATAAAAATGAAAAAAATTCGGCGATTTTAAACGTTTGCATTTTCAAACGCCCGGAATAGGTGAGCTTACATTGCGCGTATTGCAACGAAAACTGTAAATCGAGAACAGAGCTGGAGAACCACATGAAGACGCATTCGCAACACGGTTCTAATGTCGGAAAACACAAGTGCAACATTTGTGACGAAATCTATCAGTCCGCGATCAGTTTGGCCGAACACAAACTCACTCACTGCAAGGTGAGCATACCCGATTATACCATATTATTTTACTGACTGTGAAGATTAGTTAGTACTACTAGGTACTGATTTTAGGCAGATAATAATTATCGAAAAATCTTAATTATTATTATATTATTAAAACGAGGTGTGTCAGTTCGCAATAGTTTATGTTTAACGAAATTACGATTGGTGGGAGGGATGATCACCGGTATGGCGGTTTTAGCACCATTTAATTATAAAATATCACCGGTAAAATCGAATGCTAACAGTATAATATTAAGATAAATAAAGTAAAAAAAAAAAACAGTTGTGTTGATTATATAATACTTTTATTTTGTTTTATTATTTGATCATGTGATAAACCTATTAAGTACGAGTTGGGTGTTCAAAAAATAATACATTTATATATAGTTGTAAAATTATAAAGGATTGATTTAAAACAAATATATGTAATTGAATTCCGATATATTATATGCTTTTATTTTATTGAATATCTTTTTTTGTAATAAAACAACATGACAATATCTCTCTCTTTCCCCTCTCTTCAATCACTAATATTATATAATATTTTACTGTTAGATTTACATATTCTAATTGCGCCCTTGAACTTTATCCACCTGTCATTATGTTTTCGTAATCAGTGATTTCGTCTAATTGTGAATTTTAGTTAAAAACAGTACTATATTCTTTATACTGTTGTATCGTGCATAATTCAGTGAAACTTCCATAATATAACGAACTTCCATTTAACAAAATTGTCTGTTTGACGAAATTTTTTTATGAACCATACAAGATTAGGACCAAATTTATTTAATTCTACCTAACGAAAATATTCTCTATAATACGAATTTTGTTTGTTGCCCATTAGACTTTGTAATACGAAAGTTTCACAGTAATTAAACATAAACAATATTAATATCAAAACTATTAACTAGGTTAAGTAAACATTGTACAATGTGTGTAACGTACAACAGGATTTAGTATTAAGTCTTATAGTTCGTAAGTCTTAGTACCTCGATATAGCAAAATAGAAACTATAGGTTGAGCGGTAATATAAAATTGATAGGAGTAGACAAATGTGGGTCCTTTAGCGGTAATCACTTGATGCTGTAACACCACAAAACAGTAATAAAGTGTTATATTTTAATTGTGTGTGATTAACGTCGGATGCGATCAACGTATACGTCATTACGTATGATATAATTTTCATCAGATTATCCCGGCGTGGTATGAATAATAGAATATTTTCATATTTATCATAATTTATCATATTTAACGTAATCAATCAATACGCGAAACGATTTAGATTAATTGGCATATTTGTATCGTACACAGCTAATACGATAGGCGCGTAGATTGTCCCGTTTGAAAAGGGAGCATGTCCTGAAAACCGGACAAAAATCGTCCCGTTCGAAGTTGATCGGGACACATAAAAAACAAGCGATTTCGTTTAAAACGGGACGACTGGTCGTAATGTGTATATAATACTATAATGTACGTCTATTGTGTTGTATATATTTCAAACAATCGTATTCAAATAATATAACAAACGTAATGATAAGACATTTCACCGATGTAATTGAGATAATGTCAGCCCCTTCGTCGTAACACCGTTTCGATTATTTTGCTCCATCTCATTGTTCTATTATCGATCTGTCGATCAGGTGGCCACGAGTACCGTGTGCAGTCACTGCAAGATGACAATAGACAACGAGGATCAGTTCCACCAACACCTCCAGAAGCACTGCAACCCGGCGAACGCGAACGGCGGCCAAGTGGCGTTTCCCACGTCGTGCATCATATGCAGGCAAACGCTCGTGTCGGACATCGAGGTGAAGGTGCACGTGCACTATCACCTGTCCCGGCTCAAGGAACCCGCGGCCGTGTGCGGCAACTGCAACCGGTACAAGCGGTCGGCGTCGTCGCCGTGCGCCGGCTGCAACCCGGCCAGGAACAGCGCCGCGGAACGGTGTCCGGATTGCGGTGCGGCGTTCGACGCTTTTGGCGCGCTGCAACACCACCTGACCACCGTCCACAGGAAACCGTTTCACTGTTTCAAGTGCAAGGTAAGCGTGACGTCGACCCACGGCGTGAACACCCGTTAGGTGATTCGCCAAGCGTGCTCACCCCCCCCCCCCCCACCATTTCTCTTCGACATCGCTGTTATTCAAAATCTGATTTTTAGAATTTTTAAATATTATACCCGCCTACACGAAGTCCATATTTTCAAATTCTCGTGATTTGTTTGTACCATTCGAGGAGTGTCCGTGCCCATACAAACTTCTGTTTTTCAAACGAGAACCCCTTTTTTTTCTAGGTACTGTAAATTATTTAGTGGATTTCTATAACTTTGACGTATTAAAATCAATAAATGCGAACTATAGTAGTCTTTGAATTATTTAACTTTGTGAACTAAGAATAATAGATCCTCGTGATAATGGATTTGGAAGATACATATTATAGAGACTATGGTGATTTGAAATTTGAATAACTTAGTAGGTAACTAATATTTATTATTCGTAAAAATGGTACAAGTATGATAGATACTAAATCTATTTTATATTTCTGTAAAACTTTTTTAAGTATTATTATCCTCAGTATAAACGTTTGAACAACTAAGAAACTACTCGTTCAAATTTTGATTTTAATATAGGTGCATCAACGCTTTCAGAAAAAATATCCGCTAAATAATTGACAGTAGAAAAATGGGGTTCTCATTTGAAAGACGGAAATGTGTATTGACTTAAGACACTGCTTTAGTTGTACAAAAAACTAAAAAATAGGAAAACGTTTAAAAATTCAAAAAAATTGAATTTGAATAAATTTAGGGTGAACATGCTTGGTGAATCACTTTGTATAATAGACCTTGTCCTTCAAACAAAAAACCCGGAAAATTATAAAATGTCACAACTATCGTACGAGCCGGAGATTTTTTTTGGTATTTTTTGCAAATAATTCATTTTTAACGATAAATCGTTATAGTTATGAAGTGTTACGCGTTAAATCTCCAATACGGGATTCACGCTTACAACATGCAATTTTTTTAATCTGATCATCCCTGAGTAATAGTTGAAATAATGAGTCGTAAACGTTAGGTACCGATCTTGTGGAAATATCCTGAATTTGAAAATACAGGTACCTATCTATAATAGAATATCACTTATGTATGATTTAGGTATTATAAACGTATTAAATAGTCACTAAACAGACATGTTATCATATCAACCATATTAATTATGACATCAAGAGTAGAGTGAAGACCAAATTAGGCACTATTTAAATATCACCCGTGTCGCGTATTATTATTAACAAGCTGACACACTAAGCAGATTAACGCGTTAACCACACCTAGCCACGAGTGTGATGTTCATGGAAAATGTATATTCTATACATTTATAGTTTATTTGTGATATATAATTACCCTGGAGAATGCCACACATAATCTAAATTGAAAAAAACCATAAAAATAAATTTTCAATGCCCCGCCGTCAAAGATTTTAAAATTTCTGAACGATGTTTATTCGAAATACCATGGCAGACAGCCCGTAATTATATATTAGATATCATATAGCTGATAAGTGATAGCTGGGGGGGCGTATCCGCTATTAAAATATCGTGATTGCGAAGGGCTTTGATGCGAACTTGTTTGAAATATCTCGTGACACCCTTTGTGCCGTACATGATATTAATATACGAATCGCAATTCAATATATTATTGTAAAATACGTAGCGCGACGCTGCACTGTCGCGACGTGCTCGCAATACCTAACTCGTATGCTCATCATCGTACTATGTGTTTCGCACAGATCGGGTTCGAATCGCAGCAGGAAGCCACGATCCACTTGGGCACCCATCTGGCCACGCTCAACGGTTCCGTGGACGGCATCGAGTGCGGCCTGTGCCCGTGTGTGCTGCCCACGGCCAACAGCCTCCAGACACACCTGATCGAGCACACGTTCGCCGGCTGCAAGGCGTTCACGTGCTACCTGTGCTCGGCCATATTCACCGCACCCACCGGACTCCAGGCGCACATGACCGTCGACCATTCGGCCGAAACGCCGCCGTACGACTGTCCCAGGCCCGGGTGCCAGGCCAAGTTCTTCTTCACCGCCGAGCTGGACAGGCACACGCTCGAGCACCAGGGACAGGACGTGCTGGCCAACGTGAGTGGTTAATACCATATACCAGAGCAATGCACGCCGTTACCTATGAGGTCGCGGACTGCGTTGCGTATACATGGGGATGCGTTTGCCCTTCAAAAATTAGATACCAAATCTCTCCACAGTACACGTTCTTCGAAAAAAAAACTACAGGTCTTTATTATCATTTTCTTCCACGCGGTCCGTTTTCCGAAATTATGAAGATAAGAAATCGACATATTATATTCATTTATTTAAATATGTGGAGTATAATAAAATCTCCGGAGGCCTATAATTTTCTAACCAACAGTATATTTCAATCATTTTTTTATGCAAAGGTAAAGATCATAAATTTGATTTAATCATATTTAATATGAAATAAGTTTAAATATAAAATCATCGTGATTAAATTTAGAATTAAATTGACATCAAAATATTAATATTATAAATTTATACGACATACAAAATTATCGTAAATTGTTTAACTTCATCTATATATTAATATTATAGGAGTGTCGTAAACTTATTAACTCTTATAATTAATATATGAATATAAATCAACTAATTTGTGTCATAATTTCATACATAAAGCAGTTAAAATATACAATTTTAATATTTCAAGGAAAATAGAATTTTCATTAGAGAAAAATGTCCATCCTCAAATATTTGACTAGCAATTCCATCAAGATGCATAAATTATAATATTAATTATAATAACTAAATATCACTAACCATTTACTGCTGATATTAACTAATGAATGACACAATGGGGTGTAAAATTAGAAGATAACTGTTATTAGATTTCTCGAACACTTAATAGAAGAAAATTCCATACAAAACAAACATTTTTAGAATCAAAATTTCTAAAATACTTTATACGATATTATGTCGATATGATCGGTAATACAACGCAAACCATCCCCTGTGATACTTATGAGTTGAAATAATATTTTTATTTATTATTGGGCATGTGCGGTGCATAATAATAATGTTATGTCAGTAATCGGATCGAAAACTAAACAGTCGCAACGTTTATACTTTCAGATGAACTTCTACAAGTACCAAAACAAGCTGATGTCCATCTGCGAAAAGCTGTCGTTCAAGTGCGCCGAGTGCTATCAGAGCTTCTTGACACAAACCGACTTGCAGTGTCACGTGTACGACCACCATCGGCAGCAGAAGGACGCACCGCCGACGGGACCGGAAACAAAAAACGTCAAACAGGAAATGAGCGGATGCGCGGTCAACGGTAACGCGGACGAAACGCGGCCTTTGGACGGATGCGAACCGGCCGAGAACCCGATCAAAGTGGAGGACGGGGACGAGGTGAGCGTGAAAACAGAACGGCGCGAAAGAGACGACGAGGACGAAGAGATGATCGACGTGGGAGAGAACAACCGCGGCGAGGTGAAGTCGGGAGCGGACGAAGAAGAGGCGGACATGCGTTGACGGGGGGTCGTCGATGCTCAGGGCCTGAGTCGAGGCTCGGGATTAATAGGATTCGTCGACCGGGCCTAAGTCTTTTTGTTGTTATTTTCAAAGAGAAAAATCGCCTCGATAATCGGTGTAGACGTGTGACCTCGATTGTCGCGAACCCCTCCTAAATTGTTTTTTATAATATATTATTATATTTCACCGTCGTGATTATGATGATTCGAGAGAATAGAGTTATATTATTATTATTACGATTATTGTTTATTATTATTGTTATACACACGCGCAAAATATGATACGCATGATATTAGCCTATATTGTTTTTAATAAGTAAATTCGTATTATTGTTATATATTATTATTATTATTATTATTATTATTATTAGCGGTAAATAGTACACGTAACACGTATTTCGTGGCATGTTCTATTTGTATTATTATTACTGTAAACATTATAATATTATATTTGATTGTATACGTTGAATTTACGGTGAATAATGCGCACACGTTTAAAGATTTAAGTGGTGAAATATTATTATTATTATTATGCCTCGTCGAGGAATGAATTATATTCGAGATAAATTATGTTATCACTTTCTTTTCGTACGTATATTAATACTTTTAGCGTTATTGTTCATAATAATATTATACATTGTATTAAACGATCTTACATTTTTTAACGTCACTTATTAGCTTATATTATTATTTAAAGTCTTATAGGATTTATGTTTATGTTGAACAATTCATATAGATATTCCGTTATTTTATTTTATTTATTATTGTACAAATATCATTATAGCTATATTATATTATAAAAAAAACACGTGTATATACAACGATAATGTCTTTAAGGGTTATGGCTATTTCTTATGGTTAACAATATTTTGTTTTTATTTTACTTTAACTTTAATTGTGATACTATTTTATCAAAACGGTTTTTATTATACACACCGTATTTTTCTATCGTTTTATTTAATCACACACTTGCGTCCTTAACAGAAAAACAATGATCTACTTGATAGTCGCAAATATATCATCCTTCTATCGCTATACTCAAAACGGTTTAATATTCCAATATAATCATAATGTACCATATTATAATAGTTTATATAACTGTGTGAATTTAACAATTGCTATTCTTGAACACATCAGTATAGTAATTATACCTATACAGAGGGTTCAACAAATTTGAAACGTTGTAATTGCTGTTTGCATATTTTTATACATACATTTGTTATAGCAATAACATATTATAACAGTGCTGTAAATTTATTACCTAGGTAAAATATTTTACAATGAATTAATTATTTAAAAAAAAACTTCATAAATTATATCATATTATCGTTTATAAATCCAAATTAGTCTTATGACTGTTCCAAACTTTTTGAACACTGTATATATTTTCTTCTAGCAATTACCTTGCAATTGGATCGAAAAACGCTTTTAATTTGATGAGGAATCATTTTTCAGAAAACACTTTGAAGATAAAAATTCTATAATATATGTATCTAAGTACTAAAACATTTTATTTTAGACCCTATGAAAATAAAGTATTTTTTAAGTGAAGTTATAAGTTATAACATTTACGTACTTTTTGTATTTATGAAGACTTGTAATAGCATATAACTAATAAACGATATCACAGTTTTCAGAACTATAAGTCTTACATCTTTTTTCTGCTTTACAACATTAGGTATTTAAATTCCGTTTTCAAATGTTAAGAATATAAAATCTAACTACAATATAAACTATGAAGTAAATAAGTAATATAATAATTGTACTCTACATTTTCAAAAATAGTATTTTTAACAATAATTAAGATTTAGAATTAATAGCTATCTTAGGCAGTTAGGTCGAACAGTATCGAATTTATCAGTTATAGCTTCTGTGCTTTACAAATGAAAATTTTTCAGCAGTACCGACTGTAACACCTCCTTCAACCACCAATACTTTGGGGAGCTGCATCTCGCAAACCAATTAACAAAAAATAAAAATGTTAACGCATAAATTCATAAAGAAAATGGTTTTATTAATTCATGATCTTTTTACTATATGTTACCATTTGAAAATCAAAAGTTGATAGTGATTTCACAAATAAATATAAGGGTGAAAAAAATTAAAATAGTATACAGTTTTAGAAAAGCATAAATTTAACAGATTAAAAAAAAAAAAAATAAAAAAAAGTTAATACTTTTCAAAATAATTAGTGTACCCACTTAAATGGATTACTCTGTATACTGTTCGCATAACCATAAGCGAAACTCACGGGCAACGCCACGCGGGATGGCTAAATATTAAAATATAATATAATTTTGCTTCCATACCTTTTCAGAGCGAATTACACCCAAAAGGAGTTAACTAATCACAATTTTTTTCCAGGAAACGCCGGGTTATTCAGCTAGTATTCTATAACGTTATGTGCAAGGCAGTTGGAACCAGTATTGAGAATAGATAGCGAAAATTTCATCTAGATAAGATACAGATAAATTTAATTACAGATAAAAATAAATACATTTTACATTTAACTAGGTTAGATAAAGATAATCTAACTTTTGTCTAGATAATATATGGTATATTTAAATAACATAGGTATTTACTTTTTACCAACGTGAACATAAAGTAACTAATACTCAATAGGTACATTTATTTTATTATGCATATCACAACGAAAACACTTAGTCGAACTCCGTGTAAAAATGGCTAAGAAATTTATATGATATATTTCAATCGCTATATAGTCATATAGATATGATATCATGAATAAATGCTAAGTCAATTTAATTAAATAAAGTACACTTATTTTGTTTCAATAATTTATTTACTTGGCGAGAAATGATATACTTTATATTACACAAAATAACGTGAACAAAATAAATAAAAGGCATTAGAACTATTCATTTTAATATTTTAATGGGCATTTCTACACTTGTCAAAATAAGTGTACTTTATAGTTCATAAACATCTTATATATGACTGGTTTTTTTTTTGATTTTGTCATTTTTTACACGGAGTTCGATGTAGTTTTTTGACTATTACCTTACTATAACTCTTACCGCAATACATTTATATTAATTTTGCCTCTCAGGAATTATAATATAGATGTCTTTACCACCACGAGGCCATATTTCTTTATTAATAGTAATTTAATAGTTTATTACAATCTTTTAAAGTATTAACTAATAACTAATAACCTATATAATAGTAACCAAGTAACGTATACGCAATAAAATCTACGACTTAGATATCACTTTTCCTATAAGTTACAAGTATAACATTCAAGTTGTTGGTTTATTTTTACTAGGTACAGTTTATATCCTAGAAAAATATACAAATAAGTAGCCAAGTAGGTCATAAGTAGTATTATAGTTATGAATTTACGGTATAATATAAAAATACTTGGATAATGTGTATACCGTATACATCGTTACATTTTATGTTTAAGTCTAGTAGGATACCAGTAATTCCTCTTCTCACGTTGATATATACTAAAAAAGTTATACAGATAAAGAAAGAAGATAATAAAATTGAGTAAAGATAGTTTATGGCTAATATTAATAAAATAAGACGTGAAATAACAATAATTAACAAGATTAAAAAGTTAAATGTAATATAATATAATATACAACATTAATATCCTTTGAAGAATGCAATGTTCTGAAAGGAGAATTGGAATAAGGAAGGTCTAGTTAGACCGCTTGAGAAGTCGAAGTGAGTTTTGATCTGCCCCAAGCTTCCTTGTTACATCGGAAGAATTTGGATTTAGAGCTTCCATGACAGGTTCAAATAAATGCGGAGGGTGATGCATTTTTAGGAAGAAACGTGAATTACTTAAGAACCGTTTTTGAACCTGTTCAATTAACTTTATTTCAATCTGAAGATAAGGCTCCCAAATTAACGTCCCATAATCAGAAATATATCAGACATGAGCCGAATGAAGGATTTTTAAAAATGGTACAGAATTGAAATTACTAATGTGCCGTCGTATGAATCCGACTAAACGTATGGCCTAATAAAATAAATTATAGGTATAGGTAATCTATATGAGATCCGAAGGATAGTAATATGGAATATATAATTCTTTAATTCTTTACCTCGAAAACTCGATTTAAAGATGAGTTACATAAGAAATAATTTTAATCAACGAGAACCCGTTATCTAGGAAACTAAGAAAAGATATAACTTATCTATGTTGACATTAAAGCTTACTGCGTAGCACCAGTCAACAAGGCTATTGAATGCAAATTGAATACAAACTATAATACATATGGGAAAAGTTAAGTGTCATCAGCCAAAAGTAATATACAGATATTGTTAATATAGCATGAAGTATAAAAGTATTAAATAGTACCAGAGACAGATGCCCACCTTGAGGAACACAAGATAAAAAATTGAACTTTTTCGATGAAATATCAATCAATTGCTATATCTATAGATAAAGAATGAGTGAAACCATGTCAAAAGCCAATACTCATCCTGTCAAAAATATGTAAATAATGGAGGAGTGATCATCGGAATCTAAATTATTTAAACATTTAAGTAATGATAGCATTAACTAGAAGTCTGTATTCAAAATCAGATTAAATGTATATTTAATACTTATTCAATTGATTGATATATAGTGTTTATGTTAAACTGAATTTGAATAGCTAGAAATATTGTTGTCTTAAATAATATTGTTAACAGTTGCCTTAAGTTAATTTTACAAAATCCACACAGCTCAAAATGGAAGTCAGCATGCAATCTTCGTAATAAAAAAAAGAAATCTGAAAATACATAGAACAATGATAACTGTTCGGTGTTAGTTATCGAATCATTAATCAATATTATATTAGTTTACGTTTTACCTTTCGCCGAAGTGTGAGGTCTGCTGTCATAGAACGTTCGTTTAAAATCAAAGTTGTCCGTCTTATCTATATATCAATGATAAAAAAAAGCGGTTAAGTGCAAGTTGTTCTGCTGTACAGAAGGTCACAAGTGGGTGACTGTAATGGATGGGGTTAAATTTGAATTCAATGATATGATATCATTGTATACGAAAAAAAATTCTGAGCGGAGACGGTTTCTAGAAACTCGCTAGGCCAAAACAGTGTGAAAAATAATGCGGCGGGATGTTTAGACCATATCATTTACATGGTTCATTATACCAATGCAGGAAAATGATGGATAACTTTAAACCGGTCTAGTTTAGCTAATTTCCACTTTGTCATCCTTAGAATATTTTATATTATATTTATATTATTATTAATAATAGTGTAGCCGGTAATGTAGAATTATTATTATTTGGTCACAGAATAATCTATTTACGTAGAGCCTTGTCTTAAATTTTTAACTACAAAATGGTTTTTCAATTTGATGAGTTTATAAAATATAAAATGTGCCTATGTATTTTTAATGTTTTTCAACTAATATTGTAACAATATATCAGGAGCCTTGTATTAAATGTTTACGCTTTTTGACCTAACATTTTATTGGCATTTATATAAAAAAAACTAAAAAAATAAAAATTGGAAAATACTGTAAAGAGCTCAAAACGAGTTAAAATAGATTCACTTTCCCAACAAAAGAATGCCGTTAAAGAAAATCTTAGTATTTTTACCGTGAAGTGTATTGACTGTATTGACGGACACAAATAAAAATAAAAACATTTATCATTGTAAAATCAATTCATTCATCGCTCCGCTCAGAATCTAAAATTAGGCTATCAAAGGGAAATTCAGCATAGTATTCAAAAATTGTCCATTGACAGTTAAATATTTATATTTAAAATTAAAAATAATAAAAACAATAATCACAATAAACCTCATTTTCAGTAGTCTGACAAAGAGAATACAATATGATAATGTCCAACAATCTCATCAACACGTCAAGGATCGGGAAAAAACGGTGTACATCGATTTTGATAAACATGCCTTTGAATAGAATATAGTGGTATAACGTAAAGATGATAGAAGACAGGTTTCTCAATATAATATTAATGAGCACTGGTACTCCGAAGATGTATCTGTTTATGACATCCAGGCTCTCCATAGTACTAGTATACATACTAGTCAAATCGCTAATGGGAATGATTCCCTTCGATATTTCGTCATTTAATTTGTACACGAATATTTGGACAAACATTATTAAAAACATGTACTCGTAAAACATGCAGCGGTCATATATAAAAGTCCACGACCATAAAACCTAAAATAATAGTGTGATTATCAAATCTAATGGTTTACATTTTATTCATTACAAACTAAAAAAAAATTACTCACCCAAGCAAAAATAGTATAGTCGGGGGTGATGGTTATAAAACCTATTACTGATATGATATACAGCAAAAAATGTATTACGAAACCAATCATGCATATCCAAAATACTTCCGTTTTAAGTACAAAATAATTGTTAAAGTTTTTTAATTCATCAAGTGTCCCCATAAATGTCTTCAATATATTAGATAATTCATTATCGAAATATAGTCGCCATGTAATAGAGATGAGTGGTCCCAATAACCTCAATTCTATACTTGCAATCAATACAATTGATATAGGCTCCAAAATATGCAACACATTATTTACTGCCTGGCAATAATTATAAAAATCGAATTATTAATTTTTATATTACCACCATTATTATTAAATCTAATTTTAAAGTCCAGTAAATATGAAAAATTGAAAACTGAACATGAGATTTAATATGGTTTTTTTATTTATTGTTATACACTAATTGCATTATAATCGTGTGGTATTTTTCAATTATATACCCATTTATTTCCATTATACACATTGATTAGAAATGCAGAGGCAATTCACCAAGCATGACTCATTATACCATCCATGTCCTTTGAATAAATTTTACACTGCCACTACTGGTTAAAATAAAACATAAGTTGAAAATGTTTAGCAAATAAATAATTTTTATTACGATGTATTGTTGTTTCAATTAAAAATATATTTAAATAATAAGTTGACCAACCGTCAACCGATGTTACATAGAACATTAATTGTAAGCTTTGTTATGAGACAATAGAATTAGTTATAGTAATAATTATGAAAAATATTACAGTGATTATAATAATAATTATTATCATTTCAATATTTCAGTATAAATAGTAAATCTAATTGTAAATTTCAGTTAATATTAAAAACCAAATAGTACGAGATGCATTATAGTTTACAATACTAGTATTAAATTACGTATTATTAATTGTACATTAATTTCAATATAATTTCGTGGTATAATGTTATCCTAATCTTTTGCTTTTTGTCTGGTACCCACTTTATATAAATATAATATTTTGCTTTGTAATACTCTCAAAGGTATAAAATATTTCATGAATGTTAATGTATTTATTTCTAAATTTCAGACTCGCTCATAATTCATGAATCGTTTTTTGTATTTTACATATTATATTATAATACATACTTTATATATTTTTATATTATACGTCTAATCACAAAACGTTATAGATTACGAAAAAAATATGTCATTTTAATTTTGAATAAATATGTTACAACTATTATAGAAATTTAAATAAAACTTAAACAATGTCTAACTGTTTTTTGTTATATATCTTAAAAATACTTAATATCTAATAAGCGTACTGTTAATTCAAATATAATTAGTTCTATTTTATACCTACCCATTTATTTCCATTGTATACATTGATTATAAATATAGTGGTTAATGCAAATCGCCAAGCATAACTCAGCCACTTCGATTGTCTTTCGATAAATTCTATACTACCGTTACCTGTAAAAATAAAACTCCTATTGAACATTTTTGTCAAAAAAATAATGTCCATTGTGTTATATTAATTAAATATTTAATATTAAAAAGACTAAATAATATGTTGACCAACTGATGTTATAAATTATTATAACGTTTGTAAGTTTTGGTATGAAACAATAGCTTTTTCTTATTAACTGGAATTGAAAAAAATATTTTCTGCAAATGAATACTTGATGATAAGTAGATAGGTCAACAAACCATTTAATTATTTATGTAAAACCGAGACATATTTACTTAAAAAAATGTTTACCTATTTAATAATCTAACGGTCTATAAATATATACAGTATACACCTATAAAATTTATAATACTAGCTGTCCCGCGATTATATAAGTGTATCTTTGGTTTAGTGTACTTATACTTAGGTACCTCACTTCACAGATAAATTTGGGTAGCTTTGCAAATTAAATTGACCAAGGTGAACAATTTATTTGTGATGAATTGGGTACAACACTTGGTATAAATCAAACGTGGTTCAAACTACTCTTTAAACATTTCTGATATCTCCTAGAACAATTCGAAATTTTCACAAAATCGGTCAAGCAATTTTTGAGAACCTATATAATAGCTACATATACATTCAACTTTTATATTTGTTTTACGATATAATTTCTTTATTCGAAACCATAAGCGTGCGACGATTTGATGGATGTTTTTACCACATCTGCCGGAGTAGGTAACTAATGGCAAACATTTAAAATACTAATTTTTATTAATTACTTCTTGCCTATAACCAATAGTAACCATTTATAAACAAAAATTTCTATCGTAAATCTCAAAATACTTGTTTGAGCACCTCTCCGGGTTGAACCAACTGGAAATATTGTTGTCTTAAATAATAATGTTAACAGTTGCCTTAAGTTACTTTTACAAAATCCACACAGCTCAAAATGGAAGTCAGCGTGCAATCTTCGTAATGAAAAAAACCAATCTCAAAATGCATAGAACAACGATAACTGTTCGATGTTAGTTATCGAACCATTAATCAATAATATATCAGTTTACATTTTATCTTTCACCGAAGTGTGAGGTCTGCTGTCATAGATCATTTGTTTAAAATCAAATTTGTCCGTCTTATCTATATACAATGATAAAAAAGCGGTTAAGTGCAATTCGTTCTGCTGTACAGAAGGTTGCAAGTGGATGATTGTAATGGATAGGATTAAATTTGAATTCAATGATATAATATCATTGTATACGAAAAAAATTCTGAGCGGAGACTAATGATGATCATAACAAGTCCCAATAACTTCAATCCTACACTTGCAATCAATACAATTGATATAGGCTCTAAAATATCCAGCAAATTATTTACTACCTATATCAATAATTATAAAAATCGAATTATTAATTTTTATGTTACCACCATTATTATTAAATCTAATTTTAAAGTCCAGTAAATGTTAAAAATTTAAAACTGAGTATGAGATTCAATATAGTTTTTTTATTTATTGTTATACACTAATTGCATTATAATTGCGTGGTATTTTTCAATTATATACCTATTTATTTCCAATATACACATTGATTAGAAATATAGAGGTTAAAGGCAATTCACCAAGCATGACCGATTAGCATCCATGTTCTTTGAATCAATTTTACTCTGCCACTACCGGTTAAAATAAAACATAAGTTGAAAATGTTAAGCAAATAAATAATAGAAAATAATTGTCGTACATATAGAAATTATTCATACTAGTGTAATATAAATAATTAGTTAATACAGTAGTGTGATTAAATTCATATATAAGCATAGGTAGTCAACGACTCATATTAGCTGGGACAACAATTTGTGAAAACAATAAATGGGTTTAAGTAAGTTATCTCAACAAAAACACTACGTGAAAAAAACCTATAGCTAAGAAAAAAAACTCAATTTAGGTAGTTAAGTTGTGATATCGAAAAGGGACTAAATAATTTCTTAAATTTATTAGTGCAGAAATTGTTTATAATTGTTTGTTTTTGATGAAGTGGTAAATAATTTAAAACAAATAATTTAACTTGGCTTGGCTATCAAATTTGTGGGAATAGACTTGAGAGAAAACTGTTTTTCACATGGCCAATTCTACATAGCTTTCTCACGAGTAACCTCGCCCAGTATAGCTTGGTGATTTTGGCCCCTACTAATAGATAAGTGAAGAATATTATCTAAAAAGAAGATTTGTAGATAATAAAACTATTAGTAATGATAATCATTATATTTAAATAGATTAAATAATATTTAATCTTGCCAAATAACAACAATACACACATTTTTGATTTTTATACTTAAACCCGGCAACGACGTGTAATGTTCACCTAGTTAATTATATTATTCCAAAGTATAATATCACCTAATATATTCATGGTTTACTATTAAAATATTCTATTAAAAAAATAGTTTATTATAATATACATCATTTTATTTTAAATCGAGTATACCTACAATGTTAACAATAAATGTGCCTTGTCACTAACTAACTCCGTGCGCAGCAGTTGTCGATCAAAAAGCACTTCCGGACCATCTGCAAAATGCAATATAATATATATATAATAAATGATACAATATTGATAACCTTATAGGTTCTTACAAGCAAAGTTAATCGCAGTCTTCTAGCAAGTAAAATATGATGCCTAAAATATGAATACATTATTTTCAAACGCAATAACTCACAACATAAAATATAAAGGCATAACTCTTGCGTGAATAAAAAAAATACGCATTATACACACTTGTGAATATAAATATAATAATGTATTTTTTTAAATTTTTCAAGTCACGCTAAATATAGAATAATAAATTTTGACTATTTTTTAGAGTCGTATCTATAGAAATGAACGAGAAACTGGTGCTTTTGTAGTCTTTACACTATGCACAATTATTTATTGTATTTTTATTTATTTATTGTATACATTTTAAAGTGACAAATTATAGATTCGTATACACAAACAAATGATGTGAATAACAATAATAAAAGTTATAATATTGTGTATGAATAATTGTAAAATACAAATATTAATATTGTAAGTTAAATATAAACCTAACCTAACCATCTTTGTAAATCTATTACCATCAAAAAGATCTATTATATTTATAAATTAATTTTAATATTTCAATGCTTGAGAAATAGTGTTTATTTTAAACTGAATTTGAATAGCTAGAAATATTGTTGTCTTAAATAATAATGTTAACAGTTGCCTTAAGTTAATTCTATAAAAACTGCACAGCTCAAAACGGAAGTCTGCATGCAATCTTCGCAATGAAAAAAAAGCAATCTGAAAAATGTATAGAACGAAAATTTTTGGTAGGGTATCGGTCCATTAATAAATTATATAGCAACTTACCTTTCGGCGATGTTTGGGGTCCGAAGTTATGGATTTTTTGTTTAAAATAAAAGTTGACAGTCTTATCTATGAACAATGACAAAAACAAACTAAATATTATCAAAATGGAATTAGACATAACCTGTAAAGGTATCCCAATACACATTTAAATATGACGTATGCTCACAAAGAAATAATAATAACAATAATCACAATAAACCTCATTTTCAGTGGTCTGACAAAGGTAATACAATATGACGATGTCCAACAATCTCATCAACACGTCAAGGATCGGGAAAAAACGGTGTACATCGATTTTGATAAACATGCCTTTGAATAGAATATAGTGGTATAACGTAAAGATGATAGAAGACAGGTTTCTCAATATAATATTAATGAGCACTGGTGCTCCGGAGATGTATCTGTTTATGACATCCAGGCTCTCCATAGTACTAGTATACATACTAGTCAAATCGCTAATGGGAATGATTCCCTTCGATATTTCGTCATTTAATTTGTACACGATTATTTGGACAAACATTATTAAAAACATGTACTCGTAAAACATGCAGCGGTCGTATATAAAAGTCCACGACCATAAAACCTAAAATAATAGTGTGATTATCAATTGATGGATTTAGAATATAATGTGACGTATAACTTCTAATGGTTTACATTTTATTCATTACAAACTAAAAAAAAATGACTCACCCAAGCAAAAACAGGATAGTCGGACATGTGCAAAAAGCCTATTACTGATAAGATATACAGCATAAAATGCGCTAGAAAACCAGCGATGCATATCCAAAATAATTTCGTTTTAAGAATAACTTTACTGTTATACTGTTTTAATACATTAAGTGTGTTTAGTGATTTCTCCAAAATATTTGATAATTTATTATCGAAATAAATTCGCCATGAAATGGAGATGAGTGGTGCCAATAACTTCAATTCCACACTTGCAATCAATACAATTGATATAGGCTCCAAAATATCCGACACATTATTTACTGCCTGGAAATAATAATAAAATATAATTTTTTTTCTATGTTACACCTCAATTTATATTGAATCTAATTTTTAAAGCCCAGTAAATATTAAACATTTAAAACTTAATTTGAGATTCAATATAGTTTTTTTTATTAATTATTAATAATACACTAATTGCATTATAACAGTGTAGTATTTTTTAATTATATACCCATTTATTTCCATTATATACATTGATTAGAAATATAGAGATTAAGGCAATTCGCCAAACATAACTCATTAACAACATCCATGTTCTTTGAATCAATTTTACACAGCCATTACCGGTTAAAATAAAACACCAATTGAAAATGTTTAACAAATAAATAATGTTCATTATGCTGTATCAATTAAAAATATATTTAAATAAGAAGTCGACCAACCAACGTTACATAGAACATAATTGTAAGCTTTATTATGAGACAATAGAATTAGTAGTTTTTCTTAAAAGTATGTACTTAGATATGTATTTTTTCTTCAAACAAATACTTAAATTGAAGTGGGTTTAAATATTTCAAACATTTATGTAAAATCAATATAAGTAGAAATATTTACTTTAAAATGTATTCATCAGTTTAATAATCTGATTGTGTGCATGCGGTCGTGTAAATGTGTGCATAGTAAGTGATCATTAGTGTGAGTGACTGTGTGTAAATAAATAGCAAAGCGCACCCGCACATGTCTGTAACACAGCATTTTACACGCTATATTACAAATGTGAATTTTAAGGAAACACTGAAACTTAGTTTCGTATTTCCAATAATATAGCTTACTGAGAGACATTACAGTATGAACACCTATTATACAAATTAAAGAGAAGAAGCTTATCTAGGCTTGTATAGGAGTCGATTTTCAAAGTATTCAAATATTTAACTCTAAAATCTTGTGGTATTTTACTTTTTCAATTTGAATTATTGAATTTAGTAATTAAAATATTTAAAATTGACTTTTACACAGGCATAAATTAACTTCTCTTCTACAATATTGATAATAGGTGTATTTACTCTCAAACCGCTCAATAAACCATATTATTGGAAATACAAAAATACATTTTCATAGAATTTTTCAATGCTATTCATACCCCTTAATTATGTATTGTATATTTACTATATACATACTAATATCAAAATATTATTAAAGAAAATTAATAATAATAATAATATTACAAGTGGTCAGGTATTGATGGTACAATTGTACAAATAGTATGGTTATTAATTTTTGAACTGTTCCAAACATAAATTATTATTATAATTCCTACTTTAAATATTGACCATTTACTTCTAAGAAAAGTAAAAAGCTTTTATTCAATTGTTTTAATATTTAATATTATGATATACTTTTACACAATAAAGACCCTATAGACATAGGGATGGGGTTTTCACGTCCGGACACTCTCCGTTAAATGCTATTTTGAATTTTTAAATATTTCTTAATCATTAACGACTAAATAAATTGATTTTTATTACATAATCTCTTGTTACTTCTTTGCATTTATAGTTTCATGCAACATGGTTGTAATTAGACTGTTGGTTGAGAAGTAGACTTCACTTGTATGTGAAGTTGTGAAGACCATATTTGACCATATAAAGATAATTATTACCTATTGCCTCTCAACTTCAATACGAAATCTTCTGGGTATGTCCTTGTCCCATTATGATAGTGATAACAGTTAACTTCCAATACGCTCTGCTTTGTTATTATACTAATAAATGTCTCTGCCTCTCTATTATAAAGTAGTGTGTGTTTTTCTTTAATATAACATTCCGTGAATAAGTTACGAATCGTTTCAGAGTGCCTGTTCAAAATATTTCCCCTTTTTGGGACCTTCAAATTGTCATGGTTGATACTGCTTTTCATGTGAGTAGTACTCTCTTATCATTTAGTGATAGTCGAAACCACGGACCAAGATACAATAGTTAATAATAATAATAATAATTATATGTTAATCTGTCGTCGAAACGCTTCTCCAGTATACAATCACCTATTAAAAACAGCTGTTATCTGCCGAGATACTATCGTACTACGTCCTGGAGACTTTAACGCAACTACCTCCAAATTCCATCGCTGTTGATTTAGTTGCGTGACTCCCATATTAAGGGGCAAATGTTATAATTTATTATAGTTCACCCAAACTGTGGACTGTGTTCGGAACCAGTTCAACGTGAACAACTATCGATTTCGTGTCATAGTTGCAAAAATCTTTTTCACTCCAACTGTGTTCACCTACCTCAAAGCGTTGACCCTCCTTCTAATAACCCGTCTTGAATTTACCGTTCGTTCAACTTACTTGGCAAGCAACTTAACACTGTTGCGAAGGATGTTAATTCTCGTGGCCAACTCATTAGTGAACTTGAAACTCGAATGTTAGCCGCTGAAAAGACTTTATCGAATATCGCTGCGTCCCCACCCACTACCGAAATTTCACCATCCCTTAATGACATTACTAGAGAATTACAACTAAGGTCACTGCTTGCTGTGGACCTAATCATTCGAGGTGTACCAGAATCTCTCAATACATCTATATGTGAAAGAATCTCCCAGGAAAAAAAATTTGTTTCGGATATTTTTGATAAATCCTCCGTTTCCGGTTGAATCCATACTCAAAGCCTATAGAATCGGTAAAACTGTCGATAATAAGCCATAAAAAATATTAAATTATTTAATCATTTTTTTTATGTTTTTTTGTTTTGATTTTATGCAAAACGTGTCATTTCCGGAAATGATACGTTTTGAAAAAAAATATGATTATACAGTTCGTTTTACAAGTTTTTTTCCAAAACGTATTTTTTCCATTATTTTAATTTTGTTTAGATTTTAGAAAAATATTACAATATTTTTTTCTATACTTGACATCAAGTAACAGAGTAACATTTTGAATATGTTTGAAATATACAATAAGCACATGGAAAATATTTATTTATATTAAACTCAATAAAACAATAAAACAGCCTTGTTACATTTAAAATTTAGTATAGGATTATAGATGGTTCTTCGTGAGATCATACTAAATATATAATAATGAATAATAATTAAAATATATAAATATAATAATATATATACTTACCTACCAAGGATCAAAAAAAAAATTTAAGAATTAATGAATATTCTTAACTTTGATTCTTCACAAAATGCAATGAATCATGATAACAACTAAATTATACAATAAGCACATGGAAAATATTTATTTATATCAAACTCAATAAAACAATAAAACAACTTTGTTAAATTTAAAATTTAGTATATGAACATTGAACATACATGGTTCTCCATGAGATCATGCTAAATAGATATTAATGTATATTATCCGCCATAAGCTTGGCTTGCTTAGATTTCAACATAGCTTCTAATAGTTCAAATATTTTTTGAATATCCATGAAAATTAATATAATTACATCTTAAAGTATATATTTTTGTCATGGAAATAATCCGAAATATGTTATTAATGTATTATATATATTAATTATTAACACGATAACATAACATAGTACTCTCACAAAGAAGCCAAAAGCAGCTATCATGAACTTTGGCGGGAAATTACAATCATGTGGATATGGATAGGTTTATCAATTATCATATATAATTTTTTTTTTTTATTTATAATTGTTGGTTTTGTACTAAACAAAAACATATTTTAATACAAATTAATACAATAATTTTAATTTTAAAGGATTAAACCATTTTGGCATTAGCGCGTTTTGAATTAAATGTAGTTTAATAACACGTTTTGATGTAAAATGGAGATAACACGTTATGAATTAAATTATGGATATACTACGTTTTGGAAAAAAATGAGAAGTATGTCATATGATTTAGTACAGGAAACAGCACGTTTTGAAGAAAAGTGGATATAGAACGTTTTGAAAAAAAAATCTATTGCAAATAACACGTTTTTAAAATAAAGTAAAAGTTTAAGCCTAATTTCAGCTGGGAAAGAGTACGTTTTGACAAAAATAACAGTTTTAATCGATTTATCGCCATTTTTTCCATAAGAATCGATGTATAACTCGATTTTATTGAAAATGGAGATAACTCGTTTTGCATAGAAATACCTCAATTGGGCTTGTCCCGTATTATGTTCAATAAATAAATAATATCAACAATCTGTATATTGCCAGATTTTATCAGTGCACGGCGCAATGAAATAATAAATTCAACCAATCGTTATTAGGGTAACTACCCTAGACGACGAACTTGAGGGGCTCAATTTACTAGTGACATAATTTGGGTGGCAGGGTAGGCATTTGCCTTCCCCCCCCCCCTTGTCATTAGTGGGCTGCTGTCGAGCCGGGTATGGGCTAGTTTTCGGCCTTCATATAGTGGCTAATAGGTAAAATATTTAGGTAGGAGGTATCCCTCTATAGTCTGCAAATATATATTAATTATTTAGTCATTGTTATCTCTCAAAAAAATGGGTTATTTATGCCTATGATAGTAACTAGTAAGTATATAATTATGTAAAAAGGCTATTCGAGATAAAAACGCAATTGTAATGTAATTTAATGTAATTGTTAGTGAGCGATTTTTTTTTTCAATTTTATTATGGGCTGGTCAAAACTATTGACCCCCCCTCTCAAAAACTGAAATGACGCCACTGTTATACTGCTATAGAGTATAGAGTATAAAGCCGTATAGGAAATTATAAGTAGACTGGTCAAGTTCATTTACCTAGTGTAGATATGAAAAAGGTAAGTAATAGTGGGTACCACTGCAGCTGCTGTACAGTAGGTGTCAAGTGGGTCACTTTTAAGGCAGTGTTAGATTGTGTTGTTGGTCGTTGTATACAAAAATCGATTCTGATTGGAGACGGTATAATATAATATCATGATTTGCTTTTTGATATTACTAGTAACTTATTTTATTATTTTTATTGCGATAGACATTGCCAAAAAATTTAATTTATGATATTAATTAAGTAATATTTAACTATTAGAATAGTGTAGATTTCTATCATATTATATTATTGTTATTATCTAATTTTTAAATTGTTATTAAAAAACTTATGAGAAACCTTGTGTTAAATTTGTATAAAAAACATTGTGAATGAACTGACAGATTGAATATTTTTGCGTATAATATACCGTACATGGTGGTACAGGGTGATTTACTAATTATGCTTATTGTTCACACCAATTTTTTTATTGAACTTCAAACACTTAGGTACCTATAACAATTTATAATATCTAACTGAATATTACATGTTTTTTATATTTTATATAAAATCATTATAAATGACTGATAAATTATAATATCCAATATTAAAAGTGTAAAAAGTATTATACTAAATACCGCTACTTTTTCACTATAAATAATTATTATAAAACCGTCTCAAACGTAAATTAAAGAAGTTTAACTATTATCATTGATTATAAATGATAGTATTTATAAAAAAAAATAGTACTAGTATTTATAATCAATGCTATTATACAATACTGTGCATTTTTTCAAAAATTTAGTTCCAAAACTTCCCAAGAGATGGCAGCACATAACATCATTTTATCATACGAAATCACAATACCTTCTATTATGATAATTTATAATAGTCTACTCCATAGTGTTATATACGATGCTACGGTACCGCGGTCTACTCTTTCAAGTCAGATCAATTAGATCTAATGTTCTATAATCACGACAGCCGTACCTAACCTAATATAGACGTATTTATGTCTTTTCTCGCAAAACGGATGGACAATTTTATGATAGTTATTTGTAACTTTTTACTTATTAGTGTACCTATCTATAATAGAGTGTACCTACCTTAATGGCTAAATACATAATTATAATATCGATTAAAGGCCCTACGTTAAATAAATTATTGTAAATAATGAGTTTTTAGTTTATTAGCAACAAAATTGTATATTATTATACAATAAAGTAATCAACTTGAAATTTAAATGAAAACTGGTAAGAAAAAATAATAATTATAAAATTCTTTAATACTACGCATGTTTCGTTTTAAACAGTATGTATAAGTTATATTTGTAGTTATTCAATTATAGAATTCAAATAGTTATGATAGGAATTTATTATGAATGATTACCTATGTAGTATGTTGTTTCTTTCATAGATTCTTAGCGGAACGATGTATGTCTCGATTTAACAATGATCTTTTTGCGTGTTTTCTTGATGTTAGATCTAAGAACATAAAAAAATCTTCAATTTTCAACTTTGTGGATAGTTTCTGTTAGAAAATCCAGTGTCGTACATACACCACTGGGTGAGGGAGGGGGGAGGCGAGTTGGGTATTCAAACCCCCACTTGACTTTTTTAACATATGTATAACGTATATAATATACAAAAATTAATACAATTAAAAATTATTTTGATATATATACATAGGTACATATAATTTTAGATTCTGAGAGTAGCGAATGAATGTACTATAAATACAATTTATGTGTTTTTTTTTATTTTTGTCATCAACATTTGGCCATTGGGGGTAGTAAAAATGCTATTTTCTAATAGAAAAGTTAATATAATTATTAATTGAAGCATTTGCGTGGTGCAAATACCCAGTAGTTTTAGAAAGCGTCGGGAAAAATGAAAAACTCTTAATTTTAACGCTAAACCATTTTTTTTAAAATTGATTTTAATTTTTTGGTGTAACTCAAAAATAAATAACTTTAAAAACTCACCAAATGTTAAAATTACTTATTTTCCATAAATGGAACTATTTTAACTCTTTTTAAGCTGTTTTAATCTTGAGAAAACAAGCAAGATTCCACATAAGCTTAAAAATACTAATCATACATACGCACAATTATTTTTTATGTGCATTTTAAAGTTTTGACAAAATACATTAAAATATAGAACATTTTCAAATTATTTTTCAGTTACAATATCATAAAAAAAAGTGCTAAGTACCCGCTTGTCCACTTTTTTTAATATAAACTCTACCATTGAAAATATCTAAGTTCTCCACTGAGAAAATTAATTCAACAATAAATCATTTGTTGTAATTCCAGAATGAATAACCATATTATATAGATAACTAAATTTCCCCAAATATTTTAAAAAAATGTAAAAACTATAATATATTAGCATACTATAGACATGAATACATGATACAATTTTCAAAATATTATGTATCTTTTTGTAGTATTTATAGAGGTTTAAATTATCGAGTTTTTTTATGAAAAAGCTTGAAAATGTAATACAATCCTTTAAGATGTTCATTCTGTAATTAAAAAAATCGAAAGTACATGAGTACCTACAACTTTTTTGTATCAGCGTTTGATATTGAAATCAAGTTAAATCAAAATCACAAAAATGATTTAGTTTTATCAATGCATCACATTTTCAATAGTAAAATAAGTTAACTTTAATAGTAATAATGTCATAAAATATACTTAGTAATATAATAGGCTGGTAGACCGTCGTCGCTTAGAATGAATTTTCGTATACCAGGATTTTATATCATTGAATTCAAATTTAAGTAATTTAACACAATATCCATTACAGTCACACGACACCATTAAATGTACAATAGAGAGGTGGTACCCATTTACCCTGCACATTTGTATTTTATGTAGTTATCTTTTTTATAAATATCACTAATAATAAGTTGTTATTATAGTTATTTAAAAATATTTATGATACATATGCACGACTTTTTTTTATGGACATTTTATTTTCAAACTTGGACGAAATTAAATATTTAAACGAAGAAAAACGATTTTAATTATTTATTTGTTGTAATTCAAAAATATTTTTTGCGAATAATTAAAATGTTTACATATAATTATTATAAATTATTACATTTTATATACACAATGACATTTTTAAAATATTTATATCAATTTAAGCCAACTATAGTATATTTTAAAATCAATAATACTATCAACCTATAATCACACCGTTTAACGGTTAGTCAACATTGACTCAAAAGTCAAAAGCATATAACGGTATAAATATATATATTATAATATATTAATGTATGGTATAATTAAATACTATTATAATATTTAAATATTAATAATATAAGAAATACAAGGTCTTCCGTTTTCGTCTACTGTTATTAAAACAACCTACCATGATACTTATAATAGTAAAATAAATTACTAATACAAATATAATTAATATAATATAAAATATTTCTAGGCAGACAGGCTCCACTCAGAACGATTTTTTGTATATATCATTGAATTAAAATTTAACACATCCATTATGGATCATTACAGTGACCAACACGAAACCTACAATTTACAATAAAATAATGGTAGGTACGCACTTTATCACATTTTTTGGGAAATAATTAATAAAAGATTTTTTAAGGCATTAGATTCATATAGCTCTACTCATAAGTTAACTTAAAAAAATTTAAAAATATTAAAAATACATGTGCACAATTTTTTTACAAGTGTTTGACGTTCAAATGTTTAACATATTAATTTGTCAAAATCACGGAAATTCCCAACTTATTTTTTAGTTAAAAATGTATGAAATTTTATATTTTAATAAAAAGGCTTTAAAAATGTAATTCAAGGTGGACACTTGATACCACGGTTATCTCTTGAGTAGATAACCGTTCTAGATACCGAATATACAGCATAATGACTTTTTTATTTTTTATTTATCTCAAAATTTCAGTACGTATGCTACGGGTTTCTAATTTAATAATTATCTAAATTTAAATATAAAACTGCTATAATATTGTTCACAGTAGGTGACAAGTTTAGGTTAGACAGTAAACGTGCTTAACGACGTAGAGTCTACCGCTGACGTAGACGATAAAGTTCAACCCGTAAGGGTATTTATATTTTAACGATGAATTATTCGTATTATTTCCACGAATTAATGAAGTAATACAACATAATATTACTATAGGTATAGGTAGTACTATGTATAATACTATTCGCAGACTAAAACGTTTCGGTTTACCATAACCGGTAGGCATTCTACATAATCGAAAGTTTGTCGTGATAGCGCGGAGGGTAATTATTTTTAAGATTACGGGACTTAGCATGACTAGGGTGAACACCTATTGCAAGGGACGAATTTGTTTTAGGGCCAAACCCTTGCTGCACGTTATAAATTGGAAAAATAAAGCAATTGTCTGACGTGTAATTAGGGGTTCGTACTGGTCGACTTAACATCAATGCTGCGTAACGGTGGGTGCCAGGTGATATATATTATTTTTTCCACTTTGAAATTCACTGGTCGAATGTCTGTTTTTTTATTATTTTTTTTTTTTAAATAAAACATACACCTGGAATCGGTGGAATATTATATAGCCGTTTAATAGCGGTAACTATATTTACAAGCTACAGCTGATCCGATTCGGGACGCTGGCACAGACGCTTTAGTTGCTGTATAATATTATAATGTGAAGTACCGAAATATTATTCGATACACTTTTGAATATTTTAATTACAATACAGCCGTTTACGCTAAAACCTTCTAAGGAAAAGTTCATCAATTTACGCAATATAAAATAAAGTGAAACTCGTAGTACACTATTATGTAATATACAATCGATGGCGAAACTTACCAAATATGAATCAGTAAATAAATAAAAATCGGTAATATTTAAGCGTGTTTCTCAGGTTATTGATATTGTTGTAAAATAATGTAACGAATCTCGCATAATTTATCATAATTATTTGATCATATTATTGTATATTATTTTATCTGTCTATGCATTCTACTTATACAGTGATATCATCGAGTCACTGCTGCAATAACCAAATAAAGTGAAGCTTCATTCCACGGCGTAGTGTTCTAGTGTAGTAGATAGTGTCACTGAGCTGGGGAAACGAAAAAAACTCAAATAATTTCTGTTTAGAAGGTATGTTTAGTACCTACGTATTATATTGTACAAACCATCTACTCATTGTTAACAACGTTTTCGCAGTTAATTATTAATATATTATATAATATCAATAATGTAATGTGCAGTAAAATTGTAAAAATAATATAACTTACCTACTGTTCTATACTCTTGGGAGATTTTTTCTTCCTTAATAGAACGAATTTGTTGTATTGAAAATATTTTAACCTAAAATTAAACGTCGATTTATTGAATTTCATTTTTGCAAGAAAGTCAGTAGGTAAATACAGTCAATTTTGTCAATTTTATGTCACTATATTATGCGGTAGTTAAATATTAAAAATGAGAAACGCGGACATTTGTAAATTTGAACAAACATTAAGTGTGCAAAATATGGACATTATTTCAGCTCAAAAAGAGTCAAAATATTTTGAAAATTATACTAGGAAAAACTATTATACATATTTGGCAAAATTTGAAATACCTTCGGTCATTTGTGTTTGAGTTACAACAAAATAAGAAAATGGCTCCATGAGAAATCGTTGGTTTACGGGTGAGTATGTAATGTCAAAAAAAATTGAACTTCAAATGCTCATAAAAAATTAATTTTAATTCCCAGTTAACTTTTAGTTTTTAGAGAAAGCTTATAAGGAATCCTATATTACGTTTTAAAATCTTAGTTATAAAAAGAAATTTTTTATTAATTTCTAACTAAAATAATTGGCAAATTGTCATGATTTTAACTTCAGAGGTTCATAAAAAACTATTGTGAATTTACGCATGATTTTTTTTTAATTTCACTAATAACAAAATAATGAGGAACCACGTATAAACTTTCGAGTTTTTTGACATGGTGAACATTTTTTTATCGACAATAATTTAAAAAAAAACTTATTAAAATAGAAAATTTCTTATGCCTTGAAATAGCTAAAAAAAAGGGTTAAAATATTTTGAAAATGTTAAGTTGTGTTTAAAAGTCTAATATAAATAATTTGTAAAAAAGTTATTTATTTACTGTTATTTTTTTTTTTTGCAAATAACACCTAAAAACTATAAATTTTGTCAAGCATTGGTTTTGTGTAAAAATTCTCGTTTTCTTATAATTTTTGTTTTAGTTTTTTCCGACGCTCTTGAAAACTACTTGGATTTTTAAATTTTAACTTTTCGAATGCACCAACTATATTCACTTTATCACCTGAAAAGTGAAAAGATACTGAAGTTAAAAATCGAAGCATTATTTCTACTACTTATCGAGTACATATTGTATAAGTATAAATAAACAAATAAATAAATAAATAACAACACACATCATTGAAAAATGAATACATTCATTTCTCCCCTCAGAATCTAAAATAAAGTTTAAATTCCATTGAACTTTATAGCATTATCATATTATATTCTTTAATGGGTACTTTATATTGACACATATACTTTATATATTATGTACTACCAAGTGTCCATGATATGCACTTCAAACAATGGATTGTACAGAGTGACCGTTTACCAATTTTCAATCTAAGTAACTTGACTACAAAAATGTAAGTCCTGGACATACGACGTTGGTCCAAAGGTTACAATAATTTACAACTTTTTTAGAGATTGCTCTGTAATGGCCGTTCCCATCTTGCACTCCAAATATAGAACCTAGGAATAAAATATAATGTTATAAAAACATGATGTTGTGCGACCGTTTTACAACCGTTGTATACTAACGACTGACTTCATACACTTATAATAATATACCTATATATACGCGCAATACGCGCTTACGATAAATTCTTTAAAAATGTGCAAAATATAATAGAATATCATAACTCGTGAGAAATAGTTATTTGTCGCATATTCGCAGACGTTACACGCGGTAGGCAAATCCGCGCACCAAAACCATAGCGACAAAGGTGTTCGTCCCGAAGACATTTTGTCAAACCGAAATTCGTCATAACATACATTCGTATTGGCGCCACGACGATACTATTAAATAACATTATATAATAGTTATAAGAAAATAAGCGAACGCGGAAGTTACACTGCGCGCGTATGCAATAATAATAACGGCATCAGCTGACCCGAAGAATTCGTTGAACAATTTTTTTTTTTGTTGCTCTTATTGTACCTGCGTTTTGTCGTACTTACGTCGAGACCTGCGTCCTTACAGAGCGTACGTATAATATTATCATTATAATATGAAAATATGTATTCAGCCGAGCTCAATATATACAACACCATCGTCACGATGATGATAATAATAATAATAATAATATATCGAATACAGTCGGGCGCGAGGAAAAGGGTTGCCGGCTAGACCACATGCGTTCGGCGGCGACTTGGTGGGGGGCGAGTACGAGCCCTGTTCCGGGCCGCTAAACGTAGAATGCCCACAGACCGGTCGGAGGTCGCGTGCGGGCGTTCCAGTTAGTAACAGTAATATTCTCGGGGGTAGCACGCACCGTGGCGCAGCGCACAACACTATAATATTGTAACGGACGTTTTTCGCTATTTTTTTTTTTTTTATCATCATATTTTGAATTCGCGTCCCGTTTTTCTAAAACGTTTCTCTTCGTCGGGTTCCTTTCCGACACGATATCCACCGCCGCGACGTGATAAGACACGCGGACGCAATAATCGTAGGTATACGATTATAGACCACACACAGACATACTCATTTACCGGACATTCGTCCCGGGAACGTTGCGGTATCGTCGTCATATATAATATCATCAAACCACGTCAACGCGCGAGTCCGGAAGAAGATAGCGTTTGGACAGCGGTGGTCCGAATCAAATGATTGTTTCCTGTGAGTACAACTGTTGTGAGTACACACTGCCTATAGTGTCTACATGTTATTATATTAATACATTATAGAGGTACGATAAATGATAATACAAACTATGATGTTAATAATGAATGTATAGATAATGATATAATACGTATAAATGATGACGCTGTGCTCATGTAAAGTCGTGTGTTATAGACGTGAGTTCATTTTATATTAAAATGTAAAAGGTAAGGTACCTATTACGTTTGTTTGGTCAGTCGATCCAACGACCACCGAGATGAAGACTAAAATGTATTTTACAGATGTATGATGTATCACTATACAGGTACCTATATGTACCTATATGTATTACTTTGGCAAAACTAGGGAGGTCCTCCGTTCTCGGTAATGCTGAACGCCCCCGCGGTCAAATTTTAACAACGTTAGCTGACAAGTTTAAAAACGTTAAAAGTGAGGAACAATTTTTTTTCTTTTACCAATATATAACATTATCATCACTATTTTAACGGTTTTAATTAATGATATATAACCTAAACCATGAACATGTATTATAAGTTATAACTATAATACTAATTATTAATATTGATAATAATAAAATGATAAGAACTGTACAAGTTTACCTGTGATTTTTATAATTTGTAGTTTATCTGTTTATAACATAATAAAATAAACAAAAAAAATGTGTATTTCATAAACAAGAAATAAAACGATATTTCAATAATTGTAATTTGTATATTAACTTTTAATTCTCTCGAAATTGCTCATAACTGTTAAATAATTGGTATAAATAATAATTATTATGCTAGTATACATTTTTTTTATGATCATTGGAGATAAATCCCACATTTTTAAAATTTTTCCAAAACTAAAAAAAATTATATTTATTTTAATTTTTGAAACGATACTGAATAAAAAATGTTTTTATGTATAATTCTTGTTGTTTTTCACATTTCAATTTTAGTTGTCTTCAACAAATATGTAATATACAATTTATATATCTACAACCTACTTTTGAATATATAACCAGCTATATATTTAATAAATAATACTTATTTTGGTTTATAATATTCCTTTAACGATTAAATTATTTTGTAATGTTTGAATTGGTAAAAATATGTTGTAAGCTCGTGCTTTGCCAGTCAATAGCAGTTTATGATACAAAGGTCCATTTGACCATGATCATTTTGCTAATAAAATTACGTGTACTGCCGTGGCACGTCTAGAACGATCTCAATCTAAAAAAATTGCAAAAAAACCGCTTAAAAATAAAAAAAAAACTTATCAATAAGTTAATGGATTCAAACAAAGAACAAACATGGCTTCTATTGAAAAACAAATAATTGTATAATAATAATATAACTACTTTTTTAAAATAAAAAAACGAATGGTACCTATTAAACCATGAATTTTCATAAATTAGTTAATGAAATAAAAAAAACAAAATATTTTCAAAAGGTAATAAAAACCGTCCTCTTGCAACCGTATTTGATGATGTTCAATGAATTTGAAAAAGTCAAATAGAAAAAAAATTGGACTTATGCTGGATTGCATAAACAATTTATTAAGTTTAATGGTTCACGAAAAATTTAATGGACCAATTGTGGGCCACTAAATCTTGTCTAAGGGACCATTAGCTCACTATTGATTCATCAAATGTTTTGTGCAGCCCGGCATTAGTATAATAGTATACCATGTTAATCCATGGTTCAATATTTCAGAGGCCAGTTCGTATACCAAATGAAGGGCTCTCTGTAACAACCAGGCAATTCCACTTTTCTCGGATATCATTTTTTTTATTGTTTCGAATGCGCGACATCATCACGGTTAATACTGTTCAAAAACAAGGTATGTCCAATCGTTGTTTACGAAGATAACGTGTACACGGACTTATCTCGTTTAATATTTTATGATCAAAAAGTCATGGAAGTCCATGTCAAAATAATGAACATGAACAGTATTATACCCGTTAAAATCAGTTCAAAGCATTATTCAATATTTAAATATTATTTATGTAGACAATCACTTATACTGCGGTTACTAGTTTAAGATTATTATTTTTTTTTTACTTAATAATAATTATAAATACTTTTTACTTGAATATACATTTACATTTTATGAGAAAAACCCGGGGCAAGTCCACATCTTTCAAACTTCAAGAATATAATATATGCACTAGAAAATTCATATAATGAGACATGATAATATGACGAATGTGTGTACTACTCAATATCATTGTTTGTTATTAAATTACATTATTATTTTAATTTTCTATTGGCTAAATCCATTTTCCCTTCTCCTGAACAATTGTCAAAAGTGGACTTGCCTGGTTGTTGAAATGAGCCCTTCAAATGGTATAAAATATAATACCTAACTATATTTATAATAGAGTTACATCACTTTAGACTCGAGTACTCCCTACATGTCATCTGTATAGTTGTGCCATGATGTATAACAATATAATTATGTATCCTCTGCGCCGAGATGATGGCTAGCAGGTGACGTCTATGTTCATATACGCACTATTATAATTACTGCAGTACATCGATTGTATTTTGTATTATAGTAGATAAAATACATATACGACTATAGAGCAGAAAAATAATTATACTAAATAAATATCACATTATATATGAATTTATTTATACTATAGTACAGTATTGCACCCTTAATTACTTTTTTCCAATTCTTGGTCAATGAATTTCTATTTTGATTTACCTTAGTCTTCAATATAATATGCAATGTGTATAATATAATATTATAATATGTCAACTATTTATTGATTTAGATTTCGGATATTATTATACTTTTATGTAAGTACGGTGTTTCAAATGTATAAATCCACAGCTCGATAGTTAACACTTAGATAACCACGGAACAACAATTTTATCAATTTTACAAATTAGTTTTTAAAACGATTTAAAAGTATGAACACACTGAAAAAAAATTCATCAAGTTACTTCCATGAATTGGAAATAGGTTTTTTACTTAACACTACTTACGTGATTAACACTGCCCGCATTTACTATTTAAAAAAAAAGTTAAAATTTACTTGTATAGCATGTTATGGACACAAACAGCTCAAAGCGTGTATTTAGTGGATGATACGAAATTCTAACCAATTAAATAATGCAAAATTAAAATGACTCATGTGTAAAAATGTATTCCAAAAGTCCCGCTAAATCACATATATATAGGTACAATGGCCTTGATAAAGACGAAAATAATGATACGTTAACATGTACAACTATTACTGTATTGGTTCATAAATTGTTGACCTATTCCGTATCCCGAACCGTATATAAAATTATATTATCCTCGAGTTTAATCGATATTCTTAAAGTTTATTTTAATGACATGCCCACGCTTTATTCGACGATGTGGATCGAGGTAACATGATTGATGATAATTTTCAAACCGTGTGCACAATTATACAACAATACCACTACAGGGCAAACTCTTAATAATAATATAATAATATAGTGTTTGATTTTAAATAATAATTTTTTTTCGGAAATAACTCATTGTTGAAACCTAATTGAATTCTGAATTCATCAAATCGTGACGTTGCCGACCCGCGATATATGCAGTAGGTATTCTCCGCGTACATTCGTTGTGTCCAAGAATCCATTAAAACTGCCACTGTGTGTTTTCGATTTTATTTTTATATTTAAAAATCGTATGTAAAATTACCTTTTTTTTCCATGTACATTATCTACATAAATATATAGTATGTACCAAAAAACGTTATTTAGGTAACCCAAAAAATAGATAAAAATCTGTTAATTTCAACGTTCGCATTAGTCCGAATAAATCGGCGGCGGCAACGTCGGCGACGGCGGCGGCGGCACATATAATGGGTGTATATATCGATCGTATAGGTGGTCAGTGAAAGGGTCACAGGGGGTACACCTACCTCGCGTAGATATTGTATCCCTCCAGCAGCGGCAACCGAGGCGGTGGTGGTGGAGAAGGTGGTGGCAGCTACAGTGGAGGTCGATGTCCATTCAAACGGACCGGCGGCGGCGGCCATTTGCCACTGAATATTACATAAGAAGCAGAAAAAAAATAAAACCACGCATTAGTCTCTGCGGCGAAATAATTTTACGAATATATATATATATATTTGCACACAACCAGGGACTTCGATATCGCGTTCTAGATATTTTTTTTTTTTTGTCCGCCGACACATCAGATAGTACCTATATTGATTCGACGAATACATAATGTAATATTTACTATACTCAATCGTCTATTATATACTATACGAATGCGCTGCTGTTTCTTATTGAAAGACATACTATATACGTTTAATAGCGAACATATTATATAATAATAATAATAATAATAGTGAAAATCGTGTAGTTACTGAAATTTAAACAATATACAAAATATAGTAAGTACCTGCAATGTGTATAATATGTATATTATTAGGTACAACCCATCATGTGCTTGTTTAGATTATTATAGTGTACGGGGTGACGAAAATACAGCTTTTTTTATCCCCATTTACTATAGTACCTACCTGCACAAAATGTTTACTGTGATAATTTGAAATCCATCATTCAATTCTAAAAATAATATTTTAAGGAGTTCGAGAACAAACTGGTTATATTTAAAAATGCCTCTCTTCTCGCGGCTAAATTTTCTGTAACTTCAAACTGTTACTCAATTCTCGATTCCCTATTTACTAAAATATTCAATATCATCTACCTACCTAATTAAACTCTCTGGCCTCATCATCAGACTCTATATCTCTCTCTCTGTATATGGTTTTTAAAAGCCATTGAGGCCTATTACCGCAACACAAACCTAGAAATCTAGACTAAAATTCCATAAATCGGCCATTTAACTGTTTAATATAATATGTAAAAGTAAAGGAAATATAAAATAGAATTTATACATATATAGCCATATGGAAATATAGGAAATATATTGGACATATTAAGGCCATGTATTATTTTATTATGAACTGTGGAAAAAGTACGTTATAAAAATATTGTAAATAAATGTGACATTATTTTTACAAAGTAATAATTTTAAATCGTATACAATTATTCCAATTTCCTAAGAATATTTTTAAATATATTTTTAGAATTTTAAATGTTGTTTAGTCGCTGAGAACATTTTTTGTTCCTAGATATAATTTTTTTGTATTTTAACAGCTTTTTTTGTCGAGAATTATTGTATAATATTGTTCTAAAATGTGAACAGTTTAACTTTTTTGGAAATTTAAGAAACATGATTGTTTAATAGTTCCTATACTTTTATCGAGTTAGTAGGATTTTCAATTAAATAGGTACTCATTGCTCATAACTACTTAGTAACATAAATTAAGCAAAACTATGTAAACATGTAACATGTACCTACTTATACTACATTCGCGTACATATCTATTGTAAATAATCTATTTAAGTTGTGCAATACTTGTTAGTAAATTAGTACTATTGATATTGTTTAAAATTTTATATTGAAATTCAAACAAATAAGCACCTATAGTTAATTTACATATTTGTTAAGAAACTGCAAATTGTATTAAATTATAAAGGTATTAAAAAAATACATATAAGTACAATGGTACATATATTATATAATGGTGTAGAATTATTAATCAAAAAAAAAAACTTTATTTTAATTTTTATAGTGTATATATTGTGAACATTGTACGTAGTCAAGTATTAAATCGACAATGTTACAGTTGAGTAATAGGTACCTAATATAGTAATTATGAGCATTAAAATTAAATTATTCGAATACTGTTATCATTTTTAATTAATTAAATATTTTTTAATAGCAATGTAATCATGAAAAACTGGCGAATTTAATGTCCCTAATGTACTTATATAGGTATAATATTGTGTTTTCTTCCAAAATAATACTCTAGGTACTAAGTAAATCTTTAGTGAGTAAATAAATATTAATTTTATTAAGCGACCACGTTCTCAAATAAAATATTAGATTTTTTTTCACATATAACATATATGTATAGTCACTTTAATTAGCAATTATTCAATTCAAGCAATAACTTTTTACTTATCACATACTCATATTTTCTGCAGTTAATATTATTTTATATTTTATGTGCAACACTTACACTGAGTTTCAAAAACGATAAAATATTTTCATTAGTTTTCGCATGTAAAACACTAAGTTTCTCGAGGCAATAAAAATATTAACACATACGACAAGTGATAAAATAAGCACTAACTTACCTACATAAACATACAGAGTGTTTCACCAATCATGCAAACCTCCAATTTTTCGTTTAATAATGAATTTATTTAAATTCTAATTTTTGGAATTTTTAAGCGTACTTGAGGACCAAATTTAAAATATTTAGGTTTTTATACAAATATAGTGTTCTGTGGTGATTTCTTTTTTTAATACAACCGTTTTTTACTGCAAATTTTAATGTAGATTTTTTGAAAATTTTAATGATCTAAATCGAAATTCGAACGAGGAGTTTTAGAGTTACTTTAACTTTATGTAGGTACAAAGGATAATAACCTATAATAGGTTTGGAAGACTATTGGTACTATACGATTATTTCTAAATTATGGATATTAACATTTTATAAAGTATGAAATTGTCCGAGTATTATAAGTAAGTACTAAATTAAAAATTACATCTATTTTATATTTTTGAAAAACAATTTTCAATAACTATATTATCATAAATCACAATACACATTTTAATTAATCTGAAACTACTCATTTAAATTGTTGTATAGACACATTTACTATAAAGAATGTGGGTTCTCATTTGAAAAAAAAGACAAAGAAAACTCCTTGTGGTATAAACAATTTGAGTATTTGAAAATATGGTTCTACTAGTTTCAAAAATCAGAATTTTAAATAGGTAAACAAGACATATTATAGAATACTATATATAATATATATAATACTATAATACATATTATAGGTATACAAGATGAACATATTATAGAATACTCAGTGAATCCCCCTGTATATAATAAAATATATATTATAATGTATGTCCGCGAAACAACATTATTAGTTCGTGGTTTGTGTTGTCTTTCTTTTTTTGTTAATAATTCATGGTTTGTACAAATAAAACGAGATATTTAAATAGATAACCAATAGAAAAATCATTTTAATAACATTCGTGACGGTTGGCCACGTATATAATATTATATTGGGTGTATTTACATTTCGTCCGCACACGACGATGCCGCAAACACATAATAACATGCGGTGGGTGTACGACTTTTATCACATTTTATGGGTCCATATAATATTATTATCGCTGTGCGACGTCCGAGAAGTGAATGACGCGAAGCGTGTGACGAATCAGAGCAACCGCGGTCACTCGTGTAGTGATTTCGGCCGTACGAAAGCTGGTCCGGAGACTCACGTGCGACACATTTTATGTTCGACGTGCAAGTAGATACACTAACAGTGTTCTCGGTATTTAATTTCATCTAGAAAACATGTTTTAATATCGTTTCTATACAGTCGCGTCTACAGCGCACACCGCCGCGACATAGAAGCGCGGGAGACACATATCGACAATATAATATTATTGCGGATAACTCTCGTCGCGGTCGCGTACATAGAAGGCACGTGAAAATGTGTTTCGTCCGTCGTATAATACATGAAAATATAATAATATATACACGTCACACTGTGTACGTATATTGTGTGTGTGTGTGTGTAGGAAAAGCAGCTCGACGCGAGCAGAATACAGCGCGGTAGGTATTAGGTTATCGACGAAAACCGGGCGCTTGCGCGCGAAAAGCTCTTTTCTCCGCCGGACACGCCCACGAGCCCGCCGCCGCCCAATCCGTTCCGTGCGCCGGACAAGGGTAGTCTGACGGAATAAACCCCTGAATTATTTATCCCCCGGGCCGAATTTCATACGCACGTAGGTGGATATATATATATGTGGAGAGAGAGAGAATCGGTCGGTTGGCCTCGCCGCCGTGTACACAATATTATATAATAATAATAATAATACGCGTTTTACTCGATGACAGTTTTCCCACGTATAGGTACACGTAGGTATATATATATGGGACCTATGTACGTATAGGTATACACGTCGCATTCGTACCCACCTGCATAATAAAACGCGCAGGGACCTGCCTACGCGTACATGCAGGTTTGATATTTCTGTCCATCTTTCGAAACTTATCAAGGGGGATTTTTGTTAAATCGATACGCGCGCGCAGTGCCATCCTGCAACTGCGATCTATTATAATAATAACAATATTATTACATGTTTACCCGCTGCAGCAGGCGATTATAAATGACTAATAATATTTCGTTCACGAATCACGCGAGCAATAGTATACGTTTCTTAATGGCCGAACAAATTTTTCGTAAACCGAGCTGGGGGGGTTTTTATTGTTATTGCCGAGAATCGAAACTTTGGGCATTTCCATATTTGTTTAGAAAGCGCATATTGAAATTCTTATTCGATCCATAGTACCTACGTTTATATTTCAAATTCAAACATTTTTGTTGCATATTTCATGTATTTGACAAAAACAATTTTCTTTTAGACATTTATGTTTCAAAGAAAAAATATTAGGTATATGACAGCCAATTAATTAAAAATTAATTAATCCATCAATGTCTATTTTGTAAATGCTCCCTTGTAATGCTATCGGATGCAGTACGCTAAATAGGTGTGGTTAAGAGTGAATAGATCGCTTATAGTCCTTTATACTCAAAAATGATTCACGTGACATGTGCTGAGCATGGTTTCCATATAGGACTTCTAAAGAGGTACATGGACAATTTTATTGTTACCGATAAAATTGTATCGAATTTTAATAATTTTTTTTTTTTTAAAGCACCATCACGTATATTATAAACCTACATAATATATTTTATTATTTTATTCAATAAATTACATATTTTTGCATATTTTCCAAATTTTTACCGCATATTATAATGTCTTTTTTAACGCATATGTATATTGTATGCGCATATCTGAGTTCTTTTTAGCGCATAAAAGAGCTTTGGTTATTGCTATTATAATGATTCCACTATACGAGATTTACCCAACATTGCGTATCGTATAGAATTTTCCCAATAACGCTGCTCTGATTCACTGTACTTTTTTACAACAATCAACCCCGTTTTTCATAATAATAATACGCAAGTACCTTATATATATTGGCTATATTCTACATCGGCAATCGGTAAATTATTACACACATAGGTACAATTCATACACAATGAGACATGCGTTTAACACAACTATAGATTCTAAACAATATATATAATATTTAATGAATAAATGGCATCTAATTTATTATTATGGCCAAAGCTTGAAGTAAGTTAAGGTCATTTTTTATACACGTGCACTCTTAATTCAATTAAGCAGAGCCGTTGAGGTCATGACATTATATATCGAAACATTGTCCTGTGATTCGCTTCGGCATTGATACTGCATGAGTTTAATTTAAATAAAAATCACGTTGGACATTGAAAAATTATTATTATTTAAATACTCGTGTTTTAGTTTAAAAAAATGAACATTTTTTAAGTTTTATAGATAGTTTTAGACTATATTTATTACATTTTCTGTGCATATTTTGTAATAAATGTTCATAAATGATTTTTAGAATAAACACACTCGTACAATGGTGAGTTGTGTATACAGGTTGATAAGTTCCCACATCAGAACGGTTAAAGGGCTCGTGACGCTTCCTATTCATAGAGAAATCATTTTCGTAAAGCTAATAATACGCACTGGGTACAATACAATCGTTTCTCCCCTTCAGAAATACTGCAGGCACCTTTACGACGCATAATAATATGTAAACCATTATCGGAGTGTGTCAAGTGATTAATAATCCAACAACACTCAGGTAAACGAACCCCTTTGCCTGTATAGAAGGGGGAAAAAAATCGAGAATGAACCTGCCCCGATATCCTGCACGCATGTGCCCGGAAGTTGGTTGTTAATCGGTCGGAAACGATCTCGGGGGAACTTGATGATCACCCCCTAGACAAATGCGCACCCCTGGGGAGCAGTTAACGATTTTTTAAATCTTCTATACAGATCTAAAAACAAGTGTGAATAAAAAAAAATACAAACAATATTCGTTTTTTGCTTGCAGTAAAACATGTTGGATATCAAGAGGTCGATTTCCATGCTTCCAGCACCAGTAAACTCGGAACCAGACACGGATCTGACCAGTCTGAACTGGTTGCACAGTTTGACGAACATACTTTCTGTGCCATCTCTGCCTACGCCTCCTGATTCGCCTAATTCACCCACACGTTCAGCAGATCAGAACCCAAAAAAACTTCCGCATAAAATCCGTTTCCAAATGAGTGAGTGTTTTGTCAATAGCAATTGAATACTTTTCTTCGGCAACTTTGATTTAATGAATTTTCATTTCAGGTTTGGAAAGTGCTGAACAATACAAAAATAATGGAGACAAAAAACCGCCATTTTCATACTCTACGTTGATTTGTATGGCCATGAAAGCTAAAGGGAATAAAGTTACTTTAAGTTCTATTTATGGTTGGATCAGGGAAAATTTTTTGTACTACCGAAACGCCGATCCCAGTTGGAAGGTAATGCATAATATTTAATCAAATGCAAAATACCTACTACCTTTTATATTTTACGATTTTTTTTCTTAAGAATTCAATCAGACACAATTTATCGTTAAACAAATTCTTCGTGAAAGTTCCGCGATCTAAAGATGAACCAGGTAAAGGAGGATTTTGGAAGTTTGACGTCGATTGCTTAGAAGGTGGTGCTCGACGTAAACGAACAAGTAAGCATGGCTCATAATTATACATAAATATAGGTTAAGATAAAGAGACAAGGTAGTCGGGAATGTTTTCAATTCACTCGTATTGCGTAAAAGTGTTGTATTTGTTGACTGTACATTATTAAAAAAAAGTTATTAATTATGATAGGAATTTTTTAATATACGAAGTACCTACCTATAGCGATAAACTATTTATTTTTTTTTTTATTGCAATTTCTGATAAATAACATTTTGAGTGTAGATTTTAATTTATAGCATTTATTTAAGATATAGGTAGTATATAGGATATCTATCATTTTCAATACATCTATACGTTTACAATCACATATATTTTATAATAATAATATTACTTAATGTCCAGTAAATAGAAAAATATATACCTAATGAAATATAAAATGCAAGTCTTAATTAAGACCTGTCTTTATTGTTGTTAAAATGCATAAAAAATTAACGCCTAAAATATTATTTTTTGGAAAAAAACTCAATGCAACGCCCAAACTGTTAAAATAATACGTTAAGTAATAAGCGTCTATCGCAGCACTCCAATATGTCACACGTTCGTATTTTACAATCATTAGAAATCATTTGCGGCGTTCGCGAAACGATAAGACGTTTATACAATAAAATAAACGATTAAATTATAACTTATAAAATGAAACTTAACCAACGATCGCGATTCGCGTTGCACCACAGGTAGCCGGAGGCGGGCAAGTCGGATGCAACAAAAGAACAACGCGAGCAAGGGCCAGAGAGAGATGACCGTCGAGGACGAAAAAGCGCTCCAGTTGGCCGTCATGTCGCTGCAGGAAGAGGAGCAACGGCATATGGACAACAATTTGGACGGTTTCCACCAGCAGCCGATGATACTTCCTGTCGACGAGCCGATGGGCGAACCCGAGTTGATCTACAGCTGTTCGATAAACGCAGCCACCGTGGATCCGTTCATGTCTTCTGTAGTCGATTACACGATAATCGACATACCCAACGACCATCATCAGCCGCAAATCGCCACGGACGACGAGCTAACCATGCTCACGAACTTGACGTGGGACGATTCGCAAATGGACCTGCTCGATTCGTTGCTAGACTCGTTGTAGACCGGTTTTAATAATAATTCATTATATTATTAATATTGTGCAGTTGGTATGCGTTATCGGATCCTATATACTATATCATTGGCATTACTATACATATTATTATTGTGTTTCTAATGCCAAATCCATTCCAACATTCCGTTTCGAGTGTTTTGACGTGTCAAAGTGAAACTAGTCTTTTTATTTTTTATTTTTTATTACTATACTTAATTATTTAACTTAGAACGAAACGGCGAGATCGAAATTGTGATACAAACTGTTTGGATAGAGCTTGATAACTATTAGTGTATACTTAGATTTAATATACCCACTACCGTAGGTAAGTCTTTAAAGACGTAGCTACCTATCTTACCAGTTTGCAACACAGATACTTTCCGTTTCACCCTCGTATCGCGAACGGGAATACAAATGACTTGTATAGAAAAGTCACCCAATTAACCCTATGATAATATTATATATTTATGTAATAATTTGTCTATCTTTTCTTTTTACATACCTATGCATTATTGTATGACGTGTTGATTGTATTTTTTTGTTTAACTTCGTCTCAAAGACGATTCCTCATTCGATGTGTTTTAACAATAGCGGTTTAAATTATTGTATTATTTTTTCAATAAGCACGAAACTATGTAATGTTTTAACAAACGAAAACTTAAAAATATAAGTCGTAAGTAATTATATAATATTATATAATACTACCTATTTATTATAAATAAAAATCGTAATACAAACTAAACGTAAATAATATACGTAATAAATATATTATTATAATCTATACAATATGATATTATTATATTTTAATGTCATTATAATATTAATGTTGATAACTGTAAATACGCGATTAATGCCACCGTCGACCAAGCTGCAGTAGGACTAGTGAAACAGCAGCCGCCGTTCAGTACCGAACCCAATGTCTTGGCCGTTTCTTCGATGGCTCTGATCTGTTCGCGATCTAATGACGAAAGCTGTGCATGAGTAAGAGCGTTGATGGCAGACAACGATAAATGCGACAGCTGTTCTATTGACATGGCCTGTGATGGACACGTTATTAGAACGATTTATATATTTTTCAATACATAGTTTTACGCAAGCCACTTGGACGCCGTACTGAGAGTTCTGTTTATACTTACTTTTAGTACGTTGTTCGGTAAACATTGCATGCTAGACGCTGCCAATCCTTCAAATGCGTCGGGCTGAATATCGCGCACAGAATCCAAACCGGCAATTACACATCCGATCAATGCTATCTAATAAAAAAATTAAAATTAAATCACTGAGAAAAAAAATGCTTTTGAAGTGCCGTTTATAATCGCACCTACCTGTATAGCAGTCCATCCCGACGGGTCGCCGAACGCGTCTCTACTGCTGGCGAGTAAGGCAAATTCCCGTATGATCTCTTGCGGACAATTAACGAGATTTGATACATCAGCAGCCGCCACCCTTTTTATTATTTTCATCATAACATAGTAATTATTATCAAATGTACTATTGTTAAATTTGATTCGACACCATCATTCAACGGTATTATAGGCATTATAATTTTTAATATCAATATTAAAAAAAAAATTATTATTACTTGTATGCGAATGGTTTGATCGCAGCTATATGTGATTTATTAAACGCGCACAAAACTTGACCCAAAGCGGCTAGATCATAACTGCTAAAATCCGAAGGACCTTTGTAACTCCATTGATCTTCGATCGCTTGTTTTAAAGACATAACCTTGGCAAAATTACACTAATCAGTTGAGAATTATAAGTGTGCATTTATATATTATTGTTTTAAAATATGAATGCATTTATTTATACGAAAATTGTTACCTATTTAAAGTAAAATTTACTTTAAGTACAAACGTCAAATACATACAATATTTAATAATTTCCATTAAATTAAGTATTTTTACCAAGCATTTCCAGAAATTTTTATTTTTATTTTTTATATAAATTTAAATATTTAAATACTTTTATCATAAACTATTATAAGTTATAATAGCTAATTTATAATAATTTATAACTAACCCGCCGTGACGCGAAGTGGTCTGGTTAGGATGCATCTGAATTCCGGTATTCGGTTCTACAGAGGTCAACAAATTCAAATCTAAATGTCGGTGGGTCAAACTTCCATGCCTACCAATTAAAAAAAATAGACGGATAATAATTATGGTATGGGTATATGAGGGACACTTCGTTGATGAGTAGCCACGCTACAGTTAAGATTACATTTAAAACTGACTAAACATTGTTTAAATTAGCTGTAAAAATATTTTTTAATTATATATAGGTTTTTTAGCTAAGAAAAGTTTCATAATATTATCGTCGTATAAAATTGGTAGAAGTGTCCGAATAGTGCATCGAATCATTAGATCGTAACCTATTATTAATTTATATTTAAATATTAAAAGTTTACTATACTCAACGATTATTACTATATAATATTTTGTAGGTAGTATTATTATAGTGTACCTATTGTTGTCAAGTAATGATAACTGATATATGTTAATATTACCCGGAGAAATGTGAAAAACTGAGTTTTTACATATTATAGTTTATCCTTTAGAAGTATGACCTTCTGTCCTTCCGAATGAGTTACAGTAACATATTATTAGTATTTCATAAATGTTGTCTTGTTACCTATTATTACTATTCTGTTATTAAACGCAATTGAACATAATTACAGTTAATTAAAAAAAAAATACTAAGACTATAGATAATAGACTTTTTAAATATAATATTTTCTCAACGTTAATGTTTTTTTTTTTTTTATAAAGTAGAGTGTTGATTAAATTTAAATTTTGTCCATAAGTACTTGCATTTAAGTTTTAAGTATAAAAATTCGGGAAAACAAAACGTATACACATGTTGAATATATTAAATACTTGTGACTTTCTTAATTTTAACAAATGTTATTAATCATCACTTAATAATGTGTACCATACCTATACATAACGTGTAAATGTGTTTATAATTAAACGTGTGACAAACCTGTTCTTTAGAATAATTTCTCCATTTTCCGAATGATGCTATCGTTTCGATATCCGTCAAAGATAAATTCATAAAATCTGAAGCAGGTATTCCTTTCGATATCCACCCTAACAACTGTAGCTCATCCTCGGGAATATCATCTGCTGTTGTATAAACCTAAACAATAATATATTATTAAACTATTGTTGCTTTGGATTCGAAATGGTTTTATCATCATGTGTCCGTCTTACTTTCACTAAATCTCTCCACAATAGTTCAGCAATCTCCGTTTCCAATGGATCCTTTCCGAGTACAATCAAACACATTTTAATCTGTGACTGATTGTCAATGGATATTAAATCGTCAATGTCTTCTTTAGACAATTTTCCGTTTTTTTTAATCAAAGATTCGTCATCACATGGCTGTTTTGCCACGTTTTTATGCACTACTGTTAAAAATGAAATAAACAAATACACCCATTTGAGAAACATAGTACTACTAAACTGGCAGGTTAGGTCGTACAAAACAACGATATTACAATGTATAAATTTGGCATCCAACTAGGTATACTAATATAATATGTATAGACGAATTTCCTCGGACGCCATTGCGTGCGAAAATAAGGTTAACCATGTAAATAGTTAATTGACATTTAAGGTTTATATTCAATATTCGAAGAATGATAAGTAGGTAAACTATCATAGTTTTTTTTATACCGATAAAATCAATTTTTACTACTCAAAATCTATTTTAATTATTATTATTCATTGATTACGCAGTACATTTTTATGATTTTTCATATTTATTACTTATCAAATAAATCCCTTTATATTATATAATATAATATCTATATATAACCATATAGTTATAAATTATAACATATTTAACCTACATAATTATATTTAAAACTGTGTAGGTACTTACTTGTATTATCATTTATCCATTTTAATATTATATTACTAAACATAATAATATGGGAAATCCAAAATCCAAATTAGTTCATCTCAATGATTAATGTGCATTTTTTATCTATTGTTAAAAATTGTACTTTTAATTTAGTATAAATGTTTGAGTACACCTACATAAACGTTTACCTACATTTATTGATTTTTCCATTTGTGATATGTATTGTTTGAGTTATTTCCACAATTTTACACAAACTGATTTTATGAGTAGTTATTACTTATACAAATTAAATTGTATCTAGTTAATACAAGAGTAAGACCATAAGTCAGCACTATTTATAATTGATTAATATATTAATAATATGTTTTATTAAAATTTTAAAATGTAGGTATACTTATACCTATAAATATATTTTAATTTTAGTTCATATTCACAGTAATTTAATTCCTAATTAAATTATAAACATTTAACTAATATGCCAACCGTACAACCTCAAAAATTAATTATGTTATAAGGGGATTCGATAATACGATAATATGCTTTTCTATCAATGTCTAACACATGCGCCAGACGCGCGACGTAGGATTTTAGACGTGTTCTTTGCCAAACATACCAATTGATCTAATGAAGCGATAATAATTCTAATAACAGATTTGATTTGTGGTCAAATCTATTTAAAATTGACTTTGCCATATTTTTGATATTATCCCCCAAATCCTAAAAACGTTATATTAAAAAATAATAAATAAAAAATTGTCAGATTTCAATTTTTGGAGAAGTTATTTGGAGAAATCTTCAAGCTTCCATCTCTATCTCCGACACACATTTTTGTGTGAATGTGGCAATCAGCAATCTTGTCAACAAATGAATATAAGTAGATGTTTTAATTATATAATATATTTGGTAATCAGCAATCCCTAATATTACTCAAAATATTATATAATAATTTTATTGGTATAAGAATATCAGTTAATTATTCAGTCAAACATTCAAAAATATTAAAAATATCCAAAGCAAAAATAATTTCCTTTTAACATTTATTGTGATACACTAATACCTACATGTAAGTTTTTTAATAAATTAATAAATACCGAGGATTAACCGGGGTAAAGATATTATTATATTAATGTTTATAAAAGTCTTAAGAATGACTTAAACATCTAAAAATGTGACCACTATATAATTATATGCCTATATATAATAAGGAATTTAATATAATAATTTTAATACACAACTCTAAGGGGTAATAAAATTCTTATCGGCTTGAACTAATAACGATTGTTTTTATTAGTAACCATAAACTTCAAGCTCTAATATTGAAATAAGTTAACAGTGATCAATATTCAAATTAAAATAGTAAGAAAATTCTAGAATTTTTTTTTAAATAAAAATAGAATCACCTGAAACACATTTACGAAATAAAAATATTAAAAACCAATTACCTATCCTAACACAAAAATGAATCATAATCCTAATTAATACAATTATATTATATTAAAATATAACAATAGGTTCGATTGATATTCAAATACAGAAATAATATTGTGCACTATGTAATAAGGAAAATATATGGTACATAAACATTATAGGACATCACTACAATACATGTAAACATTTTTATTTATTTTTACGGTGACTAATGCATTTTAAATTACTTAACTTGCATAATTTATTATTTTAATTAAATTACGTGACAACAAAAAAAGTAGGTTAAATACATTTTCCGAAACTTAAAAACAGGAAAATTGAAACATCAAGCATATTGATTTATTATTGACGTATATAAATACAAGTGTATAACTATAGTCTATAACTTAATATAAACATAATTCTTTTTACACAAGAAAATAATGGTAGGTTTTGTTTTTGAATTATGTTATTTTCAGATTAATTTTTCATCCAATCGATAATATTATACATAAATTATTCAATACTTTGTGATGCAATTTAAAATTTCCCCAAACACTAATTCCTATGTTTTTGAATATCAAAATATGTGACTCGCCTAAAAACGAGTTTGTTATGATATGAATATTTTTTATACCTACTAGAAAATGCAGTGTCGCGCAAGAAAGCATTCTAACCTTTTTAAAATGAATATTCTAGTAGAGTATGAATATTAAATTATTTTTACGTTTTAAGTTCCCACATTATATTTTTGGTTTAAGATTTTTAAGTTGATAAACTAGTTTGGGCCGTGATGATTTAAATGACACATTATAATGTTCTACAGATAATCAAAAATAATTTAAATATTCTATAAATTATAATGCCTACTTACTAATAGACGCGACTTCGATGGGTATTAAAATTTGACGTAGAGAGTCGTAGAACAAGAATTCACGTCGAGGCCGTCGCTGCACGCAGGCGATTGCAGTTATAGTCGATGCCATTACTGCAGCATAACTTACCGTCATTCGGTTGTAATATATTATTATTATTATTAAGAGCTTGCCTTGTTGTTTTTTTAATTTTCACCGTTCCAAAATATAAATAAATGCATATTGCTTGTAAACATATACGTAGTAAACCTGTTGTTACCTATAACTATATCTATAACCTATACGCACGTTATAGTAACATATTATACAGGACCAGCTGCTAGTGCATAGTGCAGTGAACTCAAGTCTAGCTGTTGAGAGGGGGTCTCGGACCACAAGCGAAGACATATAGGTACCTGCACACTGCACAGAACCAGTCTCATTTTGTAAGCATTCGTCAGTCATCTCACCATGGACTATGACGTGTAATAAGCACAAGTTTTGTCGTATTATTATTCTGTCGTTCGTATAAAACGCTATATTTTTGAGGAATTCTATCAACATTATTGCAAGGTAAAAATTACTAATTAGTAATTAGGTATTGTTTTAAGGTGATTTTTGTACATTTTTCCGCACTGCAGGATGTACCTATTCCTACGTGACCGAATTACACGCTGTGTGCACGATAGGTACTCAATTATAACCAGCTAACGAATTATGTTATTACTGTTTTGTGTATCAATATAAAATATTTTGTTATAAGTTATAAATATTTAGAATTATTATACATATTATTGGTAAATACTTTGATTAATAATCAGAAATGTACTGTATTTGATTCAAATTTAATTGTCTGGTAATGGAGATAAAAAAAAAGTACTTACCAGCTAGGTACCGCATGAATAGCCATGAAATCGATATTTATTATTTACTCTTGTATAAACTGTAACATAATTTTGTAAATATTTTTATTTTTTAAAGCGTCACTAAAGCACAAAATATGTTATTAAGTTTATTTCTAAAACAATTAAAGTCAAATATTTATAATACATAATATTATGTATACAATTTATTATATACATACTTTATATGAATAAAATATATAGGTAACTATACAGTCTAAATGGTATGTTTATTTTTGTAATTCGATTATATTCCTCAAATTATAAATGATGTTTAATATGACACTGGGAATGTATTTTTGTTAGTTTTCACTGGGAACTAAACATATCAACTTACCAACAACATTTCGGAATGCTGTTATTCTTTCAACCAGTACATATTTTAGCTGACCACAAACATTTCTTCAGCTATTGTCATCCACATTTAGGTTAAATTACAGTTTATTTAGCTTACTTTGGGTGAGCCAGTAAGTCATATTATAGTGGAATGTATTTAAAGAAAGCTTGTAGAAAAACATTAATTTATTCCTATTATGGTAACTAATATTATTTAATTGTTAAGTATATCTCGTCCAGTTCATCTTGGCATTCGACAAACGTTACGATTTAAAAAAAAAAAAAAACGGTGGACCAAAATCAATAATATATATTGAAAATAACATAGTTTTCGGACCACTGTTTCTTTAAAATCATAACGGTTGCCGAATGCCAAGATGAACTGAATAACTGTCAATTGTAGAATTAAATAAATAACGTTAAAAGTAAATACTATTATAAAACAAAATACACAATTTATTTGGTGGTAGGTATGTGTGTATATCGTGTATATGCAGTGTGTATCCTATAGTAGTTTGTAATGGTTATATATTTATATAATTATATTGTAAAATATTTAATATTGTTTGATTAATTCATAAAGCACAGTAAATAGACATGTTTGCAAAGGTGGGCACTAACTAGTTAGTTATTTTTGTTTTTAACTTATTAACTTATTCAGTTAAAATTTGTATTGTTGTAACTTAACTTTTTATAATTAATTATTATCGTCATTCAGTTAAGTTAATTTTCTTTTCGAGTCATGCGTAATCAACAAGACAATACTGATTCGTCAACTCTTTTTCGATTTTGATAATTTATTTTCTAATTATAAATTCTAATAATCTAATTTTTTACTCAGTGTTAAATGTCTTGGTAAATGTTTGTGTATAATAAAATACTATGACAGTTTATGACTTAGAAATATTGTACCTTGAAAAAAAATAACTTTTTTTTAACTAAGATAAGTTAATTTTATTTTCTATCTTATCTTTAAACTTATCTAGTTAAATTTTTTTCTTTGTTTACTTTTTACTTAACTGAAGGCAATTTAATTGAATTAACTTAACTTGCCACAGTTAATTATTTTCATTAACTTGCCCACCTTTGCATGTTTGGAATTGAAGACGATCAATGATGGTGGGTGTGATTATATATTAAAAAAACTTAATTATAATACTATCCGAAACATTTTAATTTATAACTTATAAGTATAACATTTCGTTTTTCTTCCATCGATGATAATATAATGTCAAAATATAGCTTTTTTTGTAACGTAGAATATTGGAATAATGTTAAGTTATAAAATGTTAAATATTTGAATTTATATAAAAAAATTTACCTTAAAATATAGTTCACCAAATTTATAAATATTATAATTTATAATATTATAACAATATTACACGTTCAATCTGAAAGTTAATAACATTTTCATAATTAAATGAAAATACATTATTAGTAACAGTTTTTAAAAAAAAAATACTATGTAAATTTAATGCACATATTTATAGGTACCTATAAAAAACATTAGTGTTTTTATTAAAACATCTGATACGAAATTGATGGACAAAATAACTGCAGACGGAACACTTCCTATGACCTTTCTCTATATGTACACATTATATAACTACCGAAAATAATTTTAAATTTTGCTTTGATTGTCAATGATAAACGTACGTTTGCCAATTAGTTTTGACGTGTAAGCGACATGGCGACCGCTACAACAACAATAATATTATCAGACGCGTGTGACCAGCTGTGACGTGTGTTTGTAGTTCCCACATGGCCACATAATATTATTATAGCATATTTAAGGTGCCTGCCTAAATGTATGAACATAGTTTTACCTGCCACATAATGTTCAATTGTTTTTTTATTTCAGTTTCATTCCAACTACCGCACGGATATAATCGTCTTACACTCTTATACCCGTCGCGGTCGTTTATAATATAATATAATAATAATAATAATTACTAATCCGCGCACCTACGAACAACATTGCGATAATATCGTAATCATTGACTTACCAAAGTATTTACTTTCTGTAAGCATGTATTAATTTCAATGTCTTTGTCCTCAACTATATATAATATATTATATACGTGCTATATATATTTTATATGTGACTAAAGTCGCGCATATCGGTATCATCTGCAATGCCATTGTCTACAAGACGTGATACTGTACGAATTGTCTAGAATTTCAATTTAAAGAATTAAAAATAATTTATATAGTTCACCGACCCGTGTACAATGATGGGTCAATCGTCAAGATTATTGCTGTTGCTTGCGTTCTTGTTGTCTGCTGATTTGTCTGGCGGCGAATCGTGCTACGAACCAAATGACCCGGAGCCATACGTATATTTTTCGGACAAGACGGCCTATCAACTGATATTGAACTCAAAGTTCAAACCGGTGCCTTGTAAGTTTGCAGAACATTGGATACTCATACCGTTTACATAATATTATGGATATTAAATTATAACTTATTAAAATTTCGATAATAGCTTTTATATTACAATGTGACTTATTTATATTTTTGTTTATTCCCATATTTTTATTTGAATCATCAAAAAATCTTGTCCGTACTCTATTTAATTTTTAATATTATTTAATATTATAATAATAATAATAAATAAATACTTATTTTATGAACATTATAATATATACCTAATAAAGACAATACGCATAGTTAACTTTATTTTAAATTTAGATTGCCGCCCGACGTTTGTATGGATGTTTATCAGACCTGGCACCAGTTATCCAAATACCAACGAGTCCATGGAAATTCGTCAGTTGCACCAATTCAAAAACAGGGTGATAAAAAATCACGAAGAACGAAGAAGTACGTTTTAAACTAATTTAAAGTATTGAACTCTTAAATGTTGGGTAACATATAATAATTATATTTTCACTCCACAGATGGACATCTATGTCCAAACGTATTAGACAGTCTAAAACGTTGGGAATTTGAAGTTAATCCTACTTCAGAAGATGATATTTCACCTCAAGGTAGGATGGATATGCAGCTACTCGCAAGAAGAATGAAAGATAAAATGAGTGAAGTTTTAGCGAAAGAGATCAACCCAAATTCGTTCAAAGTAAATAATTATAAGTTATTATAAAAATATAATCATATTTGAATCATTGTAATAAGTTTAATAGCTAACGAATTAAAAAATTATTATGTTAATTGTTTTTATACTTAAGATTTATGCCAGTGAAGACCGAAAAGTTATGAACAGTGCCGAAGAATTTGCGAGGACTATGTTTGGAAACGACTTCAGGTCTAAAGTTCCAATCGAAAAAATCGAAAACAATTCTAGTTTCATCGGGGTATTTATAATAATAATATATTTAATTACCAACGTTTTACTCGTGATTTAATTATGAACCATAACCTTCAGTTAGAGTCTTGTCCTAAGTGGACTGATGCAGTCCACAATTCTGAAGCTTCGCTGTTTCGTAAATCGCCGGAATACTTGAACATGGTGAGCATGATGAGTAAAAGACTGGGTTTTCTAGAAAACATAACTGACAGTAAGTACACCGCGGACTATACAATATTTGTAGCGATTGTTTTCAAAAGCCTAGCACGTTTTATATTTTATGTATAATTGCAGGTATAATACACGCGATGTACGAATCATGCCGGTATAATAAAGCTCTCGTGATCGAATCTTACCCTGCATGGTGTGGCCTGTTCACTAGACAAGAGTTACAGGTGTGTACAATAAGTGATATCAAAACAATACGAATTTGATTATAGTTTCTAACGTGTCTAATTTTCGTACTCAGCTTTTAGAATATTATGAAGATTTGGACTACTATTATAAATACGGTTACGGTTCTGAAATAAACACAAAGGTGGGATGTCCGATCGCCAAAGAGCTAATGGGATATTTGAAGTAAGATTCCAAAAGTACCTATAATCCGTCATTAATTATAATTTATAGGTAACCAATTTATCAGATTTAATATTATTATTATTGGGTGTTTTTTTTTTAGTGATGTAGCAAAAAATGATACCGATGGACCTTCGGCTGTATTTAGGTTTGGTTCCTCGGCCGGGTTGTTAACTACGTTGTTGGCTTTGGGCGTGGCAAAAGACACGATTCCTCTGACCCACTCCAATTACCCTGCTCAGTATCGTCGTCAATGGAGAATGTCACGAGTGGACCCATTTTCCAGTAATTTTGCAGTCGTATTTTACAAGTAAGCATAATATTATATTAAATATGTACCTATAGAAACAAAATTATAAGGTGCTTTTTAGAATTTTAAATATTAAATTAATTTAAACCTAATTTAGAATATTATGTAATTAAAAATGTCATTATTAATTACATATTATTGTAATTATGAGCATTTAGCAAAAAACATCGCATGAACATAATATAAAATCTTTATATTTATTGCGTACATATATACAGTTATTATATATTTTTAATTTAAATGCTGTTAAAGTATAGGTAAATCTAATATTGCCACAATATGACGATGTCTTTCTATAGTAAATTTCAATTAAATATTATATACATAGTTTCAGTTCATAAACAAGTGCAAGTTCATCGCTTTAGTCTATATATTGTTTTATTGGTACATTATATTATTATAGTTCACGGTATTGAATTGACTAGACAAATCACCTATGAGTACCTTTATACGTTCTATGGCTTTATGCCGGTACAATGTGAGGAGTACTAACCTACCATATTATACAATTGATTAATAATCTACACAAAATAAATTGTATACCTATTTAGGTAGGTGTACCCCAATAATATATTATATTGCATAGTTGCGTATATAATACAAGACGTATACGCAACTATCGTTATGGTCACAATATTGATTGACTGTGTAATCATTGTTTATTGTTTAACCGTTAGTTTAAATTCTGTATACGCTATAGTAATATTATGTATTATTAAATTATTATTATCATGTATTGTTGCAGGTGCGACCAAGGAGACGAAGAGAACAAAGTCATGTTCTACTTGAACGAGGGCGTGTACGATTACCCAGGTTGCAACGTCGGTTTGTGCTCTTGGAAATTCTTCGAGAACAAATTCAAAGACTATTTGGGACCAAATGGTTGCAACGAAGAGGTGTGTCACGACAAAAGTCGAGCTTCGGGTGTTCGGTGTGCCGTTTTTGTCGCTGCACTCATTCCAATCGTACTCGCGTACTTGCACGTTTGAATAATATTACAAATATGACGTTTTTCATTTGGCTGTGTCATAAATTATATAATTATTACATTAATATTATGTTTTAGTAGTTAATATTTAAATTTTAAATAGTCGAAAAAGAATATATTTTCATACGATATTTTATTCTCGTAACGAACTTCCATGAATGTCATACCTAATGATATAATATTTTGATGTTATTGTCCATCATACTACTCATGTAAACGTTTCTCAAAACACAAAAGAACAACACTCCCATCCGGCGAAATCCAACCAGTCATTATCATGTAAATTACTATATACTGGCAGTTGGCACGTTACACTTTTCTTTTCTCTCTATGGTTCAAACTGAAAGTGACATTAATAAATAATAATATACCTACCTGTTACTAAATATATTTTTTTAAATTTATCGCTATTATTATCATTATTTTTGTTTTTTTTACAAAATGTTATCAGTGTTAAATTTAAACATATTAAATATACCTACGTTATAGACGTCATGATTACAAAAAATGATATTATAAATATCGTATTACAAGCAGTACAATATTATTTAATTCACGTACAGCTGATCATATTACTATTGTATTAACCAGGCTATAACAAAGTTATATACTTAGTAGATTGAATCATTTTAAATTGAATAGATAATAATATTACTTATTTTCAATAGGTACTGCAACCATCCACATGATAAGTAAAATAAACTATATCAATATATAGTTTTTATCAGATAAAATACATAAACCTTACTGTTTGCTAATTATAGATTTTTCAATTGACTGGTTTTATCATCCTATGTTTGAATCATTTGATCTCACAAACAGCATAGGTACGCTGGATTTAAACAGAGACCTGATTTGATTGCAGTTATGATATATTATATAATTATATGTACCAAAATATAATGGTACACATTCTAATAATAGTTATTTTGTTCAAATAAATATAGCGGGTATATTATAAAATAATAAACGTTTTATACTTAAAGTTGTATGTATGTAATTAATAAAAATATGTATTTTGTATTATAAAACTAACATTAGACGTACAAAAAGGTATATGGAGTTAATAGTAGATAGCTAACAATCGTAATTGCGTACTTGAACTTTGAATAATATTATGATTTTGACGTTTTTATATTTGTGTAATGTATGAGACGCGTGTTTTTGAATAACTGATGTTGCATTACATTTATATTAATAATAATTATAGTATATTTAAAATTTCTTTGTTATGTCTAGAATTATAAAAAAAAACAATAAAACGTACGATTTATTATAATCTTATTATACAGTTCATAAAAATCTGTTAATATTACGATTAAGCATTATATTCTGCTTCTGCATTAGCAACGAAATGTTTGTTTTGCCATGTTAAATCGATATTAGAAATGGAGCAAGGTACCAACAGTAAAGTACATAGGTTACAAAATGTAAAATAATAAATCTAATTTCCACAGTACTATTAAAAAACCACACCATAAAGCATTAATATCTGAACATATCCTAAAGATGATCAGCAAACGTCGGGCCTATCGACATTTTTAAACATAAAGACAATTATCTGAATAACCGAACAATGATCAGTAAAATCCACATAAGTAATGACAATAAGATTCAAGTCTCTAGAGTTAAATTTTTGAATTTAAATAAAATAACTAAAATTGCTGTATTGTATCAAAATTCGTCAAAATTTGAACTTCAAAAGGTATTTGAAAAAAAAAATGTAAGTATCTCAATCAAATATTAATAAACACACAAATCGAAATGTATATAATAATTAAGATTGATGACAATAATCATTTTTGTTCCGGACTAGATTCTGATAATATGCTGGAGCTGTTTATCAACACTTCGGCCATACGTCCACTGCCCCGTCGCCATTCTTTGACAGACATTTTGGATCACTTGCACCAAAGCCATGTTTCTACCATGGTTGTAATCAAACATTATAATTTTTTTTGCTCGTCGGTAGAATGCGGTAGAATAATGAAAATTTAAGTCGTATAATCCAACACCTCGACAGAGTCACGCCAAGTGTAAAAAGAAAAATGCGCCTTAAAATTCACATATAGGTAAAATACACGTGAAAACTGCTGGACCATAATTACATAAAGTAACACGATTCACGAAAAAAATTTCTTGAGAAAGTATAAAAAATTTGTGGTTAAATAATGAAGTTTGAAAATACAATAATCTAATTGGAAATTGTACATAGAATTGCATGGTGTAATTTTTTAAATCATTTTGAACAATATCAACAGAGAAATAACCAATTTAACTAGATATTATTATTGCAGCGAAATAGCGTATTTTCAACATTTTATTAGATAATATTCCCCGTGGCCCGCATTAAAATGCACTATTCGCATCTATGGCAACCAAAAAATGAAAAAATAAATATTTATGTGTAGGGTGAGTGAGTGTGTGTCTTGGTTAAATGAAGTAAATAGTTGTTCTAATTCTGTTATAATAATTATTTTTTTTGGGCCGAAAGAGGTTTGACACAAAATGGTCTGAATTAATGATGACATACATAAAAAAATGTATGTTTGGTGAGCCGAAAGATAAGTGGTTTGACGCAAAATGGTCTGAAAATTATTATACACAGTTAGTGATTGTTGCCGTCGTCGCTCTGGTCACCGCCACTTCTGCTCAACACTATTTCATCTACATCTACCCACATACGTCATACATAATTACATATATAAATGTATTATGTGTAGTACTACCCATACCCATTATACGGCTACTCTTATCCTGACACCTTGTGACGTATAATCAATACATCACTCCCCTACGTCGATACTCAATAGAGATATTTACCAAATCCATAAGTATAGAGCATCATTCAAACAATTAGTAAATTAATAATTACACAGACACAGTTGAATATAATTTAAAGTTAGATATTAGGTGTTATACACAAATACGATTTGGATTTTAGATTCTAAGTGGAACGATGAATGTATTGATTTTACAATGATGTGTGTTTTTGTTTATTATTTTGTCTGTGTACATGATAAGTAGTCGAAATAATGTTTCGATTTTCAACTTAAGAATCTTGTTCGATGGGAAAGTGAATATTGTTGGTGCATTGAGGAGGTCAAAATTTAAAATTCCCAGTAATTTTCAAAAGCGATGTGAAAAACAAAAGAAAAATTAAAGAAAACGGGAATTTTTACGCAAAATCTGTTTTCGAGAAAATCGATTTTGGCTTTTGGTGTAACTCTAAAATAAATGACCGTAAGTCATAAAATGTTGACTGAATGTTTATATTAGCATTTTCTGTACACTATAACATTTTCCAAATATTTTGACTCTTTTTGAGCTGTTTGCGGACATTGTAAGTTTTCAATTTTTTTAGTTTTTTTTCTATAAATATCAATTAAATTTTATTTGTTGGGTAAAAAAGCGTGAAAATTTAATGCAAGGCTCATTCTTATATTTCCAGAAACACGACATAATATGAAGGAACTTGGCGGTTATTATCCAGTGTTATATATTTAACATTTATTTACTAATTAAACTTCATATTACATATTATTTTAATATTATATTATGTTAATAATATTATTATTGTTATACTTAAAGACTTATATAGCACTATGAAATTTGGTTGCCTCAAAAGTGTTATAGTTCAAAAAAGTGTTTTGCAGTCTTTTTTGGTACCTATGAAATTTTTATGGCTACTGATAATGTCTACACATAATTATACAGAGATATGAAATACCATAAGTCATGACACAATGGCACAATCTACTATTAATGAATAATAAATAAAGGACTATGGGATATAATATGACATGGCGTTTAATTGCTTGACAACAATAATTATCATAAACATCATGCATATTGTATGTAAGCACAACGTTAATTATTTATTTGATCGATAAGCCTTCTATTAATTAGGGAAATAAAAGTGTCACCTTCAGACGCATCGATCCGTTATTCATGCGCTCGGTGGACCTTTGTAAGTACCTTTACGCGCATACAGTGATCCGCTGTCGTGATGGACATTCGGAACGAGAAAAACCATGTTTTCAACATCAGGTTGGCGAAACTCACGAGCTTGTATCAAATGTTGGATCCCGGAACCACGAAATGTCTAGGCCGAAACGTATACCAAATGTTCGTTGCGTTATTTTTGTTGTACTTGTTAGTTTTAGCGGTGGCGTTGATGGTCGGCTGTTTGCATTTATGGACGTACGATACGTCTATGAGTATATTGGACTTTTTATTGGCAATAAACTCATTTTACGCGTGCTACAAGATGTGGATCATTTTTTACCATTCGGACGAATTATGGGTCTGTCTGTCAATCACGCGGTACGGTTTTACATCGTCGAGCTTCCGGAAGCAGAACGGACATGATGACGTACTGGATCGTTGGCGAGCGCGTTCGGTCTGGTACACGAACTTGATGGCCGTTGCGTATTGTTTTTCGTTTGTATTTTACATAAGATGTCACCTGATGTTCGGCGACGAGGTAATACCGATTAAGAATCTTGGTGGTTTAATCGGAAATTACCGTTGGAACGTTCTGAATTTGTCTTATTTGACATCAGACGAGACGTACAACGAATACTACAATACGTTTTTCGTCATCGAGGCGTTATGCATTGTCGTCATAACAATATTTTACCTTATATTCGATATCCTTTTTCTGACACTGTGCATGGCTACCTGCTGTCAGATGCAAATGATTTGCGACGCGTTCAAATCGGTCAACCACAAATCACTTGGTGATCCTCATTCCTCTGCAATTGGTAAGCCGAGTTTACGTCAATTATTGGTAGTTTAATTTTGTTCATATACAGACAGTCGATAAGTATTTGCCAGAAATAGGTTATATAAATATTATTTATTTTAGAATTGCTAGTAAAAATAACAAAAATGTATTATTTTTTGTTTTTCCTAATTTTAAATAATTTAAAACATTTTTAATTCTTTATTTTTCCTTGTTTTAAAAAAATTACAAATAAATGATGCATATTGACCATTAGTAACACAAATAATAAGGCTCTAAACGGTGGCTTATTGTCTATTGGTTGTATTTTTTTTAAAGAAGATGAGCGTGTCTCAATAACTTTAAATTTGAATTATCTATACTTACAAAGTTTTATTGTTTTAAAATTGAGGTTACCGGATAAATTTGCCGAGCTCTTACAATTTATAAATTATTATGATGATCAATTTATTATTTTATTCGTACATACGATTTACTTCTTTACTAGATACTAGTAATTGCGATTATTATAATATATGTTATTGAATTATTTGCAGAAATAAATAAATAATTTACCACTACCCACTTAGAAACAAATGTCCGAGACTTAAGTGACTATGTCATATGAAAACTATTAGATTGTTATATTGACCAATTGAGTATCGTTAGTTTTTAAAAAAAAGTTATTGTAAAACGACTAAGCTTCTGCTTATTGACATTTAGTAAGCTAAAACTATTACAAAACTGATGCTAGATACATTTTTTTTTGTTCACTTTTAGATAACACCGATGAAAAAAAAATTATATCTAAACATGATTTAATACATGATGAATTAATAACACATATAATAAATCATCAAGCAGTTATTAAGTAAGTGTTAATTTTATTTTAAATTAATTTTTTTTTTATTTAGCTCTAAGTAAAAAAATATGTCAGCTCATCAATTATAAACAATATGCATCATTAATTTCGGCTATAAGATAAATAATTATTAGTTGTAACAAAACAAAAATACGAAGGCAATAGCACTACATACAATTAATAATTTGAGAATACAATTATAGATAAAGGATATATATAATATATAGAATATGAATATGCAAAAGATAAAAAAATCACAAAGTATGAATAGTTAGATAATATAGTTAACAATGTAAAATAGCGTAATTACAACGAGTAGAGGTATTTCATTTATTTATACTTGGGAATTACTTAGTAATGAGGTAAGAAGGGGTTTTATGATATTTGAGAATTCGGAGATAAATTAGGTTAGTAGAGTTTCACTATTTAAAGAAAATTGAGAATATTTTGACCAGAGGAAGTGATTTGAGCGTAAGGTAGTTGGATGGCACTAAAAGAGGCGTTAGGAGGATTATTTTAAGTTTGGAAGGATCTCGCCTATTTGAAGGATTACAACGTTTAAGATTTTTATGGTTGGGACATCCTTTGTAATTGGCATTGTGGCTTCCATATTGCGTAGAGCACATCTGGCTAGAGAGAATCACGTGACTTAGTTTAGGAATCTGAGAGGATGTCTTCCCCACATCTTACACATCGTGGATCATGGTGACAGTATTTCCTAGTGTGCCCGTCAGACTGACATGCATAGCACTATGGTGAATTTTTTAGTGGGTGTGGTTTTTCAACAACAATTTTTGAATTGAGAAAAAATCAATCTTGTATACGTCCGAGTTATTGGTAGCTTTTTGAATGTCAAGAAAAAAAAGTGGCAAGGGTGCTTTATCCGAAATGTGCTTTATGTTGTCACGTGGTGTCCCAATTCTGAAAGGACAACAATGATGTCTTCATGTGAAGTTGTTGGGTGGAGATTTCGAATAACTACGCATAGCGGGTGAATAAAATTTGGCTGGTAAGTATGAAAACTTACTTCCTTCTCCATTAAATGCGTAAATAACGGATTGTACTGTTCACGCCTTCACGGAAATGCAAAAAAACATTTTTTAAGTTCATATTTGACTAGTCAATATTTCTAATACTTTAATTATAAAATCAAAATGATGAATTACTTTATTTTATCGTACTACTACATGGATGGAAGATAATTGGTATGCATTTTACTATTTTAGTACATACGTATTTAATATTATTGTTTTCAGGAAATTTGAATTATTTTTAACTTTATTTGAACGAGTCATGTTGTCACAAATTTTTGTTTCGTCAATTTCACTCATCATACTTGGGTTTAATTTAATAATGGTAAGAAAATGTTGAAATACTTACAAATTGTATTACATTAACTATATAAATTCAATTTTTAAATTATTAAATACAAAATACGAACGAATGTAAATGAACTGATAATTTAACTGGAATAAAACGATTTTAGAGTTTCTTCAACAATGGTACATTTGCGATTTCTGGTGATACGACAGTAAAAACGATTGTAGCAATTCCTTCATTCTTGTTTCAAATATTTATGGCGTGTTATTTATTTCAAAACATACACGACCAAGTAATTTGAAATTTGTTATTTTTTAGCATGATTTAGAGATTTGCATTGTATTAATACCACAAATTTACAATTGAATACGAACAATAATTAATTCATTATAAGTATAGGCACATATCACCTAATAAGATTTATTATGTAATGTAATATATAAATTTATAAACTCAAAATACTTATTATGTATTAATAGATAATAATTCTAATCATGTATTTTATATAACCAATATACATTGTGTAAGTTGTCTGCATACTTTATATAGTATAGATATTGTTCTGATAATTTTCCACGCTTTGTAAAATAAATAAAAACTTGCAGTAAAAAAATGATCGGTTTCAATGAATTATTAAGATGCAGGTTTAAGAGTATATTAAATAAGAAGTACTTTTATATTTTAGAAAGATTCAATAATATTCGCATTGTACAGCAGTAATTGGACCGAAATGGGTATGAAGTGTAAAAAATTGATATTATTAACAATGCAATTGAATAATGCTAATCAGAAAAAGTTAAGATATTCTAGAAGCAAAATTGTTAACATGGAAATGTATTTTAAAGTACGTATTATTAGAATAATAATTACTAATCTAAAATTATAAGACTATAGACAAATCCATTTATGGAATTTGTATTCTAAAATTATTATTTCTAACATAATAAAAATCAAAATAATACAAGTTTTCACATTTCTATATTAAACTTTCAATATTTTTACGCACAAAAAATATGACGCACTAGCACAAAAAGATTTTCAAAATTATATAATATTGTCTAATAATAAAAAAGGCAGGAAAGTGGATGTCGCTCTGCTGTACAGTAGGTTACAAGTGGGTCACTGTAATGGATGGTGTTAAATTTGAATTCAATGATATAATATCATTGTATAAGAAAAACGATTCTGAGCGAAAACGGTCAGTCAGCCTATGATATTACCAATAGTATATTTGATGATATTATTGTAAATAAAATAATTTATACATTTTAAACTTTCAATCCTTAGCTATAAAAGTTGAATATTTTATAAACTTTTAACTACAAAATAATTATTAATTTTTAAATTTTAAATTTGATAAATTTTGCCAAAATTTGAACTTTAAATGCTTATAAAAAAAAATTGTGCCCATGTGTTTTTAATATTTTACAACTGCTAATGTAACAATATATCAGGAGCCTACCATTAAATTTTCACGCTTTTTTACCCAACAAATACAATTTTATTGATATTTATAGAAAAAAAAACTAAAAAAATTGAAAACTGACAATGTCCATAAACAGCTCAAAATTTTATCGTGTATAGAAAATTCTAATATAAACATTCAGTGAAATTTTCAAGAATCTATAGTCATATGAGTGCCGTACTATCAAAAAATTTCGAGGGGGGGGGGGAGGTTGAACCCCTAAATCCCCCTTTTATACGCCACTGATATTGATTGTATAAGCATCTTAAATTAATCTGTACTTTTCCCTTATTTTAAGTTTTACTCATTACCCTTTTGGGGTGTTATATAAAAAACAATATTAAATTAATAAAATCGATTTTATCAAACTAGGTTTGTCATAAATATTACTGTTTTTTTTATACTTTGTTAAGTACATACATTGACATTTTAGATTCTGAGCGAGTGTATTGATTTTACAATGATGGGGTTTTTTTTTTTGTGTCTGTCATCACCTTTTAGGACAGTAAAAGTGCTTGGATTTTCTTTAATAGTAACTTTTCTGATAGGAAAGTGAATCTAATTGGTACTTTAGGAGTTAAAAGTAAAAATTTCCTAGTAGTTTTCAAAAGCGCCGTGAAAAACAAAAGAAAAATTAAGGAAAAACGGGAATTTTAACGTAAAATCTGTTTTCGAGAAAATCGATTTTGGTTTTTGGTGCAACTCAAAAACAAATGACCGTAGATACTTGAAAATTTCACTGAATGTTTATATTAGCATTTTCTATACACGATAAAATTTTGAAAATAATTCGACTCTTTTTGAGCTGTTTACGGACATTATCAGTTTTCATTTTTTTTAGTTTTCTTTTCTATAAATATAAGCACAATTTTATTTGTTGGGTAAAAAAGCTTGACAATTTAATAGAAGGCTCCTAGGTTTTTATTTCAAAGGCAGATAAAAAAAATTAAAAATCCTTAGTCATAGTTTTTATTTAAAAGCATTTCAAGTTTAAATTTTTACGAAATTAATCAAATTTATAATTTAATAATTATTTTGTAGTTAAAAATGTATAAAATGTTCAACTTTTATAACTAAGGATTGAAAATGGAAAACAAGGTTCCACGTAAATGGGCTATATATAAATTACTTTATTCACAATAATATCATCAAATATATTTGGTAATATCATAGGCTGACTGACCGTTTTCGCTCAGAATCGTTTTTCTTATACAATGATATTTTATCATTGAATTCAAATTTAACACCATCCATTACAGTAACCCGCTTGTAACCTACTGTACAGCAGAGCGACATCCACTTATCCACCTTTTTAACGTTTGAACTCCTCGAAGTACCAACTAGATCTAATTTTCTACCAGTAACCACACTCGGAGTTGTAGATCGATATATTTTTGTAATATTACACTTATAAAAAGTGGTCAGACACACAAAAAAAAATAAAAAACACACATCTGCATCGGTAAATTAATTTACTTTCAGTACCTACTCCGTTTAGAACCTTAAATTGCTTAAGCCTTATTTTCTACAATGAAATAATTTCACAATACCAAAATGTTAGATAATTTGTTTATTTTACATTTAACTAGGTGTTATTATTATTTAGTACTTAAGTGTTATAGCTGAATATTTTATCATCAATATATATATAATTAAATATTTTTTTTTTACTTACAGACAATGGGTCATTGCTATTCAATTCTATCGGTTTTAATAAATTATATGAACGCAAAGAATGATTAATTTTTCTTATATTTTTTTTTAAATTTAATTTCTTATTTGATTGATTTAATTAGTTTGTTATTTAAAGGTATTAATAATTCACTAAAATTGTAATAATAACCACAATAATATGGTTTATAATAAATGGTTAATCGTGTTAATATTTATAACAATTGATGTAGATTTGAGTATGAACTATCAAAATAAAATAGTTATATTAGTACTTACATACCTATATGTATTGCATATTATTTTTTATTAATAACTACTGTCAACTACTTATATCGTCATTTTATGTTATATGATTAACGGAGGGAATCTTAAACGTTAAAAAAAAGAAACGAAGGAATAAAAAACTGCAATAAGAGAAAATAAAATAAAATAAAGTTATATCTAGCCTGAAAACTTATCCATGTTAATAATACTGTTGTTTTAAAATTTTTATTATGGCATATTTCTGCGTATACTGTTCTAGACGAATTCATTAATCTATTTAGTATTTACCAACATAATATAATATTTTTTTTTTTTTTTTATTGTTACAGCATCAACATCATGGTTATACATATAATATTTATATTGTGTATAATAGGCATTTATAGTTTATACTAGGTACAGTAGGTACGTATAATATTTTATATACCCGTGAAATTACCTATGAAAACATAGGGGTGCCTGAAGACGACGACGACTACGACTGCAGCAGTGCAGCTATACCTTCAATCTTCATATATAATATATTATAAATATTAAAAATTAATTTTAATAAAATATATTAGGTACCATTAATAGTTTTTCCGATTTCGGTTTTGATTTCGGATATCGGTATTTATTTTTTTCGATTTCGGTTTTGGTTTCGGATACCGGTATTGATTTTTTCCGATTTCGATTTCGGTTTTTAACGGTTTTAACCGATATTCAAAACCGGTATCGAATATCGGTTTCAAGCCCTGGTTTATTTTAACTGGTATGCCTACTAAACAACACAATTATTATAGCGTGGTAAAATAATAGTCCCCAAGTAGTAATTTTAATAACTGGACATCGCTTTTTTTTCATATTAGTATGTACCATGTACTATGTAGGTACTCTAAGCCTAAACTTTAATCATAACTTATTCGTAACTAAGCCATAACGTACTATAAAATATAAATAGGATAGAAAAATAATAAATTTCTTTAAATAATTGAATTTGTACGATACATTTTACATTTAGATATATTTTACTAAACGTATTGTTTTTATACGGATTTTGTTACTCCCAGCGACTATCGTCATGCGTGGGGCCCGGTTGGGGGGGGGGCGAAACCTTAACAGTCTGTCTAGTAGACAACAAAAATTATATTGCTATAGAGACGGAAAAATATAAAATAAAATGTTAATTTTTTTTTCTTTTCTTAATTTCTTTAAACTGAATAGTCGCCATTATTGGATTTTGTAACATAATATCAAATAATTTATAAACTGAATTTATCTTTATATATAGAATTTTTAATTTTTAATCAATAATATTATTTTATTATTTTATTAATTAAAAAGCAGACAAGTGGGTACCGTTCAACTGTACTACGCATTAGATGTCGAGTGGGACATTGGGTCAGTAATGTAATAATGTTTCATATTTAGTGTAAATCAAATACCTATAACGAAAATATTGAATTGAAATTATTTTATTTTAAATAGATTTATTATTATTAGAAGTGTACTTATATTTTATTTTTATTTTTTTGTAATTATTTATTTAAGAATAATCATTATATTAACGCAAATATTTATAAATCTTGTATTTCTGACTACATACCAGGTAGACAAATTCCTGATTTGTAGTCTGTAAGTGTTTAAAACGGTCGTGATATAGAAAAATCACTAAAAATTGTAGCCAGTCTTTTATTATTATCAGTCTTATGTAAGGTAATAAATAGTAAACAATTACTATGGTAACTGGTAAGAAAACATAAAAGTATTTAGAAAAAAAATTATTATATTTTTATTAATTATCGGCAAAAGATGGCCCGAAGTTTTAAAATCGCTGACTGGTACCTGACTCCTACCCAGTCCGAAGTCCAACTTAAATGCGCGTTTTTAATCAAGTCGTGCTGTAAATGCTCTATCCGTTTCTCGCACCTTTCTAACTTCTACGTTCCGCTTTCAGCCGTATTTTTTTTTTAATAATTGTTGATAAATTGTTTTAAGAGAATTCACGACACTCCAAAAGAACATTTACCTTTTTACTACCAAACCGGTCCAAACCTCGTGTGAATCCTTCTGACGCAGAGTTTATGTATTTGTGCCAACTTCTTGCGGATTCTGTGTAGGAAATCTGCTTACATCACTTACGTCCCGTATTTATTTATTTATTTTAAGCACATACGAGCATATATGATGCAAATACATTTTTTTTATATATTATGTAGATACGGGACAAATATAATTATATAATTGAGTACATAAATAAATAAGACTTATTTAAATATGTATATTATGATTTATGACGATATACAAAAACACATACAATTACCAATCATAAAATAAAAAAATTATACATACATATTAATCAGAAAAGACTGAAGTGTCTCTTGTTAATTCCATCACTTCCAATTCTGCATCTAATAGTTCGTCAGAAATATATTCGATATTGTACAATTTATCTTCCTCCTTGATTGTTTGGCTGACGAAATCGACCCACATGTCGGGTGTTACGCGCTGGACTCCATCGTTAAGTAAATTATTTTTTTTTACGTGATTTTTTACCACCGACCACACCAACTCAAAAGGATTCAGCTCATTGTGATAAGGTGGTATACGCAATACCACTTTTTTGGTTTTTAACGCTTCTTCGTCTATTAAATATTTATCATAAAGAGGTGTGATTTTATCTACCATTTCCATTAATTCACACTTTATCATCGGTCTATCAATTACACAATTTTTAGACAACAACCATTCGATTACGTCGTCCTTTTTCCAATCCATTGTGGGAATGGGGTCCTTTTTTACCGAATGGTAAGAAGCGTTGTCCATTACTATAATACAATTGTCATTTAATCTAGGCAAAACCCCGCAGAACCACTCATAAAAGGTGTCGTCATTCATTTCATCGTTTTTCGATTCAAAACATAGTAGTCCACCCTCGACAAAACCTTCAATTGAACCTATATGGGCGACTATCATGAATTTCTCTTTGGCTGTTGGAATTTTCAGTCCCTCAGATAGACTACGAGATTTTACCTCAATATCTGTCCAAGCGTTACTGGCATTCACACACATTTCATCAATATAGTATATCATTCGACCTTCGCTACGATAACGTCGTATATCCTTAATGTAATCACGACGCCATGAAATGATATCTTCTCTTTCAATTAGTGCACTGTCCTGAGTTGTTTTAAAATATTCAAAATTCAACCCCTTTAATACCCGCTTCAAAAACCTTTGAGATATATTGGGAAGGTCGGGGTCATCCATAATTACCTGTTGAATTTTGTGGAATGTTGGTATTCACGTCTGAACCAAAATTCATGGATCTTTTGTCGAATTGCAATTTTACCGAAGTCGTCGATTTTATCGTTGTTAGTCGGAGGATTTTTTTTTCTAGACGGTGACTTACGAGGTGACATCACAGTACCCGTTTTTTTGTAGTTTTGTTCTTTTGTTCTTTTGTACTCGCTTACAGTTGCTTTAACTGTACGCAATCCAATTCCGGTTTCTTTAGACAAAGATTCCATTAAAACTTCATATTTCATATGAGGTTGGTTTTGGATTTTGTGTTTAAAAAGATTAATAATCATAATTTTTTCTCCACTTCCGAGTAACTGAAACAATAATAATAATAATAATAATTAAACTCAATATAAGTGCGAATTTAATAAAAATTAAATTAAATTAAAAATTCTCACATGTTTTTTTTGATTTTTTTTAACGGGCAAAAGCAGTTTCATTTCCACATTTTGTACAACAGGTATCGCAGGGTGGTCTACGTTGGTCGATTTATCGGACAACAACGAATTGATTTCTTCTTCAGAACCGTTCATTTTAAAATTATTCAATCGCATTAAAAAAATTCACAACAAAATACATTAAAATCAAGCGCGTGATTCGATTATGACTTTTGTCGACACATTACACATTTACACGGACTCAATGACAAACGCTGCATAATTTCGATTCACGTCTCACGATTGCCGACCGTTTTCGTCATGGAACATAATATTTCCAAACACGCAGAACGCACATGGTTATCATATTTTTTGGAAATTTACCATGGTCGAAGGAAGATAATATTATACTGGACTGGTATCACGGCTATAGATAGTATGGTTGCCCATCGACCCATGATTCCCATACTTGAAAAGTGTCTACCGAAATGAATCTCTATAATCAGTATTATGGTTAAATTAAATAGCTGAAGACTTAATCACTAGCGCTTATATGTCATAGTGGCCATCACGGAACTACAATTTACATTTGAAAGGTAATTGCATTTATAGTCACTACAATAAATAAGCGCTAGTGCGTAAGTCTCCTGCTGTTTAATACTGATAATGGAAATTCATTTCGGTAGACACTTTTCTAGATTCGTTGGACAACCATACTATCTTTAATCGTGACCAAGAAGAGAGCTTTTCAAGTTTGAAAAACAAAAAATAATGGTTTTTGAAACAGTGATAACTTTCTTCATATAAGTAATATAAAAAAAATAAAAACAACGTTGCACAGCCAAAGTTTTCCTTTTTATATGGTGCAAATCTCGTTTCTTAGTTATGACTGTAGCCTTTTCGATTCTTTTCCGCGTAAAACAGTTTTTGCTATGTTGTACATTTGTAAGACGGATACAACACACGCGGGTGCAGGTACTTTATGTTACACGGTTATATCAGTTTAGGCTGTTTGCTAAATTTTTTTCTTTAATTTTTTCTCCAGTCACGTTCTCTGCATCACTCACAAAGTATCATAGATATATATTATTATCTATGCAAAATATATTCTTGATTGTAAATAAAATGTTAATTTTATAAATTTTGTTTTGTTATTAGTAATAACTAATATATAAAATAATAACTTATTACATATTATATAAGTAGGTATCTATAAAAATATAATTACGATTTTTTATTTGGGTGCACTTGGGTCAGTAGGTAGTGCTATAGTAGTATATTTGAGCTTTTATTAACAATTTAAACTCGTACTTTATGTCCTTATACCTATTGTATGTAGATATTACTAATTCCATTTTGTACATACAATGTGTGTCAATTAATAAATGAACATTATGAAAATATAAATATCATACAATAATAAATGTACATTTTTTTAAAATTAAATCAATACATTTGTATGACATGGCTACATACCATTAATAATATTAACATTTTTACATAACAATTGGTACATGATTCCAAAACATTGGCTTTTAATGAATACAATATAACATAAAATATATGATGTTGGTACACAGTCTATGCAGATTATTGACATTTGAACAACAATTAATAATGAATACACTTAAATAAAATTTAAATGTAAATATGACAATATGTTCAATTCTAACTTATAATGAAACAAGCTATTCTAATTGACATTCATTGTGACCTAAACTTTGAAAATATCAACTATGTTATTATTGTGTTTATAAATGATTTTAAATTTAACATTTACTTGCTGAATGCCAGCTAGTAGTTGCTGCCAATGCCAATCCAATAGGTATGTTATTTTTACTAGTATAGTTATTCTCTGAATATATTTAATTATTTATCATGTATAATAGAAGAACCAGAGATGCTCCATATTCCAAATAGTTATACTACTGTGTTTGGGGTACAAAGGATGACTAGTCTACAGAAATAATCAGAGATGACGTCGGCTTCTTATACTATAAAAATAAAACAACTGAAACTAAAATGTGAGTGAATAAACAGTACCTTATTCTATAGCCTGTTTAACTATTTAGCATGTTTTGAAAAAAAGATTGAAGACCAATGCCACGGTACAGCATATAATATATTCCCAGACAGAAATGACTGTTTTTTTGTCCAAACGGCACAACCACCCAGTTTAACCATTAAGAAACTTACCATTAATTCGGCAAAATATAACTGAAAAGGCATTAAAAAAAACTGTTTAATCGTATACACCTCGTGGTATATAATATATACTTGGAGGCCATTGTAAAGTTTGTATACAATTTGTTTTTATTAATTGTGAAATAGAAAATATGCAATATTATTTACAATTTTTTTTATATTATTTTTATAACTCAACATGTTACTGAATTGAAGTGTTTGTCTGTATGTTCATTGTATTATAGTTTTCTTGTTAGTACAAAGTGATACACCTTTTTGCAGAGTACTGAGATGATGAGACGTTGAAGATGTCTATGTTTTCCAGAAACACCCAGAAATCTTACAGAGTTGCTTTATTTGTTGGTGGCTGATGAAAACAAAGAGTATATTCCGACTCTCCAAAACCTACCAAATAGGTACCTAAAGCATTGAATGTATTTTTACTTTTTACTCGTTTAAACAAAATAATTACATTTTTAACAGGTTTTATCAAGGTCCTCTAATAATACACGGAATTATACAGAGTGTAATTTTATGTAACTTAACAAACATTCAACAAATTGAGAATGAACTGAGAAATGTATGAAAAGTTAATTAATAGAAAATTAATGTAAGTAAGTTTTCTAAATTAATTCTATACATGTATAGATACGTTTAGCAGGATGTGATGGCACTTTTAAAACTATACCTACATTTTTAAATTAAGATGCTGCGTACCAAATTGTTTCAATCCTCATAATTTTTAAAATCGTAAGTTCAATATGTTTTAATTTATTAATAATTGTAAATTAATGTTATTATTTAAGATTAGAAAAATGCACTTTAAATAGTGTAGTAATTTACAGTACTTTGTAGTATTATCATATTAAACTATTAATATATATTTTTTTATGCAGAGTTACCCATTAGTTCATGTTATTCTCTCTTCAAATTTACAAGAGATTTATGTAGAACTTTTAAGTTATGTTAGAACAGTGTTACCTCTGACATATTGTGATTTAACAATCATTACTGATTTTGAGTATGGGCATGATTAACGTGGTGAATATCATATTTCTAGAGAGTAAGCACCAGGAGTATTATTTTCATTTTTGTCAGGTAAAAATCAGTTGTATACTATGTATCATGTTAAGCCTGCAAATATTAATAAAAATTAATTTTAGGATGTCATTAGGTTTACAAGAAATAAAAGAACCATTTTGTTTAAATTGATAAAAACAAATGCAAATGCTGCACGTGTAGGTACTCAGAATGAAAATTAGTAATTACTAATTTATAACAGATTTAAATATCTATACAAATTAAAATTTGTCACTTAAATACTAACATGTAACAATAAAATATATAATATAATTAACTTTTTTTATAATTTACATTTTTTTTTTTAATTACAGATTTTAGCTCTAATATTTTTGCCAGCTGCTGCAATCAATGTTGTACCATCAACGGAAGATGGCTTCCACTCAATTGTTGCGTAGGTATATCAATAAATTTCCCGAGTTGGATAATAAACCATTTTTAAATAATTATATTTGGGGATATTGATTTGTAACTATAGGGCCAGCTGCTGTGACATGTTACAACCAAGATATAAGAACCAACAATTATGTTCAGAGCTACCACGCTTCATTGTTGGAGCTAATAAAGCCTCATTCTAAAGTTTGGGAATTTCTATGTATGATTTTAAAAAAATTGTTTTTTTTCCTTCAGTTTGCCCTTTTTGTGTTTGTCATAGTATATTTGATATGTAGGTAATATATACTTATTTATACTTTTGGAAATAATGAGTGTCAGAAAATAATGTGTCAAGTACCCATAGTTGATGTTTTTTTGATTTTAAGAGGATAAAAAACTGATGATTGAATGTTATTTAATATGTTTTTTATTTATGTTTGCAACCATAATTAAAGCTTAGTAGATTATATTTTAATAACGGTTTCTTTGTTTATTATTATTGAAGTCCACGAAATCTAAAACCTTAAAATATTAATTTTGTTGGAAATATTATTCTTTTAGTAATTTAATTCTCGTCCATGGGTCGGATAAAGTCCATCCGCGGACCACCATTTGGTGACCCTTGGCGTGGTGCTGTGTACCTCTATACAGTATACGCCAAGCAATATAACTCAACAAAATATTATGCCATTTTATAATATGTGCTATAATAATTCGTCATGGAAACGAGGAACAGAGTTTCGGCAAATGTCTATACGACGAAAACAGCGGAAACGCCATAATCGCGGCATATAATATTAATATAGCATAAGTACTGTTCCTATATTATATCATATTGTAGGTAAATCGTCCACGTATACATGGACGAGTTTCCGGGCCGTGACGACCGGAAGAAAATCGTGGCGGCGTCCGATTTCCGGTTCCGCGCTCGCTTTTACGCGATCCGCCAGGTTGACGGCGAACGGGCGTACGATTGGTACAGGCGGGTGAGGGCGGCCGCCGTGCCGTGCGGGTTCGGCGTCGTCAACCAGCCGCAGTGGACACCGGTCGTGGACAAGTTCGTTACGGGGCTGCGGCCAGGTCCAGTGGCCGACTGGACGTCTTGCTGGCCGCGGCGGTCGAGGCCGACGGTGCGAGTCGTCTGCCTGCCGGCGGAGCGTTGCCGGACTTGATCGCCGAAATACGTGAAGGATTGAAGCTGTACCGGTACAGCGGCGATGGATACGAGAGGTCTCTCAGCGGCGGCGGAGGCGACGATCGGGTATAACATTTATATGGTCGACATTACCTGGGCCAAACCCGAACAAGTCGTTGGTAGTTTCATCGGCGCAAAAAGCGATTGAGGTTTGGGGCCTCCAAACAGTAGGCTGAAGTTTATTAGAGCTTTATTTTTATAATTTACTATCCACCTACAACCCAATCAAAAACCCACTTGTCGATAATTATGACCGGTATTAAAATACGAAATGCGATTTATTGGATACATCACACAATAATTATTATACTCTAATTCTAGCGGATATTCCACAAAATATGATACATATTGACACGCTCAAAAACAATTTAAGACCATTTTTTTTGGGTGGGTCTCTGAGGGCTTTTCTTTGTTGGTTAGTAAGTTCTTCAATGGTTCGCTTGTGTTTTCATAGACATGAACTCAACAGCATGGCGTCATGGCCTCAAAACTCAAAGTAAAAATTCCAATAAGTAGGTAGGTAGTATATAATATTATCTATGTCTGGTACACAACAATTATCTGGGAGGACGTTTCTAACAAATTCGGGAAAGAAGTCAACTCTAAAATCCCACCACCCTGCTGAAACCACATTCACACAGATCGTCAGTGCGGATGGGTAAATGTCATGTAGAGCTGCCTTACAATAAAAAACACGTGCAATTAAATTCTTAATGAAACACGTTGTAATCCAAATCACTACAAAATCAAATCAAAACTTCTTAATTTTATTATTATTGGACATTGGTTATTGCTTATTACTTACCTTAACTACTTATTAATTGTTATCAATGCACTTACACATAAGTATGGTGTACAGCACTGTACACTATACACCTCTATACCATACCTACCTATTTTGAATTATAAAAATAAGTTATTATTGGAACCTGCAGTGGCTTATTAAAACATGATTTCTGAAAGGGGGAGGGGAAAATTGGAAAATCCCCCACCCTCTCAAAACTTTTTACTTGGAGTAGTAAAATATTTCACAATATAAGTAACAATGAATATAATTTGAATTTATTCAAAATTTACATCAAACACAATATGGGATCCACTCCAAAGCCAATGGGAGGGGATCTGACCCCCATGTCCTCCCCTTGTATACGCCACTGATGTAAACTACTGTTTTTCAGAGTAATAATTATAAGCATATATCATCACAAATGTCTAATATTAACATGAATGGTAATACAAAATCAACAATTGATGGAAAATCATGGTTGAAACAAAAAATTGAAAAAAATGATTATATACCTCTACCATGTAAAAACGGTTGTAAGTTAGCAACGAAACGTTCAAGAAAATACTAATTTATATCATCAACCGAGTACAAGTATAAACCGTGAAAAACCTTTCAGTGATAATTACAAATTTACTAGTTACTTTCACGACAGTTCAAATTGTTATTGTTCGTTACCGACAAATAATGACCGTAAAGTAAGCAATGTAACCCCAATTGGAGTTGAGAAATCTAAAAAAACTATTTCAATTTCAAATTGTTCAGATTGTACGAAGAATATAAAGTGTTCCATTTGCAACATTAGTGGTTAGTGACTAGTTGTTGAAAACTGTTCACATAATATTATACCCTATTAATTTATGAATTTAATATTTTGTAGATAATAATTTAGTAACAAAAATATAAAATTATTCTTTATAATATAAGTCAATAAACAATATTCACTGCTAAAATGTTTCTACGTTTAAACAATTTCAGGAGAGGATCCTGACCCACAGTTAAAAGGTCTTGAAAGAACCTACATAAAAATTATGAAACAAGAAAAAGAACATTTTAATTTCTTCTAGTTTTATCTTGTCACTCTAAATCTTTCAATGTTTTAAAGATAGTTAAACAACTTAATGCTTAGAACAAATCAATTAATTAGTATAATATTACAGACTACAGTAGGTATTAAATCAATATTTGATGTGCAAGTTATACCAATTATATATTTTATTGTGATATACAATATGATATGAGCCATGTGATATTGGTTATTTTTAACAATGAACAATTCATAACCTAAGTTTTAAAGTATTAAACAATATACTATAAGTAACATACTAATAAACAATACACAACAATACATAAATTTGAGTTTGTTAAATTAAATAGTTATATTTTAATAATAGCCCAAATACTAGACATTTTTTAAACTTTTTTTTTAAATACATAATGTTTGGGGAAAAATTAACAACAGTTATACAATTATAAAAATAAATAAATAGTAAAATATTTAAATGTTTTGTTATAGTTATTATCTTAGTAAATAGTATTTATCATGCTTATGCTTATAAGATTTGCTATAACATTTACAACTATAAGACTGACTATATTTAGATTTTTTACATTTGTTACAAAACGAAAAATGTGATTTAATATGTTTAGTAGCTTTCTGGACTTTATTTAAAACATTTTGCATAGGATTAAATTTTTTTGTAGCATTTGTGTCAGTCACAGTATATCTTTCAGATTTATTCTCATTTTTAATAATCAAAGAAGTTAATTCATTAATCCAAATATCTTTAGGAGACTCTGTATTAATTAGTGTATTTGATCTGTTTACATTAGAGTAATTTTTAGCGAAAATAGAACTATCAGTAACTTGCACATTTGAGGAATTCATATCGCAATGTAAATTTGGATGACTTAAATTATCATTTGATGTAAAAAATAGATTGTATACTGCCGATTGTTTTACCGGTAAGCTATTCACAACCGTGCAACAGTTACAATTGCATGGATATGGTTTAGTTAAAGGTACTCCCGAAATACTGTCTAGACAATTTTTATTTAAAAACTCAAGCATTTGCACTCTAAAAATATTTTCTGTTCTAGAAATAACGTCTTTGTGGGAACTATTGTCTGATACAATTAATGTATTGTTATTTGTAGATGAAAGCATAGCTGTATTAGAAATACTATTTGCAGAGATAAGTTTAGGAGTATTAGGAATACTAATGTGAGACATAAGAATGGAAGTATTATAAATACTATTTGCAGATGTAGCTGCATTAGCAACATTTTCTGTAGACACAATCACCTTAGAAGTATAATTTGAAGATGAATCTGTACAGTGAACATTTTTTGTGGACACAGATAAATGACAAACATTGTTTATAGATGTCAACTGCTTCTTGACAACACCAGTTTTTCCATTTGATTCATCTTCTGTTTGTTTAGTCTAAATAATTACATTGTAATAAGACATTTAATATGTTGTATAATAAGTATAATTAATATATACATTTTATTGAAGACCTCAAAGTGAATAGTTATTACGTAGGTATTAGCTTGTATTTACAATTTTATAATGGTCTATATTTTTAAATTATATAGTTATACAATAACGCTGAATATTTATAGGTATGGAATGTTAAACAATACATGATGAATTGTTCTCAAAATTGATGTTTGATAACAACCAGTTTTAACATAGGTAAATAAAGATAATATAGTAAACAATAACAATAAGGCTAAACAGACACAATAGTCTAATTATTATAGTTTTATTTAAAAGTTGTACAAGGTATAATCTATATTATAGGTTCATTTTTAACTGATGATATCTAACTATTATTGATTAAAATTACTTTAATTATTTTTATTGACATTTCTAGAACTTTATATGTTCTATTTGGACAAACAAACAGGGAAATAAACTATCTTTAGCTTTATTAATGTTATATTTATTTTAAACATTTGTAAACTATATTTTAATTTATCTTAAAATATTTTTCAAGATAATCATTAACAGTACCTACCTATCACTTCTTTATTTAAATATAAATAAAGATTTTTAAATAATTTTAATCATCTATTTTAGGAATTAGGATAAATACTATACTTTCATCAATCAACTCTATTGAATAGTTTTAAAAGTACTGTACACTTAAAAACAATTACCTTGTTAACATCAGCACTTTCAGCAAACAGTTTGACTGGTGAAGCTTTTGTAATCAATGGTACTTTTTTTGGAACATCTTCTGTTGTACATTTTTCTGAGAAGTCTAATTTATTCAAATCTTGGATTGAATCATTGATAGTGCTAGAAACTTGTAACTTGGAATTTTCAATAATAATTTTATCACATCTATCAACTTCTTTCATATTTTCATGTTTAAAGGCATTATCTACAATTTTTTCTTGACAATTTTGATTTGATAAAACTTTAAAATCTTCTTTAATATCATTATCAATGTTATCCTGACAACAGAAGAAAATAATGTTAAAATATAAAGGTCATAGAAAAAAAAGACACTCCAAAAGATAAATATTTATAAAAAAAAAATTAATCCTTTACTATTTCTTTCTCTACCCACAAAATCATAAATTATTATTGGCAAAAAAAAATATAGAAATAAAAAACGTACAGTCTACGCAACATAAAGTTAAAAAAATTTGGTAGGTAAAAATTTTTTTTTATGATGTTGGGTAAAATCTATTATAATCCAAATGTTAACTTATACAAAATATTGGTTGAATTTGATGACTACATAAAAAGGACTAAATCAGAGATAAAAGCCAGCTCCAGATAGGGTAAATAAAGGCCCACTGAGTTATAGAACTTTCGCATGCCCAAAACCTGTTAAAATTGGTTAGAACGATTAATTTTAAACTTAATCTACCTATATTTGGTCTGCCCCCAGAACTCTGAAAACCATTGATTCTATCCGATCCTGGATAAGCAGATACATAATATGTCAGCATAGTGCTCACACAAAAGTTACCTACCATATTATAGATCATAAAAAGGTGTTTATGAATTACCTAATTGTAATATTAGATATTCAATATTACTTAATTTTTTGTTTCAGATATTGATAGTAATATTTAAAATAAAAGTACTTCTTATTTTACTATTCTCTAAAATGTTACTATTGACAGTATTAAAATTGATTAAGGTACCAATATTACGATTTATTTAGAAAAAAAAAAAAAATAATTAACTTGTCATTTTTTAGTTCCATACCAATGTAGAATTATCCTACATTATTGTTTTTCACACTGAGTGGAGAGAGCAAATTTCTAGATAGTGTGTGAAATGTTGTAAAAAAATTAATATTAAGTATTATGTAGGTAGGAGCTCATAGGCGCCTACTAGATAACCAGCCTATAATAATGAATAATGGTGGTATATTATTGTTGTATACAATCTATACCAATAATAGAGTCCCAGACTAAATCAATGCGTAAACATAGATAGGTATGTGGAAAACGTATTTACATATGTATACGTATAGTCAGCGCCGGATTGGGAAGAAATTACTTACCAGGCTGTCCGCCTATACTGGCCCAAATCTTTCGAATTTTTAACAGCCCCCCGGGTTTTGACTGGTAGCCCGCCGGCTCAATTCGGGCCAGCGTATAGTGTATACCGATCAATATAATTAATTAAAAAATTGTAAACGGGAAGCGAATTCAAACAAACATAACAATTTACAATACAAACACTACCAAGCCATGATGAATATGTTATACAATCAACAGACAGAGTTTTTGAGGAAAGTGGACGAAAAGCTCATGTGTAATATTATAATATAAATGTTATACGCAGTGACTATCAAAAAAAAAAATAACAAACCCATTAATGATGATGGATGGCGGTTGAATAAAAACTGTTCGGTTTATAAGCTTGTTGTTTTTATAAATAATTATTATATGAAGACTGTGAACCAGCCGTTTACATACTTGTTTGTCTTTGTCCGAGTGCACATTTTCAGAATCCTTAAAAAGCGCGAGCAACTCGTACACAATTGAAGGCAGCAAATTCCACTTTTTATCGTCCTTCTCGTTTTTCATGTTTTCTAATGTCGGCAAAACCTGATGAAGGTCCGGTCCAGTTTTCAGTTTTTTCTTGTCACCATTGTCGTCTTCATCCAACGGCCGTTTAGAGGCTCCTTCGAGAACGGTTTCCATAGTTTTCGTCGTTAAAAAGCGAGTTCAATCCGAAAGGTGTCTGGACAGTGCTTGGCCTAACTATAAAAACGACAGAATTGAATCACAACTTTATAGGTAGGTTAATATCTTTTCTATCGTAGAAACTCATTATAACAATATTATGATATAAACAAATGTAAACGAGGGAAAAACAAAAGACGATTTGCCGATCAAAAGAGTGTAGACCTACATAAATATTAAAATATTTAATGCGTGATGCTAAGTCAGAAACCAGTTACCACTTACCAGTTGTCCAGATAAGTCTTCAGTTGAGTACAGTAGTCAGTAACTATAGTAAGTTCAAAGTTGTGGTTATGTTTGTTTACTGTATACCCGTTGACAGTTTTCACTTTTCACTTTTCAGGCCATCGTTAACATGACCAAGAAATAAGAATAGTAAACAGTACTCAAGGGCCACAGAATTAATGTTATTCTGTGCTGTACTGCTGTGGCTGCGCTGTTCGTGTCTAGTGACAACGACAACTAACACAAATATAAAAGATATATGATCTCGAACTAACAAGTGAGTAGCGACAATGATCGTCGTCAGTAATCGTTACTAGTCACTCGTCCAGTCGTCCGTCGATGCGGATGTGCAACTGCGTCTGCGCAGAGTGCAGTTCCGAGTAAATTGTGGAAGTGTAAACCGAAACAAGACGCTATTTTTAGACCAAAAAATTACCGAAAAATACCGAATTATAATTATACCAATTATAGCGTATAAATTTTAAATCATAATATTATTATGTATATCTTACCTATTATAAATTAATAATTACGATATTATCAAGATTCGATAATAAACTTACCACTCTTACAAGAGCCGTTGAAATAGGTACTGAATAGTGATCGATAAAATTATGACTTTCGTAATATTGTGATTACGTATTCGGATTTACGATGTTTTGTCATTGATAATCAGTAATCCGAAACACGGATATATTATAAACAAATACGAGAGTGGGCTATCTACTTTGTTTTATAGTTTGTTTATAATATATTATCTGTGATGCACTGATGCGACATGACATCAATATTCGATAATGGATTGTTGTTGTTTTTGTTGTTGTAACGTACTGACGTTGATAGATTTAGTATAACGTGTCGTAGATTTTTATTTTAACAATGCAATTAAATATTATGATCAAATAATTTAAACACGATAATTATTGCCATTGGTTAAAAATACATGTATATTTAATCAATGTTAATATTAATAAGAATACGGGAATTTTCAATGGGTGCTATACGTTTACTATAATAGTGCCTAGTGAATACTAATTATTGCAGTTTGCCTAAATAATATAATTAAGAAACTCATAATTCTAATTATGAGATTGGAAGAATGAAAGCGACGGTTTCATGTCATTGTCTATCGAATATCGCACGTGTATGTGTGATTTAGGGGTATTCGGAAAAAAAGACCTGCCACAGGAAAAAAAAGCCCCGGAGAAAAATAAACGTTAATTAGATAAATTCTGATTTTATTAATAGACGTATCATTTTATAAGAATTGATACTTATTTATTTTATTGTGTGACTTTTTATTATATTCATAGAATATTTTGTTTTATGATTTTTATATTCTTTAAATGTGGTTTGTGATATTATACATATTTTGTTAGTTGTTATTGTATTGTTATTTGTTATTTTTTATCATAAAAATATGTAGGGTACTCGTGTACTATATTTTTATTTTGAGCGCAAGCCCGTTTTGTATATTAATTAATAAATAAATAATAATATTTGCAATGTACCTATCTAATAATCAATGATAATTTTAACTCTAATTGGTTGAATTAATTTTACTAAAAAAAAAATCACATATAATATTATATAAATAATAATTGTATATTATAATTTACAATATGATAGCATAAAATATTACTAGCCGTTAGGTATAATATAAAAAATTAATCAACATTTGAGCAAAATTGTAATGATTTTATTTGATGTTAATACAGTTTACAATTTGTATGTAATTATCTAAAAAAAAAGTAACTCTGCAAGTATGCAAAACATAGAATCAATGCAATACGGAACATTGACATATTTTATCAGAATTATTCTAAATTAAGTTTAGAAGAATGATAATATGCATTTACATATAAACCTTATGCTCCTATTAATCAGTAATCACATTTATAATTTTATAAGGCTTATAGAAAATAGAAACTAAATGGACATAGTAAATAAGTGAAAGCATTTATAGTTATGGGCGTTATGGCATGCTGTTGCTTAGAGACTGTAAAGATTAATTTCAATTTTGTGTAGCATATTTAAAAAAAAATGTACTACTTATAGCTGATAGCAGTGGCGGCATCTGGGGGGGGTGCATGAAGGTTAATAACCATTGACCACTTCAAAATGTTATATCCGATTAAATAAAATAATGGAACAAGCTAATTCGTCACTAGATAGCGATGTGGTTCAAAGGAATTCACTGCAAATCATAGCGATATTGCCAAAACGCCCAAAACGGTCAGTGATGTATGTTTTATTTAATTTTGTTTTTTTTGTGTGTCTCTATCACGATCTAAGATAGTAAAAATCGTAAATTGTTTGTACATTTTTAAGTACTCATAACTCGCTTAAAAATTAAAATATAACGAAAAGCTCACGGGGTTGTCTAGATAATAATCTTACCTTTAGATTTTATAAGAGGTCAATTCACTTCAATTTTTAAACTAACGGAGCTACACGTGTTCTGCTTTGCGTAAAATTTGCCATGTTCAGCACTCGTAAGTCGGAGACAACACGTGCGCGTATCACGTCCGACTATTCTTTCATTTGGTGTTGTTCGAAGGTCATCCGTCTATATAAAAAATCAGGATCGGCTCAAGCGAAAATTGTGAACTAGGCAAAATCAAATTTTGCCGCCCTAAACAATAGAATATTATCAGTATTTTGAAAATGCCGCCCTCTTACTAAAGTGCAGCTTAAATGTCGCCCTAGGCGTGGGCCTATGTCACCTATCCCTTGAGCCGGGCCTGTTAAAAATACGATATATTTGGTAAAACTATAACTCCCAAACTCTGTACCAAATAAGAGCGCACGTTATATTTATACGTACATATTATTGTACGTAGGACCGCATTAGCCCGTGTTCGGCGCCACTCCTGATTGACATTCATTGTAACCTAAACTTTGAATATATCAATAACGTAATAAGTACCTTTGTAATTATTGTGATTATAAATGATTTTAAATTTAACATTTACCTGACAAATGCCAGCTAGTAGTTGCTGCCAATGCCAATCCAATCGGTACATTATTTTTACTAGTGTGGTTATTACTATGAAATATGAATATATTTGACTATTTATTATGTATAATAGTAGAACCAGAGATGATGCTCCATTTTCCAAATAGTTATACTACTGTGTTTGGGATACAAAGGACTACAGAAATAATCAGGGATGATGTCGGCTTCTTAAACTATAAAAATAAATCGACTGAAAGTAAAATGAAACTATTTAACTATACAGACTTTATTCTATAACCGGTTTAGCTATTTAGCATGATTTGAAAAAAAGCTCATAGACCAATGCCATATCGCCATAGTACAGCATATCATATACCCTTTTGTTTAATTTGATAAAAATAAATACAAATGCTGCACGTGTACTCGGAATGGTAATTACTAATTTATTACAGATTTAAATATCTATACTAATTAAAATTTGACACTTAAATACTAACATATCAAAATAAAATATATAATATTTTAAACATTTTTTTTTAATTACAGATTTTAGCTCTACCATATTTGCCAGCTGCTGCAATCAATGTTATACCATCAACGGAAGATGGCTTCCACTCAATTGTTGCATAGGTATATCAATAAATTTCCCGAGTTGGATAATAAACCATTATTAAATAATTATATTTGGGAATATTGATTTGTGATTTACAATTATGTTCAGAGCTATCACGCTTCATTGTTGAAGCTAATAAAGCCTCATTCTAAAGTTTGGGAATTTCTTTGTATGATTTAAAAAAAATTGTTTTTATTTTCTTCAGTTTGCCTTTTTTTGTGTTTGTCATAGTATATTTTATGTGTAGGTAATATATACTTATTTATACTTTTGGAAATTATGAGTGTTCAATGATAAACGAATCACCAGGTATAATATCTCAAGTTGTTAGTTTTTTTTTTGATTTCAAGAGGGGAAAATATAACAGATAATTATTTAATATGTTTTTTATCTATGTTGCATGAATCAATGTTTTAACCATAATAAAAGCTTTTTTTCTTATAGTAGATAATATTAGTAGCAAACTATCATAATCACAGATATAGATAATAAATTAGATTGCTAACTTTACTATGCAATATTATGAAGTTATCCACCATTTTCAGTAGGTCAAATGTATGCCGAAATGCCACCAAAGTTTAAATGCTTGTTTAAAATATTTGAAATGTAAATTTTTTTGTTATTATTATTCATTATTATCCGGGGGTGGCTCGTCAGAAGAGACTTTGAGACTGCATCTCCCCTTCAAAAAAAATGAGTGGGTCAGAAAAAACTTATCTGATGAAACAAGTCAAATGTAGCCGTGTGCTGCAGTTTGAAGACTCATGGTGTAAGACATCATATTTTTAATTATATATCAGTACACTGTAGTGCGTTATATAATATATTATGTAGGTATTTTGATAATTGCTTTTGTATTGAATACCTTTTTGTACTTACAAAATAATACAATATCTACAATTTAATACTCAAACTAGTACATTTTTAAACTTTTCACACTGCACCAGAGCACTGCTCTTTTAAATTAAACTTATTTTTTATATTTTCTGCTCCTTTAATGTTTGGTATTGAAGATTTAAAAATAATGTATAGTTAAGATATAACCCTAAGGTACCACAGATTATATAATATACTGTGCATTGTTGCGTTGATATATTATCGCCAGTCTGACGCGACATTAGACACCAGTTACTTTAATCTTACTTAGATTATGATTATCTAATATTACAAACTGGTAATTTGAAATTACTAACTACAAATTCCAAAACTTGCTATTGGGCAGTAAGGAAAAAAGTTATACAAATAAAACATAATTTTTTGAATGTATCTAGTATCTAAATCATAAAAAGGTACTAGAAACAAGTCAAAAAAAGTATTTAAATACAAAATACAATTGTATCTCGGATACGTACCTAAAATACTAGTATCTGAGATACTGCCCAGCCCCAAGTCTGTGCTGGACGCTGGTACTATAAATTATAAATCATATTTTCATTTTGCAAACAATAAATCATTTCAGTCACCAAGGAAAATATCTTAAAGAACTCAAATAATTTAGACAGTCATTTAGTACATAATATATTTCTTTTTCTTTTATTTCGATATATAATATCCCACGCATTGCACAATGAAGAATAATGACTAACAGCAAAATCAATATGAGATAAAAACAACGTCATATTTAAAAAAATTAATACTCTTGGGAAAAGTATACTTAAGTAATATTATATATATATTTATTTTATGCAACTGGTTATGGGCTGTGTGACATACAAAGCAGACCATTAACAATATTATTTTGTTGCTTATAAAATGTTATTTATATTTTTCCCGTTTTATTCACAAAAATAAATTTTAAGTATAGGTTCTAAAAGGCTAGAATAGTATTATAATATTGATGGGACTTAAATTTATATACAACAATACCTATTTTCTTTTTCTTTCTTTTTTTTTTTAAAAAAAACTAAAATATAAATACAAAATAAAAAACAAAATTTACAAAAAAAAAAAAAAAACAAATTTGAGAACACTCATACTTGCAGCAGTCAAATTATAACTTTAATATAAATGTATTATATATAATATCATTAAAATTACTTAACTGTTCTATTAAAATAAATATACTTAAGTAAATACAATGACAGTATGAACAAAAAAAAATGTATTTACATGGTGTTTATAAGCACATTAATTTATAATGGCACATACCTAATTTGTTCTGATAATAATTATGTTCAACGTATTCTTGACCTATCAATCTACACTCATGCCTCATCAATTCATTTTCATTATTTTGAACCTTGTTGAAAATAGGAACCAGGCTCAAAACTAAAAAAGTTCATAAATTATAGAGCATAATATCCGTGACAGGTTTGCTACAACTTTCCATGAGTGTACACGAGAGGTCAAGATATTAAGTAAAATACCGGACAGTCTTGGGTCAGTAAACAATCAAAATACAAAACATAAAAAAAATAAATATAGAAAATTGATCTTTATAATGAAGAAAAAATGAGGAACATGTGTCTTTTTATCGATGTGCGTTCAAATTAATACTGTAATAGGTTTAATGCCGTAATTATGTCATCACCACACAAATGTTTTAAAATTAGAGATTTAAAAAAAAAAAAAAAACGGGTACTTATGAGGAGACATACATTTACTATCCCACACACATCATTTATGTATAACTGGCTATATTTATACACTAAGTGAGAATGTGAGATTATACGTGGGTAAGTGACAAATTCCGATAGTTACACAAAGTTATGGCGCAATCTAACATAACACAAATAATAAAATTTATACTAAAGAATATTGTAGTAGACATATTTTACATTTCCAATGTTATCAAAAAAAAAAAAACTAGCAGCAATACGAAATTTAAAAATAAGATGGATCACTTTACAAATGATTTTTTTAATAAGTGCATTTTGTCATTAAGTTAAGCCATACGCGTTCATCAATGAAATGGAATATCTCAACACTCGTCAAGATAGCAAATAAAAACTGTTACACACATAGATTGCATGTTATAGAACACAAAGGCAGTGTGGTGGAAACTGAATATAACTAAAGTTTAAAATATGGTCTAAAGATGGATGTTGAGCACAAACAAAATTTTGAGATCTGATGACACCTTAACAACACAACGACATTTTGTTTATGTACAAGAACAATGTCAAAATTAAAACACTATACACATAGGGCAATGCACCGCATCTAAACGATAATTTCTCTGATTATGCGTCGCGTCCGTGAATTTGGTGTAGAATATCCAGACTCGAGACTTTCGTCATATGACATGGACAGATGTGGTTGAGGTTTCATGTGCTCCTCATTGTCAATAAGCTGCTCGAGGTAAGGGTCAGGCAAGCCACTCACGTCACCGTATGGTGATTCTAAACAAAAATAAATAGGTTTCGATTAATATTATAGGTGTTGAAACGTTGGGTAGTTTATGAAAATTATTGTTCATACCAAGATGAGGGTCCCGTCTGCGGGTTTTATCGGCCGGTTGTAAATGACCGCTATGAATATAGTCTTGCCTTGAAGGTACGTGGCTGTGAGTGCTATAATCGGGGCTGGCAGAAGTGAGTTGTGGATAGTGTGCGTAATCATCCATATTTCCATAGCCACCGTGAGTCAATGGATCATAACCTCCTGTAAGAACAAATCAATAATCAATATTTATAACGAACTCGATAAAAATTATAACTTAATGCTGTTTATGCTGTTTTGTTTGTATAAAGAATTGAAAAAAAAAGCTAATACGACATTTAAACTTTAAAGTGGACTTGAATCCAAGTAAATTTTAAATAAACCTTTTAAACATAATAGATATAATAATAATCACCATAGTGGTTCATGCGTTCAGCCATATGTAAATGATCATCACGAGAGATGTGTGTACCACCAGTACTACCATTACCACCCATTTTCAATTGCCACAGAGAATCTTGAGAGTTAACCGAACCACCATTATTTGAATTTGAATAACTGTTTTCTACGTATCCAACATTGACCCCTGAAAAAAAAAATTATACATATTAGTAAACCCATGTTAATATGTTATTTTGTGTATCAGAAATATATCAATTCCATATAACTATTTATTATTGTTTAAATAAAGCTTTACATTCATTCATTAATTTAGTCATTATTTATTAAAGCTTACATTCACCATTCGGACGCAATCCGTTGCCCGTGTGATAAGTGTTGTAGTCGTTTTGGGATCCATACACACCATTCTTAGTGACATCGTGAACTAGATCTACAGATTGCTGTAATGCTTTGTTGTCAAGGCCAGGTTCGGTGTAAGGTGGGGGTCCATGTATAATACTAGGGTGAACGCTGAAAAAAAATAGCTCATTTGAAAAAACATAACTAACAGACTTTTCAATATTAACTGATATCATTCATAAGCATCAAAGATAGTATAACACACTAAAATCTAAAAGTACATCAAATTCTACGAAGCATTGTCTAACCTAAACGTGAATGGCAAATGGCCCAAAATTTATAATACTCACCAATTACAAAAACGCCAAATGTAGCGTGTAATCATAGAAAGAATAATGTAAAATATGAATAATAGTGGTTTTACAAAGAAGATATTATAACAAATTCAATTTCGGGTTATACACTACTAAGATTAGTTCATTAAACATTAACATCAAAACCATTTAAAACTACTAGTTATATAATATATTAGTGCAAGTACAAAAATAAATATTTTTCGAAAACTGATTCAAACTATTGTTAATAGAATGATTAGAATAAATATTTTTATATTAAATTATAAGATATTAAAATAATTGTAAATACATTTTTAATAATAATTTAGTATGCACTATATTAATCTTGTAAATAACTAAATAAATCGAGTAACTATGTATCTATTCTGATACAAGAAAATTCAAAATATTAAAATAATAATTTAATTTAAATTCACATTTTTTGAATTTAAAATTGAAGCATTTAATAAAATTAAACAAGTGTTCAAATTATTGTAGTAACCCATTGAATATACATTGTATTAGTTAAACACTAAAACTAGGTATACATACAAGAATAGGGAAACAAAATGGTTAAGAGAACTTACGTTGAAGAATCCATTTCATATTCTTTGCCCGTAGTTTTCTTGGCTGTTTTGCGCTTGCAACGACAGAAAATAAACAAAAGTGCCACAAATAGAATGAAAACAGCGCATGATATGACCAGAGCAATTAGTGTAGGAGTTGCCATCGCTTGTTGTTCTTTTACAAAATTTGCACCAACTTAAAAGAAAATAATAATTAATAACTTCATTCTAAAATAAATCATTGCCTAGCAGAATTTTATATCAAGAATACTTACTTTCAGCTTCTGTGTAATCACCACATGTGGTCTGACTGGACCGAAGACACAATCGAACTCTAATGCGGACATCATCTGCTGGTTTATCAATTAGATCTTCATCTTCACTACCAGCAATTAAGTTTAGATCATCTTCATCCAATGAACGAGCGCCAGTGCTCTGGCGACGTGAAACTAAAGATAGTATGGTAGCTTCACGATGTGTAGATGTGCTGCCACTAACTGCCAGTGGCAAAGTTTCAATCAAATGCCAATCTTCACGAGCACCTCCCATAGATGCTTCGACAACACCAACCTAAAATAAAAATTGTTATGTTAAATTATTTAAAATAATAATAACTTAAATTTAGATTTAAGAAGATGACAATATACAACTCTTATAAAAAACTGAACTTTATTCAGAAATTGTTCAATGTATAAGATTTTTGTTGTTGTTAAGAAAACTATTAATTTGTTCAAATAATTGCTATTGGTATAGAACTTTTAATAAGATTAAGGCAGCAGACATTCTTATACGTAGAATGTATACATTTTTTGTTCATCGTAGTAAGTTATTCTATATTCCGATAACAATTTTGAAAACAGATTATACTTTTTGTTTTTTTTAAATTCCTATAAACTTTTTTTTAGCATTATTTAAAATTAAAATGTACAAATACGTCTTGGTTAAAAATTGGCATTTATGTAAAAGTAAAAAAACAAAAATATCTACGTATATTAATGTTATTAATAAATTTAGTCTATTTTCAGAAATTTTATCCGGAAATTGATCCGGATGGACAAAAAGAACATGATTTTAGTGCAAAAGCGTACTCAAGGTGCAATAGTACATGTGCGTGCAGAAGTTACACTTTATGATAGGTGTAGTGTACACGCATACTAATGACCATTTACTAAGCATACAATCACACAGTTCATACGTGCATACTCCTCATATTGCCTAAAATTAACTCCTTAAAAACAGACCGTTTATTTTGTAATCCCTTTAACGTAACTTTCTTTATCGTCAGAATTATTGTGAATAAAAATTAGACCAAAATGTTTTGACAAAGAGTAATAAACATTTTTACGACACTTGGTTTAAACTTTTCCAAACTATTAAAATGACAAGAATTAAAATTAAAAGAAAATTTCAGATGGAAGTTAAATCTTACTAGTTGTAAACAAGTTGCGCCGATGTTGATAGTTAAAGCATGAGATTCAGGATCAAATGTTACACGTTGAGGCGCTGGTATACGATCCACTTTAGTCATAGCTACTGTCTCCTGTGAATACTCGCTATGCCCTTTGGTATTGTAAGCTTTTACCTGAAAATAAATTAAAATTTTAATTGGGTTTCATATTCAATCCTATATATTTAATAATTATAGCCCACTACGTATAATAGCAAAAGTAACACAATATTATATTTATCACACGATATGTGATTAAAAAAAACCAATTAAAAAATTAGGTATCTCAAAAGCATAATAATTTATTAATTATGGCCTCAAACTCGGTTCTGTTGACTTCACGGATAATTTGTTCTTTTACTACACTTATTTCTTTGATATAAATTTGTTCACCCATGATGTATTTAATTACTCAACTCTTAAGTTGATTCATATTTTTATTTTCATTTTACCTGTTATTTTAAACAAAAATATTTACCTTGAATAAGTAACTTTGATGTTGATCCAAGCCAGTCACGTTGCATGGGTTTTTGGTTTGGCAATCGAACTCTTGCCATCTTTCCGGCTGATTTGACCTCTTGACCGAGTAACAATCACTGTCGAATTCGTTTTCATCCACGGAAACCTTTTTATAGTTTACAAAGTGTTTAGTATTGATAAGACCGCCGTTGAAACCGCTGCTCCATTGTAAAACGACATTGTTGTGGCCAATGTCGAAAGCTGTTACGTTTTCTGGATGGTCAGGTGGTCCTTTAGGTTGTAATTTAATTGTAGGCTTTACGCTTCCCAAAGTGTTGGCTACACGACAACTGTAATCGCCATAATCGGTCTCTCGGAGGTTGGATACTTGCAACACGCTAGTGTAAATGTCACCACCGCTTTCGTTTATGGTCGTGTTTATTTCGTAGTGACCGTCGCTGCCGGCTAGCAAAGGAGCCATATGATTGTTGTAACTCCACTGGAATTCCGGTCGAGGATACGATTGCACCCGACAAATGACTTCAGCTGTCTCGTACAAATCACTGGCTACTTTGTTGAATTGGTGGAGCACGATAGGCTCGTCTGTTTAGGAGAAAAAAAAACAATAAGAATACAATATAACAAATGCCTAACGAAAAAATGCTTAAAACCATCATAAAACTAAGACTTACGTTCGATTCTGAGGAGCATGCTGGACTCGACTTTCTTGACGTCGTTCTCGAACGCGCAGGAATACACCCCTCGGTCCGACGGCACCAACTGGTTACCTCGAGGCCTCTCCTTGCCGTGGAACTTGAGAGTACTGTGCACGGTGGTCACCCCGTTGCTGCTATCCGTCTCGTCGGTGCTCACGTCGAACCAATCTGGGAGTACTTCTTTGCCGTCCTTGAACCAGGTGACCGCGGGCTTGGGTTTTCCCTGCGCGGCGCAGATGGCCGAAAATCCGATGTCCGATGCGCGTCTGGTAACGTGCGGCTGCAACTTGGTAACGAACTTCGGGGCGTGGTGGACGGTAAGCAGCACCGAAGACGCGTCGCCGTTGCCCATCTCGTTGATCGCCTGACACCTGTATCGGCCCTCGCTGCCTAGGTGCACCGACGGGATGGTGTATTTCGGGCCGGTGGACAGTATCGTGGCGCTGGTGGACGGGTCGCCGTTTGAATCGAACTCGCGCCACCACTTGTACTGCGGTGTCGGCCAGCCGGGCGGCGACGCCGAGCACGTGAGCGTCACCCCTGTGCCCTCGGTGGCCACGGGCCGGTCGGGAGTGATGCGGGCCACGCCGGGACGGTGCCGGACGAGGAGCGTGAGGGACGCGTTGCCGATGCGGTTAATGCGTTGCCGGGACAACGACGATGGGTACAGAATGTTGATGGCACGGCACGTGTACACGCCACCAGAGTCGGCGGTCACCTTGGGTATGCGGAGCACGTCACCGGATTGTCGGAAGTCGGGACGCCCGTCCCGGATCCACTCGACGGATATCGGCGCCGGGTTGGCGGAAACGTTGCACTGGATGGTGATGCCGTCTCCCTCCTCGGCCTCGCGCTGCCTTGCCGCCCCCGGTCCCACGTCCACGGTCACTACGGGCGGGTACTGAACGTCCAGCACCAGTTCCGCCTCGCGAGTCTGCCCCAGTCCGTTGTCGGCCATGCACGTGTACGTGCCCGCGTCCTGGGTGGTCACCTTTTGGATGACGTGCGTGAAAGACGTGGCTATGAAACGGTCGTCGCGCATCCACCGTACGTTGTTGACGCGTGGCTTGGCGTCCACGTTACATTGCAGCGTGATGGACTCGTCGCGTTCCACTCGCAGCGGGTTCTCCGGTCCGATCTGGACGCGAGGGTAGTCTGAAACCGGAAATGCGACCGTTAAGAGGACATGCGTTTCACAGACAAATTGTCGGTACATACAAATAATACGTTTAACGCCGGTCGACTGCAACCGAATTTACGTAGAGAATTTATAGAGATATAACACCCCCTTGACACGAAAAACAAAAGATACCGTTTTTTTTTAGAAGGCACCTCGTTTGAAATATTATAAATATTATAGCAGTTGCAAATTTAGAAAATTAATTAATTCTCACGAATTTTAATTAACGTAGGTAATGAAAACCCTATTATTTAGATGCATATTGAATTTTAAGATATTCGTTATCTTATATTATTTTAATATGTGTTCAACTCTAAAATCGCAAATATAACTAATAGTATATATTGGCTATACATGCGTCACTACCTATATTTTATATAAAATTTTGAAAAACGCTACACTCAACAACGGCTATGAAATGAGATACCTGCTAGGTACTTTGAATATATTATTGAAATTTTCATTATTTTTAAAACGTTCTTAATTAATTAATTCTTATACAAACGGAAGTGCAGGACGTCCCGAAATTATTTTACCCAGATTTTGGAATGTGTCAGTGTTTTTATTATTATTATTATTTGAACATAATCAAAAATACAACACAGTATTTCCGTCCACATAAATTGTATACATGCTTTGATTTATCAACACAATGATTAGTCGGTTAGATTCTACTACACCCTCTATTATAGAACCGTTAATATACTAACACCAACCATCAGACGACTTCAATTAATTTTGTTTAAACAAGACGTCGAATAAATATCTCGTCATTTATTTTAAAAGGGCTGTCAGTGTTGCAATGCAGCGTGAGTTGTACATTCAAACATATTGTCTGTGCATCGGCATGAAATCAATACATTAAACTATTTTCGGATATTAAGAAGCCACGTGGTTATCGTTCATCCTGAACACCCTAGAAATTATTTTTAGATCCCAAACAAATCTATTGATAGTACTTACAGTTTACACTCAGTGTGGTCCTAGTTTCGAACTTTGTGCCATCGGCCATAGCCCTGTTCCACACCACGCACCGATACACTGCACCATCGTCTTCACGAGTTGGCGTCACTTGCAACACAGCTGATGTGATGGATTCCTTGGTGCTAGTACCACTTCGTGTCACAGAATCGATAGGATCACGAACACCTTCACGATACCATCTGACAATAGGTTCGGGGCTGCCACCAGAACTTGTGCAAGACAACTCTAACGCACGTCCTTCGGTAGCCACGGGGTTGGTTCCGGGTGAGATACGTGGTGGACTAGGTGGTGTTAATACAGTGATTTGGAAACTCTGTGAATGAATTTCTCGGCCAGTACCAGCTTCCTTCAATCGACACTCGAACTTGCCGTTATCCCTCTCATACGTCGAGTTAGAGATTAGTAAATCATAAATTCCTAGTTCAGGACGGAAATCGAGTCTAAAAAAAATATACATAATTATATAGGTATAATTTATAATGCCAAAAATGCGTCAATTATTGAAGTTAAAATTACGCAACATTATACTAATATTAAAAATAAAATTTCAAAGAGTCAATATTATTTTTAAATAACAGTATAACATAATATTAATAAATCGTTAAGTTTGCTACTTACTTATAGTTGCCTTCCAACGGAGTCGCTTTGATAGCTACATTGTCTTGGTTGTGCTTGTTAGTCCTAAGCCAATAATATTGGGTATCTGCAACAGTTGACGGCAGCTGTCCATTGAATCGGCATTTCAGTGATATGTCTTCGCCTTCTCTGGTGTCGGTAAGTCCTTCTTGTCCCAGGCACGACCATCCTGTAGACAAAATAACAAAGACTTCATGAGTAAAAATGTAAAATTGTGTTAACCATAATAATATTATCATAATATACAATTTAAATACGCATAATCGCATTATAATAATATATAGGCTCGTATGCTGGTAATGAATAATGTTTATGTTTTAGTTTTCATGTAAAACACAATTACACAAATCATTTTTATAGTCTCCCATCGGGTGGGTTTCGCAAACGCGACGTGTGTCTTACACGATAGTTTAGTAGGAGATAAAAAACGCACAGACTATGCTGGAAACCGATGGGTGGGTGTGGGCGGGGAGGCGCCCAAAACCCGAATGTAAGCCACAGGCATCGTTCTGACAAACGGCCGGCCGGCACATTAAATGGTAATCAAGAGAAATGAGTGTCGTCGTTTCGTAATGTGGTACACTGGTATAGGTAGGTACGTAGGTAATACGCGCATGTAATGGCCAACAGAATTGCTTGTTTACTACCAGTCAGCCAGTGGTTACGGTTTTATATGTACTTAATTTGCAACCACCGCGAAACGTTCACAGCTGATGGAGTTTTGCGAGCATTTCACCCGAACAAATTAAATATTAATTAATAATAACAAAACCTAACCTAGCTCATTGGTGCAACAAACGGCCAATAGGTGGGGCCCGGACTGCGGGGTACGTGTATTTTTCTATTATATTATTATAACGTTTGATGCATAAACTTACAGCGTATTAAAAACTATAGGTAGATACTATTTTCTGATAATACTAAACAACCACCACAATATAAAACGGCGGATCAATTCAAATTATTTCACAGACGAATGGTTTGTTCATTGAATTTATATACGTAGGTAACTATAGGTACGTATATATCTCAGGCAAATACTGCAAAGGAGTGATGCCCGCACGGGGATGGCCGGGCGTAATTTATTTATATGGAACTACGGCCAGGGGATAAGAGAGCAAATTTAGTTATCGTTGACTGGACACGGTGAGACGAAACTGTCGATGAACCGGGAAATTTATCGGTTTAATGATTATATATTATGATGAACAGACAACGATCGTTGATGGTATAGTGTTTGTTTTTTTCGTTGGGTAATGGAAATTACAGTGGGAACTGTAAATAAATCATTTTCCATTACTTAAACTGCACGATCTGTCTCGATTGAAGCATTAAACTAACATTTGTCGGAGAAAAAAATCACAACAGTTTATTATATTCCATTTGAATATTTTAAATTATTTTTAAGAAAACTATCGTTCGTTCCAGACGAGTTCAACCATCAACCGTATAATTTAGATGCAGTTTTGTTTGGCAATCGCACGCCAACATCTCTTTGGTAGGAAAAAAATACCCTTTTTGTGTTCTTTTAACCCCAACACGCGTGTACACAAGCTGTCACAGACCTTAGAAGGACCATCCATTACCAACTAAGGGAAAAGGGCACAATTTTAATTATTTACAAACAGCCCTCTCCCCACAAAACATACAACCAATTGTATATGCTACTAAGTATTGCATGATGCCAAATAATTGCCCGAGAAAAACACATCATTCATCTAAGAGAAAAATAGGTACTTATTTAGTATTTAGTATTTCATTTCATTGAACAACAATATGGTAAGAAAAAACTAAAATATTCGTTTATAAGACGAAGTAATTATAAGTAAGTAAGTTATTATTCTAAGGGCGACGTGCCGAGAAAATATTAAAAATAAAATTAACGATTTACAAATATTATGTTGTAGTTGGTAGATTTAAATAAATAATATCGTATTATGGATGTTATGTTAAAGAAATCCGGCCGCGTATTATTGTTATGATGACTACCACGTATAGTACAACGTACTATGCATCATATTATAGAGAATAATATTATATGTATAATGTACGTGGATAAGTAAAACGAAGAAGACAAACGACCGTGACATGCGGGACACGACGACGGATTTGGCTGGCAGTAAACTATATACAACGATCGAATTGTAATAAGAAAGAGTTGCGCGAAGAAGAGAGTGATGAATAATAAACCATAAAATACATCACTCAAATGAGGAGCAACGCAGGACGACGGCGGACTGTACGGATAACAATAATGTCATCAATGCAGAGAGGATAAAAAACGTGGCAATTAGTGGCGATTGTGATTTAAATACAGAAATCTCGCGTAAATGTTGAACCCTGGCTAGTAAAAACCTAGTAAAAACACAATGGATCCCGCGACGACGAACCACACACACACGTGTAGGCACAGTGAACGGCGATGGTGTGTTATTCATAAGACCGATACTTATGCGTGCGACGTGCCGACGACGGTGTTGCGCGGCCAATTTTTCAAAAATCGGATCGGTATTCTCCGGCGAGCCGAGTATTTTACATAATGTCTCAAAATATACGTACCGAAATACGCGTTTCATATATATTGTAGCGTGAGCGTATTTCTCGTGTGTCCGAGAGTCGATTTCTTAAGCTCATTGTTATTCATAATAGGCGAACGTAACCAAATCAGCTACGGTGGCTTACACACTCAAACACGCACACGCACACATATGCGCGCGCGTACCGGTAGCATAGGACGTGTGAACGTCTTCCACGAACGAAACGGAATCGTCTTCACACGGCTGCGAGCCATTACAAATTCGTCATCACACTCACTCTTTGAATATAATATAAATTATTATTATTATACAAGTCGGTATGGTAAACGCAACGGACGACGGTGATGACGGCGACGACACATTCTTCAACAGCGGAGCACACGCGAACGAAAAAAGGACAACAGGTAACGAGACGCACACACACGCACACACACCTCGTATAACGAATGTGTGGTAGCCATACCGCAACAAAAAGGGTTACCGCGGTCGATGTGCAACGGGCGGGTGCTGTGGAGTGTGGTCGCGGTGTCATTATATTATACCTATACTGTGTACATAATGTAACACACGCACTACAAACATGCAGCGGTCGTTGGTGTGCGCACATGAGCCACGAATTATTATTATAATATAGTATGTATGTGGGTACGGTTTGTCTCGTGTCGGAGGAAGAGGCGTATGAAAATATATTATATTATAACATACGACTAGGGTGTTTGTGCACGCGGGGGCCACAAAGGCTACTCCACCTCCCCATCGTGCGCACCCTTGTAAAAGGGGATGAATTTCATAAAGGTTACACGCGACTGACTACGCGAGTGTGTTTTACCGCCGTCGACAATATACGCGACAACAGTTGCACGAGTGCGATAACAATAATAATGTTCGACGCGCGCGGAATCATAATATATCATACAATATTTACGTTTTCGACGTGCACGAGGAAGCAGAGAGTACGACTGATCGGTGATCTTTTTTTTTTGGCACGGACCGTAAAATAATATTATTAATTATTATCACACCGTCGGCGGGCCTCTCGGCGACTTTGGGCTTTTCCCGTCCACCGCGATTTCCGCACAGTTCGCGGTGTATAGTGATTAATTAAAATTTTCTCCCGATCGTCGTCATGTTATTATTACTATCGTGTAGCCATCGCATTGCACGTCTGCCGGCGCTTCTCGGGTACAATGTAATGATCAAAATATTATATAATATGTAACGAGTTGTACTCGCCGCCGATTCTTTTTGGTTTTCCTTTGTTCGGTTTGTATAGGTTCGTCGCGTCCCCAGGTATATATTGAGGTATAGGTATACTAAATAAAAAAAAAATCATCTTCCATGTATATAATATTACCTAGATTCGGTCTCGATAATGTAATATATATATGTGGGTAGACCTAACCTTATTCTTCATCTTCTTCCATTTCTCGTAACGATTTTCGAGGTCATCACGATTAATCAGAGCCGCCACCGCCGCCGATGGCCCGCGGGTCGGACCGGCGCGCCGTGGCGCGGAAGGGCAGGTGGCGGCAACACGGTAAAACATCTGTCCGGGCGGTTATTTCGACGCGCGGCCAGTCGGTTTCACGCCCGCCGCCCATGCCGCCAGCCCGCGCGATAACGACGATGACACGACGAGCACCTGTTGAGCACCACGACAGCAGTTCATGCCACCACCGTGCGCTCGCTCTTTTCTCTCTCAGTCTTCCTTCAAACAACAACCCCCAACGGTAATGAAATGACCAAAACGGATTGATAATTATTGTTATTCGTGTGCCCGCCCCCACCACGCCTGTACATAGTTATATTTCCGAGAAATTCAACAGCTATCATCATCGCCGTCGTCGTCGAACGTTGGGGTTTATTTTACGACTTAGGGCCGTAGGCGCCAAAAAATAATAATAACAAAACCAGCTATCGGCCGATCGGACGACTATATAATTACACACAATTGCAGGTTAACTATACATATGACTGCAATAATGATACATAAAACAAGGTTATTCCGAACATAAAAACTACCAATACCAGTTTTAGAGCGTTTTACGTTTTCCTTGGAAATATCATAATAATGTTATCATCTGCAAAGTAAAACTTGGTATAACGAGTTTTCCCGCATTAACAACCACCTACCATTAAACATGAGCCAAATCATTTGTCGAAGAAGAAATTGGCAAACGATTTAAGATGGTAAAACTAGGCCGGATGCGCTATTCGATAAAACATTTTAACACCCGAATTAAAGCAGATGTTGACCCTATTTTAATATCTATATTTCGTCAGTCTGTACAATTTTTATTTAAAAATACAAACATATATAATATACATATTTACATTGAAATATCGAAGTTATACATTATTAATTATGACTTCAATATTTAAACCATTATAAGCAAAGGTTAAATACTAAAGAAAGAATATTTTAATAACGTCTACAGTACAACGACTTTGTAAGCTAAAAAGTTAAAAGTACCTATACACAGAGTACCCACATTTAAGCAATATTTAAAAAATGTATGTACATAGGTAAATTAAGTTTTCAGTTATTGCCATCGTATTAAACTTAATAATAATATATTTAGATATATTAGAAGTACCACAATAGTATAACAAGTATAACAACATATACAAATGAGAAATAGTTAAAACTTTAAAGATATACCAATTTTAATGATAGTGGGTTTTGAGAGTTTGGCTATTGTTAAAATAATTTCAGTTGATCTCTGATATAACTAGTGTAACGGGATATTTTTTAAATATCACCCTTGGCTATAACAAAGGTTGTCATAAAAAAAAACACTGAATGAATATTTAATTGTAAAAACAATAATAATGATAATCTTTTTGACTTTTATAGTGGTTCGAAATTAAAACTTTCCAAATAACCCCCGCTGCCACAAATCACAAAAAAAATTGAACCGCCGGTATTCATTTTTCGACATCCACTTCAGCCGTTCTGCGAGTTTTGAAGTTTTTTTCTTTTCAGTATGAATTGAGATTCCGCCCTTTTTGTTCGGGCCTCGCTGACAGTCACCCAGGAATCTTAATTGCACCAAGGGTGGTGGGCGGGTTTTTATTTCGGAGAGGAATGTGAATATAAAAAAAAAAATTAATAACTCAAACACAACCCTCCCACTCTCGAGAAGGGTGAAAAAGAATCTCAAAAGTCATTCCCGACATAGTAATTACGAATAAAATATTTAACAACGCATGTATACCCTTAGAACCTTTATCAAAATTAAACGAGCATGTATGCTGGGGTAGATTTTAGTGAGTTTTGCGATTTGTGTTTACTCATGTAGCAGATGTTTGATTTTGGTTTTGGTTAACGCTTTGTTATATTAAAAAAACAAGCAAATTTTAGACGACCTTAAGGTTTTTGGTTATTACTTATTAGTGCATCTACCATAGTTCTATATAATTTTTATTATTATAATAAATATCTAGGTGCCTAACCTACTTGAAAATTAAATATAAATTTAAACCCATTCGTTTTAATATATTTAATAATCATTATAATAGTCATTAAAAGTATAGTTTCATTAAATTAATTATTATTAGATACCTACTTAAAAGGCCATAAACAGTTAAAATTATTATAGGTACTATTTTTTTTAGATTGGCAATTCTACATTTTCATAAAAAAAATTACAAAAAGTAAACGTAAAATTTCTAGAAACGTGGATCGATCGATCAGATGACTAACTGCAAATATAAACCTTGTTCGTGGATTATTTCATTAGTCACATCAATCAAATTTTAGGGGGGAAACACGACCTAATAGAATTCATTCACTCCATTCTATTCACCGTTGTTCTACGGTTCAAAACGCACTTAGAATGAATATACATAATATAATCGTCTGGTAATTATTATTATGACGATTATGACGATGTACGTTTTCCTTTCAGCAAAAACATCTGTTCATAACTGTGGCCTTCATGGTCTACCGGGCACTGTCCGAATTGGATGGTATCATCAACAAATACATAACACACTTTTGAGCGTGAACGCAGAGTTCAATTCTACGAGATGAAGATAACGTTTTCAAGTTCACATAATCAGCCTATTGTCGCACTGTGCGGATTTTTTTTTAAAGATAAAAACAATTGGCTTGTTTTTAACTGTAAAAAAATAAATTTGTAGACGAATTAAAATATGATCATTTAACCATTATAATTAGATTATGCATACCTACTTAGATAAATTTAATACTGTGCAAACTGCAAAATATTTAATGAGATATTTGGCCGATGATATTAAATTAAAATAACGATTTTTTTAAAAAAAACTAAAAAACTAAATTACAAGTTGCTACATGGTACGTAAGTTTGTTACAGTTTATTTTTTATTGTGCAGATAAGATGGAAATGCAAACTTAAAATTATGATAATAGGTATCTGTATTTTTTTAATCATATATTTTATCCTCCAAAATAGCGTACTCACAAAAAAAAAAATCATAGAACACTTAGTAGAACATTTGTCGTGTCATTGTCCAAGCGATGGACCGACTACGATGATTTAATGATAAAAAAGTAGGCTAAAATATTGTTAAATAATGTTTAAGACGAACGAAATGAAAAAAAAAAATTATAACGATAAAATAAACTCATGGTCATGACTAGGCAAGCACAAAACAGATGAAAATGAACGTTGCAAAACACATATGAGATCAACAGCACCGTTATATGAATGATATCTGGTTTAGTGATAATAGAAAAGTCTATGATGGAAAACTGATGGATGTTTAATAGATCATTGTTGTTGCGCATGTGCTAATATTTTCAGAGATTTCTAAATATGATAATCCACGTAGGTACATAAGGTATTTAGTTTTACATTTATTAGGAATAAACCATATAGAATTTTACAAATAAAGTAATTAGGTAGGTAAAAATGATTGAAAAAGTTTCTACTTTTTTTTTTTATAATAACTTTGTAGTTTTAACTTTGGTAATAATTTTTTTTCACGTACACGGTATACCTACAGTATGCAAATCACATATTATGTTTTTGAAATATTCAATAAAAGTCAATAGTAATTATGGGCACAATATGACCCATTTTAATAGATTTGATTTGATTGAAGAGAAAATTATTTAAATCGTAGAATATATTTACATTTTAAGTTTTAACCTATATGTCCAGCTGTCACCGAAAAGTTTCCAATCAATGATATTCATTTGCATCCCATCCCAGATTTGTTTTGATTTGTTGATCAATGAATGGCTATTTTTATAGCAGATAATAAGTTGAGTTCAGAGACGTGCCAAAAGTCGATAACCAGCGAGATTATCTGATCAATGTCAAAAATATACTATTTATTTAGATATAGCAAGCCAAACCTTAAGGGATAAATAAATTAATGTTGGTTTGAAATTTAATGAATTCTTAGATTTCTATGGTTTTATCAATTCTATTGTTGTTTTTTAATTACCTAGACTTGAAGTTTACTATATATATATACTCAAATTTACTCTGATCACGTTCTCATTAATCGATGTGACTAATAAATAGAAGCGATTGATTTGGCTATAGTGTTTATTACACCAGAACTTTAAAATAATGATATATTACATGAAATTATTTCATTATTTTAAAAAAAAATAGGCATCAAAGGATTACCTACCTATATACTGGTTTACCAACCTAATTAACCATTTTATCTCTAAAATAACTAAATTCTCTATTATTAATTAACCTTTAGGTTCCCATCGCGAAAATAACTTATGATTATTATGATATTGTGTTGATTTTTAAATTATCAAAATACCGACTTAACTTACACACATATTATAAAAGTTTTCATGTCGGAAATCAGGTCGTATTAATAGCGAATGTTTATAGTACATACACGTGCATGGTTTTTGGTGTTAGTTTAATAAATACTGTATGATGGAAATGCATATGGCAGTAATTAAACGGAACTGTTGGAGAAATAATATCTCCTGGCTCCTGGGTAAATATATATTATTTAAATTACATTTAAAATGATTAATATTTCAATGAGTTTAGCGAGATTTAAGTTTAAGTATATGATATTAACGGGTGGGGATAAGAAGAGAGAGAGAGAGAAAGAGAACGAAGAAAAGTTGTTTTATAATTTTCAACAGTAAAACAGTAGCACAAAGCTTTTAAAAATATCCGAAAAAGGATCCCACAAACGGATTATTATTACATGAAAGAATACACATATGCTAATTTAACAATAACAATGCGTTTCTATAAAAAATAAATTAACGAATTAGGACAGTGATGCCCAACTCGAAGGCACCTACGGTTAATTTTTAAATTGAAACAAAATACATAAAAATATGAATAATGATTTTCAAAATATTAAAATGTCTTAGTTTTTATAATTATAATTATCTTTATCATTTGCTTCTATTATTGGTAGTCCAAATGAGAACAAAATTTTACTATTCTAACCCACCGAAGAAAAAATTTGGGCATCAATAATTTAGATGACGATATATAATTTTGAATATATACCTAGGTAGGTACTATTAAGTTTTGTATTATTTCACAAATTGAAAGTTAAGTACTTACGTCAATATAATAAAATTAATAGTTTAATTTTTAAAGCAGAACTTAATCAACGATAAAACCTCACGGTCATGACAATACGTCCTAATAATTATGTTAAAATTGTTTATGATGTATTTATGTATAAAAAAACCGTGAAAATTAGTGAAAAAAATATGTTAATATAGGACTATTATTGAACTTATGAAGCGTTATTAAATAATAAAATTACAATATGCATGAAATATTATCATAACTATTAAGTCAATCGACTTTTGTAAAACTGTTCTAATATAATATTTTAAGCGAATTGCGTGTTGCAATCAAAACCTGGTACAATGGAAGCGATTTATTAGGAAAAAAATAATAATGGTATTGGCGTTTTTCGTTGCTCTGGATAAACCGGTTGTCCGTGCAGGAGGACCGCTGCGTGTACCACTTACCAGACCAGCGTTAGTCTCGAATTTACATACTCACAACACCGGTTGCACAAGATTGTCAAATAAGTTTATGGATTTACCTGAAACAACATAAAAATAAACCAATAAAAAACGAGGAAAATTAAAGACAAACAATGGTAATTTTAAATTAAAGTTTATCTAGCGTATGCCATTGCGATTCATTTGGATTTTAAAATCGCGTGGTTTTTTGTTATTTTTTTTTTTGAATATAGATAGGTATATAGTACTATATTATATGAAAATAATTATTTTCTAGTCATTCAAACTAAAATATGTACAGTAATAATGACAAGCATAGTAGATAAGGTGTACAAAAAAGATAAGAAAGGTTTGCGTGCCCTATGGTCTTTTTTTTTTGTTGAAAATAAACCTACACCTTGGTAGTATTGTTATAATATATACGAGTTGAATTCACACGTAGTAAAAATACTTTACCCCCAACTCAACAAATGTACGAAAATATCATGTTGGTTCCGGTAGGGATAGTATAGTTATTCGCCTTCTCGTGTTACTCAACTGGCCTTCTTTAAGAACGAGTTAAATACTTTTGAATGGACGTATACTGTTTATATTCCACAAAAGAAAATTATGACTAATATATTATAGAATCGTCGTTATGCAACGGATTCAAAACCTCGCTTTATTTAGTTATAATTATATCAGTACACAATACACAAATTATAAGGGTAAATATAATATTTTTTAGCAGGTGATTTAAAAAAATTAAAATTTTTAATTAAATTGTCATTAAAACATATTTACTTGAATACTAACAAGCAGTACCTCTATCTACACAATTTATTACGTCTGTGAAAAATACATCAATAATTCATGATTATTTTACATGTATAAATAATGCAAATTAACCCAAGTTATCTAAGGAGGAAACCCGAAAGTAATTTATACTTATGCAAAAACAAAAAGTTATTTTTATGGAATCAAGTCTCAAAGGGTATACCCTTTTTGAATAACCCCTAAACCTATCATTCAAATTATTGATGACAAACTTCGCGGTGATCAAATTGAATAGGCACCGTAATGAAAAAAAATTACTGAACCTAAAAAAGTGACATACTGCGTGCGCGTGTGGAGTAAAAAAAAAAACATTCAAATCAGTTTAAAACCATGGGGGATGGGCAAAATTCGCGACCAGATGGACCGCGCGAGTATATATAACGCTAAGGGTGTATATAATGTATATTATACGCTTCCCACGACACGCATCAAAAAGCACGGGGCGGCCGGCGGTTTAATGACGAGCACTTGTTAAATATTAAACAAGTGCAGAAGGGGACATCAGCGGCGTATCATCATGCAGCGACTTTCAAAATTACCACACATGTTCCCGCAACAACGGTGTTTTTTTTTTTCAAATATTAAGTTCGAAACAGAAAAGTACTCATTCTCACGTTCTATATTAAATCGTTATCAGTTCACACGATAATGAAAATAATTACAAGACAGAAGGAATAAAAAACGCATATTATATTTTATTATTAATACAAACATAGTCCGGATCTTAAAAACCTGTACTTGGGTACTGTCGTATTATGGTCATACGCCGTTTATAGAACACCGCCTAGCAAGTTCGTATAGTTTTCTTCATTTATGGGTATCACCGACTGAGCGTGACGCGTGCTACCCTATAAGCGTTTAATGGAATAATATTTGACAGGGGTTAGCCGTCCCTTTTGGATACCCTGAGAGTATCGACACCCCGACCACGATACATCTTTATTCGATTATTGGTTTGGTGCAAAGCACGCTCTAAGCGCTGTAATCCATTTATGGGGTTTATACTCCCTCTCCCTTTACTTTTTTTCCCCGTAGGGATTTGGATTTTTCCCACAGATTTTTCTATTGCTCAACGGCCCCAGAGCCAACAGCAGATGTATTTATGTGGCGAGTATGAAAAATAGAATTCAACATTACCAGGACAGTATTAGAAAGTAGGTACATACATATTTTTAAATATCATGCATTTATCCATTTCCAGTTTTGATGTTTTTTAGTTTTTAGAACAGTATCCTACGCGAGACAGTATATACCTATATGTACGTTGTACTGACTTTAGATAAAAATAACACAAATTTTTCGAAATCTATAAATCTTAAAATAATCACATTTTTGAATAACTTTAATACATTTTATCAATATTTATATATACATATTGATAGCTAGTTAAATTGATGACTTTTGAAAAAAAAAATTATTTTTACAATTCTTAAATTAACCAAATTCTACATGTAAAAATTCATAAAAGTATAAGAATTTAATAAAACAGATGATTAGTTGTGACTAAGTTGAAAACTAACTACCCGTAGTTCAAAAAATAAAACAATTATGGTAAAGACAAGTTTTCGAGAAAATAAAATCTCTGATACCTAAGATACCTATATATATGTTTAAACATATATTTTTATTTTATTTTACATCTGATAACCTAAATCCATGTATTCAAAACAAATAAAAACTCGGATGTGTCGTCGTAAGACAGCAATTTGTCTAGCTTAAGTGCTGACAAGCGGACAAGTCTCGGCGGGATGACAGCTGGTCTTCGAAATTCCTAGGTATATTTCTTTAAGTACACACACCCGAGAAAACCCCACACTTTGATTTATTGTTCCATTTCAGCTTCTATTTTTTGGTAGCTATTTCGTTTGTCTTTTTATATTTGTAATTCAAACAGACTACATAATTTGACAAACAAAATAATCATTCGTAACACTATACTCGTCTACTGACCCCTACAGTGATATTCACTTATTTACAATTTTTTTTCTGTTTGTTAGTTATTTGTGTGGGATGAATACGTAGGATGCGTCCTGTTGTCATGCAGATTTGAATACGACAGGTGAATTAATGCCCACTTAACAGCGCATGCACATGCAGACACTAAGACTTTCCGAAAACAATAGGCCGTTCTTTTTCGTTTTAGCACGACTGTTTTTAAGAAAACAATATTACGCAAACATATTTTGTTTCATTTGTTGTAAAATAGCATTGAACAGAATGAGCCCAAAGTACTTTGAAATATGGTTAGATTGTAAGGACAATGTAAAATCATAATTTCCATCATGAAATAATAAATTATAAAATATGTCACACAAAAGAAAATGTATATTACTATCCAAGGGTCAGGAATTTTAATTGAACTTGTGTATGAATTCATCTTGGAAACTTGAATAAAAATTATACTATACTATCATATAATTAACTATGTGTCATATTATGTACAATAAATGTAATAAAACGATCAAGATATATCATATTTTTTGGTGATCTATACATAAACCGTTACACTATAATATATATATACGTAGATACATCGTATATAGATATCATACTTTCAATTTAAAATGTTAGAAATAAATAATTTACTAACATTTGTATTACATTTTATAATATTATAAATTAATTTTAACTAATTATTGGGAACCTTACGTTATACCTACTTAGATTAAAATAAAATATAAGCATTTAAGTTTAACAGTTTAAGGAGATATATCTTTATCTTACTCATCCTTTCGGCTTTATCGGCGAGACACATTTATTTTCGAGCTGAGTGGAGAGAATGTGCGTTAATGGGCTAAATACCACGCCGGCATTCTACGTATCCTTGTCAATGTGGTGATTTATAAACGGACCCCTTTCTCAAAGGCCACATATTTGCCTCGACGCGCCCGTAAATTCGTCAAATTCAGAACGTAAACCTTTCCTTTCAGCATGTCCCAGTAAAAAAACGGGAGTTTGTTTTATTTTTGTGTCGTAAAGTGATGAACTATGTTTTTATTACCAATGATACAATTTATTTATTCATAAACATTGTTCTTTTTTCTTTTTAGGAATTAAAATATGAATTAATATCTAGTTTAATAGTAACGAATTCAAAAAATAATAGTAGTTACCTAATTAAATATATGTATCTATATTATTTGCCGGAAAATTTTATTTGATAGACTGTAATTATTGGGATGAAGAAAATAATATGAATAAATCAAGATCCAAAAAATATGCTTCCTCCGATCACTCTGGCAAAATATATATTTTTTTTTAACTAATTAAGAAAAAATAGAATTCATTTTAATGAAGACAAACATTTGCTTTTAATTCGGAAAGAAAACAGAATTTTAAAGCCATTAAACTACCTGGTATAATATATTCTAAAGGCGATGAAATTATCAGTGTTGAGGTGTTGACGCCAAATGGAACCATTTAATGAGAATTAATTGTTTTTATCAAGGTTTTTTTAAAAAATGAACATTTTTACGGAAAATTATATACCAATACCACATTAAGTTAAACAATTGTTTAAATAAAAATATTATGAACCTAACTATGGTTAATGTATTCAACATTTTATGCCATAGAATTTTTCACTGTTTTTTCATTTGTAGTAAATTAATCTACACACAAATTATGGGTTGGATGTTGAACAAAACCTTATCCTGCCCTAAGGAAGAATCGACGCATCTTGACGAATCTTGACGCATTGGATTACACGTTGCAAGACCAAAACGGTACGGAAGAACTTTTTAACACGATATAACTAAACATAAGAGGGATCAAAAGTATATAAAAACAAAATTAATAAAAAAGGTAGGTAGGTATGTATAATATTTTTTAACATAGTTAAGATACATTTATAATAGATATATATTATTAGACACAATCATTTTTGAAAAAAAATTAATTTTAAATTATTATTTTATTTTAGGTATGTGTGAAATAATTAGTTATTTATTGTTAGTATTTTTTAAAAGGGTTTACTATAGTAATTGAGTAAAATACAAATTGATCAACATAATTGAAAATCATATTATTTTAAAATTACCTATTTGAATATTTAGAACAGTATGTTAATAGACTAAAAAAAATATATAATATAATATAACAGTTTATAGAATATAAATTGTACGCAAAGCACGTTTTAGTTTATTTATGAATATACAAATGGGGCGTGATTACTTTTCACTTTTCCGTTTATACACACAAAATAATTTTTTATATACTTTTTACGTTGGGGAAATTATATTGGTTGTTTAAAACCATTTGCAGGTTTTTTTCGGGGCGACATAGAAAACGGGGAACCGCATTCGAACATGAAAAGTAGCACAACGGGCCCCTGAGGCTGTGATATCAGTATGCGGCGCACACACACATACATATTTGTATATATTATACATTTGTACATATTTACGATACAGACACTCATGCGTGTACCATACATATACAATTTACGCAATATGCTAGAAAGAATAATCGGTTATTTTTCCACAATGAATATTTTCAACCGATTATAAAATATCATCAGCGTTGCGTTTTCCCTTTTGAAAAATACCAATAAAAATACTTGACAAATTCTCTTGAACATTGCACTGTGCAACACAAAAGAAAGAACAGCCGCCAGTTTGCATGGCACTTCAAGTGAATAAATCGATATGTGCATTGTGCATGAAGGAGGATTTTGGTTACCATAAGATGCACAGCATGGGGTGGTGTACGCCCAGGTATGAAATTCATTTTTATTTCATAAAGGTCCTTCTAATATTTTACAGACGATTGGGCACAGACATCTATCAAATAAAATAACTTTGTCGGGAAAAATTAATAGCCATTGACATCAGACATTATACCCCCTGAAGGGATGTAATAAGTATCATAAACAATTATGACAAAAAAAAAAAAAACATTACACTTTGTAATTTTGTATAATATACCTAATACTGTATGATCGTGCAAATAATTGTATACAATGAAACGATTTATGCGATTTCAACTGAAATATAGATGGCATTTTTAAAAAGAAATAACTATGCATTTTTAAATTGAATGTATAATATATTAGGCACTTTATTTTTTAAATTTTGAATACGTTTAACTCAGTATTCTATAGTTTAAATGAGTTTTGTATTTAATTTAAGTTGTAATAGATGTATTCGTTTTTATGCAAATGTTAGAAATATATGTGTGATAGATTGGTATCAATAATATAAATTAAAATCTGCAAACCAAGAAAATTATGCATATGCATTTTTGTTTTACTTAGGAAGACACTTGAAATTCATAGTGTTTTAAGTGGACCGTTTTTAAATATGTATTGTAAGTGACATGTTCAGCGTATTTTTTTAATTCACTTTTCACACAAAAGCCATGTATAAGCAAAACGAATAATCGACTAGCAAACAACAAACACTTTTGTTTCACCACCCTAAATTTGTTTGCATATAAAATACCGTTAAAAAATTAAATAGAGGCAAAACCGTTTTTCTTCCTACTGAAATACAACTTGAAAGATTTCAATCTTCGATAAAGAATGGAATAAATTGAAAAATTCAAGTAGGTACCCAAAAAGTAGGTGTTTTTTTTAAAAAGAATAATCATGTAGAAAATAATATATATAAATACATCTGCTCTGTTGTATAGCGATTAGGGGGGTATGTTATGCCCACCATGTCCATAGCACAACACGGTCAGCATTATGATATTCAACGAGTACAAAATCTATTGTTGTTATGAGGCGAGTAAGAAAATTACTCGGGTCAACACTGTGTAAAGGAGTGGGGTGAAGTTTTTTTCGTCGTCTTCTTTTCAAAACCATAACAGAGAATGAGAGGGGGCACGGCAACTGGACACACAAAGAAATCAAATTTCCACACCCCACATGCATAATGTCGGGATCGATTCTCGGGGGTTCACACTTCAATGACTACGCAGGCTATTCAACATGTATAGTTATTATTATTATTATATTATTATTATTGAAAATAAAATATTCCAAAATTCGGTACGCACCACTTGAGAGGAGCCTACTATATGTCAGTTTAATGACAGCCAAGGATCCCGACATGGATTCGCAGCTGCCGTATAGTGGTATAATTTTTTTTTTTTGAAAATCAGTGTTTTGGAACAAATCATAGCTATCATCGTCAGGACTATTTATATGCTTGTACCTACCTACTTAAGTAAGGAGTTTATGGTCTAAAATGTCTTGTGGCTGACAGCAATTAAAATGTTTCAATAGTTATTATAACAATATATACCTAGTTTGCAAACATTATATTTTATTCGATTTGTATTGCACACGTAGGTATATAGAATATATTATAAGTATTCGTGACGATTGAATACAATAAAATAAGGTGAAACTGTTTGAACAATGAGCGGAAAGAAACAAGCAAATCAATATAATGACATGCGCCAGTGGTACAATACTCCAAAGCATAAGACAAAACACGGCAATTTGAAGAATAGTATATTGGTGAATGTACACTAAAAAAACATACTTTATACATTAGCGTTTTACCCACCAATACCTTATACAAGTTATATTTGTCGGTTGGAAAAAAATAACCGTTAACGAACGCACACGCGTCAACACCACTAGCACTGCCACTAACACCACTAGCGAAGAGATTGTTGCGATTTGTATGCGCTCTTAAAGGTGTAGGCATCTGGCATGTATACACACAGTCGACGCGTAGAACTTACTGTGCGTAACCTGGTAAAAACCATCGTGCAACCTATATGATACATTGGCGGTTATTTACATCGTTCGCGTCGCTTTTATGTTATCGATGTCAAACGACCGAGGCAGTTGTAGTAATACTACGCAGGCATGTGTAGCGTAGGTGTTATTTGCTCAGAACGCAATCGCCGTGTACCTTTTCCGTCTGTGGACGACCTATTGTTAGAAAACAATTGACAGTTTCCTCATACGTGAATAATATATATAACAAACGCGCATGCACGCACGCGCATGCGCACGCACATAATATTACGCTGTATTTTTGCTGCGGTATCATACTACTACGGCGAACAGGGCGCGGTCGGCACACTCTGGCAAGGCGCACCCGCGACGCTGATCTGAACTCTTGACCGGGCGCGGTAGCGCGAAAACTGGTTCATGACCACGATTCTGTACCACCAGCGCCGAGCATGATATATTTTACACGAGTGCGCCGTCAGAGTTACTACTTTTAATTTACTGTTGCGGAAGGCGATAAAAAATATTGGCGATTGTACGCAATCGGTATGCCTGTGGGTACCTATATTGTTTTTTCTCTCACTTGTTACGAGTACGATAACGAGTGCAGTGACGAGGAAATGCAAAAATGTTTATTAAACATCACCTACCTACTATTTTGTTGTACATATTACATATTTTATTTGGTTAATGGATGATTTTAAACGTGTGTAAACACAAGTTTCAAATAAAACGTTTTTGCATAGATATTATTATGTTAGATCAGGTCAGGACGGCAGGTTAAGCGGTCACGATGGATTCATTCAATGAAGCACAACATTTATTTTATAAGTTTATTTGACTAAACGAAATCAAAGCTCACCGTTATTTACATTTCCAATTACAGTGAGACGACTTCCATGTTATGAAGTCTTCCGTATTACGGAGTCTCATGGTGCATAAAAAAAAATCCGTGCAATAGAGAATTTCGTTAAATATAATTGAATAAATTGGTTCTCAAAAATATTTCGTTAAACAGAAGTTTTATCATATATAGCACATTATTATGTATCTACTATATATTTAATATCCGTAAATATTGTCAATATTGTTAGGATATATCTTATAACATACCTACTATTCCGTTTATTGCCATTCATTTTAACAAAAATAGCATTGAAAAAATAATACTCACGGAATCGAATTTGATTATGGTTTTATTCATTAAATTAAACATTTCTAGTTGATATTTTATATTCTATATATTGGTATTTGGTAAACATTTTAGGAGTAGCCGATCTATTTTTTTATTATTATTATTTTTTTTTAGATATTCCAATGAAAATAGTTTTTACAATGTTCGTAGTTAAATCAACATAAATGTACTTCGTTAAAAATAAAATTATGACCAAGTCGCACAATAATAAAAAACTTTAAATAACGACAATTTCATAAATTATTATTACAAACGAGTATTTATTTAGGGACTAATTATAATTTTCCAAAACATCCAAAACCATCATCATACTCAGAACCAGCGTTAAAGTGTTTGGATTTGCCTGTACTCAGCGGCCGTGGAGCATACAAAACAATATTGCACAACTCTATCGGTTGGAACTCCCGGGGGCTACTATAATCCTTGGACCGGCGCCCGATAAATATTATCATACGCTTGCGACCATTTATATAACAATATTATTATATGCGTGTACATTGGGCGTGTATAATCATATATACATATGAAACTAGAGCACTTTTTTCCTTTCTATCTCTGCTAGATATATATATATACATATGTATATATTATAATATATGTATATTTCAATTGCTAAACTCTATTTGGTGTCGTTCCAAAATGCAGAGTAAAAAATTCGACGATAATTGGACCGATACACATTTTGCACTCATTTTGCATGACGATAATGGTCCCGAGTATACATATGACCGGGTAGTGTTAACCACGTCCGACCCCCCCCCACGGTTAAGTTAGGTCCCACCACCACTATCCAAGTAAATACTCATATGTATATAAACGCTATGCACATTTTCACAAGTGCAGATTTCTCTTCCGCACGAACGTGTAGTGCTTGGGACAAAATGTAAAACTAATCTGCATAAATTAGCTGCGAATTGTTACGTTTACAAACGCAATTAATTTTCATGCACCCAGTTAAAAAAATGAAAATAATAATTTAATATCTCAGAGCAGTCAATAATCTGACAATATTTTATTTATATGCGTCGATTAATATATGGAATGTAAAAAATAATCAGCTGATTGTGGTGTTATAAATTTTTATTTACATAATAATGGTTATCCAAGTAGAATATAACTATAAATTGGACGAATCAGATACTATGAATAAACAAATTCTAATAATATGCATTATAGGTATAATAGGACTTGAAACGCGTATAACACTGCGACTGAAGTAGAAATCTAGAATAGTTCTAAATTGTACAAGTGGTAGAGACAATTGAAAGTTGACTGTTTTGTAAGTTAATACACCTAAAAAATGATTTCTAATAATAATATTGTATACAAATAAAAATAACTTAACAAAAACATTAATACGGTGAAGTGTGTTTTAAGCCATTATTAAAATATATGTTTGGTTAGGAAGCAGTTATAATTGTTTTAAAAAATAATAACAAAAAAACGATCAGATAAAAATGAAGCAATTTAGACGATGGCTTCATTACTCCCCGTCAAACATACCATCTCATCCTTTTGACATGAACTTTTAGCGCGTTTAAGTTTTTCACCCTCTCATGGCACAGCAAAACTCGCAACAGTCATCAGGTACATACTACCTCCCCACTCTACCATCTTGTGATTGTCTCCAGAAATATTTTCAGGGATTTTATTTCTCGTCTAAACACAACTAACTTATTGTTTGCATTCAACGGGCCACATAAAAATAGCTACACACTACACAGTGTGCAGGTGGTAATGTCAGTTTTTCTTTTCACAAAGTAAAAAGAAAAACAATTTTGAAAATGTACCAAAATGCAACATTATAGTTTTGCTTGAATTTTTATAAATCTACCTGCAATAACATAATATTGGATTTTCCGACGATGACTGTTAATTATTAAAACAAACATCCCTATATTAAATTTATTATAGTTTTTGAGTACTATAACTTCCAAGAAAGTACTTATATAAAGAAAAAAAATATTATTTAGGTATTGCAATTTGTACGAATTCCGTAAAATAAAATTATAAAAAGGACAAAAGCGTTATTAAAAAACAAAATGTGAGTAAACTTGGTGAAGTAAATAACTGAAAGTATATAACTATATAAATTAATGGATGCCTTTGTTTAAGGATTAAACCGGTTTTTTTTTGTTTTGACAAGAATTTTTGCATAAGCCCTGCGTCATGTTAAATTCAATACCAGTAATATATTCTTGTAAGTAAACGTTATTCTGGGATATGTGCTCTTGTATATAAACCCGCATCCATCTCATATTTTGTATGATAATAATGTATACGTACGTGTAAAGGGGAAATGTCTTTTGTTCTGTAGCTCACTAATCCTGTTTGATATTCCTGGTCGGATTTCTCAGGTCCTCTTCGACCAGGAATGATTTAAGGTCATATTACTATATTATCATAAAGGTCATTTCTGTACTAAACACCCACTCATTGAAGAATTTTTCATTTACATTTTACTTTAAAGCTTAGCAAGCTTACTAAGTGCTAATTGAGAGTAATTTGAAGATACAATAATTTAATAAAAAATTAACGATGCGTTTCTTATAAAGTTGGACAGTAAAATGATTTTATTTGAAAAAATATCTTATTGGTACTAAGCACATCGAATCTTAGATATCTAACTTGAATAATGTAATATCATAAACTCTTGACTATATTTATAATCTCAAGCACGAAATATAAAAAGAAAATAGCATGTAGCAATCGCCTATGATATTGTTATTTAAATTTAAGCAAACTCGATAGTAACAAGTGGCCACAGTGATTTTCAGCAGTCTGTAACTCAATATAATGCCAAAATCTGATAGTGTTGTATTAGTGTCGTATATAAGTGAACGTTGACACCCAATATCGTGAGACGATACACTACCCAGAGCGCCCGTATAAAATATTATGATCGATTGGATTACAGCAAACGACATACGTCCGACTAGGTGGGGGCACCAACATTTTCCTAGTTAATTACTGAGCCTATATAATAATATAGTAGACTACCTATATACATGTGATATTGTGTGTACCGAGTATAGTAAATAAACCACCATAAAGAAAAGTATACAAAAAATAGAATTTTTAAATATATTCTTTTTTTTCAAAGTACAATGGGTACGTTCTATTGTATTAGTCTTAAGCCATCAAACTTATTAAGCTATTCCTTAAGCCACAGAAATTTACTTTTCTGTGCTCCGCTGTAGGCAAATAAAGTAATTATAACAATAAAAATAATTAGGTTATTTACTATTAGACTTCGCTGTGTTACATTTAATTTTATACAACTTTTTAGTACTTATATCAAGTATCCAAATACGAAATTTATATTGTTTATAAACAAAGTTATGTTATATTTAAAAAAAAAACTTTAATATTTTTAATTTTAATTTTATAGGTAGTTTAATGATTATAAATTATAATGAACACAATTAAATTTATTGGGAATACTCACATTTGGATAATTTATTAAACAAAGTTGGGTGTAACTGTAACATACCTGAAACAAAAATAAAATAAAAATAGTTAATTTGTAGTAATTATATTGAAAAATGTATTTATTTATACATCGAAATAAAGAAATAAAGGTTCATCAAAATGGAGTCATTGTATAACTGATTCATTACCATAGTTTATAGGTGGCTAGGTTGGCTGATAAATAAGAGATTAAACATAAACTTTGTAATCTCACTGAGTGAGCAATAAGCATATGCTTCGATGACTCTCAATTATAATACACCCTTTAATTTTAAGTCATTTAATTTGTGATTTGTTCATACTTATTTTTTTTTATCTAGATAAATTTTTTAGAGCATTCGGTAATTGCTAACAGTTTTAGAGAAAAGTATAAGCTCGTGTGTGTCCAAATTAATTACATACGACGGTGAAAAAACACTAACTAAGGTAGTATGAAATGGGTCGCCCAGTTCACAAGCAAAACTTTCTCTTATCCACTCGTAGGACTGTGCGAAAGGATAATAATATGACGCGTACTTGGGGTACATGCAAACACACACATAAGCATACAAAATGTCGTGTAAATCCATAGAATTCGTGATATCGAAAACTCCAGTTGCCATTAGGAAATTGAAAGTGACGCACGCATGCACTTCCCCACTACCTACTTAAGTTATAATATATTATGTGGAGGAACAGTTTGTTACTTAGGTTATCCTATTATCACAGATAAGGAAATAGATATTTCTGTATGTATAACTACAATTAATATGATTCATCATTGTGTATGTTTACTTAATACAAAAAAAAAAAAAAACATGTGCACTGAAATTTGAATATGTTAGTGTGTAGTTTTGAATCAAAATATATAAAAACAATAGGCAGTGTATAAATGATTTTATTACTGTTAAAAAAATATAAAATATAAAAAGTTTTATTTATATTTTACCTAGGTACTTAAACATTATTTCTACATAATATTTTTAATTAATCATTGCATTTTCCCGTAGGTATTTTATATTAAATTTAACGATTATACCTACTTAAGCAAATGTATACAATTTAATAATTGATCCAAGAGTAAGAAAGGTGCATATTACATACAGTCTGGTTGGAAGATTGCAATACAAGCCCGACGCTGTAAACCATATTTGATACAAAATAATCACTTTAGAGTAGTCTATATACGGTGTATAGTCTTATCCATTATGTACAATAATATATTAACTATTCTACATTTCCACATAATAATATACTGGCCCAGCTTTTCATAACGACCTATATATAATATATATATATATATATATATATTAGTTCATCAGTAACTTTATACGTAGGTATACGGTTTTTAGTAATCACTGAGTTCCAGCACAAAGGAATAATTGAGGCCATTTTATAAATTTGATGTGGAACCGTAATCGTATTTGTCTGACACACAATCGATATGTTTGAAGTCTTGAAGTAAGCAAGCGTAATCAACCTATTTCTAATGAAAGTTAACTAAATAATAATAGGTACCTACTAATAGTAAGTTGTGATGCCACTTTTGTCATTAAGGCGACTTCAATATTAAAATAACACACTTTTATATAAAACTAAATTGATTGCTCATAATATATATATATATATATTTAAAGTTTAATCGTAAATAAAAACAAATAATTGGTTCAACTTTTTTAGACGCATGAACAATAAATACATAAAAACTAAGAAAAATTTAATATTTGTATTTGTTCCGCGGAACACACACATATATGTTGATATATCAAGGGGTTTGCAATGTTTGAGTGTAATAAATTTAATTTTGGTCATCTTGACTCTTGAGTGACCCAAATAACAAATATGTCAATGATCAATTATAGTTTTCTTATCGGAATGAGGGTTGAAAAGAGGTAATAACAAATAGGATAGCGTGACTGTAAATAATAACTATAACAAGAGAGAACGAGCTTTGGATTCGACATTTTTCTTATTTTTTTTATATTTATTATGTGTATTTCTATTTTTTTTTTTTATTTTTATTAGTTGGGCGATTACAAGAAAAAACATTAAAACAATTAGCTATAAAAAGCCATACATACAATGCACACAGAAAACCTTTTAAAAGTCGATCATTTTGCACGGAACCACTAAAAATGGTCAAGAGTTTGCATGACTGGTCGTCGGTTTTTTATTATTTTTTTGCCAACAATAATTATCTGAATTTTAATGAAGTCCCGGTTTTTAATCGCCAAATAACCTCTGCACCAACGTGCACCACCGCACATGACCAGCCTGTCGGTTCTACGCCCATTTTTCTCTATCAGATCAAAATATTTATGGTGGAATGGATATAGTCGTTGATTTTTATGTTCAATTCTTTGTGGCTAATAACTATATATACAGGAGAAATATTGTAATTTTTTGCAATCGACACACGCTTATGAACTTATAAATCATATTATACAAAGTCACAAGTTTTACGCTATCGCCATTGTGAATTGACCACAATAATAGGCTTACCAAACCCGTTTGCCAAAAACCATTCGAAAAACTTCGGTTTTTTTTCCCACATGCGTATATAGAGGTAAGTGTTTTGATGACTTTTCCTTCAAACAGTAACCATCTTAAGCTTATCCCTATAACATTGTGGCTTATCCGATCGGATACACACCCATTTATATATAGGTATATATTATAAAACTCTGGATCAAGTTTTATTTTTCCCCGGGATATTATGACAGTTGTTTTTCATTCCCATTTTGCAGCATTCTCTAGGGATTGCCAATCCAACATGACGGCAAACAAGACGACCCCTTAAACGTATATATACATGTAAACGATAGAAAATATATACAATTGAATGATTTACCAAGGACGTGTGTTTAGTTAAAAGAACAATTCAAAACACGTACGAATCTTCCATGAGCAGTTCCTTTATATTTTATATACTATTCAAATTATTTCTAGCAGACTGTACACGCATTTTTAAAGTTCCAAATGTGTAATATTTTCAAATAATTTTACTCAATATTATTAAAATTATACAAAATGTTAAAAGAAGCTAACTGCGTGAGATGCCTCAAGTATTTCACATACCTAAATATACGTAATAGGATTTGAGTGTGCCAAAATCTTGTGGCACGCGTAAAATAATTCAATTTATGCAGTTTAAAAATATAAAAATAACATGTCGTGAACACACTCACGGAATAATTGAATATTTCAAGTGATCTGTGCGAGTACATACACATATAAATAATGGACGGTGGCCGTCAGAACAATTTGTTTTATAAATTGGCTTCGATCTTTTTAACGCGATAATAACGCGTACAGTGTTTGAAAAAAGAGATGAATCTATTGTTGATGTGGTATAAAAAATGAACGCTTTGGAATAATAATGAATAAAAAAATAGTATATAAACATAAACAAATCCAATTGAACGAGCAAGTCCGTGAGCAAATACAATTCGTCTCGGTTATAACGTGCCCGCGTGTCTGTTCTCTCCACCTCTCTCACTATTTTACTATGTTTAGCTCTTGGTCGATCTACATTTTTATAAGCTTCATACACTCTTCGTGTGAAGCAATGTATTTTATTCATCTCATTTTTTTACTCTAATATGTTGGATATTTCCACGTTCTCCCGGGAAAATTAATCGCCATTTCAGGCCATTGATTCCTGAAACGAATGTGAGCTAATTGAAAGTAGCTGCCAAGGAAAAACCAAAACGATTTTCTACTTGTAGTTGCGGATATATTATCTCAAATTTCACAGTATTGTCCACCGCCATTAACACGATCATATATGCTAATATAAAAGGAAATATATTTGTGACAAAGCAACTTGACTGATAAAAGAACACAATTACTGGTCAATAAAAAAGATAAAATACTAACACCATTCACACAGCTTGACGATCAAAATTATTGAACATTCACGAAAACTACCAATAAAATAAACGACTGACATAATATGTTGTTATTAAAAGAAATATTTTATTTATATATAATATTAGTCACAATTTTTACGGAAGTGTTCGTTTACATAAGATTTCACATAAATGTCCAAGATTGTATTTGAAAAATATTCTGAACAATTTAATATCTTCTTACTATATTAGTAGAGTTCGTTAAATTATTGTGTTACAAACAGGTGTATAACAATAACAGCGTTGAATTTTAAGATACAATAAAATTGGTAAGACAAAATAAAAATAACTCTTTACGCCTATAGTCATATAAATAATATATTCTTTAACATATTTAAGGTCGTTTTTAAAAATATTATTTGGAAGGATTTTCAAACGTCAGATGTTTTTATGACCTCAATAATCTAGTCCATCAAAGTTATACTTATTTAAGCCCAAACAGGTACAATGAAATAAATAAATATTATTTAAATAATTTGTCCAACGGTTTGATTGCCCAATGGATTGGTATAAAATTATTTATATATAATTTCGATAATTTAACCATACATCTTTCTTATATTTCTCTTTCAATCTATTCTAACATGCATTATAATAAGACACTATATAATACATAGTATACGCCTATATAATATATATACTATACAAGTTAATACGTTATACCTTCCAACGCGGTTTGTATTTGAATAACGTTAGAAACTGCTACCTAACGTAATATATATAGATACATGACCACAAATTGTGGTTTTTACATACATAGAGCCGCTCCTTCTGCAAGAGAAAAATGCAATAATGTATAATATATGTATATAATAGTGGCCACTGTTGTGTGCATATTTTCCGAGGCTTTCTACTCATGATATCATTTACACGCAAAAAGAATCAGATGACCGGTAGACATTTATTATTGTATTACCATTTACAACACAACCAAGTGCCCTCATGCCACCACGTCAGATTTTCTATGATAGGTAGGTACATATTTCTCGTGCACTATGTAAATATAAGTAGGAATAACTATTATAATAACAATATGATTATGCTATGAAAAATACCGGAAAGAAAATGTATAAGACATATGTCATGTATAGTAAATATTATTATCGTTATGACAGCAGACTGTCAGCGGGATACGTTTCACGACGACGACAGTCAGATGACCACTATATATAAGTATATTATACAACTATATGCATTGAATATTTTGCAGAAAATATAACAATACTAGAGTGATAAATCTTTTTAAACTTTATTCATGAAAAAAAATGGACCAATGCGAAAAAAATATTAAAATTGTGTATAGTTTAATTTACGTTTTTTTTTTAAAATTAAAATTGAATTATATCGCGTTACTAAGAAAACGTTATTACTTATTTAACTTAGTAAAGAGTAGGTATATGAGTATTATTACATTTTTAAAAATGTTCAAAATGTTTCATTATTTTGCTACGTTTGAATATTATGTATTCTTCATAAATTGCAGCCATTAAGCTATAGTTCATCCGATTTTAAAATACTTAATTTTTATGAATTGTTTTAAACATCCTGAAATCAAGAGCAATATAGGTATACTGCTACCAGTTCAGTAGATATATGCAAATCCTCCACCATAGCCTCCGAGCAAATCTAAGGCCACGTGAATAATTAATTAAATTCCTATGCATATCTGCCGTATTCCACCCAGCAGCCCGGAGACGTTTTGTTATTATTATACCTGCACACAGTATCTACCTATATATATGACGGCGGCCTGCACCAACCACTGCAGCCGGGCACAATGACGGACCATAATTATTTTTTTCTTTTCCATCATAATCAGATAGCCAAGCAAAATCACATACAAACACCAGAGTCGTTATAATAATTATTATTATTATTTTACTATTTTTTTCCCTCTCGTAAAATTACCGGGAGCCATACGCCGGATGAGGGGGGGAGGGGATGCACCGTCTGCGTACGATATATAAACACGACGAACGAGTCGCCGCCATAGCACAATTAAAACGCTTCTGGAGGCCATGCGGACGGAGTGGATGACCGCTCGCTCGGTCGTATTGATATGCCCGTGTAGTTAATATTATATACGCACTCGTGGCTTCTAGGTATAACGACGGTGGTAACCAGTTTTTCTACGTAACATGTGCACCTGTTTTTTTAAACTTTTTTTTACTTCCCCTCCTCTTTATCGCGTTGTTGTCTGGGTTTATTTCTTTTCCATCTCGATGTTACATATTATTATTATTAACGGACGATGGTAATCTAAAGTCTTGCCGGCCCATTAGTATCGTCCCCTCTCCTCTACTCTCCTCTCCTCTGCAGCACACAACTATCATAATATATCCTTTCCCTCTCTCACTGTTTCTCGTTTTTAATACATTTATATGCAATTTAAAATCGGGCGTATCATGGACGGGTTAAAAAAAATAAATAAAACGCCTCGAGCTAAAAATGCCAGAGAAATGTTAGTTACTGAGGAACAGCCACCAATTAATATAGATAGGAACTAGTAACGAGTATAATATATAGATCCATAGTATAAATAATAGATGTAGTGGCCATTGTAAATTATTTATCTAGCACGTACTATATAACGTTAAAATGAATTATTGTGTGTGTAAATTAGTTTTCGTCTATTAACTATTTTTATATGGGAAGGTAAAAAATACATTAACTTAACAATAACCAATGTTTGTGATTATTTGACGTGTTTATAAACAGTGCATCAAATTTATTAAAAATATTCGATATAGGTAATATAGTTAATAATCTTTTTAAAGAGGCATTTTGGAATGGCTCAAACATTTACACATTTCCTATAATAGACAACTCGCCCAGCACCACAATAATAATGACACATAAGGGTGGTCCTAATGGGAGAGATGGAGACGTTAGACTTTGAATGCGTAAAAAATGTTCTAATAATTAATATAATTAAAATGGTTCATTTATTTTATAACTATTAAACGTTGATACCTTTTATTAATACATTAAGTGATCTAGCTTAAAACCAATCTACCTATTATTTAAAAATAATTATAGGTACCTACCTACAAGCAAATCATTAATTAAAATTAAAATTACTATTTCATTATATTTAAGTTGAATATTCTCGAAGATTATATTTTATATGTTTGATTTTAGAGTTATTATTAAGACCTAGCAATACACGTTAAGTTATATTGTAGATTCTAAGAACGTGATAAAACATTTTATACATCTTTAAAACTACGTGGTTGTTCAAAAAAGGACTAGCACAATATCGTGGTAATTTGCAACATGCCAATGGGTCACACGTACTCACCTACGGTTTACAACAAATGAACTCGCGTAATAAGATTTTCTACCAATTTAGACCCAAAACTCTCTTTTGGTATAACCTTTAGGCATTTTCAAAAATGAAGAAAGAATCCAGGAGTCAAACAATTCCAGTATAAGTACGTGATACGTAATAATTTTATCGGCTAAACTTGAGTGATACGTTTAATTTATATTATTATTATATAGTATATACATAGTTTCATTAAATTTAATACATTAATACAATTATACAACTTAAAAATAAACAAAACCTGATATTATGATGTATCTCGCCACTATAATATTGTACATACTTATGTTTGTTATAGGTATATATATTTTATTCGTATCATTATTTTCCCGCACAACGTTTACCGTCAATATTATTAAATACCATGAAATTGCAACCGGAACATTACTAGGCTTGAGAGCACCAAGTGACTATTGTCATTTTATATCACTGCTTGGTGCTACACTGACCAATATTTTTTTTTATCTTACCTACTGACCGACAGGATAAAAATAGGAACAGGTATTTTTTTTAAATTTTATTCAAACAGCAAAATCATTACTTGCATTTAACAACCGTTTGGTGGTATAGAAAACAAGTGCGATGAGAAAATTACAATTTCAGACTAGGTACTGCGAATCATATATATTAATCTTAACAGTAAAACATTTGTTATAGTTTTTTATATGTTTATACTTATATACCTACAGTGTGCAATTAAAAATATAACGGCACAGTTCACAATAGTTTTTCTTCGTTAATGTGTGGGCACTAGAATGTATATTATATAATATACAATATATAATAAAAAAAAATTTATAAATCAAGATAAAAGTTACTGTATCTTAGGTGGATACAAATTTACCTTGAGCGTTAAAATATGTCGGTTGTTGTATGTTTGCAAAAAGAATAAATATATATATTTAGGCAATCAATATATTTTATCGTAAAACAGGAAACTGAATCAAGACGAATCTTTAAAGAAGACAATTTAATAGTTTATACAGTGATATATAAACCATTAATAACACAAAGGTTTTCTATACAACGAACGATTGGAATAAAAACCATATAATACGAGTAACTGAGTAAGCATATAATTTATTTGGATTGGTAAAGTAGTTAATAGTAAGAAAGAAGTTTAGACTGTTCCTCAATTAGTTGAATTATATACTTCAAACTTATTTCACTCCATACAAACCACCAACCCAATAAACAGTGCTTTTACTGATATGTTTGTTTTCATTAAAAAGTTTTTTTTTCATTCAGTTTGTTATATTAGATACTTGTAATAAACTTCAAACTTATTAGTCCAATTAAATACGATACAAGTAGGTAAATATTTTAAATTTTAACTTAATTAAATACAGTTTTATAAAAATTGAAAACGACTTTAAAAGGCTGAACATTATGTTTCGTTATTAGCAATTTCAAATAATTTAATACGTTGTTACCATCAGAATAGTATTGCCACTTAGTTCATCTAGGTTACAATCTAATGCGAACATTTTTTTAAAGTGGCAACCAGCAAACTTGTTTTAGCAAGCAACAGCATCCGATATATTATAATAATTAAATCAGGATATAGTCTTCACATATTTAATTTTAATAAACAAATATGCAAGGTATGAAATTATATAATAAATACTAGTGAATTTGTTTAAAGAAAATTAACAAATGATAAACCGAAAAAGTACGTTAATTTTCATTGGTTAAATTAAATTATATTATAGCGATTGAGAGAGTAAAACGTTTTGAGATCGTGAGAGAGTGCTTTTACAATTAATTAAAATGAACGTTATAAATGGTACATGCCAATTAATTTAAATCAACTTAATAATATTTAACAGTACATATAGGTTTATGTGTTACGTTTACTACGTTCAACCTATAACACCTCGGGGCTATCGAAATTATATTTTAGTTGAAAATAATAATATATATCCCCGTGTTATTTCCCTCCCATAAGGGACTGAGAGATGAATAGTGCTATTTATCAAGTGGGAAAACATAATTGTTGACGGCATTATCACAGCCCATCGCAAAAGGCACAGTTTATCCCTTTAATATCGTACCCTCGTAAATAACAACGTCCATCGATATTATTCTCCTTTTTTTACACGCCAGGGGGTGGTCTATTGTTCTACATGGGAAGAGAATCGTAAATATTTCCGTTTTTCCTTGTATTGTCATAATTAAATTTTTGCGTGATACAAATGATATTAAATAAAATATAAATAAAATACAATTTAATATTTATGCTAAAACTCAACAGAATTATACGTCTATTACCTGGAAAAATCACGATAGTCATCGTCAGTATAAAATAATAGGATTAATAATAATTGATAATATAAGTATACAACATAAATTACTTTCTGTAAAAAATGAAATGCCGCAAAGTTAGTAAAAATTAACCGGAGTAGATAGTTAATCAATTAAATAGCCAGCTATACCTAATAATTGTCACAAACATTTATGTATTATGTAAATTTATGTATGTTATATTATACGATAGATTTCTCACTTTAATATATTATTATTAAATGATATGTGACCTGGTTTAATATAGACAACGATAAGCTAGTTTATGTAGTCATTTTTTCCCAAATGGCAAATACTGAAATGCATATAAATTTCCCTCAGATATATAATTTAAAAAAATTGTCAATCAGAAAATGAGTACATATGTGTACATCATACCTGTACAGTGCACAAATTTGTTAAATTTTGACAACCCTAATACTCAATGCAAAAAATCAAGTTTAATAAAAATATTTTTTATTTGTCAGCGTCTCATAGAAAACCGTAGAAAACAGTCATGCAAACTCTCTCTTATACCTATGACCACAAAACTCGACTAAAGGGAAACCTAGTAATTTGTTTGGTACTCACTTTTTTTGCCATTACAATTTTAGTGGGTAACCGAAAAACCATATTCATACGTGATATCAAAACATACCTGTAACAAAACAAACAATAGACAATTAGATAATATTATATTTAGTGTGCGATTAACGCACATTTCGTCAAGTCTACATTCTGAATAATATGTATGAGTGTCAATGTGAGATCATTATACCTATAATCAACTGACACTCTAGAATACCAAGTATAATATTTTTAGTACAAATTAAGAAACAACTTGTAAGTTGTATAGGGTGTACATCAATCTTAATTTTCAAACCACTTACTTTCACCTCGAACTGCATTTTTAGAACTCAAAAACTTTCCAATTGATAACGCATAGACAAGTTAAGAATAGAAAGTATACGTGCTTAGCAATGGCAATTTGTTTATAAACATGTAAAAATGACGCGTGTTTAGATTTATCGGCATCGGAGGCTGCTCGCCACATATTACAACCATTTATAACGGTATACCGGGGCGCACAAATAATTATATGCGAACGTGACTCTTTCAACATGTAATTTTGTAGGAAATCAGTTTTTCGCGTGTACGAATCTCCATTTAGGTTTGTTATTAGGAGTATATTATTTTCTTTCACAAGCCCTTGTATCTAATTTAATTATTATTGCCCGAGTTGGATAGCCCGAAACATGCACGGTCAGTCTCGATTCATGCGACTGTCCCCGGTTACCTACATTATGGATGGCTGTTCTAGTAAAGTTGAAAGCCGTAATAAGCTCTATTTACAAATTAATACATAATATATGTATCAGCAACTTTTTTTTAATATAATATTATGCTACAGTGGTATCCATATATAATGCGCCGACATTTTTCAAAATATTAATAGATAAGTAACTATAATGATGAAGTTGTGGTTAAAACTTAAAATGAATATATATGATATTATGTACACTAACCGAGACAAAATATCTTCCTACCCTAATTAACACCAAAAGTTAAGTTATCTCATCCGTCTAAAATTTCAAAGTTACTTAGAACTTCCTTGTTAAACATCTTAAAACAAAATAATGTAGTTAAAAAATAGTCTACATTGAAAGTTCAGAAATATTTAAAATAGCGCAATTTACTAATATTTTACTAACTTAAACATAAATGCACATCATGATTAATATTATCGAATAAGATTATAATATTATAAATAAAGAATTTTAGTTAATTTTTAACGATTCAATAGTTTTTTATGGTATATAGGTACCCAATATCACACAATCTATGAAAACTTTTTTTTTTAAACGAAAATGCAACAGTTGACCACCAAAATATAATGTTTGTAGGCTCGTGAACCTCAATTATTGCATACATATAGCCGGATCTACGTATGTTTTAAAAGTAACACATGACCGCGGGTCAAAGTCAATAGGATAGGTCTCGGTGTAGCGGTTTGGGTAGCCTCAAGACATGATATTATATGTGGACGACGCGAGCCGGCTCCAGCGCTAACTTGTTCCACTGGTTTCTTTTTCTCTTCCCCGCACTCTTTCACCGCGTCTCTGCTCACTCCCGTCCGCCTGGTACGGCAGCAACCACTTCTGTTTTATAACCTCAAAACCGGGTATCGAATTATTCCTCTATTTCCACCAACTACTTCTGTTGCATCAAGCGCACGCCATACACACATTTATAATAATATCAATATATATATATACATACATATACATATATGAAGAGAGATTAACAGTGGCCGTAAACTTGGTTGCTGTTGTCGTTGGGTCAACGTCCTGGGTTGTCCACAGAATATTATAATTATTATAATGGCAAACTCGAAAATTTAATGTACCTTCGTGTATTATAGAGCTATATAATATTACAACATTTCTTATAGCATGTACTTTCAGTTAAACAATAAAATATTGAAAGATTAATATGTATATCATAAGCTCACAAGTCGTAAGAGTTATATAAATGGATTTAACTTTGGATGATTATTTATAATTCTTAAATTATACCTACTCTATGAATATTGTGATGCCACTTAGAATTCATGAAATATATCACTATTAATAAAAGTTGATAACGACCTTTTTAATGCACTTGTTTACTTCATTTTTACCTATTTTCCATGAAACAACTCTCCTAAACTCATTTCTCAGGGGGTAGATCCTAGTTTTTTGACAAAGCGCTGCTAACGACCGAAAGATTCAAACTAATAAATTACTAAGGGACTAAGTTATTGCTATTTTTTTACACTCCTGTTAGTTTTTTTTTTTATATAAATTAATCCGTTACGTTCCCAAATCCCCAAGTTGAATGTTTATTAATGAACCAGGTAAAAATACAACCAGGTCAAAGCGGGAAAAATGCTAAAAACAATTCATATTTTTTTATTTGTGTGTTTTTGGATGGTTGTATTTAACCATTGCGTGTAATATGCTTAATAGATCTACAGTCTATATTATACATATCCAGATATCCTATATCCAACCCTTTTTGAATTAAAATATAAATTTACAACAGTCAGATTATCATGACTATTTAATTGCTAAATTATTGTGGTCTAGATTGGTATTAATGTATTAGTATGGATACTGCAGAATAATCTCATTTATATATTATTATGCTAACATTCAAGTGGTCGACATTAATTTGCAAAGGATACATATCAATAAAAAAATAATATATAGCTGTTGGTCGATATAAGAGTTGAATAATATTATTTTTAACTTTTCCGATATACATAATATGTTATTTATACTAGAATAGTAGATCGTAGATGTATATAATTAATGAACATACGTTCAAAGAGTATTGGTTGAGTTCGCCCTCGCATTAGTTACGAGTGATTATACTGGATCGCTAGACGCCTACTTTAGAGTCTGGGGTAAAAAAATTTTAACAAGACTTATGCTGGTGTTACACATAAACAATAGCGTGGGCTGTACAAAGAACGCATCTGGTCAGAACCGGTTTTATATAGTACCTATATTTCAGTCTAAGTACACAAGATACAATTTTTTATCAAACACTGAAAAAACAAATGAAAAAAATCAAGACAAAATCATTATACACATGTAAGGAATAGATTATTTTAAAATGTTGTATAGTAATAAATTGATTCCTGAGACAATATTTCTGTCAAACATTGATTATAAAATATAATATACGTATGTGTATTTTTTTAATAACTAATTAATAAAGAGTAGATACTTCTAATTTAATATTCACATTTTACGTAATAACTCATACGCATTTTACACATTATGTATGTTCAAATCTATTTTTATAAAAACTTATTATGTATAAACAAAATGTATTGATCAAAACAAATATATAACATTGAAAAAAATTGTCTCCAAAATTTAATTTTCGAAATTAGTAAAACAGTGATCGATTTCTATTAGAATTTCCAATATTGTATTTAAATGTTAAGTATAATCTCTTTAGTTTCTAAAATTTTACAATATACAAGACAAATGGTAAATTTATAGTTGTATAAATACTTTGAATAAAATTTACTAACTGTATTATTATTGTACCATATTAAGTAATAAAATAACCCAGTAGGCACTAGGTATTTATATATTATATTTAATTATACAAATTAATTTATGATAGGATGATAGGTACCTTTTATTATGGAATTATTAATTTTACTTTGATAATCATACTTACATAATCAATAAATTGCATTTAAGAATACATAATAACATTCAGCATACAAATTATTAATTAATATATTTAATCAATTACAACTATATTGATTATAATATATATATTATATTTATATTTATTTTTAATTCACATTTTTAAAAATTGAATTCATTATCAATCAATTTTACGACTTCTGTATTTATAATTCTATAACTAACCTAAGATACATAGATATGTATATTCGGTAGGTTTTCAAGAATAAATGACTTTGAATATTGTCATCACGTATATAAAACAACGAGTCGTTTGCATGGGTTCACAATTACATTAGTCCAATGACAGCTGAAACCAGCGTCAAAAAGTAATACACGAGGTAATACATTTTTGTAGAATAATAATATTTAATTTTACAGGAAAATGTCCGATAAAAACGGTCTTTTTCGCTTACAAGCGGGTTTCAAACAAGGGTGGTCGTAGAAAATATCCCGGAGAATCGCTGCAGGGCCGACATTAAAAAGCAATCTGGCAGATGGCCGCCGTTTTTGTATACCCGTTGTGTGTATATGTGTCACATACGTATTATTACGGCCCCGCAGGATTTGCAGAACCGACCCCGAGAGCCAAAACAGTTGAAATTGAATATTTTGAAAGGGCATGGTAAACTAGGAGAGTGGTGGTGTTTTAGTGACACTAAGGGGGAAATTATTTTTTAAAAAATCCGAAAATCCCGAGACGGATAAACATGTCAACACTCTTTTCGTCCAGTTTCCATAGTTTTTAATTACATTATGTACCAGATATTAATATGTAAAATGTAAATTTGACCTAATATATTATAGTCCATACTAGTAGTATAATTTAAGTTACATATTGAAGCCGAACTGTTTATTTCGTCAACATCATTTGCATAAACATACCTATATCGTTATTAAAAAGAAAAGAAAACATTTGGAATTATTCATGGACGACAAATGTTCTATAGTCGTAGCAGTATTTGAATTTGACACTAGCTTCGGTCAATCGTTATAATTTAAGATGATGGGAAGAGAAAAACGAGTTTTCGGTCAAACTGTGTATAATACTATATAACATGATAGTATAATGTAATATTAATATTATTAAATTTTTTGACAACTTGCCAGGTTCTTAGAGAGGCATTTTAATTTATAGTATTATACTATTACACCGAAAATGCATAATCCTATCTATACCTACGTCCTACGCACCGTCGACAGAGTATTTTCCAATGTATATGGCGTTCGTGTGTTATATCTACAAGCGGTTTTGTTTTTTAGGTAACTGAACAAAAAAATTTCATCAACGAGAGCCCCCTTACATAACGTGCAAATCTCAATTAGCACCTTTTTTTCAGAATATTTTATTACTCTGGTCTACACGCCGGTATTGTCGCCAGTCACGCATTGGGTCGGCTCGTGGCACGGACAAAACCATTATTATTTCGATTTTTTTCTTTCCATTCTTCGTAGTCCTATTATTATTATTATTATTATTATTATTATTATATCCTTTCCTCTCTTTGCCACTGTGTCTTTAATCGTCGTGTATACACTCTTAAAAGTCTAACCGACTACGACGACGGTTAATGGACGCGAACTGGTCGTCCGCCGCCGCCGACGACTGGGTGGACCGCAGACGTACTGCCACCGTCCATTGTTTCCGAGTCACGACAAGTCGTGTGCCTTCACCGCCACGGCTGTCGTAGCGCATACACGCGCGCGCTGGCTCGCGTTCGACCACCGCTTTCAAAATATAAACACACCGCAGACGACCACAGAAGTAGTTTGTTGTAGCTGTTGCTGCGATTGCACAACTTTGACATTTAAAAAAATCGTGCGCACCCGCTTATATCATACTGGTCAACTAATAATAATATAATATAAATAATGAAAACTTGATCAGAAAAACGGTTATGTACGTATGCGTAATAAATAATAATAACGAAAAAAAATAAAAATATTTCGTTTCCTTAACTGTGCCGTTATTTAACTTTATCGTTAATATGATTTATTTATAATAATATTATGTCTAGATATTAGATTATTAGTTCGTGATTTGAACAATAACATTAATATACAACTATATTTTTCGTGCAAAGCATCAATATAGCTACAATATTTTATTATTTAATAATATATATTATATTATATGAGTCAACATTCATTGTATAGAAAAACAACAGTCACGTTTAAGGTTAACATACCATAAACTTTGCTCATCTTCGATTAGAATAAAAAGAATAAACAGCCAGACGCAAATTAATGTCATTAGCATAGAACACGTATTAAGCGAGAGGAAGGAGAGTTATAAAAATTGTCTTGCGACCGGCGCCCTATCGATCATCTGTATGCTGCCGCTGCTGCTGCTGCTGCAACGGCCCACGTACAAGTATAATGCGTGTAGAGTTCGCTTTATTAAAACTGGTTCCAATATCGTGTAAAACCAGTTTCTCCGCAACATTTATTACAATATATAAATAAAAAAAATAATAAAAAACACGACAAAAACTAAAAATATTATACCTACACTATACTACGCCCACGGCTTACACACATCTACAGACGTGTGTCGGGATAAAATATCATAGCAATAACGTTGCGTAGTTTAGTGTTATGGTCCGAAAATTTATTCGACGGTAATGAGATTCGACATTAGTGCCGACAGTATATTACGATGGGGTCCTCTTTGTCTTGTACACAGCAAGAGAGCACCGTATACCATGTCTGTGTGATTTATCGCCAGGGAAATTGAATATTTACACGCATTTCAACCCCATCGACCTCAAACGGTAGCTGGGGAAGATTATATTTAAATATAACATGTAACCGGTTTTTTTCTCATCATAATAATTGTACATAATATAATAACCTCGAAATTATTTATTTTATTGGTAGTTCATAACCTTAAAATATCAAATGCGCCATTCGAAGAAAAACCTTATGTTTATAGAGATTTAGTTATTACCAGGGCCGTTACGTAAATATTACACGTTCCGCGAATTTCAAATAGGTATACATAAAATACATTGTCCCTAAACGATTGAGAAATATGAAAAAAAAATATAGTATGGAAATATCAAATAACAACACAAATAACGGAGTTTATTTAGCATTAGTGCATTATTATTGTCGAATAACCTAATGGCTGAAACACCTTATACCAGTATAATTTCTTCATAACATGTGTGAAAACGATTTAGACCAATTGCCATTAGAGATTCTGAGATTATATAGATCTCAAAAAATGTTATTATACGCCAAAATTGTCGTAAAATATGTAACACGAGGTTTTTCTCATTGTAGATTTTAGAGTCTTACGACTATAATCGTAATACTTTCACAAAAAGTCGTATATTATAACGATCAGACCAATCTTATCCAACGGTGACAATAATAATTGACAATAAACAATAGATAATTATATGTAATCGACCAAAGAAATAAAATTAACACGAATCATAGTAGTTTAGGTAAGAAAACAAATAGTACCAAGTAAGAACAGAGTTAAGAAATAAATTCCTACGCCAAAAATATTTTTTAATAAATTATTACTAAATGAGACACGAATTGATTATTTTTTCTGCCCATTCTACCACCATATTAAGTTTGTCAATTTCAACATTATAAATACAGAAGACAAAAGTAGAATCGGAAATTGATTGTATTATTAGTTTATAAATATTGGGCCATATAAAATATTAGTGGGACATTATAGATTAAATAGGATAATAGATCACCGTATCGGAATATTTCGTTGCGGGTAGTAAACGATCCATTTTCCGTACCCTAGGTGAAGGAATTAGAGCGCCGCCACCATGGGGGCCCAAGAACAATACCGAACGTTGTGAAACCAGCAAAAATATATTATAAACGGTCGTTAGGCCGTCATGTGGCGACAAATAATTAAGATGTCTGAAAACAGAATTATAGAGAGACAAAAACACACAACACTGCCGGAATTTAAGCACAACTGTGTTAAAGAATCGTTTATTATGCAATAAACCGAAATAATTTAAGACAGTATCGCCGTTAGTATCAGATAGAAAAATGAAAAAAACCGTTGAGATACAGCCAATGATGCACTGTAATTTGTGAGCCATGTGTTCCCGTTATTTTAAATAATTGTATGTAGAACAGGATAATATTATGTAATCAATTCGTCCAATATTTCGGAGAAAAAAGACGACGATTCATAAGAAATACCGGGAGAAAGTATACTCTGTCGTACAGACTCCACTAGGCACGGATTAAGTGCATTTCCTAATATAATAAAAATCAAGGTGACTAAAAAACACTGAATAAAAACCTATGTGTCACCGCGCAATTATAGTAATCTCGTGTTACTACAAAAAACCTGTAGGTTATGTACATTTTAATAAAATATTCAAATTAACCTAGGCACTTCCAAGAAAACTAAAAATATAAATTATGACCATATTAACATATTTAAAGGCATTATCTAATACAATATTAATAAAAGTTTTATACCAAGGAAATGGATTATAACTTATCAACGTTCCACTGTATGTCAATATTGCTTAATTATTCGTATTGTCAAATTCAAACGTTAAATCTGGTACTTTACTTATTTTAGTTTTTAACCAAATAATAAACACTTGGATTAACTAATGATGATTTAATAAAAATGTTATTAGGTTATTAAAATATATTTTCAAACAAAATGTTACTTATTTAGTCAATTAATTAATATTATATTCTTTGTGAATGTCAGAGTACAGAATGTGTATGAGCAGATTAAGTAGAGTCGTATAGATTCACTACTACAACACAGTGCAAATATTCAAAGCAAATTAATTTTTATCACACATGGTTAGCACCAAGAAATAACGAGCAGAGAATTATAAAATCACCACGCAAGATTGAAAATATAATAATAATTTCATTAACTATTTGAAGGGATTCTGCTTGAAAGTAAAAACCCGGTAAAACACCAGAATATTATTTCATATTATTTTAGGCGTACAAAAACAAGTCTAGGGTCACGGTGCAGACCACCCCGGAGGTAGATAATATTTTCGCTAATTTCGTCAGCTGCGCGACGTTTTAAAGAAAAAAGTATAAAACGTTTTTTAACCACCAGAACGTGACTGCGATTCGAGTTCGCATTTACGCATGAATACATCAAATCCTTTAGACAGTCACGCTGACGTCTAGGGTCAAGTCCAAACATTGTCGATTAATATTGGACAAATTACGATACGTGCATATACCTAATTATTTTACATTTACACACGACATTATAATATAATCCGTCCCCTATGGATTATATTTACGCACACTGGCCGCCGAATCACACTATAGAAACCGGGCCATTCTAAATGCACGCACAAAAATACACAATACTATCGTGGGCAAGGAAAGGAGAGTGAAAAAAAAATATCTAAGTATTATTTTACACTAAAAGACCTTCGGGTCGTGCAGACACAATAAATACACGGGCACACAACACTGGCCTGTCAATAATATGTTGCACGTCCAGAGTAATACTACCTACACACGTTTTACCTGAGCAAATGCTCGCATCCCCATCATTGTAAAAACTGGAAAACCATATCCCCTACAGTGGTTCCCAACAATACATATTTTATTTTAGACTATCGGTTTTGTAGATCTCGTCCGAATCGTCGGAACGCCGCCGCCGATTTGGCCGTCTGAGATTTTAACGGTGCGCCGAACGTTGCATGAATATACCCATAAATCATAATAATAGTCCGAGAGTATTGAAAGAAAAAAATGTACCTAAGAAGAAAAAATACGAAGGACGGGAAAAATGTGTACAATCGGTAGGAAACAGTTGTATTTCCATGACAAGCGGAAAATCGGTTTCCAAACTCATTAAAAATTCAACAACATTACACCACAAATTTCTGCAACTACAATTCAAATCATAACAGTACGAAAATATTTGCCTATACAATATCTACAATACTATTACTATATAGGAACGTAGGATGTAGTACATCTGTACATGATAAATAGTATAATAATATGTAGTACCTTATACGCTACTATTTTTGATTCAAATAATAACGTAAAAAATATTTTGTAGAATATAAAAATAATAAAGAAAAAACGTTACTCGCGAAGCTTTGTTTTTGTTTATCCCGGCCAGAGTGCAGATAAATAAAGTCTTTTGTTTAACGAGTCTCATCTCAAAAGACGCATTAAAAAAATGTAATAATTATTTTTTATTGTTCTTATTGAATAAGCATTAAATTTACTCAGTTTATTTCAACGTTTAGGCTTATCAAACTCTTAGTATCAAAAAAAAAATTAGTATTATATTATTATATATCAATACTGAATGGTTTTTATCACAATAAAATATTTTAAACTATAAAAAAATAATAATATCAACGAAACGGAAAATATAATAATATAGTATTTGAGATTGGGTAGAAAACGGTTGGAATAGGTCGAAAAAATAATATTTGTATGTATCGGCTTCGGCCGAGTGTTTTTCGAACGTCCCATGCTACAAAACTATCTATAATGGCACAGCGGTGTCCGATCCGTTTTTTTCCCGCCGTCGCGTTGTCCGGATTGTTGCCCCGTGCCATAGTATATTTAATTCAGGTAAAAAAAAATGTGGATCCGAAATAAAAGAACGGCGCACACACGTACCACGAGGGCTTTTTCCACATAAAACGAAATTTATCGTTGTCGGTCGAATGTATATTTTTACCTACCCGCACACACACATACACGCATAGGATTTACCGAGCTTAAGACGATCGCGATAAATTTTGAGAGCATACAACCCCGCGGGGCCGTCGGGTCGGTCGTTCGCGGACTACATTATTTTTTTTTTCGGACGGTGGACTCTGCACGACGCATGATTAATATTGATAACAATAGTGAATTTTTAAAACCACCAACCTGATAAGTAGACGACGAAAACGCACAGGAGAATCCTCATGGCTGCGATTCTGATGCTGTAGTTACTCGTAGTCCGGTCTAGTCGAGATCAACACCGACACATCATCGTGGCCGGATTGGAAAAAACCGATTTGTCGCGTTTCAACGGTCGCACACATCCGGCGCGAGGTTTTTCAAAAAAAAACGCCACTTGAAACGATATCGAGTATAATATATTTTGATTATTAACGTATTGTATTAGTCGGCGGCGCGTCGCGAGAGAACCGAAATTCCGTCGACCGATTCGTAATATAAATTATTTATAATCGTATGTTATAGTAGAATTATTGTGATAATATTATTATTATTATGCTCGCGGACGAATATTTGATACGGAGCACACGCACAAGAACACACGACACACGCTGGAAGCCACCGGCCGAATGCTGGGCCGTCCGCGTCGCGCTACATGCGGACGTGGTGGGGCCGCCGGCGGAGCCGGTTTTTTTCATCGTTCGCCGCCGTCGCCTGGGCGCGCGACCGTACCGTGTCGACCTCTGCCGGCCATCAGCGATACCGTTTAAGAAAAACAATTTACGCGATAATAATAATATAAATAAAAATATTATATCATAATATGCCTACGCGATAGTGATATTATTGCTGTTATTATTTATAATATAAAATAGCCCCGTAGAGTGGCTCGTTGCGATATTGTTGTTTTGTGTTTTTCCAACCTACAATCGGCGGAATAGTAGTTGTCGTCCGCGCATCATTACCATTATCATCATCATCATTTTTAGACCGATAAAATACGTTTAATATGTCATAATATTATTATTGTTGGTGTAAGCGAGAAAATCGTTTTCGTTTAAAAAATATAAACCCTAAACATTTGAGTTTAGACCGTTCGAGTTTAAGATCCCCGGCCGCTGAATTATTAATCGACGCGTAGGCATCTAAATAATGTAGATCCGTGTAAGACGCGCATTGCTGGTAATGATAACTTATTTAATCAACCATCGTCCATCAGAGATCTTGAACAAATTGAAACAAGAATAAGGCAAGATGCAATATTCAAATGATTGTAGGAAATCAGAGTTGGTTTATAGTTATCAACAGTGGCGCAATTCACAGGGGCCCCCGGTTTAGACTGTTTAGAGGAGCCCTGAAATCTTATATACGATATTCATATACTAAAATCTGCCATAACACATATTATTATATTATTTGTTTTAATATAATAACAATAAATAATAATGTCTTTACTCTTTTGAGTTTAGAAAATTCGAATTACGAATACCTATATGTGAGAAACCTGTGTAAAATTAGGTATATATATCTAATAAATAATAATTATTAACTATGAAATGTGAGAAAATAATATTTTTTAGAGTTAAGATAAGGTATAACTGTTTTTTATTTTTATTAGCAGGTAAGGGCCCCAGTCTAGACATTTTCACATGGGCCCCTTATTATTGAATTACGCCACTGAAACCGTGAAGCCTGAATATATTAATTGTATTTGCATTATACTTATAGGAGTGAAGAGTATATTATATTATTATGAGCGGGTAAATAAAAATTGAAGTAAGAACCTAAGTACTATTTAAAAATGTGAATTATCAATATAATTTAGCTTAGTACCTATATTATTATTATATTACATTATTACGTTTAACAATTTTATAATATTTTATTTTAAATAAAATATTGCCACTATTGTTATTTTTTTTTTTTAAATTTAAATCGTAAATCAGTTTTAGTTATAAGAAAACAATATAATTAAATATAATAATTATTATGCATGTAACATGTGTAGTCTATACATTTCAAATTATAATTTTTTTTGGACTTATATATTATTATAATACTTTTTCCCTGAATTATAATATGTTATCCGGGTGTGTTCTGAGATACCTACCTATGTAATCGTAGTGTATTATTATTTAAAATTTATTCCATATTAGTTTATTACTCATTTTAATATGTGTATACAAATTAACCCAAATTATAGATAAATGTTAAAAATAAATACCTGAACAAATCGATACTTATTAAATTAAATAACCTTCAATATTCCAATTAAATTATTGTTGGATAGACAATATATAATAATAATTCAAGAACGATGCTGTTGTATAAAGTGTACATCTAAAACCTAGTAGCTATGCGCTGATGTAGCAGAGGCGCGTAGCACACTATTTTTTTTATAGATTAATTAGTAATTAATTACATACGAGTATTAAAATAGGACCAAGTGACTAACATATGGAACTAATCATCTAATTAAAACTATTTTGTGATTAATGACGATTAGTGATTTTAAACAATGTAGTATAAATGTATAATATAATATATACCATTTACCTACATTTTTAACCTTTTTACTCTTTAGTACTAATTTATGTAAAACAAAAATAAATTCGTTATTGGTGCAAGGCAGGTAAAGAAAGTGCCATTTTTTAATATTGTTATTATTTTTTCCTTAGGTAGTATAATCATTTATTTATTTATGAATCATATATATTTTTATATTTACACGAGTGTTTATACAAATATAAACATTTTATAAAATAAACATTCAGCTAGGCAATTATTTAATCTAAAAATTAAGTTTTGTAAAATCAAAAAGTAAAAAAAAAGTATTCTGATAACATTCTTAGACTGTACTGCTTTTCCACTCCTTAAATGAAATGTTCACATTGGTCTACATTGGTAGAAAAACATGAATTATTTTTATTATTGTTTTAAAAAATGCGTGATATTGAAACTTTCAAAAATTGTTATCATATACTACAATCTGTCTCTAAACCCACACTGGCGAAACACGCAAAAACATACAAATTACTCTATGGGCGTTTTATAATATACATATTATTATATAATTGTTTTTTAGTTACTAGTTAGGTACTTTATTACAGTTTATTGAAAATAATATTCATTTTTAAATTTAATTTTTTGTAAAATCGTGTACATTTAATATTTATGCAATTGATCGATAAAATATACAACGGATTATTATAACTGACCATATAGTTTAGCTCTGCTGTTCAAAGTAAGACTGATTTAATTTCTAAAATAAATGTCTAAATAAGAAATAAATTGTATTATTTTATTTACGACCTAATATTTTTGATGTGAAACGTCTTATGTGGAGGTTAAGACACTAAGATCGGCTGTTGGCGTGGTGTACCTACCAACATACCTATTCAATATTATATAGGTGTTGTAGCAGACGAATATACAATACAGAAATAGCGAGATAGATATACATATCTAGAAAAGTAGATTCTGTTTGTTGTTGTAAATAGCTATTGCGGAAAGTCCATTATGTGATGAAAAAAGGTCAAAAAAGTATTATTGTTAGAAATATTAATTTTAAATGTATCCGGTATTTTAATCGAGTAAAAGAAACTTGGCAATGTTCCTAATGCCCTAATGGCGTAAGTGAATTATTATTTTTTTGGGTGTATATTTTGAAAATATTAAATAATTCACCATGTGAAAAAATATAATATTATATAATACGGATTATGATGTAAGTATATATTATTAAGAATTTTTTTCATCACACTAAAAATGTAATGCATGCCATGGAATTAATATCGTTCTGGAAGAAAAATAATACATAAATATTAAATTATATATAATATTATCAATAAAAACTCTCAGTTAAGTACTATTAAACGTGTAAATGGTAAAAATCAATTTTTAAATAATAATCAATTGTGTGCATGTGCCTTTTATACTTTTTTTATGCTTTTATAGTTGTATATGCCATATGATATACATTATACCTATCCAAGATATATAATAATATTATTATCAGTTTTAGTTATTGCACCTAGGACTAATGTATATATTTTATGAACGCTAGTTGAATGCGTTTTACGTTATTTATAAAATATTGTGGGCCTCTTCGGTTATAATATGCGTACTTATGTATGAAAAATTCATTGTTGCTATTTTATTATTTGAATAGCTTTTGATCGTTTTCTGTAAGCAATAAAGCGTAATACTATTTACCAATACCCATGCGAGCCGTCACGTTTACCTGCGCATAATATTATAATGTGAGCACTGAGCACAGTTTCACATGGTATACCATTGTCAGTATTGTCACGTTATAACCGTTCGAATCAATTTTTTTTTCGTCCACTCATTATTAATTTATTTAACGACTGACATCAAAATGTGGGAATTTTTCAAAATTAATAAACACATTGGAAGTAATTTAATGGCGCTTTGCTATACTTGATACAATTAGAATGTGATTTGTGCTAACCTTATGCTTCAGTACCCTAGAGTTTAAATAGTTTATTGGTATTTAATAGTTTTTAAAACAATTATTTAATATTATACTTGAAATATCTATGCAATTATTAATTCGAGTTTCGACTTGGTTTTCTAATGTAATTTATATACTATACGGATGAATTAAATTTTAATGGCATAATAATTGTTTTATAATAATATCCTTATAATATTCTCATAGCTGATTTATTCGGAGAATAACCCAAAAATAAATTCCTTATTTTGTTTTTGTGTTCTTGTCGCTCTATATTATGGCGCTGAAGAGACTTTATATTAATATAATATTAATCATTTACTATAGAACATTTTACATGTTTATAAAAGCAACTATATTTTTAATATGCGTACAATAATGTAAACAAGAATACATTTTGTTTTACCTTATAAATTGTAATTAATGGAGAATTCTATTTAATTTTAATTATTAACATTGTTTTTTTTTTAGTTGTATTAAGGAAAAATAACTAGAAAAAATAATAATAATAAAAACAATTTAGAGAATTTACACCTTTAAAAAAAAAATTAATTTCCCCCCCCCCCATATTTTATTTTTTTTGGACATGATAAAGACCAGTATACAACTTATAATGTATTCAAATTTAATGAAACTACGTATTCAAAAAAGTGGACAAACGAGATACTATCCTAAATATGATTTAATAATATTTACTCAAACAACACTTCAACGCCTGTCTCAAACTCTCGCCCAAAGTAATTGATTATTTATTATTTCCAATCATTGTGTTTATGTAAATTAATATGTTGAGATCCAGTTGTAATAAAAATGATTTGTTTTGTTTCTTATAAATGTATAAACAAAAATCATTACAAAGATTGCAGGGATCAATAGAGTATATTATTTTTTGATCGTTCAAAATTACGCTTTATTATAATAATTATTAAAGCATAATGGCGTTATAAAACAATACCATATTAAACATAATACTGAATTAACCTTATTAGACCTATTCCGTATTCGACATGATATTATTTACACTATATTCGGCCTGCACAACTCATCACTTTCAGTTTGCATTATAAGTTTGAATATATGTATTGTATAATAGGTCCTGCTCCTGCAGCATTGATATTGCATAACTGTTGTCTGTTACAGCTTTATATTTTCACCGTGGTGTTATATATTTATGCGATTATTCGCGTTTACTCGGAATGATCAAAACGCACAAACCTGCAGCAGTATATTATTATTATAGTAATATACGCATGATGATTTGGATAATGGGTGTTTTTTTTCACGATGATGTGCGATGTGTCTACGAGATAGTCAAATCCGTAGAGTTCGTTACATTTGAACGCACTCGGAATTCGGAAACCGGCGAAAACTATAAAAAAAAAAAAAAAATGTAACCATTTATATATTCGCATGCATGCATAATGGACTCATGCCAAGCAGCGTCTTGTTATTGGGTCAAAGTTTCGTGAAAAATAACAACAACTCGAAATCGATAAGCCTCTTATATCAATGACCGGTTTTTGGTAGTACTACGCGCGCGTGCATACCTACACACGTAAAAAAAAAAACCCATTTCGATCATTTCATTACGCGCGTCTGCAAACGGGAGTATGTAATCATATTTATATGTTTGGTCTTGAAATGTGTGTGCGAGTCGTAAGTGCGTGCGTTTCGTGCGAGCGTATGCGTGTGCGACGGTGTATGTATATACCTAGGTATATAATAGGTAGTATATTATATATATAGTAGTTCCGAGACGTTTGTAGAATATTAATTAGTGACGGGGGCAAGAAAAATAAAGAAACGGCGACAGCGGTTATTATTATTATTACTATATATACTTACAATAATAATAATAATAATAACGTATGATTCTCTTCTCCTATATGTAGCAGCTCGTAGTGACCATATAAGAAACAGTCTGTTCCTCGGCGGTTACCGCGCCGGTAATCGTGTGTATATATATACATCATACAGATATAGGTTCAGTCGCAGGTGTACTCGGTATAAACCTTCCTATCTGTGTAATAGGTACTTGCATGCCTATACCTACCATGTCTTATTCCTTCCTACCTACCCGCCATTACCGACTACCCGCCATTGCATTGCCGTACGACGACGTGCGTTTCATCCGCCGCAGCCGTTCGTCTTGCCCGCGGGCGTGGAAACGAAAGGTGCCCTCAAGACGTGTTGGGACACCGAGCCGAGCACACGTGTACGGCAGTCGACGTGCGCACAATATATTATTGTAACATTATAAATTATAATAATACATTTATATAAACGCATAATGCATATTATGTCCGACTGCAAAACATACCATACGCACATATCATATCAATTTCAATATTGTGTAGGCACGCATAATACAGGTACTTGGGTAATAAATAACAATGTTACACATTATCGTTGAATTAATATATTTAATATATTTATAGCATGTGTAAATTATCTGCTACATTTGTCTAAATTACGTTCATTTGAAGCCGAAATCAAAATGATCAATATCGTGTCATATATAAATACATTATATTATATAATATTGTGTTACATAATATTATTATGCCCCAATATACAACCATTATAGCATGTAAAATGTCAATAATATTATATAAACGCATAATAAATGTATTAATTATTGTGTCATACTATAAACTGATCACTCCTGATATATATAATTGCAAAATTGTTTTACAGTTTAGTATCCACCTATATTATGCCTAAATGGCTGTACGTTTTACAGCATATTCCTACTTATTTTGTATTTGTAGCTAATGATAGGTATAATAATTGTCTTCTGTAGTTCTGTATATAAATATTATTTACTATGCATAATATCTCGGCATAGATTTCAGTGTCTTTTTTTTTTTTGGTTCTGGTGAGAGGAGGCTCCAGTATCCCCCGCCCCCTTAAATACTCAACTGGTAGTACCTATTTACTTATATTTAAAAATGTAATATGAAATTATCGTTTAACTATCGACTCGACGTATTCGGTAAAATATCACAGAGTAAGTAGGTATAGGTAATGGAAATAGATCATTTTTTACTTTTATGGAATTTCGTATAAAACAATAACAAGTACACTGATTTGAGTTTAAATCAATGGGTGAAATATTAAAATTCTTAACTCTCGGCAGTTATCTTAAATGCTAACGGGTAACGGTGGTTCAATGATGTACGTGAGGTCCTGTGATCGGAATGGCGGCCAACTGCAGCAGAAGCCAAATATTACTATCGATCAAATCGCCGCGGTTACAGTTTAAAATGAATAACATAAAAAAAAACCACTTCAGTTTCTTATCATTCAATTACAATACGATTCTAGTGATGTTATCCATTCCTTTGTTATCTATAGACCACGAGTCCAATTTGTATACAGTCAGTCTGTATGCTAATATATACCAGATATATAAAAAACCGCGAACGCTCATGACATATCGATTGCGTACCACAGTTAGCGTGGTTTTTTTTCGCGGGGATGATCTCTTCTTTACTCTACGACGTACGTACCCATACATACAAAACGTATTATTTATTTTTTATACACAATGAAAATTGTATAATGATAAAATACAAAAACTAAATCGAATGGCGCGTGTTAAAATATTTATAAACGGCTGTTCTCTTCTACATATTATATATTATACACCTACGATATTATTACGATTTTATAATATGATGTTTTGTTCATTAGGTACTGTATTTACTGTGTCTTGCCTCTAAGTATTATATGGCGTACGGAGCATATAATAATATACAGTGTCTGCTGCGGATTACGGAAAATTGCCCTCGCAGCCGAGCCAGAAATACGAGAACAAAATCCAATCGCCGTGTACTATCCTCTTGTATACCTACAACAAATCTGTATTATATAATAGTATTATTGTTGTTATTGTGTTAACGTACGAATTCGGTCGTGTTTTACTCGCGGTGAACCTACGCGTAGCACTGCAGCTACTGTCATTTGTGTAATAATTCGTTTCGTATTTTTCCGTAACAGGAATATGTCATAAACTCTTAGACTATTATTAAAGAACCCGTGTCATATATCATTGTTGTATGCGTTTATCGTACATAAATTATCATGTCAAATTTGCAACAAAAAAGTAGAACGCAAAATGTTTGAATGAAGTGTTGTTATAAATAAAAGTTGGCGATGTAGACATGTACCTATAGCAAAGAATAAAAATATTGTTGCATTTCATTTTGTTTGAAAAAAATTGATTCCTAATCTAGTAGTTAAACAATGTAAACAACTTAATCTATTATTAATATAAACTGTCAACATTCATAAAAATGTGCTGAAATTACACGTCTTATGGAGTTGACTTAGAGAGTTGACTTCAAGAAATACAACATAATATGATTTTTATAAGCAAAATGTTTTCGCAGTTATTATAAAAAAATTAACAGTTGTTGGTGTATATTATTTTAAAGTTTATAACAATATCTTTTATTTTAGTCGGATCTCCCAAAAAAATAATTTCCTTATCAGGTTTAATAATTTTTAAAGGAAAATTAAAAACAATTTCATGGCATTTCTCAGTAAGTTTCATGTTTTTATTAAGCGTTCCATGCTATACAAAGTCTAGAGATTTTATTTGGTCTACGTCATTCACAAAATCTCCGGACAATACCCTATGAATTATTTCTATGGACCATAACATCCAAAGCCGCTTTAAACCGTTTTAATATATCCCGAAAATTATTCAAAAAATCCCGGAAGTCAACAAAATTAAAATTTAAACTGCAGATGTATAATGAAATATTCAGTAGGTCTAGTTCATCATTGTCTACAACATTGAATTTTTAAGTTTTAACAGATGAGCGGTGACTTATTACAAATAAAATAATTTTGACACACTCATTGATCAGCTCGACTTCAGAAACAACCCATCGACCATCGTCTGTAATGACCCATGGGCATTGACAAGTACTCAGCTGTGTAACATAAAAACCACAGTTTATTATGATGTATTATACCTACATGTAACTTATATAAATACTACAATCCGTATAATGAATTATTATGATAATATACCTACCTCTGCATACTATAATATAATATGTGTACTGGCAGACGGCGGTAGTTATGTGTACTCATAAATTTAATATCAATATTAAATCACTATAGAATATTAAATATATTTGAAATCCTTAAAAAAATATTATTTAGGAATATGTTTAGGAATTTAATATTTTAACTTTAAAGAGTATAATAATGTATATTAGATGTGATATCAGCTTGTTACCTGTTGGTAATGTAGATGTTTCTCGATCATCGAATATTACGACTTATATATTGTTGTAATACGATGAATCCATCGTAGATTATAACTAAAATTAATTGAAACAAACTCTGTTGTTAATTATATTGTGATTGCTATGACGAAGAGGCCAATCGAAAGCCAATTTAGTTGGATTGGTGACAAAAATTAAGTTCAGATTAATTATTTAATATTTTTCCAAAAATATGTAGAAAATACCTGTTACAACATCATACGCATTACTATACTGTTAAAATTGTGTTACCTGATGTACCTAACCTATCCCAAGGAATATATTATTTGGTATTAGGTATTTCTATATTCAAAATAAATGAAAAATATTGTATAAGTTAAGAAATAAAAATTGTACATACATCATTATTACTATACAGATATACGCAAGTTGCCATCTTAGCATTAAAAAAATGTCTTGACTCTTGAGACTATATCAACAATTTAATATGTAATAACAATAATAACATTCTCAAGAGAAATAGCTATTGTGCGATCTTTAAATGGTGGTAAGATGTAAAGAAAATTCCTAATATATCACCCAAGAATGGATACTGTTGAAATTACAAGGGTAAACTTCATATTAACCAAATATTAACATTAATCATATCGTCAGAAACCTGAGTAGGTAATTATGTTGTACTTATATTAGTAATTATCGAATTTATGTCGTTAATATGGATTACTCGAACATTAGACATAATCAGTAAGGCCGTAACATATAGAAACTATACTCTAGTAGTGGTATACTCAGACATTAAAGTACCTACACGTTCTGTAAAATAAACTCCTATAAAAATATAAAATACCGATGTATATTATATTATGTACCTACTATAGGGTTTGTTGATATATATTGGTTTATTGACTATATTGAATAACTAAACATTTCCATGATATTAAAATATCATGTAACTAAATACAAATTAATAACATTTAGTTATATTATATAGTATAGAAACGGTAGTAGCTAAAATATCACACCCTTTTTCCGTTTCACGCACTTCCTTCAGATTCACCTGCAGTGCGGCTTAAATTATTTTCTTGATAAAATCAGTGCCGTAGACAGATTTTTTTTTTTGACGAGGAAGGAACACTTACATTTTTTGTGTTTTTGTAGAACTAGAATACTTATCAGTTATCACCTGTTACTAATCAGCAAATGGCAAACAATGATCGAATCAATGTTGTACATAGGTACTTGTATGTATATTGCGATTACTACGTATAACATTAAATATACATGATGAGAAAATATTCAAATTACTTGTACTATAGTTTATCGTGTTTTGCACTTTGTAACCTTTCTTCAATGTTTGAACCCAATTTGGTATTTACGAAACACGAAGCGGTGGTTGTCAAAAGTATAATCTACCCACCGACCTATATTCGATGATGTGTACCTAGCTTCCATCGTGCTGATGTCATAACTCATATTATGTAGATTCACCGGGTTTGAACTTATGTACATTTATAACTATATTATACTGTCTATATCTTTTATTCGACTATTTAACTACCTATTATAAATTATAATACAAGTTCTATGTCATTCCATGTATGAGCTGATTTTGTATTTTGGTTACAACAACACTGCAGGTGGTTATAATACAATGCTGTGATGAATATAGGTACCTACTATAGATTATATATTTTTTTTGTTATTTTTTTATTATCGATCTAGTGCTTACAATCAAAATAAACGGGCTAGACTATGTAACTTTTATATAGCTTATCTTTAATCACCACGTCCCGCAACGTGTTTGTCCATGGAAATACGGTTTTGTGGTCAGTTAATATAGTGTGGGCGTAATCAGAGTGATCAAAGAAATGAATAAGATAAGATCTTTATAAAAATTATTAAACTATTATTTTTAACTCAGAAATTAATATAATATTACATGGTACAAATAAGCATTATACGTATAGTAATGAATATTGGTTACAAATAAATTGACTGTATAATATGAATACTTCACGTTGTTAACATTGAACAACCACGGTATATCGTATACCTTCTGATGAAGATTTTTCTTTACTTTGTTTTAATTTGCCGAGCTGCAGAATGAATTTTCCAGTTAAGTATAAAAATTAGTGATGTATAATTAATATAGTTTCTTGACTTGATAATTATTACTATATTACTGTGAATAAAATATTATAAAACAGGATGAGGAAAAACTGATCGGCTGTACTGTACTCGTAGTTTGTAAAGATAGGTAATATTGTTGAAACCGTTACACCGAATACGAATACAGCCGATACTGCAGTATCATAATATTATGATGTAATACAAATTGCCGTTTAAGAATATGTACCGTTAATACAGTATAAAAGAGTATTACTAATCTAAATCATTTTTATATTCACACCATGCCACCGTTGTAATATTCATTATCGAAGAAAAGTCTGTACATTTTAGATACTTTATATCAGCTTGTGGATACTTCAAATCGTATCTCCAATCATTTGTTTCATGGACGAGATTCGCGTTCTATAGTATGTCTAAAACCGAGGGAGAGAATAATATATAAAAATCGATTGCCGGTCGAAACGCATTGCTATATTATGTCATATCAGTCAATAGTCGATAATATTAATATCAGTATAATAACAATTTGATTTGAATTCAAACAATTCTATAAGATTAAAGACGTTTTTCACAAAAAAACAGAAATTAAAAATATTAAAATATAACAGCAACCACGGAATGGAAATTATTGATAGGGCTGCATGTATAATACGTCATAGCTTTGTTACATACGTTTCAACGTTCATACATAATATTGCACAACAATATAGTATAAATACAATATATTATAGTACATTATTATACATATTGCATTACTGCTTTATACAAGTGAAAATATTTAAGCATATATGTTCGCTGTGTTTGAACAGATAAAAGATGTCAAAATGAAATGGTATTATTTTGTATTAAAAAAATATGAGAATACTTCTAAATCCATATATAATGATAGTATATAGCCTGAACAATTTCTGACACAGGCATATTTTATGGAAATGCAATCGATTTTAAAATGTTTAACTGATATTGTCGTCAGTGTGTCAAGTCGAACACCCCTGTAGAAATGCAACGTGTCATTTACGTGTACCGACTGAGTATAAAAAATTGATATCAAATTACCATTGAAATAATATATGAATAGCGCCAACACGTGGACCGTTAAACTGTAGAAGATACATCAATTTGTATAAGTACCGATGTATATACTATTATATTCGTTTCGGTAATATAATAACCATTGTTCTCGGTTTTTACTTTTAAAGAAAATGTTAAAAGACAAAAAAAAATTTTTGAAAAAATAACAGTATACGTGCGTGATTATTTTCGTAGATTCCATTATAATATTTTAATGTATTCTGATATTTACTAAAAGAGTACAAATAGTAATACAACAATACATACAAATAATGCTTTGTTGTGTTGTGCGTATGATTGACAAGGAGGTACAACGCATTTCGATGTGGTGTAATTTTGAGTATTATATAAAGAATATTTTATCGAACAAAATATAGTTATTTTAAAATATTTGAGTATACATGACAATGTTGATAGATGCTGAAATAATGTTGGAATTGTTTACCGTGCGGGAGGAAAATATGATAAATTTCAAGTCACAAAATATCGTAAAGACTTAAATTGCTACACATATATAGTATGACAAAGTATTATATTTTTTCTACTCACCCCATTACATTGGTAAAGCTCGAAAAGTCGCAAACACCGTTCGTCGATAAAAAGAAAAGCCAATTTATCACCTTTATGACGAGCGATTTTTTTGCCCTCTTTTTTTTCATCTCGGTTAACCACGAACAACACATATCCTCGTCTTTGCGATTTTACAAATCTATATGAATACCTACGGAAGCAATAAACTGAATAAATTTTTTATTACTAGTGTGAATCCATTTCGAGTGTGTTGTATGTGTACTTGTGCTTAGAATATTATTTGAATACATTATACGGTGGCCAATGAATTATTATACAAAGTGTTACATAATAAGTGCTCAAACAATAAATAATTTTATACACCTACGGCCCAAATAAAGACATTTAACTGTACGTTTAAAAAAACATTTAATAACATTTTGGACAGTTTATGGAAAACATTTAAAATGTTATTAATGTTATTATTTGTGTGAAATATAATTTTATTATTCTATTTAAAACAAGTAGGTGTTATTCTATAATACTATTAGGTATGTACAATGCAAATGTATTTACGTAACGCTGAACGAACAATATATTTTGCATTATATAACTTTACTTGATTTGATTATTTGATGATTTGATTATTTAAAGTGGCTTACATTTATAAATAATAATAAATGTTGAATATGAAGTATTATGATAAATTATTGTATAATGAGACATAGTACAACCAAACATAATATTCACATGCCAAATTACCAACTATTCACATAATATTTTATAATTATAGATTTAGTATTTGCTAGAATATTCAATATACTGTTTATTGCTATACCTACTCATTATATTAGTACCTACTCATGATAAAAACCAAATATTGAACGATTATATTTTAATTTGTTGAATTAAATACCTTATCATAATAATAAATTACTAAAGTTCATGAGTAAATTCAAAATAGTTTTTATTTTATATATATATCTATAATATAATAGTATAATATTAACCGATCCTGTACGGCGTTGCCAGTGACAAATTAATTGCCTGTGAATTTACCCTGTCTTAAACTCCGTTGAATTGTAAACTACACAGATGTTTAGCTCAGTAATTTGGGTTGTTTTGACCAAATATAAAATACAGGTCTAAAATTATACCCGATCATAAATCATAATAAGTAATAACTATTTTCTGTAACCAATGGCAACCCTATACAAACAAAACAAAATTCGTGTTTTGTGAGACAACCAATCCTTGAGTGAGCATCTTTTTAAAATGCAAATTTTGGAAAAATCTAGTACCCATATAAACACACATCACATATGTGATGGTACGAACTACGAAGGTACAATGAAAATGTAAAGTCTTTAGCAGTCTATAGCGAATCATAGTTTTGGCTGTACGTTAATTATGAATCAGTCAGTCAGTATATTTACCTATTACTTTTTATTATATTTGCAGAATTACAGACACAGATATAGCTATTATGTATATCTTATAAAGTCATTACCTATAATAATATTATACTTTATGTTTATATGCTATCGACTACTATTTAAATAATATATTGAGTCTCAACACCTAAATTTAACTTATTTTTAGCAATCAATGAATGTAAAGTATTTCTATTGCAGAAATATGCACTTTTCAAAATGTCGAATAAAAAAATATACCTACGTGTCTCGACTGCAGGTCTGCGGTGGACATACTGTGCGGCAGTTGTTTACCGACAAATACGATGCAAATTGCACATAATAAAATGAAAATAATAAAATTTAAGTTTAACCTTAAATTGGAAAAAAACAATAATGCACACCACGTTTGAGGTACCTACGTAAATGGACTCAAAAGTTTCGTGCATACAACGAATAGCGCTCGGAGATGGGTTATTCCGGATATGTCACAATTTCGCGAGAATGTCGTTTTATTTATTCGGAGCTTATGAAAATTTTAAATTGTTTAATTTTACATCCTATTTTTCACTTACCAAGCACATGTTCTCCAGAAACGTCTTCAGTTTAAAAATATATATGGACAAATCCCAGTGTAGTTCCAAGCCGTGCAATGAAATTGCTTTTCACAAAACCATTAGCCACAAAGCTCCTAACATCGGTTTAAAAGGGAGATACAATTCCCCTACGCATAAGTACACATGCATTAAAAAAAAAAAATTTATTAATAATAATAAAAAAAAAAAAAACAGAAAACGTTTACGCTCGAAAACAACGAAAACAAATCAAATTTTATTAATCAAAATGATTTTTTATGTCTATATTGTTATAATCGATTGTATTCGCTAACGTTATGCGTCATCTATGTCGATCGTTGAACATTTTACCAGTTGGATTATAATTATGTATATATATATATATATTCTGTTTGATTTAATTTAATTGCATTGGCTTTGTTCATAACCGTAAGCCTGATAATAAAGGTAGTTAAAGTTTTAATTGTTATTAAAATGGTTTGAAAATCATTTGTTAAAATAGTTAATAAATAAAATTATAACGAGGTTCAATTTCACCGTAAATAACTAATTCACTTAATACCGTTTTACGTATATACAATTTGTTATAACATCGAGTTTAAATCAATAACATTCTCGCAAGTTACCCATAATTGGCATATTGAATCGAATCACGTGGGTGGTAGGTAGACTACCTAATATATTTCAACATTTAATCAGTTATTCAAATGTATTTTCTGTTATTTATTGTTGTTATCCTAACTATAGTTTTGGGCACAGGCACTTACCAAAACCATTACGCAAACGTGTTAATATCTAACGCACAAAAATGAACATTTAATGCAGCTAAAACTCCGTGATTCATCAAAAACACGACTTACATTTTTTGAAATAAAAGAAAAACGTGTAAACAAAATATTATTTTATACCTTTAATAATTGCCATATCAATTCCGAAATTTGACAGCTGTCATAACTATTTTACTCGCCTATTTCTTGTTAACACGAGAGTTGGTGTTAAGCTGTATAGTGTGTTACACCACTGTTCAAGGAATGAGTCGTATTTTCAGTCTTCTTGGTCTTTTTCTACCAACTTTCATTGTATATAATGCTGAAGATGTTTTAGACAATATTATACTTTCCATTCTTTGTAAACGTAATATCACGTGTTCACGTTGACTTCACTATTTTACCTCAGTTATTTTATTTTTCTCCGGTCGATGAAGTGGCGAGACGACCCTTCAGTAAACAATTCCTTGTTACAATAGAATTTAAACTTTATAGAATTTGACATATTCGTTGATACAGGAACACCGTATATTGTGTTACTCCACACCATGCATGGTGTATCCATGTCAAGTACATGCGTTTAAATAATATTAACATTTTATTTCAGCCCGCACATCCTCGACTAGATCTCAATCGACGCTTAAAGGACGCCCACGGACTCGGCAAAGAAACAGACTGATTATTATTTTAATAAAAAAAAAGACCACTATGATAATATATAGTTACTATAATGTTAGATTAAATTCTATTGATTACTATTAATGTATTCCTCTGAACGACTCACAGAGGGTTAATATAATTACTAATGATTGTTAATTCTATATATGTATAATATTAATAGGTAGGTACAATTAAAAATAAAAATATGGTCAAAGAAATAATAGTTATTCACAATAATAATATTAAAAACATTTTATTACATATTACGCTACATCCACAACTCACATAATACTACCTATTCATATTCACACCATTTTACGGGGTACAGCTTTAGTAGATATTTAAAATACAGATGGGTAATTTAAATATGGTCCTTGTTTGTATAAGTGCATATCATGATCGTGTAATGTGTATTGCTTTTCAGTTTTGTTCATTGAAGTAAAATAAAACATCGATGTACTTTCAAATTCTATATTTCTAAAGACCTTACTATACATACCCATCAGCATACCTGATGTGGAATAGTTTGTAAATTCACTGTTGGTATATTACAAAGTCAAATCTAAAAATCAATAGTTATGAGCGAAACGGTTTTAAAGCTATAAGGAAGCTCGTAAACAAACATAGGTAAGTGAATTCGTTTAAAGTTCACGTTTCGATTTATGGTATTACGTATATTATTATTTTTATAGTCCTCATGTAAATTTACTATATTATTCGAAATTTTATTAGTCTGCTGCTTAAACACTTAAATTTACCAAAACCCTATAATATTATAACACTAATATAAATATTATAAATATAAGTTTTGGTACCGATATTGCGCGGCTTATACTACAAAATAATTTTATTGAATATAGTAATATTATCTTGTTTTATAATATATTCATTATTATTATTTTAGTAGGTTATAAATATCTTAATTGTTTGAATAATTTAAGTTTTTATTTAAGTATACATGTATATTGTATAATCGTTTAATTCAAATAAGTCACTAGATAGGAACAGGAGTACCTCTAAATAAATCCTCCTTGTTTAAATTGTAATATACACAAAAAATATGAAATTCTCAATTTTGTTAATTTTGAGGGAAAGAGTGCTTAAACCTTTAGCCCTCCTAGCTACAGTACTAGTAGAATCTATACTTATTATTAATTGCAGAGACACTTTATGGTTAGGTTATCATAATTAGCTATTTCCATGCCACAAAAGTAGGTAATTGACGTGGAAATGAAATAATAGTTCTAAAGATTCTGAGCGGAACGATGAATGTATTGTTGCATATTTTTTTTTGTGCATCTGAAGATACTTATTCTAGTATACTAATAGTACCTATACCATTTCTATTTAGACGTATGCTTAGTATTTTAACTTTGAGGGAGATTTTTGGTAGAAAATTAGTTCTAATTGGTACTTTGGTGGGATCAAAAGTAAAATATTCCGAGTATTTTCAAAATTACAAAAAGGAGGAAAAATTGGACCTTTTATTTTTTTTTACCTAAAATCAATTTTTGATAAAATGGGTATATTATAGGTAGTTTATTTGGTGTACCTAACTCAAAACCAAATAACCGTAAATAGGTACTTGAAGTTATAATACATTTTTTATATTAGGATTTTATTTTCATGGTTTATAATTTTCAAAATATTTTGAGCTATTTGTAGAAATTTTTATATTTTAAGTTAAAGTTTGGACAAAATTAGATACCTATTTAAACGAAGAATAACGATATAAGTTACCTATTTTGAGGTACTTAATTTAAAAATATTATTCGTATATAGGTGGTGGGTACTGTTATCTGAAATTATTATATTTTATACACACTATGACATTTTTAATTTTTCAAATGCAATGTTTTTGGCAAAAACAAACTCAACCTAATCTTTACTTTTCACCAATAGTAAAATTAAATTTCTTTAACAACAATATATTTATATATTGTAAATATATGATACAATAATAAACTTAGTAATAATATAGGCTGACAGACCGTCATCGGTTAGAATCGTTTTTCGTATGCAGTGGTTTATCATTGAATTCAAATGTCATACATGTACAATGTACATTACATATAGACTTACTCCTCAATGAAGAAGTACACTCGACACCTACCTACTGGGGTACATCAGAGAGTTTATCTACTTTTTTAAAATGTAAATTGCAATATTCAATACACGATTGTTATTATTATTATTCTATTTTTTTAAATGACTCATAATATTAATCGTACATATTTTTATGTTATATGTTCCTACAAAGTATGATAATATATATTATATACAATACTAAATTGGATGAACTGCAGGTACACCATAGATTATTTCACTATTGTAACGGAGTCACGGAGAATGTGCAGTTATTGATATGGAATTACGAGGCATGACTAACATAAAGTATATTATAATAATACAGACTATTTTTATATGGTGCATGATGGTCAATGAATAAAATCAAAATATGATTATAAGCGTTCACAAAATATATTACACGTGTGAATAATTTTTGATTTCATTAAATCAACACTTTTTGATACCTAATAATAATGTTTCAACAGTTGACGGAGCTCAATTATTATTACAACAGCGACGCTTACAATTACTCGTTCTCACTTTAATTGAATGTATATTATTGTCGTGGGCTTGATAAAATAGTTCAGTTTTTTATTTATTTATTTTTAGATTTCTGCTATACATTTTTAATCACTCGACTCGTCTATCGAGTATGATATGGACTACAGGTTTTCCGTATAATTGGTATTTCTGTGTAAAGAAAACAAACATGAACGTTAAATATTATTGTCGGTGATGGTTTTCATTTTTCACTGTTATTATGATGTATAAAAGTTCTTTTTCAGAGGTCGCCGGTACATTTTCCATTATGATATGTGGTGACCGAGGGCGATTTACCCGTTTCGACTGGAAATCCTTTTAGTATCTTTCATTTGGGTTTATATACTGATTATACCGTGTTGACCATAATACGATAATAAATACTAGAGTTAAATATAATTGAACTGTAATGCCGAAATTATAGTGGAAAAAATGATTTATTTTTTTTGCGTTTAATACGTATTGTGTACTAATGCATATACACATATTTTCTATAATACAATGTTATTGACTCCAATTTAAAACAATAACGATAATATTATTGGTATCCGGTAATCGGTAAGTAGAGATGTATTCGAGTAAGCAATTAAAATAAATTTACCAAACATATAATTTCAGATATAGGTAGTCGTTTTTAGCTACCTTTTTTGTTAGCATAATCTTTAAATACACATGTCTAGGTATATGTAGCTATATATTATGACGTGTAACTTTATGTTGTTAGAAATTAAACTGGTTTTATACCATTAGATTTTAGATGTTTACCGTTTCAATATATAAAATAAAAATTAATTATATTTGTTTAATAATTAAAATTGTATTTTAATATAATACAGAATAATGCTACATAATAAATAATAATACAACATACACGAGTGGGGTGTCTTTAAATTTAAAGGCATGTTTGTCATGGGTATACATTATCAATATCGATTTTATTAATGATGAAAATCATATGGGTACCATAGGAAAATTAATTAATCCCTTGCTCAACTTAAAATCTAAAAATCTAAAAATATATAAAACAATTAACTACAAAAATAAAATATAAAAATATTATCATATTTTATCTTTTTATCCTAATATTCTAAATTATAAACTGAAAATTATGACTATGTATTTATATAGTTGTAATACGTAATACCTAAAATAAAAAATTAATTTAATTTTAACTATATAAATTATTGGTTAATTTACAAAGGATTTAATTTTTAATAGTTTATCAGTAAAAATATCAATAAAGTTTCATAATAAGTTTCCATTACCTAGGTGGCTAGGTATTTGTAAATAAACACAAATTATACTTTTGAGAAGACATTTTTAAATTTTCAAGACAAGCTAATATAGACATTACAAAGTATTAGTACCTACCAGCAAAATATCTTATCTAATCAGAAAAATTCTTTTTGAGATTAAAAAATTATATTTTATTTAGGTGCGTTAAATAATAGGAATTTCAGAAATTACGAAACCAATATATTTTTTCTTAAAAACACGGTACTCTAAAATTTTTTTTAATTATAAGTCATTTTTTATTATTTTGTCTATAATATATTTCGTTTTATATAGAGAATTTAAAATTATTTTCTGTGAGTACAACTTATTAGGGAAGATATTACGTTGGATTTATGATACAATTTTTAACCTAATAATTTGATGTGTTCGTGATTTATAAATAAATTAAGTTGATTTCGATTACAAGGCATTGGAACAACTAGTCAACATTTTATGGGGGTGGGGGTTAGTTTGAACTAATGTGTTATGAAAGCAAATCAAAAAATTGAATATTGTAATCATAGTTGAACATAGTGAAAATAAAATGTGTAGTGAGTAATGTATTTATACAAAAAAATGTCTCAGCAAGCCATTAAATTTCAGAAAAAAATATGGCTGGGCTAAAACAATGTTTGGCGAGCTGGGGCAAAGCACCGCTAGCCCACCTAGTTGCGCCAATGTCACAAATTTGTATCGATAATAAATAATCGATATTGTCTATTATAATATTATTAATACATTATTGTTTGATATTTCATTTATTCATTTTATTTTTGATATTATAAAATCTATAATGACGTGACTAACGTAGAATTGAAATTTATCATTAAGTTTTCGTATCTATTTTAAAACTCGTTTTAGGACTGATGTAACTTAACGATTTCCTAGATAATAATATACAGTATATACTTATTACTGGCGACTGGTGACTGGCCTACAATCTCGGTTCAACCTAGTGCTCATTAAATTATACGCAAATATTATACGATGAACTTTATGAAAACATTTTTTATACGCATACATTTTTTTTTTCATCTTATTTGCAACACAACCGTTATTATAATTTACAATGTATGTCTAAAAATGGTATAAATTTGTATGTACGTATTCTGTGTATACCCGATACCGGCTTAATATCATTACAGTAATATAGTATATTATGCGCGACGTAGGTGCAATATTTTTGTGGACAAAATAACACGAGGGAGTGCCGAGTGGAATCCAAGATTATGTGACCGGACCAAAACGCTGTATGACGTAGCGATATCATTCTCCACGAATGATCTCGTCGGGTACGAAGCAGCTGATATCATAGTCACACACACACACACAACAGATTTATAATATAGCAAAATTTTATTATAAATCTGAAATGATGTAAATGTATACCTTCCATTCGTAGGTAGGTAAAATATGCATAAAAAAAACCACTTGTACAATAATATGATAATAGCATTAAATATACGATTTTCTTCGGTGTGACTATGCGTGTTTTTTATAGTTTATTACGACGAAGACCTGCCTGGATATATTGTATATATTTTTATTTATATAATAATTTATAACTGTTCTGGTTCGGTTTCGGTTTATGATCGTATTATGCAGTTACTTGGCTGGTCGGCGCACGTCGCGTTAAATCGTTCACATTATATTGTAATTGTAATGCGTATCCACGATTATACGGAATTTATCCAGAAAGCTTACCTATACGTTTGGCATGCTATAGCTAAAATAATATTATTAATATTGTTGTGTTTATTATTATTATATTATTATTGCGCGTGCGTCCAAAGGTGACATAGAGTGGATCGCCAAATGAAATCTGAGTAATACCTGGTAACGCTGACAGGCTTGTAAGTGTTAGGCTGCAGTAGGGAAGACACGAGAACCATTTTTAATACATTAAAATATAACAATTTTTAGAGGTAGGCACTTCAAAAGTAATACTACGCGCGGGTTCAACGAAAATTATACACACTTTGTCAAAACAATAAAAAAAATTATGTATAAAATGAACATTTTGTGTAACTATTTTTGGGATCTTCAAACATTTTAAACCACCCCGGCGCGATTACAATGAACTAATAGACAAATCAGTAGCGTCAATAGTCTTGGGGTGAAAAAAAAATGTCTAGGAGGAGGCGACGTGAAACAATATCGCCTCCTCCCATGGACGTGTTTGCAGCCCTTGGCGCAAGACAGAATGCACATAATATTGTATTGTTATAATGACCGTAACAATCGTATATTATGATGTAGGTTATCATAATGATATTTTAACGATCGCGAGGTAGAATCGTAATAATGATGCAAATGCGAATCGATAGCAGCAGTTAAAATAGGGAGTGGTGGTGGACTGGGCACGGGCACACACTTGCAGCAGCCGCGGGGTGGGTCGACGGTGGGCTCTTGCAGCAGCAGTGCACTCGACATCCAAGTCACGCGTGAAAACTTTCAAGTGGCTCCCGTCAGTCAGCAGGGGCAGCGACTGTGGAGGATACGCTCCACCCGATTTATTATTAGCCGCGCGTGTACAACATACAATATTATTATACGTGGTTAGGCTTATATATAAAAATAATAAAACGTAATAATAATAGTATATATTATTATTATGAATGCATTAAGACCGACTCCAGATTGCCCCCCGGACAAAGGTTTTATTACTTATTATTATAATAATAATATACGTTTTCCGTTCAGACCGCCCGGAAACGCTTTTAAGGATCTATACGGGATATCAAAAGGAACCGGTGCCGCTCCGTTCGAATACGGCCAAGTTCGAGTGCTTTTAGAAAATGCAATTAACAAAAAAACTTTTTCCGATTTCATTTTGGTGTACGACTTTTATATACGAACGACTGCGAGCTGTAATACCTATATAATATATTATTATATATTATAACCTATTCGACGGGACTGAATTCGATTTTTTTTTTCACCGAACTGCAGAAATGTTTTGGCTTATTCCAATTTATGTCCGACCGTTTTTATTTTCGAATAGGGAATCGATAAATCGTAGATAAACGATCGTCACATTTCGTTTGAATGGTTCCATCTTTTTTAGTGCAGCGTGCGCTGCGCAGCTTGTACCCGTTTCGCTCGTAACTACTTCTAATAACACGACCGTCAAAAATGAGGTTTAATGGTTTATTCAACACTTTATCATTATTTATATTTATAGAGAAATTTAATTTGAAAATGTGTTTTTTTGCAGCAAAAGCAGCTGGCCTTCGACAGTTCGACGTGACATAATGCCAACAAAATAATAACTACCCAAATTAGTGTGTGCATAATATTCTGTTTGGGATAATAATAATACAAGTAGGTATATAAGCTATATATAGGTATACACTGTGCGATTATTATGATTAACTCACGTCTGCATTATTTTAGTGCACATTTATATAGTATTTTATAGACATAATATTAGGAATAGTTATTTAACCCAATTTGTTGGTAATACAACTCATTTTTCAACATTACTCGTTCTATATTACTGCTTCATATTTTATACATGGACGCAGAGCGACAGAGCGCAGTCTCGAACTCCAACGTAATGCGTTTAAGTTTAGTAGATTGTGCAGTAAATTTTTTTTTCATCCGGAGGATTTACTTTTTCATATAGGTAACTACATCTGAAACCAATTTGGCCAATAGTTTGGTTATAGAAATATAGGAGATAAACAGATTCTACAGTTCAAACGAATCGTACAATCGTTTTACATTCAAAATTATTCCCACGGTTCACATTTGATTTACTGCAGGAGATTCGCGGAAAATGTAAAAGAATAATATAAACCTTTCGTATCTGACAATTTAAAATATTGACCGTTAATAGATTTTAAGTCATGTTTTTATTAAAATTGTATCGTTATTTTTGTAATGAATTTATTTTATACAAAACATGTAAGTATGTAACGGTGGATAGTAATGTTAAACTCAAAAGTTTATATCAAACTTTGTACATATAGGGATTTTGAGGTGTAATGTTATTGGGTTACTAAGACGAGATCAAATTAAAGTATGGTTGTCTGTAAGTTTATTACATTTTCTGTTTCCAACACATATTAAATTGTAATTCACAAAAAAGTGCCATTGGAAGTCAACAAGTATTTATTTTTAATTAAAAAGTACTTTAGAACAGTACTTACATTGTTTTTAATTTAATAGGCATTTATTGTAGATTGTACTTAGATGATTGTTATATTCCTATTTTATGATTCTAACTATTTTGTTATTGCTTTTAATACAAGTTGTATTATTTTCAAAACACAATATAGTATTAGCATATTGTGTTAAAAATGTATACAATGTAGAGGAAAATGTATTTGTTTTGTTTTGTAGTGCATGTAAATTTAATATTTAAATTATTTTTTAACAATTTGAGTAGCTAAATAATAATATAACTTATAACTGTATAGTTTATATTTTGTATAAAAATAATTGTATATGTTGCTAACCTATGCGCTATGTACATATACACGTCATTAATTGTGTAGACTGTAGAAGTTAGGTTAGGTTAGGAGAGGGCCAGAGAGGTCATTCGACGTATGCTTTTTAAAATTTGATTTCTAAACAATTCCACAAAAATAGTGTCTATATAAATTTTATTATATAGTTAAAAATAATATTTATTATGTTTTTTTTATTTTTATATATTATCCAAGTGACAATTTATTTGCTTTTTTATATCTAAACTTATAAACCTATCTGTTATAGTGTTATCTTTAATTTTTGTTTTAAAAACTAATCATCAATTAAAGTAATTATATATTGTGAACGAATATAATATTGTTTATCTAAATTAACAGCAATATGATAAATTATAAACAATTAGCTAATTACATAAATATAATTTATATTATTATAATATTATAATGTAATTGCTAATTTATTATAAACTTATAATTCATATGGGTGGTTTACTAAAGTCTATTAGTACAGTTGTAGGTTTCGAGTGTACCTGTCTTATATTATCACATAATATACTTTTATATTACTATTACCTATAGTAATTTATTTTATTATTAATTATTGGTAATATAGTAGATTGAATTAATTTTTTCAAAAACATTGCATTTATTATATTATTGATATTTGATTGTTATTGACTTTTAGCCCATACCGACTTACTGTGGAATAGTGTGAGTATATATGGTTCATGGTATAAATAGATAATAGCTTAAAATTAATCTATATGTTTTAAAAATGGTATTGTGTATATAAAATACAATAATATACGTACAAGTTTCAAGTCTTTCTATAAATAATACATAATATTTTTTAGTTACAACAACATAATTAAAATTGTTAAAATTATCGAAGAAATACAAATAGGTATATGCACCTAAAATATTTTATAAATTATATTATAAATATATATATGTATATAATATGTATAAATATTACTATATTATGAAATTGTATAGTAAATAATCAGTCTTAAAAGTCATATATTTATATAATATTATTTTCAATTTAAAGATAAATTATAATATTATTGCTTAGTAATACGAAAATATTTATTATTGTATTTTTGTTTTCACAGAGCCAAATCAATATTTATAAGGAAAACTAAAAAAGTCAATAAATTTGTATTGCTTAGTTTAAGAGCAGCATCATTTTTTTTAAATAAATATTATTTTAATTTGAGAGATAATTTTTTTAATTTAATAAATTCTATGGAACGTAATATACAAGTTTTAACTGATGTATCGAGTAAGCCAGTACTACTTTATTAAACTAATAAACCATATTTGGCTGATATAAAGGAAATATTATTATTACGTAGATACCTACTTACTTATAGAGGTTGGTTCTATTGATATATCAGACATAGAAGTTACAACGGAGTTGTCTTAAAATACATTTAACTTACTATGTAATAAAATATATAGATCTATAGCTATTTCAATTTTCAATGCAATGAATATGGTTTCCAAATTATAATGAAATGAAAATGCACGAGTATGGCTTGAATATGTATCTGTCGATTAAGCGCACAAACACAATTATTTGAAAGACGTATCATTCGAAGAACAGTATTTTGACATTCAATTTGTCTACATAATATAGGTTAAAATATATTATTATATCTATAGACGGTATTTGATAATAATGTTCATTAAAATATACCTTTGGTTACGATCCAGTTGTTCCATTATAAATCACGACCATTATAATTTCAAAAGGATGTATATAGATAGTAAATAGTAGTGTATGTATAAACATAATATAATACCTGCGCATAATATAAGCTATATCGGATCGACAATTATACCATTTATAGCAATATTACTAATTAACAAACATATTGGAATGCACTCATACAATAATATAAGATATTTTTCACTGTGTGCACTGCGGTTTTAAAAGTCCGTTTCCAAAGCCATTCAAACATAAATTCATGCATTTTAATGTATTTTAAAAAATTTTTAATATTAAAATACAATATTAATTCATTGGCTTATTTAAGAGTTTGTCAAGGAGGGGGTCCAGCTAATTTTCCGAATACATTTAAGTGAGGGGTTCCACTACAGAATATATTAATATGTATATATATTAGATGTTCAGATAGATTTTTATGGGGTAAGGAGGGAGTCTGGACCCAATGGACCCTCCTCCACCAGTGAATACGCCACTGATAATAGATACCAATTAGTATAAAATAGAAACAGTATATATCAATCTGCATATATGAGGTATAAACCAACTTCAATAAGAATTAAAATATACTTATGTTTTGATATTTAATTTATAATATTAGTTGGTGACAAAAATTCAATATAATATATTGAGCCACTATGCGGTGATGTTTGTTGCTATTTTAAGACGCGTGACTCGTTTAAATATATGTACCGAAAAGAATCTCGGACGCATCTTTTTTGAACATTCTGTACTTTTTTCCGAATTACTCTTAGATACTCTAAATTAGCCCGACGCTCCAACTATTTAAATCTAAAACATCCGTGGTCGATCTGTTATGAAACCCTGTATCGATTATGTACAATATTGAATACTTATGTGAAGTAGAGTACAAAAGCTACATGTACTTTTCCTTATAATAATATGTACCTGCTACAGTGCTAGAACCGGGCAAGCGGTAACAAATACATACAGAGATATATTTCTTTAGAAGAAAATGTTAACGAGTGAAAATAAAAACGATTTGAAATGTTCCATCGAGAACTATATAGCTGCCTGTCGTTTTCGTATTTTTGCGTTTCACCAATTACCACCCAAGTCTGTATTTTGTGTACCATAATAATATAGTTTAGCGGTTGGTGAAATTAACCGAATGATTAACTGTCAGACAATTAAAGTAAATCTGAGTCATATTATATGCTCATTAATAATCGTCGATGTTAATCGTATATAATTTATCGTTCGCGCGCACGGCAACTCTGAACTTCTGAACTTGTCTCACAGCGTACTCGCGATAATAATAGTTAATTTAATTTAAACATTTATATTGTATAAAGCATCATAGAATGTCGTATATATTCATTACTAATGACCTGTTGGTCATATCCGACTCGTGGGACAACTAGATGGCTAGGCAAACGATAACTTTGCTGCCATACTTACATCCTTATCATGGTTTTTTCGTTATTGTATAAATCAAATTGTTAAATGCTACCCTAGGCGTTCGCCTATCTTGACCATCCCTTATAAGCCAGACCGGCACATTAAGACTTTAAGACCGTGAAAATTCTTGTTACTATAGATGGTCGGCGCGCGGTATATAACCGACTAAATATAGCTGTATACCGGATTTTAATTGATGGTCGAAAGGTTTAGTATATAGTATATAATGTATAGGCACTGTAATGTAAAATTATAAAGGACGTGAAGTTGCTATAGATACTACTCAAGTCACAGCATGCTGTATATTATACAGAACCAGATTATTCGGATTAAGGCTTCTATTGCCGTAAGCACATTCGCAATAATCTTTTATGACTATTTATTTTTAAAAATGCCATAATATGCTTTATACAAAATAATTTTCAAAATAGCATATTGTGTGGCAAGGGCGGAAAGTGAGCTTAGTATTTCAATCGCGGGCTCGACACACAAGCGAGGGCCGCATTTCACCCAAGACTAAAATTTCCTTCTCACTCGAGCCACACATATTTTTATTGTCTTTTATTGTCACAGTAAAGGCAATGCAGGGATCTATGCGACAACTAGACTATAATTCTACGACAACAATATTTCATGAAAGAAACGATTTGGTCATATTTATTTTAAGCGTCACGCATTATGGAGGTTATAATATGAATATAAGACGTAATCAAAAGTTTATGTTTTGTAAGGACCGTGGTATAGATTTCAGTACCTATAAATAATAATTGTTATACTAAAAAATAAAATGAAATAAGAATAAAAAAAATGCAATCACGGCAAAGGTAATGCATTATGCAGGAGCAGGGATCTATGCAACAACCAAATTATTAAACGAAAATGAAAGAAAAATGCTTACAGCCGGGCTTACGCGTCATGCAAGGAGGTTATAATACGAATATAAGATGTAACCAGAAGTCTATGTTTTTTAAAGGCCATGGTATGGATTTCAGTGTCTGGTTGTGCAGTGGTACACGCGTGGTATGTGCGCCCAGCTCTTTTGGGGATTTCCATTTTACCACCCGGCACTTTTGGGGATTTCCACTTTACTGCCCTGCACTATTGGGGATACCCACTTAACTGCCCGATGGACGGAAAAAGGACACATTCCAACCGCTATCGAAAAACAAACTTTCGGTGCAGGCGTGACGAAAAGTAATTTAAATTTAAAATAAATAGACAATACTCATTGTACAATAAAAAACAACGTTATTACGTATAAGTGTATAACTGTAAAAATATGCAACGTGCGTACTAGGTTGTGGGAGTGTTTCGTTTAACATTTTGATTTGTGACTAAACGGTTATTATTACAATAATAATGGCCCGTAACCAAAAGTACGATAAAGATTTGATTAAGATTCTCGGAAAGACACAATAGCCGCGGTCGTAATAGCACATTATCCATCGATCACACTGTCGCAATGGTAAAATAATATAATGCTCTGTAGAAAATTCTCCAGGTTCCGCACCAGTCACAATCTGCTACCGTACCAATCCTACAAATTGGGGCTCAATAACATTGAACCCTGCCTAATCTTGGAACCTTCAACACTTACTCATTAATTGTCCCTCTATTTCATGCGACAGATTTTATTTAAATTTTCTTTTTTTCCTGTCGAGGTCTCAAATTTACTTACATAAATTGCTCTTACCTCCAAACATTTTTTCTTAATTTTATAGGTACTTTAGACGGATTTCAAAATGTAACTGTATAAGCTTTTAGGTGTGTTCTTTTCGTTTCTGTCATTAGGTATTATGTGATTATATGGATCCAATTATACAATAATATCGATGTTAAAATCTCATTAAATGAAAATAAAATGGGTAGTATACATTTTAAAATCATAATATTTTACTAACTGTAAAAATAAATAAATATTTGGGGGACGGAGTGACCTAGTGGACTCTGGGGTCGGTTGCGACGCGCACCGGCACCGGTTCGATCCCGGCCACGGGAGTCATTTTTCTTCGGCCAGCAACGGTGTCCGGAGAGAGAGGCCACCATCCCCCATCCGGGCATGGCAGATACCTACGAGTGCCTACTAGAAAATTCTGCCAAACACAAAAAACGTGTTCCTCCAACTGTTCCCCATCGTACCGAAAACCCTACAGTATCATCATACAGCTAATGGCATCAGTGGCCGGGCTTAAGACCAATAAAAAAAAAATAAATATTTATTATTTTATTTTTTAAATGTCGTCATAGAAATTATAAAAATGTTCCTTTAGTAAACTCTAGGCCGAATTCACCTTGGGCCACGTGCCGTAAACAACTGCTTATTTCGCCAAAGCATTGATCCAGGTCATCTGCAGAGTGCAGCATCATCTAGCCACGGCAAAGATCGCAGTGGTGATAGCGCACGGCTATAATAATAATAATAATAATAAGTTAGTGTTCTGAGTCACTTCTGACCACAATATCGTAATATTATACGCGGCACACATATTTTAGGCTTGAAAACTTCGAATGTGTCCACAAGTCCACTGTACATATTATTATTATCATCATTATGCATAATAGTGTACAGTCACTGTAGGCGTAAAGTATAACGGTGTCGCGGAGATAGGAGATATTGCCAAGCATTAATATTTCAAATCGTAAAGCATACACAGATTGCATTCATAAACCCCTGTACGGCTGCACGCCATCATAACCGTGTTCAATCTTTAAGTCTCCGTTGCCGTCGTCGTCATCGTCGTCGTCGTCGTCGCCCTCGTTGACTCAAGTGGACAGTATTTCAAGAGCTAAACGTCGTCGTGTCATTGTGAGCCTCCGTTAGTCGTTTTTGAAGACACCGTCGTTTTACACGCTGTACTTTACAGGAGAGGCGTCATCATCGTTTCTCGGTGCAGCCATCACGAGGTGCTTGTATAATACTACAAGACGTGATTTGTCGCAAGATTGAAACGAGCTAAAGTCAAAATAAATCTTTTACGTTTTCACTCGCATTTACGGCCTAGAAGATTGTTTTTTCAAATGCATTTGAATAATCCACCCTCTCCCCCACACACCAAAGAGTCAAAAGTCCATTTTGTAAGTAAATTTTCTTTGCACATAAGAATCGGGCTGTAGTGATGGCAGCGATTCAGAGAAGACTGCAGACATTGAAATCTAACTAAAAATATCAGAGCACAAAAAATTTTAAAATAAATCATAAGAAAAAAAAATTTTGTTTATCAAAAAAGTTATTATTTATTGTATTTATATTATATTACACTCTTTACTGTGTAAGTTTTTCAAAACCCTAAACTTCTTTTTTGTTCTTTTATCATGTATAAAATATTAAAATACACATATCTATTAGTGACTAGTGTATAATTTATATTCATTATACTTAAATTATGTTAATGTTTTAGAAAACTATTTTATTATTGGTGTCATAAACACAAATATCTTTAGGCTTCAACTATTTTAATTTATCAAATATCAACTTAGTAAATATTAATCACTATTATTACTTTGGTATTTAGTGGCTATTACTTATCAGTCGAAAGATAATTACTTGTATAATGTCTCTGCTAAAAGCACGTCTTGTAAATAATGAGTAATGGCCCACTATTTTGTACAATATAAGTTTATTATACTGGCTACCAAAAACAAAACATCTAGCTTAAATATTTGTAATTGAATCATTCTTTTTCATAATTAATTTTAAACTTAAATTTCGTATTTTTAGTTTCAAAGGATTGTAAGGATTTTGTTTCATCTCGGGTATAATCGACATAACTGCAGTATAGTAGGTACAAAATAATTTAATCTTAATCCTTTAGAAAGTTATATTAATCCATTTTAATTAGAAGAGGAGGCGAAAATTAAGCTTGTAGTTCCTACGATCAGCTATAATATTATGATTACGAATTCACGTCCATAGTACATATTATAATCCCACAGATAAAATATCAACTAAACTAGTACCTGGCAACTTTAGTGTTAAACATCTAAACTCGATACATATACTGAAAACATCGATTATAATCCAATAACACTGTAAAATAAAATAATAGCCTTAGAGAAGTCATGCGTTTTTTATGAGATTTACCCCTCTCTACGGAATATCAATTTTCTTTATTATTATTATAACTATTATCGTAATAAAAACTTTTAAACGAAATGCGTGCTGGTGTTAAATGTGTGTTCTGATTTAAATAAAGTAAAGAGTTATTCGCAACATCGTCTTATAATAAATTGTGGCAATAAATAACGGTATCAAAACATCACACCCATAATATACGAAAAATACCATCGAAATTTAATTTAATTTCGTGAAATATCTTGAGCCTATGCAGTGACATAATATACTGCGGAATCTATATAAAAAAAAAACCAAAACAACTTAGAAGTCCAAACACATTATAACTATTATACCACTACTACACGCCCACACCTTATATTATGTAATCTTTCGTGAATCATACAATTTTTTTCCAATTTTCTATTTATATTATACAAGCTTGTTGATCAATATTTATCATACGATTGCATTAAATAGTAGTATTAAATTGATTTAATTTTGTAATAAAAATAAACAACAACATTTTAATGGAAAACGAGGACCCATATATTGTGGTCATATTTGCTCCCAAGTTCAACTAGAATCAACAGTCCCAATACGCTACTGTTCGGCATAATATTAATATTTGTATGTAGGTGTAGGTATTACGCCGGTTTTCATAGAATACGAGTAATATTATAATATTACACTATAGTAGGTATAATACCGTCGGTTCTACTATAATCTATTATTCCGAAGTAGCCACACGCGCGTATATAAAATATCATATTATAATAATCTACTCGAAACGCACACGACTACTATGTATAATATACGTCGTACTGCATCAGTAATATTATCATAATAATAATAATAACCGTTCAGTGCGTACAAATGCAATTAAATTCCGATACGTGTGCCGCGGCAACAGGACCGGGCACTCCCATTTTTTTTTTTAATTTTTATAATTTTCCAGTCTTATATAGCGATAGAGAGAGAGAGACACATACACACACACGGTTGATGGATAGATGAGAGACCCACCGACTCCTCTCGACAAAACTGCTCCTGCTGCTAAGACGATGGGTCGATTAATATGTTCCGTCCGCCGCCACGTACCTACCAGATGCGTGTTAATAATTTTGTTTTCTCCATCGGTATCATTATACATTAGTAATATATACGAAGACATATTATGTATAGTATTTATTCCACGTTGATAGTGGGTATATATTTTCTTAAATTTTACACACCGACGAACTCATTTCCGAGGTGTCCTTGGAAATTTTCGAAATTATACATCAGCAAAATATCTAGTTTCTCGTACAGTGTATACTTAAATATTGATGCGTATAGTAGGCCAGCCGAATTGTGTACAAAGTTTCTGGTGGAAGTGGTTGTCATCTCCCCAATACTACCCGTTGTAACAAATTTATATAAAAACGCAGCGTGGTCGACATATTATCATACGACGTATTCGCAACGTTATAGGTGTAATTCTATCGATTAAAAAAATATGATTTTTTAGTACCTTAAATTATAGCTTTAGTCAAACCAACGGCAATTTATTATTATGTCGTAATTCGATCAATTTCTTGGATGAGGAATGCAGCTGTTGGTTCAAAATATGTAGCTATCACACTTATAATAACTGCAGCAGTATAGGTACCTATGTATTTTAAACAAGAGCGGCGACCGTCTATAATGTAATTTTTAGGTTTTTTTATTTTAATTTAGGGATAAGGCGCCTAGTGCCGATGCCATTTTGTCCTCATAAATACACTCTGCGCGGGAATAACGATACCGCCTTTTAGAATCAACCAAATTTCATAATTTTTTTTTTAATTGCTAGAGGAGAATATTTTACAGCCCGCATCGATCTCTGTTTTTCAATATTTTATTTTCAAACTTTATAATATGTCTAAAAAAATACAAGATAAAAAGCATTTTTTTTATACATTTTTTAATACAATTACTTGAAATAAAATACAAAATCAGAGATCGATGCGAGCTGTAGGAAGTCTTTTTTTTCAGATAAAAAAATAGTCATCAAAATCCAATAATTCTACAACAAAGCTTGAGAGTTATTCCCGTATCAACCCCCCCCCCCTAAATAGGTATCGGGTAGTAGATTAGTGGAAAAGTCTTATAATTGAGGGGGCAACTAAAATATAAAATTTTATTTTCAAATTTTATTGAATTGTAGAAAACTTGAAAAACTGGCACCGGGACCCTTAATACAACACATTCAAACAATAAATAGGTAAATAATATTATGTATTTTATAAAATGCTTAAAAGTTTTAGTTAATTAATAAAATAATACAAATATTATAACATATCAATTTATGCGTTATTTAACAAACTTAAACTAACGACTGTAAATTGCATTATATATCTAACATAATGAAAACTTACCTAAATAAACCCATTAATAATTGTATATAGCCATATATAGGTAATACAACAATTTACATTATTTAGAGCTTAATACGTCTCTCGCTAGTGAGAGTGCTCAGTAGTATGAGTCACTTGCTTTCATCCCAAATGTGTGACATTCATTGTACGAATATCTATAGTACTACACTAAAAAAAAAATAATTTCATTTTGTATTAATAAAACAAAAAAAATACATTATCTGTTGGCTACCGATAATGGATCTTAGGAAATCGGGGTTGATTATTTTAGCATGGTATTCAAAATTTTAGAGGAGTCACCCCCCTGCCATCATTGTTGTCACTATTTCCATCGTTCAACAACGTATTTTTTTCGTCATCAACTTTCCTCATACCTATCTGAAGTTTCAACTTTCAAGTGCTATCATTTCATAATGTACTGCCTATAAAACAATTGTTATGAACCACTGCTATCATTTTCGTTTCATCGGGCTGGATCTGGCCCCACAGGTATAGAATTCCATATCGGTGTTTTGTTTTAATCGGGAGTGTTGCTTGCAGCACACAAGCGATTTATTTTCAGACCTGTAGAAAGTATTGTTACGTGATACAGCCAAACACAGACAGACATATTATATTATACATATAAAAGTGCATTAATTATTAAACAAATAATATATATAGGTATACCGATATGAAATACCCATGCCCTACATACACATTACACATATTATATGCTTATGCAGTTGTACATAATGTACTGTGCACATAAATACATAATGTTTAAATTCTGTATGTGTGCATACATTTCGAACAAATGTGCAAATCACGATTATTATCGCGAGGAACTGGAGTGTTATACTTTGGCGGTTTATTGCTTCAGGTTATTTTTATTTCTCAAACGGTAATAATATACTAGGGAATAACAATTTATCGTTATGGGGGAGAAGAGTTATTTTATTTGAGAACGTTGAGTAGTGGAATGGTTTATTGGTAACTCGATCAATTGGATTGGTTTCTATAAAAGCAAAAGAGAATCAACATAAAAGATAATCGCATGCACCTATATATACCGGTTCTTAAATCGATTTTTTTTGAGTACATTATTACGTAAGTTTTAAGTTTAAATTTTGAACTTTTCTATTTTGATTAAGTCTCTATGCTGTTTGCAAATAAATGCAAAAGCCAAGTCAGAAATTAATTATAGTTATTATTATTATTATTATTATAAGTAGTTCGTAAATAGTAAAATACATCATAATTATATATAATATCTAAAGTAAATGAAAATATAAATCGATATCTTATCTAAAGCTTACTGCTCCAGGGTTCATAAATATTAAACAGTTGACTATAGTCTATTTGAGTACCAGAAGCGGAAAAAAAGAAAAGAAAACACTACGTTTTCAATTTGCTCACTTTGTATGGAGATCGGGATAGACTACAACTACTATACTGTTTGTTAAATTAGAATTTACCTCTGAGAATTGAGATAATTGGTTACCTCCGGGGCACTCTTTAATTTTGTCTATGTACAATATGCATAATAAATGTAATACATTTTGGGAGTTAACAATTTACACAATGAAAATTAATTGTATTTCAATTTAAGATCAATTTAATGATTTAGCTAGTTTTATATTAGTTTATACTTGTGTAGGAATTTGTTGGTTACTTTAGACGCATAGGGTTTTATTTACTGAATTATAAGTGAAAAGTGCTAACGTTTTTAACCTGCTCATTGATAGTGAATGACTAAATTATTTAATTATATATTTAAATAGAATGATAACGAAGACGTTTTTATAAATGTTAAAATAATTGTATAGATTCATCAGTGAGCTGCTTATAATATTTTAATCATATTTTTTTGGCTTCTTAAATCTCAATAATATTACTATGTTAGGAAATTACATTTTAAGACTCTTGTTCAGTCTTGCAATTATCTTTCATACAATTTTTAAAATTTCAAAAAACCTCAGGAATCAGGATGTTAATAAAATTAAAAATAATAACGAACTCTTTGATACTAATATGTTTTAGTTTTTGTTTTAAAATTTGAAGTTATTAAGCGTGGAAGAAGATAAACTAAGTCATATAGTATTGCTTCCAAAAACAAAAAAAAACAACTTTAATAAGCATTAGTGCATTACGCTAAAGATTAAAAGTATAAAATAATTAAAATAATGTCAAAAGAACTCAGTTGGCGCTTGTAAATGTATACGGATTGTAACAAACATATACATTTAAAATAATAAGTACCATTGTCATTTATCGTATTGTTACTGGTTTGATAATAATGATAATGAAAGATAGATAAATGTAAGTAATAAGTACACATAAATATTTCATATTCATTACACAGTTTAGGTAAGTCGGAAGTACATAATCGTGAGAATCATCGTAGTTTTTTTTCTGATAAATATTATAATAATGATCAGCGTCTGATAATATGTATAATACAAAGTTAAGAAAACAATCGTGTAATAACTAATAAGTACCTATATCTAGGAGTAGGAAACCAACTTTATAATTAAGTCCTTAACCAGTAAATATTAGTAGGACAATAACAATTATTATTATGTATATCAACACGGAAAACTAGGTTAACTATGATGTATAAAATATATAAGAAATAAGTAGAGAAAACGGAAAGTGGTTCTTCGGCGATGATAATACCAATTATAACAATGTTGCTGGAACGTCTTCTTAATTCTTATATAATATACTCGAGTCTAGAATAATGCTATACCATTGGTCGCGGAGGCCGAGAACATCTACGACCGACCACGGTGTGAATGTATGACACGTATACCGATGAAGTATGAACAGAATATAATATTACGTGCCTAATAAACTCCCTTTCAATAATATTCTGACTGTTCGTCGCACAAAATATAAATCACGATTGCAAGTCAACCGCCGTGTCGCACCGTGATTCCACGGTGAATCACGTACCACGTGGCCAGTGGGTATAATAAGTGCTCACAATTTACGGGACATGGGCCACAACAATTTTTTATGTGCGTTTTAAAAATGAATTTTATTTCATGGACATAAGGCGCATAACAGTATTATGACAGCATATTATTAACATTTTATACCGTAAAATTGCCTAAAAAATGTGATCGACGATGATATTAAAATATTAAATCTACGGTGAAAAACTACTCTACACATCGTGTACATAATAATATAGTATATGAATATTGTCATAGCGTATGCCTACTTCGATATTGCATTAACCACGATGATCATGCGGAAAAAATTACGTTGTGTCTAAGTAAATCTGCACATAAAATTTAAAATGGAGTCTTCGAGCCCCTAATAATACGCTCAGCACTGCGGTTCGCGATGACGGGCGAACGGTGCATAATTATTATTTTGTTGTATTATAACGTTTGGTTTCTGCCGGATAAATGGATGAGACGAGACCCCGGTGAAAGGGAGCCAGGGAGGGCTAGTTAAAAGGAGTAATACCAGCATGAATAATGAGAAGACCGTTTTAATTGTCATGCCCGTGTAAAAGTTTGGAGATGATTCGCAGGAATTCAACCGAAGCAGCTGTATACTTATAGGTACCTTGATCGACGCAATGGTTAATTGTGTATTGCACTTATATGTGTGGTAAAGTTGCGTTCAAATGAGCCTTTTCTATGGAAATCGCCAAGTATGCATTATCATTATGCATGTATATATGTTTGAACAACGAATATTAATGATATTATAACTACTATCAACTTGTAATCTTTAATCATTTTTATGGCGCTTTTTTTAAGTTTACCCTTTTTTTGCAGGAGTGCCTTATATAATTACGTATAATTCCTGCTTTAAATGTCCTTATATGTTCAAATCTTTTTACGTACATTTCAATATTATATATTACTGTCATGCACAATATAATATTTTATGGCTATATTATTTTTAAATAATATTCTTATTGTTTTAATTACCCAGTTTAATGAGTAATTACTAATTAGTAATTATTGCTTATTACTTTTGGCGTGAGTCTTATATTTTATTTAATGAAGTTCATAATATTATATCTCATGTTCATGGTTTATTATATTATTAACCTTTATAGCTAATCATTTTGACTTTCAAGTCCCTTATTTGCTTCGTAGAAATATTAAAATTAAAATAAATATCATTAATTTTTATTATAACATAATTTACCCTGCACTATGTATAATTAATAATTAACAGATTTCATAGAATGCATTATATCATTGTAAAATGTAGTGTTAAACACTTTGTATTTAAACACTATACTATTACAAGTATCTGCATACCAACAAATCATTATACTTATATATACTGCAAGGGGATTCTTTTATCGAAGAACACTCATTATTTTCTAAGGTATTGATTTTTTCCAACATTTTAGTCTTTAGATATACGCTTTTCTAAAATCCTCAAAGTTAAGTTTAATTTAGATGTACTAATGTGTTCTCGGAAAATAAACTTATAAGACAAGTAATAATTTCGATATCGATCGACCCAAGCTAACGAATAAGTAATAACGATTAATAACCATACTATACCTACAATAATTTATTATTTCATGATGTATTATAATTGAACCTTCGTTTACCACTGTTACACCTCTTTCCCGCTCACTACTGAGTACTGATGCATAATAATATATAATCACTGAGAATAGGAAAACATGTTACCAATTTTAAAGAAAACAATAAATGATTAACAAAAATTATTTAAAATGCCGAAGCCTATCTACTACCACTACGATGATTAAAATGTGAAGAGGCACCAAAAATTGAATTTAGAAACTGCAGTTTTAAATTTGATGATTGGATTATTGAAACTTAAAATAGAACTTCATATCAAAATAATGATTTTTTTATGTTTCTAGTATCAAGTTTGCGTATATAATACGAGTTACAAAAAATACAAGATTACCAAAAAATTATAGAAATCATGTACTAAAACATTTTTACTAAGAAAATTGTTTAGAAAATTTAATACTTTCCAAAATATGAGGGTTTTTCACAATAAAAGAATCACTCTGTAATCTGTATGTATTGTTTATTTTATAATTTATACTTGTGTTCTTATTTGAGAGACGACTTTAATATATAAAAAACTTTCTTCATCACTTTGTATAAAATATTCCTATTAAAAAATAATAATAAACGTTTTCGAGTACTACAATGGGTTGAGCTTTCGTAAAAGCGTGGAATCCTGATAAATATACGCAAAAATTCTCAATAAACCATCGTGTTCTGCATTATTCTGGTCCGGATTTTTATTTGGTGTTAGCTCTAAAAACACATACAGAATACACCTAACCTAACCTATTTACTCACGTGATTTTATTTTAAATAGTTGTATTTTAAAAGGCCGTACTTTTGAATTTTTAAAACATTTATGTTCATGAGATGGTCTGAATATTAAAATACCAAATATGACATATGTGAATGTAGTTATAAAATATAATATGAAACAATGCAAATAAATGCATGAACATTATCGAAACATTAACATTTTTTGTTATTACTTTGTGTATATTTATAATTTCATTAGAGGTGTTTAAAAGAAGGGACGATTTCACAGTTTATAGTACGCGAATCAAATCAAATATTTTGAAAATCTTGAATGAATATAATTCAAGTAATATTTTTTCAAGCGTAAAAACTCGTGGATTTAAATTATCTATATTATTTTATTTTAACATAAGTTTATAATTTCTATTATTATGTCAATTTTTGAAAACGAGAAAATATTATTTATATATTTATTTTGTATACTTTTGAAATTCTCGGTTGGCTTTTCGAGGTTTTTTAAATATTATGAAAGCAATTGCTTAGTTAGTTAACTAACAATTATCCTGCAGACAAAATATTATTTTTTACAATTAACGATTACTAACCTAATTCATGATTTATTCTGTAGCTTAATTTTCTTGTGAATTCAATAGGCTCGTACAAATATATAATGATAATAAATCAATATAAAATTAATAATTAATATCCACAAAGATTGAGTAGAATTTATAAAGTTTAATAATGTTCTATTATATAGCCTACTTGAGTTAATTACACGTATTGTTCAATTAATTAACTATAGGTATTTTAACATTTAATCAAACTTTTTGCAGAACTATAATTTTATTATTAACCTACTTATATAATTTTAAATTAAATTTAGTATAGGTGTCATTTTTTATTAATATATAGGTACCGATACCCCGTAGTAAGGGACTAAATACTTAGGCCTAAGGGTACCAGGGTACGTACTTTGAATCTATGTGGGTCACATTTAAACGAGTCACATGCGAGCGTGAATAATAAATTATATGAAGGTTGAACATACAAAAATATGATAACTACACGACATAAAATATTGTAAATTATTCCATATTTTAGAGTTTTCATACAGTTTAATGATCTCCTAAAAGGAATAAAGTTCAATTCTTTTAGGTACCTATTTAAAATATTTCCCTGTTTTTAAATATTATACATTTTTTATGCATACTAGTCTTCGGAAGAGGAGTTTCTTTAATATGAGACGACGTACCCGGTAACTGCAGCTGAGTGTAAAGTTTTGTTGAAAATGGTAAAAAAAAGTTAATATATAACAATGAAGGAGTAGAATTATTAAAAAAAGAAATAAACTATAAAACATATTTTTTGAATTATTATTTAATATAAATCATACGTAAACATAACTGATTTCGCAATATACAGAGCTATCAGTAATCGTGATACTATGCACCTACATTATATTTAAACAAAATTATAATTTAATGTAAATCTACAGTTTATAAACTGTTTAATTTAAAATGAATACCTCTACTATGTAATAATACATTATTATATTATGCATTTTTACATCTACACATAGCTTGGTATAGGTAAGAACATAATTTTTTTTACAAAAACAATGCATTTTCTACCGGCATTATTGTAATTATAAATATTAAATTGAAGTGTTGAGAAAGAATGATTATGGTATTTTCATTTTATTCATAATTTTCAAACATTTTCATTAACATTTTTCATGTAAAAACTACTAAGGCATTGTCTAACTAGACGGATAAAATTCCAAGTAACATTTTATTGTGTACTCCTGTCCATGCACCTACCGGTGCATAAATAAAATATAATCTTCGTAAAAATCAGGAAAATTTTCATCTCGTATAAGAATCTAAATTATATTTATTGAGAAACTTATAATATATCAAACTTTTTATATTCGTTTACTAATATAATTTTTCTGATATCGGCGTGACAATGTTTAGTTATAAACTTATATGATTAGGGATTTTAAACAATCAAGTTATTAACATTTCCAAATTGCGTAATATTGTATTGACATTTTTAATAATTTGGTGACATTTTTTTGAAATTTGTTTCACCACAATATTATGATGTAACTCGATAATGTACGAAGAAACGATACCTGCAGTCTATACGTACCGTATATTGGTATTTGGCTATGTAAGTATTAAGTTCCATCCACAACTTATAAAATTATGTCTACCTACAATATTTTACTGTAATCAACAATCAATAGCCAGTATATTTTCGAATTTTCGAGCTTGTTATTCATTTGTTGAAATATTTAAATCAGGTAATAAGGAATCATTTTTATTTGTATTTATAGTTGCTCATTAATAAATAATAAACCTTTGATACTCATGCAGACATACTGCTTACACATGCATAGGTAGTGTTATATTGGTGCATTTTATTGATTTATTTCAATTTAAAATTTATTAATGGATTAGAAAAATAGAAAATCATCAAAAACTATTATGATTAGTTTTGTAAAGTATACATCATTTTTTAATCACACCTTTGAAATTAGTGTTGTCCATTTTTTTTTATTATAATATCACAAATCACAAAACATATTTTTATTTTTTTATTTTTTTAAATATTTTAATGTGGCTGAGTAAAATTTTTAATTTCCAAAAAAAAAGAAAATTTAAACGTTTACATTACTATATACTTATAATTAGTAGTTCAAATTTGTATCTCCAATCCTATAATTTATTCAATATTATACTTCACAAGATCCAATTTCATATTTTAAAAGTATTCATATTGATTATAATTAACTAAACACTTTAAAATTAAAAAAAAATGTTGGCATAAATTTGTAATTATGTTTACTCTTATAATTTTTCATTGTCTTTAATTCAATTATTAATAATAAAGAGAATATGTTCAATTTGATTTTAGAGTAATTTAAGAATACAGAAATTTGTTTTAAAAATGTATAATCTGCAATTTATTATTTTATTATTTTATTTCAAATAGTAAAAGTGTAAAACATTTAACTATTTTAAATCCATTTTGTTCAATTGAAATAGTTTAATTTAAAAATAAAATAAAATAATTTTATACGGTTCTGAAGCAGCTACTGATTGTCTCTGTCAATTTAATCTTCTGTTACGTCAATCCTATTTAAAAAGAAGTATTAATTAATTAAAACCAATCAATTTAAACATTTAGATCTAATGAGTTTGACATTTAAAAATTAACTATGATTACATAGCAGCACAGGTCCTGCAAACTACCCAACCTTATTATAAACAGTGCGCACTATTAATAACATTTCATTATGTTGAAGAAACAAAAGATGATATTGTCTCCTATTGTTTAAATATCTGGAGATTAGAGACACAAAAATTGATCTCGATGAAACTTATCTGTTTAGACCTGCAACGTTATTACAATAAACTGTAGTGTAATACTGATGAGGTTATATATTATTATGTTTCCACACCCACAGTTCGAACGTCTATTATTATTACGCTGTAAAATATATGCGTGGCTTTGTAAATATTTAAACGGAATATAATACGAATATAATCGCATACTTATAATACTTAATAATATAATATAATAACATATTAAGCTCGATCGGGGGCAAAACATCATTACAATGAAAACATGACGCTAACACCATTATATCGGAACATCGCGTATAAAACTTTAATTTTTTGTGCAAACGTTATACACACACACGTCACACGCACACACACACATATATGGAATAGCTAGTGATTATCTTATCGATTCTTGCAATCGGTTGCTTTGTGTAGACAAAGGCTTGATTGTGTGCAGTGCATGTGTGTATAGTGTACGCGTCGGGCGCGTCAGACATCAAAGCGAATTGGCGTATCTATAGCTGCTATTTATGTATATACATAGGCACGTGTTGCAACTGTTCCAGAAACAGCCGAATAATATCGGTCATCCGGTGTATCTATATAGTCATACATGTATCAATCATTTACTATATGACATGTCTATAGATGTCATAATATAATATGGTAATGCGCATTATGTCGCAGATATAGCTCAGTGAACTGAATTATTATTATTATTGAAATACGACGGTCAGTCGCTGCAGACTTTCTGCTCTTCGAACCTGCGGCCCGACGATCGCCGCAGTGGAGAGCGAGTGGAAAAAAATAATATTAGAAAATCTATATACAATAATATAATATATATTTGTTTTTTCTTCCCGACAGACTGCTGCCATTATGTATATAGTATTATATATAACCGGACTCTACTCCAATTATTCCATAAACAGGATTACGGCGAAGCCGCAACCAGTTTTTCCGTTCACAATAATTATCTCTTCATTTTATATGGCTTTTGCACGAAACGACACGTTGGCCTATAGGATGGTATATGCTCGTGCTCGGTGTCGTTTATTATATACTCGAACTGACATCAGAATTTATATAATTTATTTTTACAAACATTTTATTTTTTTCCAATTTTTTAAGTATACCGTTCATCCACCTCCCACCGGCCGCGGCATGACAGACGTCAATTATTTCAACCATTGCTGCAGCAGATGTCAGCAGCTTGAGGTCATGATGGTATCGATTGGGTTTGTTTCATCGTCTTTTCCTCTTATAGAATCTATCCCAGTAAATAAAATACGGTGCGTATGGGGTGTTATATGTTTATCTACTTTTACCTGAAAGTTCAGTCTATCCGAGTCCCTGCAGCGACTTAACTTCTGTAGTCCGCTATATTATGTTTAAAAAAAATAGTGGCAAGCTCGATGAACATAAAAATATATTTGCATAACTTTGATCATAAATACACATAGACCACCGCACTTCGTTTATTTTTTGCTATACTGATTAGTGATTGTTCGCATTCAGTTAAATTATTTATAGCTAATATTATTCAACAAATGTGTTCCAAAAAAAATTTTTTTTCAATATTTAGATCCTAAAGGAAGCGATTATATTGTGTCGTTTTACAATGATGCGCTTCTTAAAAAAATCAATTAAATTGTTTGTATCCTTCATCACCGATGATTTATAATTAAATTCAAAACATTAACTTCAGAGAAATTATACGAGGTACATACACTTGAAATCCACGCTATACAGTAGAGCAATTTCTCAGAAATTTTTTTCAACCATTTTTTGAAGAGCATTGATTATTTCATTGAAGTTTTTTGTTTTTAAATTTTTTATTGAACTGAATTCAATTTGTAGACATCTCTCACAAAATCATTAATTTCGCAAACAATTTAGCTAAACTAATAGTGTTTTAAAATATTAAATAAAAAAATTAAATACCTAAATAAGCTTTAATCGGAAAGTGACAAAGCGTAATAAAATATATTTAAATTATAATACTTTTGCTTTAATGGTTATGATTTATGAACAAGATACATATATATATATATATTATTTATATTACCTTTGATTTAAAAACAATTTTTCATAAAGAATTTTAAATTGAAATTATGATTAGTAATTATTTTCCTTTTTAAATTATTTGTTTAGGAAAGAAAGTGGAATCTAAATAAATACAAATTCTAAAAAAATATTTGTTCTAGTCAGAATGATATTTAAAACACAAAGTATACTCTCATGATTCATATTTGGTTTTAATATAAACATTTTTTTTTTACATCTTGATGAGTATTGAGTATAGAATTAATATTTACTAATCATTATTAAAAAATAATTTCTTCTTTTAAAAAGGTATAACTGCTTTCAATTTATAATACGTAATAATATTCAAGTTACTAAATTACAATTTATTTTCATAATTATAAGTGGCTACTGTTTTTAAAAGGACTATCAGTATTCAGTAGTGATTCATTACCACTGCAGTTAGAGAAATATTGAATAAACATTAAAGTCTAAATGTAACAATATGATTAATACCTAAGTGTATTTAATGTATAATGTCGCTGTGATGTGCAAAATAAATTATTGTCGCTTATAATTGTCTGTTAAATGTTAGTAACATCTACGCTTATATAGTTATATAATATTATGCGTAGGTACTTACATTTGTATATTTTTGGTTTTTTGACCTTATTTGGTGTTTAATCACATATACGAGCTTAAAAAGAATCACGATATGAAAGATCATTACATAAAACACGCACACATGGGTATATTACAATATTATAATATGTATTCTACAACTAATATCATCGTAACATATCATTACGAGGTATGCCATTAAAAATATATCATTGTGCTCTCGCTTAAAGTTTGTGTTTTCACATGCTATTCTGTTTGGTACCTACGCACTTCTATAACGTCATAATATACGAAATAATAATAATAATGTTCACGAGAAACGACTGCGTAATACGATTACTAATAGGTAAGTAATATAATGGCACAGTGCATAACCATTGCGTGTATTTCTCATTTCGTTCATGTTATTGACTATTGTTGTAGGTTTGTGGCATTTAAATCTACTGTAGTTGCTAATGAGTAATAATTACTGTGGTAACGCATCCACCGCGGTGATGAAAATGGCTAATTTTCAAAGATGACACGTCGGCGGTTTAATAACCCCCCCCCCCCTGCACGTCTTCTTCAATAGAACGACAAACGTCTGATGGGATAAAATATGTATTAAATAACTTTTACAATAATGGTGTGTGTGTCGTACGACTGTCGATCGATTATGCCGCAGAGACGTAGGATATAATATATCATATTATTGGTACACTCGTGTACCTTAACGATCTGTTCGAATCGTATAGCATGCGATATTGTACACATAGGTACATATGCACCGACTCGGTATAGGTTTATAGGTATATTATATAAGCCGAATCCCAAAGGACAATAACTATAATCACACACCGTACAAATGTTATATTTTGACGTGTGAAACGACAAACTAATTTCGTATCATTCACTTATATAATTCGATATCCGTGATGTGTGTATGTGTGTGTGTGTGTGTGTGTGTGTGTGTCACAGCGAACCTATTATTCATTTGAATATAATAAATATTTTTTAATACAACGCGTACATAAAATATTATAATAAAACGCAGTATACTGTCATTATTAATGTGTATGTGTATTGATAAGAAGTATTTATTAAAACCCCGACGGGAGACGTTGAAGTCGAATTTTTGTGAAATGCATTGCATGATTATATTTTTAATACCATCGATTGCCTTGAACTTTTTAAATCATGATATTTTATGGTATACGCTTTATTATAACACTATGTACCTATATATATATAAGCGCGAGTCGCGTGTATCTTTCGCCGGGCCGGTAAAATAATAATAATGTATCCTCTTTATACGCATAATATTATTATTATATCATATATATTATAATGTTGAGACGCATATTATTACAAGTAGCAAAAATCGTTTTTCGACAACAATTCAATTTTTTATACGTTTCTCGTCGCGCATATTATTATTATATTAATATAATCGTGTAAACGTGTTTTTTCTACGCCTCTTATAAACGAAAACACGTATTTTAAACGAAGCAAAAATAAAACGTGCAGATAATAACCGAGTCCGCGAAACGCGCAGGACCGGTCTGCGAGAGCAAAGATCGGCGGCGATCGTCTTTAAGTGTAATAGGTATAATTAATCGTAATCCGGGCAATTATTTACAAATTATCCTCGCCCGTTATATTATACATGTGCATACATTCGTACTTGGACTGGATATGATTGGAGGGGTGGTGGTGGGTGGAGGTACTGAATATTACCTATACGTACCGCGGTGCAGCAGCAGCAGCAGCAGCGATCGAGAGGATGATATTGTTAGGTCTGCGCAGTATTACAATGAGGAGAACGTTTATCGGCGAGACTTGATGCCATTACTATATTGTTAATATTACGTATAATTATAACGGTCGGGGTCGTCTGCTCCCTTGTGTACAAGTCTCTTGCGTACACGATATTAATAATATGCAGATAAAAAAAAAAAAAAATCGACCAACCAACGATTACAATGTATTATCGTTGTTACACCGTGATACGGGTACGAGGAGGACCACGACCGCGGATCATACCATAATAATAATAATAATAATAATACGATACGCACCCGGTCTGCAGAGGATCGCAAACGTAAAGAATAAAAATAATAATATATAAATCGCTAATACACGATAATCGTACACACAAAAGTCGTAACTCCTTATTGCCACCCCACCGAAACCTGCAGCAGCAAGCGGTAATAAACATCCATTGGCCACAAAGTTATTCATTGTCACGAAGTGTAATAAATAATAAATATAATATTATTGGATGCATGTCCAATGATTTACAGTGGTGTCCAACATGTTGCTTGCAGCTCGCCCGCTCGCGTCTGCGCGGCTTGGACGTTTGTGGGGGATATTATCAAAACGTGTATACGAAAAATATACATAAAATAATAACCGATATTATGAAAACTGTCAAAATATAATTTTTTTTTTATTGTCCACCTTGTTTTAGTGGTAGGCACGAATTCGCGATAAAGCCAGGTGGTACGCAGATTGTGAAATAGGTTGACATTAATTTTTGAGCACTGAATAATATATATCTATAGTTTCGTCTTGTTTTTACCAACAACTTCTCGTGTTGAAATCGAATCGGTCCAATGCAATGAAACGGATTCAATATATTTTTTAAAACGGTGCAGCCTAGTCACATAAATCATCATGAGTAAATAATATTTTTAATTCGTAATTTGAATTGTAAAATACTAAAATGTAATACTTTTCAGTTTCCATCAAACTTGTAAAATAGTTACTGTCGTATATTATAACGAGTCAACATAATATGCCAAAACTTACAGATTCGCTTCAGCCCCCCTCAGTCACGGTAACGGCTATATACTTTCTAATCATGAATTATATCTTTTGATTATAATGCTGGAGAACTTTTGTGTGTGTTACAATATTTGTTTGTCGAGTTGAGGGAAGGAGGAGAGTATTACGATATTGTTTGTCTTTTTCCTTTGATATTTATTCTTATGATGAAATATGGTCGTTAAAATGTACAACAAAAAACAACTAAAAAGTTAAATTAAATAAATCTGGAATAATCAAAAAGATATCATTAAGTTTGTATTTTATAACTTATTATTATAATATACTCCTAATTTTCAAAATCACTGCTGTTGGACTGCCGAGCTGTGATAACATTATTGATGTGTCGTTTTACTAAATTTCGACAGTATGACTTTACCTCTGTGAGGATAATAAAATTCTTCATTACAAATATCGTAACAATTATTATTGATTTTGTTGCGATGATTATGTATTTTCATGATAAAATGTTTGGTATTACTATAAAAGTAAGCGGAAATCGAAATTAAATAACATTTAAATAACGCAAAAAAAGGTTTATTGATATTAAATACCTATGTTAACAAGCACAAAAAAAAAATGTGAATTCCTAGTAATAATGTAATATATTATATTTAGCATTGTTATAGGCGGTATATAGTATAGTATAGTATAGTATAACGCACTTTATACCTACGTATATCATACCTGAATGTAGGCGTATAAAACGTTGGTATTTATAATCAGAAAACGTTATTGCTGCTTTGAATATATTTTATATTTGCAATAAAAATTTGAATTTAAAAAAAAATTACCGTCACGCATTTAACGTTCAAACATTTAATGGCACATGTGTGATATGTATATAGTACCTACATACGTTTAACGTATTGTATTGTATTTCCCATTATGACGTATATTATTATGATTTTTTTTTCTCAAAACCGTAAACTATTTGGTAACCATTGAAGACAGTAATAAAAAAATAAAGAAAAAGTTTTTTTTTTTAGGGTTATTAATGTTATCCAGATCTTGAAATAAAGACAAAAATAACATAAAATAATAACAGTCGTTTTATCCGATTCTAATAAATTGCCGGAGGCAGGGGAAAATTACGCCGCATAAACCGGTTGCTGGCATTACCTTTAAGAAGAGTCGTTTCTTTTTATAATATTATATCATTTTTCAGTAATACATTCGTATATGGAAAGACACCGTAAGGGACGGACTCGGTCGTACAATGGGCTGCATTATACTCTGTTGTTCGGTTGTTCCTTTGTTTACTTTATACTACATAAACTTGTTCACATTAAAGCGCTTAGATTTATTCATTATTTGCATAATGATATGTGTTATCTTCAGCGAAATACATTAAAAGCCTATAAGATTCAAATTCACTATTATTATCCATTTTTGTGCTTTAAACACATTTAAACGCATATTCTCCAGCAAACATCTGCTTAAATAATTTATATTGTAATATAATAGGTACCTATATATATATATATATATTATTTAAAATCTTTACGAGAATAATAATTAGGTAAGTAGGTATACGCTATAATATCATCGATTTATTACTGCAAGGTTTGTTATTAGAAAAATTTAAACTTTTAATCTTTATTCTTTAGAAATTTTATTGTACCATAAAAGCTGGTTGTATAATTTTGAGATTTTTAAAAATCTTATGATTTTGTTGGTGTTATTAGGGTCTGGTCTCGTAGCTTACACAAGTTGTTAGGGATTTCTAGATTAGTTTTAATATTTTATTTTTTGTAAAACATAGGTAAGTACTTTACAGTATTATAATACACTTATTTATTGTATTAATAGACAAATATGCGTTAGTTAATAATCATTTATTGTATTCTGTATAGAATAAAAATCGAGATGTCGACACTATTATTTACCATATTTAATTAGGTACATACGTAAAAATCTCCAAATATTTTTTATTTAGTTTTGAGGAAATCTGTTCTTAAAAAAAAAAAAATATGACATGCCCAATTCCAATGAGGATAACTTTTATTTAGGCACGATTGCATTTTTATTTATTTTCAAAAAATCATTAAATTATTTATTCAACACTGATTAGATTTTATACTCCAATTTTCCAATTTCCAGGTAAACGGTTTATCGCGATTCAATGCGTTTTATTAAAAATATTTATTTTATCACTTCATTACTTATAACAAACGTAGCAATTTTAGCTGCTAAACTTAAAATTTAAATGTATGCTTAGTATTTTCAGCAATCTAATTTAATTAATCAAAATGTTTACTTATAAAAATAAAAATCTTGAAACTTGAATTTTTAAACATCTTAACTGATTTGGCGATACACGCATTGGAGATAAAGAAATAAAATACAGTTAATAACCTAATAAATACAAATTGCGTCTGTTCCATAATTACTTAAATTTATGATCTGATTTTAACTCGACGCTTAACAGATTTTAAGAAAACTTTGCATGTTAATTAAACAAGTCTTGAATACGTTGTTATATCCAACTAATTTATATTCCGGTACCGAACAGTTCTGCAGTACTTACTTACTTACCTAACCAAAATGTGTACGTAGATAGATGCTGAAAAATGAATTTATTACATACACTTTAATACATATTATTATGTTGAACCATAACTTGAAATTACTTTTCAAAAAATTTGATGCCAAAAATTGAAAGTCCTAAGAAGAGGTTACCATATAATATCTATTTTAAACTACTTATAATAATCGATAAGTATCATAGTATATCTATTAAAGTTAACTGTTACGTTTTTCATATTTTAAATCTTATCAGTTTGAACTTGATAATAAAATTTTTAATACATTTTTCCATATAAATGGTTGTAGTGGTTTGGGGCAGTTGGTAACAACGGTGTAGCTAGGTATGCACTCGTTCCACCTATACAATTTAGTACTATCCCCCAAAAAATAATTTATCAACTAGGTAGGTACAGCACTGTATTATTGTACATAAAAAGTATTATTATTAAATACAAAGTAAATTAAAAACTTTTTGTAAATTCAAGCAATACTAGTTTGAAAAAAAATTATATAGTTTCCTTAATTGTACAGTACCTAATACAGTATAATACAACGTGAACACAATTATTTTTAACTATATATATATACTCAATTATATGTTATTAGAGCGGTCGTGCTAAATTCTATCTACAAATAAGGTATCTTTTTAATAAAAAAAGATCAGAGATCTTAAATGAATAAAATACAAGCATTGCCCCTATAATGCAATAATTTCCAAGTATATTGCCCATATTATATTATATTCTTTTTAAGAGTTTAATTCAATATAAAGATAGCAAGTTGAATATTATATTAAAACGATTTTATATATATTAATAACAACGATTAATGAACTACCTACCGGCCATACCTACATTATGATATAATGTCACTATAGGTATAATAAAATTAATAGCATCAAATAAAGTTACGAATTGTGGACAAATAACAAAATATCTATTAAATTTGATTCTCATAAATGATATTGATCTATTTGAGAAGATGTATCGCACGATATAAGAGGGTTTTACAGCACGTTGTAAGGATGTAACTAATTAGAAAAAAAAATGAATATAAAAGACTTTTAAAAATTATAGTTGTTTCGGTTTTATTTAACTTCTCTTAATTTTGTTGTTCTATGTTTGTATCATGGCATATTATAATTTATAATTTATTTTATACTCTGGTTTGTATTTATACCTCAAATTTAATTTTTTGTTAATTATAATAATTAATAAAAGTTATAAAGCACACTTATTTTAGCACTACTTTAAATAGTCTTACGCCTTCTGTTTTCATAAAATTAAAATATAATAAATATACACAGTAAGGCATGATTACATTAATAATAATGGTCATATACATTTTACCAATTATTAGTAATTAACATATTGTTACTTCTATACAATGTCAATTAATATTGTGCATTATAAAGCTTACGCCATCATAAACAAGTAATGTTTTAAACTTCATTCAATCTTATATAAATTGGTAAATAACAATAAAATATCAAATAAATAATAATATAAGATACGTGCGATAAGTGATATTATAAGAAACGCTGTCGTAGCTTTGGTCATAAAAAGTATATAAAAATATAAATTGATAAACATAGTTAAGTGACGAAAAATCTTACAAACCTTAAAACAAATCGTTCCTTTAACTTAAGGCTTTTAGAAAAAACCCCTTTATTTTATTTACCTGTTATTTCATTTATTATGTTATTGAAATCACGAATTATAATAGTTATTGAATAAAATAGGTGAGTAAGTGGATGTCGCTCTGCTGCACAGTAAGTTAATAGAGGGTCACTATATAATGGTTAGTATTAAATTTGAATCAATGATATAATATCATTGTATGTACGAAAAACGGTTCTGAGTGGAGTCTGTTTGTCAGTGTGGATATTTTATATTACCTATATTTATATTGTTATTATTTATTATTTAATATGCAATTTCATTTAAATTTTAACATAAAAAAAGTTTAAAAAAAACCGTGTTTTTATATTTTTGAGATTTTTTGATTACAGAATAACCTATTTACGTGGAACCTTGTTTTAAATTTTCAATCCTTATCTATAAAATTAAACATTTCATACATTTTCAACTACAAAATCATTTTACGTTCTGAGCGGAGTAAGAAAGCTAGTGGTTTTTCAATGATGTTTATTTTTTTTATCCTGTTAACAATATCTCTACCAGAAGGAGAACTTCGATTTATATTTAGTATCTTATCTTTCAGCAATTTGGACCAACTAGATTCATTTTCCTTTATTGTTTTTTTTTTTTTTTTTTTTTTTTATTGGGTTAATAAGGCTTCAACTTCTGAGGTCATTGGCCTGTAATAATTACATAGTATTGGTCTTAAAACTACTATAGGGAGACATTATGTTTAACAGCTGTAGAGGGAGTTTGTGAAATATATAAAAATGTATATTTTTTTTACAGTAATTTTGCTAAGCCTATATTTGTGAAAAAAATTATATATGCTTTTGGAGTTCTCTTTGCCCAAGTGCTTGTTGCATTGTTGATGGGTTTCCGAGAATTTGTCTGGAACTGTTGAACTTGGGATATTCTAGTGTGATGTGTTTGATCGTCAGTTCTTTGTCACAGAGTTCACCTTTTACTGTTGTAAAAGGTGATAATAGACAAAAAAATAAAAAAATAAAAAAAGCGAAATCATTGTAAAATCCATACATTCATCGTTCCGCTCAGAACCATAAGTGTTGTTGAAAATGTATGGTTTTTAAGAACAGAGACAAATAAGTGGCGGTGGACTTAAAAGACTCATTGGTCTATTATAGCAAATTAATTTGTTTATGTTCAATAAAGATAGTAATTAAATTGTTATTTTTTTATTTCTTACATTTATTTAAAAATAATGACCGCTTCAAATTTAACTATAAATATTTTAATTGATTGTTATCATATTATTTTATTTAAATTTAAAAATTACAGATCTAAAATTTAAATGGTCAATATTTTTTTATGTCCTTGTAAATTGTAAATTTATGATACTATGTAAAATATCCTGCTATAAAAGTATATATCATTGATAAAATATAACTTTTATATTCTGTACTTTATATTATGCAAAAGCACCTAGTTATTTGAAAGAAAAAAATTTAAAAAAATAATACATAAAATATTGTATTTCATATCAACTACATTTTTTGTTCTACAACGGACCAATGGGACTTTTAACAATAATATACTGAAATTAAATACTAGTCGCACATTTTATCATGTTTCAATGATACGAATTGGTTCATTAGATGTTTACGATAATAACGATATTGAGTTATAGTGATTAGTGGTGGCATAGCGGAGCTCGGGGGGGGGGGATTATAGGGACTTAGTCCACCCAAAAGTCTGCAAGCCATCTCACTTTTTAGTTACGTGGGATCGAAGCCCCCTACTCACATTGATGTTAATGATTTTAGCCCCCCCCCCTGAAATTTTAATTGATTTCCGGCTATGACTGGGTTATAGGTTATGGTTATGCGAGTGGGTTTTCATGCAGTAGTTATTTATAGAAAAATGGTAAATAATATTTGATCAAAAATTATGTTTCCTTTATAAAATGTATATATATTATACTATGTACCTATACAGTGTTTCTATTGGTGTGCCATAAATTTACTTTGTATAAAATCGAAAGAAAACATCGTGACTTGTATGTCCCATTGGTATTATAGAACATATTTTTTCTTTCTTATTCAATACGTGTAGGTACAAAGACAGAGGATTGAAAAGTCCCATTGGTCGGCAAAGGGTATTGAAGTATTTTGGACTATATTTTGTAATGAGATACAGTTACAGTGACACAGTGTATATTTTAATTAAATATAATGTACCCATTGAATAAGTTTATAATATTATTTAAATTTTAAATTTTTGAAGTTACAAAGGTACATAATATACAATATTCAAACGTTAATATTTTAATGTAAAAAAGTTTTTTAATTTAAAAATAATTTTTCAAATCAATATTGCAATTGTCATTTTATTATGCGTTTCTATCTATCTTAAGACACGAAATAAAAATATCAATAATTCAAGAATAAATATTCAATAATTTGAATATTAAAAATTCATTTTTAAGAAATTCTGTACTCAGTAAAATAATTTATTTTATGAATTAAGAAAAAGGTTTTAAAATTAAACAATCTAATTAACAAACTATAATGTATTTCTAATTTATTATAATATATAACCTAATATATTATAATATATATACTGTAACTAATTAAAAATTGTAACCTATTAAGTAATTGTAACTTATAGCCTTTGAAGCCAAGTTGTTTTAATATCAATAAAATAAAAAAGAAGAAAAGGAAGGTTATACGTTTATACGTCATATTTTAGATTTTACAATATTTCATCACATTTTAAATTCTGAGTGGAGCTCTGAATGTATTGGTTTTACAATGATGTGAGTTTTTTTTCTGTCTGAAGACGCTTTTTATAGTTAGAAAAATCTTAAACTTTGAGAGTGATCTATGGTAGTAAATAGAATCTAGTTAGAAGTTTAGGGGATCAAAGTAATAAATTTCAAGTATACTCTTCAAAATATTCTTAACGAAATATTATACAACAATTTTAGTTGTATTAATGTAATTAAAAACAATTATTTAGATATAGGTACTTGACATCACGTTTATTATTAATTATTATTTACTATACCCAATACAATTTAAAAAAAGTGGGTAAGTGGATGTAGCTCTTCTGTACAGTAGGTTACAAGTGGGTCACTGTATAATGGATTGTATAAATTAGAATTCAATGATATAATATCATTGTATACAAAAACGATTCTGAGCGAAAACGGTTTGTCAGTCTGGATATTTTATATTGTTATTATTCATTATAGCCTGTAAGTTGGTCGAATTAATATTTTTGAATTGTCACAATTTTTTATTCGTTTCTAAAGTTATAAACAAAGCGTTATAAATTAAAGTCCCGTTTTTAGCGTTTTTTCGTAATTTGTCCGCGGTTTTTCCCGTGGCATTAAATAACTGTTGAGAAAATCGAAAAGTGTTCTCTTTAAAGTACCATCTTGATTCAATTTGCTAAAAGATAAGTTACTATATGTTATATGCTATGAATCAAAGAACTCCTTCTGGTAGACATTTTGTATACAGGATAAAAAAAAAAACAAACACTATGGTGAAACCACTAGCTTCTTCGCTTCGCTCAATATCTAAAATATTTAGAATAATATTTGATTTTAAGCTATCAATGGCACGAATCTATTCACACTATTCTACAGTAGGCACGATAGTATAGGCAACAGCTGGTAATAATAATTTATTAATTACTATGCATGTTATGCGATTTGTCTTTAGCAAAATCAGTTCAACCTAGTACCAATACCATATAACTATTAGAGAAACAAATCACTAATATCAATATAAAGTATAAATATATAATAAATTATCTTTAGGAAAATTGACTGGTGAACGTCTCCGCTCAGTATCATTTAATTCAAATTTAAGTTCTACACATCCATTACGGAGACCTGATCTGCAACGACGAAGTTTACTCGACACCAATAATACAGCAGAGCGACTTCCTCGGTTTTTTCTTTTAAAAATGTACAAGTTTAACGCTATTTATTTTTTTTTTTACTATACCGACGTCTGTACACGGTAGTATTATTATTTGGGAATGGATTATTTATACAGACGTATCAAGCGCGTGGTTATTGCGTTGAAATAAAGTGACTTCCGTGTCAAGTTGGCGCTGTCAAGACTATATCATAATATTATTATATACGACAGCATTATTATTTATTAAGAAAGGTATAATATAATTTTATATATCAATTGAAAGTTAACTGGCATATACTTAAGGTATTGAAAATATCAAACACAATATGGTAGGCACTCCGATCGATTAAAACCAACATGATAGACGTTCGCAGCAGTGTACTCTTCAATAAATGCAAAACTAATTTCCCAATATAGCAGCAATGAGAATATTTAGGAATGCTCTTCGTCGTTTTTACGTATTAAAGTCATACTGTGTAGTATACCGTTTTGAGCTTTTTATGAGTGCACTTAAATTTCCTCAGATGTAGTTTTAATTCTGTATATAAATAAACTCAATGATTTTTTTGGAACTTTGTGGTGTAACCTAAACCCATTGTTTTGCGAATATTTATGATATTACAAAACAAAACGCATATAAAAATAAGAGTTAAGTACTATATTAAATTTTAATAATTACGATTTAAGCTTATTATGCCTTCAAATTGTTATTGAATTTAATTAATTGATGATAAGTGATGAGTCTTGTTTATAGATATTGGGTCTTTAATTATCTTTTTAATTACATCAGTTTTCGCTATAACTATCTGAAATATTCTAAATTCTAAATAATTAGTTTTAAATATACATTAATTATTGTTTTAATACAGAATTTGCACATAATATTATAAGAATATTTTGTACTCAAGTCTATAATGTAAGTATATATTAGGTACCTATATGTTTTTGTAAATGCATTTATTTAAATCAAAATTGCCCATGATAAAATTAATTTTTAAGAAAATTGAAACCTTTTTTTAATGATAAAAATATCTTTTGTTGTACGTGTTTATTTTGTAAATAAGCATATTTGTATAGAGTGGTTAAGACACATACAGATTTAAATAAGTCTATTTCCCTTATTAAACGTAAGAAACTCTAACTAATGAATATTATTTTGTTGTTTCTATGTGTTTTGTACTGCATCCGGTGGGAAGATTATGTACAAAATAAATTAATTGAAGTAAATTGAAATTAGAACACACAATGCGTTCAAACTTATTTTAATTATAAGTGATTTGCATATTCGTTTTAAAATTAAATATAGGGAATATCAATACGATTTACTATTGATTAAGCGGTGTAAGTTGTGGACTATATATATGTATAATTATTTTGATTAACTACCTATTATTAATATAAATAAAAACTTGATAAGTAAATAAATGATTCATTTTTGGTCATTGGTTTAGGCACTTTCCTAATTAAAATATAAATTAATTTTTTTTATTGAGTACCCATGACGTGGTAGTACGGATTTTTACTGACGTTCTGTCATGTTTTTGTGGCTTGTTTGCAGATGGGTGGACCACCCAAAAATGTATATCAACAACCAAGTCATTAAAAAACATTCTCGACTACGTATACTCATATTATGAAATGTTAGAAAAATGGTCTTTATTAGATTATTTATTAAATAAATGGATATTTATGTTTATATTAATCAGTGTTTTGATTTTTATCATTCAATAATTCATTATCTTTATCTATTGATAATTAGATGGCTGTAAAATGTAAATACTACCAATGAAATATAATATATACATGATACTTATATTGTACTGAGCAAAAAAAAATTTTGAAAAGTCAATTGATTACAGTATGAACTGTGAACGCCTTGAATCCAATCTAAAATATATGATGTAGCAGTTAAATATTAACTTAGAAAATGTTCATTGTAATACTTATATTATTATAGTTTATACTGTAAAATAGGTATTACCGAAATTAAAAATTAAATTCATGATATGTCATATGTATAATAATTAAAGAACTTATTTTTAATTAAATATTTATACTTTATAGTACTACCTATGTATTATTTATTATTTAGTCAAAATTAAATTGTATAGCATAAGAAAAGCCTATAAAATTCTTTATTTTTATGTTCGATAAAAAGTTTTTAAATAAGATCTTGCGTGAATTATTTATACGGAAAATGCGATGTTGGTGGTGTTTACCAGTTATACTTTAGCCAGTAATATATATGTATAACAATTTATTGAAAATAATAATGATAAAACATTCCAAACTTATGTTAATGTTGACAATAAACTTTAAAACTTATTATACTATAGTAGTAGGTATCTGTAGATAATTTACTTGTACTTTCGCAACTTTAACACGGTTACTGATGACTTCAAATTAATGTTGTTGTTACCTAATTATTATGCTTATTATACAATTAAATAATTAAAAAAGTGAAATATTTTAATTCGTATTTGTTTAAAATGTCGATAAAAATGATAAACCTACCTTATTCGTTAAAAAAAAAAACGATATCTCTATTGATAACCTGTTCAAGTATACATAATTTCGTCAAGATGACGTCAAGTGACCGTACAAAATCAAAATACATTTTTTTCTTTGTATTTAATCTGCTCCAAAATGTGATGATATAAACCCACAAAAAAAATAATAATATGTATCATTGCAATACCAATACATTCATCGCTCCACTCGATATCTAAAATATAGGTCAATTAGCTATTACTAATGGGTAATGGCTCATCTGTAATTTAGCAAAAAGCTGATTTAAGATTAAATTTTAAATTTTAATGCAAAAACCTTATTATAATTAGCTAGGTATGATATTATATGTTTATTTTGGGCCATATTGTGGAGCATATTTTGGATTTATTTTAAAACAATAAAGAAATCATATTTTTGTCATTACCATTGACGTTGCCAAGTTACGTAATGTCAAATAACAGTCTTGTTAACAGAAGAAAAATGACCATTATAATATACTTTAAATATAGCTGCATATTTGCTCGTTTATGGGTTTCACGAGTTCGCAAATACAAATTAAAAATTTGCATAATTAAAGCAAGAATAATTATTGACGTAATTTTTGTGACAACCACGTTTAATGGTGCACAGGCACGTAGCCAACATTTTTTCCACTAAAAGGGTCCGATTTTGCATGCCCGTATATATAGTGTGGTGTGGTGTGGTTTTTGGAGGACCTCGGGAACTACAATAAGTATCCCGTACCATAAACATTTGAATTGTCAAACGTGTGAATTAATTATTTTAATGATCGTATCTATGACATTATGATATCACAGCGGCGTGTGCGAACAAATGCGTCAACGCGTGTAAATGAATATAATATTTTGGAGAACCCCTAAATAATATAATATGTATCTTAATAATATGTATAATTATATGGTTATGATACTATAGTACCTATATTATAATACGTACATCCGTATTACCATTAAATATATAAATATAATATTATATACAGGGCACTTCATCAAAAATGATTACCCTTTTTTTCTTCTAAAATACAGCTGTTTAAAATCTGATTTTTGGTATTTTTAATAATACTTAAAGACCATATTTAAAAATGGTTGATATTTGTTGTACTACTTAAGGAGTTTCCTGTAGTGGTAACCTTTTTTACTGTAGGTAAATTATTAAGTGGATAATCTTTTTGAAAATTTTGATATACCTAATTCAAAATTTGGAAGAGTAGTTTTTCAGTTACTAAAATGTTAATTCTAACGATAATATCCTTAAAAATGGTATTACATACAAAAATATAAAGTAGATTTAGTGTTTATTATACTTGCATCATTTTTATAAATTATTTATGTTGATAGAACAATAATATATTATATATTAAAATATTAATCACAATAATTTTCAAATCATCATAGCCTGGGAATTAGGCGTAAAATGATCTACAAAATAAATGCTATTTTAAAATGACTAAAATTTGACTTTTTTGACCCTATTTCACAAGCGCCGTCCAATTAGAATATTATTGAACTACTATTATACTACATAATAAATGATCAGTCTTTTATAAAATAGCGTTTTACTGTTGATAGCTGTAGATAACTTAATGGTTGATTGTATTAATTATATAAGATTATCAAAATAGTAGTACTAAAAATACTTTGAAGCCCGTCCTCAAAAAAAATTAACTTTAAAATATACTTTTCATTTTTAATTGCAGTGAATATGTGCCATTCATTACTTTAATTTCCAGTGATTTATTGTATTTTTTCGCTAAATATTGTCAAGAAACCAAATTAATTTTATCCCTTAGTTGTTTTCGGAATGGAAAATTTCGATTGACACATCCAGCACGTATTCAAGAGAAATCATTACAACCATAAGTGAGTAAAATACAAAACCAATTAGCTCGAGAAGCGCATAAGTACAAGGTATGTTAGTATATATTACACAGATTCCATAGAAATTATATATTTTGTACCTACATTTAAAATATTCTGTCTGTCCTTAATTTTAATATTGATTTTGTGTATAATAATACTTATTATTATTATTATTAGGTTTACTTACTAAGCATTTTTCTCAGTGTGGTTTAGTTCTTAATCATTCTATATAAATTAAATTAAGTGGCTCTGCGTTGCGCAGTGGCTGTAATCAATCACGCGACGTGATTGAGAGTAAGCAACAACCGTTGCCACTAGTTCTCAGATGGGTGACCACCTGGGTTTGTAGTGCGCAAAAACCTTGCCACACATACACGTGTACCTAACCGACCGTACCAACCGTCCCAACCCCCTACTGTACCAACCCTACCAACCTTACAGGCTAATGAGTAATGACCTGAGTCGTTAAAGCATTAAAAAACCTAATAAAAAAAATTAAATTAAAAATATCAAACGTTGTTATTTTTTCATTTTAATTCACAATAGTACAATACTACAACAGTCAACAGTTTGTAGTAATTTGTATACATTATATAGTCATTGTCCGGCATATACGTGTTATAAGTTTTCATAGTGAAAACTTAACAAAGGAGTGTAATGTGTAATTATGATTGTAAATTATTGTAGTGATCACAATGCAGCTAAATGTTAATTTTAATGAGCTACAATTTAAATTGATTACAAGCTCTTCGTCGTATTCCACCTATACCTTTGGATTTTATTGATTATTGAGTTGATATAAAGAGTACAATATTTATGAGACTTCTACGAATTACAATAAATACCTATCATTTGATAGTCAATTATTTACTCAAAGCACAAATATTGTTTTTATATTATTCTATCTATATTTTTAAAATCATTATGCTAAGAATACTTTTGAAATAATGAAATATTTTCCAATAATTTTAAAATGTTCACAAGGGTGAATTCGCTAAATTGCATAGCTTGTAGCTGTTACCATACATAAAGCACACAATATAATTTTTGTTATTTTATTTGTTGTTTGCTACTCTACCTCTGTCAAAGAGAGGTAAATTCCCAACTTAAGACAACTGCCCGAGGACTGTTATAAGAATATGAGAATGAGATGAAAATATTTCGTCCTACTACTTAAACGACATTGGCAATACAATATTCTTCGAAATGTCATTTATTTATTTAAGTTTCTCATCATATTTTCTATGGGTTGATGTATTATTATTATTGATTTTGATACAGTGCATTAGACGGATAAATAGATCGCAATCGACACTGTGGGACAAGCGATTGTTTTCAGAGCTGTTCCAGAGCATGTATATATAGACAGCCTATTACACGTCGTGCCAATATCGACACAATATTATGTAGGTATGTTACTATATGTTATAGTTATACAATAAGAATATTTACCATCTTAACGTCAAAACATTATGTTTGCAGGCGAATCGAGATTAGACGGACGGTTGCATTTGTTGACGTCGTTGGAAAACACCCAAGGCACAATAATATAGGTACTCGAAACTCGACTCGCGAAGTTCGTGATATTATTCTACACACGTGCCCTTCAAGTAGGTGTACTAACTTGATAGTTAAGTTTTTGCCGTACATTACCTGTGCCTCGCACCGTCGAGTCGGATCAAGTCATCCACACGAAAGAATTTGCGTTTCAATGAACGTTTTTTTTCGTATTTTTTTTAACGCATTTTCATTTATGACCCATCTATACAAAGCGTATAAGCAACCGTTCGCTACAGAGGTACCGCGTCCGTGCATATATTATTTGGTGTAAGGTGCCTACGGCCTACCTATATATTTTCGAAAATTATTGTGAATTCGACATTTGACGAGACGCTTTGGTATACCTGCAAACGATATAGAATGGCCTACGGCTTGCGAAACCCACATCGGTGGCCACCGACTATGCATATAATCCGACCATTATTTTCAGAGCTCTTACAAATTTATGCGGTGTGATGGAGTTGTGTTGTGTAGTATTTTAAACCCAGACGTATTTTAATTTATATTATTATGAGAAGTTCTGTATAGTATTATATATTATGATACTATACGAACGATCTTAAGTTATTGCGAATTCGGTAAGTCAACCGTGGCCAGTAGGCAGTAAGATGTTTCGATTTGGATCATAAAACTTGATATATTATCTTGTATATTCAAAATAAAGACACGTGCGTTTTATTAGCTGTAAGAACGACACAGCTATAGCGTGCACCGTTAACAGGTTAAGTACTGAGTAAAAAAAAAAAAAATAATGTGACATGGCTGTGACCACGCCATGTGGGGTTAATATAGACACCCTACGATTCGACTTGCCCGCACAAGTTGGGTATTTTTTTAAAAATGAAATTACGTCGTGTGCAGATGAGACCCAAGAACCTTAAATTACGTATAATCCTAGAATGGGTTATTAAAACTGCGGTTTATTGTCGCTTTCGTGATCATTTTCTGGCTTGTAATATTGTTCTATATATTTTTACGTACCAATATGTAAAAACATTAAATATTAATTTTGTATAATAATTAGAACTGCGAAAACTTTGTGGTTGTTCAACTTCTTTAGGGAGCAACTCAGTCTCCCTGGTAGGCAATCCGACTACTTGATATAGTAGACAATGACGCAATGTGCGAAAATTTGATTTGATGCATGCTTGCACCTGATCTGCCCGATTAACCAATGTTAACCAAATAATAAATACTAATTTCTACCAATTATTTCTTCTATTTAGCAACCATTTATTAACAAAAATGTCCACCGTAAATCTAAGAATCCCCGTTTGAGCACCTCTCCGGGTGGTGGAAGGAGGGTGAAAAATACTTTGCCACCTATTCTCATACCTATACAAAATATGCAAAAAAATGTCATTTAAATCGGTCGAGCTGTTTCGGAGGAGTGCGACCACTAACATCATGACACGATATTTTTATATATTAGATTTTATTAAACTATTATTTTAATACTTACTAAATAATATTATTTTATAAGTTGATATTTTGTGTAATGAGTAAAAAGATTATTTAAAGTTATATTTGTATTATATTTTATTTGAACTAAGGTTTGTAAATTACGAATTCGGGATACTTACATTTGGGAAGCAACAGTCACAGGAATTCAGATCACATAAATCTATCTCAGAAGTGGCCATAACCTGTTAAAAAGTAAACAATAATTGTTCAAACTTTTATAATTTGTTTCATTTTAAATGTTTAGTATACAATGATCATTTTTTTCAAGTTCAAATATATCATTGGCCCTTAAAGGTCGACAGTAATTTAGTAAATTCTTTTTATTTGTTATAACACGAAGTCGGTAGGTAGTAAAGTTAATTTTTTACAACGGAAAATAAGTTATAGCTTATAGCTTTGAGTATTATGTTTGTAGGTATAACTTTAAAGAATAGTAGCTTATACGTATTTACAGAATTAAAATATAAATTCAGTTTTTCAAAATATAGTTAGTTACCACTTATCTACGTTACAAATTCAAATAAAGCTCTGAATAAAATTATTAAAACATTATTAGATTAGAACAATGTATTTAATTTTACACTTAGTTTGTACATGTATTGTATTATTAAACGAGTAGATTTTTTCATTATTATTTTATGATTTTTATTTGAATATATTTGATCACATTAGTTCTTATTCAGTAGTTTTCAAATGGTTTTTAGTTATATTTTTAATTATTTTTTTTTATAAAACACTTCACATTTTTTTCCTTAGGACAAAATTAAATAATAAATATTAATAATTTTTTGGTCAACGATTTAATCCAATTTTTACATCCAGTGAGGAAAAGACGTCCAATGAGAACCTAGTTTTTTCAAATTTAATATTATAATTAGGTACATATTTTAAAAAGGTAAAATTGAATTTGAATTTTTAATTTGTTTATTTTGTAAAGGCCTTCCTTAAAAAAAAAATGTTTATTACAGTAAAATAATGAAAGATAATTGTTATTGTTATAAAAATGATTTTATATCATATGGAAGCATATTTCATATGATTTAATTGATATAAATAATTTTTAACTTAAAATCAAGTCATATTTAGTAAAAATATTAATAAGAAGAATCTTGTTTTTAAGAAGCGGTTTAGCCTAATATTTAGAATTTATTTACATTTTTATTTTTATTATTGAATCCAAAATACCAAAATGCTAAAGTAACTTTTTTATAATCATAATTACTCTTAGTACTTATTATAATATAAAGTTTTATTTATTTATTTTTATTCAAAGAAACAGTTAAAATAATTAGAATTTATTTATGATAAACAAATTAACATAATATTTTTGGTTAAATTTCTAATTTTCTTTACTTGTTTTAAAGTTTATTCCTATCGTAGCCGTATGACTCTAATATATATTATATATACATCAATACAGTTTGTTGATGAATAGCGCAATATTGAAGACTGGACGTTTTCATACTAGAATACGAGATAATAATATATATTATTACATTTACAGATTTCTATATTATTATTTAAAATATTTTAACAATAAAATTGTTTATTGCGATAAAATATGTATCGCCATTCGCTATTATTGTTAGATTTAAGTTTAGGATTAGGATACTACACGACACACTATTTGTTAGTTTGTAATTTTAAGATTTTTCTGTAGTTTCGTCAGTTTTGAGTATCAGATTTTCAATTATATAATACGAAGGTACAAGGTTACCGCCGCATTATGTTCGTTTTGTATTCTTAAGTATTCAATAAAATAATATGTTGAAAATATTTTCTAATAAACTCTTTTTACGAGCACTTAAAAACGTGAAAACGTCGTTTAAACACTATAATAAACCGGGCTTATGTACCGGATTGGTTTTTCAATGCGATGATTTATCATTATACTATCAAATGCTTAGTGACAACAGAACACGGTTGCATGCACCTAGTCGTATATATATATATATAACATATTATTATACAGGAGCGACACACGTCCTGATAACGGATATCTGGAGGTTTGGCGTTGAAATTTTAACCCTCGGATATTCGCTCGGGTTGTCGCGAGCGAGTATTTGCAAAATAAATTATATTTCCTATTTATTTCACGCCTTTACTTTTTTTCTAGGCACAACCATTTTTTATGGTCGACTCGACAATATTCGTTTTAAAGTTTTATGAAATTTTAAGTTTTAAAATATTTTTATTGGAAATTGATGATTACAATGTACAATGTAACCTACAAGACAACTTCAAAGTCAATTTTATCAAATAATTAAATAATTTATAAAAGTGTAGCGGTTGGTAACCGAAACGAGACAATAACTTTTATCTTGTCCGTACATATGTTTTTGTAAATATACAATGTCAGATTATTGAAAATTAATTTATGTCAAATTATAAAGTACTTTAGACTAATGAATAGTTTAAAAAAAACTTACATTTTATAATTAATTATTTAATTTTAAACAATAATCGTACGTTTTTTAACAAAAAAAATCTTTCCATTGTGAATTGGCTTCTTTTGTTAAGATAGCTATTTTTTAAATGTTGAATATTGTGACTTACAAAGTAAAAAGTAATGGTTCAGTTTATTTTAATTCATTCTACCGAGGGATTCTCTTTTTGTAATTTAAACCATAAATTACTAAAATAATATAATTTGTTAATTTTATTATGGAATTTAAATTGAGATTTTATGATATTTTTTTTATCAAGAAACGTAATTATACTCACTTTCAGGTTTATTATCAGAGGAAAATTATTAGGCCTATTTTTATTCTGAAAATGTATATTGTTTTGTGCTGTATAATTATTTATCTCCAAAGTTTATGTGATATTCATCTCTCTGTAATGATAAATATAATTTTTAAATTGCTGTAATATATTTTATTAAATACCAACAAATGAATGTCGTGTTTTTTTTCAACCCACTGAATAAAGTCAATAACTATTTCATTAACAATTATAAGAATAAAAAACTACCATGTAAACAATTGCATTATGAGTTTTTGATATTATTATGTGTTTGGTACATTGTTACCCTACTTGATAATTGCAAAAAAAATAAAAACCGTATATTAGTATGCAAGGCTGGGCATTAACGAGTTAAAAGTTAAAATTAAGTTAATTAACTCGTTACTTTTTTTTTCAAATTAACTTTTAACTTAATAAGTTACTTTTTTTCAAGACTAACGTGTTAACTTCAAGTTAATTTTATTTCAAAAGTATCTAAATTTAGTTAATTTTCGTCCGAAGAATAATGCAAATTTTTGAATGGGTTTTGCTTTGATGTATCATTTTAAATTTCCCTAGTAATTTTCTTGAGCGTAAAGAAAAACTATCTAATAAATCATATTATGTGTCTGGGTTTTTTATTATTGCAAATTAGTCATTAATTTTAACTTTACACTAAGTTAAGTTACTTTTTTTTTCAAAGTTAACTTTTAACTTAACAAGTTAACGAAAAAAATACGAGTAACTTTTAACTCAATTTAACTTTGTTATTTTAAAATAACTTAACTTAACAAATTAAAAAAAAATCGTTAACTTGCCCAGCCTTGTTAGCATGAATGTATGATTCCAAAAAATTTAGCGAAATATCAACTGAAATAGTAGATAGTTGTTACAATAAGTTACCTAGTACTCATATATTCTATTTTTCGTTCGCCAATCCGATGTATTTATTACCTATTTTATCAATTATTTCATTATATTTTAATAAAATATAAACAAATTATAATACAATGTAATTTAAAAAGTATTAATAATAATATTATGTTCTTAAGTCTTGTTTTAAATTTTTTTTTGGCAAGATTTTTAATCGACGTGGCCGTAAATTATCTAGGTTAGTTTTGAAGTTCACTCGGAAATTCTTCCACCACAAAATTCTAAAAGTCATCAACAGGTATGTCGCTAACACCTAAGTTCGAAAAATAGTAACATTTCCAATTTTTTTTGTATCGACGTAAAGATAGCCATTTAAATAAATAGTATTGCGCAGTTTGAGATGTCAAAGAAGGTCCTTCCTTTAAAAATATAAGGAACATAAAATTCGTTTTAAAAACTGTTTTAAATTCCTTAATAATTTTCTATTATAGGTATATATTTTTGCTTTTAAAAAAATGGTTGTTTCAATTAGAAATATTTTTTATTTTGTAACTATTTTATAAAAAAAAGATTAGAAAAATTCTATTTTGATAACGCTCAAAAATTAACAAAAATATGTGACCCACTGATTGAATATTGGTAATTTGTCTTTTCTAATAAATGTTTGCAGTAGGGTGGGTCCTTAGAATTAACCTCAGAAATATTTATTTATTTTTTGACTGTTACTGTAGTTTATATAAGATTTCATTAATAGAGTGTTTAATATTTATCAGCAAATAAGAATAATAAATGGTAATTTGTGTAAACTATATTTTTAATAATAAACATGAGAACGTAGTACATGCATTTGAATGCTAACCATAATTGTCAAAGGGAATTTAAAATGTACAAAATATTTAATGATATATTGTACGTATAGTTTAACACAAACTTTGCACTTTAGAGATTTAAACTATTACGGGACTTCTAGAAGTACAAATACACTGCATTTATTTATTAAGATCTTAGACGTCTATGTAAAACAAACTACCGTACATTAGTGTTATGCTATAGTTTGGTAAGATATTCGCTTACATTGTTATAATATTTCACTTTAAAACGATTTAAATTATGAAGAAAAATTGATTTACATTGCAATCAATTAGTAGTTATTCTACCTACATATTATTATAACAACGTAAAAATGTATTTCGGTAATATATTATCGTCCTTTTTATCGATTTAAATTTTAAATAATTAGTAGTACCTACGTTTAACTATTAGACGGACGTACCAACCACATAAACGTAGCTAATGATTAACTATTGAAATGAGAATTTACTACCTACAATTTCCCGAAGTATTCATCACGGACAGAGAGGTCAAACTTTTAGAAATATAACAATGATATGGACGATGTAATATGGTCGATTATTGTCTGAGGAATTGAGCACATCTTTTATTTTACAAAGTAGGCAATGTCAATGTGTTATACGCTCTTATAGCAGACAACTGTTTTTGAACTTGATATTTGTAAAAGGGCACGTCATGTTTGGATCAAGCTCTGTCATTATATGTCCATGTTTGTACAATCGTTTAATATTAATCGTTATACCTAGCTGCAATTGAGATCGAGTTACGTCTTGTGTGCTACTTAATGCCGATGGTAACAAGTTAATATTTATTCTGTTTGATAAACTGCTGCAGAACATAAAATATTAAACTGACTTTACTAACTGTAAACAGCTAGGGGCCCAATCGGCCTACTGTTCTGCTAAAAAAAAAAAAAAAAAAATCGGTGTAAAGAATAATTATAACAATTATAGTGTACCTACTAAAACGTTTTGAAAATAACTATTTATTAAAGAATAACGTTAACATAATATAAAATATATTTTATAACATAAAAATTATATTTCAAATAAATAATGTATAATTCACTTTGGTCGTAACACCGATAACATCTTGTTCATCAACAAAAAAGACTATTTCACTGAATTCAGTTTTTGTTTGAAATCAATGGCATCCAATATAATATCTCTTTCTCTATCGACATTATCATGAATGCTTCAAGATGGTCTTGATTTAAAAAAGATCGTAAACGATTTTTAATTATTTTAAACTTGCTGAATTCTCTTTCACAGTCAACCTGTGTAAAATAGAGTGTTAAAACAAATTAAACTGCAGCATATAACAGTTATAATAATATGCCGTCGAATGCTTATTTAATTGGTATATTGATTTCCGTAGACATATTAAGCATAATTTTCTATTATGATTGCTATTGGTAGTTTTTGATTTTCCGCACCATATAAAAAAGACATAAGGTTCGTTTTCCCTACAGTTGGACGCGGCTTCTAAAGCGTCACTATAGACATGGTCAGCGTCTGATCCGGCCGTGTGCTGTTCCGCCGTTTGAAGCTGCAGGGAAATCGTACCTATAACATACACATTTTTCTCTAAATAATTCCTACGCGAGTACACGACGGTACGACGGAAAAATCAAAATCACAGGAATGAGAAAGCAATCCGTATAATCGTACCTATCGCACATTCATACATTGCATCATGGCTAAATATATTAAACATTTTGGGTTAATATGTAATATACGTTTCCCTGGTTCAACGGTATTCCTCAATATTATATAATATATTGTATAGACTAGAAAATAGGTATTATGTAATACCACGGAATTGTAAAATTGAATATTCGAGTCTAATATTATAATATTAAAATAATAATTATTAGTACATAATATATCCGTCTATCAAAATATTAAATTGCAATAGTATGATACATGTAGGGAATTATTATTTACAGATGTACAGTAGCACAGAGGCCCAATCCACTCCTGCTTGTAACTTCAAAAGCTGCACATGATATAATATTATGTAATTGATTAGAAACAGTGAAATAGGTACTTGATCGAATTTCTACATTGTGCATAGGCATTGTATGGAAACGTTATTGAATTTCCAATATATTTTACCAACAGTATTGAATTTATAGTACCTGTGCACTTTATAGTATAAATACAATTTAACGTTGTTGTACATGCAGTTTGATCTACCTACCAAAAAACATTTACTTACGATATTCATCAGAGTTAACCCGCGGAGGATGGGGGTATACCAAATAGATAAGAGAAAGGGCTCGTAGATTGTTTCAAATTTGATATGTAGGTACGTGCTCAGTATAACTTTTAGTTTTACCTTTTCTATTTTAAACGCACATCAGTATCATGCACGTAAAAGTTTAAAAGTCTAAACATTTTACTCGAAAATAAAAGTTATTCTTCTGTGTTTACACAACAACAACTACATTTGTATTAGATTCAAGCGCACCTTATGTCATAATTACGTCGGTATGTACCTACCTAACTAATATATTATTATGATATCACGGCGCGTTAATTATTCGTTTACGTGTTCATTTATTATAGCAATATTATTATCAACAATACTTACCTTGTATAATATTAAACTATAATATCTAATAAGTTATAAGATTATTATTATTAAATATTGTTAATGTTATTTAATGTTTATAGCTTATTATAAGAGGTCCAGACTAACTTTGAGTACCTACCTCTGATTTTGAACCGTTACAAATATAAGCATTAATTCAAGATGGTCTTAATCGCAGACTGTCATTATTAGCCGAGAAGTATAATCGTGTAGCACAAAAAATAACAACGCTTATATTTAATATAATACAATATACAAATAATGATAATATATGATATTATATAATAAGGCTGCCACGAATAACAATATAGTATATAGGAAGTAAGTATTATAAACCTAACCTAACTTATGCTATCAAAAAACAATTGATTATATTTTATTTTATTTTATTCATGTTAATATATTAAATGGTTTTCTAGTAAATAATAAAATGAAAAAAAAAATTTTAATTTGTTTCATATAGGAATACCAATATAAATACACAAGTAATTAATATAAATATACAATACTTACAAGTAAGAGGTATTTGAAAAATTAACTATGAGAGTGAATAAACATAAACATAATTCTATTAATTGGGAAGAAATATTATTTTCCACTACTTAGCACAACATGCGAATAATAATTAAAAATTACACCAAAAAACGTTGAGGGTTTATATTTTGTAATTTGCAAATATATAGGTACCTACATCTAGGTTAGCCTCTTTAGACGGGTTGAAAGTGTCAAGTTGGTACATAGCATTATTTTGTTAAATTATGAAAAGTCTTGAGAACACGCACTTGTGCAAACTTACGGGAATTGTGTTTAATTAATCTGGCACGAACCGAAAACATTACCGAAAAACACGTATTACTTCCAAATACTTGCCGATTAGTAGGGAACCCGTCCACACGTATCTACTCCAATAATCGTTTTTTTTACGTCAACGCCAAAAATGTTGTTCGCGTACCTACTGGCGTCGGCGTTGGCCATGTCCGCGGTGTTCGGCGGTCCATCCGGTCCGCCATCCAGACACATATCGTACGAAAAAGAACACAAAACCATAATGCGATCAGATGAAACGGCGCAGGTGATGGCCGTCGGCGACCGATTGTCCAACCTGAAATTCGTGATGGCGATCCAGAGTTCGACGATTTGGGAAGAGATCAAGAAACGGTCGTTGACGATAAACACGTCACAGGGATTGGACGACGAGGTCGCCGGAAAATCGCCGGACGACCTGACGGACCAAGAACTGGCGCAGCTCAAGCAAGCGTGTCACGACGGTCTCAAGTGCGTGGCCGTCGACCAGCTTTTGGTGCTCAAACAGGTCACAGAACAGATTGGCGACGGCAAAGTGTCCGTGCGCATGGTCATCACCAAGATCACCCAGGTGCTCACCCAGTACACGACCGAGTATCACGAGGACGTTTACCAGTACGAGGCGGTCCAACAGTCCGACGATCAGTCCAAAGTGTTCGAGTCGGTGACCACAATAGTGGAGGACAACAAGGAACTGTGTCAGATCGACCTCACGCCGGCGACAGTGCAAAGCCGCCGGAAAAACGATGGCGGCAATACTATACCCGCGCCCGTTAACAACAACAATACCGTAAACTACAATACATTTAAGAATTACAACATCAACAACGGCACCGTCAACAATGCTACCATCAACGTTGACGGCGATTCGTCCAAGCACGAAACGCCGCCGGTCAATAGCAATGCGCATGGAGACACCACTGACGGTCCGACTGGCCATAAATCTGTTACCAATGCGGCCAAAACCGACGATCGACACAAACGCGCCAGACCAAACCACGCACAGGGCAGCCAGACCACCGGCCGACCCGTCACGACCACCGACGATCAACACGAGCGCGCCAGTAACCCAATGAGGATTTATCGCCGTAAACCCATCGACCAACCACTGATGATCACCGACGGGCCATCACCGCGAGACGGTAACGGTAACGGTTCCGCCGCCGACATCGATACCCAAAACAGCGGCCACGGAAAAAGATATCGACGGTCGCCTCCCGACGGAACCGGTCGGAGAAGCAGTGCCAACACCCACGAGCCGGCCGCTAACAACAAAATTGTTTCAAACCGTTCAAACGGAAAACAATCCTCCGGCCGCACCGGTAATACCACTGCTGATGGCGTCAGTAACAACACCGTAGAACTGGACAACAGTATGGGCAGTAAAGCCGGCGGGGAAAACGACTCTGACAGTGACATCGTCAGCGCAGGTTCTCACAACAAACACAGCTCGAGGAAAGGCTTGGTCGAAGACGGTTTTTTGAACAACGGCAACATGAAAGTCAAGAACGTCGACAATAGTAACCGGAACAAAGGTACCGTGAAAGGCGCCAAGGCTAATAATGGTATCATCAACGTCGGAACGACCAACAATGGCCCGGTCAACTACGGTACGTCCAAGGCTTACACAAACAACGGAACCACCTTGGACATGGACAGCCACGACATCCGTCAGTACGTGGACGACATCGATAAAATGTATTCCACGATATTAAACGAGTTCGCTAAAAAATAACTAATTATTTTCGTGTAGTTTGTGTAATATTATTGATTTATCAATCGTTTTATTTTAATTATCACTTCTAATTATTGTCGTATGCGACTATATTGTGTTGTATTGCATAAGATTATTTATTTTTATTTTATTTATATTGGTCGCGGATATATTGTGGGTTTCGGGTTTCTGTCAATAAATGATTTATCTTAATATTTTCAATTATTATTCTATGTATTATACTGAGTTTCTTAAACTGCAAATCATTTTTCTCAACTCAATATTTCATAAAATAGGGTGCCTATAAGGTTTTTACATATTTTTATTTTAAAAATTGAATGTTAGTTGGTACCTAACTAAACTCTATTATTGGCTATTGGTCACTATTGCAGTCATAAACTTCTGTAGAATGTTATTTTTTATCATTTATGATAAGCAGTTAACAAATCATAGAATCATGATTTTCACCCTTTAAGTGACGAAATAGTTCATTGTGTGGCAAGGGCGGGAAGTGAACTATTTCAGTCGCGGGCGACTTGTGCGGCACGGGCCGCATTTCGCCCAAGACTGAAATTACCTTCTCGCACGAGCCACACATACTATTTTTTGTCACTCCTCTGCGTTCATTGATCGCGCCCATCACGGCAAAGGTAATTCAGGCTGGGATCTATGAAACAACCAGACTATTATACGAAAACAATTTCATGAAAGAAAAATGTTTACGCGTCATGCAAGGAGGTTATAATATGTATATAAGATGTAACTAAAAGTTTATGTTTTATAAGGACCGTAGTATAGATTTTAGTCTGTCTGTGCAGAGGATACACGTGATATCTGAGCTCAGTACTTTTGAGGATTCTCTCTTTACCGCCCGCTGGACGGAAAAAGGACGCTTATTCCAACGCTTCAATCGCTATTGAAAACCAAACTCAGGTGTGACAAAAAATATATTTATGTTTTGATTTAAAATCGTCATGATATAAATATCATTTTTTTTAATTGAAAATATTTAGTTGTTCTAAATAATTATTCTTGCCTTAGAAGACGTCAATTTTTTACATCATTATTGAGTATATTAATCAATATAAAATGTGATGATTTATGAATGTTTAATAGATAAACCTCAACAAATAAATTTATATTCAAATAAATAAAAGACCGAAGCACCTTCACGGATGGTTTCTTCCATCAAGACCTTCAAGCCATTACACATAAGTTAAATGAACCATACTTTATGCTTATTGTACTGTGTAAGTATAGATTGTATAATACTCTAGTTTAAAAAAAAAAATATTCAAATAAATAATTGTTGAAATATCTATATTATAAATCATAATTTTCTAAATATTCAAACAACCATACCTATTACCCAGCCATTATACTGACTCAGAGCCGTGTCAAGCAATTCAGCGCCCCGGAGCAAAAATGGTTTACGGGGCCACAGGTAGCAATGTAGCATATTAAGTGCAAATAAAGGCGCCCCCTTACTTTTACAATACTACGGCACCGGGGGAAATTGCCCCCTTTGCCCTCCCTCATCACGTACCACGACTCTGTACTGACTTCAAGGGTACCAATTTTTAAACAAAATAAACACATATAGGTAAGGTGTTAATTTTTTTTACATCATACTAAAATATCATTAAGAAACATAATAATAGAAGCATGAATGTCATAAATGTCTAGTTGTTTTTACAAAACTAATTTTCATTAGCTATACATTTTGTGTAAGCGTCTGATACTTATAATAATGATCAATTCACACAAACTTGTAAATTGTTGGGCATGAAAATAATTATAACAAATAAGTATCAATGTAAAAAAATATAACAATCTACTAGGTATGAAATATAAATATAACCATGGTTTGATCTTTATACACGCTATAGGTCTTTAATTAATAGATTTTTTCTATCTGCTTGTAACAAAGAAAGATTTAGTAAATGCCATGCCAATATAACAGGTATGGAAAATTCGATTTGTTCAATGTGCCAATTTACCGTGTAAGTATTTGTTTTTGTAAGCACAATGTATATTATTTACGATAATTTTAGTAACATTATTATTATTATTATTTATTGATACAGAGAATTTATTTAAAAATATAATTATAATATTAAATAAACGACAATAATGTAGAAAGAAATAATAAAATCAAACTCGTATTGTTTGTTCGTATAAGTATCCATCTAAAAACAAAAATCTAAGACTAACCCACAAGTGTTGCAACTCGCAAAATTGCAAATATTCCTATATCCGGCACCTTCCTATACAAGCTTGAGTTTCTGACTGGTGAGAACCTTTAAACAGTAGCATTCGAAAACAATCAAAATCCGGTAAACAATTTTGGTCATGTAACATTTTAAAATTTTCGTTTCAAATTGTTTGAGAGTATCTAGATTAGAGAACGAAATTTTATTTAAACATATTCCCTTTGACCTTAAATCTGGCGTCAACTGTTGAACTGTCAAGGGATTGTATTATAATATATTATGCTTATTTTATAATGTTGTACCATATTAACGTTCATTACTTATGGTGCCTTTTACGCGATTCTTTTGATCGTTTCAAGTGAATAACGAAAAACTATTTGATTGGTACGTCTTTAGAACAATTGTGCAAACACACAACACATGTATCCACAGTTAATGCGTAAACCACATTGCACTTTGAAACATGCTACACTGAATACTTGCAAATAATTTTAATACATTTCTTACCTTCCTGTTAGCAGTAAACCCATACCATATTAACAAATCATAATATATTTTCTCTAATCGCGTTGCACCAACGGTGAAAATGTTTTTCACGTTCGTGTTGGCGTCAGCGTTGACCTTGTCCGCGGTGCTCGGCGGTCCGTCCGGTCCGCCATCCAGACAGATGTCGTACGAAAAAGAACACGAAACCATAATGCGATCAGATGAAACGGCGCAGGTGATGGCCGTCGGCGACCGATCGTCCAACCTGAAATTCGTGATGGCGATCCAGAGTTCGATGATTTGGGAAGAGATCAAGAAACGGTCGTTGACGATAAACACGTCACAGGGATTGGACGAAGAGGTCGCCGGAAAATCGCCGGATGACCTGACGGACCAAGAACTGGCGCAGCTCAAGCAAGCGTGTCACGACGGGCTCAAGTGCGTGGCCGTCGACCAGCTTTTGGTGCTCAAACGGGTCACAGAACAGCTTGGCGACGGCAAAGTGTCCGTGCGCATGGTCATCACCAAGATCACCCAGGTGCTCACCCAGTACACGACCGAGTATCACGAGGACGTTTACCAGTACGAGGCGGTCCAGCAGTCCGACGATCAGTCCAAAGTGTTCGAGTCGGTGACCACAATAGTGGAGGACAACAAGGAACTGTGTCAGATCGACCTCACACCGACGACAGAGCAAAGCCACCCGAACAATAGTGACGGTAATACTATCCCCGCAACCGTTAACAACAACAGTACCGTAAACTACAATACGATTGAGAACTACAACATCAACAACGGCACCGTCAACAGTGCCACCATCAACACAGAACCTTCCGGCATTATCACTGTCGAAGAATCACCTGAACCCGGAACTCAGGGTAACAACGGCTCAGACTCAAATCTGGTAATCGCTATTGTCCCAGAAACCGAAACCGCTGACGGATATACCAAAAAACGGTCTGCAGATGACCGCCTACCCACAGAACGTACCACCATCACTACCGGTACCGAAACTGAAGGTCTGCCTGTTGACAAAGCTCTCATAAACGACGATAGCCAAAAACGAGCCGGAAAAAATCACGCGCGGGGCAGCGGAACCTCCGACAAGTACTATGAACCCGATACGATCACCGACGATCACCCACGCAAGTACGCGCGCTCTGAAAACGACAAACGTGCGCCTGCGGGTCAACAACTCATGATCACCGACGGGCCATCACCGCACGACGGTGTCGGTAACGATAACGGTTCACGAGGACAAAAAGCTCGACGGCCGTGGCCCAAGCTAACCCGCGGCCGGACCGACGACGAGGACAAAAAAAATGTCCCGGCCCACCGCTCTGCCGACACGAATTCCAATAATCACGACCACGGCCACTCGGACCATGTGGAAAACAACAACGTGAGCCTGAAAAACGGAATCGAAAACGGCCAGACCGGCAAATCCGATTGCGACCACGACATCGTGAGCGCGGGTTCGTCGAACACCGGAACCGTGCGGAAAGGTTACGTGGAGGACGGTACACTCAACAACGGCAACATGGTGCAGTACAACGTCAACAACGGTACCATCAACAAGGGCGAGATCTCCGGGAGCAATGCGGACAAAGGTATCATAAGCGTGGGCACCGTCAACAACGGGCCGGTCAACTACGGTACGTCCGACACGTACGCCAACAACGGAAAACAGGTCGCGATGGACAGCAACGACGTCCTACGATATTTGTCGAACATTGACAAGATGTACTCGACAATCTTGGAACGGCTTGGCTGAGTTAATCGCTTGAAACTCAGTACCTATCGCTATGTTATAAAGTACTATATTATTATAATTATATTATTAAAGCAGTATTTATTTTTTTTACGATTAAACGATAAAAATACACGAGTTCGGTGTTTGGGCGATTTTTAGTTCCATTTACACCACGTCATTACAATAATTCGTAATGTTGTAGTATAGGTTATCATTGTCATTGTGTTATCATCTTTATCATTATTGTAATATTTTATCAAATAAAGTTCTTGTTCTAAATCATGGACACCACGAATAATACATTTTATATTGTATTGTTATTAATTAGTTAATTATATTATAACCTACATTCCATAGTAATATTATAGCTAATAACTATTAATATTATGTTGTATATGTGCTGTACTGAGCCCGCACAGGGCGTAAAATATTATAAATAAATAAACAAACAACAATGTTTTGTTTGGAGTAATATCAAACTTTTTTCAAGCCATTTGGTATAGTTAGTGCATTGGTAATAATTGTTGCAATACTGTTTTTACGTCATCAAAACTAAATTACGCAGAAAACACCGAAAAATTCAATATCATAATTTTTTCCTTGACCGTAATTTGAATGGTTAATACGCCTATTTTGTTAACAGGACACTATGCAGTTGTAGCTTATCAGCATGTCAGCATGCATAATGTTTTTTTTTCTAAGTAGAAGGTACCTAGGACGTCTTAATCTCTAAACAACGACGATATATTGTAATGTAGGTACTTACAAGACGCGATGTACACATTCTGTATGTACGAATTATTAGTATCACCGCCATTACAATACATTACGTGGTTGTAATGATTTATATTTAACGAAAAACATGGAAAATTGAATAAAATAATTTTGAAAATCTTAAATGATGTATTTGAAAATTGAGTTATTATGAAGAATACTTGTTATCTCAGTCTGTTTTGATGGTGCAAGTACCATGCTTGGTGGTATTGGAGGAGTACAAGCTAATTGTAAATTGGAAGATAAAAATATCCTATATGTCCACTGCTATGTTCGCTGTTTTAATTTAGCCCTAGTAGATTATATAATATGCGAAAAGGTAAATTCCGTCATCTACTTTGAAAATTAATATATGTATATTTAATTTGTTGATATTATATAATTTATTTATATTTTATCGAAGGAAGTCCTACAAGACGATATATCATTATATATTATTTAGTAAAATATAATTACATCATTCAGCCATGAAATTACAACATTGAAATCATTATCTACTACTAGATGCGCTATTGTAGGGCCGAAGCTGTATCTTCTGTAAAAAATAGCTATGGATCTATTATAACTGTTATACCTAACTAATAATTATAACAGTTTAATAAATTAGTCGTTTATAAAAATAAAACAAAATTAAAATTCCAAGTAGGAAAATTGAATATGAAATGTATAGAATATATTATATGTGCGCGTGTGTGTGAGTGTGGTATAGGTATAGGAATTAATGTGTATTTAATGTGTAATTAAATGTGCTGCACCTGAAGTAAAATCCTGGGACCACCTATGATCTATCTAGTTTAATGTAACATTTCTATCAAATTTAAACGAAAAAAAAAAACAAAATATTTAATCACATAATGACGTGTTATTAATATTCACGACTAAGTACATTTTTAATGCTATACGGTTAAAAAATGAATTCCAATTCTATAGCTAAGCTTCTATGTGACACGAGTGGCCAACAGCCAAGTCTTTGCGCAATGTACTTTTTGATTTATTTTTTATTATTCTTTTACATACAATAGACTTATACTTAGTTGTGCATACAATCAAGCATAAATGATTCCGTTATGGCAGCCGAACGTATTTCTCTAAATATTATTCTCGATGGCCATTCACGACAATAAGTTATTAGAATTTTAACAATTCCTTGTTTTGTATGCGACAACTATAAAACTGCAATTGTACGTTACATTTTTAAAGAGATACCTACACTATTTAAGAATTGTATTTATTTATCAGACAAAACATATTTATGAACAAGTGTAAGCTTTGCAGACAGTTGTAATGGTAAACATTTAGTGTAGGTATATATGGTAGGTTTAGGTTCAATAATATTCGATGTATATCTACGTTTTAATATATAAAATGAATATAATTTTCGTTATTTATTTTATACGTCTGGTTAGTAGTTAATACCTATACTAATGATTTGTGTGGTTATAATCACAAATTATAAAAGAAGTATCTTTTATAAGAGCCTATAATATTTTAATATTAAAATATGATATAGGTATATAATAGGTACCATGGTTGAAACATATAGGCTGTAGCATGGCCATTTTATAGCTGGCTCCATTAACGCTACTATTTTCGTTTTTATCATCGAAAATTTGATTCAGAAGGGGTATAATATATGCGATAACCTTGTATATTTGAATCGTGGTAAGTATACTATTATTTAACATATAAACGCGGTCTTCTCAAACGATCTCAACACCTATATAGGTACATATAATATATACTATATTCAATGGTTTAACTTCAACTTTTTACTAAAAATTTGTTTATTAAAATAATATAAAATTATTATATCATAATATATTTATACTTACACAAGATAAAATGTCTTGTTTTTGATTAAAACTTTTTGTTTCAGATGTGTTTAAAATGTTATGCATACGATCATATCTATTGATATTTTATACGAATATTCGTTTATAACACCTACCAATATATTATAATAAAACTAGTTTTTAGTTTGATACGAAATATGAAATAGCATGCAACAAAATATAAAATAAAATATTTTGGTGAATACAATATTATGAGCTTTTATTAGCTATTTTATGTAAAATAACAATATCCAATGCATCTTATTATTTATGTGTATTGTGTTGGTATATTAATATATAAAAAAAAAATTATTTCTAACGCAATAAATATTTTGATATTTAATTGTTAAGAATATTAGGTATATAAAATTATGAAATTGAAAATAAGTTATTAATCGTTATTATTATTTAACAACTTTTGCTCTATTAATTATTCTAACTTTTATGGTTTTACAATAATTACTAAAAATTATAAACGGTTTAAGTTCAAGAAATTATTTTTCATTTGTCAGATAATAATATTTAAGTGATTGTAATTACAATAATTGTACGTCAGATGAACTAATTTTCTTTTTTTCTAATGCATATCACAAATGATATCGTAATAATGACAATATTATAATACACGTAAAAACGTCCAGCTCCGGCATTGTCTAAGTAGCTGGTTTTTGTATGTATAAGTCGTACGATTATTTCGGCAATGAAAAGTAGAATTCTCAAATGTGTCATCCGACATCCTGCCGCGACTTGACATGTGAATACTGAATTTTTTTTTTTTGTTTTTCGTCCGGGTCATAAGGGTTTGTGCATTTTCCCAATGCTAATCATTCGTATTCGTTTGTGTGGAGACCTTTGAGACCGTACCCGGGACTCGCCCGTGTCCGGGAATATTCCAATACGATCCCACGGGTGTGCGGAATTATTGAACAAATAAAAAGTTCTATTTTTTTTTTATTTTTTACATACGAATCGACCCCCGGGAAAAGTGAAAATATTTTGATGGGACGATACAGAGTAAGAAACACCAGAAGATAAAACCTTGAATTCAGTGAAAAGGGAAAAACCGATTTTATAAAAGTTATTTTTTTTTTTTAACACACGACCATATAATATTATAATGTGGATGTGTGCGCGCGCGAACGAAAAAATCGATTCAGGGTTTCACTTATTTCCGATTGCTCTATGCATAAACTATATTGCGACGTATGCGTTTGTAATAGCTATACGGAAAATTACGTACACGTCATGTGCAATATTATTATTTAGGTTATTATAGATAAACGTGTTCGCATAAAATATTCAAAGTCGGTAAATTTATTTCAAACACACATTTTGAATAATCTTTAAAAGTTTTGTCGGGTATTGCTTTGGAACGTAGGTAGAGCAATTTACTTTTTGCAAAATAATTTGAAATATGGCCCATTGTTTGCATTATTAGTTTCGTATTATTATGATTGCCACGAGTTTTAAACAAATATAGCCTTGGGTATACATTATTATACCGACTACAGAATATTTACCGTAGAAACTTTAAAGCCATGTATTAACTGCGCATTATATTATGTTTTTATGTGTTAAAAATTGATAATTCAATGATACATCGACAGCTTGAATTTGAGGATAAATTGTTTGCTTCGTCTAATGGACATATTGAAATTTAAAATATTTTATGTCCTCGTTATACTTTAGTTAAGACTATCCGACATCTGTTATTCTTAACTTATCATCTTATAAGAGTATATTGTAGTATTATACTATATAGGACTCCAGACTCCGATAATATGCGTGTAAATTTCAGATAATTTAGTAGATTATTTGATTCCATACCACATTTTGTGAGGTACCTATGCAATTTAAACAAATATAGTTTAGGTATATTATTATTGAATAGAGTATGCAACCGCAAAAAAATAAAACAGAATACATTAAATCATGTTCAAGTGAAGTAGTTATGTAGCCGAAAAACTAAAATAAATTATAATTAAGTTGGTGCAGCATTCTATACGTACGTGTGCGCGGACTGCAACGGTGTCGTGCGAGGTGGCCATATAGTCCGGTCGAGGTGTGGTATTGAATTTTTATGTAGGAAACTCAACATTAACACGACCTGTTTACGGCAGTAATTTATAAATGATGTATATAGATTTATGTGATGTACTGTGACAACGAAAGTGTGTTATTGGTAAAAATAAAACCAATTGTAAAAAAATGAACAATTGTATAGAGTAACTGTGTGACGGTAGATTCGTATGGACGTCGGACGAGAGGTGATCAGTATAGGTACGATGTTACAAAACGAAGAGAGAAAAGCATTTGTCGTCGGATCGTATGTCCAGCTCCACCAAAGGTCGAGTAACTTGGGAGAGCCGACCAAGTCACTGAGTTTGTGCTCCGTAGGTGCAGGTGGTTGGGCGACCATTTGCGGTACACAGCGGTTGCTTGTTCCATGTGCTTGTGACTTCTACCATGGACGTGTGATCATGTGGTGGTTGAGACCATTCGAGTTAAAGTGCATAAACATAAAAAAAAGTGAGCGGTGATGTGAGGAGATAAGTACGGTCGACTTTTGCGTCGCTTAAAAGGAAAGAAATAAAAAACGTTTCCGCATCCACACGATGAGAGCACGCAAGAGTAGAAATTTCTAAGGAAGGGCGAATAGTAGAGTTTAGTATTATAAAAACATGTTGTAAGTTATAATACTTTTATTCGCTTCAAAAGTTATTTATACCTAGGTAATAAGAAACAATTTGCGTATAATTAATTATGAAGAAATATTGTATGGTTATATTATTTCTGTTTAAAAAGTTATTAGTTTTAATTAAATTACAACTTGGTGGCTGCTAATAGATACTTATTAATTTTAACCATAAGTAATCATTAGGAGGTCTTCAAATTTGTAATTATTTAATGCTAATAGGTTACAATGTATATAGCTATTTTCGCTGTAGTAGAACTATATTTGCTTTCAGAAATTATTTATTCATTATTAAATTATTTATACAATTTAGTTACCATTTCAGAAATACGTGTAGAGTCAAAGGTGAACTTTTTCAATTTGGTAGTTTCTATATTTATACCCAAACTTGAAAACTAATACAATGTTTTTTGTTTCTGACTATTATATTTAAATAATATATATAGTACATATGGTACTCATGCAGGCACGAACAAAATAAGTTTAAGGTAGTGCCAGACATAGGCATAATCTTGAAGGTACAAACTTACTGGAAATTGGTTAAGCTGTACATTAGTATATAATTTTCCTGCACCGTCGCACCCAATAGGGGTGGGCAGTTATGTAAAATCGCCAACATGAAGCTGCGCGCCCGATTTTTATCCATCAGTCAGTTGGTAATTCAATGCCAATACAGTTCATTTTAATTTAATGAATAAGTGCATTAATAACTTATCGTGTTATCAACGGTAATGAAATATTTTAAATAACACAAAAAAAAGTGTGGAAAAACAAAACAATTAAAGGCGAAGAAACCAGGTGGTGAATTCTAAATTCTGAGAGGTAAGTTATGATAGATATTATATTCTTGTCGTATTGAACGCAAGTCGACCCTCGGAAAACACAAGTATTTTTAGACCAAATATCTCTCAATCGATCTTCAACGTTCTCGAATATTAAATATTGCACTTATCATCGTATTTTTTTAAATCTAATTTTTCAAATAGATAATATTGCAATTTGAAATAGTCAAATCGACCTATCAGTTATTTTTTAACTATTGTACATTTTTTATTGAATTAAATCAAAATGCAATCAATTTGATTAAATTGCATCTATAAGACCATAACATACTGATGTAAATAATATCCTGTGCAAATATCGTGCCCGTATACGAATGTTCATAAGTCGTACAATCGTAGTGTGGTCACTCGAGAAGTTAACTAGGTGCATCGGTAGTACCTATTTCGTAATTTCCATGACAATTTACTATTACTTATAAGCTTTTGAAAATCGATAGACTAAATATTACATTATTCGATTAAAATTTCCAACGATGTATTGAATATTAATGGTTAGAGCTTATTTTAGTAGAATACATAATTAAAACATAAATAATTTATAATTGTATACAAAAACTACATATTTACTTTTAAAATTAACATTTATTATTAAAGTATATTTATTTAATCAATAATGATATTATATTACTATACATTATTTTATATCTTATGATGACCAGAAATACCAAGCAGGCAATTTTAGTCACGCGTCAACAATGATATATATACTTTATTATTTTTATTTTTTATTTTATCCTACATGGAAAAAGCTAAAATAAAGAAATAATACACATTTTAATATTTATATGATTATATAAATAATAACATAGGCATTATAATAAAATAAGTCAGGTTGGTAAAATAGGTCAACTATATTATCCAACTTTATATTTCTCTGTGTCTAGCAAACTGTTGCTATACGCTCATACCTTACGTATAATATAATATCATTACATTAACTAAGTCATATTATGTTAAGTGTGATAACTGATTCACATACAGGTGCCATTTATTAATTAATTACTTGTAATTTAAAATTAATTAATGTTCATATGAATTATATTGTTCCGAAATTCGCCAATATTTTGCTTAACGGTATAATTTATTGTTTTTGCAAAAGATATCATTTATTTATTTATGGTTCGTCCAAAATTATTTTATGAACCTACTGATTTTAAAGCTTTTCCTAAATAAATTATAAATTCAACATATTATTGGAATTTGATTATAGTCACCTTGCGAAATAAAAATATTTCATAGTACCTACATTTTTTTTATTTAAATATCTCACACTTTATGGAAATCAAATGTGTTTAAATTCCTGTCAACAGTTTTGGGAATTTGGGACTATAAGTATATCATATAACTGCGGAAGTAAAAAATTGTACTTCGGTTATGAATATTATGATATTTGAAAAAAAAATTACAAGAATGTGTATTGCAGATTGAGAGTAATGAATAATACTAATAATGTTATGAACCTTGCGAGTACCTACTTATCTACATTTACGTTTTTGACTAATCCAATAATAATAATTAACATATTACTTCAAAAGATATTATATTTTCTATAATAATAAATAACGATTAATCATTAATGAATATAGGCATTAGGTATTGCATATGAGTATTATCTTAATAATGTATAGGTACCTAAGCTAGGTATTAGTTATTATAGTTATAATTAAGTAAAAATATTATCGAATGTAAAGCGTCAGTTTAATTACATTTATATTGTTATTGGATATTAGAACAATATAGACAATATAAATGCAGTCATCAAAACTTTTAATGTATTAGTTTGGTAACAATTAATCTTCTTAAAACGTAACTTTTTTACTGAGAAAAAGTACCTTATGATAATAGAGAGTTGGAGTTTTATATGAAAACATTGTACTTATTTTTTATTTTACTAGTTTTATTATAATAATGAAATTATTCTTAGAAATTAATAAGCCCTTTAGTATAAAAACTTAAGCCTGCTATCCTTTGTATTTTCACTCTTTATATCCCACGTTTAACGAAAATAAAACAATTAATCTACTATTCAAAATGACTAGGTAGGTACCAGCTATTGAAATAAATGAGTACAAATTACATTATTTATAAGTTTAAATTTTTTGTGGGGTAGGTAGTAGGTATTATAAGTAAACAGAAGACTTTTACCATAATCTCTCTACTTTGAACCCTGTCTGAATTGATGAAAGTTGTTAATGTACGTATATTATATAGTTAAATATTTATTTTGTTTCATCATTTTGATGTTATTAACTAAAACATCTGAAGACTGCAAAATACAATGTGTTGAAAATAAAAACACGTTGTCGTACGACCGAAATTATTATACCAAAGGCGAGTCGAAAAAACGCCGCGGTCGAGACGCATACGAGAAATTGGAAAAAAAAAACTTATTATCTTACATGAAAAATATTGTAAAAATTATGCCAAGTGCAGTATAAAAGTGTCTATGAGACGTGCGTTAATCACGTGCGTTTTACATGACGGTGGCGGTATTAAATAGTATACATACGCTGCTGCTGTTGTTTATTATTATTATTTTCTTGACGTACTTATAACATTATAATGGTACCCATATTGCACGTACGGTATACCGCAACCATATTATGCTTTCCATCATATACCGTCCGACGTGCACGCAAATTGCTATGCGCGGAGCGCGGTGGCGCGGGGAAGAAAATAACCGAACGAAGTTTTGCAAAGTACAAAAGTTCTTCTTTCGCACTGTATATAATATAAATGTATAACACTGAAGTAGCACAATTTCAGCTATATATATATATATATGATACGAGCTATCGTTTTCTCACGCATTATATAACGACCAAGCCCGGATTAAGGGAGGGGGGGGGGGCACGGCCCACCGGGCCGCAAGACTCGACATATTTTTATGGGCCTATGTTCACCGTATATTATGTACATTTATAATAGGTATTGTAATTATTACATAGACATTGAACATTGTGCAAAAAATAATATACCTAATAACTTGAACTTAATATTCTAAGACAAAATTAGATTCTGAAAATAAAACACGTCTAAGTTATCACAATATTTTATGATATAAAAATTTGCTTCAGAAAATGGTAAAAAAAAATGTTTGATTTAATATCTATACGAGTTACATTAAATAGTTGATGAAAATAAAAACAATACGACTATAGACAATTTTTATAGTTTCATATTGGGGCAACGAAAATCTTAATACAGGCTTGATGAAGACGTAGGTAATTTTATATTTATTAATTATTAGTATTATTTTAATACAAGCTAATATACACGACTAAGTCGAAATTATGGGGAAGCAACGGACGGCTCGAGTGGAATTTTGGAAGGGTGTTCGGGTTATTCAGTTTTGTATTATTTATAATTAAGCAGGTAAGTAGTAAAAATTAGACAAGTTAAAGTAAGTTTTATAAATTGATGAATGTCTATTACTTCAAGTAACAAGAAAAACAGAAGGGTGGATTTCATTTTTTACGAAGGAGACTCTATTGTGTTGCTTGAGGGTGATAAAATTGCTAAATCCAGGCCCAATTTTTTTTCCTGACAATCGTATCGGCGCCGTAAAATATTTATATTTCATCTATAACATTATAACTTCTATAGGTACTGCTGTAACAGCGGATAATGACATGTTTGATTTATTTCGCGATGAGACAAACCACGTGCGACGGCGCTAATCATATCGTTTGGATTTGACACGTGCCTACGATCTATGTTACATTAAACTATTACTATTACACAGTAATTAGTAGATAATACCTTGCACAAATTCTGGCCAGACGACGAGACGCCATCATCGTATACTATTCGTAATGCGTGCCGTTACACACACGCGGACGCACGCACAAGTGTCGGGCCGTGACATGTCTGTCCGTACTATTGATAATCGTATTAATGGTGGCGCTTGAATAATAATAATAATTATTATTATTATTATTGTCGTCGTGGTCGTCACGAGCTATGACCGGCAAACGACGATTAGCGAGTGGGCGACAATTGGACGGAATTGAAACAATTGCATTAAGCACGCGAACGTGACCGAAGCCCATTGTGAGACGGACGACCGAAGACCGGCAGTCGACACACACACATACACACACACACACACCAAACGTCATACGAAATATTATTATATATTATTATATACATCATAATCATGCCGAATCGTGGATGATTAACCGATCCGATGATAAGTAGTCTAAATGTATACCGCACGGTATAAAACGTTTTATAAATAATTAAGTTCTTTTGAAAAAGTATAGACAATAATTGTGTATCGAAAAATCTAAATATAAATACCTATGTATTTCAAAATGTCTTCTTGCAGGTCAATCGGACCGTAACTGCATATTTGTTACTTTAATCGGATGACATTATACTATATGAACATAAATGAAGAGTTAAATAAATTTAAAAAGTCGTTTTCTACGTAACTACAATAATAATTTAGGTATTTAAATACAGATTTCACAATTATTTTTAAAAATATTATTTACTAATCTTAATTTAGGTATAGGTGCAACACTACACCATATGAATTTATTCAAAAGTTAAACAAATTTAAATTGTAATGGTAATGAGGTAACCGGTAAGTATATAAATATCAATTATACGAAGGCGCTGTACAAACAAATATTTAGACACTAAAGTACCTGATATTTCTAATTGGATTTTCTAAGCATGATTTTTTTGACGGTTATATATATTAGTTGTATAAGATACGTCCTATATCGACCAAAAAATTAAGAAAACGAAATTTTGTGCTTAATTGAACAATTAGGTTTAGGTATGTGAATTGTTTTTTTTTTTTTTGGGTTTATAATTCTGTACGATTTTGGCCGCCACCGTCACCGTTCTCCAATCATCACGATCCTGGACTCTATCTTCTCAATCCGTCACTTCGAGTGTTTCTAGATCCTTTTTTATTTCGTGTGAATAATTACCAATCTATAATAAAGTTAAAGATAAAAGTATACCAATTATCTTTTTTTACCGCAGTAAATAAAAGTTCACTGATGGTATCACCATATTGGAATATTAAATGGTGAATATATTGTTCATATAATAGAACAGAATGGTATACAACAATTTTCAAACAAGCTTTATTTTTTATTGCACGAATATTTTAACAATATATTTTTCTTAGATAGTTTTGCAAAATAAATTTGTGGAAAATGCATTGTTCTAAAAATTACTATATTTTCAATACAATATCGCCGTACCTATGTAATGCCTATGTTAACTGATGGCAAGTGGCAAGTAACCGGTACAGTACACAGTGTACACAGCAGTGCGTTATTTGGCGAGTTAAATGCAAATACGTCTTCCACAACATGATAGTATCGTCGTAATGGTGTTTTTGTTTTTACTTGTATCATAATATGATTACGACCGGCGTAAAAAATATAAAAAAATATTCGAGGCGCATGTTGTTCCGAAATATGAGATTTCCATTTTTTTTATACACGAAAAACTGGCGAAACTTTTGTCCCGTAAAAGTTTCTAAGTGCAAATAATCGTTTTACGTTTTTATCGTCGGTAATTAAATCTCATTTACAGTGAAAAGGTTCTTATAGTTTTGTTAACAATGATTAAAAAGAAACATTTACCCACCACTTGAAAGCGCGTGCACTTAAGAGACTCGATAGTTCTTTACAAATATGGAGAAATATCCACATATATATACCGGTTTTGATAATATGGTATACATACATGTCTAGTGCATATAGTTTTCCCGTACAAATTGCGTTTATAGTAAATGTAATGGAATTGCTCATTTAATTTATGATAATTTTTTAATGCAATGGACGTACATAAGTGGGCATTTAATTTGCACAGAGTTCGCATTAGAGTGTCTAATAATATACTCAATTGTGTTATATACAATATTATAATATATTATTATGTATAGACGTCGTACCTACTTCAACAAACAAATTTAATAATCAGACCAAAATATTGAGGCGTGTAGTATCAACCTTAGAGTAATAAATTCTAAGTACCCGCGTAATAACTACGAGGATTATTCAAAAGAATGAAACACATAAAGTACAGTTAAATAAAATGTATTGCGATACGGATTTATTTTGAAGTGGCGAGCTAGCGAAGACTTTTCTTAAAGTATACGACTGGATGGTAATAGCTGTCGTGAAGCCCTCATTATAAACTTCCGGCACAAAAGGTTCGGCTCGTGTATAGTCGTGTCTATTAGTATTTTGCTCGCTGTTAGGGATAGTGCACTGCGGTGTACAGATGATATAACTTGTGTCCCAGGGTAAAAAACTAAAAACCATGGCAAAAACATATTTGCGTCAACGTGCAAAAAAAATCGGTTTCTGCAGATAAATATAGCGTGCATTCCTAATTGCGAAATACTACAGCACACAAACAAATAAATATAATATAGTTTAATAATATATTATCAAACGAACAACATGTTTTCATACAGGATTTCCAGCGAGGATCCACTAATATTCACTATATACAGTGTCAATGGATAACCAAACGATTTATCCCCAAATGGTTTTTGTTATTTTGTTATAATTTAAAAAAAATATCAAACGTAGGAACTTGAAAAATTCCTCTAATGATTAAATAATAATTTTTCATATACGATGAAATTTTCAAATTAACTAATTTAATGCTAATTTATTTACAGAAGCAAATTATACAATTTTCGACATTTTTTAAACCTTTATTGTGAATGTCGATAAAAATATTTAAGCTTTGGAAATTAAAATAAGTTTTTTCATATGTAATACTAATATCAATTTAAAAATATTAAAATTACAATGCCAACATTTTTTTTGATACACATTTCAAGTTTTAGTTATTAATTTTTTCAAAATTGGATACATAAACGAAAAGTCACTATAGTAGTTATTTTGAAGTAATGCAAACAATATTATTCTTAAGGACTTCTCGGTACTACATATATTATTATTTAATATGTACAATGGCATTTTAAAAATATTAAGATTAATTTTATGCTATAAGCTCCACGAACCTATTCATTCCATCGTTCTTCGGTACAAGAGTATTACTTAATAACATATCTAGTAATACTATAAAAATTATAAAAGTTATTAAATAATATTATATACAATTTGTTTTTGAAAAAAATTGGTCCAACCTACCGTGTTACTATAATATAAAAATAAAAATACTCATACAGGCAATAGCGCAATACAAATATAATATTAAATATATTAAAATATTTCTAGAAAATATATTTAGGCTGACTATAGGCCATCTCCACTAAAAATTCTTTTTCGTAAACAATGATTTATCATTAAATTTAAATTTAACCCATCCATTACGGTGCGAACTACTCAATGACAGGTACACTCGACACCTACGACAACTATACGGCAGAGCGACGACTTTTCCGGTTTTTATTTTTCAATAATGGTTTTGAAACGCAAATAAGGAGGACCCCATACAATATATATACGATTTATGTATGTGTATGAGTGAACACAGTTCCTAGGCCTGATATATTAGTATAAATATAACAGTTTCAGCATACATTTTTATGCAATTTTGAGATAATTAGTTTATTTTTCTAATACTTTTCACCGGTCGATCTTTATTTATTTTATCTGCGATAATGTATATTTTTGTAATCTATGGTACAAAAACGTCGATACGTATAATGGCACCAACAAATATTTGGCAAGTAATATATTATTTTATTATTCAAAAGAAACAGAGAAAAACGCAAAATAAAAAGTTGAAAATTAAAGTTTCACTTTTTAAGTATCTTTTGGGTGACGGTGCAGAGGCACGCGTGGACACAAATCGTCGAGCGATAAGCAGCGACAGACAACCGCGTCACACAGAACACGCGAAAAAACACTAATACGGTGGCTGAACGGATGACCGGAACGCATACCACGTATACCATAAATTCCAGACGACCTGTGGACCGGACGCAGCTCGACCGCGAAATATGCGGGGTGAAGAGGTAAAAGCTCTCGGAGGTGCTAGAATATAACTTGCACCCTGAACTTTCGAGAACCGGTTCCTGCAGAAGGCGGGTATTCAACAAAGTGGAAGCTCTGAACAGTGTACTATGACGTTACAATGTTACACGAATCGAATTATGAACTTTGAATGAATTGTTCTAGACTACTAGCTGTAGAGCACTCAAAAAAAAAAAAAAAATCATTTATCAATCCTTACATTTAAATCAGTGGCCTAAATACTCGTGATATTATTTTGTAAGATGTATCTATTTTAAACCTATGCGGTTATATGTATGCTATAATACACTGTGGGTAAAATTAAATTGAAATGGCAGTGTTATCTTTACAGTGATACACAACACAAATTATAAGCAGTATCTAATATGTAAAATATAAAAACGTTATAAATCGTATTGGTTATGTATTTTTTTATCGTCACAGCCCACATATTATACTCGAAAAACATGGCAAAATATCGAAATATTTTATGGGTTATTGGTATATTATTCCTAATATTAAAATTGGTAGCAAAAAGTCCGTATTGACGAAGTATACAATCTGTTTTCTTATCGAAATGTGTTCTTTGTTTACAAACCGTTATTTCACTATTATGTTTTGTTGTTTGGCAGCAACTTCGATTTTCGTAACACACGAATATTATTCAAAAACCAGCAATATAAAATGTATACTTTTGGCGATTTTATACATAGGATAATAACATAGGTGCATGCATGTAAAAATACAAATTTTGACCCGATATTAAGAATTTGCAATGTATAATAATTAATACAATGACGTGCACAGAACATCTAACACTGGCATACCGTAGCTATAACATATATTTTAATGTGGTTACACGAACATTTGCGTATTAAAAATAAAATGCAATTGACGCCACTTTTATTAAATAGGTATTATAACATCTGGTTGGAATGTTGAAATAATTGTCCAATCTGAAAACTACGAAACTCGTTCACTATACTATTACCCATTATTATATGTAAACCCGTTGTGAATAATAAAGTCGTTTCAGATAGATTCTGTGTAATAATTGTAACTTAATAATATTGTTTATAAATAACCGATACGAAAGAATGTTTTGCACGGGTCACAAAAAAAAAAAAAATGAAACGAGTTTTCTACAGACACTTCTAACACAATATTATCATTTTATATTGTGTGGAAAAAATGTCCTCTCTAGTGCATCGTAGTTTCTAAAAGATAACATCTAAAGACCTGTCTATATACATTACTTCTCTTTCGATATAACGGCGAATTTTTAATAAAACCAAGCGTGTATTATGTTTAAATTACGTTTTTATGTAATGATATTTAGGAGATACAAGCAGATGGTGCAAACAGAAATTTATTGGATAGATCCTCTTAGAGGCCAGTGACATAAACTTCTAAGGAGAACGTCGGCACAGTGTAAAGTTATGGGAATTTATGAGTTTTGCTGCGCGTGTACGTTTTTTCTTCTTTTACAAAACACGACTATACGTCTAATAATTCTGGTTCCAAACGTGGTTTCCAAAACAATAATAAAATACCTGTTTGGGCCGAGTTTTGAGAGGAAAACTAAACGGTTATATTTATTCTACTATACGATATCGTACAAAAAAATCAGGGGACACAATCACTGCAAGTGTTTCGAATTCTGCTGTTAAATTATGATAATATAAATATATCATCACAATATCAGTTATTTTTTCATTAAACCTCTTTATTTTTCTGTTTCAAAGGTAAAACATCACAAATACATTATTATGCATTACTACTGCTCTGTAGTGTATAGTATTATTAATACGGGACCTGTAAGGGACCGTATACAATAGATATTTTATGTACAGTATTTTAAAAGTTGCAATTATAATTTATTTAGAAACTAATTTCGAACAATTATGAAAATAAAAATTACTTAAAACACCGCTTGGTATCTCTCTATTAAATAAAAAAAGTTTTTAAATTATTGTTCAGTATTTAATAATTGCCAAAATAAAAAAAAAATTATATTAATTATAATAAAAAAAAATTACATTTATGAGTGTTGAAATATATAAATCATTTTAGATAAAACATCCAAGGGGGTTGGAAAAATCTAGGGGAGAAGGAGGTTGGTGAGTGTAACTAGCTATCTATCTAGTATCTATCTATAGAAAAGTGACCTATTAATTTTGGAATTTTATAAAATAATTTAAACTAACTTAAAATCTTAATCAGTTATCAGCAACCATTAGTCCACGTGACTAGTCTAAAGCTATGGTCGTTTTTTTCTTAAATAAGAATAAAAGGTTTTAATTTGTATCCGACACGGCCCGTGAAACATTTAAATTTTTGATTGCGGCCCCATAGTCCAAAAAGGTTGTCACCACTGATCTTAATAATTGCTAAAAGGTAAGCAGTACTAGCTAGAGCAGGGGTCACCAAATGGCGGTCCACGGATAAATGTTGACAGGCCCGCAGATATAGAGAAAAGAAACAATTTAATAAGTAATTATTATTACGGGCGACTGTTGTAATAATAAATGTTGCAGGTAATTTCTTATCTTTGTACATTATTAGGTTAAAAACGAATTCCGATCCCAACTCACACATTAAAATGATGATGAAGATAGTGACCACAGACCATAACCCCGACATAAAGCAGCTAGTTGAGAGCAAGATCTGCCATTGTTCACATTAAAAATATTAATTCATAATTGTTTCACTTATTTATTAAATGTAATTCTATTTTCATTAGTTATATAATACGTGTATATTTTTTTATTAAGAAATAAAATAGTTTTGGCCAATCGGCATATGACAATAAATATTATGTACTTTGAATTTGTATGGCCCTCCAGAATTTTCCAAATTCTTAATGTGGCCCGCGGAAAGTATTAATTGGTGACCGCTGACCTAGAGTATAGAAAGTGCAATATGGCGTCCGCTATTTGTTTGCATATATATTTTTTTTTTTAAATTCAGTTTCTTTATTATTCCTTCTCAGACCTAAATTCAAGAGATAAGCTTTAAATAAACATTATTTTTATATGATCTCGAAGATCCTGATTTGCATGGAAGGTAATTTACTTCTAAACCTAATGTATTTTGATCTATAAATTTTGAATTTGCAGTGTGGATTTGTTTAAGTACTTAGCTATTTTTATATTAGATGTCAGTAGATATTTGAAATTTTGAATCCATTGTTTCAACTCAACATAAACACTGAGTATTTCATTAAATACCAAATGGGAAATAGGAATGTAACCACAAATGTAGAAGTAAAAAGTATGCTGAACAATTTATAATAATATTAAAGATATAAGATATTTATATAAGACGCACGAAACATATTATTATCATGCCTTCACTTTACATTCAACAGTTACCAATTCGCAGTAACTTAACAAAAACGAATCCTAAATTTATCCAACATTTTGATTTACCATAGATACCTTTATAGTCAAAAACTCACTTTACCAATCAGTCATAAAAAAATTTAACATGTTGAGGATATTAAGATATATATATATTATATACGGTATACCATATAAATACCAATTCAAATAGTTCAAGTACATTTATATTTATATTATTTTGTATACATAACATCTCATCTTCTGTATTTTGTTTAATTATATAATAATTGTTGTAATTATTAATTGTTATGTACATTGATTGATCTACTCATACATATACAGATATTAGATTTTCAATATTCTTTTAAATTATAAAATAAATAAAATAAAATAAGAAAGTGTTTGAAAAAAAGGTTCGTTTAAATCAATTGAGCGCATTTACGGTAAAAAGTTGAATATAAACTGAATTCTAAAGTTCGTTTCATTTGAAAAGTTTTAACAGAACGACTGGTGGTTATGCGATGTTTTTCAATTGAATCCTGATTTCAATACACTTTATCCTGTTTATGTTATTCGAATATACTTTGTATGCAATTTATTTTTGTTTTTTTCTTATTACAACAACTGTGTTTTGAGATTTAATTTCTTTCAAACTTCGAATGCATATAATCGCTCCAATACTTCAAAAACAATTTTAATTTTTCTCTTTTTATTTTCATCGATTTATGCTTTTTGGTATAAGTACAAGTAATAAGGTATACATAAGAAATCAGTACCTATATAATATATAAGTCATTCGTACTTAGTTGTGTACATATTTATTTGTGTGGCACTATCTGAAAAGCGAATAAAAAAATAATTTATAGAACAAATAGATCATATATTTAATAAGCTCATCAAAGTATTCGTGTAAGTTATAACTTATAAGAAACAATAGAATCTCTTCTGTACGAAATGCTGTCCAAAATAATATTATCAGTAAATAATATGTAGGTACGCATTGTTATTAGTAATTTTATTTATTGTATTCAACTAATTTAAATGAACTGGTGTAAATTACAAAAATCGGTAATTTTTTAATTCTTTACGCATTATATTATTATTTTAGTGCTTATTTTTTGTTTTGTCCCTATTCGTCTCGTTTATATTATGTACATTGTAATGAATAATAACAATTTAACCCGTATAGTTATTAATCTGACAATGTATAATGGTTATTACGATTTTTAAATGTGTTTTTTTGTATGCGTTCCAATCGTATAATAATAATAATAATTTGATGGTATACACATTTTTTAGTCCAAAACCATTGTTAGGTGTTATAGTGACGACGACCCATTATAGGGCCGGTGGGTATCGATTGTTTCAATACGTCACAATGGGCACAGTGATTATGATTTATGAATATACGAAAACCGTTTTACGGGCTTACAAAAGGCCCATGTCAGGTGGCTTGCGAGGAGATTTTATATCCGTTTTGTTTTGTTTTTTTACGATTACTTTTTTTTAACTCTATACACCTATATATTATGTACCAACCTATTCGTATACATTTATATATTATATTCCCTCCCACCCCCTGCACACGTGTCAGCCGGTCGACTCGGGCACTCAGCAGACAACAATGACCGCGATTCCAATCTCTGAAACACACTCACACAGATACTGCAGCAACAGAGGTACAACAGGCCTCAGCTTGAGACCTATTGTATGATATTATTATTATTACTATTATTATTATTATTATATTATTATTATTATTATTCCCTCCAAAATAAATTATTGTTGTTCGGCGAGGTGCTTAAGCAGCGCTGCTCACGAGATATTTATCGTGTAAATGAGAAATTTCGTCTTCACGAACGCATCGCAGTCGATAGTCGATACGTATTTAAACGGTTTTTTTTTCGAGAGAGAGAGAAATCGATAGAACGGTAATTAACAACACGAAACACACAATGGCCTGTTGATAAACGACAGCATACGATCGGACGGTATAGGTATATAATATAATATATACTAATATACTAATATACTATACATAACATTATATTACATATAGACGGCTAAGAGTGTGACGTGCTATAGTGAGCTGGTGATCTGCCATACTTCGCCAGTCATGGTACAAAATATTGTTACGATTTCAACGATATAGTCTATAATAATAATAATAATATATAGTAAGTTACAGTAGTTGTACATCATGTCAGAATTAAATATATAATAATAATAACAAATCGATGCAATTTATAGTTATTCGGACTTGTTTCAGAGAGGAGCAGTGATATTTATAGGCTAAAAAGTGTAAGTAGACCACTACGGCACTGTTGTTATTTATTACAATTACGGCATCGTTGGGATATTATTATTTTGTTTCCATAACATGTGCACAGAGGTGATGATCGTTTGTAAAAATTGTCGTGCCACAGCAGCGACGATAATAATGGTATCATAATATATATTATATTGTGCAAAATTATTATTGTTCCGCGTCATCTCGCCTGACGACAATGTCACGGAATAAATCACAATATTTGTATCGTTAAGTCATACTAATTGTTAGTTGTACAACCTACGTCCTATGATTTTACTGTTATCTATATTAATAGTAAATTTGGTGTAAAGTTTTGACTCACGCAACACTAGTGGAATACTATAGCGAATAAAACAAACATTGTAACCAACCAGCTACCACAGTAGTGACTCTAATATTCATACAATTATTCAAAAATTAAACGCCTAGCTTTTGAATTTATGGTTTAAATTATTAATCAATTTATCAATTGAGGTAATACCTAAACAGATACAAACATTTAAAAAAGATAACTATATGTATAGATAAAGTGATAACTATTGTTAATGCTGAAGATATACAACAACATTATTGTTTTTCATAGACTCTGGTAATGTTGTTTGCCAACAACTCAACTGATTTGTTAGGTACCAACATTATTTTTGATTAAAAAAATGTATCAAAAGTAGTTAGGTATAATTATTTATTAGTGATATGGTTTAAATACTCAACAATTTTATTTATTCCATATTGTAAGTGTAACCAATATTGAATCTATCGAAGCACTTACCTATAGGTAGGTACCTATAATATAATCATTTATATTCTATAAATATGACGCATAGATAAAGATGAACATTAATATTCTATATTTTACCTTAAAATCAAATATTAAAAAGGTAGGTAAGTGGATGTCGCTCTGCTGTACAGTAGGTTACAAGTGGGTCACTGTAATGGATGGTGTTAAATTTGAATTCAATGATATAATATCATTGTATGTATAAGAAAAACGATTCTGAGCGAAAACGGTCAGTCAGCCTATGATATTACCAAGTATATTTGATGATATTATTGTGAATAAAGTAATTTATATATAACCTATTTACGTGGAGCCTTGTTTTAAATTTTCAATCCTTAGCTATAGAAGTTGAACATTTTATAAATTTTTAACTACAAAATAATTATTAAATTTTGTCAAAATTTGAACTTTAAATGCTTATAGAAAAAAATTGTGCCCATGTATTTTTAATATTTTTCAACTGCTATTGTAACAATATATCAGGAGCCTTTTATTAAATTTTCACGCATTTTTATCCAAAAATAAAATTTTATTGATATTTATAGAAAAAAATACTAAAAAAACTGAAAACTGTCAATGTCCGCAACAGCTTAAAACAAATCAAAATATTTTGAAAATTTTATCGTGTATAGAAAATGCAAATATAAACAACCAGTGAAAATTGCATGTATATACGTTCATTTGTTTTAGAGTTACACCAAAAACCAAAATCGATTTTCTCGAAAACAGGTTTTGCGTAAAAATTCCCGTTTTTCCTTAATTTTTCTTTTGTTTTTCACGTCGCTTTTGAAAACTACTGGAAAATTTTTACTTTTGATCCCCCAAAGTACCAACTAGATTCACTTTCCTATCAGAAAAGTTACTGTTGAAGAAAATCCAAGCACTTTTACTGTCTTAAAAGTGATGACAGACACAAAAAAAAAAAAAAATTCCGTTTAGAGTAGTGATCTCGACAGTGTTCGTACGGGTTAATTCAATTATAACTTTACCAAGTATTTAGTCTGGTAATTTGTTGGAAATAGAATTTCTATACTACGGTGTCCACTGTTGGCGAAACAGACTATAAATAGTCAATCGCCACGGGCCCGACAAATTTCGTCAACTTCGCGGCAAGTCCTGTAACGCCAACGGGCAACGTCTAAGCGTCAACATGTGTTACAACTCTATTTGACTCAGAAACATGACGTGCCTCAATGACTAACAATCGAATAAGTGTGCTGAACTGACGATATCTAACTATGTTACCAGAAAATCGGTATAAACGCGGTACCACTGTATACACATTACACCGCGAAAACGCAAAACGTAGTTTATGCGATTGTACCGCTGTTGACCACACTTACTGTGTAGGTAATCTGATGCCCACACGGACAAGGTTTAACCAGTGATGCACTATACTGCAATGTTAGTAATGTTAGCACATAATTTTCTGTGGTAATTGTACCTCGTACACTTATCGATCTCCAGTATAGTAGTTCCACCGATATTGAAGTTAAAGCCAAGGTGAAAAGTTAGTTAATGATGTTCGCGGAATATTGTTGAATAATAGGTATATTTAATAATAATATTCAGAGACGGGCTGCCATATTTTGATATTTAAAAATTACAAATAAACGTTTATGATAAACAGATCAATTAGCTACCTGCTATTAGTAATAGCCAATTAATAACCAAAATAAAAATCACACAATGACCAACGATTTTCAAACGAAATGTTGTTTTAAGTCATCCGATCGGATTAAACGGAGTGCTCAATCAGAAATATTCCATAAATTAATGATATTATGTTTCCAAGCAGCAGTATAATAACTATTAATTATATCGGGTTAATTTTAAATTCGTGATGTCGACGAGAATACCATCATTATGGACCCAGATTGCTATCGCATCGCAACATCCCTTGCCAGTTCACCGCCGGATAAAACGAAATCTGAGGGGTATTATAGAATCGTAGGAATCGTAGGAATCGGTTAATAGGTATACCAATAATAACCAATAGTAATAGGTATACCGATAATCCACGCTCTCGATTTTACATTTCACCGACACCCTTATACGGTTGCAGGAAGTGGAAATCCGAAATTCTGTTTAGGACTTTATAGGTATGTGTCAGGACCGGGATTCCACGAATCGCGAGTACGATACCACGACCGGGGTTGGACGGCCGGGCAAAAGTGATCCGTAAGCTCAATATCATTATGGTCGCGGTGGAATGTACATTTTTACCGATGCAGCGTATAATAATATACGAAGTCGATAACGACCCAACGATGATGGCGTGGGGTGTTGCACGAATGTAAATAAACTACACGTACACCATACATACAGCCTACAGGTGCTCCAGAGACTTTGGCCGTGTGTGGGGGTGGGGGGGGGGTGTACCTATAACACACGTGCGACCGACATTAAAAAATCATCTACCAATAATCCGTGCGGTAAGTAGAGGTACAACACAACTCGGTACAAAAGTATACCACCTTCGCCGCTCGAGTGGCATCGCGAAGTACAGCAATACATATTATGCATGCGTAACATAACCATAGATTAATATTAAACCATGTTACTATAGGTATAGCTGGTTTCTATACCACGCCAATATGAATAATATTATTATATACGGTAAGACCGCCACCGCGATCCACGAAAATATCTTTTTTACTGTTTATTATAATTCCCGGACAATTAAACAGTCACCAAACGGAGGAGACGACCGTTACGCAGCCGAGCATTTACGCGCAATGACACTATTATTATTATTATATTAATATTATGTCGGCTATACGATATAAATGATAATATTATGTGTAGGACGTAGGTAATATAACATTATATTCATATCATACTGAACGCGCCAATATCAATAAAAAATATAAAATTAAATTGATGGTCCGTGCCGCGCTTTTATCACGTAACAATGTGGTAAATGCTAATTATAGATACTAATTAACGTTTAAAAAATATTTGTTCATGTTGCATGTGGTTGTGAGTAATATTGTAGTCTTGGGGATTTTTTTTCCTAGGGTCGGGGAATTTTTTTCTGGAATATTTTTTCCTGGGGATTTTTTTTCCGGGATTCACGTAGTTTATGAACTATTAAAAAAATGGTTTGTACAACACAACAATAATTTATTATAATACTGCGTTTAAATTTGTCCTCGAACTTATTTGACTTAAAATGTCGTACGAGTTAGAACTTCTTCGTTCTTATTTACAATTTAGTTTTACCAGTATGCTGCAGTTAACTAGTGTTGCAGAATTTCATACTAATTACTAATTGATATAACTTATATTTTGTTCAAAACAATTTCAGTGGTTGTCGCAAGTTTAATTTAAATCAATTTGAAAAGGTACTTGGTGTGAAAATATTTTGTTTGTTTTATGCTTTGAAATTTATAATTATTAGAGATTTATGATATTACCAATTATTACCTTGACGTGCTATATTATGCTTTTGTCTGTAAACAAAGTTTGACAAGAATGTGTCTATTTTATTTACTATTTAGAGTTATCATGCAACAAATATGTAACAAGATAATATGTCATTATGCCAGTATAAATAGGTATCTACTTGTATTTAGAACCCTTTTTTACTAAATCCGTTGTGAATTGCTAGTGACAAGTACACAGCAGTTATCAAATCATAATATAATATGAATAATATGTGTTATTCCGTATTCGTTCCTGTTTGATCATCGAATACATCGATAATGTTGACTTATTGACAATATTATATCAATCTCAAATATTGTGATTGTATATACCTACCTTATAAGTAGAATCCACTGTCGCTTGTTTTAGTGATTTACTCTGCTGGAGGTAATCAAAAATGAATTTTAGTTATTAGCCGTTGCTATATTCTCTTTGATGTAGGTACTTGTTAATAGTTATATTATAATTTAAATTTAAACCTATAGGCTATATTAATCACTAACGTATTAGAGTACCACAAAAATATCGATGTGACACGATGGTGAATTTTCAATCAAAAATCATTCTATTAAAACGAAGTTGCAATATCTACATTAAAATAGTAAAATTAAAATTATATAAAAACAATATAAGAATATATTAACCCTAAAAAATATCATCAGTTAATATGGGCAACGTGCATTATATATTATAATTATGAACAAAAACAAAAAATAAAATATTACTACATATTTTTCTGCGAGCAAATATCGTTATAGTATAGGTACCTATATGTTTTATTAAATTTATTAATTTCGTTGTACCTATCGTATTGCGTTCTATGATAAATTTATATATTTTGAGAATGCACTATTTTCGGGATAGCTATCAGCAACAAGTAACAACTACACAGATAAATAGATGGTGTAATATTGTGATAAGTCAATACGATATTATTGTCTATCTAGTGTAGATCGCAAATATTGTATACTTGGATATTCCCCATATTTCGGAGTAGGTACGTACCCATATGATTTAAATTTAAATCGTTTTCAACCCCATCATCATGGCACGAATGCACGATGGCTGATGGCTTTTAGTCCAGCGCCACTGTTTACCTGCACGTCGATGGAATCGTATTCGGGTAAATATAAAGTGGCATAGTATGACGAGATGGGCCACGATGGGCGGCATATAATATTAATTTAATATGACTATGTATATTGTATATGTATAATATATGAGTATACGAGTTCATGTGCATATATATATATATATATAGAGAAGAGGTTCCACTCGGACTGCCGCCGACTCGCGGTGCATTTGCATCAGTATAAACAATTATAATGCATTTCGTATTTGAGAACGCACATGGCGCGTTCGGTTTCAAGATGAATGCCCTCACCAAGTCGTCGCCGTTAATGGATTGTTTACCTGTATTTAAGCTTTTAACACACACTCGCGCACAGGACGGACCGAGCAAACATCTGCCACTAGCGGTGGGGTACGACCGCATACAGAATATTTTTATTTTTTTTTTTTTTGAAACCCGATTCGCCGTGAAACAAGTTTTTATGGCTCTCGAGGCATATATTTATTTTATTATTATCGTTACTTTTTTTTTTTTTTCATCCACGGCTTAACAATAGCTGGTCACGTTGACAAATTTCTTGTGTAAAGAGTATTTTTTCTTTGGCGAGCATCTAAGAAAAAATAAAATTACACTTTAATACACAACCCACCTCATCTACAACGTGTGTTCGGTCAAAATCCCGATGAAATCCTAAGGATTACGTCACTCCGTACATAATTTAATAGTCTTACCAAATACAAACACACAGGTTACAGTTCTTTATTTTTATTTGTTATCATGCCAGCTGCAAAATGACTGGTATATGTAGGAAAGTGGAAACCACTAAAAGTAACACAGAAAACCTCACAATTGTCGAAATGACGACCAGAGGTTAAAATTAACATGCTATAACGAGTTTTGTGACATGTATGTATTTTAACCCGTTGGTTGACGTTTTTGGGGTGTCATATTCTTATCACGAGAGAATAGAGACTAACTAATTGAGGTGCGAAATCATACTTTGACTTTCGTGGCACGTAACGAAATAACACCGCAATAACAGTTTAATTTCGTGTACAAATTTTTAAAATGTTTTGAAATGTAGATATATTACGTCATAACACAGGGTTTCAAAGTATAATAATGTAATATTGTTTGTATTTGTATTTTTTTTATTTTCATATTTAATTGTATACGTTTTTTTTTTTGTTACTCTGTTAAACAAATGATAATAAATATAATATGTAAAACACACAACGGTTACGGCAAAAATATTAAAACAAAACCTATTTTAATTACAATACATTTAAAACAGAATTATCTCATTTTTATTATTTTTTAGTGTATTACTATTGTTTATATATCTATACAAATTTTAATGTACCTTTATCGAGCTAATTTTGATTTATTGTTTTATTTTCTCCTATTTCGATCTTTAAACAAAGACCTGAAAATAGGAAATTTAATAAGGAACAAAATGTATTTTATACACTTTTACACAATGCAGTTATTTAGTAATCTTTCTTTTGGAATTTAAAACTTGAAAAACTATATTACCTTTATATATGATTACAATGAGATCTGTCATCCGCTTTAGAAAATTATGTTAAGTATATTAAAGTTAAAGTAGTTATTTCAACATAATATTATATCCCTTACAAAAAACACCTCCCTTCGTCGACTTTGCATGAATAATACAATTTCCAGTTCAGTGGTTTCTTAACCTACTAGGTAACATGTTTTTAGATTCTTATCAATCGCTTTGGTTTTACGGCCACCTAGTTTAACCGTTTTATAATGGTAACCAGAAGTCCATAAATAAAAAAAATCTACTTTATATTATGTAATATGTAGTTACTAGCATATTATACGTATTACCTACTCTTGTAACTTGTTAGTGTAATACTTACTTTGATTTAAAAATAACAATGATTAAAATATGATTGACTGAAAAAAAATAATAAACAAAACATTGTGCGCAGGCTACAACATAATTTTCGTATCAATAATATTGTTAATATTATAAATTAACATTTTGGATTTTAAGTTGGGTCGATTGTAGGCACCTACAGAACTACATAATGCGTTTGTATTCATGCATCATTGTTCATGTGTTATATATTTTACATTCTGCAGAGTTAAACAAAATTCTTAAAATATGGTTTTTAAAAATCTAAAATCCAAATGGTGTTTGATATTTGTTTGATTGACATAGAACAACAAATAAGCATTTGGTATTAATATTTCACATATTGTGTGATTATTCATTGACAAATCCGAAACAAAATACATATTGTTAATAGCTGTTATTCATGAATCGTATAATAAATTAACGTGCCATTAATTTGTATAATGCAAATTTTGTATACTCTGAAAGCACATTTAGGCTGTCAGTCAATAAATATTGATAGACATTAGACATACGGTAAATCTACATAGTAAGTAATATATACTATTTCTCAATTGAAACATATAATACGATTAGGTACACTTATGTACAAAATAATATGTAATGTGCTGTCTAGGTACGCTGCAGTTCGTAAGTACATATTTGAACAGAATCGCATTTTGATATCTTAAATTTTACTTCGTGGCCTCCGTATATTGCGTTTCTTGTATTAATTTTCACACAACCATCAGAAATAACGGTGAAAATGCCCTGCGAGCTCATACAAAATTGACCGACGGGAGTATATGAACCTATTGTTCATCGCCATTATACATAATATTATATTATACGAATTTTAAAATCTTCTACGAGTGCTTCAAATTTCAAGCTCTCACTCCCAATCACAGCTCGTTCTCTAGGTTTACCAGAAACCTGTATATTCAATTGTCACCAATCGAGGCCAACAGCATAGTGTATGCACATTTTTGTTGTAAATATAATATAATAAATTATTACCAAATTTTAATAATATATTATAGACTATAGAGGATCGTTGAAAATTTGCTTTATGAATTGCCGAGGTTGCGTTGTATGACAATATTGTCACCAGTGGTGTTACAATCATTTTGGACTTTTAAGTATATACCAATATTATGTTATTAAAATATTATTTCAGCAATACATATTGTCGCCGTCGTTCTTTGCGATTGTATTACGAGTAAGGTACCTACGTCGTCGGTGGTAATATTTTTCGTTAACTCTTCGAATAGCCCAATCTTGTCCCTCTTCGATCGGCCAGCAGAATCTTTAATCAGTAAATCACACCGCATAATGTTTTGATGGCGTACATACGATATATACTGTTTCTTTATGGCTCGTACGTGCCAAACGTTATATTATTATTTATTATATATATATTTTTTAAGTGCCACACGCGACGAGCATGTTTATTGTAATAATAGTTACGTTTACATATCGAATGTGTATATTATGTGCAGCGTATTACCGTTGTCTATATAGTAATCAAAATATTATTACACCATTCTATGGATTTTTACAATCATAATGCAGTTTAATAATAACTCATAACCATTATAAAAACATTTTCTTAATGTTATATCTTGATTAAATCCTGAAGGATTTACAGTTTTGATATTCATATCCTCGTATAGCGAATAATATTATTGTATTGTACATCTAAAATGAGTAAGATATTATCCAAACTATGAAAAGGGTACCTATCTTCAGTGTACCTACTTATTGTGTATTTGTGTAAAGTCTACACGATTCACTAGTCTTGTTGGTTTTAGAAATCTTTACCATCTTATAAATTAAATATCAGTTTGTGTACTTGCTATACTATGCAATAATGATCTTACAATACCTATATTGGAATTGTTTAAAACGATTTTTGTGTAATAAAATAATTCGCTAGGTACACAAATAGTTACCTATAGGCTACATCAACTAACAGTGGTAAATTTACCGAAGCAACTGAATATATCGGTGGAGTAAGGTTATCGATTGAAAACTGTAGCTCGTATTAACAAAAAACAGCGGTTAAAGTATTCACGATTGTAATAATGAGAACCTACTTTACTACATTGTTTATATAACGCTACCGTGGCGATTATGACGTTATAAGATAAATTCAATTATGTTAAAATTTACATAGGTAGGACACATGGAAAAATCATTTATAGATTTTGTTATATTATAGTACAGAGAACAACACTAACGATAACCATTAAAAAACAGTGAACAGTCCGTTTAAAGTATAAACTAAATAATATGTACCTAGGCATATCAATATATCATAATATTATGGTAACGAGTCCAGATGTATAATAATAATAATACATTGTATAAGCGACGTTTCACAACGTTATGGAGATGTGCGGAAAAAATTATCTTTTATGTCAATCTGCATGCCCCGTTGCGCATCTGGTGAATATATTAATATTATGATATAAATTAATAACGGTCACGTTTGTATTGTTTTTACTTATTCGCATGATTTTTATAATTAACATTTTGTGAAAGAAAACTTGAAAAAACTGTAAACTTACTATGGTCTAGACATTATTTAAGATGATATAACTTTTGTTTTAGGGTAGGATAACAATATTAATAACAGCTGATAAGTGATAAGCCAAGTCACCATCGATGTTGAAACATGAACAAATATTTTTAAAAAAAAAATTTGAATAAATTATACATTACAGTAGTTATTAAAATAATATAAATTTATATTGTTAGCTAAAAATTTAAAATAAATTGAATACAATATCATAACTATAGGTTTATTTTTAATGCGAAATACTTGTTTTTGTAATTGAAAACGTTTGACCAAGAAAATGAGTTTGTTTTTTTTGATGACATATTATATTGTCTACAATGGCATCATATTATCGTATAGTCTATAGATATTATATTATACTCAGGTACTCGTATAATTAATCATATTGTTAATTAAAGTAAAATTAATATGCACAAAGCGTGTTTCGGAAATATCATACTTGATTCAACGTAAACCCAATCTAAACTAGTTTGGTATTTCTGAGACATAATATGATGTTTTGACGTACCTACCTATTTCATTATCAAAGTAAAGGGCGTACAATGTACATACAAGACAGGTTATATTATGTACGAACATGGTTACCAGGGTAAATTATATTATACATCGTCACCGTTCTTTTTTAATATCTAAAAGTAACAGGACTGGAGCGAAAGTGAGTTTAGGGACACGTAATGACGATCTCTGATCACTTAAAGAAACATTTGTTTACACCTTGTCACAATAACGATGACGTTCTTTATAACAAAACAGTTATTATATTATAAAATGATGGTCATAAGTTGAATGCGAATTTAGATTAAATATATTAAATTCAATATTTCGTTTTCGGGTTGTCCATTGATAGGTTAACTAAATATTATTCCAATACTAAAATAACCAGCATAGAAGATGACCAACTGCCTATCAAAGTAATGATTCGTCATAAATGTGTCTCTTTTCTAAAGCAGTTAAACATTATCTTACTACATATTATTAGAATCATACGCTGTCTTGATCAGTAGCCAAATTAGGGGGGGAGGTCTAAGACCACATAATTTTTTTTTCTAGACAATATCAACCCAAATTTACAAAATATGACATTTTATCTTTTTAACTTTATGTTGTTCACTTTTAGAGATTATTGGTAGGTAATAAACGCCTAAGGTTTATTTCAGTTCTTAAAAAATGTATACCAGCTATTAACTTCAGGATATTACCGTGACCCACACGTTGCCATATTATTAAGACGAAGCATCATACTGCTTAGTGCCCAATGTCCATACCGTCGACGGGGGGGCACTAGTCTGTTTAGTGTATATAATTATAAACTATATAGTATATAATATGGGGTTGCTTTGGTGGGTCATTTCGTTAATATTATGATGCCCCCGACCCCAAAAAACGAGATGTAATTGAAACATCGATATCTTCACATAGACGCTATACCGTAACAAGCTTATTTGCCATTTTTTTAAAAACTCATTTAAAACCATTTAAGAAAAATGATGCCGTTATTCAAAAGTGGAAATAATAATAATGAAAATAATATTTATTAGTTTTTGGCATTCAATTTGTGAACAATTGTATACTGCTACACCGTCTGGTGTAACTATACATTTCCCATCTGTTTCCATTATTTGATAGTTTAGTTGAGTATAGGTAACACCCAAGTAATAAAAAAATATTTCTTTCGTTGGAATGAGCATTAGAAAAATGTTTCTCTATAAAGGTATTGTCAATCGTATTATAAAATCGATGGGCGATAGGAAATAGTTTAAGTAGACTACTGTAGAAGTATTTTAAATTAAATGGATGGTTTGTGCCTCTTAAAAAGATATTCTGTAAATTATAAACTATTTACCTACCTAAGTATATAAATTAAAATAAAACTTCTAGCAAGTACGATTTCTACAACTTCTTAGTACTATTTTTTATAGATGTTTTATGGCTTATATTATGTGCATATCGATTTACAATTCAATAACAACAATTGAATTGAAATTGTGTAAATTAAGGGAAAAAAGTATTTTATAATTATTTTTTTGACTGTTAATACTTGTAGATACTTAGAAAAAGTATTTAAAATACGCATATAAAGTTTTAAATACTTGTACCAACTCATAACACTTTATAAGTTTTCCTAAAATGGTTTTTAGTTATATGAACTTAACAGCATTAAACTATATAGAATACTTTAAATATATACATGTTTACAAACCTTTAAATAAATTAATAAAAATAAAAATAATTATTATTATATTTAATCTCATAACCATAATTATGATTGATGTTATATTTTTTAATTAAAACTACAATTGCACTTGAGAGTAAAAATATAAGTACGTATAAAAACGACGAGGTTAACTAAAGTGGGTACTGTAGCTTGGTTTATATAAAATTAATTTTTTATAAGTAAATATCTATTACAATATGAACAAAAATGTATTAAAATAATATGATAAAACATAATTATTAAAAAGAGAATAAAGGATTTTATGACAACGAATACCTTATCATAGTAATATTGTATTTACTCTATAGTCTGAATACTAAAATAGGTAGTTGTCGCATATTATTTTAGTATACTGAAATCTCAGAAACTAAGAAAAAATACACATTATATATTTTAGATTCTGAGCGGAGCGATGAATGTATTGATTTTACAATGATGTGTGTTTTATTTTTGTCATTTGTGTACACGATAAGTTGTTGAAATAATGCTTCGATTTTCAATATCAGTATCTTGTTCGATGGGAAAGTGAATCTAGTTGGTGCATTCGAGAGGTCAAAATTTAAAATATCACGCAAATCGGTTTTCGACAAAATCGATTTTGGTTTTTGGTGTAATTTTAAAACAAATGACCGTAGAAAAATGAAATTATTATTTATATATTAGCATTTTCTATACACGATAAAACTTTCAAAATATTTTGATTTGTTTTGAACTGTTAATAGACATTTTCAGTTTCCAATTTTTTTAGTTTTTTTTTCTATGAATGTTAATAAAATTTTCTTTAAAAAGCTTGAAAATGTTTACAAGGTTCCTGATATATTGTTACAATATCAGTTGAATAATATTAAAAATACTGTCATAATTTTTTTTTACAAGCATTTAAAGTTCGAATTTTGACAAAATACGTTAAAATCACAAAAATGTAGAAGTTATTTTGTGTTAGAAATTCATAAAAATTTTTCTTTTTAAATCCAAGATTTGAAAATTTAATACAAGATTCCTCATAAATTCAACTTAAAAAAATATACAAAGACATATACCGGGCGGTAAAATGGAAATTCCCAAAAGTGCTGGGCGCGTATCTCTTACACAACCAAAGACTATACCACGGTCCTTACAAAAACCTTATGGTTACGTCTTATATTCATATTATAAACTCATCCTTGCGTGACGCGTAAACAATAAACATTTTTCGCTCGTAGAATAGTCTGGTTGTTGCATAGATCTCTGGATTACCTTTGCCGTGATCGATGAACGCAGAGGCGTGACAAAAGATCACACGCCGCCCGCAAAATAGCTCACTTCCCGGCTCCCGCCCTTGTCAAACAATACGGGTTCTAATTGTCACTCATATTTTAATAGAATAGAAAAAAAACTAGCAATTTATATGTAAAATGTCAACGCTTCGCTCAAAAGAACACTGTATATAAATAGACACATGTGAAGCAGTGGGTGGGTAAGAGGAGATCGCTGAGCTGAGGTGGATTGAGCGGATTGACTAGCCACGAGCGGTGCGTCGCCACGTCTTTAGTCGGTCTCACTACCGTACCGCGCCATAAGATGTTTCGCTTGAAAAAGGTAATTAAACGTCTTTTTTTTTCCTGTTGATCAATTCTTTTTTATTAAGTAGCTCTAATTTATTGATGTTTGGATAGGTATTCATTCCAGCATAATTTGTTGAAATGCTACACAAAATATACAAAAACCCTTCATTGTCTAGGTATATCAGAATATACACTTACTAAAACCATTTATATTGAAAGTGAACCATTAAATTTAACAAATTGTTTATGCAACCCTGCATAACTGTCTTACGTTAAAATTAATAGTTAATATCCAATTTTCATGTAATATAAGTTATTTTGGCCTATAGGTACTCGTTCGATGAAACCAGTTATAAAAATTTTTATTTTTATTGATAATACATATTATAATACCTATTATAATATTATTATAAGGGGTCTTAAAATGTTTTTTTATCATGACTCTTGGCGTGATATCGCAGAGGTTTTGATTTTTTTTCTATGTACCCTGTTGATAACAATTTTTGTTCTCTGGTCAAAAACTCGAGATTTCAATGCAAATGTTCTTCGTGAGATTTTTTCACTGGTTGAAAAAAACTGAATATATATCTACATAATGTGGGTCTATGACACGAACGGCGTATTACATTTATTACATTTTTATTACATTATTACATTGTTATTACATTAATACATTATTACGTTATTACATAATTACATTATTAAATTATTACCACAGAATATGCAAATACAATACAATATACAATATGACATTATTTCAGCGCAAAAGTAAAGTTACAAGGTATATAATCTATATGTTCTAAGACATACGACCTCGTAACGTCACATAATTGCAGGTGGCGAAAAGCCGACGGTAGTACATACGTACAGTGCATGAAATACGTGAGGCAAACCTACACTAACTTGGTACAAACGACAATGGAGAAAACGAATAAACGGTTTCAGAATCCTGGCTGGAAACAATAGGAACATGGAAGGGGGGGCGTTTAAAAACCTTTTAAACTCTATAATATACATTTACTGGTCCATCATGTCAATAGAACCACAACAGCAAAACAATCGCCTGACAAATTTCATCGTCTGGCGCCAAAACGAACGACGTGAACGTCTTTGTTTGACCACGGTTACAGACCCTCCATCTGAGTTTTGCGTCGTCTTCTGCAACTCTGGAGCATCACCAGCTAAATTTGGACACGCGGGAATAATCGTTGTAGATGTACAAAGCCTGCCATCCAGCAAACACTTGGAATCATGAATTTCCGATGATTCCGGTCTCCGCATATCACTGGTCACCTGCCGAAACTTTAGATTTGGCATCGATCGCCACGATACTATATAAATATCATTGAATTCAAATTTAACACCATCCATTAAAGTGACCCACTTGTAACCTACTGTACAGCAGAGCCACACCCACTTGCCCACCTTTTTTTTTTAAATAAACATTGTATATTTTTTTTATCTAAAAAATATTTTCAACTAGTATTCTTGAGTTAGTCATCAATTTACTTACCTCATAAATATTAACTAATACCGTCCCTGGAAAATATGTAATTATATAATACATCTCTATAAAAACAGGATGTACTGTGGGAGGGGAAGGGTTCTTGTGTTACAATAACCACTTATTTGAATTCCGATAAGGCTAATTCAATATGGCTTAAGTTTATATGCATAATTTATATAATAATATATGTAATATAAACTATAAAGTGAACAGTAAATACTGTGAGTGTAAATACACATAGAATAAAAAAAGGGGAACGATAAGTGATAACACTATACCATACGTGGTTTTCTTATTTGACTATTCGACTTAAATGTATATTATATTAGTATATACCTGTATAGTGTATAACACGCATCGAGATCAAATTTTTTATTTATTTTCTTTTTGTGTACCTATACCTACTTAACAACAAATTACAATACAGTTTTCGCTTACAAAACAAATATTAGACAAAATGTACTTAGAATATATTAGAATGTGGGCGGCTTGCCAGTCATAATGTATTTATTAGGTCTGTGACAATTATATTTTTATTGTGGTTTGTATTATTTTGTGTTATAAAAATCAAAAGAACAATACATTGAGTAACTATTTTTGTTTCCGATAAACATTAATTAAAAATATTCACATGTAATAAATATAAACATCTACACAGGCTGTTAATTTATGGCCTAAATTATTTTGAAATATTTTTTTTTTGTTCCAATCAAGCTGAATACGGTTGTTAATTGTTATTAAACGTTGTTTTTTATTGTTATTATTTTCAATATGAGATAGGCAAAATGTATACTTAACAATAATTGAGATAAATTATTATATAATTAGCTTTTTGAACATTATCTAGGATCTATTATTTTTACTGTTATGTATATAGGTATCTAGAATAATTTTAAAGTTAATATATTAACATATTAATAATATATAATATTATGTATAAACATTATCATTATTATAATATTGTGAATGACGATATAATGTATTTTATTAAATTTATTGATAAGATATTGCACATAATTCTTATTTTTTCAAAGTTATATTTACGAACTTGTTGATACAATCGGATATTTGTTTATTTCAATTTATCATCTCTAACATAAAACGTATCAAATATATTATAAAAAGACGATATTATCGTATATTGCATACTCAGCAGCAATACCATGAAGTACTTACAGTTATAAAATAAATGCACTTAGCTTGTTAATATCTTACCTGTCTTACACTCTTATATGTGCATATTTGTATACGTCGTACTATAAGTATATAATGTATATAATATGTTTAATACGTCTAAAACTATAGGTGTGTACTAAAATTATTTACAATAATAATATATTGTACAGTCTATAGAGCTACTGACAGTGTTTTATATTATTGATGATTTTTGATTACTGTCGCTTTGTAATGTTGATAAACAGTTGTTAGTTTCGTACATAATATTATACTGTAGGGATATTGTTTTGCAATAATAATTTATATAGGTATTATAAGGTAACTATATGAGTGACTATGACGTATAGTGTAGCTTGTTGAGTCACATACACTCAGTTTTGAAAGACTGTTTCGGCACCGCCGTCGGCTTCTATTCAAGCAACAGATGCAAACATTGAGAATGCACCAGGATTTGAGCATATTTTTGATTTAATAATTTATTTTACTAACAAAATAAGATGTTTTATAGAAAAGGCAAAATATGATAAAATTTGACAAAATAATGAATTGGTTTATAGGTTAAAAAAATGTATACATATGTTTTATACTTTATTAATATTTCAGCTAATATATAATATGGGTATTATAATAATTTTTAAAACATACTATTTGTCAGCGCTCGTAAATTTACAATGTGAACTCTGCAGGACTGTTGTATGTACCTAATCAATTTGTAATCAATCAATCCTGTAATTAAAATGTATTTGGATTTTTATATTCAACAGTATCGACGCGTTGGAACATTTTGCTAATAAATATCCAACGAGAGGTATTCCCTGATTGAAACAAACCTTACACAATGTTACCGTTTCACATTTTATTTACACAGGATAATTTAATCAATCTGATAATTATTAAGTCACCATCATTAAATTAATAAAAATTGATCAACGTACCCATCTACTAAAATTAATTAGTCTATTAATTTGTCGACTCTGAAAACATGCACAGTAATTACTAATTTTTAACATCATAACGAACAACGCATAGAGGTTACTATAATATTGTTAGGTACCAGTATTGTGTTACATAGTCCCGAAGTGAGTGAAATCATTTTCCAAACATTGTTTATTTTATTTTTTTGAGAGGAAACGAACCTTAGTAGTTAATACACATTTTTTTTAATTTACAGAGTTTATAAAGTAATCTTTACAATAAGCGTAAGTGTTGTACGATGGGTGTAGGATTGATTGTTTAGGGGGGCGATAGAGGCCTTCCTTTGAAGTAACAACATTGTTATAAGGTGAAGCACCTACTCAAATGTACCAAATTGTGTATTGCACCGGTCCAACTAAAACGAATTTATCCATGGCATATAAATTACAATTCACTAAAACAAATGTACACGACTTCAGGCCCGAGTCCAAAATAAGATCAATGACCAGACACGCATTTTGGTGGCGGCCAATCACCACGGTTAATCTATGGTATAATAATATATTATCTACTTGTGGAACATGTAGAATGTAGATATTATCATTTCACGTTCGTCGAGCATATCGAAACTATGACGCTTTGTATGCACACAAATGTACGATCGACTTGGTGTATTACCAACCTATAGTGATGTTATCAAAATATACCTTATACTGCTTAGTTTCAAAATCGAACTGATCAAATCCAAGTTGGTTTGTCGAAATATATATTGTTACAGGACGACGGTCGCCGACGACGACATTCGAGGATCAATAGAATCGATTAAAACAGAATTAGTTGCTCGCGTACTGAAAATAATATATTCGTAGATGGGTACCTTCTATTGCAAATGACTTACACGTGCACAGTGCAGGAAATCGAAAATAAATAAACCGTCTTCGCCGGAGGGATGGAGTAGGTACCCGCCGGAGTATAGTCCCTATATTATGTACGCTATTATAATAGTACTTCGCTCCGGTGTATATGTTTAGGACACGTTTTCACGGTATAGGATATTTTTTTATATTTGTGTCGCTACGATGTCCTCGCCCGTCTGCCACGGAGCATTATCTCGGCACTCGATGGTACAAAAACTGGGCACACCCAAAGCGTGCCTTTTAACGTGCATGAATAATAAAATATCGTATCTACACAGGCGCGTGGTGTGTATATTGTGTGCGCACACATTGGAGGCAGCTGCCGATAGCAAAGAGTATAGGTAGGTACCTACATGTGTATTATATATAGGTATACGACAACGACATGCGGTCGGTCGTCGCGGAGTTCGTCTCGGAACCGGTTGGGCGAGCAGAATCCCGACGAAACGAAAACGGACAGAATAAAAATAATATGAGTAGAAAAAAAGGTGTGCACTCAGCTGTATGAGTACCCATATATAATGTGTAAAAGGTGAAACAGACCTAAAATCGTTGTACCGATATTTGCCGATTGATTTCACGATCGACGTGTGACGACCCCATCTGTCCCGGATCGAAGGCGAAACATAAGATCGATTGAAAGACCCATTACTGTGGTCTCTATACAACTACTGCAGCCGCCTTTTTTTTGCAATATAATATATTAATATGGCGACTAATATTTCGACTACAACCCACACTATAGTATAATACAATATGTAGACACGTCTCTACCTCATCTACAACCCCCCCGAACGACGGCACCACCACACACGTCGAAATACCTATACACATTAGACGAAATCTGTTCATTCGAACGCGAAATCCCAAACCCACTGTAGCGGACAGCCCCGATCGAGTGTTTTGAATCGATCGTTCTCGTATGATAATAATAATATAATAATATATTTTATTATAAATTATAATAGGTACTATATTATATTATGTTCGCTGCGCCCAGTGTAACTGACATTCACATATTATATAGACAACAACCAGGCCTTGATATAGTGGACAGTATAACACAAATTGAAGAATACGATAAAAGTGCAGTTGACTTAACGAATATCTGAAGTGAAAATAAAAAAAAATGTATAAAATATTATTTTAAATTCCCTTGTAAGACATTAAAATAATATAATATTTATTGATTTTAAAATCATCTCTGTGTATGTGCTAACTGCTGGTTTCTTTCCTGTTCACTTATTGAGTATTTTACATCAACGTCCTACTCAGCTGGGAAATATTACGATAGTACCTTTAGTGAGAAATCGTTAGAATACGCGACCTGGAACTTGTCCAGTATTGGTACGTGTATTGCAGGTGGACTGATCGTGTTGATAAATAGGTAAATTGGATATTTTTTTTGTTAGAGTAGCTTTTCGAGGCCAAATAAAATAATAAATGTCATTCGGAAAAGACGTGGTCATAATATAATATATAATATATCTCACCGAATGTCTGTGGCAAAATTACAATTTGCTCGTTGATATAATTACGTATATATAAGATAATGAAAATTATTATCAGATGTACCATACAGATGTCGAAAATCCGTTCTTATATTATCTTGTCTTGTCTGAAATACATATTATCATATCGTATATTATTACGAGAAGTTGTACCCGTAATAGTGTATTTGATGATGGGTGGCGAAGGCGATCTCCACCTACCTTGAAAGTTTTTTTTCAACAAGTCGTATTTTAGGTTGCTTAAAGTTTCTACATATTTTATTGAGTAAATAATAATTAATAGTTAATTTTTTTTTTCATATGAAAATATTTGTTATTACGTTGTCATGTCCCATGTGGGTCTTAACTGTTTGTCATGGACTACGATACGAGATTGGTTACTGATGGGACATTGAGTGCAGGGTGTGGATTGAGCTTATAAGTCGTACAACGCATATATTTTTTTCGATACAACTCACATTGGAAAACGATTCAAACTCGCCTTGTGCGCTATTTATTGACTCGTTGCGTTATTGATAAAAGTGTCGATCATAGTCCCTGTGATGATAGTATTATTGATGTAATTTTTGTAGAAAAAATACATTTATAATTTTAATACATACTAGATTATAGATAAATATTATGGATAAGTTTGATTGTCACCATCTGGTCGGTACAACATTTGGTTCAAAAATAATGTTAAAATTGACTATCCTTTCTTGTGTGAGTGTTTATCAATTAAATTATAAAACTCAACAATCTATTTCAGATAATGTAATTGTTGCTACACTCACTAGTCATTAGACAAACAAGTTAAAGAAAATTAAGAAATATTATATTATGTAAGCGTGTGTCTATGATAAACAGTTTTCACTTCATAACTACTCAACATATATTATTAAACAATGATATTATTATCATATTTAATATTTCAAAATCCAATGTATTTGATGACTAGTACTTAACAACAAATTGTCTATAAATTAGATAAGTCCAGTCAAAAATCCAAATATTTAATATAGAAAATAAATGGTGGAAATATAAATAATTAACCAGACAGCTGAATACAAATAATTTAATATTAATTACTACAGTATTATTATTTCTACTTTCACAGTAATGAATGCTAAATTTAAAATTTATACATTTACAAGTCACACAATAAGTAAATTTGATGAGGGGGAGTCACCCAGTGGCGGCACCCCGTTGAAAATATCATATATATTAATATAAAAAAATGTTGATAGGAAGATTCGATCCTGTTTGAACTGATTTGCAGTTTGTATTGAAATTCGTTTATAATGTTATTTAGTTCAGAGTTGGTTAATAGTTTTAGCTAGGGTGGATGGCGAGCAACTGAATATCTAAATATCTACAACGCGGACGGCGAGTCCTAAGACAAGTATAATCGTTCGAAAAGCCTTGTTGGAACTAGTTTGAATGTACATTCATTGAAAATAATTGTTTTTGTTTCTACTCGCCATGCAAATGCGAGAATGATTAATTGCACTTAAATGTTTACAATTTATCTAGGTAAATCAAAGCAACACGAGTGCATTGTTTATTTACTGGAATATATTAATTTCTTTGTTCGGAGGCACTTGAGACGTTTGCATTTTCCGGAAACAATATTATAAGACGTCATCATCGGACATTTTGATTGGCCGCCAATGGGGCGTCTAAAGAGTTTCCTACGTATCGGGGTCGGATTATGGATCCAAGAGCGATTCTAGTCCACACAAATCGTCTTCCGGTTGGCGCCAGATATTATTACATGTTCAACAATGACTACCTACATACGACCCTCGGCTTACTAAGCTCCGTTACCATTTAATAAAACAACGGGACATATTATAAAGATCTATGTCAACAATGGTGGTTTAAACTCCATAGTGCAGCCAAATGTACTGAATCAACAATCAACTTTGAGGTGCACACATCTTTATAAATCCACTTTGACATTAAGCCTAAAGTTAATGGTCGAGTTATTTTTAATGACGTTTCCGTGTAATGGAACATTCGAGTTTCATTTCTTTCTTTCTTTCTTATTTACTTTTTTTTTTCTTTCATAGTTGTTTATAATTTATTATTGTTTGTTCTTTACAAATAATCCGTACAAAACTATAACAAAATCTTGTCGGGATAATACGAAACCCGCCAAAGGATACAAAGTCTTTGTTGCTTTTAATATTATTAATCAATTATATATCATTCTATTCACCCGGGGGTATAACCTATACACTAACCTAGACGCTACACACGCAGCAGCTGGTGTATTGTAATAAATAATACGATTTTCAATTATTATTATTATTAATGGTGATTTGGCTTTATCGTCTAAAACGTTCGGTCCGAGCGAACGGTCTTTTGTTGTTTTAAATAATTAAATATTTTTTAACAAATAGGAGGAATTAATTGAGCAAACAAAATATTATGTTATTTTTTTGTGGGCTATTAAGCGGTGGTTGGTTCTTTTTTTTAATTTATGAAATTAAAACTTATATGTTTAAACTCTTTCAAAGGTTTCTCACCGCGTTAAATATGTTACTTTTGTTTCATGTCACAAAAATGAGAACAGCGGGTTGTGTAGAAATACAAAAAGTAACATGACGTATCAAGGGAATACGTGTCTACTGTAACGTCACAATGAAAGCATTAAGAAAATACGAAACCTTAATAATTGGTAAGATGATCAACTGTTTTATACAAAATGATTAGGTGCACAAGACTCATCGCTGCTTACTTTTTATAAAGTATCGTTAACTATTTTGCTTATTAAATATAATTTCAATAACTGAATAACGTTATTATAATATTGTGTAAGTGTAAAATGCGTATTTTTTCACTACATTTTATTATTTTAATGCAGACCGAAAATTTAATATACCTTACATAAAATATATACATAATATTATATTGTTTGTATGCGAACAGTCATAATAATTTCAACTATGGAGAAAACCCCTGAAAGTTTTACGTGGGAATTATTTTAGAACTTCATAAAAAATTATTTTTATTTTGTTTTCTCGTGAAAAATGACCGTTCTATTATTGTAAGTAATTGTATTTTTTTTTCCATAAACATAATTTACAACGATCTTCTCCGGGATATTGTTTCATTGTTGCTCTTGTTCCGAATAATGTCACGAAATTAAAAATAATAAAACGAAATACTTTTCCATAGCTACTGGTTCAGTTATTTTTCTTTATTTTCGCAGATAGGTATGCAATAATATCGTGTGTTTAACAATACTATTGCTATTTTGACGTACACAGTACATAATATTACGAATTACGTTTTTAATTTATTTCGTTTTATGCACTGTGCTATTGTGTATATATATGTGTGTGTGTGTGTTTTGAATAATTGATTTCAGAAATAAATTACACCAATTACGTGCGATTATAATCGTATATTCGTATAGAAATGCGTGACAATAGATGTGTACCGGTATTATTATTATTATTATATTATATTATGTTTGTTTTGTATTTTTGTTATAATTTCACAATTCTCGCACAATACACGAGAAATAGTAAAAACAAAGCGCCATTTACTTCTGTAAACAATATTATATTTGTTTATCGGATTACTTCAATTCCGTTTTTTTTTTTTTTTCATACCGTAATAACATTATTTTATCCCTATAAATAATTATTTATACAATATATTATAATGTCGAAATTCGGTTTTTTTTTTTTTGTCGTTCCGTTTTTCGTCCCATAAAAATGTTAATGCTGACGAAAAATAAAATATAACAGTAATAATAATAAAAGATTTCCCTTCGGACTCGCGCGTATGATGGGACTTTTGCGAGTCGGTGCATGAGCTCTATACGAAAAAATAACGCTTTTCGTATTATATCGAGACACACACTCACCCGTCCGGCCGACCCACCTCATCCCGCACGTACCTACTAATTTTGCCCAAGTTTCTTATATATCCGACGCTTTCGAAATTTCGTACACACACACACACACACATATATATACACGTGGTTGTATTATAATAATAACGTATAATATTATATATATATCTCCCCGAAATTCTTACGCGTATTATAGTCTCTCCACCCACCTACACAGTAACGTGGATATAAGTGTGCACTGTGCACAACGCGCCGTGTATATTATTTCCCGTGTAAATTTTCACCGGAGCGTGTGTGTTTCCTCTCGATAAAAGACATTAACAAACACCGGTGGCTACGCACGTATATATATACGCACAATGTATATTATTTATATATTATATCTAAGGAGTTTCGAAAACCTAATCTTTACCTTCCACCGTTTTTATTTTTTTTTTTTTTTTTGTCGCACGCTTTTTATTTATTTTTCTTCTTTTTTCCTAGTTATTTTTTTTCTCTATCTCGAGTCCCATAAAATGCGTTCGCTCGCTGCGGAGATAATGTAATATTATGGACTCTGCTGCGCGTTATTTAACGAGCAAACAAACTATACACCTGCGAGCAGTCGTCCATTGGAAACTGGTTGCATGCACGATACGGAGACTGCAGCATGATTATAATAACACGTAAAATATATATATATATACAAATATTATACGCTATATAGTAGGTTTACCGTATACGACCCGCAACTGCGACCGACGTTCCGCGTCGGATATTCAAGTGGACTTAGGTTTCTTTTTTCTTCAAGATAGTGTTGTACTGCGACCGTGGTCTCATCGGAGCTTCCGCTGATTTTATATATTATATTTTTTTCATCTTCTTTTGAAATATTTTTCCTCTCCTCGAATGCCTAAGTCGAGTAAAAAGCGTGAATAAAACTTTCGAAAACCTTTTTTTTTTATAACCGCAGAGGAAAACTTTGACGTCTCTTGAACAAACTTAAAAATAATCATGATCTTTATTCCATATCGCCACCATTAACTTTTAACGACGTAACATAATTTATTATTTTCTGGCTTTGTTAATATTAAATTGATTAAATTTGCTCGCTGAGTACATAATATGTTAATATGTATATAGGTAGGTATAATGTATTGTAAGTACAAGGAATGTTATTAAAACTGTAAAAGTAACTCACTAAAATGACATAGGTATAATCAAATGTCGTTATAAAATATAAAAAAATGAATTAAATATTAACGAATTAAAAAAAAAAAAAATAATACATAGGTACCTAAGCCAGAAGTCAAAAATATTGTTACTTTAGGTATTACGTACAATTTATTAAACACAAAATTCTAGTATACATGTATAGGTAATTTAGGAATATTTATGTATAATAGTACATATTATATAGTAACTATAGGAATTAATAAATAACAATTATGAATAATGATATGTTATATGTAATAGGTATAATATAATATTATAATCATATTTCTATCAAATTTTAAAAGTAAAGTATAACATATCGACTTAATTTGTATAGAATTTATATAGTACCATTTAAATATACATAATAAACTCGACCTTTTATTATTGTACTAGAATAAAAATGATGTACCAATACCTATAGGAATTAGGAGTAATAATTATTTTATTTGGTTCACGTATAATATAATAATATTATAGGTACATTAACTACACCTAAGGCTCAAACATTTATATAAATAAAATAAATCAGTAAACTTTTTTTGGGCATGTCAAATCTCAAAGGATACAGAAAAATTTCGAGATATCGACGTTCAACTTCGACACAATAAGAATCTACAGTAATAATAATATTATTATTATTATGTGCGCCATAAAAATTGAGTTTTCAATCTAACTATAATATCATGTATTCGTGTATACTAATATATACATGTGTATTAGGCAGTACGTGTAATTTAATATTTATTATGTATATTATATTATTACTTATACATTATATTATATTATACATAGGTATTTTTCGGTGTTATAGTACCGAAAATATAAGGCGTTATATTAGAAAATATAATATAATAATATAGTTAGCACTTTATAGTTTATACCTTGAAATAGGAATAATTCATGCCTATATACCTACCTATTGTGATAATATCATATTATGATGCAGATATAGGCAGGTACGTACAATAATAATTTACTATGCTGTATTGTAAGACGTGACACCTCAGAAGCGATAATTTGTGTTCACAACGTCAGATATGAATCCGATACGGGAACTTATCCTAAAACTCAATTTGGTAATAATAAGAAAATAGTTTTCGATTACATTGAGTGTTGACAAGTGAATGATTTTGTCTGGTTTTGAACAACGTGTCAATGTTATACATAACACATCATACGATGTGATATAATTGAAATAATCGCATTTAACGGTATAGTAAATTGAATGTATTCGCCGCGTAACAGGTATAGGTACTCTATTGATATATTTTAATAGTTACGGTTGATACGGTTAATGCGATATTTAAAAGCTCTATAAAAAATACAAATACAATAAGGGTTGAGTATCCGCACGTACATTTTGTATACATTCTTAAATAACACATAGTATAATATTATCTCTGTACAGAATAAAACTATAACAAACGGTTCAGGTTAGAGTCGGTGACTGAGTGTTTGGAATGAACATAATGTGGTCAGGGCTTTAGGAATGGAATACAAAGAAAAAATGTACACGAGGTATAAATAGCTATTATTTGTTTTTAATTACAAAATACATTTGAAAAATTAAAACTTATGATGGATTTATAACAAAGTGAGATTACATATACTAAATATTGTACCTACCTAAGTATTAAAACATACAATATTATACATAACGTACAAGTACAATACGACGTTTATTTACAAAGCTCTAAGATACTCTAAAGGCACGATAAAGATACACGTATTTTAATTTAAAAAGTTATAGATGCAAAAGAATCTTAAAAAATTGGGATACGTTTATGTCCCATTTTAGAAAACGATGTTATCTCATAGGTTCTGTCAATTTAAGCCGTATTCGATTGAATAAAAAAAGTTTTTTTATATGAGGTATAAAATTCCAGCTTGAATGCTGTATACCTAGGCTGGTATCTAAACTCTAAAGCTTGAACGTCGTATATTTATGAAAACAGCTTATGATAATGCTGTTAGAAATGTGTGAACAAGTAGCTGGAGCCTGGAATGTTATCTGCTAGTGTTAAAAATAATAGTAGCGTCAGCCAAAGACAACCAAGAATAAACAAATCGTCACAAAATAATTAATTACATAATATTACCTATCAAGTACTCATATAATTCGTATTAATTTATTGGTTATAATATTAATTATAGAGCCCGGGGGTTTGAACATTTGCATATTATTACTTAGCTGTCCAAAAACTTAACCACCCACCTATAAAGTATGGCCATATTTAGTAGAAAACACGAAAAAAAAACTGAAAAAAAATCATCGTCGTCATATTTTAGGGTGTTTATTTTACTATTGTTTCTTTTTTAAATTATATTACAACAATGAATCATAGTATTATAAATAATTATCAGCCAATATTTAATAATCTACATTCTACAGAACCATAAGCAGCCACTGATGACCGATACGTTTTATAAAAAAACTTGCTAAAATCCCTTAGTCTTAACTGCAATGCTTTATTCTGTGTGTGAGTTGATTCCCTTGACTTACTCTATGTATTAATTGATTTCCGAGTTCATTTGGGAGGCATACAAGTTGATTTCCAGCACACATAATATAGTCGATTTCCAGCACACATAATATAGTTGGTTCCCAAACTTTGGCCTATTAGCGTTACCCAAGAGACTTCAGGAGGAGGTCAACTTACAAGTCTTCCAAAAACATTTTTTTTAAATCATTAAAGTTAAAAACTTAAGAACCGTGAAATACTACAAACTTATGTCGAACTTGTTACGACTGAAACGGTAGTGCAGGCAATCTATCCGATACATGGCGTAATATTCTAGGGCGTCCGACTGTAAAAATTTGAATTAATCATCGTATTCTCCAATCTCGAAGAGTGTGACGAGTTTTGGGATGCCCAAAGGTTTAAAATCTTTGATGAGTACACATTATGGACTACATGAACGATATAGACGGACATTTAAATTTTCGGTAACTGTATTGTCTGATTCGCGTTAAAATAATCGTACCGTAATTATATAGGTACCTATACGTTAGATAAATTCACGAAACCACATTATTTGCACAATCCGACCCATCGTAAATATTGCCATTATTGGTTTCCGTTAATGGCTCGATAATTTACATCGGTAAACCGGGGTAAACACATTTATAATATTAAACAATATATAATATATATAAATAGTCTAATGTAGGTATGTGTATGACCGTTGACCGTGTTTAACATTATCGTGCGTACCACGTCCCGAAAATAACATGGCCAAAATATTAAATTCGAATTTGCGTTGCCAAAAACCCTGTTTGCTTTTTTGGCAGTGTTAAAATTTAACGTATTTTATTATTATTTATGTCATTCATTATTCTAATATTATTATTTTTGTTTTAGGTTGACTATAAACGTAATAACTATCAATTTGTTGTCACACGTATAGAGCAATAATTATTGTAAATTTATTTTATCGCGGCACAGGACAAAATCTGAGGCAATCACAAAACGTTTTCTAATAAAAGTATTTGAGAAGTCAGTTTCAGCATAATAATTAAGTCATCAGAAATAAATACGGGTTAAGGTTTATAGCGTGAAACGATTTAGTATTCATTTATACCTGATGATAATTACCAATAAATCAAGTAACAGAAATGTGTGTCATTATAATTTTTATTATAGGCCTTTAGTTATAAGTACACAAGGAAAAAAAGTTTTAATATTTTTGATCCAGATACTTGTCATCTTGTTCATTATGACAGAATATTAGGCAAAATATGGTGATAATAACTCACCCCCACCACGTGTCTCAGGAGGGTTGAACAGTTGCCAATGAGAGTAGTTGAATGGTTTTTTTTTACATTAAGTCAACAGACAACAATTATTATAAAGTATTAATTATAACAATGAATACTACCCTTATTATATAGAACGTACAACTGTCTATACAAATATATCTATAGGTACATACTCCTGAAAATACATTTTGTTTCACAAAATAAAAAACGAATATTAAATATTAAATTTTTTATCTTTTCACAAAAAAAGTTTTATTATAAATGTCATTCGATCAACCGTTTTAGTTTTTAAGCGGAGCGATGAATGTATTGTTTTACAATGATGTGTGTTTTTATTTAAATTTCCTAATTTTTTGTGTCTGTGTACAAGATAAGTAATCGAAATAATGCTTCGATTTTCAACTTCAGTGTCTTGTTGGATGGGACAGTGATTATAGTTAATGCATTAGGAAGTTAGAATTTGAAAGATTTTTGTAACAATATATCAGGAGCCTTGATTTACTATACTTGGAATTGGTTGATCTTGAGTAGAATCTTCATCTGATTCGTAATCCCAACTACCAAGACACGATTGTTATATAAAAAGTTCTCGGAATATTTTTGTATGGAAATAGTTAGTTATAAAAAAAATGACTGGAATTGCCTGTTGATTATGAAACAATATATTTCATTATGTTCATTCTGCTTAGATTTTAAAGTTTTAAAGTTTCGAACACGTTTTACATAACTCCATAGTAGGTATATCATTTTAAATCTTTGCCCATGACCCCGACGGCCCTTTCAATTTTTGTAATATTTATATTTTATTGCAGTGGAAAAACGTTTTGTAGAAATTTGTTATAATAATATGACTCACGATTAAATTCGTATATATCAATATACATACGCCATATTATGTGATGGGTTTATGAGTATATAAATATTTTATCATTATTTTCCACGACAAAGTTTAGTTGTGCAGTACCTACAATCTAGTATCTACATTGATACAACAAATCGGCGTGATACATCGAAAAGAAATATACTAGTATAATATTTTCTTTATTAAATGATGACTGGAAATCCTAGGACACAGACCTAACCTCCCCTATCCGTGCTAAGTTTACAGAAAACAACAAAAACCAGTTTTTCGCCATCAATGTTAGAATATAATATTGTCGCATCGTCGTCTGCCCATAACACAATAATGTATTTATTATTTATATAAACTTAGTAGATAGTCGACGGACGTTCACCCGTCACCATAGGCGGAGGTAGACTTATTTTTCAAAGTAAGTATAGTGTATACAATGTATTATGTTTTGTGTCCGATAAGCAGTATACCTACACCGTGTAGAGGCTACACGCACACAAAATCGATCGGTCTATAACAAAAAAAAAAAACTCTTAAAGAATGTTTTTACACACAAAACACAATAACAACATATTACATAGTATATTATATGATATAATATGATAGTTTATAATAATTTCACATTGGAATGTAAACATTTATGGCCCGGAAATTCATGTTCTAAAAACTATCGAAATCATCTAAAATCTAAAAACATTGAAATACCTATACGTTAAATTGGTATGCGTTTAAATTTATTTTGTTTTAAAATATATTTTTGTCATAAATAATGACTAATAGAAGGTAAAAAAGTCGAAGAGTCGTTGTATTTACCTAAATAAATTATTGGACTGCGTATGTGTTGATTTCCGAATACCTGCTTACTTAAATTGAGACGGGTGAATTGATTCCGGGGAAATAAAGAAATGTTCTACTAGATCCTTTGCTAATAATAATTGTTGTACATCAGTTGTGAATATCTTTTTGTGAATATCTTAGGTGATGACAACTTCTAAAACAGTGCCTATCATTGTATAAAAATTGAAAACCCAAATATAGATAATTTATACAATAGTATATTATTTATACATTTATAAGCATGTAAAGTATAATATTATTCTAGTGTGGTTTAAATGTTTATAGACAATGAACTGTTGAATCATCGATATAATTGCATATTACAATATTTTCATAACATCTGACTGAATCTAGCATCGTAGTATTAAACGAAAATGTAAACATTTTTAAAATTTACCTATAGAAAATAGACACAGAGAAAATAATATAAGGATATTTTTCTTTATTTGAAAATGTAGTTTTATACTATATAGGTAAAGTAAGTAGGTACCTACCCACCGACGTATTTATGTGTATTTATTTTGGTACATATTATTCATGTGTAATTCGTACAAACAATCTTTTATTTATAAAACAAAATAGGTAGATGTCTGAGAAGTTATTTTACATAAATAATTATTATTGCAAAGAGGGAATTCTCAGTAAAAAAATTTTAAACATTTCTGTACTTGAGAGGTAGAAGGGACAAAGTCCAATATTATAACTTTTCAGGAGAATCAAAAAACCGTTTTTCGACTATTTTTATTTTACTTAAATGGCTGATGTAAATTCAATTTAATGATTATACCAATGAGGTTTGTTTTAATTATAGGCTATAATATTCTCAATAAGATAAATATGTTTTCTTTTAATTATAACTCACCTGTAATTGTTTATTTTACGATTTAAATGAAATATTTTGGACTTGGAGCCATTTTCTCAATCACACTATGACTCGGAATCTATTGACATCCATGTTAATTTTGATGATTTAAAAAACTATATTATAATATTATATTATAAGATTGACTGTTGTAAATTGTAATGTAAGTAAAAATTATAATATTGTAATAAAAAATTTGCAATTTTTAGGAGTTAAGGTGATATTAAAGTTACATTGTTTCCCAGTTAAATATAAAAATGTTATTATTTTATCAATTGTGTCCAAGTCTTTACAAAAATTTTGCAAAATCATGGACTTGGATCATAATTATTAATTTATAAATCAAAATTGATATTTGGACTAGTTCTTTTTGTTATTTTCCTCGGTAAATACACGTCATTGGGTTAAAATTAAGATAGGTAAAATGACGCGCGTCAAAATTTCACATAAGAAAAAAACATATCCTCAATTTTAATAAAAATGGACTTGGTCCTTTCTGCCTCTCAGGTACATAATTTATAGATGATATTAATTTATGTTCCTCGAAAGTTCATTATATTATACTTCTTTATAAAATACATTTGTATACAATTATGATATCCGCACATATGTGTAAAATAACTCGATTCATACAATATTTATATTACAATATTGTTTTTGTTATTAGAATGAGAAACGTTTTTCTAGTTTTTTTTTTCGGATTCTCTGCAGTTTTTCGACCAGCGAGAAGACTTGTATTCCACAGCAGATGGCAGATAGGATACGATAGGATCTTGATAAACTTTACCCAGTTTCGCTTGCGAATTAAAAAAACTTGTGGTAGTATATAACGTAATAAAATATTATATAAGAACCGCGTTATTATTAAAAACTGTTCCGGTCTGTACAGTTTACACGTACCTACCTATATATTATAACCTTGTATAATATGTGTGTTTGTGTGTGTGTATACGGATAAAAAGTAATGGGAGTATTATATGGTATAAAATATAAAACTACACCATGTATATCCATCTATCTATCTATCTATCTATCTATACACACAACAGAATAATAAAAAAAAATTATGATACCCTTTAACATAATGGTGATCGCTTTTATAACGCATCGAATGTGTTGTTTTACGGCTTGTCACGGACAACTCGACACTAATTGAATTTGGTATCAATAAACTACGTTTACATTCCCAAACAGATGAAATCGGTCCTGTACAGTTAATGTTTATCGGTAAATTATTCAAATTTTAAAACAACAACCCCACTGCTATACCTACTTGAGAACCGTCACACAAAAACGCGCATAGTGTATTGTATGACGCCACTGATACAGGGTACAAATAGTTATAGGCAAATTTTAGTGCAACATCGCTGTCATACTAAAAAAATGTATTTTTAAAGATCTTACTGCATTACAAACTGTAAAAGTTCACATTTTCCCGAATATTTTGAAAAATACTTGGAATTTTATCTGTTGACTCTCTTTTGATCTATTGATGTCATACGAAAAACAAATCACATCATTGTAAATCAAATACATCGCTCCACTCAAAATCTAAAATAATGTAACACATTTAAAAATCTATATCTGGTACAATATATACATAGGCATAGAATATTAAATAAACTTTTTTCCATCAATAAATTATACATGAATATGTGCCATATGTGTACATATTAATAAAGTAAAATGAAAAATAGTCATATCTTTAATTATTAACGATTAAAATTTCAATCAACCTTATTTGACTATAGGTAGATAAGTGTTATACCTATACGTGATTACACGTGATATTCAATTCTAAATATTATGATATTATAAGATTTTCTGTTATCCTAAAATTATTGACGAGTAAGAATTAGTCCGATATACCGTTTTATACGGGCACATAATATGTATCTAATATATAGTTTTGAGAATGCAAATTACAATATTATCTATAAAGGTATATTGTATAATATATAAAATAAATTATGTAGGTCCATGACACGTCACTTTTTTACATTAAATAAATATATTTATCTATATATTATGTATATCATCGTTTCTCAAATATATGTAGTGGCAACATAACCACATTTTTGGAAAAACGACGGATTTTTCTAGAGCCATTTTTCGGTACGGTGGCTGGCGGTTCAGAAACTTAATTCAGAGTACACCTAAATAATATATTATAACTTATGGTTTGAATATCTTTTCATAAAAAAATAAAAAATACCTTAAATAATAGAAGTATGAATACTGACTATAGTACTATGGGTGTACGTATGTTACGTATGTTTATGTATCACTAGATATTTACCTGCACAATCCAGCGTCACTGAAACTCCAGGGAAATAGGTACCTGACTCTCATAATATAACCTCACCAATACCCTAAAGATATTTTTTCGTCCGTCCTCAAAACACAGTAAGTACGACGGTCAGTCTAATCTCGAACACTTTGTATTCATATTTCGTGAACAACGAGTGGTTTATTTGATCGAAATACAATAAAACATATTTTAATTCAGGCACGATGCACATCATTTCATGAGAAAAGTTTTGACTGTTGCTGACGTGAGCTCGATACCATTAAAAAATTGTCAAGAAATACATTCTCACAACTATCATTATTTTACCCCGGTATTTTGATCGCGTGGACAACTATTCAGGTGTTCAGATGAATCAAATACTGGAATTCTACAAACTTATATTTTGTGCTATTCAGCTTTTGTACAATATACTAATGCACATTTTCGTACGACCATTATAACTATTGTTATCATTGTATTTTTTTTATTCTATAAGAACTGTTCAGGGACTGTATTATTTTAATACCATGCATAAAAAATTACTTTTTACTTGAACCTATAAAGTTTTTTTTTAAGGAGATAACGTTCATAAAAATATGGTTTAATGCTCTAGAATATAATAAGTTTTGATTTTAATTTTCGTTTAAAACATAATTGGATTTCCCTTACAAGAGAAAACTTTTTTTTATTATTATTAGCTTTATTGCAAGTAGGTACTTAATAAAGGATGTACTAAGTATAGTACATACTATAGTACTTATACATACATAAAAAACAAAATACATGTTTTTATGTTTTAAACATTTTATTTCGTCTTAATTTGATATTATGTTAAATAAATCTTTGGTACTTAAATTTATAATTATATTTATATGTAGGTATTCTATAAATTGTAAACGTAATATGTAGAAAAATTGCTTAACCTTTGTGAAAAAATATAATATTATAATAATCAGCGTTGAATTGAATACTCTAAAGATGTTGTCAAACAAAATACATTTACGTTATATTATAATAATTGCATAATACGAAATATGAAAAATACAGTAATTAAAATAAAATCATGAACTTAAAAAACTTTTCATTCAAAATGTATTTAAAATATTAACAATAAATACTCCATTACACTGAACTAGCTTTTAACATGTAAAGCCCCCCAAAAAAATGAAACAATGGCACATCATATTGTATACATTTTACCGCTGTGTATGAATCATAAACAAGGCGCATGCATACTTGAGTACAAGCTAGCAACCTACTTAATTTTTCTTTGCATTAGAGGGTTTTTCATAATTTGAATTTTAAACAATTTACAGTTTCAATTTACACGAAAATGAGTCTTAACTTTTTTGATACGAGATATCTTAATAAAAATAAACCCGACGCTTTAAAAAAAATGTAACAATGGTTACCTACATAAATTGATATAACGAAATAAATTTCAATGTAAAAAATATACTTTTACAATTTACTATGTTGTTTATCTCACTATTTATTATATAATATATCAAAAATAAGACGTACATTATCCACTTAAATTATGACATTATTTGATGATGCAGTATTGAAATTGTTGGACATAAATATATTATGAAAAGTATTACATTTTTAATAATTTCAAAATATATTTAGAATATTTTAACATAAAATAATATATTACACACCTACTGAATGTATTTATCAATATAAACATGTGTTGAACCTTATTCGATATATTTTAAAATAAAAGTAATATACAGACAAACTAAAACTTAAGTAAAAATAAAAATAACAATGAAATAGGTACTTTATAATATTTTATAAAAGTAATAATAATAATAATGATTATAATAATTAATAAAATAAGGAATGATTCATCTTCATCATTCTGTACTAGAGGATTATTTTTTAAATAACGAGTAGGATAAATAGTAATGGAAAAGGAATGGGAACTGAGAACGTTTCGAGACGAAACAAGAAAATGTACATTGACAATAAATAATAATACTAGAGCGTCTAGGGTATCCAAATTAATACATTTTAACACTAAATTTTTAAAAAAATTCACAGAACTTAAAGAAGTTTTGCTGAACACGTTCAATCTGATATATATATAAACTATATTCTGTTTTAAAAAATGAAACCTAGATCAACCATCTAATTATTAGGGGACATTATATTAACCACTTCAATTCAGTAGGTAGACGCACCTATTTATGACTATATTTTTGACTATATAACAATATGATAACGAATTCTTGAAGAAGGCATAGTATGACATGTTTTGATGTTTAAAGAAGGATTTAACTTATCTGCCCATAATGTCAATAATTAATATCCATATATTTAGGGAGATGCTAACAATTAACAACTGAGGTCATTGTAGTCTGTAAGTAATAGCTTAATATCATCAGTAATAATAAGGAACTGACAACAGCTCAATATGACTTTCTGGAGACCATTCACAAAAATAGCTAATAGTTGTGGAATACTGAATAGAAATATGGAAGTAATCTGACTGCACTTCCTTCTTTTTAAACCGCACTGTTATTTAATCAGACTCGTAACACACGTGGTCAAAAGCCTAAGATACATCAGTAAAATTATAAACATTAAGATAACATTTTTTCATTAAATAATGTCGGATTTTAATATAATAAACTGTAATATAATATACTTGCACTATATCGGTAATTATATGTAATATAATTAATATACCGATAAAAATAACGACCGATTTACGGATTTACGGATTTTTCATTTTAGTCTGTCTGCCACAGAAATTATTGTTATAACTTCACAGTATTATTCTGTATAAATTGATTGTTTTAAACTCAGAAGTTTATATTGTACGTCAATAAAATATGCCAAAAACAGGAAGTGGATGGTTAGGAAAATTATTTTTGTTCATCGTGTAAAAGTCAATTGGTTGCGAACGTAAATCACAACACACTGCACACTTTGCATTGCACACCACAGTTCAAGTATACATTTATGTACTCAAATACTTTAATGTCACACTCTTCGATTTTTTAAATTGTTGTCCGTTAATATTGGTGAATAAACTAAGATTTTTTTATTATTATTATTGGTGGACACCAATAATTGAGGTTTGCTCGAAAACAAGAGTACCACTTCGGTATAATTAAAAGCGTCTTGGCTCGGGACTTAAGTAAACACATTTTAATAGACATGTATTATTTCACGGAGACTGTAAATATTCTTTTTAGCAAACTTCAGTCGCCAACTTTTAAGAATTTTCTACAAAAATTCGTTGATCAAAATATTGAAACACGAAAAGTTTTTTAATATTATTTTTTTTTTTCATTTGTGTATTGTTGTCTTTGTGTATCGTTTTAATTTTAATATTTGTGTATATTGATACATATATTATATACATTTAAAGAAAATATAATCGTTAAATTACTCATGAAATTGTTATATATATTATAGAAAATACTTCATAACATTATAATTATTGTACATTTTTGCACGCTTCAATATTCATTTATTGTACATTTTCATATGCATTTACTTAACGATAATCAGATCTTTAATATTATAATAAATAGTTGTAATTTAATTTTAATTTTAATATTGATATTGTAGTATTGTACTATACTAAAATAGTATTGTATGCATGTAAATTATTTTTCGTACTTTGTGGCAGATGTTTTCCTTTATATAAATTAATACAAAATAAAATTGTTCTATTAGGTTCTTCAGTTTGAAGACAATCATTGGGTTTTGTTTGAAAGTGGTTTATGTGTTTTTTTTTTATTGCTTATTATTTATTACAATGAAAATACTAGTTGACCGGATGTCTTTGTGAGAACTAGAATTATACGTAATAAAAGTTATTAAAATTATAATTAAGTGGATTAAACTTAAATTACGCTACAAGTACAATATACAACGTTACTATACGTAGACAAGTACCTACGGAATAATTAATTTTGGTACTTGAGCATGAAACTATACTTTTTTAGTCAATGTTTATTATAATAAAACTGAAAAATGTGTGTTGGATACAATAAAAATGATAGAATTAAACTATTTGATCAAAATATTAGAATATATTTAGTGATATTTAAACTTTCTAAAATGTATGTGTTTTATTATTAACACTATAGAATTTCTATTGATTTAAATTACCAAAAAGTATATTTTAAAAATAAATCATAATATCATAGCAGTATAAAATTCAAAACTTTTCGAAATATCATTAACTAATTAGTTCTACACAGAATTGTATGTGTACTGCCAGATTTACAATTTGTGACGCTTATATAGTATGACTAGGCAATGGATATAACTGAATATTGTAAAAAAATAAAAGGTTACATTTATATCGATTTAATAATATTTAGTTAAATTATGACGTATTGATAAGAAAGAGTGGATATAAGTGTATACAAATGAGTATTTATTATTCCTATTGGTTGCCAAAGGTTAATCGGGCAAATCAGGTACAAGCATGCATATCAAATCGCACAAATGTTTGCACATACAGGTACAGCCGCTCTTCTGCGTTGTCCGCGATCGGATTGCCTACCAGGTGGTTGAGTTGCACTTACTAAAGCGAATTACACACAAAATGAGTTAAACGATCACAATTTTTTTTAATAGTTGTCATATTTTACGGGCAATAAAGTGCGCGGGATCAGCTAGTATATTATATTTTTTTTAATTACCGTGGTAAGTATAATAATATATATGGCTAACTTTTTACTACGATTCTAGATTTTTAAAGTTTTATTAAAAAAGTATATAACATTATTATCTGTAAAAATATTTTTCCTGAACAGTTTTGAAACTAGGCTAATAAAAAAATGTTGACTTGGCATATAATTATGTAGGCTTAACCCTGATACTAAGGGAAATGGGCGGTAATTTTGACATATTTCTAGAATTATATGGTTGTAATTCTAAGCTCTTATGAACTTGCTCTATTATATACAATTTTTTATTTATTCGGCAAGAAGATAATGAATCCTACTGAACATAGTCATTTGGGGCCACTGGGATTTGCATATTCGTTTTATTTGTATAATGTATACCTTAAGTAATTTCCTAAGGTTCAAATCAGGATATATTTTATCTAATTATTGTGAATAATGTTATCTTGTATTCTAATTTTGTTTATCAATTACCTATTATTGTGTTAATTTACCAAGTATAATTATTTCATTCCAAATATGGTGTAGTAAAAAAATATTTATGTTTAAAGACTCAATTAAAAAAACATAATTTATTATTTACCTATATATCAATATATCATTGACAGCTATAAAACCAGAATCTAGAGAGTCGTCGTCTTTATGAAAATACAAAAGCGTAGAAAATCTCTTCGGTAAAACATGAAAATATAAAAAATATAAATATTATTTGTATGATAAATTTTTTTGTTAAACCTCAAAAACTGATCGAGTGAATCAGTGAGATTAGGTTTCACAAATATATAATATTTGTATTCATTTTTATTTAAATATATATATATAATATATACTATCACTTTGTTCTTTACAACATAGGTACAGTGGTAGGATATATCATTTACTCCTAGCTACCTGATATCTATATCTATATAATATATAAAATAACTTGTCCTGACTGATTCATTATCGCCTAACCGAAACCGATGAAGTTATGCATGTTCGAAATTTGATCAGTAGTTTCGTTTTTATGACATAGACACCCACTTATGAAAAATGTTGAGTAAAGGGATGACGAAGAGTTCAAAGTTTTGTATATCGATCAACGCACAGCCCAAACCGCTGTGTCTAAATTTAAATTGCCCAGAAAATATCGACGAGTGCGATACACCTGTTGGCGCAGTGGCACTTCTATGTATTTTAGTACAGAATGTATGACAAATCGAACCACGGTTTCGGTTGTCCAATTTGTTTGCGTTGTTATACATTGTTTTTTTTTTATTTTTACTGATAACTTCTTTATCTATACATACAAATTACGATGTGTGGTTTCTTTTTATTCATCAGATTTTAGTACAGTTATCGTGAATACGGTGCGGAATGGCATCATTTGTTTTGTTCGGCGACAAATGGAATTCAAATTGTGATACAAGTTCAAGATTTAAATTACAAATACGTTACTCTTAAAAATCAACCATGAGTTCAATACTATTTAAGGTGCACCATATAAAAAATTGTTTTCAACTACAAAACTATACTATTTATAATATAGGATGTATAGGTCTATATTTTATCACCCACCTCGCTGGGTTCGCAATCTCCCGCAGGTAGATTGGCGACCTGATGATATACCGTTCGCATAGTCACAAAGCGAGCTTCGCGGGATGGCTAAAAATTAAAGTATAATACGATTTACGGTTAAAATGACATTGCTTCCAGAGCGAATTACACCCAAAAGTAGTTAAGCAATCACAATTTTTTTTGTCCGGGCATCGCCGGATAATTCAGCTATAGTACATTATTAAATGTCTCACTCGATTTTTGTCGCCGTTTTTATTGAGCTACACGCTTATGGTAATAATAATGTACTATATGCACATATAGGTACATGTTGTGTACAGTGTACCTACACATATTATTATTATTATTATTATACGCAATGCATATTATAACAACCCTTCTCCGAAACGTCGTCCCATACAAATTATCCCGTCATTGTACTCGGTACCGATGAATATTCAACTCGGAGATTTCGAACACTATATTATTATGTGTATATAATATTTTAATACGTATACGTTATACGTGTTTCTTTTACCAAACAAATATCCTGTACGGTTTTGTACACTCCGAACACGGCGACGGCGGGGTGGTGAAACACCTCCCCTCGTCCTTATAATATACGTACGACCGCGACACCACCCTATGCAGCATTTAAATGAGAAAAAAAACCAAAAAGTCGACGGGCTGGTAGTCGATTTCACGCGCCATAATTCATATCTTTATCCCGTGCAGACGAAGACACAAAATTATTACAATGACGCACTCGAACTATGAATGGTGCATTGTCGTCGTCTCGTGTGGTACCTACCCACCTACCTACCTATACTGCAGCACATACCGAATTTGTCGCAGCACACATTGTATTTTGTGGGCGTTTGTTTGAATAATACGACCCAAACGACCCGTGTGAAGAAAACCATATATACCAGACCAGTATACGGTTATATACAAATAATACTTGTTAAGAAAACGTACACCGTTACGTCAATTATAATTACGCCTCCCTGTAAACGTCATAGTATTACCTACACAGAATATATACTATAGTACTGCATTAGGTTAGGTTATTGTAACGTATGTGTAGGCGGAAAATTGAAAACACGCGAATGATTGAGGTTTCTTCATTGAGGGAACTTCAACGGGCGGGAGTGAGTTTAAAATAACAAAAACCATAAAAAAAAAAAAACAAAATATTTTTCACCGGTAATTTTAAATAAATATTTATATTATCATACAAGTTAAAAGGAACGAATCGATTCTAATGTGTGCGGTTTCATTGAAATAATACTCGAAACGTATATGTGGAAATTTAATGACGAAATCGTGGAAAACAACACGTAACATCAACCGACAAAGGACTAAGACAGGTTTTTGTATATTTTTATTCGTGACCGCATATAAACGCACCTATCTAACGACAAAGTATTCGAACATTTTATTAGAATAATGCTTAAGCGCGTCAAACCGTAAAAACGTTAATTAAAATGTTCAAGATTAGATCTCGGTAATTGTTTTAAAAACGTTGTTTGTACACATTTATCATACTCAAAGCAAATTAAGCGTTGTACTTTTTATCCAAGTAAAACAATATGGTATACACATATTCGTATTATTGGGACGCGCAATAATTCCAACTGACGCGTACTTACGTCATTTGATTTCTACAATGGGCGCAGTATGTGCAGAGTTTGAATGTGTGTGTGTGTGCGTGTGCGCATTAAACACTAACTGACAATTTTTGAAAGTCTACAACCGCAAAGTTTAAACGACAAAATTAAAAACAAGTTATACCGTTCGACGCGCTTTGACGGGGCCGATGATAGATTTCTTTGTCGAACTCGATTTAAACTTCGATAGGTATTGGTTTAATATTATTTATTTATTTTTCCCGTCGCGTGTCAGCGTTGTTAGTCGCGTCGTCGTCAACGACAGAATGGAGGAAAAAACACACATGTGCGTAAAAAATATCAACCATATATATATATATATATACCTTAGTCGTGGCGCACAGAGAAAATTGATATTAAAGTGCACGTGGCGAACGTGTATACATAATACATATAGGCAGCAGTGTCAGACCGTCGGCGGCGATATACATATATTACGATAACATTGTGTATAGCGTACATAAGTTGTTTGAAATATTAGATTTCAGTCGGAAAATGGGCTGCGGGTTCCTCTTTCTCGCGCCGCCACCGCCGATACAACGACAGTAATAATAGTGCAACACACCTCGCACAAAGTGTCTTATCGTAATCCGTTTAAGATACGTATCTATTAGTTCGTTATCTGATATAAATAGGTTAAAAAAATATTTTCCGCATATCTCGCCCAGCGAAGGCAAAAATAATAACCTCGCGTTTGAGTTAATCTGCAGGTGTTATCGCTTACCAAACCTGGACGAAGAGAGGATGAAAGTGCAAATTTAAATCGTAAAAACAACCCAAAGCGTATTGGCGTATAACACGAAAAATAACAATCAATACATTTAGAATTCAGACTTCACGACATTTTTATGATACAAATGAGTTTGGCACGTATATATTATTTTGTACGGTTATTAGACAATGTCATGAGAAAATAAAAAGCTCCGCTTAGAATCTATAAAATGATATACAAACAACTGTTTCACGACTAACGAGTTTATGAAACAAAGTTAGAAAATGTATGATTCATTCTAATGATGTGTTGCTAATAAATATGCTCGTGCCTTGTATGTAATAAATTCACATAGAACTGTTTTATTTTTTCATACAATTTAATTTATATTATATATTACGTTTTGTTGTCATAGGTACACCATTTGGAAAAATATTACAAATAGTTCAAATATCAGTTGACGTAATATTATGCAAGCTTGAGTACCTATACATTACCGTTGGTTATAGCGCTGTGCTCAATAAACTGTAATGTATAAATAAAAAACTACACTAAAAATATTATCTGTAGCCTGATGGCACATAATACGTAATAATATAATATATTATACAAAATTATATTTTTTAATTTAAACGATATATAATCCATAATTTTTAACAACGTTATTCAACAATAAAATATACATTCATATTTATACAAAAAATCTATTCAGAAGTTAATGTAATTGTGTATGTTATCACGCAATCTATTAATATTTGATTTGCATTTTGCTTAAAATTACGAATTTTATCCAATAAAAAATGTTTTAGTTACCTATGTAAAATTAACAAAATGTATGGGGGTTTTTTTTTCTGTGCAGTAGCAGGTTGAACGAATTATTTTAATCGTGCATTCATATATAGAGTGCGTTAACTTTGCACTTTTTTAGTCAATTAAAAATATCCTTTATTTTTTGTTACTATACGCATGCATGTCAAATTGACAGTTTTAACTTTTCCGACATTATTTTAATTGTCAGTACCTAATGTTTTAACCGCATTTTAATCATTAAACTCTTGAAAATCACATACAGCGTGTTTAATTGAAGAGCGACGTCAATTAACTAAACTGTGTAATATTATGTTCTCAGTCCAGTGCCAATTCAAAGTTGCCATGTATAGAGGTACCTGCTAATCGCCATATTAAAACTTCTGCGCAATATTTCATTTTTCTAGTAACGTGGAAAATCTAAAGGCAATCAATAATTATTATTTTGTATGAACGCGGAAACGTGCACAATACCAAAATACAATAAATTATTGGTCCAATCCGATATCAAAATATAATATAATGTCAGGTATACCTACAACAGTTGTTAATTTTCCTACGAGCTGTATATTTTCAGTGTGATTAATGATATAGACGGCAACACATTCTACTGCCGACGCGTAATGATATATTTAATTAGTTGCTAATGTTTAGATGTACCTAGAGGTATATCATCGTAGTAAAAAACAATACTGTTTAACATTCGGGGTGCACGTTACCTACTACGTACACACTCCTTACAATATTTTACTGCGGGACGAATAAAACAATATTGTCTGTTGCAACAGTCGCCACTGCCGACACCGGAAACTTTATTGCCACCGCTCCAGCAGGATCTAATCGTCACGCGGCGAACACCTCAGGCGCGGCGGCGGCAAAAATAGGGTCAAACGTAGTCCATTATCCGACTGAGACGACGACCGTGGAGAACGCACCATCTGCAAGCGTAACACCCTCCCCGTCACGTAGTTCGGCGAGAGTGTAATTATTTTTACCCACCGTAAAATGTTAACATTGTATAGCCATAGGCGCAGATTAAAGGGGCCTGGGGAGCAAATGACGTTACCCCCCAAGAACCTATAATACACACTGAAGTAGGTGTCTGCAGAAATGTCGTTTCTATACTATTGGTTATCACCACTTATGATAGTATAACACATTAACATGTGCCTATAGATAGATATTTTTTCTAAATACTATCATTGATTGTAAATACGTATTTATTATATTATTGTTTATTTTATGATCAATGATACCTATAATAGCATTGATTATAAATACTGTTTATACTGTTAATAATTTAACATCAAAACTTCACGGTTCGCTATTGACAACGACGATAATAGTTGTTTTTTATTTTAAATTTTGGATGACACGAGGTATACATATTTTATTTTAAAATGATTCTTGTTAAGGCATTCATTAATTAATTGTTTTGTATAATATACATTTTTTCGTTTTTTTCAGAAGCGAGTATTTAAAAGTTACAGGAACGAATTTGTAATTCGAATTTATATTTGAAAAAGAACAATGAGTGTATTGATTTTACAATGAGGTGTTTTTTTTTGTGTCTGAATTTAATTTTTAAATTAGAAAAAGTTCATTAATTTCAATTTTAATATGTTATCTAACAGTAGGACAGTGAATCTAGTTAGTAATTGGGGTGATAAAAGTAAAAAATGTCCCCGTATTTTTCTAAATAATTCGGAAAAATAAAAATATTTTAGGAAAAACTGGAATTTTCACTCAAAACCAGTTTTGCTAAGTTTTTTTTCCTGATCATTACAAACACCAACGTAAAGTTAGTTTGACGGTGAATTCAATATAACTGTTTATAAATAAAAGTAATATATGTGTATATAAGTAATTGAATAGTCAAAAATTTGTCAGGTATTTGCTGAGTAATTTTAATCATATTAAATTCACTGAACAATTTTCTAATTTTAATGTTTGTGACTTCGTTAATGCAGTTAAATTATCACATTAATGTTCGTATTTATTGATTTTCTATATTTGACAAAATTGTCAAGTCGTAGTGTTTATTGAAAAATCAAAATTCAATAAAAATAATAATAGTGTATAAAAAATAATAATATTTCAAACGGCTGTCTAGGTAGACCGTTGGTCACGACGATCTATGTGTTCAATCTGTCGTCGTCGGGTGGTCATCCGACATTAGGGTGATAACTAAATACCACACAAATCATCATCAAACCAATTAGCCAATCTACATAATATAAATTTCACCAAAAATAAAAAATGCTTTCATCATGTGCTATAAACAATATTATTATCACACGACGTCTGCCTAAACTGTATTGTACAACATAATATACGCTATAATAATAATAATAATATACGGTCGGTGACTGTTACGCGTGGTAATAATAACGTTCTATATGAACACAATTTACGGTGGGTAATAAATTATCGATGTCGAAAATTAAAAAAATAGAAGGTTATTATAATTGTACGTAGATATTATGGTATGGTGACAAAAACTGATGACACTATTATTTTTCATTTTTTTTCATTTTTCGTCAAGTCCCCGGACACGACGAAACGCGCGCTTCGGCATGTATAAGCGTGAAAAATAAATCGGCGCTAAAAAGTCTGAAGACTGTCACGTGTAAAACTGTATATTATTATGGCATCTAGTAAAATGCTATATTATTCTGTTCCAAACATCATTTGCTCCTATATAGTCACACAGTGCCGACTGCCGAGGCGCGTAAGCGTCCCTTATTCAGCCTTCAGCGTATAATATTATGACTCACAAGTTCGTTTTTCTTTCTTATCGCACCCTCGACACGACTTCACGATTTCTGTTTTCGACGAATCCATTGCCGGCCGATGGTATTAATTCGCATATAATATGTACTCAACATCACCAACGCACTATATTTTTTTATTGATACTGTTAAGCCTCGTTAACCAGATACAAATATAACATGGGTTTAAGTTAATTTTATTTTTGTTATATAGGTACCTATTATATTGTGCATTTGTGCAAGGAGAAAAACAACATTACATTTTAACAAGTGTGTGCGTGTATATTTGTATACTAGTATGGAGTTTACTATTCAGGCAACTGTATAGTATGCCCACGACGATTTGTTTTCTGTATTTAACTCGTACCTTTGATACCTAGAGAGGTACGTAGCTTTATTACAGTATAGCTAAAAGGTAGGGGTGGTTTTTCGAAACTATTGTTTTGAATTGGATTCATTCAAATCTTAGAATTTAATAAAACAAAATAACGTCAGTCTACCAAACCTAAATCTAAACACAGGGGAAGTCGTCCTGATGCATAGTATATGTTTCGAGTGTCCCTTGTCATTGAATAGGTCACTGACATTAAAGCTATTTATATAATTTAGTTACTTATAAGTTAGAATAACAAAATATATAATATTATTATAATAATCATTGATCAAACAATTATACGATATTTAATTCAATGAAATCTACTCATAATATAAATTAATTATAAGGTACCTACACACAATTTCCCATCAGAATCGTGTACAATGATTTATTATTGAACTCAAATTTAAGTTTTTACATTTTGGAAATTATATTAATTTGTAAATAAAATAATAATGTACACATTGCCAATATTTTTTGAATTGAATTAAAATAACTAAAACCGTTAGTTGAAAAGTCGTTAATCGTTATTTTTTGTTTAAATATCTAGTTTTAGTGAGTGTCATTAGTGGATGACTTCTTACCTCAAGTGTAGCCTGCTGTAGTTTGCTCTAACCATATAAACTTATTGTGCCCCTAAGGTAAAGATTGTTTATCTCAAATACAAAAAAAAAATAATATCCAATTTGACAAAATTTAAATTTCAATGTGTATAAAATAAAAACCAAAATTAATAGATTAAAAATTAAAAATGTCTATAAATAGCCAATTAAAATATTTTATGATCATTAGATGGCTAACGAAAAATGTATAGAATGGCTCGCTATATATATTATTGTGATTAATAAATATAAGTGTTTTAAAAAGCTAAATCTATCTATAAAAAGTTGGCGGCTCAAAGTATTTACAATGCACTATAAAAAAGATCATTAGCAATAAATTGAAATAAAAAAAATTTAACACTCAAGCCCCTCTTCTTCTATTATACTAAAGGCCCAGTGAAAGAAGCCAATGAAATTTTATACTTCCATATGATATTTGGAGTCACGATTGCAGCTATTGTGCGTTACAATCATCGATGGCTTAGCAATTAATTGTGAGATCGGCAGTTAGATCTACTATCTATATAAATTTTTTTTTATTTATTTCTTTATTACACAATCTGTTCACGTAAAGAACAATTCGCGAATGCGATGACAAAGAGAAAGAAAAAAAAGAAAAAAGGACATGAATCATGGGGTCAAGAATACTCCCATTCGAGGAACTTTGAAATATTTTCTATATAATGTGTATAATATGCTATACAATATATATATAAACATTTTTTTTTATTAATTAACCCGCGGCAACTTAGGCCATTGGGTGGTTTTTACTGTATGGGAGGGTACTGTAAGTTGTAAACACGCTTACACAGTTTGGCAGATTTTTTTAGTGGGCACCCGTAGGTCTCTGCCATGCCCGGGTGGGGAATGGCGGCACTTCTCTCTGGACACCATGACTTGACCAAAGAAAAATGCCACCCGCGGCCGAGGTTTTGAACCGGCGTCGGTGCACGTCGCAACCGACACCTTAGTCCGTTCGGTCACCCCATACAATATATTATTATTATACTCTATAGAGAATAGTTATGGCATATAACATCTTATATTACTGGCTACTTATGTATAATACATTTATAAATTATAATAAATGAAAAAAATGCATTCCTTTTATGAATATATTGTAATATTATAAACAACTAAATTATATTTTAAGCTTTTTCCAAAAAACTGCACCTTTATTAACAGTATTTTTCAAATATAATAGTTATTTTTTTTTAAAAAGACCAAGGGGGATACGACTACCACACTCGCCGACCCCCTTTATGTATACGCATAAACGATGGTATTTTGCAATTCTACAGATACAAAATCATCTCTATTGGAGGTACGCTGAAAACATTGTGTCATATAGGTAAAAACATCTTAAAAATTATTTGAAATTATTATCAAAATATTTTATAATTAAGGAATGGAAACATTTAGTATTTTGTTGTTTATCATTCGACTTGAGCGATTCTCCGAAAATGTCAATAAAAATGATAAAACCACTTTTTAGAGTAAAGGCAGTAAAGGGGAGTAAAGGTACCTATAATAATTGTTCTTAAAGTATTCATGTAAATTCAGTTACACGTTGTTTAATATTATATCATAGTCGCCATGTAAGATCCTTTTTAAACTAAAGGTTGCAGCAGAAAATGGATGTAAGATGTGTGTATGGTGTATCTAAGAGGAAAACTTCCGGGATATCTCTCTGGGGTATCTTTATGAAATCAAAATCCAACCCATACCACATAAATAAGTTATTGTGGAATAGGAAATAAACGGCTATACCTACGTATTTTTGGTTTTCAAAATAATCTCACTGAAAACTTGGACCTAACTTCTGGTTTCTCTCGCTCAATTGATGCATAATTTAAATAGTGGAAGACGCAGTTTTGTTATATATTCGAAACGTGTACAGAGAAACTGGAGAATTGTTCTGGTATGGGGACTATAACAGTTCTCCCATCTAATGTAAGTAGGTAAATAATACTATCCTTTCCTATATGGCTATAAGTATGAATTTTATAATCGCACACCTACACATTATATTATTATGTTTGATATAAATGTTTACAATTTACTATTTAATGATACAGCCACAATAATAAGAAATGTTGATTTTTAAAAATTAATAGAAGTAATTGTTATGGTAATAGTTAGTATGGTTATTGATTATACAATTAATTTCAATAAAAAGTTGATACCAATCCCCAGTAAGAAAGTTTGTGGTGTAAATGTGTAAGTTACATACAATACTTCATAGAGGTCTAATCGTTTTCATAATGTAAAACAAATTTTGAAGATCATCAAAAATATAAAATAAAACTGAAAATACGATAAACGTTTTCAAAGTTGTATAGTACTGTTATCATAAATATAAAATAATACATATTTTTATATACTTGGATGGCCACCGCTTGGGTAAAAAAAAGAGCCAATTTAAATGTATAATAATATCTATGATCACAAAACATTCCATTAAATTATTCTTTACATAAAAAAATTAAGATAATGCTTAAAACAGCTATTTTCAACTGATATTTTTTATTCTTATTTAGTTTAAAATGTTAACTATAGTTTATACGTATAATTAAAACTTAATTTAAAATTAAGTGAACTTTTTAACTGTATAAGAATTTTATATAATATTACTATATATTAATATTATATTTATCTATAGGAACTCCGTATACCAGGATACGAGCTTAGTTTGGTTGGTATACGTATCAGCTCTTAATATTGTTGTATTATAATTGAATTACGCTTAAACAAATAAATAAATAATATCATAGATATTTTATACCTACCTAATGGAAAAATTACACTTCAAGATGCTTCAACAAAACGCTTTAAAAACATTTCAGTATTGAACTTGAACCAGTTTGAACTTATCAAAATGTTAAAGTATTCAATAATTGAACCACATGATACCAAAGTTTTTGTATAATATATGCATACCTATAACAAAATAATAAGTAATAGTTTCATATTTTGTAGTTATATTTTACAATAATTTACTATGTATAGTATAATTATGAAATAGGTATAGGTATGTACTTCATAATGAATATAAAATAATATAAATTATATACATATACGTCATGTACATATACATTATACATAATATTATACGTCGAGCAAAGTGAAAAAAAAAACATTACTGTTGATCAGCATTCTGCATCATAATTGTATACTGTGACGCAACAATAACTGATTTATAAACGATTGGTCAAACTACCAACAAACTTTGTTATTTCAGTTTCTGGTTTATGCCTGTATGGATTTAGTATAATTATTTTTAATCATCTGAACAAAATGTACGATTCTGCAAAAAAAAATTTATATTTTATTTTATTCAATATATAAAACAATTTATTTTAACTATGATTAAAAACGTATACGTAATTATTGATATAACTTTGCTTCGATGGAATTTTGATCGAAGTCCAGCAAAGACGTAATTTTATATATATTGCAAATATTAATAAACATGAAAAAACAGACAGTGCCCAAATTTTCCACGTGACCGATCATGATCATCGGAACAAGGGAGGGAAATGTGTTGTCTTCCGGAACAAATCCTGTACTCAACTCTGATTTGGCAGAGGGTAAAAAATGATTATCCGTCATTACGATCACTTTGTAAAACGTCTAAACGCTACCCACATGAATATAAGGGGGGTCGGATTGATCGGATTGGCAAGCTCTGCAGACCGTGAATAGAGAATCTGACATCAGTAAGTCGTATGTTTTTATGAACGTTAGCAATGATACATCCGGGGTAGGGACGCGCCCTCATAACTGTTAAAACCATTATCACACTTTAACACAATTAATGGTCTAAGGAGAACGCGAGTTGAAAAATATAATTTGAAAGAATAAATAATACGTAACATTTATTTCTTAGTCCGTATCTTATAGTGATACATAATAGTGATTTGTATGAATAAAAACAAATAATATATATTTTATTGAATTTAATTACAACGTTTGCACAAAATGTTTAAAATATTAAAGATTTAATTATTATACAGTCAGTAGATATTATAAACATAATAAATATTTACAATACCTCAGTTTTTGTAACTTATTAAATTACTGAGCTAATCTAAAATTCAAAAAAAAAATAATATACTTGACCAAGCTTAAGAATACTGACAACATTTGTATTGGATATTTCAACTCATCGTGTGAACTGAAATTTAACGTGAATCTGTAATTAAATATAATATTACCATAATATTGAAATAGTTTACGACTGGAATTGTACACAATCACCCATTACTTATTTCAAAACTGGAGGCCATACAATTTCTATACACACGAACAATTAGTATTTTCTTAATATTCTGATAAACAATATTAATAGATATTTTATTCTTAAATATTAACGCATCGACATCATAAATCGAACGAGTAGTTTCTGAGTTATTGTAGTTTACGTAGGTAGGTGCTTTAAGGAAACTACATTGTAAACATTAAAAATACTGAAGACAGACAAAACCGACAATATATTAAAATAGCGTTTTTATTTTAACATAAAAAATATGTAGGTAAGTACTTATATCAAAGGCACAAATAATAATTTATTCAATCCGATCTTTAACAATGCGTCTCGACAGATGCCGGACGGCTAATGTGTATGATGTAAGTACGGTAATTTCATAGTCCGATACATATACGCGGTTTCCGTGAAAAATTTTAAAATACAATTTTTTAGAACTCAAACAGATTAATAATTACGCGCAATTCATTAGAATCGCAGCACATGGAAAAAAAAATAGGGATATTATCGTCCACCAGTAGACGCGCAAATAAGGACGTATCAAAATAATTGTTTAAATGGCAGTTTCTCTTCGAACAACCCCGAATAGAAAAAGTAGGGTTTCAAAATACGTAGCTTTGAAATCAGTAGGTTTGCACCTACCTGTACGCATCCAAACCACTGCCAGCGTCATTCGTGAGAAATTATAAACTTTAACATAGTCATTTTGTACACATTTGAATTGTTATATCGTCGAAACTATGTACGGGTGGATGAGTTATGATTTATAACGAACATGCACGACGATGACCTGATAGCTGAGCAAGTTTATTTCTTGTTTAAGTTATTCTTGTTATTATTCCTCAGGAATAGTCGGCAATTTAGGAGTGTAATGTCTCAAAGGGCTACACTTTGATACCCTGCATATCCTGCATACCCTGCATTCCCTGCATACCCTGCAAACCCTGCACAATTCTCAGCCTTGCGGTATTCCAAACTAGGCGATACTAGGCGATCCATAACTTATTTTTGATACTTCTCTTTTTGTACGATTTGGTGCGTTTAACGATAACATCTCATCAACAGCGGTGATGTCTATTTATTTCACACTATACTTCCTTAATGTTCTTTTTAATCTTCTCTATTATTTGTGTGTTTAACAACTCGGTCGCTTGCCTATTTGTAGGTGCGTCCCGTTTCACACAACACGGTGAACCTAAATTAAATTAAAATAATGCGGTTATAGTGCTATAATACGCGGTATGGGTACTAAATTACATATTATTACACCATAGGTTTACGGATGAACGATTTCCGACTTCATTACGTTGTAATATAGAAATACACACGATAATAATATATTATATCACTAGTTGATGAATATCCCGGCTTAGACCGTGGGCAGTTTTTTTTGTGAAAAATTATGTATGCTATATTATACAAGTGTATCTCGGTTTGAGTTTATCTCTGCAGTTTAGTCTACCCTCAGTTTACGGACAAATTGGCGTCAGTGTACCTAGCTTTGTGAAATGATTCGACCTATAAGATGAGCAACTGCAAGTCACGGATCGGATTTAACACTTGGTATATTTTCAACATGGTTCAAACTACTTATTCTCTAAACTTTTGTGATATATCCATAAAAAATCTCTGACATTTTTGTAAAATTCAATTGAGTACCTATAAAAGTTACACACATGCCTACATTTGGTATTAAGCAGTGTTCGGACTTATCTAGATAATTATTTGTTCATATTTTATCTTATCTAGATAAATAGTTACAAGATATCTAAACGTTCATCTTAGATAATTTTTTTACTAATCTAAATAAATTCATCTAGATACATTTTGTATTGATAAAAATCGCGAAATTGTACAAATAAATTTTAAATATTTATACAGATTCTCAAACCAAGTTTATGGTTTATAAATAATGTAATTATTCTTTTTTATATCATTATTATTATTATGTTCCTTGTGCCCAACTAAAGTATACCTAAATTTAAAAACCATTTAAAAAAAATTGTATCTTTTTTTATCTATATAAAAAAAGTATTCATCTTTATCTTTATCTAGATACATTTGATTTGCATTATCTTTATCTTTATCTAGATAAAAAAAATACATATCCAATCCGAACACTGGTATTAAGCAATAGTTTCTTTATTCGAGGCTATACGCGTGACGAGTTAATCCTTATAAGGATTTATACAGTTGTACCCGAATTACCCGAAAAACCAATAGCAACCATTTACATCCAAAAAAATAAAAATAAAAATACTTATTTCTGCTATTACGATTATAATTTGAAACTAATTGCAACCATTTATAATCAAAAATTTCAATTTTAATGTCCACCGAGAATCTCAAGAGCCCTGTTTGACCACCTCTTTAAAATGCGAATATCGGAAAATCCTTTCTTGTTGTACCTACATCTATAGATCATTAGAGGAACCAATATTTTAAATTTCAAATTCATACATTTTGTAATATTTGAGATGTGGCGATGAATAAGTGAGTGAGTGAGTGAGTGAGTGGCATTTGGTTTTTATATATATATATTATATACGTATAATATGTATATAGATTAAAAGACATATTTTATTATAAATTATACTTTTGTAGTGATTTAATTTGATGGTTGATAATATTAAATTAGTTTTCATCTTCTACACAGTTTTTGTGAAATTCATTAGTTTTTCTTACTTCTTTGCGGTTAATGTTGGGCTTTCTATCTACCAGCTACTGGAAAAATATGATATATCACTAATATAGTATATTTGATGATATTATTGTGAATAAAGTAATTTCTTTACATATTTACGTGAAGCCTTGTTTTAAATGTTTAATTCTTAGCTATAAAAGTGAACACTTTATGCTTTTTTAACTACAAAGTTATTTTTTGTCACGCCTGCGCCGAAATAGTTTAGTTTTTGATGACGGTTGAAGCGTTGGAAGAAAGAGACCTTTTTCCATCCAGTGGGCTGTAAAGTGGGAATTCCCATTGTGCCAGGCGGTTAAGTGGAAATCCCCAAAATTGCTGGGCGCACATATTACGCGTATCCCTGCACAATCAGACACTGAAATCTATACCACCGTCCTTTCAAAACATAAACTTTTGGTTACACTGTATATTTATATTATAACCTCCTAGCATGACCCAACGAATACTACAATTGTATTAACATTTATAGAAAAAAGCGTAAAAAAAATTGTAAACTGAAAATGTCCTTAAACAGCTTAAAACAAGTCAAAATATCCTCCGCTCAGAATCTATATAATAATAATAATAATAATAAAGATAACACATCATTGTAAAATCAATACATTCATTGTTCCGCTCTGAATATAAAATTTGAAATGAAACTCTACTTAATTAAACTAAATTATTGCATCCAACATATTTAAACGTATCTATTCAACATAGCTGTCCTACGTTAAATATATTGTCTAAACAACGTTCGAAGAATGGGAAATCTTATAAGTTAGTCGTATCTAAAAATACTAAAATTGTATTATCTGATGTATTGTTGGATTTAAAATTGAATAAGCCGTTCTAATGATAAAACTGTAAAAACTAATTAAATGTAATTTACTAAGTTTCTCACATTATTTTAGCATATAATTAAAGCAACATTATACTATACAGTAATAATATAATATGTAACTCACAGAAACTATAAAGTACTTAATATTATCCGTATTGTAATATAAAACATTATACTGTTGTAGTGTTGTCTGTGTATGTATTATAATATACCTTTTGGCGCTATTGCAATATGACCGAAAGCCCCCTTTTTATATTGTGATGAACATTTATATATTATATAAATAGAATTGCATTTTCATAATACATAACAATAAATGTAATGACATATAATTATTGTTTAGGTAAATATAATAAGTTGTACACATAAATAGAATATTATTTTAATGAATGTAGTTATAGTATTGTTTAAACTTGTGATCGCATCGAAATTCGTACGTCGGGAAAACGTAAGTTAACATTTTATAATGAAACTAATTTCAGTATTTGACGTATAAATAGTAAGAAATTATAATCAGTTTATAAATCTATCAAGTTAGTCTTGAACCATAATATTCCTCATCCACAACTAAGGTCTTCTAGTACGTAATAAAACTATAAAATTGCACTCTGGTAGCCATTATTCCTCATTTTTTTTTTTTTTTATCATGTTGAATAAAGTTATTCTTCACTGTGTATTTATGTATTTTTAATGTATATTTATGATTGCTGTTTATAAACTATTAGGTTGGCAGTTGAATAAACTATTGCAATAAGGAACTGATTATCCGGATCATATTTTTCTCATTCAATTTTGCTCCAAGCAATAGTTGCAAAGTTGTTTCTTAATATTACAAAACTACATAATATTATATTAAATATTTTATTCATTACCCATCGACAGTTTTACACGTTTCACATAAATATACGTTGTGTGTCGTTATCCTACCATTAAATGTTAAATGTTTATTCCTGTAGCATTGTCTTTTAAATTGTTATGACATTAGCTTTTATATAGCTGCTGTTCTTAAAGTATTTGTAAATTTTATCCACGTCGGTTTTTGGCATTTCCGCGCAGTAATCTCGATAAATTGTATTTTATTAATGGTCATTAAATGCTGCCAAACGACATAACATAATGTTATTGAGTTCTTGGTAAACATCAGTCGCTACAACCATATACACTTGAACTCTTCTTATGCTGAATTTCAAAACCACGAGTTTTGGTTTCATAAAGTTTCTGGTGTGGATTCTTCATCAGTAGGTGTACATCAATATTTCAAAACGTATTATATGTTATAAATGTAACGTATACGATGATTGGTAATAGTAATATGATATTTATATTTTAGATACAGCTATCAATTAGAATTATAACAAATTATATTTTAAATGTTTTTAATATATAATTTTGTTATTTCATTTTTCTTATAACACAGTTTACTGATTTAGTTCGTATTGCATAAAAGCTGTACTCACAAATTAAGGAAAAATATCCTACAACCTCATTAATTTTAAATATTTTTAAGCAATACAATATATTTCAATACATTTGCATGCATTAGTTCTGGTATATTATAACTTTTGAGAATCTGGGCGTAGATAACGAACATTTTGGTTGAATAATATTTATTTGGAACAAAAAATATTATGTCTTTCCTTAAAAACCCCTTTAAGAATAGTGAATTTGTTCCAAAAGTTGCATGTGGCACACCATTTGGCAGTTGAATGAATAGGTACTATAATTTATAAGACTACAAAACGTTCATTATTTTATGAAATATTCATCTAATAAAAATCTACGTGGAAAATATTTTAAATTATGATCATGGTGAAATATTACTAATGTAGGTAACGGTATTATGTTTATTTTATTTTAGATATAATTTTATATAATAGTGAATTTAGTTATAAAAGACTTATCTTTTTAATTTTACGATGTTATTTTTAGTATATTAAAAGTTGTGAAATTACACATTCAATAATCTTCATTTGTACGATTCTTTATATTAGCATCTAAATATTAGAAAGTCAAAATAAACTAAATTTTTCCAGTCTACTGAAAATCGTATTTTGAATGTAGGAATAGTTCTCTTTAGGTTCATTGAATACGATAACGGTTATTCAATGAATATAATAGTCTACACTTTATTCACCGTGCGAAGGGTGTTGATTTTACTACCTTCTTTAGATTTTGAACGAAGCTAAATAGGCAAGTTATTGATTTTATCATTGTGTGTTATTTTATTTCTTCAGACAAAATATTTGGGAAAGTTGTGAAAACCAAAAATTCTCAAAACTGTCTACGTTTTACCGCGATGGGTTGAAAATTAAATATAGACTGTACTTTTAAAAAGTTATAATAAAGAAAGTTGATACAAATATGTACTATTTTTAGGGGAACAAATCTCGGCTTAGAATCGTTTTTTAAATGCACCTCCTATCGTGCAGTCAATAAATGCATACTATATAGTACAGTATAATGTGTTAATAATAACGTAGTTCGATAGTTGAATTAAAAATAAAATACTAGAATCGTATAATTTTTTTTAGACTGTCTGCGATAAAAAAACATTATATTTATAAACTCCAGCATTAAATTAACAGTAGAAGAGGATCATTTGCAAAATTGTATTACGTCATTCAGTCTGGCACTTTGGCACTGTGAAGGGTATTATAATTGTTCTATGTAGGTACACCATATGAGTGGATAATTGGAAATAGAGATTACCATTGGCAGGGGGAACTACGACTAATCCATTTAAATTTTATACAGGACTTAAATTACAACAATGTACATTATAATATATATTATATATTATTTATGATGTATACATATAATAAAGTAACGTTGATGATATATGTATATGACATTTTAATATCATACGCTATTATAACATCATAGTCGACATTGTCGACTTTTGTTTTAGAATGATAATATTTTTTTACGTCGTTAATTTTAATTGTATTGCAACAAACTGTTGACAATCGAACCCATATGATATTTGACGTAAGAGTTCTATCCACCATTTTTCGTAATATTTTTACCAAATTACATACTTGAAATAATAACATGTTATTAATCATACATTTTTTATTTTAGCATATTTTAATTAATAGATAAGATGCGTTGGTATAGCATCAAATTCCAGTGACAAATCACGAAATTATGGTGAATTAAACAAATATTATTTTAACTATAGGTAGGCACCCAAATAATATAATTAAAACTGTGATAATATTTGACTGAAAATTGAAAAAATATGTAATTTTGAATCATAAGCAAAATAAATTTTTAATTAAAATGCAAAATCTAAAATCGTGAATTTTTAATACGAGCATTTAAAAAGCTAAAAACTTCCTATTAACATTCATCATAATTCATAAGTATACATTTTGCTTTTCTCCAAATTATTTCTAAATATTTATAATTCATAGATACATTAATTTAAAATTGTAATAATACAAAAATGCCTTTGGATAGTCACCACTATTTTGCGTCATAGTGATAGCTCATTTATTCACTTTATATTGTCATTACTAAATACCTTTCTTTCGAAGATTTAAAATTAAAGTCATAGAAATACATATTTTTTTAAATTATTATTAAGTACATTTGTAAATTAAATCGTTGTTTTTTCTAAATAGGAACTATTTATTATGACGTCAGTCTATCTAAGCCTGGTCATAAACGAGTTAAAAAGTTTAAGTTAAGTTAATTTTAACTTTTCAACTTTCTTTTTAAAATTTATTTTTCAGTATCTAACTTAATTTTTAGCTTGACTGATTTTTAACAAGTTATTTTTAATCAAATCTTAGTTACATTAATTTATAAATAATTAAATATAAATATAATCCAATATTATTTAATCCTAAATTTTTTTAATAAATATTAACTAATATTTTTTAAATTATTTTATACCAACTTAACTTCACTCAATTAAAAATTATCAATAACTTGCCCAGGATTATGTCTATCTATGGACAGTGGGTACAGTACAATAGTATAAAGCATATAGTGTTTAATTATGTGTATTTGACAAACTTAGCTCAATATGTTTAGTATACATAGTGATTTTCCCAACTAAAACCTTTCACGCTCAAATAAATTATAACTATTAGTTCATTTTCAACTCGTTCAAGTTAATTTATTGAAAATATTATGCACAAAATAAACGTTTTATTTCCCATCACTGCTTATTCTATGAATATATAATAAGCGTACTATGTATAATGTATACCTAGCGTTTAATATTTTATAAATTCATAGTCATCCGTTGCCTTATACTTATTTAATAACCACTGAATATAACACTTAAATTGCCTTAGAATGTTTATAAAGGTCCTTTTTTTCCGTGGCTTCTATTTTCAGTTTTTATTTTCCTCACCCAGTATTCTTTCATCCGACCGGCAAATTCGCAATTACATTGCACTCTTGTTTCATGTCAAATGCAATTTTTGATCATTACGCATGGCGTGTGACAGGCGAAGGGGTACCATGTGCTTCGATCCATCAAATCGTCCACGTACCGACGCGTGAAAGCCGTTTTTAGCGTCTCCGTCTGATTACTAGACTGCGTTGTTACTTGTTTCTTAATAATAATAATAATATAATAATAATAATAATAAAATGCATTTCATATTCTGTGAACTGAAAATTAAACAAAGTTCCTCTTCTTCGGATGAATGATTTTCTTGGTATATTCGTATTTTAAAGTACCTACATGTTATTATGACAAAATGGTATCCTGGTCGAATAAAGCAATAATTACAAGTTTAAACACGAAATTATCAAAAGAAAATTGTAAATTCATTATTATGAACTTTGGTTTTGATACAGTTTTACTAAGTATAGAAGCAAGCTGGCAGTCTATAGTCTATATATACTACTCGCACTGTTTTGACATTGCAAGAGACACTATAGTTAATTCTAATATACATTAATTATAAACAAATAATTGGGATGAAACATTTATTGATATGGAAATTTATAAAATATGAAGAAAACAATAGTACGTGGAAAAGATTATAAAGTTATGCTGGGCAATTAAACAATTGTATCTATATAATATAGTTGCATGTTATGAAAAATGTAAGGAAAATATTGTACAGTCGTGTTATAATACTCTTGGTGTTGTTTATTTATTATATTTATTGGAAAAATCAAATCCGTTTGTATAGTTTTTGTCGAGGTCCAAGTATACTCTTGCTGTGTGTCACTTTTCCCCCGCGTTTCATAAACTTAAAACCCTATTCGGAGAACAGGGAGCGCACATGGCTTTCACGGGTTATCATCAGAACAAATTGGATAATGTCTGTGGGGAGGGTTTGGGACTTGTGGTTATTGTAGAGTAGATACGCTATGTGTTAATTTTATTTCATGTACGGCTTTCTAATAACTCTCTATATCAACACAACATTGGTTATGATCTGATTTATTGAGACACTGGATATTTTGTTTTGACATTACACATCACTTTGTTCAATACAATAATTGCACAGCAGCTTTGAATAATATTTTTATTTTTATCGAAATAAAATACAATGGCAGTGAATTCGCCAAAAATTTAATACAACTTGAGATATTTTCCAAATATGAAATAAAAAGAGACAACTATATAAGACACATTACTTTGTAGTAATTTGAAACCGATACGAAAACTAAAGAGTATTTTTAAAACAAGAATAAGTAGGTAGTAAAAATTGCACGTGTTAATAATAATAAAATTGGAAATGTATAAATATATTATATAATATTATATAATATACATATAACTTTATTGTTAACTTAGTATACTTGGAAATATCTATTACATCATATTATCAGTCACTCATAAAAGTGTGTCTGATATCCAATATACATATCAAACAGTACATAATAATATTATGAGGTCAATCGTAATGATGGTAAAATAATATATATTATTGGTAATCTCAATCATAAGGTATTCACAATCAAACTATCACTATCAATAATCATACGAGTTCATATTGTTGTTACCATTATTATTTTGTCATTCAAACAACTTATTAGTTATTTAAATTAGTATTAACTACACCTTACCTATATCTGCAAATTATCATTAATGAAATAAAGTTATTTTTAATTATTGTTCATTCACAAACCGACACCGTCGACTCTTACTAAGAAGAAAATGACTCAATTTTTATTTTATTTTTCGGTTTATTTGGTAATCTGATTGCTTTTTATCCTTTATTTTCGACGAAGGCAGCATTAACTCTATTTCTCTGAAGAGGTTATAAAGATACAATGTTAAATCCTCAGATTCGGTTTTAACAGCGAACCAGGACGTACCTATCTTGTCAAGTCAATAATTTTTAAATGGAAATTACTTGCGATATTATTTTTCAGAGACGTTTATTTTTATTTCTGAAGAAAAAATAGGTAACTTGAGTTACGTTAAAACTTTTAACTGCTCCATAAAAAAAAATTATAAAAAAGTAAGTTACGTATATCGTTTAACGAACTATATTTGAAGGCAAACGACATGCTATTTACTTGAATCCATCTGACATAGGCTCAAAACTGACGTCCCAATGGACACCATCAACTGATCAACGAGCAACTATTTGATATGGTTAATCTATAACTATTGCGGTCAAACAAAAAATGTTTTTTTTCTAAAAATACTCAAAACTGTTAGTTATTTACATTTGAAGAGCCTGGAATGGCTATTTTGATGGAATTATAGTATGCCATGATGTACAATCAGAGTATCAGATGTCTAAATTGCTTTAGGTACGATTGAAATTAAACTTAGATATAAGTATAAAAGTATCATATTATTAACAATTGTGAATTCGTTATAAAAAAATTACATTAGGTAAGTACACACAATATACATATATACATAACCTACATATAATGCGGATTTGATGCTAAGCCGATTAAATAAAATTATAGTTTCTAATTCACTACATCGTATCATTTTCGCTAAATCTTATCCCAATATATTTTTTTCTCTAATTTCAAAAAAGTTTTCCAATCATATCGGACATACTTTGCACTATCATTTAGTTCAGTGGAGCGGTGTCTACTTGTATCAGAGCGAGGTTTTAATTTCGAAACAATCCTCAAAACAAATGAATCGAATTTTTTTCTTATTCATCCGTGCCATTTCATAAATAAATATAATGTGAAAATGGCGAATGATATTCATTCCTAGAAGTGTATAGTGCATATACTATAAAGTATAAAGTGTGCATATAAGTATTAGTATTTTAGTATTACAGAGTGAACAATATAGTTAAAAACCTACAGTTCCCACCCCACACCCAATGGCCTTAGTTGCCGCGGGTCATCTAATAAACAAAAAAATAAATATAGTTATAAATTTACTGTGTTTGAAATTCAAGTTAATATTTTGGTCGTTTCGAATATATACTATGCTTACACAAATTGTATATAAATTCGCATCATCATATTTTTAAGAAATAGCGTGTATATATTGTAATCGTTTCATTTTGTAAAGAAAAAAAATACACAGTATCATCAGTTATTGTTTTTACAGACATTTGCCCAATTTTGTCAAGTAGTATTTTGAGTTCAAATTTTGATAAAACATGATATTTAAATGAATACGATTTTTCCTCTTATGGTTTTAGTTATTTTGTTTTAACTCAAAAAATATAATTAATCTTTTGGACTCCAAAAATGTTTGCAATTACTTACGTTTATTATTATCATTTTCTATATAAAACGAAATATTCAAAATATTTTGACTTATTTTAAGTTATTTATATCACGATCCTAATTATTCACACTCTTCTACAACTGCAGTAGTATGTTAGTATTGACTCACTTATACGTTTTTTAACGATCATATATTTTAATATAATGCATTTTTTTTTGGCAAAAATTAGCTTAACTTATCGTGTAACTAACTAATATAAAAATAAACAATTTACAGAAGTATAAATATATTAAACAATATCATTAGAAATAGAGCTAGGCTGACTCAACGATCGTAATTGTTTTTCGTAAGCAATGTCTTATCATTACATTTAAATTTAAGTATTTAACACATCCATTACAGTGATCTATACAGTGACTAGGTGCGCTGAAAAATCTACTATAACAGGTACAGCAGAGAGAGTTTCCCCAGTTTTTTTATCATTATTATTTAATTTATAATATTCGAACTTGATTGAAATTTTTTTTTTCAGTCACACTTGAATTTTTTTCTCAGTACCCTCTTTAATAGTATACATCCTTTGAATAACATTGCAGTAATTTAAAATAAAATATTTACGAGTATACGTCAGAGTTCTACAATAATATTACTTTAGCTGACTCTTTTTGGTCACTTAAAAATAAAATATTCCATAAATAATGCTGTCTGCATTACACAGATGTCACTAATTTTATCTTTCAATTTTGAACCTATCAATCTTGACCAATGTACATAAATATAATATGTAAGGTGAAAATAATTCGTAACTAGCATCTAATAGAGGTGTGGGTTTTTTAATTTATTTTACAATAAATTCGTATCAATCACTGTTTTCATTACTGTTTTTGCAAGTCATGATAGGTACAAATTTCATTAAACATTAAATTTCTTGATATATTTTCTATACGTATCTACTTAAATAATATAGCCATAAGTATAACACAATAAATTTATTTCATAATAAATATCAAAAAGCACATCATAGAATCGATTATTCTGCTTAATCAACATTATTAACAAATGTATGCTTTAAAACATATTGGGTACATATCTTATGTTCAGCTAGTTGATTATACATTATTTATTACATATAATATAATAAAATAATTATTCACTAAATTCATGAACAAAAAATTAAATTATTTTTTGAATCAATGTTCTTTTCCCCAAAATGTAATTTTTTATTAAATCGTTGTTAGTTATGCATAATTTTTGCTTTATGTTAAACTATATATACTTAAATACTATACCTCAATTAGATATTTTAGTTGTAAGCAAACATTTGTAACATATAGTTATAATATTAAAACATTCATTATAATTAGTTGATTTTGTAATTTTTAATTCTCTGCCTTCACTACTAGCTCTGCTTTTAAGGTAGAACATTTACTTTGAAACTTTTTTTGTTCTGTTGTTATGTTTAATTTCAATAAAAAAAAACTGCTCAGCTGTGTACAAATGCATTTATTGAATTATCCAATCCATATAGATATAGTTGTATGTAATTGTAATACAATGAATTTAATAATTGTATTGAATAGTTTTATTCCAAAATTAAAGCAAGTGAGATACAAATTTGATTCAAGAGTAATCAAGACTTTACCTTTATAAAATGTAAACAATTGAATATAAATGTATATAACTGTATTTTTATGTTTTTATTAAATAATATTTGGGTTATTATATTATAATAAAACTATATACATACCTACATCATATTTTAATATAAACAATTTATAATAAATAATTTCTTTCAAAAAATAATTGACTTATTATAAATATATTTATATTATACACAGTACACACATAAATGAATTATAAATTAGGTTATGTGATTACCCGAAATATAATATTTTTATTACATTTATTCGAATTCAAAATGTTATACGCACCTTATAAAAAATATATAGTAATTATACACGATGATTTTTACTTTTTCCTTTTTTCAATGTTCATAAATTATTTCACCATCGTCCCCTCGTTGGACCATTTGTGACAGTATGCCCCTTATATCTCGTTAAATCTGTTAGACTGTAAGAGTGTCGACAGAATTTACAATAGAGTTTTGTCACAGTAATTGCTGCAATTCTTGAGAGGTTCTTTAAAATACATTACATAAGTGCATTGCTTTTGAAAGGAATTTCGTCCCACTAACTCTCCACACCAGACAGATTATTGTTATTATTTTGTCTAATTAATATATTTTTCAAATAGGCTTTAAATATAATGATCTTTTTTTACATATTGATTTTAATTTTTAATAATATTTAATTAAAATACATTATAAATTATGCAAAAATGAAAAAAATATAATTTTGGGTTGTAACATTTATTATGAAGTCGATCACATATTTATATTTACTAAATTAACGAAAACGATCTTATGATTAAGAATGATCTTATGATTTATTAACGATTATAAATAACTAATAATCAACTACTTGAGAAAATTAAGAAGTAAATGCGTAGACAACACCCAAATAAATATATTTTATGATTATAAAAATTAGGAGGTACTGTTGATGGATGGTTTTCTCCCCACAAGACATGCAAGTCATATTTTTACTCATGTTATCAAATTTACTTATTACACAAATTGTATAGATTGTAAATATGCTTTTCAAATAATAAAAAAAAAAAATTATAAAATAATCATTCACATTTAAAATGATGTATCTATGTACACCATAATAAATTTACCAACTATCATTTTCATATTTTCAACATTTGAAAATAATATGAGACTTGGCGAAAACCATATTGTGTGTTTAATTCTAAATTTTACTTGATGATCTTTAGGTAATCTGGTTTCGTTTAAACATATAAAATTAGCTAATCAAATATTCAATGATGACAATTTAAAATTGTTTAAGAACTCAGTCCTTCATAGTTTTATACGTTAGTTTTGTTCTTAGCTAAATTAACAGTTAGTACAAATTTGGTTGTATAAATTAATGCTGCATACAAAATTATTTGTGTTTAAAACTATTATTTGTTCACCGTTTATAAAGAAACTAATTTATTGTTAATCAGTTTAAAACAACTATATGCACACAATTTATTCACAAGTTTTGAATAATTTGAAGACATTTAAACGAGACATTAATCCAAAACACTTTTAACAAATATATAAATAAAATCTAATGAAGTGAACTTTGTAATTTGTATAAAATAATATTCGTCTGATAAAGTTAAATTATTCGCACTACTTTATTTTATATTTCTCAATTCTACAACATATTTTTGAACAAATTAAATTCTCCTAATTTTATAAAAAAACTTATAATTACTATTAAATTCATACATTACATACAATATTTCTAAATTCTTAATGTCATAACTCATAGTGTTATAATAATTATCAATTATTAATTGTATTGAACTTTAATTTTAGAAAATTGTATTCAAACCTTTTACCCATTTAATATTTAAAGTTATAAAATAATTAAATTATATTAAAACTTAAGGCTAAATCAGACACTTAACTCCTTTTAACTGAAAACAGTTAATTCCTGTAATATTAAAATAATGTTATAAATAATAATTCCAAAATTAAATAAAATAAAGTACCAAGTTATTTCTTAAAATACAGTGAGTATAGTTTATTTGAAAAGTTTATATTAAAATTAAATATAAATACTCAAGTAAAAAAGTTTATATTTTAATATCAGTGAATAGTATGCTTATACAAATAGGTTAAATGTTGTTGAAAATGTACCATATTTTATTTCTTTATTCATTGAAAAAATTTATAAAATTCGAACATTTAAAATGACTACAAATAACTTAAAATCTGTCTAAATATAATATAATATTATACAAAATAGCATTTTTTGAAATTAAAAAATAACAAATATCGTTTTAGGATAAATCATTATTTTACTTTTGAACATCCAATTTCGACAAAAATACGCAAAACTTCAAACAATTGAAAAAAATTTGTTTTTTTTTAATTTCAGTGAAGTATTTTTATTCGGAATGTGTTTGATGCACACGCTTACATTTTTGCTCCGTTATAAATTATAATCGTAATGCAATCTCGTTTTTCATTATCAATAATTATGACTAAACAAATACACACAAATTCCAACGTCAACTTTTTTCAATCGATTAATTTCAAACCAACTTTTTTGATGTTTTTTAGAAATTCAGATTATTTATGTACATACAAAATTATAATTGCAGATTATCTAACAGTTTTTGCAATTATTACAAACTACGTGGAATGGATTTCGACCTTTATCCACGAAGCTCATGCTCCAAATTTAAAAAGTAAAATAATGCTGACAAATATTGCGTAGGTATTGTTATATTGCTGGCCTTGAATAAACCTACCAATTATAATGCTACTACAACCAATATCACTGGCTCGAGTTCTTTATATGGCAATATTTTGATCGTAAACAAAACCACGCAAGCTCCTCTGAACCTAGATATCTTAAAACTGACACTATAAAAAATCATGGCTATTCTAAACACCTAATCGATATGAAGCACTTACACACCACGAACCTATTGACACACCTATTGACACATCGATCTCATTTCTTGAAAAATCTAAAATCACTGAAAAAATCAAATCACCCCCAACTGTTTTGTGGAATAGATATAACATAATAATAAATATAATGAAATATTAGATTTTTCTGACCTGTGATCAGTCTTCATAATACTAATGTTGGGCTATCTCAATTGTCTGCACGATTTTGTTTTTGCAAATCCTAAACTGATGGTCCAAAAATACAGACCAAAACCTTGAGTTTTATTATATAGATCAATATAGATAACTGGTTCATTTTTTAAACATCAAAAGTCTGTACACCACACAAATCAATTAAGAGAGGACAAACCTACTCAAATAGTTATCTGTAATATCCAAAATCTCCCATCTAGATAAACAGAACTAATTAAATCAGAACTTAAAAATGCGTTTCTCCAAGGTTAGGCAGGTGACAAATGTTTACACAAAACCAGCAACTATCCGCTTCCAGTTATGCGTTATTGATCTGGAACCCACTGAACATTTTAATGAAACTTATCAACTCTCTTAGCTACTTCCTACTAATAAGTCAAAGAACCAAACCAAAAGTAATTTATTATTCAACGCTCTAAATTGCCAAGATTACGTTCACAAGCAAGTCTAGTGTATAGATATCCAGGCTGCTTTGTCCGTTTCAGTGCTTTCCACCCACTTCCAGAAAGTACCAAATCTAGGGAGTAGGGGTAGATATTTTGTTGTTATAACATTTCTCTAAAGATTTTAAGTAGCAATAGGCTTATAATTTCTAAATATAAAACAGATGTAGAAACAAAAATATAAAAATAAACAATCAAAGAAGTAAATTAATTAATCATTTATTTAAATTACTTTATAATTAAATTAATACCATAATTTTAAAGGCATTATGTTATATTTTAATTGACTACCTACTCATTTATATTTATATATTTTTTTAATTTTATTTGGTGCTTAATAAGTTTAAAAAAACAAAAACTTGTGGTTATAATAAAACAATATTATTATATAAAAATAAAAAAAAAATGTATAATCTCCTTAGATTGGTTTTTAAAACGATAATATTATTATTTTTAGTTCTTCTTAATAAGATTACGAAGCTTTTATAAAAGAATTGCGATCTTAAACGTAGTGGTGGCTATACTAATCAGTGAAGATGACTCATTTTTTATACCATATAATTTATTATATTACTTCTTACTAAATTATTATTGTGTGTAAACGCATTAACATAATTAAACAAAATATATGGTCTCAAATATTTTGCGAGTTGGAGATACATATTATAATTTAATGAAGTAAAAACTTAATTTTGTATGGTTTTCGACTGAGAGTTTTTTTTTCGTATACGAAATACGACGTCTTATAAGACGCACTTGTACTGAATTGTATTATATTATTATTACAGTAAATGTAACACGTAGGTACATAATTGTAGTGCTACAGTTCCATAATACTCGTATGCGCCTCACCTGTTAGCGTGTGTATACGTTTTCCGACAAGTAGTTAAAAGAATACACCTTTTAATGTATATGAAAAACGATAAAACTATTTAAGTAATATTGGGTAGACCGCAGGTAAGCGATAAAGAAAACAATACGACAAAAAAATCGTGTCACGTCCTTTATACCTATGGCCCTAGGTACTATCCCTTATTTAGCCGGTGAACATTACCGGAAACGTGTCCATTTCGAATGCTAATTTGAATTGTTGATGAGCAGACCTACTATATTAAAGTCATCGAAGTATTCACAGCATGAAAATGGATTTCAAGTGAATACCAAACAAACCATTTATATACGTTCGCAGTGCTCCTGTGCTATGCTAGTTGTGAGTAAAGACAAACTCAATCAGACCCGGTACATGGGTCTTTGTAGATGGTAAATGAGGAAATTATATGGCATAATTTAAATATAATGATAGCATGTAATATGCAGTGAAACAGCTAGTAAGTCAAAATAGATAATAATATTATATTAAAGGCAAGATAGATGGATAGAGAGTATCAAAGCAAATATTATACTCAATTAGAAAAGAGGAAAAATTATTATTCCTTGTGTGATTAAACGATAAAAACGAAATAACTATTAGTTCGATATTTTTTTATAACTCCATGATATTTTGTTATAATAAATTCGAAAATAATTATTGTATTTTAAATGTATAAATCTCCAAAATAGAGGAATTTGTATTAAATTAGTTATTTTAGATTCTGAGTGGAACGATGAATGTATTGATTTTACAATGATGTGTGTTTTTATATTTTTTTTTTGTGTCTGTGTACACGATAAGTAGTAGAAATAATGCTTCGATTTTCAACTTCAGTATCTTTTTCGATTGGAAAGTGAATATCGTTGGTGCATTGGGGAGGTCAAAATTTAAAATTTCCAGTAATTTTTAAAAGCGCCAAGAAAAACAAAAGAAAAACGGTACTTTTTACGGAAAATCGATTTTTCACAAAATTGAATTTGGTTTTTGTTGTAACTTTAAAACAAATGACCGTAGATACATGAAATTTTAACTGGTTGTTTATATTTTCATTTTCTATACACGTTAAAATTTTCAAAATATTTTGATTTATTTTGAACTGTTTAGGGACATTTTCATATTCCATTTTTTTTTAGTTTTTTTTCTAAAAATATCAAAACAATTTTATTTGTTGGTTGAAAAAGCTTGAAAATTTAATAGAAAGCTCCTAGTATATTGTTTCAAAAGCAGATGAAAAATATCAAAAACCCTAGTCACAGTTTTTTTTTATCAGCATTTAAAGTTCAAAAAAATGACAAAATATGGAAAAATCACGAAAATTAGCAAATTATTTTGAGTTAAGAATTCGTAAAAATTTTTCTTTTTAAATCTAAGATTTTAAAATATAATACAAGATTCCTAATAAGATTATCTACCTTTATCAAAAAAAAAAATGTCTATAAGAAAGTCAAATTAAATTTTTATGAGCGTTTGAAATTCAAATTTTTACAACATTCAGAAATCAAGTGAATTTCTCATGTAGCGATTTCCTTAGTTTGTTGTAATTCAAAAACGAATAACTGTAGATACATGAAAAATTTCACTGAATGTTTATACTAGCATTTCCTATACACCATATAATTTTGAAAATATTTTGACTCTTTTTGGGCTGTTAACGGGCATTTTCAGTTTTCAATTTTTTTAGTTTTTTTTTTTTTTATAAATATCAATAATGTTTTTTCTGTTGGGCCAAAAAATGTAAAAATTTAATACAAGGCTCCTGATCTATTTTTACAATAGCAGTTGAAAAATATTAAAAATACATAGGCACAATTTTTTTTTATAAGCATTTAAAGTTCAATTTTTATCAAAATTATCACATTTAAAATTTAATAATAATTTTGTAGTTAAAAATTTATAAAATGTTCAACTTTTATAGCTATGGATTGAAAATTTAAAACAAGGTTCCACGTAAATAGGTTATATATAAATTACTTTATTCACAATAATATCATCAAATATACTTGGTAATATCATAGGTTGACTGACCGTTTTCGCTCAGAATCGTTTTTCTTATACAATGATATTATATCATTGAATTCAAATTTCACACCATCCATTACAGTGACCCACTTGTAACCTACTGTACAGCAGAGCGACATCCACTTACCCACCTATTTATTATTATTTAGTGCATCTACCCTATATGTAAAAAAACAACAAACATGTAAATGTCAAAGCAATTATTTAAACAATCAATTTATTTTGATGGTTTGGAATTTTGGATCTAATGGCTAATATGTAGGTATTAGCTACGTTTAAAAAAATATAACCCGAATTCAACTCCAATATAGGGTGAACAATGAAATGAAATGTTTTGGATGATATTTACGGACTTATTGTTATTTTAAAATTGCATGTATAATGGTATACAATTAGGGATAACAATTTCTATCGGAATCAATATTTTATTGTTTTGGTAGTTTTATTTATGTTGTTTATGTGCGTACTTAATATTAGGTATGGTTTTTGTATTTATTTATAAATTAAACATTAAACGTTTAAAGTGTAAAACATTATTAACAAAGCTTTTTAATTTTTATTACAACTTTTTATATTTTGATCATAATAATATTATAGGTTATCATAGATTATTATATGGACAGAATTTTATAAAAGTATTGAATAAATATTTTGGTGTAAAAAATAGTTTTATTTTCATTTATCTATCAAATATACAGATTCCATCTGTCAACAAATTATAAATTAATCAAAAAAATTGAGTTTTTTTAGAGTGAGTTTATATATCTACGTAAATTAAATAATTTTAAATTTAAATTGTCAGTCTTAGTCAATATAGCTGTTAACCATGTATAAGATACTGTTTACGAGTTATTCATTTTTGTATTACAAAATTAATATAGCTTGGTATATGCAATTTTAGTTGTTATATAAAAAAAATATACATCAGAATTTTTTCGAATATCAACTGAATTTCACTGGTACCTTTAATACAATATTTTAACTATACCTATATGAGGTATAGTTACTAGGTACTAGGTATAGTTAAAATATTGTATTAAAAAATTCGATAACTATAAAAAATCAAATAAAGTTATATGCAACGTAACTGCCAAAAGCTTTTCAAGGCATTTATGGTACTTAAGTGAGACACTTATTGGATTAGCCTTTTTTGATAGCAAAGTGTCTAATGATATGAAAGCTAATATGGTTAAATCATTAGTGAAAAAAGGAGCTGACTTTCCTTTACGGCGTATTACATTTTATACGACTGCAGTTCAAACAGTACAATTATCTGATTTTGTTTCTAAAAATACCATTATATTATTTACAGCCTTAGACATCCCTCCATATTTCTTAAATCAGAATCCAGATACTTGAGAAAATAACAAAAATGTTGTTGACGATTGTAAAAGGGTTCAGTATTTTTTTAACTCATACACTGAAATATCTATTATATTTTTAAAACAAGTTGCGTAACCAGTAAAAATTGAAATTTTTTCTTGAAACTTTTTAAGAACCCTGTTATTAGATGGATAAACAAATTAAACGTGTGGGACTTTTAGAAAAAATTTTTTTTTTTTTATTGTCACCCTACTATATGTTATAAATAATAATAACTCATATGATTAATGCTAATTAAGTACAGAGATAATAAATAACACTGCTGTATGATAAACTAATATGAAAATAATGTAACATTTCTCGAAATCATACTTCAACAAATAAACGCCACATACCAACGAAATGTCCGCAAAATATATATTAATCTGAGATTAAATACAACTATTGGGTTTGACCACTTGGAATTGAGGATTGTACATTCTAATTTAAATTTGATGTTTCCTTCCAGCATAATGGTCAAAATGGGCTTTGTACAATCCACCGGTTTATTACAAACTTATCTTAGATTGTGCAAAGAGCCTCTAGTTATTTTATAGGATTCAATTCCGTTGGATAAATTACTTCATCTTATTGTAATGTACTCCCAATAGGAAATCCAAATTATTGAAATTGAATATTTGATAACGTTTTTCGTGCATCGAAATCATTGTAGATTATAATTTATAATTATTGTGTTTCATATACAAAAACAATTATTTTTTTTAATGAATACTACTTTTATCTTTTAATAATCTCGACGTTCTATTACATTTGCCATATTAGTGTTCCGTATAATAAACCTAAAGTGATTAATCGATTTTTATGCATAGAATTTTAATCAAGATAGTGTTAACATTATTGTAATTTTTTTGTTGAGTTTTCTTACTTAATTGGACGTCTAAAATTTAATAAAAATATATGACTTTATAATCATAATAAGCAAAAAAGGTTTGGGTATCACACAATTTCACATTGCCCATTCGGAATTTTAATAGTTAACCGTTATGACTTATTTACATTAACTGTCTAAATATAAGGTAGGTACCTATAAATTAATTAAATCACTGAACCCGTGTGGTTGTAATGTTGTATACACTGTAAACAAATTATGTCATTTGTTATAGTAGTTATTTTTATTATAGTTGATAACTTAATGATTTTTAAATCTATTAATACATCATACTATTAATGACATATTTATAATCATTTTTAAAAATGTGAAATATAAAAAAAACAAATTGGTCTAATTTAGATTAATCACTAAAAAAAAAAAAAAAAAAAAATGAAAAATGAAGTGTGTTTTTTTTGGATTTACACATTATAATGAGATTTAAGTATATACCCTCCAGGAACCTTTAACTATATAATATGTGGGAAAGTAAAAATAATTCATCGAGTAATTCAAATTGCTATAATATCTGAATTAGGTAGGTACTATAAATCATAATATTATCGTACTAAGAAACGCTATTCAGTAGCTATTCATTTTCTAGTAGAAATCATTAACATTTAGTATAAATGACAGACATAAAAAGTTAATTTTGAATTAATTTTCGTAAAAAAAAAAAAATGATTGGATGAACAAAATGTAAAAAAAGTAATTTTTAAATAGAGAAAAAAAATTATCTATGGACAAAATTAAATTAACTGTCTTAAAAAAAAAACCACTTTGAAACAAAGCCGTAGCCAGAATTTTTTTTATATTTTAGAGGTGGGGCTTACAGTTTAAATATGTTTTTTTAATTTCAGGGTGAGGGGTCTGAACTCTGACCCCCTCACCGGACTACAGGCTTGCTATGAAATAAACATGGTATTAACTATTAATACTAGTTTGGTAATAGTAGACAAATAATATATATATACAGACCAGTTCTTTAATGTTTTTACTACTTTTCAGCCAATATCATACTATCGTATAACTATTAATACTACACCTGCCTAACTTTTTCCGAGTACAGTATACCTAATTTATAAAAATGTTGATACTATTAAAGCTATACTACTATGAGGTTTTCAAACAGGAACTGTTCTCATGTCTGTTTCACTTTTCATTTAACTCTAAAAACAAAATTAAATTAAGTTTATAACAATATTAATACTATTATAGTATATTTGTACGTACAGAGAGTAATCTCTCTCTCTCTCTCTATTTCTTAATTAATATGGACGATAAGACTTTTTTTGAGATTTTTGAACAGGAATTTGCCGGCGGTTGTCGAATAACATAAATGAGAGAATATAGAACATATCTGAGAAAATTTTGAATTTTTTATCACACAGGTTTTATATTATAGAATTTAATATAAGTTCAGAAATGTTAACTTAATTTCTTTAAGACTATTAATATATTGTGACAGCATTGTTATCTTGTAAATTAAACGTGTATATTGAAGTTTAATTTTTAATGGTTCTATGACTTCGACCTCATAAGAGAAATATTTTATTTTTATAAAGTATTCGTTTTACAAGTCGAGGTTAGAAACAACGATCAACACAATCACTTAACCAACAAAAACATAACAATTTTATTATTTTTATTTTGAATGAAGCACTTCAGAAAATTACATTTTTCCACTAGTGTGATTTCGTTTAAAATAATATAAATGAATACTAATGGCTTATACAATGTTACAGTTTTAGAAAAAAGTCATTGAAAAAATAAATAATAAGTTATTTACGAACAGACGTATCTATTTAATAATTAAGAAACATAACACATGTTATGAACTTACATAATATAGTCGACTCTTGATAGTTCGAAGTCGGTGGGACTTAATATGAAAATTATCGAATTACCGAGAGTTCAAATTGCCAAGTCGTTCATAATATCTGGATGGAAAAAACAATTCAAATTACTGAGTCATGACAAAAAAACTTCGTACCTACAATAAAAATTCGATAGTTATCGGGAATAAAAAGCTACATTTATACACAATTTTAAAGTAAATTATTAATAAGTTATTAAAAGATACACTTAGCATTGCCGAGCGTTAGTTTTCCCTAAAATTTTACCATGAATTACCGAGTGTACTTAAATGCATTCTTTTTATTCGAATTACTGCGAGGATTTTAAGGTAACAAGCAATTACTTCCAATTACCGAAAGTTTCAAATTATCAAAGGTTTGAATTATCGAGAGTCGACTGAATGTATAATAATATGTATAATGTATATTATTATAATATACCTTTGCATATTGCCTATTAGTTTAATTTAATTAATAAGTCTTATTTTTTATCCAATTTGTTCATAACTCATAATATGTGTTAATATTATGATGAGATATTTATACTCAATAGTCAATATCGTAAAATATAATTTTTGAATTTCACTAAAATATTTAAATGATAATTATTCATATTTTCTATTAAGTCGTTAGAGAGTGATTCATTTTGACTCATTAGTCATCATGTTATGTTTCAATGTTTCATTAATTAGTGTAAGTATCATATTGTCTCACATAATACAAAGAGTATATTATTGTAAATTTACATTTAGAAAATGTTATGCTTTTACCGAAAATTATTCACTCGTTTTAATAGTTTAAACAATTCAAATGCAATAATTGAGTATATTTTACTCCAGCAATATATTTAATAAAATATTATCATAGTTTTAAATAATTTTCATATTTTAGATTAAAGACTGAAGACTGTTAAATTTTAATTACAAATAAATAGTTTTATAGTATTTATTATCACTATTGAAAATATTTTTGAACTTTCAAAGTTGCATTACATTGTTCTATTAACGAAAACACGTAAACATTGTGGCATTAAGTGGTTTTTTCATGGATGAGTGCTAAAACCGAATAATGAAGTAAATTATGTATTGTTGAAAAGTGTATTACCTAACGAAAAAGAAAAAAAGATCTTTATGATTTCTCGCAGTAGAAAAATGTAATAAATTATTACACCCATATCTGTTTGTTTTATAACAGTCAATTACTGTAAAAATGTTTTTAACTTTTCCTAAATTTATATATTTTATAAGAAATATTTAGTAAAATGTACCTTTATAGACAATTCTTAAATGACCATAAGTATATTATATAAGGCCTAAATTAATTTATTAGATTGATGCGATTGCAAATAACTATTTTAAATGTTTAACCATTACCTGATGAAATCCAGTAGAGAGTAGAGTCGTAGAGTAAGTTGAAATGTCAATATATGGGTAATGATATTGAAGTATGAACACTGTACAGATACTTACCATTCTTATGCACCGATATATAATTTCTATGGCTGTGTACGGTGTAGTGGCTATTGGCTTTACGTATTTAGTATAGAATTTATTTCACATTATCTTTATTTAATAAGAACTAATAGATTTGATTTTATTTTTAATGATTTTATGTGTAAAATTTAACCTCATTTTAGTGATGCAACTGTTTTTACATTATATATTACAGCTTAAATATATTATAATATGTTTATACAATTTTTTTTTATAGCTTTTAGTACTAAACTACACTACAGCTCGATAATCGAATAAAATATGCATAATAATATATGCGGATCATATTAAATCTAACTATCTAACTCATAAATATAATACATATGTTATATAATATATTATGTTTATATTTATGTACCTATATAATATTATACACTCTATTATACAAACCTCATGAGACCCAAATTATTTACCGAGAATCGAGTGTGTTATTTTAGTTTGCTATTTTGCATTACCTAACTTGACAAAAACAGACAATGTATATTCAAATTATCAGACGCCCGCCGATTCGCGTTCAAATAATCAAGTTTCAATATTGATTCCGGTTAAGACCACCCAAATGGGTTCGGATTCTTGTAAGTTTATATTATAATTTACAATTTATATTCAGAATGCTGCACGATAAGTTTGGTTAATATTTAATAAAAATGTGGGTTAACAAAGTTACGGCGAGCGCGGTGATTGCATGCATAAATTGTCGATTATTACCGATGGCCGATAAGAAAATATCGGCAAAATGTAACTCTGCGCGGTGCCTATATAGGACGGAGAACTTGGCCGAAAAAATATAACTTCTAACTCGATTCTTATTGTTATATTACTGCCCGAGAATTGATTCGGAGGGGGTGAATCATACCGAAATGAGCTGGAACGACAACGGCGGACCGGGGAAAAAGCGAATGCGATTTTTCCACCAAAATGTCAAAAAGCTGCTGCAGGACAGATATATATATATATATGTTTTTTTCGGTTATACACGCGTACGACATACAATGGGACCGTATAGCTTTTAGCGATGACCCGACCGTAATTCATGTATTATTATTATCCTCATCGCTATTATCATTATTATTATCATTATTATTATTACGGAATATAGGTGTTGCGATGGCGACCGGCGGGACGGGCAGAAAAACGATTACCATCCGAGCGAAAGAGATATTATTATATTATATATATATAACTATATAACGGCGGTAAACAAATTGCCGAGCCGTGTTATATTTTAATAACGACTCGACGGCGACGCCGAACGATATAGTACCACGTTCGGTCAGGTACACGATACCTGGTATGCAAATATAATATTATTATCGTAACATATTAGTATCGTCATCATAGCGCGATGAGCCGATCATTATCGGATTGCCGTGTTTGGATCCGCGCGAAGCCGATCGTTTTATTGCAGTTATGACTTACTTGTATTGTACCTTTACTGACACCACGTGTAGTCCAATAATTATATCGATGCACATCCGCAGTAAGTCGTCTGCCCCTCGGGATAGCTGGTCCCGAAAAATTACACCGAGCGTTGTTTTCGATGTTATTCGTCGTATTAGAAGAAAAAAATTACATTCTGTCGTGAACATTTTACTATTGAATTTTCGACGACTTTTACGGAAGTTTAAATGTACCTATAGGTAAAAAGTTTGTGCATTTTATATCGAACAGTTTTTAAACTGCAGTGAGAGGGACGATTTGAGAGACATAGTTGATAGTTGTTTAGGCCCGACGAATTTTTCCATTACGCCCAGTTTCCCCCGTGCATAAATCGCACAAATCATATAACATTTAGTTTTGAACAAAAATAAAGTGCACTATAACTTAAAAGTACTTAAAATTATATATACTAACGTCATATTATTATTATTTTTTATTTAACTCTCGTGAACGATAATATTACTAAGTTTTCTAAGAAAATTGATACCTCTTGTTCATAAACTCAACACTATCACAATAAACTGCATTAATGTGGTGAAATCTTATTTATAGGAAATCCACGGTTTGGTGTATTTGTGTCCGTATTATAGTATTGCCATTATTATAATAATTATTACCTACATCTGACCACGACATTCCAATTATCGCGTACACTTTGTATTACGATTAATTTAAATTGCTTACGTTTTTTTTTATTTTATAACTACATTTTATATTTTTATAATAACGTTGTATACTATATACTTTATTATTGCAGCGTTTTTATTGAAATGACATAATATATTGTAAATTTGGTTCGTTTGGAAAATGTTCCCGTTGGTCGAAGGGTGTACCTACAGGAAAAATAAGATGGTTAATCGAAAACTCATTTGGAAACTTTCCACCGATTTTTTGTACCTCAATATTAATATACGAATAGTTTTCTCGATAGATCGACCAAAAATCATCAATTATTAATTTGGAGGCGATATAAATTTATGTTTAGTTTTAATAAATATATTCAGTAGAATATACCTATAAGTACCTACTATAGTATTATATAATCCAATTCTGCATATATTTAGGATTAGGAGCTTTATAGTTTAGGTACACCACCAGTTATAATGCCTTTAAATTACAATATTAGATAATATACGAAAAATGTTTAAGTTAATTATAAAATTCAACACTAGGTTTTTAGTCAGATATCTGATTTTAACATAAACAGTTACACTTTGCTAAAACAAAGTCTAATTTATTCAAGTGTTAAATTTGTATTGCAATTAGTTGTTGGCGTTCGCCCGTCAGACATTTTTGTGTCCCCTTGTTTGCAGCTGTTTCGTGTACTCTTCGCCGTGTTTTGCGCCACGTCGTGGTCGTGCTAGTTTCCCCTAGACTTCGCGGTATCGCCCTGTTTGTGCCTTATATCCGTTGTGCGAATAGTCAATGACCTGCAGTATCCGTTATTTCTGTCCTCCACTTAACTCCTTTTAATTGCTTAAAGATGAGCTGAAGTTACTGTGGTCAGAATTCCAACCCTGAACCATAAGAAATGTTTATGTAAAAAGATGATACCTATAAATTATAAATATGGCTATAATCTTGTGTACATTTAGTATTTACACTAATAAACGTTTATATTGTTATGTAGTTTATTTGGTTTTTATTTGATATTATTGAATTCTTAAGTTATTTGATCAATGAACAAAAAAAACGTTTCAACAAGGTACATCGAAAAAACCAAAAACACTGCGATTTCACGAGAAGAACGATGTGTAATAAAGCTCTCCGTGGACTTGGATTTCTCCAATTTGCTTAGTAATTTCATATTTTTCATATTTTAGAATATAGTTTTGCCATTTAGAATCCTCATCGTCAATCTTGCTCAGTGGCGCTTATTCAGATTTATCAGTATTATATGTATTCTATAATAATATTAGCTAACAAATTTCAAAATAAGTTAAATAAGTTAAAAACTGATAACGATAAAAAATAAAGAAAATCCAAAAATGTTGTTTTGAAACGAATAAAATTATGTGAAAGAGATATTTGCCAAAAACGTTATTGTTTTCTGAAATATTGAGTGACGTCTTACGTAAAATTGATCACTCCGTACACAGCCCTTTACACGCTACCGTTTTCCTTAATAATTTGTATGTTGTTTTTCCTGGTGCTTTTAAAAACTATTGGGAATTTTAAATTTTGACCTCTCGAATGCACCAACTAGATTCACTTTACCATTGAACAAGATATTGTTGAAGAAAATTAAAACAGTTTTACTGCTCCAGAAACCGTGATGACAGACAACAAAAAAAAATATAAAAAAAAACACACATCATTGTAAAATCAATAGGTACTTCACAATCACTCCGCTCAGAATCTAAAATTAATAAATTAAACAATATACATCCTGCGGTAGTGTCAATTAAACTTGATAAATGTACAAAATTATAAATATTTATATCCATTATACATGATCTATAAAATTCCATCAGTATAACATTTAGATTAAATTTGTATCTGTAGTCCAACAAAATGTTTTTATTGAAGTAATAATGTGATATTATGTCCTTGCAATAAAAAATAAATAAGGATCTCAAAAAGATCAACTAGTTATATTCATTTAAATGTTTTTATGGCTTCTGGTGGTTCAATAGTACATGTTTGAATTCATTATTAATTTTAAATGATTAAAAATAAAAATGTTTATATTAATACAATATTAGTATAATTGATATTCAAGTAAAATTGGCTTAACATTACATTGGAAGTTAGGACGAGAGTGGTAAATTGTTTAAAGAGAGGAGCGTTTTGGAAACTAATAAAGTTTTACCAGCACACATACTTTAACTGCTCTTTGGAAGTATAGTATTAGCTACGGGGCTCTCGCCAAAACGCCCTTTTCTGTTTACGATCAGCCAAGAAAAATAATCACGTACCTTCCTGGCCTTCTATTTGCCCTACTATAGGGTGTTTCCTATGGTGCAAGTATAACGATACTTGAAGTCCAATAGACCATAAAACTTTAGTACCAACAATTCAAATATTTTTTTAGTTATGTATTTTTAAATTAGGTTAAAATAAATTAATGCACACGAGTAAATAGTATCACAAACAATTAAGGACATAATATAATTTTATTTAAAACATATTTACATTGCGGTAAATTATTATCAAGCATTATACGCATTACCTATGTATACTACTTATTCGTTATTACACTCATATAAACTCATATGATAGATATAATGGTTTAATTTAAAAAATCACATTTTCGAATAAGTTTTAATAAAAACGCATAGTAGGTATTACTGTATTAGTATACATTTATACATATTAAAATTACGTACTACTATAACAATAATATAATAATACTAATACAGTTACACAATGCTTTAGTAAAACGTCAGTATATTGGTATAATATTAGGAAACAATAAACAAGAAAATCATTTCTTATTATGGTTGGATAGGTACTACCTAAAATACTATATTATAGTCTCAAAATAATAATACCATTGTTCGTCTTAAAGAAGAAGAGAGCTACAATGTTATTGAAAGTCATTGAATAAGTTCTAAAAAAGGAAAATATATGATAAACACAAAACGTGAACAGTGCGTGGTGACATTTATTTGGCATCAAAGATTGTGATCATGGTTTAAATGGATCAACAAGTTTTTCATATTTAAATGACTCAGCTTATCCTTTCTTCTGCACTAAATATTTCGAAAAAAGTTGTCAGTGAATGCGTTGACATAACATATTTGATAATGTAGAGGTATACTTGTTATTGTTTGTTACGTCTTACAATTTTAGAGATATGTGTGTGATCAATTGTATACGTGTATTGTATACGAGGACAAATTAAATCAACAGATATTATCTAAAATATTTTCCACGATATTTTCTTATTGATAGAATAAATATTCTTTTTTTAGAAGTGCTTCTAAATTGTAGATTTAATTTTTTTTAACAGAGTAAAAAGTTTGTTATTTTTATATTTTAGTACACTTACGATTTTAAATTTAGGCAGGATATAATAATTATCAGTTAGCCGGTATCTATATAAATAATATAAATATTTTACTTTAATTAGTATATATTATATTGAAATTAGGCTCTTACAATACGCGCGGTTGTTTTATATTCTGTGCTTATAATTCTAAATTGTACGTGAATAATTAATTTGGTATAAACGTTAAATTATTTATTTAATATTTAGGAATATAATTCATATTTTACTTTTCACTTAATGACTTATCAAATAAATTGGTGTTATTAATTTATTCTAAAGTAGTTACCGATAGTAGATCTTAAACTAGTATGAGGTACCTATATTAATATGTTGGATTATTCATTGTAATATGTTAAAACGATTTCAGGATAGAGTGAAGAAAAATGTATTTACATTGGTATTTGGTAAAAACTTATTTAATTGGATTACAAAATAGATTGGTATAGCCATGATTTATTTAAACACGTATGCTATTTTGTTATTGCATTTTTCGGAAACTACACGGATTTGCAACCTCGCATTATTCAATTATTTCCCCCTCATAGTTCAAAGGGTTCGAAAAACTCACTTACATGACTCTACCAAAATTAAACGAGTCATTCACTCGGATTGGCGGCCTATATCAATCAGGATTTCTCATAAAGGCAAGCAAAGACCGTGGTTAAATAACCACATCCATTGTTTTTTTTTTGGGTTCCACAAAACAAAATTTAAAAGGGAGACAGTTTATAAATATACTGCACTCCAAGGGAGGTAATGCAAATGTTTGTATCTGATTCGTTAGCGAAGTAACCAAGTACTTTCCTTTTGCATCGAAGGGTGGTAAAATTAAACAAAACAAAAACTTGGAATATTAAGTTTATTCTCGATTCAAACCGATGGTAATAATTTCAAATTAAACGTAGAAATACAATTTACGTTCAAGAACAAACGCGGTAATCATTTTTCCCAACTTTTCCGTCATAGTACTGCATGTACATTGTACATCCGTAAGTATATAAACTGTTGGCATTATTCCAGTAGCCCAACTTTAACCATGATAAATTAGGGATCTCGGCCACCGGATATTAGAGTCAGAAAAAGATTGAATTGTTTTCAAGGTGGCATCTGAAAAACAAAACAAAAATACGCTGTAAATAAAATTATTTGTCAAACAATCGGGTCCGTTTGATTTGAATTGATTTGTATGGATATACTGCAATTTAATTAAAATTTAATTTTTTGCTGTGAATAAAAGCATACTTGTATACATCTCAAACTGAGGGCGACCCAACGTAGGTTTTTTTTATTTATTTTAAGACGCATGTTTAATAGCTTTGTTGTTGAAAGAATAAACCTTCTGGAAATAATTCGTGTAAATGTTCATCCGAAATTGATGGGCAAGCGTGCGGTCAATGCCAAAAAAAAATAAATATATATATAAATGTAAAATAAATTTGTTTTGTCTCAAACAACCACTAAGAATTAATTGTTTTTGCTAGTGTCTTCTCTAGCGTTTAAATGTCTGAACACCATGACGTTGTAATGTCACGCTCAGTCGCTGAAAAAAACAGCAATGGAGTTCAAAATAATAAAATACTTTTTTCTTGAATGTGATATTGTTTAAAAACAGCATATTTCATCCCAAAAATATTATATTTATTTAAAGAAAAATGAAGTACCTACCTCTATTAAAAAACGTCTACCGATTATAACATAATATAAACGTTTACACTTTTCCGTCGAGATTCAACAGAGAGTCCTAAAAATATATAATCGAACCCCGTTGGTTTCGTCCGAAATTATCGATATTCTTTTTCTGCACCTTTTGCCCCAACCTTTGAATTTAACCGGACTCGACTAATTGAACCGTTTATCGTGACAACTTTAAACACAGTCTGTCTTTTATATGCCTACTTACTACAGTAGACAGCATGCGGACTTAGAGAAGATAAGAAACCGCTGGAGACTGGATGGTTGACAAATTAAATACATTTTAGTTGTTTATTCCAAACAATTTATTTCAAGAACTTATATTATATTCGTATTATAATTATGTCTCGCAGAGATATTAGATTTAATACAAAACTATTATGTAAATAGTGTTGTAAAATTGTGTCTCATAACGAAACAGCTAGAGTGTATAAACAGGAAGTGAAATGACGTAAATTAAAGGGTATGAGCTCTTTTTTTTACGCATATACCATTATATTATATACCTGTCCCGAAATGAATTTATACGAGAAATGATGTGTTTATCTACACAGGGTTCATTTTTATTATATATTTTTATGCTGATTTCCTGGTACGGTTACTAAAGTTACACACAAAATCTAATACTACCTTACATAATACGTTAACGTATGATAATAGAATAATAATTTGATGATTGCATAACAAATTTGCTTTTTCCAATCTGCGATGAAATATTATTTGTCAAATGTCATAACAATGAAACGAATAATAATATAATGACAACAATTTCCAAGTAAATCGTTTTTTTTTTTTATTTTGCGTCTGATTTTTATTGTTATTTGAATTTCCATTTACCTGCAGTCTACCAGTTTATTATAATAATAAAAAAAAATGTTCAAACGGTCAATACGTTACACAATCGACGTTTTATTATATTTCGCAGACTATGTAAATAAACATTTTTTATCTATAATTATTGATATGCGGCGGATACATTGTAGAGTAGAACAATGTTACAAATAAATTAGTAATAAATATTAGCCCGACCAACTGCTGCGATATCATATTATACTAAATATTTTTTTATTATTTTTACGATATTATTATTTTCGTCCGTTTTGGCACTTCGGTGTCTTAATAATATAATATCGACAGCCCGTCCAGTCGTATACTCGGTTGTCGTTCGACTAGCATATAAAATCATTTGGTATAGGTGCACAGTCGGAAGATTAGTGATGACTTATGGAGTTAGCGTAACGGTTAGATAGTTCCATTATCGAACGTATATAGCTGCTGATACGGCATCGGCGGCGTGTTTCTAATGTCTTCGTGATTATTATTGCCATTCTGCGACCATAATAATATCATATTATATTATTATTATATATATAAACCCAACACACCGCTCGCGCCCGCCAATATTCGCGTTAATGTTCACAGCTCTCCTGCAGCGACGAGCGGTGTACGTGGGTAACCCACCAAAGGTATTTTTTTTTAAATTTCATTTTTTTTTTTCAAAATTTTCACGGCCCTTGAGTATGAACTCCCGTGTTTCTATGCCAAATGCGATTTTGATGAATTCACGGTCTTCCGTATTCGTTTCCACTTGCATAAATCCCAACGATTTTCGAATGGATGTGTACCTACGAGTGTTGTAGAATAGTCGTCTTCGTCGTCATAATCCTGTGTAAGTAGATGTAATAATAATAATATTATATTATTATTATTATTATGTTTGTTGTACCGCGAGCGACTGATATTATGATGCGAATTATGACGCGGGCACATTGCACAGTCGTGTTTTGTGTATCCCTCGTCGTTCGTTTTATTTTCCTCAATTTTTTTATGCTCGACTGCAAGTATTATCAAATCGCAATAACTCTGACGCATTACCACCAACTCAATTAATATGTGTTTAACATATATTATTTGTATGAGCTTAATGCCAGTGGGATTGAGTAGACTATAGGTAGGTACCTAGTATATGATATTATATGATATTATATTATAATCAAAATATATTTTACAGTTTATTTTTTTATCAGAATTTATAAAGCCATTAATTTTAAATCATTATTGATATTATGATGAAAGGGTAATCACTTTTTGATTGATAGTTTATGAACGCTAAAATAATTTTTAACGATATCAATACCTACATATGAAGTCTTAACATTTTAAAACTTATTTCAATTAAAAACGTTTAACTCAAGCTTCATTTTTATTTCAAAGTATTATAATTTATAGTAGTTATGAATATCAAATTATAATTACCTTGTTAATTATTTCTCTGATATAATCATATACAAGGTGCCTATAGTATAAAATTAAAATAATTATTTTTCAAGTTTATAAATAAACTTTATTCCTTAAAATGAACGTTAAAATTAAGTACCTCAGTAATTACTTCAAATAAAAATGTCTAAGTCATTCATAGGTTATATATTTTAAGTCGTAATATTAGTTTTTAAGGACATTTTAAATTAGCTTTGAAGTGTACGTTTTGTAAAATATAAACAATTATCATACGCCCTTAAAAAAATAAGTATAGGATATTATAAATCTATATTATGCGCAGAGTTTTTAAATTACCAAGTACATTTTTCTAGGGCAATGTTTTACATAAATTATATTAAATGCGTATTTTATGTAGTGGAAAGAAGTGAAAACTATATACAGTTTTTCAATATGACAGGGATAAAAAAATAACATATAATTAAGTAGGTACAACCAGCGTATTTATGTGGATGGCTGAGGGGGCTGCAAACCCCCACTGAAATGTATGGGAACATTTTTAAAAATTAAGCATTTTTTATGCAATGATGTAAAATATATTTTTATATTATAATTATGGTATTTGTGTACGTTTCTTCCTAGAAAAAAAAAATGTTTTTCCGATACATAATATACCTTTTATTAGGTAGCGAACTAACAACTATTAAATTTCATTAAAATACAATAAATAACTACATAGCTTAATTGGCACAATACGGCTTAGTGCATTCAACTTACTGGTAACGTGTGATCAATATGTTGTCAATAAAAAAAATATTATACAAAATCATCCACTCATTCATTCCTTTATATTACCTATCATATTCAGAATCTAACGTTTTTAAAAAATAGCTTTACAAAATTATATCATTTGTTTAGTGTCTAATGTCTGTTACAACTATAGTTGAATTTTTTGTAGATACCTGGCATAAAAATAAAGTGTAAAATATTTATTGTTTAAAATATCTTTCGTAGCATTCGTATTTTACATTGCAGAGGTATTTTATATATATACGACGTACAATCAATTCAAATTTGATTTTACTAAAGTAGTAAAGTGAATATAGGTATATATTATAATAAAATATTTAATACGTTAAAAAATATATTCATTTTTTTCTTCAAAATAAAATCTCTGAATAAGAAAACGAAAAGGAACACTCGAACGAGAAAAAGAAAGAACATATTATATTATATGAGTAACCTACAGCTGGTTTAAAACTATAAGGAAAATTATGTATTTTTAAATAAATACCTTTTGTATATTTTTAAATTTCATATTTGTAAAAAGAGACATGGGGAATCCAGGGAATTGGCAAATACCGGGAGGATTACTGATAAGTACCTGCAGTTTTTTTTCAGCACCACCGAGCACTATTGTGTGGTGCCAAAAACGACAAAAATAATGTCAAACATGATTTTTAGTAAGAATATCGCGTAAGTTAACGTGTTGTTATTATCATCTAGTATTAAGGACTAAGGAGCCTGGTGTCAGGTTTTCAAAATTTTCACAATTTTATAAAATTTGAAAATTATGTTTTATATTTTAAATTAACAAATTATAAAAACCGAATACTATTAATTGTCTGGTTATAAATAAACGAATATGCATTCTAGTAATATTACATGAATTTTGAATTATGTTAAAATTGTGTATTTGGCCGTTAAAAATAATAATTATTGCTTTTGTCATTATCAAAAGTTCAAATCATCAAATATCAAAATAAAATGGCAAAAAAACTAAATATAATATCAAAGAGAACAAATTTAATAGTAAGTATGAACGAATAAATAACAATTATTTTACACAACATATTTTGTTTTAAGTTCTTGGAATTTATTATTATTTACATAGCTAGAATAACAGTTTACTATATTTAAAAATCCTTTGTGAATGTTAAGTATATTATAATCGATTTATAAATATTTTTGTCATGTTATATAGTAATTACCACTTTCAATATTATAACCCGTAAGATTAAACATTTTTTTAGATTTTGAGTTGAGCCGAAAGAATGTATTGATTTTACAATGATGCGTGTATTTTTTTTCTGTCTGTCATCAACATTTTGGGTAGTAAAAATGCTATTATTTTCGGGATCAGCATTTTTTCTAATAGAAAAGTGAATCTAGTTGGTACTTTTGAGGAGTCCAAATTGAAAATTCCATATGGTTTTAAAAAGCGTCAAGAAAAAAAAATGATATTTTTTACGCAAAAATAATTTTTTAAAAATTAGATTTTATTTTTTTAGTTATAACTCAAAAATGAATTACTGTAGAGTGTAAATCCTTGACATTTTTATCAAATATTTATATTAGTATTTTCCATAAATGGTAACATTTTAGAAATATTTTGACTCTTTTTGAGCTAGTTATAACCTTGAGAAATTTTTCGAAATTATTAATGTTTTTTTTTTAATTATTATCGATGAAAACTTTTTCACTTAGTAAAAAAGCTTGAAAATTTAATGGTAGGTTTTTTATAAGTTTCATTATTGGAATTTCAAAAATATTAAAGATACATGGGCTCAATTATTTTTATATGCATTTAAAGTTCAAATTTTGACAAAATGCATCATAATTTTCAAAATTATTGAATTCAAATATAACACATCCATTCCAGCGAAATGATCGAAAACTACTGTACAGTAGAGCAGTACACACTAGTTCACTTTTATTATATTTTGAATGGGGCTAAAAACAAATAGTTACGTTTCTCTGTGTTTTTGTGAGCCGATGCCATTTTGTCCTCAAAAATACACTCTACGGGAATAACAATACCGCCTTGTAGAATCAACCAAATTTAATAATTTTTTTTTTTTATTACTAGAGGGAAATATTCTACAGCCCACATGGATCTCTTTTTTTCAATATTTTATTCTCAAACTTTGTAATATGTCCAAAAAGATAAAAAGCATTTTTTTTATAAATTTTTTAATACAATTATTTGAAATAAAATATAAAATCAGAGATCAATGCGGGCTGTAGGAAGTCTTCTTCTTTCAGATAAAAAAATAGTCATCAAAATCCAACAGTTCTACAAAGCTTGAGAGTTATTCCCGTATAAAACCCCCCTAAATAGGTATCGGGTAGTAGATTAGTGGAAAAGTCTTATAATTGAGGTGACAACTAAAATATAAAATTTAATTTTCAAATTTTTCAGAATTGTGGAAAATTTGAAAATCCAGCACCGGGACCCTAATAACTGCAGTGTATAATAAAAATTTGCCATTGTACTGAAAAACTGTTGCATAAGATTTTGTACACTTACTTTAACCCCCTCCCCCCTCCAAACACCATATTATTCCGAAAATTATTTTTCCTTACACAAAGAGGTTACCTAGGTATACCTATGTATGATTATCAGCCTGGTGATCTAATGTTTGATATTTTAAACTAACAATACGTTCCTGTATTATAGTATGTTTTAAACAGTGCTGCAGTTAAACAGTGGAAAATATAATATACTCACACGTGGCATTGTGCAGTGGTTTCACGTGTTGGGAAGTCGGGGTGACGTTCTCACATTGAAATTATCAAAATAGACGCGTTATAATTAAAATTATTGTAAGACGTATAACGTTTCCTGCAGCTCTAAAATCGTTATACGTACCTTTGATATTATTATTGTATATGAGAGACGCCCCTGCGCAGTTGTATAATACATTATCATCATAGACTACTATTATTAAAGTCGCCCACAAAGACTATAACACTGCACCTGTAGGTATCCGGGCTGCCGAGTTTTCCGACGATTTGCATATATCCACCAACACGTTTGTAGTATTTTATGCACCGTTCGCCGTTGTACCTGCGGAGAGTGTATATTATACAATAATGATATGTCGTTGTTATAGCGCGTATATCGGCGTGTATATAAGACGTAATTAATACAACGTAGCCGTACAAGACGTAGTGGAGACGACGTGATAATTGGAAGGAGAAGACCGAAAACGCACACATACAGTATATAATATTATATATATATAGGTACACCTAGACATTTCCCCATTCGTCGCACGAAATATACTTTAAATTATACGATAAGGTTGTGCGCGCGCCGAGACGGTTTTCTATACTTGCGGGGATGCAGCAACGAGGATCGAGTCGACATCGCGGGGGAGCGAAAAGGATTTTGGCGACAAGAGCCGACCGGTATTATAGGGACCGTGCCGGTTGTTGATCAGACGACCATAACGATTTCACATATTATTATCATAATGTACAGCCGGAAATTTAAACAACGGCAAAGCGAACATTATACGGCCGTCGGGATTATATCAGCTGCGCCTTCCCCGTCGCGCGACACGATCGCCGCGTCAGAGATCGTCGGGCGGGCTTTTATTTTTTCGGCTTTTTGCATAATACACGCGTCGGAAAACAAACATAGGGGGGGTGGTAAAAGCAACTGCGCGTTTTCACCGCACTCGTCCCGTCGGAAAACCGCCCCCGGGCGCACACCACTCGACTGTCGTCGCGTGACTCACCGCCGCCGCTTCCGTGTCCCACCACCACCACCCCTTTGCGATATTATTTTATTATTGGCACGTCGCAGTGTAGTCACACCGCCGCCGGCCGTATCCGCGTCGCGAGGACCCGTTATGTATATAAGCGCCGCGAGTCCTATATCGTATACAATGCACGCACACCCACCCATCCACCCACACACAACCACATATCGAAAACGATCGCGTACTTCCGTATTGGCCCCGGGGCCGGTTAATAATATGTACAAGATCGGACGGCTTCTGCAGAAGCACGACGACGACAGTCGCTAAACGATCTAATGTGCATTCGGCGCAATTATTGTTATCGCGAGTGCGTTTTTCTCCGGCCCGCCGTGTACCTATAATATGCGACGTATATTGTATTTTAACGTTACGAGTCTATGGTGGATATTATACGGCTCCCCTTTCCGATTTTTTTTTTCGATAACGAACGCGCACTCGAAGGGTGCACGACCCGATTGACGCGCGCGCGACTCTCGTTATATTTATTATTATTATTATTATTATGATAATATATCTCCGCCGACCGTTTGCGTCGTCGTGAACGCCACTGTAATGTATGTGTGTGTACGGTCGCCACTCGTTCCGGTCGGTTTAATTGTAATCCTTTTTTTTTCCTCATATACGGACGGCCGAACAAAAATAATTATCACTCGAGATAAAATCTCAACGCGCGGCGGCTATCGGATGTATAATATTATAATACACTATACGATAATTTACTATGCATTAAAATCGTTTTATTGAGGGTCCAGCTAAAAGCTTACATCGATCAAATAGTATAAAGATTTATTATGATACAACACTCGAACCACGTAAAGCAATTTAGTGCCCGATGGTGGACTCGGTTTAAAGACCGTGATATCTTATGGACTTTCTGAACAATTACCCGTCGAAACTATTTATTTTTAAACTGATATCGAAAAAATGTAATACCATTGAAGACTGTCTAATTCGTAAATTTATTTTTAAACCAACTTCCACAATTTCCTTAGATATATATTAGCAACCAGTGCTGTTCGACACGGTTTTTATATGTTTTTTTTAAGAACGAATAAAATATACGTTAGGTAAAAAGTTATAAAAATCGTAATAGAGTACATTTTATACCTATAGTATTTTAATAAATCGACACAGATATCAGATTATGTTTATAAATGAATGAAAGAAATACTCACTGTAAAATAATAGAACTTTCAATTTGTTCAAAATAAAATAATGACCATTAGTTTACAGTGTGTATGATAATATATCTATAAAGAAAATTAATGTAAGATATTATGGGTAATCGAAATGTCTTTATGAAAATGCTTTGTCTTACAGCCGACATATTTTTTTTATAACGTTGGTGCTTACAATAAACTGTTAGTAAACGTAATAAATATTATTTTATTTTATGATTGTGTATAAAATTCTATCAATTATTGAAACAATGAGATTGTTTTATACCCCGGTTATTTGTTTCCTGATTATTTTTCTATAGAAATATCTGATGAAAATAAAGGGTGATGACAATAAGGGGTAAAAAGAAATTTTTCACGTAATGACTTTTCGATAACATCACATAAAATAAGTATTACCCTATGAGCGGATAAGATTGAATTCCATATTTTATTACTTTTAGGGTATAAATAAAAAGTTTGCACCCGTTAAAAAAAATACAATTTGAAACAATCTCTTCAGTCGCATGTGATTCATAAAAAAAAATAAAAGGCACAAACAGTTAAAAAAGGTCCATAAATATATTATAAAATATGATACTTACCTGTATTGTTGTATTTTATTTTAACTGAATTGATAACAGTTATCAGTTATTACTATCCCAAAGTTGGTAGTTAGTACTAACACTGATAAAATAACATGCCTATTAATATATTATTATTATCTATAGTTTTTATTCACGATATTAAATATGTTGTTGTTTTTCTCTAACCTCGTGGATTTTAATGATTTAAAAATAATGGCTAAGTGTTAAATTTGTACTAATTATACATATTTTGAAAAGTTATTGATATTACAAAACTATCTAAAATTATATTTACACTATAAGTACCTTAATAACTGTTAGAAGACAATTATACGATTGTCTAATTTCTTTTTGATTTTCGTTTTATATATTTTAGGTACCTATATGCTCTATTTTCTGATTAAGATGCATGCAGTAATTATTGGATCAAGTTTTTCATCTGAAAAATGTTTATGGATATATTTTATTAAAACAGCTCGTACATCAACTTAATACTAAAACCATCGCTATATTTCTACAACCACCTACTGTTGCTATTTTTGGACTAAATTTAAGCTTTTTCATTTTCTTATTATACAATATAGGAAATTGGAACTTCATAACTTGTAAGAGATGGAAATATCATAAAAAATAATGAGATATTATTAGTCTATATTATCATACTTTTTTTTTTATTGGACAAACAAAGGTTATTATAGTATAGACGTATTTACATATTTATTTTTTCAAACCTAAATTTTTATTTCTTTAAATCTAATACTACGTTAGTTTATATAATACTGAATGTTTTAAAAATATAATTTACTATACTTTTATACTCACAAAAATACGAGTATATTGATTTATATAATTATGCGGTTAATGAGTGATGTCATTAGTGTGAATACCGTGCAAAATTAAATTATAGTGGTCAAAAATCAAGAGATAAACAAAATTAAATTAACAAACGAACAAAATTTTATATGAATAACACTGTTTTTTTTTTTAGAAAATATCTAAGCCTATTATGGTTATGACTTATAATATTTTATTTAGGCTATAACATTATGTTATAACGTATTCAAATATCGATTTACTTAAATATAATGTATTCTCCATTTTGACATAATTTTTAAAACTTTAAATAATTAATACATTTTTGTTGGTAAATTTAATGTTGTTATTCATTTCATTAAATTACGATTTTTATATTCCTTTTGTAATTGTTTCAATTTTTAATAATATAACTACTATGTGCGATCCTACTATGTCATAGTTGATTTGTTTTTCTGAGTTGGTACCTATGATGTTCTGAGATGAATTAAAACATTAGGCACATGTTTATTTTGCTTGTTAATTACTTAAGTGACATTGATTGCCAAAGGTAGTTACACAAAATGTAAGGCTTTAATAATTTAGTGAGTGTTTCTCCTTACAAGATACAAAGTGGTTAAAAGTATAATTTTTCACTTGTTAATTAATTAACGAAATGTAGCTTGATATATTAATTTTGTACACGAATGTGAGTAACACGTTATGTAGTAATGTATACAAATTAATATGAATTTATACTATGACCATAATAGAGTGCTCAAACATATTTAGAGTTTCGTGAAATATAATTTGCAATAAGTAAATGCTGCACCAATAATTCCTCATGACCATACGTTTTTGAAAATATTTTTTACATAATTTAAAGTAATTTTAATAATATAATTAAAAGTATACCCGTATATTTATATAAATAACAAAAATCACAATAAATACCTAATATAAATTCACGACTAAAACGTTCAATACGTAGGTATATTTTTAGGAAATAATAAATTAATTATATAATTATAATTATAATTAATAAACAATATGTATAAAATGTTATATACTAGCTAAGGATTAATTTCACATTAAAATTTATATTTTATATTCATTTCCCTATGATTAAATTACAAATTGTTCTGGAATTACTTTACATTTTATTTATATAGGTGCATATATTTTAACTTACGTAACTTATTAAATAATCTGAATCTGTGTGAAATTAAATGGCCCATATGCATATGCTTGGACTAACTTCCTACCCAAACTAGTGTTCTCCGTTCTCCGTAATTAAGTAAATTTATGTCCTGTCCCGAACCATCCCTTCTCTCTCTATTGTTTCCCACCATTTACCTAGCCCATAGACAAAACTTTAACAATGACACGCTCTGATTTGTAGTCGAACAACATTAAACCAATCGACTATTATTGATTTAGTTAACTAAAAACTATCTATAATAATGGTGCAAGTAATACGCATTGGCGTACAGCCAAAGGGGCTATAAAGAGTAAGGCACCCGTTGGCCACGTTTTTGTCAATTTAATATGAATATAATACATAATTGTTTTAAACCTTTTATTTTTACTCTTCAAAGTACTTCTAAGTCTAACCTATACCAATGTAAAATACATGGCTATGTCACAATAGCCAACGATCTTACTAATGCGAATTAACTAATGATCAATTAAAAATAACTTAATTTATTGTTTGGGTCACATCGTTACTAGGATGCTGTGAATTTTAAATACAATGATTGTATTATACTGGGACCATTTAAAAAAATTAAGTTTCGGATTAAAGTCTTAACAATAGGAAATAATTGAATATAATATGTAGGTAGTTATGATGAACAAATTAAGACAAAACAAATATCTAAATATTGTGCGATTTTTTTTTTTTTTATATACGATTTCACTGTTGTTCAACATTTAAGCTAATTAAAAATTATTAAGAATAATTCCGACTGAATATTTAATTTTACATCATTATGTACAGTTAAGATAAACTGTATACTATGATATTAAAAATAAAAATTGCAAATTGCTTAACTAGATAACTAGATGTGACTGAAAATACACAATATACTACCAATCCATAGATTCTACAAAATTTAAAATCAGTATAAATAATTGAAAATTTTGTTTGTAATTATTATCTTACATAAATAAATAATTATAATTTATGAAAATATCAAAAGTTCAGGGTTATTATTTTTTCAATTATGAAAATAAATAATATTGATTTTGTTAAAAACGATGTAATTTCACCATTTTCTCTAAATTTTTCCGCAGTTTTTCTGCTAGCGAAACTAATAATAAAATAAAAAAATGACCTTTTAAAAGTGCCAACTAGTTACATTTTTCAATCCATAGATAAGGTCACAAGAAACTTTACGAGCTTTCTTATTCCTATAAAAGATAATAACAGACAAAGTTAACTGCAGACTAACAAAATAAAAAATAAAACTTCATTGAAAAATGAGAGCCAATACATTCATCGCTTCCCTCAGAATCTAAAGCAAATGATAAAAATTAACATTAAATTAATTAATACAATGTTTGTCATTAATTTTATGTGGGTCATAAAAGTTTTTCGAACATTGTATTTGATTCGTGTAAAATAGTACACTATTGAGCACATTTTCATAAAACCACATCGACCGTTTCAAACAATGTAATATATTTATTTTATATATTAGCATTTTACACACCTCAAAACCACGATTGCGGCCTAATCTGAGATGTTTACATTTGTTTTGAGCTTAAGCTTATTTAAAGTAAAATATTGATCATGACGTTCTAGCAATAAATTAAGGAAAAACTGATATTAATTGGGTAAATGAATTTCAATACTTGGTAGGTAGTTAAAAATGTATTAAAATTAATAATACAATTTTTGGGCAAAAATTAACTAGTTTTGATTTAATTTATGCATTAAGAACTTAATGGTTACTAATTTTGAGAACATCACAATATTTCTGACAATGGATTTAGAATTACCTTGTTTGGAATAATTTGGATTGTTCGTCTCGTTTGTCAGTTACAACAAATGTTAAAGGGATAAAAAAACTGTTCATTAAAGCACAAATCGTTTATCTAAAACAGAAAAAACATTCAAGTTATATGGGTTGAAGCGAGTGTCAGTTTCTAAATATTAGTTTTGTACGAAAGTCGATTAGCAGGAAAATTTGTGAAAACTCCATTAATTATAGTTGAACGATTGTAGTTTGAACGACAGCTTAAAAAAATGAGAGAGTTTAACCTATAAAATAAAATGTAAATGTAACTTTAGTCATTTTTGATGATCACTCTTCTTCTGATGATAAAAAGTTCGTGAAATAAAAAAAGGTAGCATGATATAGTGTTAACAGTTTTCGTCGGTATATATACTACATATACATAATATAATATACTAATTTATCTATATATAAAGAATACAGATAGGAGCAGTAAAAAATGTAAACATTTTTTCTCCGTTAATGTTGTCCCCAGAGATGTTGCATTTTATATGGGTTCGCTTAAAATTTAACACAGGCCAATTATTATCACAACGTACCGATATGCACGGACACTATAGGTATAAAATACGCATTATATATTGCTACGCATATAACCACTGGACATTCGATAAGTATTTTGGGATCGATATAACAAAAGAGCCATAATAATATGGAGAATGAGAGACGGAGAACGGTAGGAACGGAGAGACAGAGAGAGGAAAGAGCGAGTGAACCAGAGAGAAATGTTTTTTTACGTATTGCAGATAAACCGTCTGCAGGATTATAAACGTTTTGCATTATTTATGCGCCGTTGCACACATTACACTGGCCATTGCCCATACAATATATATTCGTTCATTTGGGTACACTTGATACTACGATATTATTATACTACATACCTAACGATCCGGTATAGATATATTATTATATTAATATTATAACGACGAAAAATAATCACCATTTTGTATTATATTATTATTCCGTTCATATTTTATAATAATATTGTGGGGACAATGGGATTTCATACAAAAATGTAAAAGTTCAATCGTTTGCTAACTATATATCATACTACCTAGGTGTAAATAATATAGCATCGCATGATGTAAAAACGACGAGTTTCTGTACCCGAACCCGTTTTAGTGAATATTGGTCGTATTTGTTATGTGTAATTAATTATAATAGAAATAATGGTAATTATAATTTAATATTACTCTGCACCTGCGTTAACTACCTGTAATACGTTTTCCAGTGATAGTAAAATGTTAATCAATTTGTTTGAATATACAGACGTTAGTTCTTTTGTGTGGAGCCTACTATATTATATTTAGTGCTGGTGCATGACATTTTCAATTTAAAACAAATTGGTTATTTTATAAAAATATAAATTAAATAAGAATATTAAGTATATTGTGCAGTTTAAATAATATAAATAATATTATATTTAATTTATAATAGTTATTAATAGATCACTTCAAAGTAGCTTCAATTAAGTATATAATTTGTAATTCAATTGAAATTGAAGTATATAGTGTTAATATTAATCGTTTAAAAGTTTAGACGACACTCTTATATCGTCAGTCTTACTATATTTTCAGTTTAAAAAGACTGGATTATTTATAAAAAAAAAGTTTTTGACTGACTGGCTTGAAAATGTCTGTTTGAAATGTAATTAGTAATTACATATTTAGTTATTGTAATACGACATTATACGGTACAATTATTTTAAAGCTTTAAAATGTTATTTTTATTCATAGTTCAAATTAAATTATATTTCATTAAAAATACAGATAACATTAACATAAATAACAATTTGCATTAAATGTTTCTTATTGGTTTAACATTTTATGGCTTATCACCGAGAAATATAATCTGTATAATTTTCGAATATAAATATAAGTTACTCACATTCATCAGAATAGTAATATGTAGGTACATTATATTATTATTGAATAATATACAAATACAAATTACAGCTATTTAGATTATATAAAGACGTAATTCAAATCATTTTTTAGTAATTAATAGTCATTGTTATATTATTACGGACACATGAAAACCAAAGAACTTGAACAACCGCCGTACACATTAATTGTAGGTATATAGATTCACATTATATATGGTTAATGCTCAGAATAAATAATCAAAATCGTGTTAACGTGTTTGAAGTTTGAACGCTATAGTTCAAACCATAAGTTGGGTCGACGCCTCCGCCTACCCAAGCGTATTATAATAATTAATATCCTATTATAATTACCTAATAATAATAATATGAATTCTGTACTACAAAAAGCGATTTCTGCAGATGGGCCGACCGCGACACTTTCGTGTATCCATAGTAAATTTTTTGATTAAAACTAGCCACGGCCACGGCTGATTCTACATTGAATAGTATATTTAATTTTAGCACGATCTTAGTTTTTTGTTCTTGCGGTTCAACGCGCATAATAATGTTATTTTGGTTTTGCCATCGTCGAATACGCTGGTACGGACTATATTGTGCTTCTCGCAAATTCGTCGAATTAGAAATTTCCAAGCCTGAATGATATATTATTGTAATACTTCGTAGTTATTTTTATCCAATGATCAAAGGGCGATATCCAGTATCGTGCACCTAACTCAATGCCACGTTACTCAGGAGAACCGACTGTATTGAAATCTGCAGGATAGCTGCCATGGCAAGGCTGCGGCTACCCACGTAATAATCTAATTCTGCTCCATCTTGTCTCTTGTCCAATGGATATTATGATGCATAGACAATACCGTATTAGGCTCCTACAAATTTCAATACATATTATATTATATTATATACGCGATACACCGATTTTCCGAAATCTACAGATTGACAAATTGGTTATAACTTTCTGAATCGTATTAATTTAGTAGGTGCCTACCTTGGTAAGTGTAATCCTCGGATTAGAGATTGCTTTAGAATTCACTAATACATTTTAGTATTATACTATATTGTGTATGAATAATAAAAACGTTGAAAATGACAAAGTTTATACGTTTTTAATATCATATGCATAAAAGAGAATTATCTTAATTTACGTAGCCATGAGGTTATAACATTATAAGTAATAGTTAATAAATGGATAATAATTTAAAGATAAATTAATAACCCAATTAAATAATATTTAGCAGTAACTAATAAACATTTTATTATATATGAATAAATTATGACTTTTGATAGTTTTATATCAGAGAAAACTTGTCGAGTTATTCAAAAAATACTTATAATTAGCTTTTTTCAGATACTCTGCAGGACAATATGGGTAATGAGAACGGGTGAGTAAGAGACTAGAATATGCTCCTAAAAGTATACCCTAACATTACGCTGTATATATGATTGATCATTCGAATATCTCTCTGGGGGAAATATAGCATAATTTTACTCGATGATGGAACTACTCTCTCGTAAGCTTGAGCTCGTGGTTTGTACATTATACGGTGGTTTCCTTTAATCCTTAATAATAGGTATATTACTATAGTATTATATGAAAAACTTGCAGGAATTATATTGCACATACTAGAGACTACTTGATTGGCATTAAGAAAAAATATGCGTACAGCAATAAAATAAAAACTATTGGCCGAACATTATTTCAACAATATTCAAAAAATTGTTTGTAGAAAAATTAAAGTCTTCAAAATATGTTTTTTGTTTTCTTTTGTGATCGATAATATATTCTTTGTAAATATATTTTTGAAACTGCCAATATGACGGACATTAGTCAATATAGGTGACACCCTGCCGTTTTAATTTAAAGTATCTCTCTCTACATTGCTTCATCGAGAGTCAAGTATATAAATACCAATACTCAACAGGTAAGGAATAATATATAGATTAAATGTAATCCAATTTTGAATACTTGAATACCTGATGTATGAATTTTTGACTGAAATAAGTACTTACTTATTAAATTAAATTTGAATTTATTTAGTACCAAAACTTAAACTAAATTTAGGTGATGAAAAAATACTTTCACGTACATATTCCACGAGTACTGCGAATGAAGCAATAATTACAATAATGTATCTACACATTTTAATATTTATAATAATAGTATATGTACTTAAGACATAAAATAACTTTAGTAAGTGTGTGTATACTAATTAATATTTAATTTATAATAATATAATATAATGTAGATAGTTCATTTATAGACATAAGTGATCATCCTTAACAGTGGTACTTATGTCTTATAAGTTATAAGGAAGTGAAATTGTTAAAGTTTGTAAACTATATACAGAGAGGCAACAAATTATAATGCATTTATTATTAAATCCGCACACACATCAAACCCAAAAGAACAATGTATAACAATGTAAGATAATATTCATTTCATGGAACTTATAAATTGTCCAAAAAGATAATTATCACTATACACAATTATCATACTGAGTATGCATCTACTAGTTACCTTATTCATTTCAGAAACACCCTGTATAGTATAATATGAGCAAGAAAATAAAATTAGGCATTCAATCATTTGTTTTCTGCAATATTATTATACCACATTATTATGATTTGATTTTTAATACCTAAACAATCATTATATTAAACTCGTTTCATTGGTAACCATTTCATTTTTATTTCATTTAAGTATCGATGTAATAAACTTCGTGATAATTTAGTTAAATTCTTCGTGGTGAGTTGAAAGTATAGTAATTGGAAAATAAATAAATTAAATATTCAAATATCATGTCTGTATCCACACATTCGTTAAAAAAATAAATCATATTTGTTTTAGTTCTAAATCCCATTTTTAATTTTCATCCGTTGCATTATATGTGTAAATGTGAATATCAACACGAACCTTTTAAATTCATATGAATGATTCAAATTCTACTATAACCTTTTAACCATATATTTTCATGAAAATATGACAACTGTCCATTACTATTTACAAAACCCACGGGTTTTAATAAATGGTATGTAACCTCCTTTTTAACAATTGTTTTCATTAATATTATTGATTCACAACACCTACATAAAAAATACCCTTCTAAAATTAATCTTATAAATGTATATAAATATTTTAGTTATAAACCCGCACTGCACAATGAAATCATTAATTTGAGAACGTAAACAAAATAAATATTAACTAAATAGAATTCAAATGAAATACATCTAAGATGTTAATAAGACATTTCAAGAACACTACAGAATAGGTAAACTACACAATGAGATGGTTTTAATTTTTTACTTTACAATCATTATAATTCATATTTCATTATTTATTTATTTTACCTTTGAGAGATTATCGAAAATAGATCATAATAACCAAGAGTATTACAATATTTATTACCATCAAAGTTATGAATTAATGCATTCTGATTACAAAAATAAAATGGAGCTATCCAATTGCATCCCATTTCGACTTTCTATAACTTTCTAGTGTTCCGATTGTGAAGTCTGGTAAATCAAAAGTATGCACCTGATGAATCCAGAAATTTGTATCGGGCCGAGGTAATAGTATATTATTGTGTGGAAAGGGCGGGAAACCGCAGGCGAGGGCTACATTTCTCCCAAGACTGAAATTGCCTTCCCTCACGAGGCACACATACTATTTTTTGTCACGCCTCTGCATTCATCGATCACGGCAAAGGTAATGCAGGGATCTATGCAACAACTAGATGACGTCTAGACTATGATTCTACGACAACAATATTTCATGAAAGAAACGATTTGGTTTTATTTATTTTAACTGTCTGCACGCACGGAGGTTATAATAATATGATTATAAGATGTAACCAAAAGTTTATGTTTTGTAAGGATCGTGGTAAAGAATTTAGTGTCTGATTGCGCAGGGTATACGCACGTGAAATGTGCGAGCAGCACTTTTAGGATTTCCACTTTACCGCTCGGCACTATTAGGGATTCCCACTTTACCACCCGCTGGACGGAAAAAAGACGCTTTCCAACGCTTCAACTGCTATCGAAAACCAAACTTTCGGTGCAGGCGTGACAAAAACATATTTGTTGACCTACAGATCAATTTAAACGAGACAATTCAGAATTCAATGTCTATAAATCACAGAGCAAACTTTTTAAAAATACAATTATATCCACTTTATAATATGTTAAAATTATTTAAAGACAAAAATAAATTAGCATCTTCGAATAATTTATTGTAGTAGCTTACTATTATTTAATACAAATGTTAATGTTTTTACTTTTTCATTATTATTATTATTATTTTTTAATAACATCATCAAATGTTTGACTAATTAGAATACAATATAAAAAATAATGATATATATATATATATTATGTACAATTGTTGGCTCTACTAATTTCCCAAATCTCATATCTTTATTACTGTACACTCCTTCATAATATTTTAAACAGTGTAATTTAACGCTTATACCTACTATGGTAAATAGTAATAGCAATCAGAACATAATAAAATATGGAAACATTTTCGATTAACTTAATTTGGGACTTAATTGGCGGTCTACGAAATAAAATACAACATAGGAACTAAAATGATATTATAAGATTCGTAATTTTACTCTTTTATTATTTAACATATACCTACCTATTTTGGATATACAATTATTTCATTTTTAGATCTTACTAAAGATTTTTGGGAATAAGTGTATAGTATATTAATTTTATTACCCCTATTTATTTTGTGTTTGACCCAATTCCTTTGCTTTGTCAGCATTTTTTTTCACCAATCTTCAAACGGTAGTTATATGTACATTACTTGCCTTTTCTTCAATTAGACCAAAATTGCTTTCGCTTACACATTTTTCTTGAACAACATTACACGAATAGATACAGTAATATGTCAATATACATACTCGTGAACAGGCGAACTATACTTAATTAGTTTTATGTTGAAAATGAATGAAACTTATCATTTATCGTTTGTAATGATATTACGATAAAATAACCCTTGTGGCTTGTGCACAGCGCATTAGTGGTAATCGGTCAACAATATTAATAGATCGTTTTTTTCTCGTTTCTCAAAAATAATAAAGGTCATATTTGTCATTACTCTCATATGGACATTACGAGTGATATATATATATATGTCATGATATCACATTAATATAATTTAATAAATATCCTATGACTAAATCAGTATATATATTATAGCATGACATTGTTATATAAAGTATATTAGGGTGGTCCTTAATTATGTCCATTTTTTGCAATGCTATAGGTAACTATTAAGTAGTTTTCGTTAAATTTGGCGATGAAAGCTCACTAACTTTCACGTGCTACAAAAAGGTTAAATTCGTATACTATATCATAATGTAGGTACATGTATAAAATGTATTTTGTCCAACAAATAGAAATAAAAATAATAGCTTTACAAAATTATAGAACAACTTGTGTTTTTTTTTATGTAGGTAAATAAATTGTATTCATCAACTAATATCTGTGTAAGATCAATAATAATTTATGGGTAGGTACCAATGGTAAATGAAATGGTAATGAAAATTGTAACGGACGAATAGATTACACTGCAGGGATAATAATTTTAATGCAACTAAACAAAAGATGTTTGTTGATGTTAAATAAATGAAATCAATATTAAAAGATAAATTATTTACAATATTATAGGTACATAATATACGCATTGAATTTGAATTAAATAAAGTTTAATGATAAAACTCAATTAAAAATAGCGTTCGATTAGTAAATTAATTAACGGACGAGTGCAAATTGATTATGTCCGTAATTGCTAAACATCGATCGAATATTATCGGGACAATGGATTTTCGTTATTTTAAAATTGTAATTGGATTTTGTTTTGAAAATTAAACCCACGCACACGTCTTAAAGGCCAGTTATAGACCACGAAAGTCTAACAATAATTATACACGAGTGTTTGTTGACAAAACATGCACGCAATGAGGTTGTGCACATGGAAGACGTAAATATAATATTCAAACGAATCGACCGTGACCGATATATGTTACACAGCGGTGGTGGTAACAAAAGAAAACTGTTTGAAAAACGGCCAAAGACGATTATTTATACATTAGCGTTTTTTATTTTATTTTTTATAACGACGATATGCTAATCATTTCCTGCAGCGGGCCACATGTAGTGTAATAACAACAATTGAATCGGCGGCGGTCAAGTACAGTTTTTTCCTTTTTAATTTCCCTTTCCCTCCCGTCTCGTCGTATTCTTTCCATGCCGTCGTAAATATTATACAACGTAACGGCTTTTACATTTCCTGCGGATTAACACTGGAAAGTGGGAATAGTGATACGCAGAGTGAAAACCGACATATGTACATGTGTATAATATTATACATGCACACGTCATATAGAATATAATATAATGCGAGGGAGTAAGTGAGACGCAGTGTGTGCGGGTAAGAAAGAGAGAGAGAGGCGGACAAAATAAGCACCGAAAATTGGTCAATTTTTTGGTTTAAATATGTGTATGCTGTGTATATAATATATATATAATTATAATATTTCTATATATTTATACGCGTATATTAGAAGGAATATGTAAATTTACCTAGTCGGTTTTCCGCTCACCGTGTCTACTGCGACCCAGGAAATTGCTTTCGCAGCAAAGCTACATACTAGGATCAACATTTTATATTTTTCTTATTTCATCTTAAATGGAACGGATATAGGCTTGTGAGTTTTGGATGGCGCAGATAAAGATTTTACACCCTCGGCGTTAGACGCACACACATTTTTGTCGACAAAAAAATAAAAATAAATAGATAACCAAAATCAAATTTAATGCTCTTTTGTTAGGTTCTATATAATACTGTCAAGACTGCAGAAACGATAGCTATAAGTTATTATTGAATTAGGAATACTATAAATTTCATTTGAAAAATTGCAATATTAATTTGATATGCTGCTAATGTACCTAATCTTGATAAATTGAGTACTTATACTTAAAAGCTATAATTCAGAGTTCAGACACGTGTCATGACGAATATCTTCTTCGATTTAAATCACTAGAAAGGTAAACTAGTTTTAGCGGTAGAATTTAAATTAGCTTACAATTTTAATTTGAAGGTTTATTCATTTGTGATTTTAAATGAATTCAGAATAAATTAAATTATATTTCATAATAATACTGTATACGTTTTACAATTAGTAAATACTAATCACATTATCATCCGTAATTTGTATGTTATCAAATCTTAATAATTATATCACAAATGAATGTTCCACGGTTAATTATTAATTTCAGTAGATTATCAAAATCATGATGGAAATAAAAATAAATTGTATTGTTTAGTTATAAGTGTTATCCAATATATTTTAGTAAAATATAGAGTGCCGTGTGAAACAATGTAGGTAGATGCCAGGTACCTATATAATTTCAGATTCTGAGTAAAGTATATTATTGGTATTACATGTGACGACAATGTTTTTTAGTGACAAAGGATCAACAACCGTGGTTTTAATCGAGCATTAATATTACAATTCACAACACATCCTTTGTACCACGGTGTGAGTGAAGCGAAATGGGTCGACGGGTATCCCTCGCCTGATCTCTGTATATCTTGTCCATCTATTTAATTAGTAATAAAAAAATCTCAAATGGGTACCCACTGAAATATATATTAATTCAATGAAAAAAATGTTCTAGTTTCGTGAGCTATCATAAGAAAAAGTTTTATTTTTAAAAAAACATAGTGAGCATACATATTAAACATATACGAATTATATACAACAGCAATATACTCAAACACAGCAGCATAATAATATACGAATTACTATTATTTTAAAATTAATCAATGTTATATTGAAATTATTTTAACGGATTCTAAAATCAAACTTTTGGCCTTTAACAAATCTATTCCTGGTACTCAATTCTTAATTAAATTTTAATTAAACCATTATTTTTATAATCAAAACTTCATTAGTTCGGATTCGTATTTTTCTTAAAGTTTTTCTATTTTCTTTTATCTGGTATGATTGTATTGGTAAAATAAAGAACGGAATATTTTTTCGATGAAATGAAAGTCGTTTAACATTTAGTTTTTTTCCGAGGTGAAGTTTTCTTATTTATTTATAACTAAATTTTTAGCTTTTTTATTTTTATGATAAAATATATTTTAATGCATACAGTTTTTTGATTTCAATTTAATTGGAATCAAATGATTGTGTGTACCTAACGCCTATTGTACATTTGTATAGGTATTACAACTAATTGTACAAGTTACGTTATCAGCAAACTGTTATGGACAATTTTCGTTATAAAATATAGTCATAAAAAAAACAATTACTTTATGTCTTTATTAATGTGGTCTAATAATTTAAAATTAAATACTATCAAACAATTTTGTTTTTAGTAAACTTTGGACCTTGGTTAATATTTATGTATTTACGTTCATTTGTGGTTAGGTAAATCAACCTTAATCCACTTTACTGTTGATTATTTCACTAACCCATTATCACTCAAAGAGATAGTAATTGTTCACATTGTTCAGTAACGTTAATTTAATCACAGATGTGTAAAGTTTATTTAGCAGTGTTCATCTAAATAACTTACTGATGAATAGAAGTTTTGAAACATAAACTCTTAAATATATATGTATTATTTCATAGAGCTATTGACACTGAAGCAGATTTGTCCATGAACTGAGGTACACTAAAACTGAGATACCCTCAAACCGAGATACAGGCATACGGCGTAGGTGTATATTATAATAGAATTTGTTATACAAAAGAAATGCACATGGGTGGAGCCAGATTATTCAGCTAGTATACTATAATATATATATATATATATATATAAATGCCCTGTGTGTCTATGTATATGATATCAATTTAATACAATTCCTATGTTTCCAAGTATTAAATAAATAAAAAATAAATGAGTTATAAATGTAAATATAAAACAATATAGAATTTAGTTTTTATCATTCATACAAAATTAATAATAAACCGATTAAATTAAGCATTTTTATTGAATTATTTTAAAATTGAATTTGTACCTACTCAAATTTACCACATCTTTTTATGTTCATGCATACAAATAGCTGTGATATATATAAATTATAGCACCTACTCAAGATTTAACTATTATTTATTTAGCTATGTTAAGCCTGAATAACAAGATCATAATAGTTTGAAAAAATTATTGAATTATAATTTATATTCGAATTGAATTTTTTCAAATGTTGTCTTAATATTGAATTACTATGCGTTTATGTTTATTTCTATAAACCGATATTTTTATGAAATTAACTAATTTGCTTTAAAATCATTGAATATTTATGGTTATTTTAGTTTTGGTTAGGTTACACTTAATCAAATAATCCAGATATTATAGCATTAAATTACATTTTAACATATTATGGTTGATATGTATAAATAAAATATATCCTTTTCCTATGATCGAGTAAGTAAACATAAATATTTCAAATACGACACGGTGAAGTTTACATTTCTATAATTATTTTCATACACCAAACCTATTCCTTGAAAATAATGAAATGGAATTGAGTAGCAACGGTATAATGTAAGACATGAATACGTAATGCGTATCTTACACGACAAAAATTAATTCTGTCCAAGAGGCCAGACGATTGTTCAGACTGATTCTCCTCGCGTCCTATACTGATGATTTGGGCGTGCAGCAGGTGCGACGAACAAGTAGTCACCCTTTTGACTGAAAAAAAAAAAACAAAAAATTCAAAACCGCCTACTAAACATGAATAATATAATTTGTATAGTGAATTCGGCTATTTTATTCGATGAATAGGCCATTAGACTGTCTTTTATTATGGTCGAAGACCCCTCGAGAACTATACCAAACTACCTGCTTATTTTTAACGTCCCTACCTACTATTTTACTACTTTGTATACTCTCGAGTGACTTTCCACGAAAATGTCTCTTCTTTAGAACATCATAATATCATATATATGTACACATTTTTAACATTCCGGTGAACGCGTCATGCACGTCATAGCTAGAACGATTTACAACAATTTTGTAAGCATCTCGATGATCGCGTATGTTCAATTAATTATATCAGATGACAATATTATTATAATTGAGATTTATATAACTGTTATTAATTATTTCTCGTAATGATTTTATATTTCCGAAGATATATTACTCATCAAAGATCAGACATCTTTATATGTAAAGTAGTGCAATATGTGTAAATATTATTATATTACAATGTACTTATGTATTATGTCATAATATACAAAATACATATAAGAAAAAAAACAATACATTTCCTAAATATCTTTAATTATTTTTACATTGGTTCTACACTTTTACCTTCTATAGTTATAAATTATAATATTATATTTAATTTTTCATGGAAAATACTTAGCCGATTTCCAAAATAAGTATACCTACATATTATATAAACACATTATACATTTTATACGGCAGCGACTTATTTTTTCTTTATTTTTTTTACACAATGTACAAAATGTAGTTAATTTTAAATTTTGACAACAAATACATTTATTATCAAATCTCATTTTCTAGCTCTTTTCATTTATTGGTCTTATGTAGGTGGATTATGTTAGGTAGTATAATATTATTAGAATTTTAATATTTAACACATTACTCAGATGAATACTTGAAACATATTACTTAGATTATTTTTTAAATTATATATATTTGATGCCACACACTATAATTAATTGTATTCTAAACTAATTATATTGTAGACATAAAATTCTCAAAACAACTAAAAATCGCCAAAATGACCAGACTTGCCACATTACCAAATTAATTATACCCAACTTATAAAATATACTTAAACATTTGATAAAACCATATTTATATAGACAAATCGACAAAGTTTTGAGGGTTCTTAGATTTATCATAAGTGACAAGAAGAGATACATGTTGACAAGAGACCCATTTCCCCTTTTTGGGAGCTCTAGGGACTACTTCAAATGATCGAAATTTACAACAACATTTATTTCAAATGTTTATGTTTATCTCTTTTGTTTCCTCCCCATTTCTGTTATTCGTTTTCAGTGTCCTCAAAATATATTTAGTTCAATTTCTTTTTATCCATTATGAGACTTATATGTACTTACACTTCATATGAAAATATACTTTGAGATTACATGGTCGTAAACACGAAAATACAATTCCCTGTTCGTACTCTTTATTACATTATTTTCTCGTTTATTTCTGCCATTCAATGGTTCTGAAGAGATTTCATGTGATGAGTCTTAAAATGATCAAATATGTCTTGTCTTTTTATTTCTCATCAAAAACAGTAAAATTAAAGTATTACCTACTGTAATAATAATTTAAACTATTACAGATGGACATTATATCCAATAGGTTCAAAAGTAATACCATAGAATACGAACACATAATAATAATTTTTATGAATATTCAATAAATGTTTAACTGTTATACTACTATATACAGCTTCTCTACAACTTTAATAATAATAACTAATTATTAAATTTAAAATTCAAAATTTAAATTATTAGTAATTTGACACTATAATAATTATAATCGTACTGCTGGTATTGCAATTAGTAAAATTAACTATTTAATATAATAGTTAAAAATAAATATATACATCAATATATCTATTGGTCTATCTCTATAAAGTAGGTACTTACATTACGTGTGTTTGTTACTAAAAAATAAACAATTTAAAAACCCATGTGCATGACACCCTACTTAAAATGTCGTTAATCGATGGACCGTTGCTTCCTATATTTTTTTTTTAAGGCTCATTAGTTATATACAAGCTTGTTAGTATATATAAATTGTTCCAATTAATATAATAAACGAAAATAAATACACACATCGATTTTACACAGGATGTAACGTTGTCGAACAAAATTGAACCAGAATCGAATATAATATGTATATAATATGTTGCCGTTACTCTTTAAGATGTTATTTCATGTATAATTATTATACTACTACGCACTTTAACGTGTACGCAGTGTACACGATAATGTATAATATTAAAACAGAGTTCTTTGAACGCAAAGTTTTTCAGTGAATAAATTAAGTACGCTTCGCAAATATTTAGAGTCTCGCGTGCACCGAATTGGCTATATCCATCATCGTGAATTCCCATGAGACACCCTGTACATTATATATAGGTAGTACGTATGTACATACTATATTTGTATACAATCAGTGGAACAAATTTCGAATGTGTCTTGGCGTCTCGCACGGATAAACTCGACTCGCTCACGAGTAAACACAAATTTAATTGGTTATCAAAACTCTGGACGAAAATAACTAAATAGCTGACCGTGAAAAAGAAACCACTATACGACAACGTGTGACACATAATACACAGGTACACTGTCAAGTGCTGGTCGCAGACACCACTGAAAGACCGTATCATTGGCCGTGTACCTATGATAAACCAACACGGTGTATTTTATACGACTCCCTGAACCCGAACAATCGCCCTTTTATTTATTATTATTATTATTTTTTTGTTTCTTTAGCTGCGGAAGTGACTAAGGCTAAGGAGAATTACTTACGCTTGTTCTGGTTCGGATCACTTCCCATGGACAAAGAACGATGCAACAATTATTACGATAATTATACACCTCTTCATTAATATAATAATAACAACAATAATAACGGATTTGAGTAAAACACCAAGACCGGGCGACTGTATGCTGCGATTCTCCCATGAACTGTGCACAGGTTCATACGAATGTTTTAAAGCACACACGAAGAAAGGATGTTTGAGTTGGACAAACCAAAACACGACTGCGGCATTTTCTATTGTTTGCAACGTGCAGTCGACTGGAAATATTGATATCGTAGCAGTGATGTCACAAATTGTATACGAATTTGATTCATATATAGTAATAAAATAACATATAAAGTTTATAGGTAAGCTACTATTGATATTATATAGTGTCCTAGCTGACCCGCGGGCAAAAGTTGTATTGCCCGTAAAGATTTCTTGTTTCTTTTTTTTGACGGAATCTAACCAAAACAAGAACCAATGGGAACATCAACCAAACCTAATATTATGTGAATATGGATTCGACAACATTTGTGGTATTTATATACCTATACAGGCTACAATATATAATAATAAAATAATATTAAATAAATTATTTATATACAATATTATATACTATGTAAGTCCAAATAATAGATAGTTAAATTAATAAATTCTGATGATACAATTGATACAAAACGAAATCAATAAATAAGTATATTATTTTACCATGGTCACGGAGTGATTCACCAAGCATGCTCACCCCCTCCCCCTTTTCCTTTAATAATTCAAATTCTGATTTTTGAATTTTTAAATAATATACTATTATAGTCCATATTTTCAAATTATTGAACTTTTTTGTACTAATTAAGGAATGCCTTGTGGCGATACAAACTTCTGTTTTTAAAATAAAAACCCCCTCTTTTACTGTAAATTATTTAGATTTTAGTGGATAATTTTTAAAAAATGTTGATGTGCCTAATATAAAATTTGAACGAGTAGTTACTCAGTAATTAAAATGTTTATATTAAGGATAATAATCTTTAAAAATGGTTTTACATAAATATAAAATATATACTTAAAACTGGTTCTAGTATTTGTTATACTTGGGCCATTTTTACAAGTTATTAATATTAACGAATATAATTTTCAAATCATCAAAACCAGGGCTTGAAACCGTTTTCAAAACCGATTTCAGAAACCGGTATAAACCGTTTTAAAACCGAAACCGAAAAAAATTGGATACCGGTATTAAAGTCAAAACCGAAAAAAATTGGATACCGGTATTAAATTCAAAATCGAAACCGTAAAAAATTTGAAACTGTTATTTTTTTTTTAATTGACGTGTTTTTAAAAATGTAAATTCCATTAATACTCATAATAAAATTGAGATCATGATTAAATTTCAAAACCGGTATACAAAATCGAAACCGAAACCGAAATTATTTCAATCGGTTTCAAGCCCTGATTAATACCCCCCGTATCTTACAAACCCGTTACCACGGACCTTTTATCTTTAGAATACAAAATTGAATAACTCTATAAAAGCCGTAATACAAATTTTTATTTTGAAACGTCAAATATTTCAATAGTATAAAAAATTACGAGAATTTGAAAATATGGCCTTAATGTATATTTAAAAATTCCAAAAATCAGATTTTGAATAACTGCATTATTGAAAAAAGGGGGTGAGCTTGCAACCTAACCAGATGAGTCACTCTGTATACCTAAAACATAATTTTTTTGGTAAATCATCAATGTTTTAATTGTTTTTTTTCAATTCACTGCAATATATTTTTTTGAATTCAATTTATGGTTGCAGATATTTCTTTATTTTTCCAGAGTTTTTTCATAAATTACTGGTAATAAATGAGTTAAAGTTTTATTTTAAATTAATTTACGAAAAATACGGGCTGAGCCCTTTTTTCAAATTTAGGTAACAGAGTAAGAATATTATTGGATTGTATGAATCAATATTACGTATACCTATAGTAAATTGTATTGTACAAAATTAGGTTTTTAATGATACATTTGTTTTTACACTAACCTAGCCATTAAAATTACTATGCATTAGCAATAATCCTACTAGAAATTAATGAATAAACAATATAAGCAAATCGTTGAAAATATACTGTCATTGCTTTTGATCTAAAGGTAATTGACAAATAACAATTTCGGTATTATAACGGATTATGTATAATAATATGTGAACAGTAAATTTATAATACATTGCAGGGCATCGTTATATTATGCTCGTCCGTTCGTAGATATACATATAAACATATAATGCGAGGCTATTATGTTTTTTTTTTGTTTGAACTTTGTTTGGCAATTCAAATATTGGATCAAACGAATAACGATGTTATGTTTAAGGCGAACGAACAATACTATTTAATATCGGACTGGACCATTTAGCGTTTAGCTAAAAAAAATAGGCACCCGTTTTAATCTAGTAAATGTGCCGGACGGCGTTTTTAAATTATAATGTAACTTGAGTAATATTATGTGCTAACACGTTATAGGTATTTTATGATCGTTGTTACCAATCCAAACAGCTCTGAATTTCTGAAAACGGCGCCCCGTTCGGTTGCGTTTCGTTCGCAGCAGTCGTCGTATGCGAAAGTGTAGAAATCGCATTACTATAAATTATTGTGTACAGGTAGGTGGGTACCTATACTTATCGAACTCGTAGACGCAACACACAAACGCCTATAATAATAATATATGGTTTATACCTATAGGTCGCGCGGCTAATCCACTCTGGCCATGTAAGAGCTTCACTGCAGCGACGGCCCGTAATTAGATAGTACTTACGCCGCGACGTCACTGCAAAGGGGCCGGACCCTTGTGATTTATATACGAAATTGGTTTTTGTTTATTTTATATATATGTAATACACAGGACGCGGAGTTAATCAAAAGACGGGCACGTCGATGGACCCCGAAACCGTTTTCCACTCGGCAGTGTATATAGTAAGTACTCGTACAACATATAAATACGTATAATATGTCGCCGCGGAGGACGTGCTGCTGTAGTTTTACGGGTCTCGGGAGACAACAATCGGCGATAACAAAAGCCCGTTTGCCGAGCTCATCGTCGTCGGGGCGACCAAACAGCTGCAGATCGAACCTCCGATATAGACGCATTACAACCTCCGCTGTACATATTATAATAATACGATGTCAATGTGTAATTGGTCGCCGGTCGGATGCGCAACCGGAGCCCAAGATAAGAGTGCGAGTGTTTCGCGGGGAGAAAGAAAAAGGGCCATCGAAAAATACCCCGGCAGCGAATCCCCCTCCCCCCCGCGATGGGTTTTCCATTTTAATGTACCGTTAACGACGCAGCCTTTTAGCCCGACAACGCATCGATAGTAAAAAAGGAAAAACAGTATAATGGTATATATAAAAAATAAAAAATAATAATAAAGATTTTATTGAACGTCACTTAAATTCAGTCGCTGCAGTGGTCGTTAAAACTTTGCATGCCATTCAACCGTGGCGATGAAAACATGGCTAATAATATTCAATTATCTAAACATTTACGACTAAGCGTCGTTATCATGAATCTAGACAATAGCAAATTGCGACGCCAAACTATTATAATGTATAACCAAAGATTATGGAGGACGGGGAGCACGTATGTGAAGAACCCGTGGTATCGTCAGCTTAAAATGTTATTAAGTAGACCCCTATACTTTTTATAGTGAATAATATTACATATTTAGATAGGCATGAGAAAAAAAATTATAATACTATATTATATTCGTGTGAAAATAGTGCCTAAAGTTACCAGCAACCAGTAGTCTGTAGTCAGTATATACCAACCATCTATCTTGTCGTTACCAGACGGTCTTTTCACGACTATTGTCTGTTTTTAGATTATTCATAATATTTTGTAAATTAAAAAATTATCTCGTAGAGAAGAGAGTGGTAAAAAGCAAAAAAAAACGAAAATATGAATAATTTTTTTTAAATTTTCCAAAAATTACGCAACTTTTTGAAAATGTTTCATAATATACTTATAATATACCTATGTATATTGTATATATATATTTCAAGAATACTAAACGGAAAAAATAAAAATAAAATTCAATATTTCTAACTATTTTAAAATTCATAGAATATTTTTTAATTGAATTGGTCGTTTAATCAATAAAAATAAATATGTATTTAATATTGTTAATATTCTTTATATTATGCAAATTTTAACTTTTAAATGTTATTTGTAAATTGGTTAGGAAATATTGATTGAAAATAACTTTGGTGGCGATATATAAAGATAAGAAGTAATACTAAGTAATATTTTAAGTTAGTTTTTAAGTACCTATACCTAGATAATAACAAAGTGTTCTAACTAGGAACCTATTAAATTATATTATTTAAAAAAAAAAATAACATTTTAGTAGCTATTCTACTTTAAATTTCATTAGAAACTAAAGTAATCTTTGATTAATTTGACATAATACATTTGTAATTAATAAAATAAATTAATAACCATAATTAATCATTAATATTATTTCTTAAGGCGCTCAGTGTCGATGTCATTTTGTCCTCAAAAATACACTCTGTGGGAATAACGATACCGCCTTGTAGAATCAATCAAATTTCATAATTTTTTTTTAATTGCTAGAGGGAAATATTCTACAGCCCGCATCGATCTCTGTTTTTCAATATTTCTCAAACTTTATAATATGTCTAAAAAGATAAAAAGCATTTTTTTATAATTTTTTTTATACAATTACTTGAAATAAAATACAAAATCAGAATTCGATGCGGGCTGTAGGAAGTCTTCTTCTTTCAGATAAAAAATAGTCATCAAAATCCGACATTTCTACAAAGCTTGAGAGTTATTTCCTAAAGTCATTTTTTCGATATAATACCCCCTATAAACCCTCCCAAAATAAGTTTCGGGTAGTAGATTAGTGGAAAAGTCTTATAATTGAGGTGACAACTAAAATATAAAATTTAATTTTCAAATTGTATAGAATTGTGGAAAATTTGGAAAACTAGCATCGGGACCCTTTAAGTGGAAGTCAGCGCAATATTTGTTTTTTCTTTCAGACACAACGCACAACATAGATAAAACGCATTCATGTGATATCGTTTTTTATGATTTTTTAATAAACTTATTGTTAAATTACATATTACAATTATAATTATTGGTTTTATTTTTAGAATTTTTTGAGTGTTTGCCATACTGGTTTTATATCTTACTAGCTGTCCCATCTGCTCTGCCAGATCCCACAAAGAGAAAACAAACATTGCGCTGACGTACTCTCAACAGCTAGTTATTATGAAATTATCATTGATGGAGGCTCACAACCAATTATCCGCCCTACATGGCTACATGTCTTAATTCTGGTTGATAATAATATATGCTGAAATAGGTGGTAATTATTATATGAATATATATTATATATATTATATAAAAGTGTTGAAAAGTGTCTGACAAATATAAACATTAACTATGAAACAACTTTTGTTTAACTTTGTATTGTTCCTCGATATAATTATTGATGATGATGATAGGTAATCACTAATTACTATACAATTTTTTTTTAAATTTTATTAGAACAAAATCTAAAATATATTACATTAGAGTAGGTAGTTTAAATTACATTTTTAGTTCTTTTTACTACATTCAATACATGCGTTCATGCATATGAAAAATAAGCAATATACGTCATATTATATAATATTATTATATTTAACAATAAAACCGATAGGCACATCAAAGAACTAGCACAGTCATTATACTAATTTTATATTAGGAGTAGCACGTTTTTTTCGACAAAAAGGTGTTCTGCTTTATGATTTTATAGTGCGTGTATACCACTACTTACCTCTCGGTTTCATTATTGTCTTTATACACTCGAATCATACGATTACTGTTCTCAAAATGTTTAAACAAATTGGAATAAACAAAAATGTGTGGCTCGGCGTGGCGCAGTGGCTGAAATCAATCACGAGACGTGATTGAAGTAAGCAACGGTCGCTGCCACTAGTTCTCGGATGGGTGACCACCCGGGTTCGCAGTGCGCAAAAACCTTTCCACACATGCACGTGTTCCTAACCGACCGTACCAACCCTACAGTACCAACCCCACCAACCTTACAGGCTAATCACCTCAGTCGTCGAAGCCTTAAAACCTAATAAAAAAAAAAAACAAACAAAAATGTCACATATTTAAATATTATTGTAAAAATTTATTACGAAAAAAAAAATAATAATTATAATTAAAGGAAAAATAAAAATATAATATAAATATATAATTTGTATTTCTTATAAAATATAGGTAATGAATATCAACAAATTGTTTTGCGTTTACCGAGCGTTTCTTGGGATGCCGATCGTCTTCGGTCATTCGTTTTCTTTTTTCAGTCTTGGTAGATAATTGTTGAGTAGTACCCTTTTGCTCAGCGTGTGAATTGTCCGCCGCAGTACTCAGATCTGGGTAAGCTATGTTGAGTAATGACGTTTCGATGGCTATCCGAGCTATGAGTTTCTTGTCCATCGGAAGTGTGGACAACATGGGTAAAAGACTCAATAAAAAATGTTTGTCATCAGAAATATTTTCGTCTTGATTCGAATACTCTGATTTCACTTCGACTGAATTTTGATAGTCGTACTCGATGTTAAGACAGTTCAAGGGGTTTTCTTCGTCCGAAACGTCTTCTTTCAATTCTACTTCTGGATAAATGTTTTGATAAGGTAAATCCGTCAAGTACGCCGAATTTGTGACTGTGTGTGAGATCTGTTCTTTGATGAACATCATAGAATGAAAATATGGCCATCTAGACATTTCTTGATCACTTTCCATGCTAGTCATACATCTTTTGTACTCTTTACGGAAATGGTCTTTTAGGTTTTTCCATTTACCCCGTGCAGCTTTACCTGAAATAATAATTACAATATTTAAGTAAACTACAGTTAATAAAGTTTATTACTATACAGTAAAATAGATTAATTAGGTATATAAACAAGGTATAAACAATGTATAGTAATAATAATAATTAAATTCAAATAAACAGAGCAATCAATTCAAATTCAAACAAATTATTCATTAGTTATTTTTTTGTTATCGGAGTGTAGAGGTCTAGAGACCTTTGATAAAGTCACTACGTTTTGGAATTTTTGTTACCTTATAGTTAGGTATAGGTAGTCGTAAAGTCGGTAAAACCAATTTAGTAATCATCGATTGGAAAATTTATCAATTATTATCAGATAATTATAGAATGATTATATACACGTAGGTACTTGGATGTCTGTGCCTATTTGACTTGAATGATTTTTTTTATTTAACTTAATGATTTCGTTTTAAATGTATCATGATGCTATTTTTTTTTTAATAAATCTGATATAGGTACTACCTATAGTACATACATAATTAGCTAATTAGGTAATATAACTAAAATATATAATAATGTTGTTTTAGGTATAATTTATAACACCATAATATATTCAAATATTTCGTTGGTTACAAATATATAACACTTTGCATAACTTAACACTTTGGACTATATATAATTCCTGATATTTGCAAGCAATCAATATTTATTAATGGTTATAGTACCTAGTTTGATAAATATAATTTTTAATTATCCGAGTCGAACGTTATTTGCGATAAAGCTGAATAATTTAAATTCAACATACATATTTTCATAAGTATTGATAATGAAAGTTAATTATACATTATTATTAGATGCGTGCATTCATAGCAAATTCATTTGTACATGTTGTAAACACAGTTTTCTAAATACAATGCTCAAATCATGTATACACGTATATACATATATTATTGTAGACAAACAGTGAGCACTTATACACAATTTGACTAAGTTATTTTCCATTTTTATAGCATTATTCTACTGTATTTATTGGTTTTTGTATTTTAGAATGCTTTTTAGGTTAGTATGCAATGTAAGTGTACTGAACAAATATTAATGATAAAATTAAATAAAGTCGAATAAAGACATTGAGATTTATTTTCATAGAAGATATAGTATTATCCAGCTATATACATTTGTAAATAATACCATTGTAAATATTACTAATTAAATACTAGTATTTACAATCAATAATAATACTAAACAAATAATTTATTGAACAAATTAATATTTATATTTTATTCAATGAAAATATATTTTAATCGTTGATTTCAGTTATTTTAACTACCTAGTTCTTAGTTTGTTATTGACATATTTTAGACAAATAAATATTTGTTTAAAATATCATGAATATGAAACACAATCATTTTTAAAGATTTGTGTGTTTTACAAATTATTTTTTTGTATCTTAAGGCACTTTTTCTAGTACAAAAAATTTCCAGATCATAAACTTTGTGGAAGGTTTCTACGTGGTATTACCATGGTAGAAAATTAGTTGTAGTAGGTACTTTTAAATTTTAGAAGGTCAAAATTAAAAATGTACAGTATTTTTTTTAAATAATCGAAAAAAATGATACGAATATTTGTTTGAATTTATTATTATTAGAATAATTCTTTGGTAACCTTGATTACGAAAAAGTGAATTGATACTATTTCGCTCAGAAACGTTTTTCATTGTATACAATGATTTATCATTGAACTCGTATTGAATTTGTACTTTTTCAGTGAGTAAATACTGTAATAGTGTACCTAACCTGTAGGAATGTAGAAGACATTTAATTCAATTTTTTTCAAAATGTTTACAATACATTTTGAAGCGAAACCTTTGTATTTTTTTAATCCAAGATACCATTTTTAGTTTATACATTTTCAACAGTACTCACTATGTATTTTTTTAGTTTCGCGCTAAATACACATTACCTATTACCTAAATGCACAGTATTAAATAAAATTTAATTTAAAATAATAGTGGATACAAACAACAATAATATAATATGTGCGGCGCGTCAATTGGTGTTTGTTTGAATAATTGAAATAGATACATTTATAGATTTAAATGTTAAGTCCCTTTAGTAAAATATGTTTTACAATGGTTTTCAATTTTAATTGAGAAAATATTATTGCTGTGTAGCCGTGCGTACCAATTTTCCGACATTTGTGTGGGTCACTGTAATTGGTGTTAATTTGAATTCAATGATGTATAAAATCAATAATCATTGTAACTATAGGTATACGATAAACGATTCCGAGTGAAGGTCAGTCAGCCTATATAAACTAAGTATATTTAATGATATTATTGGCATACAATTTATTCTACTATTAGATAGCTGGAAAGTTATACCGAAAACATTGAATTTGAAAATGTAATTGTATGAATAAATATAATAATATGCTTCATAAGTTTTCAACTAATATTTTTAAATTACAAGAAAATAACTAATGTTTTTTAATTACAGATGAATTACTTATGAAATCTTGTTTCAAATTTTCAATCCTTAACTTTAAAGTTGAACATTTTATACATTTTTAATTACAAAATAATTTGAAAATGTTGGTGATTTTGATGAATTGTATCAAACTTTAAATGACACAAAAAAATAACAAAACATCGTGCAAATTTATCTTAAATATTTTTGGACTTCTATTATTAAAACGTATGATGTATCTTATATTACATTTTCAGGCTTTTTGAACCAGCGAAAATTAGTTTAACGATATTTATAGAAATAAAACTGATAAAAAATTGAAAATTGAAAATAATTATAAATAGCTGATTGAGTCAAAATATTTTAGAAATGTTATCATGTATATGGTATAGGCATCCAAAATGATAAAATAAACATTTGTTGATAATTCAAGTATTTGCTTGTCTTTTATTACAATAAAATAAGAACATCATTCGATGAGAGATCGTTAATTTACGGTTGAATATGTAATGTCGTAAAAATTTGAACTCAAAATATTATATGCTTTCCAATGAAGGTACTGACTTATTCCGATAACCATTTTGAAAATATATTTGATTGATTTATTATGAAGATATAATATTGAATCTTTTGACAGCGAACAGTGTAGGCGTTACGCACTCGAATGCACATGTCATAGAACGCCTAAAATTGAAATCATTTCACGGTGAAATGTTGTAAATCAGACCTAAACGAGTTCCAACATACCGAATTGAGCTTTACACTGATGATAATTTTGAAATTGGTGTTAAGAAATCAACTTTGAATCCGTTAAGCTACATTTTAAATATTATATATAAAAAAAAATTCGTATTTTTAAACATTTTAATAAAAAAAAAATAGTTATAAGTACATTTTTTTTATATTTCCGACTCAAAGGATTAAAAATAGACTACATAATAAATTCAAATATTTTTTAAAAATTTCTATCGGAGTTGAACTCAAGCCAGTACTACTTGGAAGTTGGTATAGGTCTATTTTGTAAATTTTCAATTTTTTGACCGAGCTAGTAAAATATTATTGATTTAAAATTTTTTTCATGCATATAAATATATCAAAAAGAATCAAAATATTTTGAAAAATGTTATCACGTATGTAAAATGGCCATATTGTAAACATTTTGTGACAATTTAAAGTTTCTAAGTAAGTATATTTTATACTACGTATGATTATGTCGAAAACTGATTTTGCGTAAAAATTTTTGTTTAGACAATCAAAGCATTTATTTTTCCTCAAAAGGCGATGACAGATGGAAAAGAAATAAATTAAAATTAAAACACACATCATTATAAAGTCAATACACATTGATCGCTCCGTTCAGAATTTAAAATAATATTTTTAAAAAACCAAGGCTAACACGATTGGCCACGTCCTCACGTTGGAAAATAGAAAACGACGAACACCAAAAAAATTATCCAAATTCTATTTGACTACCTACCTAGTAATTATATCATTTTAATAATTTAGGCGAAAGTAAATCAAGTCTCATCCGACCAAACGCGCCCAAGTCAACACTGTCCTATAAAGCCAAATCGAACGGACAGAACGAACAGGATAATACCCATGACCAGGGCTCGTAAGTTCATGCATTTGCATATAAATCTTGCTACGTTGTATTTAATGCTAGATGACGTAGACATCCAAATCAAGGTACCGCGGTTAAATATGTGAAGTCTTATTTTGCATATTTTTTGCATACTTAGAGGTTTTTTGCCTGTTTGGCATATTTATGCACATTTCTATTTTATCGGGCATATTATTATACATGATTTTGATATTCCTATTCATATTATTACATCAATAGGTATGCATTTTTCTATCGTCATACTATGAAAGAATCAACATTTGACGTTTTCGTTTGTAATATATTTTTTTTCAGTTGCGACAAAAAAAAAATAAAATAAAACTATAAAAAATACATGTTATTTCAAAAATTGTTTCAATGCATATTTTGCCATTTTTGAGTGCGTAAATGCATGCTTATTTAGGCATTTCTTAGGACACGAACTTACGAGCCCTGCCCATAGCTATACCATACGTTACACGGGTAACTGCGGTTACCGGTATATAATCGCGAGTCACAGTCCACCGTCCGAACATCATAATATTGAAATTTATTCGGATCCGGTCGGTGAAAACACCACATGCGCTCTTGTCGGGACGAGATGCCTGCATACAATATACAATATGCGCAGAGGGTTGGGACGAGCGGCTCGACGAACGTGTACCGAAGAAAAAATATTAAGGCCGTCGCCGTGCGGTGTAGGTCCAATACCAAACAACAACAACAACAACAACAACAACAGCAATAATAATATTATAACGCAAAAACGCCGGTGAAGCCGATGGGTGGTGCGCGCCGGGCGGTCGGGGGTGTGCGGGACGAGGAGGAACGGCGCCGCATACCCACGTGCTCTCTGGTCCCGCCATAACAGCCACTCGTTGACGCCGCGGCCACCGCGTGCCCGCGTGTAAACGCTGCCTCTTGTAAAACGCGTCGCTACCGCCGCCGCCGCCGCCGCCGCTGGCGTCTGGTTCGAGCGTCGCGGACGAAGGACGAGGAGGGGGAATGGCCGGCGGACCGGTGGAGGTGGGTCGACGACGACAACACCACCGCAACACGCGAGATTGTGGGTTGTGCGTGCGCGTGTGCGAGTGTGCGCGTCTAGAGCGGTTGAAACGCACAATATTAATATTATCATTGCCACAGCACAGCGCAAATATCAGATTATTATTATTATTATTACTATTAAAATCACAATATGCAATGCAACACGACTAAGTAGGTACTGTATTACACGAATAATTATTTCGTTGCGATACGAACGACAATGTTGTGGCACACAACAGAATCAATATAATATTACACACACACGAAACAGCGAAATATTGTTATTGCAATACCCATTGAGCATCCGCGATGTTAAAACTAATTATCTCGAGTCGAATTTTACCTATGATGCCGAGCATAGAGGCCACGGACTCCCACTGATGGTCCAGCACGGACCTGTTGTGGTGTTGCGGGTGTTGCCGGTCCCACAGCTCGGGCCTCCGGTGCACTTCGGCTATCAGACGGCTGACCTCCAGCGAACTCTTGCCGGACATGGTGGCGGCGGGTGGACGCCTGCACGGGGGTAGTGCGAATCCTCCCGCGACACTCGTCGTTATCGAATGGATTCGCGCGGCCGGACGAGGGTTTCGTATGCCCAAATGGAGACACCAGCGGCACGGGTGTTCGGAACGACGCGGTCCGTGCGTGTTGTTTACGCGCGTTTCACCGGACGTTTACCCGCTCCGCCGCTACACGCGGGCGGCGGCGGCGGCGGTGGCGACGACGACGACGGCCTCGCCGAAAGCCGAATCGACAAACCGGCGGCCGGTAGCCGCGATTGCGGCGGCTGTTGCAGTCGTGCCAACGTGAACGGACACCGCCGCCTCCACCCGACGGAATCGCTGCTCCGCTGTGTCGCACCTACAGTTGTACACGCTCGATCGCTCATTATTCGAATATCACATCACAACAACAACGACTCGGTCGAGCAGCCAAATGCTACATGCGTCCGTCCGCCGTGCTGTTCGCGACGCGTCTGTCGGCCGTTTTCGACCTCGACTAGACTAGGTTAAGTGAGTCGCCTAATGCAACAGCTTTTGGTACCCATATGACATACCTAACACGGCAGATGTACCTATACACATGACGGAAAACGGGGGGTGCCGGGGAGGTTCCGGGGGTCAGCTGCGGGCCACTTAATACTTAGGACAGTGTGAGCCCTTCACTCGGATTCAAGCAAATGTCATTTGAATGTGCGTATTTGGTATTCTTCTTCCTGCCACAACCGAACGGACACAGTAAAGCAAGCCCGACAGTCGAGTTGTCACGATGACCATAACAATAACAACTCGGACGTCGCTATACCGCACGAGGTCACCGCGTGGTCCGCAATAGACTTAAAACCCCACGCGAGCGTTCCGGTCCGAATCCGGTGACCGATCGGCCTAATGTAATAATGTGCGTGGATTTCGTAACTATTATTGTGTAAGTCATCCCATCGAAACCGCCACCGTCGAGTACAAACTTGTGATAAGTTAGTGTAGATATTATTATTGTTATGGTCAGTGCGGCGTAGTCGCCAGGATTTCTAAAAAGGGAGAGGGCAAAAAAAAGACCTTGTACAATTTAAAAAAATTACACGAGTATAATATAGTGTACTATTACTACTCCATAAAGTCCATCCACACGCAGGACTTAGTCTGGACACAAATATTATATCAGCGACTGCACGTGCTTAACACTGCATATCATATTATTGCTATCATATCTAATATTATTTTAATATTATCAAAGGTACAAGCACCATAGGTTATAAAATCTACTATAGTATATTATTTTATAATTACGTAAGTAGCACGACTTTCGTACCGTTAAAATGTCAATAAAAAACAAGGCAAAATAGGGCCGATGATGTGGGGGCTATGGCGCTTCTCCCCTCCCCCTACCCACTACCCTGGTTGCACCACTACACATGGATCCCCCGACGGCTTAAAAATCGTCACACAGGTGACTCCGGTCGGTCGCTGATCGCGTCGACTTGAAACGGATCCAAATCCGACGAAATTCCGTTGTACGGATCGATAAACGGACACACAGAGTGAACGATCAAATAGTGACGCATGTGGTTATATTTTGAGCAGGGGTCCCGAGATCCCGGGTTATGTCCCCTCCCCCCCAGGGCCGAGGTCCGAGATACTTATATTATGCACATTAATAATTTCGTACCTATGATATTATACATTATTATACGTGCGGCGGACTTATCGTAAAATGAAGTTTTGGATATACATTTCATAATTAGGAATTCTTATTTATCATGTCACACACACCTTACTTGCTTTGAATTATAATCTTAGTAGTGTAATAATAATAATAATAGTGAAATACGCAGTCACATTTTTGAAAGACCACCAATCTCGGAAATACCGAAATACGCCGCTGGGATAATTCAATTAATTAAACATCAATTCATGGTTGGACCGCTTGTAAGACAATAAACTGATAAAAAGTTGTAATATGCACAATTCTTGAAATTATTATAAAATACAAAAATTCAATCTTAATTCTTAGTAAATTATTTATATTATTTTTATTTCAATGTAAAGTTGGAATATTTTAAATTAAATTTAAATTTACATTTTGCCTTATTACTTTATAAAAATCCTAATTGTTTTAATTTGTTCATTTTTGTTTAACTGTGTTTAAATATGTCACATATTGTAATATGCGTACTTATAGACTATTATACATATACTGTACAGTATATAGATAATGTAAAATAAGAAAATTTAAAAGAAATTACTAAATTAACATTTCTATGAATAAAGTTAAATGATCAAGTTCTTGATGTGGGAAGGATAAATAACTTCTTAAAATTAAGAATTTAACAAATTATGTTATAAAAAATGAGTATTTAAATTAATAATGTACGTTATAATTGTTATATATTTGCTTGTAACAGTTGCCAACAAATCTCTGCACTCTACATTTTATGTACCTACTCATATTTTTACATTTATACAACTTTATCATGATATATTATACTATTGTAGTATTGTGGAAGAAAAATCTATAGCCATCGGTGTCATTTGTCATAGTACAAGTACACTAATACACAAGTTCCGTGTGTTGATATCAAAAGGTACAAATGCAATACTCTGTCTTTCGTCAGATATTGATATAGGTAAGACAGGACACAGGTGACACAGGTATAGGTTACTAGTATTATATATTTTATAATATGTCATTATTTATATGGAAAGTAGTACCTATATATAGTATAGATGAAAGTATGAAAAAAGCATATCAGTAGGTAGTTAAAAAGTTATTACATTAAGAGAACATATTATTATACACAATGTATAATACAGTTGAAGGTACATTATAAAAACGACCGTTTCAACTTTCAGCTAAAAGAATTTCATTGGAAATATTTTCATAAAAATCATTATATTTCCTAGAAAATTTTAAATGCCATTTTTTGAAAAACTAGTTTAATACTTCAAAATGTAAATTTTACATTAATAATATCAATGATAGACTATAATAATAATACTTCTCTATAATTTATTTTATTTTATCCTATAAACCATCCATTGTTCTTATTGTTATTTTTTTGTAACAGATTGAATAAAAAAAAAATATATAATTAATGATGCGCTATAATATTACTTAATGACTAATAGGTCCCTACACAGAGTTACTAATATAGTCATAGAACTATAGATAAGTGTTGGCAATCTAATTAAGTATAACAAAAAGTGTATGCAATTAATAACCAACGTATTAAGTAGATGTCTAAATAGTTCTGAAATGAAATATTTTCCGATACCTAAGCAGATAAAAAAAGTAAAATCATAAAATAATATAATTTCAAAGGTATAAATTAAAATGTATACTCAAACATTAGGTATATATGTAAGTATTTTAATTACTTGTATATATATATATATTATTAAATATGAAATTTACATGTGAGTTTACTACTTGTAATTAGGTGCCTACTTAGGACGATGAAAATATATTGACAACAAGGTACTTTTTTTTTTTGTTGTATATCAGTCTGTACACAAACGACGTCATCGATATTATGACACATTGTATTCGGGTGTCATATTTTGTATAAACACAGCACCAGCCTACTTAAATATTATTATATATAGTTGTTCGGAATATCTTACAACAATATACTGTCTAATACTTGAGAATGTTACAAAACGATGAATAAATGAGAACGCAACAAAAACCAAAATATCTTTGCACATAGTAGAGCACATATATTATTTATGTTCCGTACAGTTTGGTTTTAATATAAAACGCTCGTTTCCGGACAAACGGACGAATAATAATAATAATTGAACAATGTTCACAGTGATATGTGCGTGTTCGTCCTGCAAAGTTGCCGGTCTCAATAAATTATTATTCGTCGTTTCTAATTTATCCGAAACAACGTTTCGAACTTGTTTTATTGGAATCGACCCCCGAACGGAATATCATTCTGCTCCACGACACTGTGTTTTCAACGTTTGCGAAGATAATATACTGTTTGAATGATATAACATGCGCATTTTGTTATAGATATCAAATAGCGTTGAATTGTTTTTATTGTTTTTATCAAACACGAATGTACGAGATGTTAGAATATATTATTCGTTTGCATCGAAACGGGCCTTGGCAGTCGCGTTACTCGTATATAGGCGCAAAAAGCCCGAATAAAGCCCCCCTCCTGTGATACTTTATCATACACGTATTATGCTCTGTGTACTGAATTTAGAATCGACGGGACTCGGCAGAAATTTGGGGGGGGGACTAAGTCCTCCCCCCCCCCCAAGCCCCTTTATTTGCGCCGACGGTGTTACACCTATTCGTAACGTCCGAGTGGTCCGACTAACCGAGTTTGACACTGTCTATAATCAAACGACGATAACGAATTATTAACATTATAATCGTAGATAGATAATTATGTTATTGTAAACACATTATCATCACAATATTAATTTCCACAGACAATAAGGAATGTCGCTTTACATTGTTATCGTACAACCTGTTATGATTACTGTCGAAAAACGTGTGAAACCATTTCGGCTCGTTATTTCCGAGTTCGGTAGCCCGACGCAGTTACACAATACTATAATATGATAATTTATAATGTTACATCACAGCGCAGTTGTTGTTCACACAGAATTGTTTAATACATATTCCGTATAAATTTGTAATCCTATTCCATATTTTCCTACTATTATAGTTCTGTGTGTTACCGCAAATATGGTGTGTTCATCGAATACACGACTATCGCAGTCGCGGTGCATTTGTATGCACCTACGTTCCAGATAAGTATTAAGTGGTGCAAATATTATGATCCGGAACCCTTGACGAGACCACTGATTCGATTGAGGATATCCAATTTCGTATAATTTAATCTGTATGAAACCGGAGGCCTTATAATATCCTAGAAATCATTAATTGCGCGATGGTAGGTACCTACCTAAGCACGCTCTTTACGATAAAAGTAAAATCAGACCAATTAGAATACTATAACTATTCGCCGAACACTCAACTCGTATTTATTATGCACCGATTCTAGTTAAATTGCACATTTGTTTAATATTATATAGCATTATCTATCGTCAATATTCATCAAACCGTGAACTATGCTAGTGTTCAACTCGTACTTTTAGTTGTTAACGTTATTTTTACCTTTGGAATAACCATTTAGACATTTGGCACTATCGTAATACAACAAAGATTTATTCGTTCATATAAAGTAGTATGCCTAAATTAACGAACTAACAAATAAGTGGGTACACTACTTTTCACAACACACACAGAAACTAATTGAAAAGCAACGAACGCATAAAATCAGATCTGTTGTCATTGCAAGTTCCTCGATAATTTCCCGACTATTATGCCACGAGTAATATTAAGCATGATATTCATTAATAATATATTAGTATGTGGTAATGCGGTATTCTGTAATACTGGTATGATCAATTATTATAGGCCATAGTTGCCGGGCTTCATGATCATCAAAAAAAAAAAAATTTATAGTTAGGTAATTTATTATAATATATTATTTAATATGAATATTTTCATTCATTATATCTAATTGTATTATATAGGTTTAATAGGCAAGTACAGTAAGTAGTTAGATATTCAATTATTTAGTTGGTACTCGCACATACGAATACATAATCCTAAATATTATTTTATATTATGTTCATATTTTATTTTGTTTTAATACAAATTAAAAAAATTTGCAATAGCAAGAATTTATTAAACAACGTCTGTTGACGTTGAAACAAAATTGAAAATATGTCAATGCGTATTTTTTTTAAATGTTAGTTATACCTAAATGCTATAATTATGCTAATCAATTATTGTTCCCTGTAAACAGTAAATAAATTTAAAAAAAATTACCAAACCAGTATATTTAATAAATCTAGTTTTTATCAGTAATAAATATTAAAATATTATATTTTTGATAGATAGTAATATGTAACTACTAACTATAAAAAGTAGGTACCTAATAATGTAAATGCTATTCAACATATTATATTTGAATTCCTATTAATATAAAATAACTTTTTTTTTTATACTTTTATGCTGTTACAAAATGAAACAAGATGAATGTGTTAATTAATTTATTATAATTCACAATATGATAATATTGTTTTTGCCTTGTGGCTTATGAATGCATCAATAATAAATTTAATTTTAAAACAAAATAAATGTATTGGATAATGACATATTTTATTTTTTTTCGTTTTCGTTTAGTAGGTACATGGAATATTTTATGAAAATAAATTACAGGTAAATCTGTAATATTAGTCAATAATACCATGTTGGTATATAGAAAATATATTTTATTTAAAAATATAAAAAAAATATGTTCGTATACCTAATCATATAAAGTAATATAATGGACATTTGATTATTTAATATTTATGTTAATTTTATTTAATCTTTACTAGCCAAGTTTAGTATGTACTATGTACATGTCGTTTATTATGCACATGCATAATGTAAATGATAAATACGGTGACAAAAATATAAATAGTTATGTACCGTCATAGATGATGCAGTACGATTACATTATGCGCATCAGCATCTCCTCTACACCACCGGCCTGTGTCGTAGTTCTACACTTTTGACTGATATATTTTTCCTATATAATATAATAATAAAATCCGCCAATAAGTAGTGGAGAAGTACCGCGATTTACGCGAAATTACGAAATGTTTAAACAAGCTGAGAGTATCAAAAAATTGTGGTAATATCTATCTATTTTTTATTGTAAGTGAATAATAAAAAATGTACTCTTGTTTTAGATGTATTTCGTGAATAAATTCAGACTTTCACAATATGACAGCAATGTTTTTATCAATTGAATTCAAAAATAATTGATAGTACTTTATTCAATTACAAATTATTTTTTGTCAACATATAGTGGTTATATTAATTTTGGAAGTGATAAAAAAATGTTTGGTTCTTAAGAAACTTTCATTTCGTTCAAAATAATAATTATTATTAATTAAAAGTGTTTCAAATTAAACTTCCATTGCGGGAGTACATTAATAAATTTTCTTTGCGTAATTTATCGGGTTTTGGTATGAATATGTATTATCACCTACCACCTACGGCCTACGAGCGTTTAAATATAAATATATTAGTTTGCTTGTTACAGACTGTGTTGGTTTTTGAATAATGACATTTTAGAAGTAAGCGCACCCGAAACTCGGCAGATATTCACTGTTTATCGTTCCCAAACTCGAAACCACAATTTTAGTCTTATACATATAATAATATATATTCTACACCCCGTGCGTCGTATCTTATGAGAGCCATATTGCTGTGACGCTTCACAATAATACAAGGTCTTAAAATATTGTTTAATGATCTCAATTTTTCTTGAAATTATATACTTAATTATATTAATATAGACAAAATCAACAATAACTGTTCATCAATATATTATTTATCATAATATTATGATAACCACTTATTTGTTTAAGAATCAATTTGAGAAAAATGTATAAAAAAAATTCATAGGTATTAGTCATGTACCTATTGCTTATAAACGATTAGGCTGTTAATTAATATTATTTATAAATTACATTATATTATTATCCACAAATCATTTACGATTCCCACCGTATTGCATATTATTGTCTTTATTTTTTAGACTAATCTTTGTTGTGTTTTCATTCCCACAAGACGATCCATTTTTTTTGTATTTGAAAACAATAGAGTTGATTAAAGGTTTTTTTTTTACCAAGCCACTAAGGCACTAAATAATGTTGCCGCAGCAATATTAGTATACATTTTAATAATCTTGATTGTCTCAAAATTACAAACAGTTTATGTTGTTAATTATGAATGACTTCACAGTTCACTGTAACATATAGTTATAAGTTGCTATTTTTATTCATTTAGCTCGCAGTCAGAATTCAAACCCTGTGGAAAAGATTACAAATATTATGTAGCATAGGCTAGATTATATTACGATTATATTACGATTAGTTTAACCATAATATTATGCTAATAGTTCGTTAGTAATAATTACTGTCAAATAATATTGTGTAAGAATATTTATGTATGTATTTCATTACCTTGTAAAATATGATTTATTTTTATTAATTAATACATTTATAATTATAGTCGCGTCATAAACAAATTATTTGAACATTATTAGAAATGTATAAAACTAATTTACATATTTCGTATATATACCTAGTATAGCATGTACTAGACATTAATTAGAAGTAATTCATATTTATAAGCAGATCAAATATCCATTAGTTTTAATGGACCATGCATATTTAGTGAAAAAATTGAGTGATTTAATATTATTAATATTAATAATATAAAATTAAACTATTTTCAAAGCTAAATATTATTTAAATAGCTATTATCTTCGGCTAATTTATTTCCCAAATTCAAAGGCCTATTCTGCCATCGAAAACGTTCAAATGATATAATTTAAAAATGAATAAAAAAAATTATGAATTTTTTTTTTATGCTCCAAATCTTCTGGCTGTGCCTGCCTCACCAAGAAAGTATTAGTCATAATTACATATCTTAATATATAAGTACAATCTATCATATTATATATATATATAACTATATCTTCCAAAATAAAATTACAGATTTGACTGAAACATTAGATGACCTCGATGAATTAATTGACATAGCATCGTTGCCCATGCACTTTGTTGACGGATTCATGATTGAAAATGTCAATCCAGCTCATGACGGTACTTTGACTTCGAACAATTCCGAAAATGAATCCTATACCAAATCCAGTCAAATAAGAAAACGCGTATAATAACACTTCTCCAAAAACTAATAAAACATTTCAACTAAGACTCGAATAAAAAAAAATTGAACTTTTGAAATATAAATATATACTGTGTTATCTGGGTGTGAATAACATGATAAATATAGAAACAAATGTAGGCATTCACACAAAAAATAACGAAAAATCACAGAATACATATAATTAAACAGTATTAAGAAATTAATTGGTCGGAAGAAAGTCGTATGGTTTAAATACTTGCGAACGCGTTTTGCGTCCAATCACATAAAAATAATGAAAATTTTAAAAGGCAAAATGGTTTGAAATTATTTCGGGATCAAAAAATATTCGCACAAAAGTTGAGCTTTATGTCTGCATAATATACCGTGTGTCCGCGAAAACTGGGTGCAACTCAGTTGCCCACATTACTGATCGGTAGGTATACTTACCCAATATAAAACAAAATATATATTTTAGAATTCTGTCTGCAGGAGATTGATGATCCAATAATAGTCTAGTTTCATGTCCCGCTAACAGAATCAAAAATACGTATAGAGTACTAAGTAATATGGGCAATTTAATTATACAGTGTACCTACCCTGTTTTCGCGGACATACGATATATATTGTACATAAATATTTAATATAATAGCAGCATAATCTATCTATAAAACAGTTTTTAATTTAATTTACCATGTTACTGCATAATGCATATAATCATAATATATATTAACTAAATATATTGGTTATTGCAACTATAGGTGGAACTAGGGTTAATGGCTTAATATGCTTAGTCCTGAATTTCACGTTAAACACAATATGCCAATTTTCCTCAATGGTTTAGTGTTTATACTTTGTACCCAGCAGGAAGGTGTGAAAACTGTCTGCTTTTCATCAGGTTTATGTATAATAGTCACTAGATAATTGGTAGTCAATATAAAATACGGATAGAAGTGATATAACATTTATCTACATACATATAAGGTAGATGGGTTAGTTAAATTATAATATTATAATATTATGTAAACCTAATATTATAGTATGTGTAGTAGGTATATTATAGACCTATACATACGGGCTATATCGGCTTTTCCACAGCATCTAAATTCTGGGTTAACTATCGTCATATAATATGATTACATATCATTATATTTTGATTGATCGCTGTTTTGAAATCAAAGTAAAATTAGTTGTCCATTAACTCGATCCAAATATAATATAATACGTATTAAGAATAACGACGCATGCGTGTATACTTGATAGTACATATCGTTGAAAATATTATGTAATATTCCATATGCGCAGGTATAGGTGACCTATATCAAGCCCCGCATGATTGAACCTGGAGTACAGGGGACTGATTATTTTAAGGGTCCGTTAAAGAAATTTGCAATTTTCGAAATGTTGAAAGGTATTCTTATCTATATTTAAAAAAATGTTATGAAAATGACTAACGTAATATACATATTAGTAATTTTGATATTTTGAGCTGTGGGTTAACCATAGATTTCTATAGAGATTATCGTGTATGGGAATCGTATTTAATTATTGGAAGTTTTATATAGGGCCTGCGAAAAAATTTAGTATGGGCGCCCAAAATTTGATGAGGAGGGGCCTGCTTGTATGTTAAAGATAAAACGTACACAATTTATTTATTAATTATTACACATTTTTTTTTTAAAACTGTAGGCTTGATAAAATAATTGAATTACAAAACATAATTTTATTTTATTTTTACCGATTATTTGTCTACCTATTACTTCTTCAGTAGTGCTATAGTGGTTAGGAATATCGCTGTTTAAGTACTGTAATCGTGTGACCCTGACTTAACAAAATATAACGAGAGATGGCGAGACCAGCGATTAAATCAATTTTCTATTGGTGCTATATATAAGATTCGTATATATTGCCATATTATGTATTCATAATATTCTGTAAAAATCTATTAAAATTGAATAAACTTATTTTTTTTATGAATAAGAACTACAGCAATAATACATATTTAAACGTTTTCTAAAAATAAATGTTTATTTTTAAAAAAAAAGGCTGTGAAGGACACCACATCCCCGCGAGGTACACGCTCCATGATATTATCATGATTAACATATTGTTCAGTAGTTAATATATTTGCATATTATATTCCAATAAAAAATCTATAAAATAATTACAAGTAATAATGCACTTGGTTTCGATAATATCAAAAATGAAATCAACAATTAGTTCATACAACTTATTCTGTTCTATAATGGTTGTATGCTTTTTACCAAATAGTTTTATTGTTTTTTAGTATGAATTTAAAAATTCAAATAATATCTGTAGTCTGCAACATTTATCATGTACAAAATCATATTTACCGACAATATAATATATATTTTTGTTTTACATTTATAACGTAAGGAGGAAGGCTGTGCACCGATAGAACCAGTTAAAATGTATACCTACGTAACAACCAATAGAGTCAACAAATCAGACATTTTTTATCTAATAAAAAATCATACGTTTTATTTGACAATGTTGAATTGACTATTTCTACGCAGTTTGATTAATCGAAATTCTACACAATAAATAAATCAAGAAGTGTAAATAAATAACAGAATAGAGAAAATATTTTAAATAAATACATTTTGTAATTCAAATCATGAACTTCTAGGACGTGTACTACAATAAAATAATAAAATAAAGTAAACTCTTAGAGTTCAAAAAAATAAACGTATCATTGAAAGGTTTTGAGAACAGTATATTCTTACCTATTGAAAAGTATTATTATTGTGTTATGACTTAAGATTAAGTATCCGTGAATTTAAATACGATTTTATTATTCAGGACATTTTTGAATTTTTATATCCTGAAAGTTTTAATATTTTTTAAACGTACTAAAAATGCAGTGTTGTGTGTAATGCGTACTTATATAATATATTTTTCATAACAAAACAACCAGTATGTTGATTTCGTCGTTCTTGAATATTTTTTTGAAAACCAAACTGTACAGCATTATAATTTAATGAAAATGCTCAAGTATTAAAATTTGATATAATATTCTCATTCGATATATTATACTACGTTACGCTGTTGTACTTTATAATATGTCGGCAATGTTGCTATACATTATAAATTGTAAGTATTATTTTAATTTTATATTTTCAAACGGGCGCACGTGCGTGTATACTATTCTACTCTGGTTGGTAGACACTGAAAATTGGTATTATTTAAAAATAAATTAAGTTATTTGACAATCGAAGTTATTATTATTCACTTCGTTCAATATACAGACCAATAATAATAATAATAATAATAAAAAAAAAATACTTTGGTAGTATATGCTAGAAGCTATAGTGTATTAATATAATATACCTTTAAAAAATGTTCTACTGTCGCATCGTACGGAAAACATAGTGAGTATAATAAACTACACGACTATCCGATTGAATCAACAAAATAAGTACAAACTAATAAATGTATGGCATATCAAATAATATGTATCGACGAGACTCGACGAAAAACCAATATGATACTATACCATGTGCGACTACAATCGAATGCTAAAGTATATATCTTCAGTCCATTTATATATATATATCTACAGCACTATACGTGCGCATACATCCTATCTACCTTTAAAAAAAAAAATCGATTCGACACGGTTAATATTCATCGTCTGAGTATATATACTTCGACGGCTCCCCGAAACGGCGTCGCCGCTGCAGAAACAACGCGGTACATATAATATACATCTGCAGGTGAGTTTTTAAATAATTTACATTCGTAGTTTTTTGTCAAATACAAATACGAGGCGTCAGTCCGTTTTCGAAGTGTGTGTGTGTGTGTGGTTCTTCTTTATATTATTGTGCACGCCGTACCCACGTATAATATATTATTATTATTGTACGTGCAGAAACCGAGCTGTCTGGAATAAGACGACCCGCCCTCCGATGTCACGGGCAATATAAATACGAGTGGCCGTGCCCACCCCTTCGGGAGGTGGCGGCGGCGGCGAACACAACCCTCGTGACGGTATATAATATAGTATACCTGTGTGATTTACACAATACGGGCAGGTACATTATATTGTTATGTACATAATATTATTATTGTTATTATATTGTGCGCGCTCGTTGCCGCGGGTAAATCACACTCCGACGGTTATTTTAATGGCCGATGGGCTTTACGAGCCTGTGGCGCCTTTAACGACATAAAACCGCGACAGGTACACTTCGGCGCGCGCACACACACACACACACACATACATATTTAATACGATGCTTCGAGTGTCGAAAACTCGGTGCCAGTTCTTCACAATAGGCACTTGTCCGTATTTATATGTATACACATTTCGCTTTTGTGACTATATGTCAAAATAGGCGCCACACACCTATCGTATAATAATGATATGTATAATATTGTTATGCTCGTGTCGCCGTTCCGTCCGCAGTACACGATAAAATCAATGGCGTGATCAAATTTTCTTTCCGACATTATATAATAAGTGATATGCAAAAATGAATTATTATATTGGTAGGTATATTACGGACAGACGATCGGTTGTGGTATCCGTATTATTATGAAACGCGTGCTGGCTGTCACTTGTCGAGAAAGTTCTAGATTTTCATAACTATAGGTCAATAATATTATTGAATCATTAAACAAATGCATATAACTACTTTATTAATCTCAAAATCATACTGCTCCGATTTAATGTAATTCACAGGAAGAAATAAACACCTCTCCCTCTCCGTATCCGTTTATAGTCGAAACTAAAAGTGTTTATTTTATACATTTGAGATCCGTCTGTCGGTACCTATAACTAATTTTTGGCCCATTTGAAACGTGGGTGGTGGTACTTTGCTGCGAAACCGGATGGTCACTATTATTATAAAGACTCAGTGAAGTGGTGGCGTCACCGTCCAAACTATACAATACATATTAGTTATAATATTATACAGTATACTTGTTGAACAATGTCGCCATGTATGCGATACAGCATAATAATTTTAAAGAATATTCGTGCGGGTGGACAGTTTGTCGCGAGCTGCTCCTGTCTACGACGAAGTGGCGTGCGGACTCAGCAGGTGTTCCAATACAAAGCACGTTCAGATCGGTTGGAAAAATAGAATATTATATAAAAAAATAACGACCCGATCGACTAATTGATCCAGTAATACGGGATTATTATTGTTTTAATAAAAATTGTAAATTAATAATATTGTTTAGTAATTCGTGGATTAATAAATTATCTATATGAATAGGATGTAATTCCTCGTCGTTGTATTTTTATATTAAGTGCAGTCCAACACAAACGTCGAATTTATCAGTTATAATTATTCATAAAAAGCCGGTCATATAATTATAATATATTATATGAATATTACGGAACAACGATATAATGCACAGTAGGTTTGATAATATAATTGTTAATAACCCATTTAATATAATATAGATATACTTTATATTCACGCGACGATTTTGCAAATGTCTTATCTTTGATTAATAACTGATAATAATTACAAAATATAAAACATATGATTCACGATTAGGTGTATAGCTCATAATGAAGACCAATTTATGCGTAGTAAATTATAATATGCCACATGTAAGTATTAAATAAGAATTTATATCCATTATTTACAGATTTTTCAAAATATTAAAATTGTTGTGCTTATACGAGTTCAAGGAGTTCACGAATAGCAAGGAAAACGTCACTTAGCTAATATTATTTGGTTAAACGGTCTCCAAAACGTATCCAATCCAGTAGTTGCAGTATTTATTATTTTTTTTCAAATGGTCCAAACGGTTCTTTCTTGTTTCTGTATTGTGGATAAAAAAATTATATTATTATAAGAATTAGCGACTTACTTGTTCACTGTGATATTATAAGTATGATGATTGATGATAATATTATATTACATGTACATCATGTCAATTTTTCGATCTTACATCGTAATTTATATGTGTAATACACGTGGTGAACGTGAAATCATATTATTATTCTTCTGTATAGCTTTCTCGATATTTCTCAAGCAGATACTTTGAATGTATAATATTTTTTGTTTTTATTGTAAAATTAGTAAAATTATATTAAGTCAGTAGGTATAGGTACTATCCATATTATAATTAGCTAAACTTTAAGTGTACCTACCTATTACAATATAAATATTTTAATGATGAATAATAAATTAGTATATTTACATAAAACGCACCCCGAAAAATAAAATTCGAACTCAAGCATAATAATTAATAGGCGAGCATAGGTAACGATTTAAAAAAAGGTGTTGTAATATTCAATGGATATCGATGAAACCATGATATTTATGCGACTATGCCATCACTATAAAATGTGAATGGAAAACTGCCCCTACTACGCGTATCATACTAATATGATGTGTTCTATTAACACAATATATCTGGAAAAAAACAAATTATATTGCACAATCACGCGCGCACAAATCATTATTTTGGAATTTTAACCTGTCCCAATGGCAAAAAAACTCAGGGCACAGGATCGACCGAAACGGATACCCTGGCAATGCTCCGCTCTTCAAGCAACCGACTTGAGGTGGTTAAGAATCAGCTATATCCAGTTACCATGAGCCACCCACGTCAAGTACACAAGTGACGTTAAACGAATATTATGCCCCAGAGGAATTCCGTGGTTGAACTGGAATTTCGATTTTCGACACACAGCCCCCCAGGCTCGAAAATCATGTGTAAGCGGGTAAATCCAACCATTGGAGGCTACAACCGACTAGCACATATAATAATATGCATGGACGCATTTCATTATTAATTTTTCCGTTGTCTTGTGATTTGTGATACGCTCAATTTCGGCCGACCCTTGTCAATATAGTTGTCAACAAAAGAAAAATATTTATTTTTTTTGCTGCCGTCATTTATTTATTATTTATACAATCTACATTGGTATAATGGTATTGCATTGTTGAATAAATAAATAAATCGACGGCTGGAAAAAGAAAAGCTATTGATATGTCCGGAAATACTGTATCGATTTAGGTCTGATTTTTGAAATTACGTCGCAATTGCGAACAATGAAAAAACCGTTCGGCACTCAAGCTAACCAGGAATCTGGTTTACCGGGAAACAATTCATTCCACTGTCCCATCACAACCTCACTGCACAGTCGCATATCGATTTTTTCACCACCACATAACAATCGACACTATGAATGTTGATAATTCAAACGGATTTTGTATGGTAAAATCTCATCAGCATAGTCGCCAGATCGATTACCGAGCCGTCGATCGTCATAAATACGGTCATCCAGGAAATTATTTCCCGTCATCACACGAGTCGTCCCGAATCGCACTACAGCGGACACCATAGTCCCTCCAAACTCCCTACGTTTTTCGTACACTCGATACCATACAGTTTATACTGAACTAGCCGATTTATAAGTAATTTCGATGCATTTCCTGTTATCATGTAAAATGAAAGTGAAGTAACATAATATTATATTATATTTTTGCGGTTATGCGTTCGTTTATTATAATAATTAATAATAATAGCATGGCGTTGCGTTAATCAATATAATTATTTAATTAAAATATCGAAGGAAACTTCTTACCTATCAAAAAGTGACGACAAATTACAACAATGACATTATATTATCATTATTATATCAAACCATATTATAATGGGTACCTATCTATTTGCATTGTATCAGATTTGGTAACTATTATATACCAAAATATAAAATAATATTATAGCACAATACTGTAAATATTAAATGCCATTGCAACTGTCATTGGACATTGCAATGTAAAATGTATTATAAATTGATTGCGAAAAAATGCCTATGTCCTTTGGCTTTGGAACGTATTTGTTTTTTGATATACATTATACATTTATACATCATATCATCGCTACTGTAAATACAGTTAAATCACAAAAAATCTGAGTAAACCATTTAATTTGTATTCATTAAAAATACGTATGCACAATGCTCAAGCCAACCTTAGTTTAAAATTAACATTATTGGCAGTTTCTTACTTAATTATACATGCACTTACAACTAATTTTTTTCCTTCATTAAATTAAGTATTTTAAAAGGTATTGTTTTCACTAGGTATACATTATTTTTTACTTGGGTTTTTACTTGTTTGAGTTGAAATTATTTCTATTTCTTTCGTTTATTTATTATTTTTAGTATATAAACTGAAAACCTTTAAGAATTTGCAGCTGCCAGCTAATAATACTTTCTCTGTACACTGGACTTTACAAATTGTTTAAACAAGTCTAGACGAATAAAAAATATTAATTTGAAAGTAGAAAAAAACGTAATCTAACAGAATTTAAAAAAAAAAGTACGAACATTTAAATATATTATGAATTTAAACGTTGGCGGAGGACTTGACATTTATGAAAACTAGAGTAAAATTATTGGTCCTTTTGAATAACCTGAAACACAAATATAATTTTTATCATTTTATCTATTTTAATCGACTTTTGTAAAAAAATTTAATTAAATAATTATAAATAATTTCAACGTAAACAAGAAAAATCCTAAAAATAATGTATACCTACCTAATCAAAATAATAATGCTATTTCCTAAACACAAATTGTTCTTGTGAAAAAGTAAATAATCGTAATTATGTTTACAAATTAATTGTATACTCTTTAATTAGGTTAAGAATATAAACCTAACCTAACCTATACATTACTCATCATTATATAATGTTTAAATTAACTATGAAAAATAGGTTATTATACATTATTATTGATAAATTATAAATTATATTTATCTGCCTCGTGGAATTTACAATAAAATATAAAACGTTAGTGTACCTATATTATAAATTGTTAGTAACTAAGTCTTAATTATTGCATTGTTGATATTTATACATAGTAATAGGCAAACGTCCATAATAATTAACTATTCTAACTTTCATAGATAAAAAAAATTTAATTTAAGTATATTTTTAAATGCTGAGTGTAGCGATGAATATATTGATTTTACAATGTGTGTGTTTTTATTTTTTGTTTGAAGACACTTTTATTAGGTACAGTAGAAAACATTTTTCGATTTTTAACTTCAGTATCTTTTTTAGTGGAAAGTGAATCTTATTGGTATTTTAGGGGGTGAAAAGTAAAAAGTTTTCGGTACTTTTCATAAGCAAATAACCGCAGGCAGTTACTTGAATTTTTCACCAAATGTTTACATAAGCATTTTGTATAATATGTATATTGTATATTATGGAATAATTTTTAAAATATGAGTTATTTACAAGACATGATATATTGTTGATTTTTATTAGTAATTATCAATAAAAATGTTTTTGTTTTATCAGAAAATTGGAAATTTAATACAAGGTTTTCATAAGTTTTCACATTCTAGACTCATCGACAAATTATATCGAATAACTCTTGTGCGTCAACGGTCCAACGCAGTGAGTATTTAAGATAAACTGATCGGCAATCGCGTAAAATTTTTTAGCTACAGATCCGACTACTGTATGATAGTACAAATGTGCAATATTATGTGCCTGTATAGTGCTAGTTCTTACACAACTCTGATTATGATGGGAATATTGGGATAATCATATTTTATAATTTTATTAATGTGCGAAGAAAATTGACATTACGTTACGATATATGGTCATATGGTTATATATTTGTGCAATTTATTAATGCGTATTTTTTTAATTTTGATTTTTAAATATTTTTTTTAATTTTTTTTTTTTGGCATAAACAATCTATACTATTTGAAGCAGAATAAGTTTATATGATAAGAGTAATATAACATGATTGTTTTGAATAAGCAGCCACCCATTAGTGGTTCTTGGCTAATGATAATTTTTATTTTTTATTTTTTTTTTTTAAATGTTTATATTATATATTCGAATGTTTATATTAATATTGATATTTTTATATTGATTTTTAAATATCAAGATTGGATTTTGTTAAAATAATGGTAGGTATTTAAACATCAGCCTATTGAAAAATGAAATAAATGTATAAAATATTTAAAAAAAACCTTATAAAAAATAAAACACGGGGTACGTCGCGTACCTGATAATATTATAATAATTTTAATTTACTCAAACTTAATAGCCAATACTTATATTTAATAGCATTACTGAAATCATAAAAAATAATACATAGAAAGGAGATCATAAATATTATGATATTGTCAACTGTAATAATGTATCTTGTAGTAGAAATAACTTATACCTAGGTAACTGTAAATATTGTGAAACCTGTCTCTTCAATTCGGATTGATCATATTTCAACTTTTGTTATCCACCTTATATTAACGTGATACTTAGGTATAAATTTTATTTATTTTAAAGTGTAACATAATATTATTAATAATTTATTAATGTAATAAAAAATTTAAAAAATAATAATTTCAACTTTTTAAAGGTCATTATTGATCTTTGCATATATTTAGATTATATTTTGGCCCTAAACTATACATTTTGATCGAAATGGTGTTTAAATATTTGATTATTTTATATGAATATATTACATATTGAGTCAACGTGACTAATTTTCAAATCGTTTTTATTTTATTGAAAAAATTAAATGGTTATGTTTTTAATAAATCGTAATCATTATTATTAGAAAGTTAATCTCGATGTAATATCTCGATTGAAATATGTTATGTTTGACATTTTTAATTCATATTGATTATTTGCTTCATACTTGTTCCTGAAGCTAAAATGGTTGTGTATTTTATCAATTGTATTAATATGTTCATAAAGAAATTTAATATTTGCGTGCCTGTACCTACCTAGTTGATTTAATTTCATAATTTCATCAAAAATATTTAAAAAAATACATTAAAAAAACCAATCAAAATAATGAATAAGCGATTCTAAGAAAAAAATGATTCTTATTGTTGTGTTATACACGAATGAAGGTAAAAAAATATATTTGGAATTTGATATGGTTTCCTTAGTATTTTAATCGTATTATATTATGGTACTTTTTTTGGCATCACATATTATTACAAACAAACGTATTTAAATAAAAAAACATAAAAGTTCTGTGGTTTAATTATTATAATAACAATTATTAAACACGAGATATACCACAATAGTTTATGTTTGGACACAAATCGTGAAATACGTCAGTGGAGTATGGTTTATATTTATTATTCGAACACGTTTATGAAAAACAGACATTCTGTTTAAAAGACAGGTTCTAATATCCTGACAACAATATAATGATTTATATACATCAATGTTCGAGTGTATACTACGGTCTACGTGAATAAAACCTTTGAATAACCGTACAATAACAGGACGCATACTTTATTATCATTATTATTATTACTGTAGTATATAGGTATAAATTGCATGGCATTTAATATCCTAGTTTCACCATTAACGGTCAGTTTATTGATATTGAGCTCGAACGTCCCACTCCAGCCTAGAAGTTATACATTATAATAACATAATACAGCATTTAGTACAATAGTGTTTCAAAGTTATTATTTTCTAGCCAATACTATATTGGTACAGTACGCGAGTATATCTTGATAAGCTGTAAACCACGTCGTAATATGTTGAAGGGTAGGTACAAGAAATATATTCTATAGTTTAGATTTTGAACGGAGAGATGATCTTTTTACAATGATTTGCGTTTTATTCTTTTTCCCCGTCTGTCATTGCGATGTGTTTTGTGGCAGTAAAAACTAAAAATTCTTCAATTTTCTACTTTAGCACCTTTTTTGGTGGGAAAGTGAATGTAGCTAGTAAGTACTTTGACGCGTCAAAAGCAAAAAATTCTCAGTTGTTTTCAAAAGCGTAGGGAACGAAAAGAAAGAAATTTTCGATATTTTAGTTTTTTTTTTCAATTAAATATTTTGACAATTTTGAAATTCGAGTACAAGTTTTTTAATAGATGAAATTAAAAATAAAATTTATATTAAAAGTGAATTATTCAGGATTATTTTTTATGAGAGTCTGAAGTTTGAATTTTGACAAATTTTTTAAATTATTTTGAGTTGGAAATTCATAAAAATTTTCATTTTATATCTAAGATTTTAAAATTGAATGCAATATTCCTCATAAGTTGTTGTATAGTTAATAAAAAAAAATCTTGAGAATATAATATAAACACAGTTTGTTTTCATAGATATTTTAACTTCAAATATTTTGGACAAAATTAAATATTTAAACGAAGAATAACAATAATAGTTATTTTGTTGTAATTGAAAGATATTATATTTTGTACAATGACATTCTCAAATGTAATGTTTTCGGAAAAAAAAATAATTCAACCATCTGTATCACAAATTATAAAATAAGTTACTTTAATTGAAATAATATCATAAAATAATAAATATATTTATCAATACAGGACAGACCATCTTCGCTCAATATCGTTTTTTGTATGCAATTATTTTTATACGATTGAATTCAAATTTAACACATTCATTACAGTGACCCAACTAATGTCAGCAGAGCAGTCGTACCTTCTTGCCCACCTTTTATTAAACTTTTAATTGATATACATCCTCTTAACATACCGATTTATTCAGCATATTTCCTGTTTTTTTTTTTCAATCTCAAGCTCACAAATATTTCTTTATGTTTTCGCGTGTTCGAAATATTTACTCCGTCTGTATTGCATACCTTGTAAAACTAAATCAACTTTCAATTTTCACACGACAATGGCAGCTACGGAGAGAATATTAAAAAATCCCAAATAAAAATACGTGTCTGTTATGTTAGCCTAACCTAGTAGGTATATTATAATAATATAATAATGTGTATCATAATAAATATATGATTCTTAACGAGAAAAAAATTAATACAAATTTATTAGTCTATAAAACTTAGCTTTTAGTCTAGCTCACAAAGGTTTAGATACTAACGGTATATTATGAGCACTATTTAAGGCGTATTAAATGTGTGACGCCATAATATGACAATAATTACTGATCTTAACAGTACTATAATTAGATGACAACTACTTTTCTCAATTTATTTGCCCAGACTTTAAATTAACTTGATTTAACACGATGAAATAAGCTAATAAAAAAAAAAATAATAATAAAAAATATGATTAGTTTGAATTTTAAATTTTAAACTACCCTGTCTTTCAAAATCCGAGGTTTAAAATATTTATTTTACAGGAAAGTTTCATTTTACTTTTTTTCTAAACGTGGATAAAGAGTGGTTATATTATGTACCTATATAAATATGGCTTATAAAAAAATAATTTCCCTGTCAAAGTTACTTTACAGTTCACACCCGCCCTTATCATTTACAATACTTTCGTCATTCTCTCACATGGTTCGCTTTAAACTATTCAGCTTAATCTCAGGTTTAGAAATTCATTCGTCAAGGTTTTTAAGCATTATATTATACGAATTACTTTTAAAATATTTAATCTATTATACCGTTTTGCTTTTCAAATTAAATATATAATATATACCGGTAAATAATCTATACAACAAGACAAACCTTTTTAAAACTTTTAGCTTCAACTGGAATCGGGTCATTAATTCAGTAGAAGTTACATTTATATAAAAAATTTACTTACGTAAAAAAATACCTACTTCATCGTACTAAACCAATGAAACCGGCTAATTGACATTTTCAGTTCTAAAGAGTGCATAATACATACTCGAAACTGATTTAGAATGCATAATATATTTTAACAATATACCGCTATAGTGCGACTGTGACGAACCGATGACTATAATATATTATGAGGATTGAGTACATGAGTAACTTTATGACAACCACGGCGCTAAATATATGCAACATCAATACGTTATTCTTGTTTGGGATTGAATAAATTGATTGATTATATTGACTACTACACATTGCATGTAAAATCTGCAAGGCCACGTAAAATACTAAATTGCATAACAGCTGTATATGTACTTTAAGCATAATACGATAACAGTTTATATTTTAACTTTTAAGTACACTAACCACGATTTGCATTTTTGTGATAACAATAAACGTCTAAAATAATAGCTCAAAATCGTTTGGTTGGGTACTAATGAATAATAATTTCATTCTTACATTATTATTTAATGCTCAAAATATTAGAATATTAGAATATTGTGTATACCTGAATATTTATTAATTTTATATTTATATTCTACTTACTTATATTATGAATATTTCCATTACGACTCAAAGTTCATGCAATGTTTTCTTGAAATGTGTAGGAAATTCTTAATACAATAAGCCATACATCATTTACCTATTGTATTATTTTATTATTTAAAATCAAGCTTACTATATAATGTTGTATAATCCTAAGATAACTAAAAATATTTGGAAACTGAAAATAGTTTTTATAAGCTTCAATTATTTGTTTTGCTATAACGAAAATGGTCGGAAGGATTTAATATAATAATATTAAATATGCATTAAAATCTGCTGTCTAATGTCTGTATACATTTTACAAATATCGTTGCAAGATAATAATTTTAGATAAATTATAATGAAATACATTTCTTTAAAAAACAAAAACTTTGAATACTTTATAGAATAATTCAAACACCTAATATTTTTTTTTTAATTGAATTTTCATATTATAATTTTAATTTTTATATTCTGTGTAGAGCGATAATTGTATTCGTTGTACAATGATGTGTGTTTTTTTAGTGTGTGTGTCTGACGTCACCTTTAGATGAATACATTTTCAACTTTGTTGAAAGTGAAATGTAGCATATTGGATATTTGATCTAGCTGGTACTTTTGGTGGTGGTGGTGGTGGTGCTTCCAAGTAAACATCTAGTACATACATTTCAAAATAATTGGGAAAACTAAATAAATATACGGAAATCCTGTGTCCTGTATAAATATTATATACTTAACATTAAAGTAAACCATACAACATTTAAGTTCATCAAATTTTTAATAAAGAATTTTCTAGACATGATATAATTTTAAAAATATTTTGGTGAATTTTGAAATTTTCATAGATAAAAATGTTCTGATTTTTATATTTTTTTTCAAATATGTTGAGAGATATTATTTATGTTTGTTAATTAAAAAGCTTGAAAATTTAACTAAAAATTATTGTTAGTTGTTCTTACGTAAATTAAAATATATCGAGTGTATTAACAGAAAAACTACATTATAGCTATACTAGTTACTACAAATTTCGCAATTTATTTTCATGAAAATATCCGTAACAAGTGTTATTTGTTAGTTTTTTACTAACTTAACTTTCATTTAATGAATACATTTCATCGATTAAGCAAATAATAATATATTAATATACCCCCTCGAAATCATTGTTTTGGTCTGTTGATTGTTTTTGGAGTGTGCGTCGTCGGTACGAAGAACATATTTTCTGTCTATCAATAATTTGAGTATAATATTATTATAACGATATTACTATAATCATTAATTTTTTATTTTTGTATATCGTGGTGTATAGGCGGTACAGCCCACGGAATACGAAGATCATTCCTGTGATCATCGCCCAGAGCGGGAAAAATAATAAGAGAGAGATATAGTTAATTGGTGCTTAGTTTATACTTTTTAGGCGAAGTTTTGAACTTAACTAACTTTCGTTACAAATAATAGATATATGCTATAAAAAACGATTATCTGATTGTATTTAGCATGTAATATGTAGATTGTATAATAGTTACAACAAGTACCAATGTACCAACTCATAATCATAGTAGTAGCTGTTCATATATTTTATTTGCCTTAGGTATACATAACAACTATATTTGTATTTCTAAGAGCAACCAAAAATTTGTTTGTAACAAATAACAATATATCTACCTGTTCAGTGTTCACACAGTTCACGTTCGTTATTGTATTCGACTGATTTGAGATCACACACGTACTTGCGTATTGATTATCTACGACCAAAAGTCGCACGTAGTTGGCTCTATTGTGAGACGTAGTAGGTAGTATGAATATATAAATATTATATTTTATTTCCATCAACCATTTTCATAAATTGACATTTTGGTTGTTTTCAGTATAGCTGGTATCTACGTACGAAAAGCATACCATTGTTGGAAATAATGGACGAACGAGCAAAGGAGTTAGAAAAACTAATGAATCTCACAAAAACTGTGCAGAAGATGAGGACTAATTTAATATTATCGACCATTAAATTAAATCGTTTAAAAAGTATGATTTATAACACAATACCACAATAGTATAATATTTAGTAAATTGTATATTTCTGTATTATAAGGTAACCGAGGCAACAACCGTTCATCCGTAAACCTATATGTAGTATAATGATAATTTTTATGTAGTTGGCTACCTATACCACGTATTAGCAATAATTATTGTCTTACGAAGTATTATTTTTTTATTTTCTCTATATAGATTCGCCGTATTATATGAAACGGGACGCACCCACAATTAACGATCAAGCGACCGAGTGGTTAAACACAAATAACAGAGAAGAGAAAAAAGGAAATGAAGGAAGTAGTGCGAGAAAAAGAGACATCACTGCAGTTGACGGGTTGTCGTCTGAAACCGCGCCAAAGCGCGCAAAAAGGGTCGTATCGAAAATTAGTAATAAATCGCTGCGGTATCGCCTGGTGCGGAATATCGCGAATCCAAGAATTGGGATGTCTAACTATAGACCTTTGAAACATTATACGCCTAAATTGCCGACAATTCCTGAGGAATAATAGACTTTAGTATAACATACCTATATAGTGCGTATATAGTAATAGGTGCTAAGGTGCGTGCAGTTATCGTCCTCGTTATGGCATGATGTTCTAACACGCCCGAAAATATTTCCTATAACTATTTAAGTGTGTTATGTGTGTATAAAATATTTACAATATCATAGTTTATTATTTCTCGTGATAAGTCGTTGGCAGTGTTTTGTGTGCGCACAGGTCCCTACAGATTTCAACGCGTCGTATTTCAAAAACCATCCTTCTCCTATTCGGGGTAGGTACTTACCTACTCCGGAGGTGCAACTTTGCCATTTAAAACATTTTCATACATCAGTTTTTGCGCGTCTCCTGACACCTCGTCCACTGTTAAGTATAACGTCTTTTTTTCTTCCAGTGCTGCTATCGTCACAATCAGCCTGTTTGAGTTCAGACAATTTTCAGTTTTCACGTAGACAAACCGTACTACGTTATAGCGTGCCGCGCTGTGAAGTTTCCGTACGTCATAGGTACATATTACTATATAGGCACTTTGTCGTCCTGCGACCGTTAGAAGTTAGGAGACACGATTGTTAACAATCGGGTCTAGTACATTATTATTTATGTTTTTTTATACACCTTATAATATGTAATTTTAATTGTTGATGTTAAAATAAAATCATTATGTTAAAATTGACGGTTTTCCGCAGCACTTTTTCTGTTTACGATTGTAATTTCCTTATAGTATACTAAAAGCTAAGTAAACTATATTAACTCAGAAACTATACTCATGAACTAAACTATCGACTCATGAAGTCGATGCATTAAAAATATAATATATATATATTAATATTGTACTTCAGAATATTAAGAAAACATTAAGAGTTAATGTATCTATATACAAATTATATGGCTCTTGTTTTGAATGGTTTTCATCGGAGTTTTCATACTAATGGTTAATGGCATTGTGTAAAATTCCAGTTTTATATTTTTTCAATTATTGTAATATTATATAAAATTTTTACTTTCTGTATGCACGATGAGTTAATAAATTCAATAGAAATAATTTTGACTATTTTGAAACTTGATCATTATATTGTATAGACATACTCCTACCTAGTGAAAATTTTAATTTCTTGTTTAGGATATTATCATTTTATCGTATATATTTATAGGTATAGAGTATAAAATGTTAAAATTAATAATTTAGGCTATTGAGATATTCTAGGTGTATGATACTTGGAATTTTCATTAGTATACCTATGATACGATTATTACGATTTCATGATGATATTATTATGTCCTTTAGATTAATTGCAGTCAACAATAGTTATTCCATACTCTATAATTATATGTGTGTTTATTGTTATTGGAATACTGGAAATTATTATATTTACTCAAATAGGTACGCAAATTAAATTGGATATTAGATTTAACGAAACGTTAGTGCATCATTACTCACTAGGGTCTTTTATTTATTAATGGAAATTATAATGAATATAAAAGCAAGTTACAATAACAGTTAGCAAGAATATAATACTTTTCGAAAAAAAAAAATAATAATGTTTTTTGTAACTTTCTTTTATTGCGTTTGGCAGCAACTCTGTTAATAACAATATTTTTATATTCAGTATTTACTAATAATACGAAATAATAATCGTTTGTCCTTAAGGATACGACGACAAACGGGTCTTTATGAAGAAAACGACTACTACCCAAGAGCGCACTGGGGAGTTGTAATAAGGAAACGAAAATGTAATAATAATAAAAAAAAAAAATGTTTTAATTAAGCGTTAAGCGTTAAGCGTTTAGAATATAATATTATATACCTAGGTATCGGTTTACGACCACCGCGACGGGTGTGGAATGTGCATATGGATATATTATATTCACACGGGTGTCTGACTAAAATGTCTACAGTTAAGTATTATATGACACGAATAAGGGCTGTGCAGTTTTTTTCCTTTTCAATAAACGTGTCGAACGAACAGTATAATATACTGTGTAACTATACAAGGGGGTTTTCGACGTGAGGTTCGAGTCATATCCACAAAAAAATCTACATGTGTTAAATGTCGTGCACATATTATAATATTATGAATAATTTCAAAATATTTCTTTTTTAATTTCTACCATATTATCATGTCGACTGAAAGAAAAAAAAATATATTTAAATTATTATTAAAGCATCATACCGAATTCAAAATATTCAATTTTACGTTGTTAGCTTTAACATAATTCAATATTATGATCCGACTATTTTTAAGGTTATCAGAATAATATCATAATATAAAATAATTGGTGCCATAAGATACCAAAAGCTCTAATCTAATCTATAACAATATAATATATAAGTTAGGTTTATGACGCTGCTTGTTTTATTTCAACTCGCATTATTTTAATATCCGTTGTGGTAGCCGGTTGTTATACGTTTATTTCTTTTAAAGAGTGTTAAGAAAATAATTAACCAAACGTAACATTTTAAACAATTTAATCAATTACATTTTTATTTTATCACCAATCTTAAATCTACATGGTACTCAATTGTATAACTACCTACGCGAGTTGTGTATGATCAATTATAATTATTAAAAATATTAATTTATTTACCTGATGTACCTCTAATACCCCTAAGGCACCCCACCCAAAATGTAATCCTGCATATGGACATCCTGCATGACGCATGTACAGGGTAGAATAATGTTAAAGATATTTCTGATATTGCATATAAATTATAATTACATGATTGTATAAATTACACAACGACAGTATATGACGTGTCTTGTGCAGAAATTTGTAAATAAATTGGTTCTTCGTATTTTGTTCTCTATTTAAGATATTATCATCGAACATTGTAATTGATATAAACTCGATCACTATAATTTATTATAGAGAGTTTGTTGTAAATATAGATATTACGTGTCATCGGAAGTGGTTTAGTGGTATCCTTCCGCTGTGAAATATTTCTTACCTAAGATTATAAAATCATAGTAATATTATTCTACACATATTTTGTTCTCCGCTCTCGTCTCACGAGTCACAATCACCAACATGCAATTTTCATGATTACGATTTACGTGAAACGGATCGGTCCACCTACGACGACGCAACTGATTAGATATCTACTATAATATTATATATACCTATTATAAATAATATATGTGTAAGTAATATCTATAGTAAGTGTGTATTTGGAAACATTCCTAGGGCTAAGAAATATAATAACCGTGTTTTAACTATTCAAATCTGTAACATTATATCCAACCATATTATTTTACTCGTATTCCTCGCCAGTCACCAGCAGATATAGACGACCGCCTTATCTGATGAACTATAATAAATTATACCATAATATATATATATACGTATGTGTAGGTACATATCGTAATTTCGTTAGCTTATATCGCGATTTTGCATACATTATGCTATCGATGCATCTAAAAGTGTAAAATATATATATATATAATATTCTATTGATAATATTTATAGATGAATGTAAGTACCTATAACAGAACCTATATAATATTATATTATGATCCAACTAAATCGTAGTCCTGTTCACAAACACATATTATGCAAACATGTTAACATTTTATTATGTGGGTTTACCTACAACCACTACTTCTACACTATACCTGTGTACCTTTATAATATGTATACCTATACCTACACGAGATATATTTTTACTATGCTAGTCGATTTATTTTTTGTCTTGAAACTCCACGTATAATATTATACACTATTAAATATTATCTGATTAGACACCATTTGTCACCAACGCTTAATGTGTCCCAATTTATTTTTTTTATTCAACTTTATTATGTAAGTATCTCACTAATCGCAAAACTATCATAATAAAATATATCTAGTCCTAGTGTATTATACATACTCGTAAATGTATAACATTATATAGTCTACCCAAATGATTCGAGCAATTTGATAAATATCTATAAATTGAAAGTCGTAAAATTTACAATTCCCCAATGTATCAACTGTATATTAGTTTGTTAATAATTATTACGTTTGGCGTATACCTACACATATTTTTTAGAGTCATATTATTTTTTTTTATTCTAAAAACACTTAAACGGTAGCACTTTAATCATGCATAATAATACAAGTTTATTTGAAGTTTACCCGTTACCGGTTGCGTTATATGTTTTCTCAATCATAGTTTACATAATATTATACATTTTAAATTCACTAATAAATATTATGGTAAATACAAAACTCTAAACAGGCATAAACTGGTCTATTCAATTATTTCATTTTGCCCAACGAGTAGGTATAAAATACAAATGTATTTAATTATTAAATATATGAATGTTTCTAGAAGGTACTGTGTTTTTTAATTGTTTGCATAAAAAAAAAGAGTACTCGATTAAATTGCTCTACCAACCCAAAAAGTATAATTACATATTTTGAAAACGTGTGTTGCGTTAATTCGTATTTCGTATACGTGTACCTACAGTATAATTGAAATTGCATACGGTGTACTAGATGTGTTTAATTATATATTTTTTTTATTTCCCAAACGAAACAATTTCATACTATATTATGGACATTAGTCTGCAGCGGGATAAAGAAAACATGACACTAAATTAAAAAAAAAAACTGTTTTTACAACGAACAGGTATCTTTTTTGTGAACGTATTCTTATTTATAAAATAGGTAATAATATTAAAATATCTTAGGAATTAACGTAAAAAAACATTTTTATCGTTTCACTGGTCTCTCCATTGTGAAATTCCCTATAGGATAATATATTTCTTTTGTTTTGATTTTTAAATAACGTTACAAATAAATATCGTGAAATATCCTATTAATACAGTTGTAGGAACGATCGGAGTACCTATAGGTGCAATTGTTTAGGTATCTACGCTAAATAATTAAACTATATAATAATTAATAATTTAATTTTTAACTATTAAAAAAATATGAATAATTAATTTGTTAAAGATTTATTGCAAGGTCCGTTAATTACCCACTATAATTTATGGTTAACATTACGTTAGACTAGTATAGGTTTGTTCGTGCGACACCCGGCTAGGTATAGTAACATATTTTTTTCACCCTTATTTTGATATTTTCAACAACATTGTTTCAAAATTGTCGAATAAATTATAAATATGTTCAATTTACGTACCAAATTTGTTGGGTTCCTATAGTTATTGTAAGAATAACATTTTTTTGAGCTTTTTATCATCTCGACAAAACGCATGCATAACAATTGTAAAACCGATAGCTTTCTATCTCCGCTCTGAATATTTTAATATACACAAGTACCATATAAACAAGATAATAATATTATAATGAGTCTACGAGAGTGTAGTGTACTCATCGGCCATCGCACTTCACTCACCCCGGTGCAGGCAGCACAAATATATATAAATTCTCTACGATAAGAAATCGGTGAATATTTTAAATCCTAAAGTAGTGAATGCGGCAAAAGTTTTCGCTGAACTTGGAAATCAAACCAGGGTCTCCCGCGTGTTAATGTTAATTCGGGTTTTCTGTTGGTCTTGCAATTTTCTGTAGAAACTATTGTGAGGCTAAAAATGACTTCTTTTAAGTACAATGGTTCTACTTGAAACTATGTATTGGAGCATGTATTCTTTTGCGTAAATTGTGTTTACAGAGGGACGATGAAAAAAAATTAAAATTAAACACAAATACAAATTTAAATAATAAAATGCCGTTGTGCCGGAATGACGGGAAAGTGCGTTGTATAATATGCACAATTAATTCACCCGTGTGCTCGTAGGACGAATTTAGAAATTATTCCACAGCCACGAACATTGGCTTAAAATAATAATCTCATTCTTCCCCAAAATCTTCTGTGTGTATGCTTTCGGCGCTAATGAACAGCCTATTTTTGGTGAAAATGAGAAAATAGTGTGTTTAAGGGGTAATCTAAAGTACTTTTAATTAAAAAAAGAACCTTTATCTTCTATCTCCTCCAAGGTGGCTCATCATTTTTTTCTATCTCTTTTTCATTACAAACAAATGGTAATCAAGTATTTAAAAAACTCTCTGGTTCCCACTTATAAATCTAATGAATAATCTTATCGTTTGAGTCCGTTAAAAAACGTAGATCTTTAGTCTATTTTTATTTTCCGTGTTTTATTTTTTGTCATTCAGTGACCATTTTCACGTTGGTTGCCCTACGAAAGAATTACTCAAGGATAAGTCTTATTGAACCGAGTCGAAGTATTGTATAGAGGTAACTGCATATTGATAGCTGCGGGTATATAGCGAAATATATGTATTTAAAAAAATGTCATGAACTATTATGGAATAAATTAAAATGCTTAATATGTTTAATTTAACAATACAACAAATACACATAACTTTGAAATAATAATTAAGCAGGTAGGTACTTACTTACACGTGTATAGATATTATATAAGAATGAATAATGAACAGCAGATGAAATGACTTATACGTTTTTAGTATTATCATCACCTATTTCTTTTTCTAAAAGTATTTACATACTATTTCTGTATAATATACTTGTTGAATACAAAAAAACCGGATTCGCCGATATACATATAATTTCAATATACGTCATATTAAACAAATCTAACGAGTTCAATAACTTGGAAACTATGTCTTGTTCATTTCCAGATGTAAACAATATTATAATATTGGTCGTCAGAAAATACGTTTGGTAATTTTTCGCAGACCTTCATGAGCCAGACCTCAAAATAAACTCTGACGGAGCCACATTTATTTTAAAAACCTAACACGTGGTCAAAGTTTAACCGCAGGCCGGACCGGGCTTTAAAAAAACTGAATCATGGTATTTCATAATACCAGATTTTAAGCTATATTCGATCAAATTGATATTAGTAACATTTATCGTTTATCATAAAATATAAAAGTAATAGATTTATTATCAAGTATTTAAAAAATCATGTATCATGTTCATTGTTCAATATTATTTTCATATTATTATACTGTTTAGTTATTTATTGCTTACAACTTATATATTATAAATAGTAATTGTTATTGTTGAACTGTTCTGATGAGTGGTCAGATGTTCTGACTGGTCATTATAAATATGGTATAAGATATATGTTTTTCTATGTTAGGTACTTTTTAAAATACAAACTACTTATACCCAAATAATTTATTAAAATTTAATAAATTAACTATATTCTAATATTATTTTTACTTATTTATCATTGGATAAGACCGCACAATTTTGAAGAATATAATGACTGTGTTCTTTCTTTGGATGAAGTCGAGAAACCATGGTCTAAGGTCTAGACAATTAAATTGTCGACACCGGTTGAGGCCTAAAATCCTCGTCCCACACGAGCAGAGTCTTAATGTCCCAACGTCTAGGTTAGGTTAGGTTAAGTCGTAATCGTTTTGCGAAAACCCATGATCATCAGTATATATTACGCATATTTAATACGTACAGAATATTATTTTTTTACGCTCCTTCTTGTATAGTTATAGTTTTATTATTTTATTCGACGCACAATATGGCAGTGTAGTGCGTATGACGTGATGCAGGTGTTACGTTTGCAACAGCAGATACACGTTTTACAGTGGACAGGATATGACAATAATTTATATAGTTCATACTTACACAATAATACTATAATTCTCGCATCGAGGTGTATAAATAGTAAACACCATATGAAATATAAAAACGGAAAGAGCAAAAGGCGAGAGTTTTAAAAAAACGTTCTCACAAGATACGACTTTTGAGAAAAAATATAAAGATTAATGAATCGATTAACTTTCGACAGTTCTGCTTCAGAATATACAATCATAAATAGGTACGAGTGTTCACAATATTGTTTTTTTTTTTTTTAAAAGAAAAGTAAAACTAAGTGGTTAAAAAATCGCCCCCTTACAATCACCCTATGACCGTTTCACACGTCATGTATGCCACGGGTTGGTAATATTATGATTGATCGTTAGCGATGATGGTAAAAATTCGTAGATCGTTACGAATATTATACATCGCTATTATGAACCTATATTGCGTATAGTGGTATACGTTTACGTGTCGACAACGGTATTGAAAAATCGAGTACGATTTGTATATTACACCGTGGAAGCAATGATGACCGTAAAATCGTATATTATTACATAACACATGTGGTGATGTGTTCCGCGGCGACCGTTTCGGAAACAAAACCCGATAATAATGCGGACATTATATTACAGTCGTAATAATAGCAATAATAATAATATCGTAAACGATATTGTAATGACGAATGATTTATAATAAAATATAATACGATTGTAAGGCCGCGGAGTGAAATGCAGATGGACGGTCGGTCGCCGCTAACGAGCTGCCTATATTATACAGTTGCATGCGGCTCGCTGGTGGCGTTCTATATCGTATCATTTGTAGGGTTATCCGCCGCCGTGTCTGTGGTAAACGATACTGTTTAAGGGATCTCCGCCGCAACAGTATCACACACACACTATAATATTATACATATATGTGTGTACTTACGGTCTAAAAATATGAAACGTAATGATTTTTAACGACCTGTGCGAGGCACGTATATTATTCATCGTCGCCGCAACAGGAGCGGAGAAATCCGAGCACGCGGCGATGTACCCATATGTATACACGTATAATATACCTACGATAAATAATGCGCGTACAACGATTATTATAATATTTATGGAGGTAGGTACACCTATATACTCTCGCCGGATGACGGATGTCCGAAACGAATTCTGGCGGGCTCGTAAAATATAACATATTATAATACACTTTGATTACACGCGCGTGCGGTGCTCGTATATGGGTAGGAGGTATGCGGTCTCTATAACCACGATATTTTCGATTTCGTATTTTCGTACGTATTATATTAATGATGATGATGACGATGGTGATGATATAGTAATAATATCTGATAATCGTCGAAATACAGTGACACGACAAATGAGGCTTAAACGCCGGTAATCGTTGTTGTAACGGACCTCGACGTCCACAATAATGTATGATGATTATTATTTTTTATGCACGCGTGCGTGTGATTAAACGTATCGGAATTGCAGTTTCTCAACACTCTCGTTATAGTCGATATGGGTACCTACCTATGATATTATGTACCTTTGAATAAGGTATTAAGTTGTACGCTTAAAACTAGCGGCAGAATTAATACTATATAGGTAGGTACGTCAGTCGATTGCATATTATAAATTTGTAGGTACCCACTCCCACCGCGGGGTTAAGTCGTATATGATATTGTTGATTTTCGATTTGCCGCACTGCAGCGCAGTATTTTATATTAATTTATGAGTATCCGTGTACGAGTGTTTCGCTATACGAGCGACAACCAACAAACTATACCTTTACCAACTACTGATGATGGGTACCTCCTGTATAGATTCCGGCCGAATGTCGTCAAACCGAATTCCAATTGTATTTGACTATAGTTCGATGTTAATAGGTATTTGCCATTTGGTAATGTCGCTGTTAATGTGCGTGAATCGTGTCAATCGTGCGATTGTCGAGCGGCAGCCGCGAACCGCTGTCGTGGTTTATTATTTTGTGTGCGTGATGTACGCGCGACGGACGTGAAATGTTGCGTTCTCTCATTTACAAACCGATGATGATAATATGTATTTATATAATAATAATTTAATATATTATATTATAGTGGTCGGCCGCCGTCCAAAAAGTCGTGTCTGGTCAATTGTCACATTTGAGACTAATAGGCCTAAAATTATTGACGTGTTTTCAGCACGGCATTTTATAACATTGTTCAACAAATAAATGAAGAGTACACTTATTTTAATGGATTGTAATTTATACACCATGAATTATTTAGTTTTAGTTTCCGGCTAATGTCATACACGATGTGTTACATTTGAGGTGCTCTTTTGAGTCATCATGTTATGACGGTTGTGTCGGTCACATAATAATATAATATTGATATATTTTATTAAGGCTCGTTTCCATGCAAACAAAAAAATAAACAATGTTTGGAACACGATTCTACTTTCTTTGGGACATTATATTTAATAATATGCAACATAATATATCGTTTAAATATTTCACTGAAATATTTGTCCCAGACAAAATGTTGCAAACGAACATTTTAATACAACTTCCTACACTTTATTACGATATCCGATGGCCAAACAATTCGGGCCCATTATTTTGTTATATATTTAGGTAATCATAATAATAATAATATTATTAATATTTATATTACAAATGTATGATTTGGGTATGGTATAAAATGCAATTTTACATGTCGGTATAGTTACTTGTTGGTATAAGCAAGTGTCGTGGATATTATGTGAAATTGAAATGCCTTTTGATTTTGGTTCAACATTTATCTTAAGTCTTTGAACTAGTTAACTATCCATTAGTTAAAATAATTTTTAATATTTAAGTCATATTATTAATAATATGTCACGGCGCATCGAAACGATCCAATGAATAACGAGATGCAATGCATTTAGAGATTATCAAAAAAAAAAAAATTATAGCTTATGATATTAGTGACCAATGAGTTATGAACAATTTTAATACATTTTCTTTGTTTTACGAACCACACGTTGAATGATACTGCGAAAGAAAAGCAACAATATCATATTATGCGTTTACGTTTTGATATTAAAAATGACTAATATAATGTACTAAAGTATAATAATATACACATATATAATGTGTACTTTTTAGAGTAAATAATCAACACAACAGTAACTTAAACCGTATAAGTTCATCAATTTTAATTAAATTAATGATGGTGACTGAATTTTAAAATGTATTAACTTATGCTGTGTAAATACAAAAGGTAGCGGTAATATTATGTAGGGAATATTTCAAACCTGGGAATATCTCGTGGATTATCAACTACCAGAGGCAATAACGAAACTGGTAAATATCAAAATCGAAATACATTTTAACAACAGAAGTGATTGTTTACGTATTGATTGCATAGGTACCTGAATTAACTGTATATGTATAAATAAATTTATCAACGCTGATAAATTGTATGCACCTAGCATATATTTTAATAAAATTATGTAGGCCCTATACTTTACATTAACAATTTTTTATATTATTATTAATTCATAATTATGATTCGTATAAAACTAAAGGTTAATTCAGCACCAATACGGGAAAGATACCTAAGAATATAATTGTATTCATCCAAACATCAGCTATTGCACCATAAATCATAAATTATAATGTTATCTTTTTAAGACATATTTAGCAATTAGGTACCAGGTACCTATTAAAAACCTATTTCTAAAAAAAAATATTTATTTTTAGTTAGCCTTACCTAATGTAAGTACCTACAATAAAAATTAAGGTTTTTGACACAATGACACATAATTATATTATACTTAATCAAAGTTCAAGAACTTATCTTTATTTATTATAATTTTTATCACATAAATAAATAAATAGTATTTATATCAATATAAATAAATAATTATAAAATTTTTTTCCCTTTTAAAATTAAATATTTTTTTAAACTTTTCATTTATTTTCAATAATTATTTTTTAAATCAATTTTTTTCTTGAATAAAAAATAAAAAATAATTTATTAGATAAAAAACATCTTCATTTTATATAAAATACAATAATAAATTAAATAGGTATTCCTATGTCAATACTTAACAGCATTTATTTATATATTTTTGTTTTATATTCAGTAAGAAAATTAAAATATAAAGATAAAAAATATTTTAAATATTCATGTTAAAAAAACTATCCAAAATACTTTTGATCAAGGATATACTTGTATATATACTTGATAAAAATATATTCAAAGAGTATGTTAAGGATTGTAATATCAGCACCCGGTTGGGAAAAACGGTTTTCCTGGTACTTGGTTTAGGTTACGAATTCCAAATTTTCGGTTACGAATGGTTACTAATCGGTTACTAAAGTATGGAACCAAATTCGAAGAAAAGGTTAGTTTAGGTTGTGGTGCTAGTGTAATGTACCTTTCATCCGCCGCGCCGGACTCCTTAGGATTTAGAGTATAGTAAAAATTATTGCGGATAATAAAAATAATCTAACCTAACAATAATAAATAATAATAATTTACGGGCCTCTTCGGCACACATGTGGACTATAGTTTGGGAAACACTTCTATAGTTGAATATGGCGTATAATAAACACCATGTATAAACGAATACAAACAATAAATTGTATATTTGAAATTTAAAATTTAACAAGAACTATTAAAATTGAGCAACCATTTAATATGCTTTCCTATACATTATAATATAACTAAAATAGTTTTATTGAAATTAGTTATACTCGTGAGAACAGAATTTTTTTCTTTATTAGATAATATGTAACTTTAAAATTGAAGACTTCGTATTGAGAAAAAAAAGACTTATAATCATAATATGAATTATTTGTAATTATTTCAAAAGCTAGTTTTCTTCAAATTCATCTTTAATTTATTATGTTTTTTTTAATTTACTTTACTTTGAGTGCGACTCAAATAATTATTAGTTCTTCGAAACTGTGTGCACGTGGCCGGATAATATCCACAAGCTACACTTCATAGCTAGGTATAATGTTTTAGTACTTTATATATTTTTCGAAGTCTCCACACTCATCGTATAAACTCCACCGTTTATTCCGCAGCCACGGTGATTAATCGACGACCACGGCGTAGAACGTACCAATATTATTTATATTGTATAGCTCAAAATTGTTTTTTTTTTCGCTCTATACGTACAATAATAATATAATATGTTATCCGTAGATATTATTATTATACCTACGCCAAGATCGGTTTCAGACGGTACCGCGCGCACAATCGTATTTATAACGTGTCAATCTGTTTTCACCGGATAAGGATAGGAAGCGACCTCGCGGAGACAATCTCCGCACCTCCCCCACGTGTCTCGACGATTTGTTCCCGGAATGTGATGATACTTATACTCCTTACCTACCTGCCGCCACTGCTGCTGCTGCTGCTGCTTTTATACGCACTCGGACGAACCCTTTCAATCAAACCGGAACGACTCGGAACGTCGTCGTATCAATCATTTTGACGTGATGCTTTTTCAATACGAACCGTTTTATTTTTTTCGTCGAGGCGTGGCGGGGAAAAAATGAATATTATTATTATTATTATTATTATTATTATTACGTATTGCTCTTTTTTCTTCGTAGGCACTCTCCGAAGTTGTGTTTGCACGCGTGTTTTCTTCTTTCGGCCCATCTGTATATATACGTGTGGAAAAGAAACGTACCTATTTGAAATATTCCCTGCGATAAGTCACTGCGCAACCCACAATGTCGGAATACCGACACTCCGCTTGTGTTACCGAAATTCGTTTGGAATTACAATAAGACATTTCAAAGTACACACTCGTCGTATTATGCTGCACCGCGGGTTATTGTCTTGGAAGGAAGGAGTATTTGAGTAAATATGCGTCGAATTTCCCAGAGTAAATATTACATAATATGGGGTGTTTTTTTCCCTGTTTGTTATTACTCGGAAAGAGCTAATCGAGTTTCTGTGTATATACAGCTCTCCAGTTCAAATATGGATTTACTTTACTCAAGTCCCGAAGCAATCAAAACATCATGGTACATATTATTATAATTTTTCTCGTATAACAATATTATATTGTAGGTACCAACTAAAAATTATTTTAATATCATATTACATTGTTTTTTTGTTTTCCGTTTGATGAGTTATTCATTAATCATTATTTTATACATTTCAATATTGCATTTAATTAAAAATGTTTTAAATTGAATACCTACATTTTATAATGTAATGGAATTTTCAAAGTATAGGCACCTAATTATAATATTTCAAAAGCGTTATTCTTGGGCTTCTTATAACTGCGAGCTGCGTCATGAATACGTAATGTTCAATTTATTATGGAATAGCATTTTAATCTAGTATACTCGTCATGTATTGATAGCTGCAGTGTTAATAGCAAAGATTTTTTAAAGTGGCATTTGTCTTTTCGTTTAAAGTTATCATGTTTGAAAATCGTTTGCATCAAAAATTAAAAAAAATAAATATTTTCACCGACTTTTATACGAAGCCTTAAGTAGGTTAAGTAGGTATCTGCTATTATATTACAGCTACTAATAATATTATATTAATTGTATGTACTCGAATGAGACTGTTTTGAAATGTGATTAGTTTTTCATGTTCCAACTGATTGGACTATTATAGAGCTTTTATAATTATATTTAATGTGTAATCAATATAAGTTTTGCTTAAAATATTGTCGAGTGGAAAGGGCGGTCGGCGGGACTCGTTTTGTAAACGAGTTCGTTAGTCGGGTAAAAAAAACAACTATATGCTATTGTCGGTAATTTATTTTTCTTCATTTCCCCCAGCCGTGGAAAAAAAAACTATTTAAACGACGTGACTGAAGGGAATAACGATATAACTTAATTTCCGGTCCAAAAAGAAAGGGAAAAAAAACACACTAAAAGAAAACTTATTCCAAGGCATTTTCCTGGTTTATTTTCAGCGATATCGAATCTGTATATATTATTTCAGTCGGTATAGTCTTGGTGATTTCGATATGTATCGATATATTGTGGAACGCTCGGCAATATATTATTATTGTATACTGCACACGTTATTGCGCCGAACGATGATATTATTATGGTAATATTATTGTCGATCGACGTCTCACGTCGTGCGTCCGTAAAATAATATAATATATCATATATAATCAAACTAGTCTATAATAATAACGTTGTAAGGACTAAGGACAAGGACACAATGGGAAATACCTAAACACATAATATATGATACATAATATTACTGTACATTATTATACTTGCAATGATCGGATTTCCAATAATGTATTATATTATTATTATTACTTTTACACGTGAAACGTTGCGTATATATTACATTATGATTACTACACGCTCTCGTTTTATTTACTCGTTTATACTTTATAATAATAATAATAAAAATGATAGTAATATCAACATATGTAACAGTATACCGGAGATCTATTTGACGCTCATCATTTCAAAAACGGTAATATTGTTTGAAAATATTTTAATTTTTATTTTTGAGTTGAGGAGGCTTCGACAACCGATTTCATTAGCCTGTAGAACTGTGGAAGATGATACTGTAGGTTTTGAGCACGTGGGTGTTGAAAATATTTATTTTATGTAATTTTAATTCGTTAATAATGAAATTTTTCTGAAAACATATCTTTTACACGATTTCCCAATGGTCATGAAGTTAGCCCCCCCCCTCCCACTTTGTCCGATCCGTTCCAAACTGACGTCAATATTTTACAAATCGCTATAATATTTAAAACAATAATACCTATACCGTAATTTACCTAAAATTAGGGACCCAATTAATGAAAAGATGTTGGTATCATTTTATTTTCAATTAGAATCCATATAATGAGTATCAAAGTTGTGCAAAATTTGAAACCATAAATGCAAATTCATATGGATTATACCTGGGACCTTATAATTAATTTTGATTTTAATTTTTCAAAACTTTAATTATTACTTTATTTAAATACTATATACTATACCTACAGGATGCAAACACGGATCGTGAACCCTGACTATTTTGCTTAAAATTAATTTTAAGCTAAGTTTATAAATAATATAGTCTTATTCATGTAAAAAAATTAAATTGTTCTATAGTATAGATAACAAAAAAGCCGGGTAGAAAACCAACTATTGACCATGAATTGGTTTTTGACGCACTTGTTATATGAAAAACATTTAATATTTATTGATAATGAACTGAAAGTTGAAACCAATCTCCGATAAAATTTGGACAGAACTTTCCTATTGGATCTTGGAAATAAAATCATATCAAATAGTCTGTACATATCGGTATATCAAAACCGTCATGGATGGAAAAATCGCCTTTATGACATGTTTGGCATTGCAACATTATGTCAGACCTCAAGTTATGACATAACATGTGACACATCAAGTTCATCTTTTACAGAGTTCAATAAAAATAAGACCGTTTTTTTTTTTTACTAATTCTTATCATCTATTTTCTAGTATAATGCCATGTACTACACGGGACAACAAATAAGACAATTCAAGATCCTACAGTGTATTGAAGCCATATGATTGGGTTGTTTTCATTGACGTTATGACATATATCATGATAATATGACTTCATGCATTTTTAATTCCTTGTCTCCCAAATCTGAACAATTTTTGGAGCACCTACTTTGATGTTTAAAAATCGAATTTTGGACAAATAGTTTGTGAGTTATGACTTGTAAGTAAATATTTAAGGTTCAGATGAGCGGAGCAGGGTGGTATATAGGAATATACCCAGTAAAATGTTGGAACACTACTTCTCACGTAAAAGTTTTAAATACTCAAGACTAATAAACTACATGTCCAAAATTAAATTTTTATGGATCGAAATACTCTGAATAATATTCTGCTTTGGCATTTGAAATTAAAAACATATGTTTTCATACTGCTGTCATACAAAAGTGTAAAAAACTTAAAAACCGATAATGATAAAAAAATTATGATTTGTTCTCAAAAATTTTGTTTTTTAATTACATAAAATGATGTATATTATTCATTAAATATTTTCAAAAACGTTATTGCGTTCTGTGAATAATAACGAGTGTCTTACGTTAAATAGATCACCCGGTATATTATCTATTTTGTAATTTGATTAAATTTGATCCAATTCTCTTATTAAAAATCGGAACTGCAATCGCGTATGCGTTTCTAAAAAATGGAAATAATATAAAACGCCGACGCCGCGGACGAGCACAATTTACGATATCTTATAAGTCATAATAATATTATGCTCTATGAATAATGCAACGAAACAAGCGTGTAGGTGGTCCACCGTTCATTATTTTACGCCGCGAAATGTTTTTTACGGTGCATTTCGGTCGGACACATACATAATATTGCACAATATACACATCCTCCATCACACCACTCCGCTCCATATAATGATAGAAGTTCAGCCTTAAATGTTTAGATTCGAACCACCACGAGACATAGGTACCCATATTGCTGGCATTTTTTTAACCGAATCGTACATCATTTTTCGATCAAATATCGTCGATGTTCACTCGTCAACAACTGAAATATCCATTTAAATCTACAATACCATTATATTATAATTTATAATAATATTTTCAGTAATCCTTTCACAAATAAGTTCTGTCAACATCTGCTGGATAAATAATTATCTGATGATAATAATATAAATGTCTGTAAATTGAATATTATGTGGAGATTTGATAAACAATTTATTCTGTGCAAATTTTTTTATTTTATGTATTTTATTTATTTATTTTACTCTAAACCTAGTTACGGTAGTTATGTGTTTATATAAATTCAAGACAAACAATATTATGTATACACAATATGCAAAGAATATTAATATTTACCAAAACGCGTAGGACTTCACGCTTTTTATATTCTTATACGTAATTTTATTTTATTATAAAAAGTAGGACGTACTTGTTTTTACTTAAAATAGTTTATCTTGTAAACAAATTAAAAATATTTACGAACATTTAATATTATGATTTCATGCTTGAAAAAAAATCATAATTTCAATTTGGAATAAATTTTAGTAGGTGGGTAGGGTAGGTAGGAAGTAAAACTTTTTTATTCTTAACGGTGAATAAGCAATCTATGGCCATTCTGATTATCATTGTATTTATTAAAAATAGAATACTACTTTAGTACTTATGTTTTTTATCATCGCATAACTCCGTACATTTTATATTGTAAGTAGTTGCATTTTAAACTTAAATAATGAAAAAAATATATATATGTTTATTTATAACGTGATAATCTCAGGTTATGACGTATAGTTTTGTGTAACTATATGCTTTGATATTTTCAGACAAACGATTTATTTAAAATCAGAAACTATATTGCGTGCAAATTGTTCTTTGAGCACGGTGAAAAATTAAGACATTTTGTACCGGAGTAAGATATATTTGTTGAAACTTATTTTTGTTGTGCACTGTATATAATAATAATGACAAATTTTCTTACAAGAATCGTACCTATAATAATAGTGATAATAATATACGTGAGAATTCAACAGCTGTAGTACACACTTGCAACCATTCCACCCGTCGTAGAGGAACTCGGGGTAACTCATTGTAATGATTCAGAGCTGAAATATCTCGGCATTTAATTTTTTATTTTCGTTTATTTCAAACATTCACGTCGTAAAAGACAGATCAGGAATAGCTCGCCAGTACAAAGGTAAGACGAATAGTAACGATAGAAAAATTCTTTTTAATTCTGTTCTCGTACACCGTCTCTGCGCGTTATTAGTGCCTATTAGCCCGGAGTAGTTATCCGCTTGAATAGAAATTAACATATTATTATTTCAAAGAGTTTGCTGCAGGACGCAATGAAAATAATATGCTAAACGGATGACCAGACGGACGAGGGTTTATACCTACGTGAACTGTATATTATAATTATTTTTATAGTTATATCGTCACACGCCTTTACATAAAAATTGTAATGTTATCGACGACGATCGTTAATAATGTGTCATTGCGATTATATTATTAAATAATACATATCGTTATGACAATAATTGATTCACACTATTACTAATGCCACGACGTCACAGATGCTGATGAGATTTGATTATTATTGATCGTGATGATTGGAGATATGTTGACAGTGGCAGTCTTGGTCTCAATCTGCGCAAGACGAAATTCACCTGTAAGTATAGTAAACAGCAGCAAAACGCATTGTTTGATGTACGCTGCAATGACCGTCCTTTCCTTAACAGTCACCACTTTCACCAAATCGTCGAAAGAATTTAAATAAGAAATACTACCGTCTACCAATTAGAAATATATACAGTGTGATCACGGTATTAGGTACCACTGAATATCTCCGATGCGTGACTTTGTATTGAAATAGGGTTTTCGGGAGGTGATAGGGAACACTTAAATACATATGTTCAGACCAGTTTCAAATTTTTAGCTCACTCAATACGCGCATGCGCAATACGACTTACTTTTTTTTTAATGGCAATCCCAGTTTTTTTCTGCAGATTCGGGTAGAGTATTTTTTTTTCAAACATTTTTTTTCTATTTTCGAAACTGACGAAATTAGAGTAAGTCGAAAATTGGATTTATGCATAATTCGTGTTTAATGATATTTTCATTTATAACCACAGGAAATAATAAAATAAGTGCCAATTAAATGTCTAATTTACTTTGTCTGTTTTCAAATAATAATTTAATAATACTGTATTGTTCACAAGATTGAATATCTTGAGTATGTGATTATTTTTATTTAGTAAATTACTATAATTGGATTACAATTTTAACTATTTTTATGGTTTAATTTTATTTTATTTTAAAATAGCTCTAATTACGATAAGATAAGCAGGTAATGTAATTATTAAGGTATTTAAATAAAAGTATTCATTAGTTTGATGAAAAATATAATTTTACTTTTATTCTATTGACGTGGAGCACCAGCCCAAAGTGCAATCATTGTTAGACAACATTTAAATAAAATATTTCCGATTCGATGGATTGGTACTAATGGCGTTGTTCCTTGGCCTGCAAGATGCCCATATTTAACGCCATTGGATTTTTTTTATGAGGATATTTGAAGACTGCGGTTTATGCAGATACACCTGACAATCTTTAAGACTTAAAACACAAAATACAAACAGCATGTGATATTTTAAGTGAGGATCAAATCAAGGCGGCAACTTCGACTGAATTTTTGAGACGACTGGAATCATATTTAGAACATAATGGCGAAAACTTCGAACAATTCATTCGATAAATATCGGAACTATGAAATAAAAAAGGTGGGTAAATGGATGTCGCTCTGCTGTACAGTAGGTTACAAGTGGGTCACTGTAATGGATGGTGTTAAATTTGAATTCAATGATATAATATCATTGTATAAGAAAAACGATTCTGAGCGAAAACGGTCAGTCAGACTATGATGTTACTAAGTATATTTGATGATATTATTGTACATAAAGTAATTTATATATAACCTATTTACGTGGAGCCTTGTTTTCAATTTTCAATCCTTAGCTATAAAAGTTGAACATTTTATACATTTTTAACTACAAAATAATTATGAAATTATAAATTTTATAAATTTTGTCGAAGTTTGAACTTTAAATGCTTATAAAAAAAAATTGTGCCTATGTATTTTTAATATTTTTCAACTGCTATTGTAAAAATATATCAGGAACCTTGTATTAAATTTTCACGCTTTATTTCCCAACAAATAAAATTTTATTGATATTTATAGAAAAAAAAACTAAAAAAATTTAAAACTGGCAATGTCTGTAAACAGCTCAAAAAGAGTCAAATTATTTTCAAAATTTTATCGTTTATAGAAAATACTAATATAAACACTCAGTGAAATTTTCAAGTATCTACAGTCATTCGTTTTTTAATTACAATAAAATAAGAAAATCGTTACATGAGAAATCGAGTGAATATCAAATGTTGTAAAAATATGAATTTCAAACGCTCATAAAAATGTAATTTGATATGCTTGACTTTCTTTATTTTGATAAAGGTAGACAAACTTATGGGTAATCTTGTATTAAATTTTCAAATCTTAGATTTAAAAAGAAAAATTTTTATGAATTCTCAACTCAAAATAATTTGCTAATTTTCGTGATTTTTCCGTATTTTGTCTAGATTTGAACTTTAAATGCTTATAAATTAAATCTGTGACTAAGGATTTTTAATTTTTTTCATCTGCCTTTGAAACAATAACCTAGGAGCCTTCTATTAAATTTTCAAGCTTTTTTATTCAATAAATTTTATTGATATTTATAGAAAAAAAACTAAAAAAAAATGGAAAATGAAAATTTCCCTAAACAGTTCAAAATAAATGAAAATATTTTGAAAATTTTAACGTGTATAGAAAATGAAAATATAAACAACCAGTTAAAATTTCATGTATCTACGGTCATTTGTTTTAAAGTTACAACAAAAACCAAATTCAATTTTGTGAAAAATCGATTTTCCGTAAAAATTCCCGTTTTTCCTTAATTTTTCTTTTGTTTTTCTTGGTGCTTTTGAAAACTACTGAGAATTTTAAATTTTGACCTCTTCAATGCACCAACGATATTCACTTACCAATCGAAAAAGATACTGAAGTTGAAAATCGAAGCATTATTTCGACTACTTATCGTGTACACAGACAAAAAAAATAAAAAAAAAATATAAAAACACACATCATTGTAAAATCAATACATTCATCGTTCCACTCAGAATCTAAAATCTAATGGTAAATATTAAACTGTTATAGGTACCTGCTTTATCATTTACAAATAATTAGGTTTTTACTTTTAATAATTAATAGGTCTTAGTAGGTAACACGACATAATATTATTATGTAAGTACTAATAGAATCTATCTATATGGCAAAAATAGGGTTAGCAATAATATTTACCCGAAATATTTTTGTTTCTAACCAATACGACGGGGAAGGGGGGCTTTAGCCCTTCCAAGCCACCCTATAGTTACGTCAGCGGAATAATTTTAATTTTAAATTGGAGTGAATATTATTGAAATGCGCTGCAGCGCAAATTACGAGTCATATTATATCAGTATATCACGTACCTATACACATCTAATGGCGATAATTACCTCAAGGGGCTGTAAGTGTGGCGTTTCACTATATATATCCTAAAGCACCCCTCCGGATGAACGTTTTCGCAGAATACGTCTCATCACTCCAAAATTCGGTGTCACTGGCCACTGCAGGTCAGCTGTTGCACTTGCTTGCGCGTCTGACGCTAAACTACACCAGCTATCCGTGTCTAGTTATACTACTAATTACGTGGTCGTGCGAGAGGAGACGAAAACTACTTATCGCCCGACAGCCTTGTGTCTATTCCCTGCCAGAGTACTCGCCGCCGACCCAATGGCAACGGCACTCGAACGCACATTAGCGCTTTGTCAGTGATTAATTTCGATTTACCGGTGGCACTCAAACTGCACGAGAACAGACGATGGCCGTTAGCAGCCACCTTATATACGCGCATATACATAATACATATAATATGTGCACGTCCGGCTGTGTGATGTATACATTGTATAATATATGTATGTTATATGCGTATAATGTATGCGTTTGCCTATATGATACACCGCCGCCGCCACTTGTCAGTTCTTTTTAGTGTTTTTACTTTCTCACGCCGCCGCGGTCGCCGGCGTGTCTAATTTCGAGTGTCGCTATACAGAAATGGTAATAATAATAATATGCTCGATCGAATGTTTTCGTTACTTTTCTCGCCGATTAGTAGTTATTATAATGTACCTACACTACGTTTGGAGAACGAGTTTCAAAACTTTGCATACACTCGACGACGCGTTTGCCCACACTCAATAATGTATCACGTTCCAAATAGCCGCATCGATATTAATATACCTATTATTACCCATACTTAGTTATAGTTACACTAGTTATAGATAACTAGATCATTTTCACCGCTACAGACTCTGTGGATATTATGTACAATAATTGTATAATTTTATGCGATTGTACCTACGCAGATCGCTACGCGTCACGAATGTATATATTATTATATAGCCGGAAATTGGATTACGCGTGTGGCGTTGAAATCTTCATTAAAAATACCGATTCAAACTGTAGGCGTATATTATTATATTCGGGTTAGGACGTGCTCACAAAAAATAATTGTTGAATATCGTTGCACATACTCTATAGAATAGACGGCCACGGCTTATACTATTGTAACTAAAGACAGGATTTTGCATAAAACGCATGTTGCTATTTTCAAAATCATATACTTATAGGCTATAACCAGCCGATGAGTGTCCATAAATCATTAATTGAGTGATTAAATACCAAAACTATATACTGTATATTTTTGCATATTTTCATAAAAAAAAGCGTACACTTAATGATGAAAAAAAAAATATATTACGGGTACGTTATTTATATATAATATATCAAATATTTTACGTTTCAAAGAATATTAGGATGCTATAAATAGGTCACTAAACTCCTATAGGTAAGCAAGCAAACTAAAATTGTTTAACAAACTTATAATTGATTCAATATTTATCGTAATCACATCTTAGGTAACGTGTAGCCCAAGTATCTAATAATTTTATTGTTATATTATAATACATGGCAGTTGATCGGTTTTGTATTTGTTTGATAAATTAACTAGGTATTCAAACGTAATAATAAAATAAATGTATTATTTTTCAATATTTTTTTTTAATAATAGAAAATATAGTTTCACTGCAAACTATTAAGTATAGTAAATTTAGTATTTATTTAATATGTAATCATTTATTTATTTCAAATATTTATGACATACCGATTGAAGTTTATTATTGCAATATAATATATTTTGTTTTTCAATAAAAATATAAATTATTATGTAATTCACATTTTCAAATAGTGAATTATACAAGTATATAAGTATATTAGTTTTATCATACGTACATAATATCATTAAATTATTTTTATAATATATTTTATCATCATACATACATAATATTATATAATACTATAGTAGTGCCGAAATCAAAATGAAGAAGATAAGTTCAATTAACTTTTTAGTTTTTTGTCATATCGAAATCGATTGTGATGTACAACAATAATTGGATAACATTTTTGAATATGTTTGCATTACAAATTATAATTTATATATAGAACATCATTGGTGATACTACGTTTGCAAGAGATAGCCTTGGCTGATAAAAACTACATACCACCTATACACATTATTCGCCCAATATATTTATGACTTAGGTACAACTGGATATAGGAAATACTGTAGCACAATAATTTACTCTTATAAAGTCGTTGCTACCTACTTGAAACATGTTTGATTAATATTTTACCATTTAAATATCACGCATTTTTGAATTTTCAATATAAAAATAAGTTATAAAACTATTCAATCTCGTTGATGAATTTTAACAAGTTGTATAGGTAGTTTAAACAGTTTTTGATAAATATTAATGTTCATAAGTCATAACTGCTAGATATTACCATTAAATACTTGTAAGATCAGTAAAACCGATTATTATGCACATTAAAAAAAATAAAAATATTGTATATTTTCATTCGAGTACATACAAGATACCTACATGCCGACAAAAAATCCAAGAACCTGGCCATCCGTGTGTATAGAATAGAAATGAAAATTCAACGTACATTTAGTTACCTACGTGGCCAACGATCATTATTTATTACTATTTATATTTTATATTGCTCCATACAACGACGGTATGAGAATATTCATAATATTAATATAAATCGTATTATTCGCACCTGACACTCGGTTAGAGCTCAGAAAACAAAACCCTCGAACAACATTTATCAAAACGAGTGTTATAGTTTAGGAACGTCTAGGTATTCACGTATAATAGGGATTTGTCGCACCGACGAGCCAGATACAATCTTATAAAGGCCAACACGTCGACATATTATATTAAATACATAAGGTAGGCATAGTATTTATATACAGATATACAATGGCACACAATGTAAACTAACTTATACTACCACTCAATATTAAATATTGAAATATTCTTATATAATGTTATAAATTATTATAGGATTTGAATAGGAAATTACGATATATTTAATACTTATACTATGGGAATACAATGTGTGTATGCATATACATATGTGCATAGTATAAATAGATGAGATTATTGCCTCTAGAAAAGAAATCAACATAAAGAATCAACTGAATAATAATAAACGTAAAAGTAAATACATAAAACGAATCGTACCGCAGCAATGTAAAATCATAATAAGTTTTTTTAATCTTATCGTTTTCATGCAAATCGCGCGTGTATTATGATATTCGCGCTCATGATAATAATATAGGTCCTAAGTTATTATTATTCTTCGCGTGTGGTCCACAATGTGTTTATACCGACAAAACAGAACAAGAATCTAACGTAAAACACGACTACAAATTACGCGTCCTTTTTACTTTTTATTCAAATGCCACGGATTGAAACTCGTTGAAAGCTTTTTTTTACTGGGCCCATAATATATTTTACCATTATCTAAATTTCATATTGATATTTATATAAATAAGTTTTAATGTTTTGAGACTTATTTTATGGCATAAGCCGTTCCCTCGATGTCCGCACATATGTCTGGCATATGATTGAGTATATTTTTATATTATCCTAAACTCCGTGTATAGTTCATTGATCTTAAACTATTTTGATATTTTGATCTAAAAAAAAAAGAAATTCTACGTAATAATTCTAAACATGACTAATTAAATAAAATATTTTGTTTTATCAATGATTTTTAGTGTTAAAATTATACAACATACCTTCAACCAGAAATGTATTCTGTGTAAATACTAAATACATAATATGTATTAGCAACTATTTGAATAACAACTTATTAGTTGTTTGTACTAGAGATGTAAGTCTAGTAAATTTACTGATAAGATAAGAGACATTTACCAACGTAATTTTTAATGATAATTTTTTTTACAAATAAATTTACTAAGTGACCCATTAAAGGTATTTACGAAGCTGATTTTTATAACATAACAAAATAGTGTTTTATATCATTTTTGAAAAAAATGTACTTATACTTTATTACCTAATAGTTTAATGTTGATAATTTTGTGTTTTTATTTACTAAACTGACAACATAAACATACAAACTTTGGCATAAGAAATACCAAGACCTAACCGTACTTATCAAGTATACAAGTACCTATCGATATATTCTTGTGTATAGTATCTTCGAATGGTAAAGGAATCTTCTTCGTTCTGACTGAAATTTAAACTTTTAATAAACCGTTTTATACACTCATTGGTCTAGGTAGTATCTATTATATGTATATTGACTGCAAAATATAATAAACATAAAATATTATGATATTGAATAAGAATAGGTGTGAAAATACCAGAATATAAAGAACACAATTATTATTTAAAAAATATTTATTATTTAAATAATAATCGAAATGAAATTCAGGGTTTCAGAATTCGGTTAATTATTTAAACGGTCATCGCTAAATTCACCAACCTACACCAACATATTATATGGTTTTAATTTTAAAATATTTTTTTATGGTTTTTGCATGAAGCCTGTTTATATTTTATACCTACTATAAGTTTTAAAGTCCCCCTTTATGTTTATTACCAATTAAAATTCTTTTAATATCCCCAGCAACCAAATTTATTTAATTTCGAATTTATCGGCAATCCTATACGCCAATACAATTATCATAATAATTATGTAACATAAGGTAATCATTTTAATAATTATTAATAATTGCACAATTTATTTACAAACCTAAAGAATTTCTTATAATTATAAGGTAAAACGGTATAATAGTAAAACAATTGAATAAATAATAAATATATACGTAAAATATATAAAAAAAGTATACATTAATTGATAAATATACCTATTATATTGTGTTTGTTTCATCAAACAAAATATAAATTATTTTCCATTGAGTTGATATGCAGAACATTTTATCAACCATGTTCAATTTATTTGACTCGTTAGAATTCGTTTTTTTTATCATCATCTGTCGAGAAAACTACATGTTGACAAGTTTAATTAATTGGTTCTGAAGGATTCTATCCATGAATTGCCTCCCACATCATATCATTCTGTTATTATTATTAAATATTCATCATTCACGATGATTCATTCTATTCACTTATTGTGTTGCTAAATAAAGATTGTAATATGGCTTCTTTTTTTTACATTTTGTTTGAAGTATACAATCTATATTTACAGTACAATAATACAAATATAAAAATATAATAAAACAATATATAAATGTTTATTAATATAGCTAATAATGTATAAAATAAGTGCAATAAGCATATATTATATTGAAGGTTGATATAGTATGAGTGACTTGAATAAGAATTGAACAAGCCACCAACATTTCCGATGACACTTCAATGGATTTTTTTTGTAAGTTTTCAAAGTGAAAAAAAATATGATGCTAAACGCTAAAGTATATTTATAAAATACATTATGTATACCACCTTCTACTTTCATTTTTATTAAATAATTAATAGGTAACGTCGTTTTAAGTTCAAAAAAAAAATGTAGAACGAAAAACATTTTCTTAAATAACTTCTTCAGCATCATATAACAGTCGGTGATTGATTTTCCACTTTAAGGAATTTTATATTTGAATAAGTATGGAATATATTTGGTACAATTGTATTGTTTTAGCCAATTTTTCCAAATTATCCCCATAAAAAAATCAATTCGGACTCGTGTACTCAAATTTAAAGTTAGTGCCATCATTATCTATATTATTATATAAAATCGAAATACCACTAACCCACTCAATCACTCATTCATAGCTATATCTCAAAAATTACAAACCGTACGTTTCTAAAATTTGGAATAGTAGTTCCTCTAATGTTCTTGATGTGCAAGAAGAAATGATTTTCCGATACACAAACTATTTTAAAGAGGTGGTCAAACTGGAATCTTGAGATTCACGGCGGTGAACGTTGAAACTTTTTTTTTATTTATAAAAAAAAATCGTATTCCGATAATGTCCGCTCTTGTGAGACACGGGACGAGTGCTTAATGATGGAGTTGACAAAGAGGGGCCAAAATCCTCGTCAGCTGCCAAGACCATTGCTTATAGGTGCAAGCTTTGTTTGAAGTGGCTTTGTTGGAAAAATGTTTAAACTTGGTGTCCAAGTGGAGGTCGAAATGCTCAACTTAGACGATGTGTCTACTACAGCCGAAATCCTAGAGGCCCTCCACGATATAGTATCTAAGATTGGAACGACACCACTACCAAAGTCAAGCACAATACAACAGGAAATGTGCGGATCTGGTCTACTCGCTCCGGGCAACAGAACATGTCACCAAAAATGTCAAGACACGCCACCTCATTAATCACTAGAATTCCTGTAGGGTGGTTCATGTGTCGAATCCGCCCCAGGAGTCATCTTCCAAAGAGATGCTCTAGATGCCAGATGTTTGGCCATAACTTAAGGAGCTGGACGGCCCCAGATAAGCCTGTTGGAGGAGCTGAGAAATCGGAGACGCAATGAAGGACTGCAAAAAGGCTGACGACAAATATGTGTTATGTGAGATGACGGGGCTTCCCAATGTCAGTCACACGGATTCAGGTGCCCGTGCGGCTAAAAATTTGGCTACGGGACCAAAAACCCGAGGATTAACCTAAAAAGAGCATACAGCCCAGAAATCTGAGAATTTGTTGCATTTATCGACGACCTTGACCGTTTTCTCCGTTTTGGTGCCCGGTAAGGCATATTCATGGCTGGTGACTTTAAAGCAAATAACAGTATCTGGGGATCCAATATAAATGACAGAAGAGGGGAACTCCTGGCCAACCTGATAGCAAGTCACAACCTTGTCGTCACTAACACCAGCAATGCTCTCACCTTCGAAGGGGTACGCCGTCAGTAAAGAAGCTGGGGAGTGCTCTTCAGAGTGCATCGCTTTAAACCTCCTGGTTCTCACAGATCTTGGTGATCTTGTCAAGAGATTCACAGCGACTGCGGATCAATGTCCCTAAGGTGGCCAGCCCCTTATAATAAAAACCCAGTCTACTGGCGGTCCGATGACATTGCGGAGTTGCGCCGAACAGTCTTCTCAACCTATCAAGTGAAGTGAAGCTAATGGGCCGAATGGTAGCCACAAAGCAAGGATGATAATTCTGTGACTAGCAATCAGGAAAGCTAAGGAAAAAGGTAGGATGGACACATAGGTCGATAACGAACTCTGGACCTTACAGTCTGGTCATACAGAACTGGATAACAAGGCCTCCAGTATGGTGATCAATGGGAATGAGCTGGTGGTTGCTGCTCATCTATTTCAAGATGCTCTGGTAGTTAATTGGGATTCCGAGCCCTCAGTGTATAACATTTTTGACGCGTTCAACTCATTCAATCAGGATACAGACGAGCTAGTGTTCACGCAATCACTCCCAGAGTTCACGGCTGATGAGCTTTTAAGAGTGAGTAAGTGCCTCTCAGCAGGTAAGGCAGGAATTATTGAAAGAAAAGCTTGACGGACAAATTAGGACTTTAGTATTAATATAATAAGTAATAACACGACAATATGATTATGTATAATATAATATACAAGTAACGTACAACTTGGACAATTATCTGTGACTATACACACCGTATGACGGCTTCCGTGCAAGTGAGTATTACATACATCAAAGGCCCTATATATATATGTATGAACAAGTTGAGGTCATCCCGTATCCGTATATAATATAGAAAGCGATATTAAAAGTGTTGCACAGCTATGACGTAACTGCATAAGTATCTATCAGAAAACGAAAATGTACACGCACGTGTTTTTATATGGTTTGAATACTAATATTAATTATATATTTCAACAGGAATTCCATCGGGGATCTCCAACATAATGCTGAGGCGCGCAGTTGCGGTTAGTTCCTACTGTTTCAAGGACACTAGATGTCTCCGGGCGAGAAGAGGGCAACCTGGTGCTACTTCACAAAGGTCAAGGGAAACCCATGGATGCCCCCTAAAGTTACTAGCTGATATGCATCTAAGATACTCCAAGCAAGTTGCTGGAGAGATTGTTCATACAAAAACTAGAGAATTATTTAGATGCTCAAGCGACGAGAAGAGCGTCGAACCAGGAAAGGAATACCTAACGAAACGGCTGTTGCTCCGTCCTCGATGTCACAATCACAGCCGCGATGCAAGGGCGTACAAAGGACCTCTGTTTTCCCGTTACTCTTGATGTGAAAAACACCTTCAATTCGATCCGATGACCCGTTATCGATGTAGCCCTCAGGAGGAAGTCTACCCCTGAGTACTTGTTCGCGGTGCTGCAGTCCTTGTTGTAAGACCATGTAATATTAGTTGACGAGACGGGATCCAGTTTAGCACTAACCTGTGGTGTAGGAGGGTTCGGTCTTCAGGTCAATCCTATGAAATGCTGGCTATTATTACATATTGACAATGCTAGTGCTTGCAAGCGTCTACTTAGTTGGGCTTACTGGCTTACTGGCCGTGATTGGTGTAGCGAGATCGGGACATTTACTAGAGGAATTAATCAACCCTGTGTTGTAATGTTGACTAGGAGATGGGCATACGCCCGCTGACCCTGGGCTGTTGATTGGAGGTCAAGCTTTCAGCTTGGAAAATTACTTCATGTGTTTGAGCGTCATTATTGACAGCAGACTGATGTTCGTGAGACATGTTGAAACCGTTGTGAAAAGGCAACAAACTCGGCAACAGCTTTGTCAAGGCTCATACTGAACATTGGGTCCATTTCAATGGAAACGTAAGCTTATCAGGTAGGTTGTTGTGGATAGCCAGCTGTTGTACGCAGCATTGTCGTTGGCGTCCATCGCTGTCAGGGCTGCAAGGAAAACGACACTAGAAATTTGGCAGAGATGCTGGATGTCATCATTTGAAGGCCAAAGGACTAAGCGTCTAATACCGGATGGATGCCGATGTGTTGGGAGGACTCTGCCAAAATTTCATCTTCCGTTTAACATGACGCAGTTCCTCTCTGCCCATAGCTGTTTTCAGCAGTATCTACGTAAGATGGGTAGAACCACAAGTCACTACTGCGTCCTGTATCCCAGCGAGTCGGATACGGCGGAGCACACTATGCTACATTACTCGCATTTCAACTAAATTAAGGTTGACATGCAGACTAGATTGGGACATTCACTAGCGGTTAATGACGTCCAGGGCATAATCCGTGGTCCCGTGTTCGAGGACTTACCGCATTACTCCAATGACCACGGTCTTAGTCTAGGCAGTAGAAACCTACAGGCTGCTGTATAAGATGGTGGAGATTATACTGTACTTGAAGAAGAAGGAACAGAGGATTGGGCAGCATACGTGACTCGAGAAAGACTGGTGCACGCCAGTTCGTGAAGAGGACAGCAAGAGTGAGTTAAGGCTTTTATCAACAAATTAAATGGCATAATATTATAGTCACGAGGACGTTTAGCCAAGCCAGTTATAAAACGTACTCTACACTCTCTGGCTACGCGGAGTCTATAAATATTCACTAGCGATCGTTACGGAAAGTAGTCTTTGACTTCTTGAGAGTTTTGTAAATTTCTGTATGTTATTAATTAATATATAAACGATGGCAGTTTTGCCGAAGTAATTGGCAAGAACTTCCGGCAACGTTGTTGACACCACAAGAAAGAAAAAGGTATCTATTAAGTACCTTAAGATTTAGATTATTGAGTAGCTTATGATACGATGTTGTTTTTAATCTCTTAATTTAAAAAAAAAAATTTTGTAAGAAGTAAACTCTCTACAATGCAGTTTTTTAATTCTTTGAAAAATTTCTAGAAGCTGAGAACCTAAAATAATAGAATATGATCATCTTCAAACATTTAATATTTTTATTTTTTTTTGGTATGGGGAATAAAATGTCATAGCTTAAGTAATTCTGAAAAGTAAGCTATTATTATTAGTAAATACAGACATATTATGTAAGTAGTGATATTACGTTATGTACTATCATGTTTATATAAAATCTGTTACAGAATAAAAATGACGAAATTATAATTTAAGATGAAACTTTTAAATGCATGCTTATATAGTTAAATAAAAGCTCTTTGGAGACGAATGCATCTTTATGCTAATAGATTTAAGTGCTTAGAGTTGGAATTTCTGACAGAGAAATAGGGCAAGTGAATATATTATGAGTATTGGAAAGTTTAAAGTGTCTTAAAAAGAAAGTTTTACAATTTAGATAACATGGTATCGGAAATAGAACACATCATAACTTTACATTGTATGGGGCATATAATAACTTAGATGAAATAAAAAATATAACATTATAGGGTATAAGTATGAATAATAATTGCTCAAACAATCATTTTTTTCAAATATTTAAAGTGGGTATTTGATTTAAAATCTAAAAGTGCAGTTTTGAGTTATTGAAATGTATGTATTAAGGCTGTTGAAAGCGGGTAGTTTTTTTGTGCATTTAGACTAATAAACAGAATAAAACTTCATCCCAGTACCAAAATTCCGATTTTAATTTTGGAAAAATATTTGAATTGCTCTTCTCTTTTCTAGGTTATGTAGGAAATGGATTTTCGTTTTTTTTCCAGTAACATTAAAGTAAATGTGAATGTTGAAAAAATAATTATATAATATATTATTTTAATATTTGGAACTATACTAATTAAACATTACAAAAAATCTAAAATCTTTTTTCTCACACAACCTAGAATCTACGGCTCGTATAACTCACGATGGATATAGAATATTGCCTAAATACGACCCTTTAAAAATGGTTCGCTTTCAACAGCCTTAAGGATAATAGTTCTTAAAAATGATTTTACATAATTATAACATATTAGTAATATACTAATATAGGTACTCTAGTACCTACTAACTTATTTTACTAATCATAGACCCCATTTTTTCTGTTAATATATTGCTATCAATAACAACCATTTCGAATAAATGGCGTTTACCCTTATTATTTATCATTATGTTCAGGTAATTTAATTCAATTTCGGTTTGACATTTTTAGTGTCTCAATATTTCAGTATATTATTATTTTCAGTTGGCTTTGTATAATGTAAAGGCATTGTGTCATTGGACAGGATATATCGGATCGTCTGTTGCTAACATACAATTGCATTATCCATCTCGATTATGTGTGTTGGTAAATAATTCCGAGTTTCATCGGCGTACCGTTGCTAAATATGTACGTAGAAAATGTCACATTACTTAATGACTTAATAATATTATCGTGTCGGAATTGACTTGAATACCTAGCCATTAGTATATTACTTATGCATGGAAATTCGTCATAATATCACTATATAGTAATGCAGTCGTTTCGTTTACTATATCCCAGAAAATAACGATGTTACATGTCGATTGTCCCGTCTCCCGCCGCAATACAAAAGCCAGAAGCCATTGTCATCATATTATTATCATGCGAAAATCAGTCAAACACACAAATAATGTCTCGTGTGACTATTTCTACTCGATGGACATATTATAGTATAGCGCAACTATATATACCGTCACTGGTGAGTCTATTCTTCTTTTCTGAACGTTATTACGCATAAATAGTGGTAATGGTATTATATATGTACGATACAGCGCGATAAACAAAGCGTTGAGTGCTTTAACGAGTAAACCTGTTAAAATTAATCGATTAAAACATATTATTACTATTATTATTATTATCCAGCATTGTTTTCCGCTGACATTTGTACGAGAAAAATAAATGTAAAGTCGACTTTATGCGCGTATGTCGCAGATACATTAACTTGATAATGTTTTCCACGATTTATTTGTTTTTAATACCGTTTCTGCAATAGACTCTTTTATTTTACAAATAAACACAAACCAAAAAGCGAAGAAGAATTGTTGTCGGACCGGGAAGTCAAAACATACATTAATTTTCCGCAAAATGTTACGTGTTCCTTGGGTATTATTATTATAAATAATATATATTTTTTAAGAAAAAAGTCACGAACAATGGTTCGGTTATTTCTACTTCAAAACTGATAAAGATTAATTTTTCTTCTTCGTTTATCTTTTCCTTTAGTATAATAATCATATTTTAGATCCGGAAAAATATAACCACGTTGTTGCGTTGTCTTTTGTTCGGAATAATATTATGACGACCTACATAATAATATACGATCGATTTTTGTTTCGAGTTGATTGTTGATTGTACGAGAAAATATTTTATAAAAACCCACATTTAACCCGTTGGACGTCAAATTTATATTATTAAATAATCATAGGCGCAAGTGCACAGCTATATAGAGTCAATTATTTGTCAGTAGGGGGGGGAAGGGGCTAAACATTTCTCAATGGTTCAATCGATCCCTCCTGCACGCAATCACCTCGTTAAGAGTGACATCAGTTCAAAATATTTATTTTGTATCTATAATTTAATAAATACACCTTTCATTTATTTTTCATGCATTTACTGCCGATAATATTATGTGTTCTTTGTTTTTTTAATACTAAATAAATAAAACATTAAAATAATTGTTTTTTATTTTTTTTAACTTTAATTATGCATAATATTGTGAATTATGAAAAAAATTAAAAACATAAAATTGTTAAAATTTATAGTTAAGAATATAAATGAAAAATTAGCGTAAAACATTATATAATCGTAAGACTAAACAAAAACCAAGCACATAAATAATAAATTAATAACGCACATAATTTAACATTTTATAACCTAAATTCGTTAGCGTTTATAAATTGACCGTGTTTAATGCATTGTTAGTACTTAGTAGTTTGCAGTTTGTTAGCACTTTTGTTTTGTGGCTCGGATGGAAGTGATGGAACGTTTTCACCAATTCGCTGTACTGTAAACATAAAATGTACATTGTTCAGACTGGTAAATTTTTATCTACAATGCAATTATCAATCTGCATTCAGTTCTTTAATTTATTTGTCATTTGACTTTTGAGCGTAGATTTAAAAATAAATATGATGCTTCTGATATTATGCACGCAAACATCCATAGCATAATAATATTATATGCTGATAAATTATACTACAGTATAATATTGATTTTTTTTCATAGACACTAATTCACAATAATTATGTATTGTTTCAAGAATTTACCAACAGGCATCTATCTTTTAGTTATTATTTTGTGATAAATGAATAAGAAAATAATAACTATAATAATACTAATAAAAACAACTATTATTATTAACTGTTAATTATATTTTAACGCACAATGATTTATTAGTATAGTGCGATAGGTTCATTAAAATATAAATTACAACTTTATGTGTAATATTTTATTCTAGGTATTGAATTTGGTTTACAATAAAATCAACAGCAGCTAAATGTAATAGCATTGACTATACATTCTATAGTAGGTACCAATTTTTAACCAATAATAATACAATGCATTATAATAATTATAAATATTATGGTCCTGAAAATGTATTTCAAGCTGAAACACGTTAAAAAATCTGAGGAGCTATGGATAAAGCTTGGAGAGATTAACATGAGGCGTACCATGACGTATTGACTATACGTCAAATTGTATTATTTCACTGAAAACGAAACGAAATTCGAAGTCAATTCGCCAACACTATATTATCATGTATAAGTAGTCTTATGAAATGTTTGGTCGTGAAAAAATTCGTAACACTATTATTCGGAAAACGATCTCTGTACAGAACAATGGCCACAATATTATACAAATAATTATGCCTGATGTAATTTATATGAAATTAATATACACGCTATTATAATGTACAGTACTTATATTAGAAATAATGTAGAACAGTCGAAATGGAATTTACGCAGAGCGGAGGTGAATTTTTAAAGTCTCCGTCCGCAGACAGCACTCGGCGTGCCTATAATTTGTTTCATCACCGGTGTACCTACATAATAATTATTATTATTGTAGTGGTAATAATAACATATTATACAGTGCATGCTACAATGTGTACTATAATATGCACACGGGTTTCACGTTTCACAATCATTATTACTCGTTTGCCATCACGTCGCGGTATACTCGTGGTAATACGGTATTAAAATATTATCGTAATATGCATATGGCACCTGTATAACACAACACTACTGTAATATTCTGTGTGGTAGTAATGATAATATTATGATGAGCCGGTATGGAAACCGAATTAGGCGACCCGACAATGAGCCACCGAGGAGGTCGTGTCGATAATATTATACTAAACGCGTACACCGTCGGTGGGAATAGGACTTTGTTAATTCGGTAAAACCGATGGCTTTAAGTATGATTGATTAATGATATTGTGTTTTCGCGACGGACACTTAACTTAATTGTTTGTACGCGGAAAACGATATTTGCGAACGCTCGCACGGTACTCTTTATTATTGTACCATCGCGATTTGTATCGCTTTAATATATTAACGCAATCGTTATATTATTATTATTATTATACGCTGTTGTACGTCGGAAAACAAATACCCGTCATCGCGATGTTATCTGGCAGAACGGCGCTCACATGCGCACGGATAAATCGTATTTAATATTTCACTCGCATTGTACAATATTCTTCTTATGCTCCTCCGTGTCGTGTCGTCCGCGGATCGTGGTCAAAGAGACCATATTGCCGAACGGAAGTGTTAACCCGCGGGACCGGAAGTATCCGCTGTTCTTTTGTGAACGACACGTACCGTGTTGCGGCGGGACAAAGAGACGAGCCCGCGCTCGGAGGGAAGCTGCGAATTAATTTCCCGGGTGATAAATGCGATTACGCTGTACGTATAATTAATAACATTTTTCGATACGAATGGGAATTTAAAACGTTTATCTTTTCTTTTTTTTTTTATTTTACACCGTCGATTATGATCATTAAAACGAGAGAAATGTAATTATTTAAATGACGGCGACAATTACGGTGTACACTGCGACCTTTTGTCGCCGAGGCATTTCACGTAGGTAGGCACTTAAATTAATTCACATTTTACCGGGGTTTTTATTCTTTTATTCTCAAGTATATATACTTGCGTAAGTTTTTCTACTGCAACGACGATTATTTTAAAATAATTATACATTAATTTGTTTTTCTTAAATACCGAAATCTGTAATACGTTTTAAATTGATCAAATCTTAAAACGATAGGTACCTACTTAACTAAATAATTTTAAAGTCGTGAATCATGATACTCTTTCCTTTTAATACTAAATCGCGCAAATTCCTCATTAGTTATTAATATTCTTTGGTATTATATATACATGTACATCGGTTCATTGTGTATGCGTAGGCTTGGAGAACCTACATGCACATTAATTATATACGGTTGGTACGGAAAAACAAATTTAAAAATCTTAAATAACGATGGGTACCTAATAATTAATTACTATAAAATATATATTTTATAACTAATTATATTGTACACGGGCATCGCGAGTCGACTGTACTTCGATCGTTCCATATAATTTAAACGTCGATCGAATTTATCGAAAGAGAAAAAAACACGATGGCATTACGATTTACGACGTAGATAATTGATTCTAATGCCAACAGAATAAAAGGCGTGCGCAAACTTGAATCGCCACTACGTCGTCGTCGTCAACAATCGGACGAAAACATAAATCGTACCTAACCGAGTACGAACGGATAGTGAAACGAATACTGCAGTTAGGGGGGGAGGAGGGGAAAAACAACAGCATACATTCAAGGAGGTCACTGTATATTATATATATATATATAATATATATATATATATTATATTATTTACAGACTTGCAGTTGTTTTCGTTGTCTTATTTTGTCCACAAGCATTATATACGAAAACTTTGACGGCAAGAAGCGAATTGGTACGACGACGTCGTTTTCAGGGACGATACGCGATATAATATAACAGTAATCGTCATCCTCTATAATAGACTCACAAGATATATCGGATATAATATAATACATTTTGTAAAGAAGACATAAATTCATATATATATATATTATATATATTATGATATATACGTATACGTACACGACTTACTATGTGCTAAGTGAATTCGCATTGTCAATACACATTACACATATTATATATGAAAGCGCAAAGAAAAGTATTACATTGATTGTGTTTGTTATTATTTCTGGTTTTTAGAAACAGACATCAGTGTAACTTTTTTATTCAATATTGTATCATAAAAGTTTATAATTATGTCGTGTACCTATAGATTTTACGAATTATATAAATTATCATGGTAGGAACTTGAAGGGAAAAAACCGACTTCAAGTTATAGATGGCATCGTGGTATATTAAGGGCGAGAACTGAGAAGCTTTCTATGAGATGGTTATGATTATAGGAAGTGGAATGAGATGAAACATGGGAGGGTACTTGACTTCTGTAGAAATATGAAGGTAGTTAAGGCTGGCAAGGAGATCAGGTGCGTCTATTGAGCCATCAAAAAGAGAGGTAATAAATCCAGTTGTTCGCTTCGTGACGACGTGAGAAAAGTAAGGGAATATTCAACGCACATTGCAAGTGGGCAGGAGGAGTAACTATGGCGAATGTGCTCAATTATGAGAATATATATAGGATGAGTGCGAAAAGAATCGATTTTTTGTTCCGATCAAACCTTAATTGGTCCTTAGCAAGATAAGGATGCTAAACTGCCAAGCTATATTTTACACTGTTACAGCAGTTTCATTAACTTATATAGGTATGTTGTAAGTACACAATAATTTGTAATCATTATTATTTAAAATGTAATTCACATTAGGGATTCACTTTGCCTTTGTGGTATATACGCGATAGTACGTGGTATACTCTTATTGTAACTACATACATTTATATTAATTTTCTATGAAGTATATATTGTAGGTAAATTATATACTATTTTGGGGTGTGATACAGTGACGTAGTTCTTTCACCATTTGCCTATGGGTATAAGCATATTGTGTCAGATTACGTACTAAAAATCAACATGTTGGTGTGGTGGTTTAATTTACATTTTGTTGGTATAAGGTTAAAGCAGCGATGAAATTTCCTATAATCTTCTCAAATGTTACGTATGTGCGTGTCTCGCGCCTGCGTATCTAGTGAAAGTCTGGAACAGTTTATATTTTTAAAAAAATAACATAATTTCTAGAGAGAAGCTATACTATTACAATCTGGCGTTAGAAAATATACTATTAAAAAAAAAAAAAATTAATATATTGACACTGGTCGGGGACGATTATTTCACTTACGTACGGCGTCACTTCGTTACAAATTTACAATGTATATTATATACGGATGAGCACACGATGATGCAATATTATACGACTATTATCACAAAATGAAATTATGATATACAATCATTATTTTAGTATCTGGATACCATCGTACTGCACATTGCTCGGTGGAAACATTCGTTCGGCCCGAGGAGAACATTTCACGTAATATTTACAACGAATGTAGTATGTATTATGTACAAATGTTTAATGGACTGTACGGTGTGATTAGTGGCAGCCGGCTACAGCTAGGTTTATATAACAGAAAGGCCAAGTATAGCGCGAGGTTCAATGTCATCGCTGCGACTATACCTGCAGGCTGAAGTTCGTTAGGTGGTTGGCTCTGTTCACAGTCCACAGGTTGTATTTTGGTTTTTTTCTTTAAGTTTTATTCCATCCGCCCCCAGGCCTAGTTATACAATCGTCGACGTAAGTCAACGCGAGAAGAACGCACCGTATGCTGTCCATCATATCCGTTTGCTGTCTATACGATTACGAATATTATCGAACTAGAACTGTCAAAATGTGCCTACGTATTTCCATTGATTAAATTATTATCTACTTTGGCCGTAGATTATATGATAATATGACGCACTCGATAAAGTCGTCAAAAAGCGAGCGTCATACTTTTTTACAGTCTAGATGAATAGCGTGAATCATTTAATATTATTATTGTTCTATCTTTGTATTGTTTTAGAATATTAGACAATATAATATAGTGTGATATTTAGAAGGAAAGGGTAGTTTTAAGTTAAAATTATAACTCTTACATATTGTGATTTATTATAAACCAAGTTGTTCATCTAATATATATATTTTCTAATTCAATGTTCATAATATTCCATATAAGTGGGTAATTGACATTATGAAATGTGCAAGTAGGTACTTCAGTTTAACCAAAATGATTTATTTATCGTTGCGAACAACGTTTAATGCAATCTTAATTGATGCCTTACTGGTTTGAAAATTATCATTATTTGTAAGTTTAAACTTTGAAGTAACAACTTTTGGTCCTTATATGTACTAAAATCAATACAGGTTTGGAAGTGCTAACTGCTAAGTATACTTCGACACCTTGCCTTTGGCCAAATGATTCTTGTGGATCACGTACTTACCTGTACTAATCGATGTATTTAGTTTTGTATAAATATATTTACTTAAAATAATACAATACGCAGTATATAATATAACTGCTTGTATACTTTAGAGATTTAATTTTCATTATTTATTGCTCGTGAGGACTCTACACATTCGGTCATCAAGAATTTAAGAGGTTTGATACAGGCAATAATTTAAACGACATTTGAAAAATATGTTAATATATATTATACACACATTTATATACCTACCAAAAAGTAATTCAAAATAATTTACAAGTGATCTTATGTCTGTAGCCGTGCTGCGTAATTACGATATCAGTATGATAATATATTTTCTATATTATAGAAAAACTATTTCGTGTGGGAAAGAACTGATTAGGCTACATATATATGGTTAGGTTAGGCAAATAATTAATGTGTAACACATATGATTTAGTTAAAAGTAGATTTCTTTTAGTTTTTCTTTATGTTTTTACAAGATTTTTAAATACATACAAAGTCCGACTTGAAAAATAATATCTCGTGTTGCAGTCGTGCAATTTTTTTTGTTTGAAAAATATACATCGAATCTAATAGGTACCACAGGTAAAGTTTAAATCGACTATTGTAGAGGAAATATTTCCCCTTTGCTCTTCCAGTCGATTATATTATTATATACTACGACTATATTATTTATTATTATTACTATATATTATTGTTCATAATAATAATAATAATAATAATAAATTATTCCATTTCACATTTTTTCTATGATATTATGACGTGTAGTATTTTATTTTCGCGAATCTTTGTCTAACCAACTCGCTCTAAAATTATATCGAAACGCTGTATTGAACGAATCAATTTGAATGGTTAAAATACGATAGCGAAATTAGATTAAAATTGTTTTTGATGTTGACTATTGATTAGAGGAAAATGACCGTGCTCAACAGTCACCCTCGGCCAGACTCAAATAACAAACGTTCATCATACGAATAGGAACGATTCATTGGACTGTGAGTGAAGTGAATTCAAACGCAAAAAGTGCACTCTTTTCACTGTTGTTTGTTAAACGTATAGTATGTGTGTGCATGTGGTTTGGGGAGGGGAGGGTGGGTTGGTGGGGGGATAGTATAGAAACGCACGCTTGCGTCCTAAATCAAAGGCAACAAATTCGTCTGGAAAACGACGAGGATTTACCCGTTTTGGGAGATTACTTTTCTGTTTTTTTTTTTTTATTTTTCCTTCTCCGCTTTTTTTCTTTTCTTTTTTATGTGATAGTAAAGATTTATTACATTTTCCTCAGTCTGTCTGATAGTTTATTTTTTCCCCTTCGTTTTTTTTGCCCAGCTATTATGAGCGCATTGATGCCCAAGTTTGTTTTCTGCACCCCGCGCGTATTACACTCGATTATTATTATTATCGTTTAGCTTAAAGGGGAAATAACGGAGGTTTTTTCGCGTCGAAATAAAACAAATGTACATTTACGTACGCGCGTTTTATCATCGGTGGCAGAGGTCTATCGACAATATTGTTTTGTGCCACGATGAGAGAACCTATAGCCGGCAGTAATGCATTTTTTTTTTTTCATTTTCGAGGGGAATTCGATAAGACAGCGATAGTCATTTCCCTCCGGCCTCCCGAACTTTAGCCCTTTTTCTTTCTGCTGTTTCCAATCTTATTCCTAAACTTATGTCGACATTCTTCTTTGTCAGCAGAAACGTATATATATTTTTTTTAAACGGTTTTCTATTGAATTAGCAACGACAAAATAATACGAATTGTATGTCGCCGCGATGCGTAAAAAAGTCTAACAGTGGAAAAAACAAAACACAGTTTTAGTTCAACTTTACCTATTGAGGAGCTAAAAGTAAATGCACCTAATATTATAATTTTTTTTTTCTACGAAAACGTCAATATTCTTAAACTAACATATTTTGCATAACTCAGTGCATTATATTAGGTAGTGTATTAGTGTAATATAATATATTATATACGCGTATATCGTTTTAAAGAGTCTATATTGTTGAAACCCAATTAAGACGTGTGTCGTCTATTGTTAAAGTAAAAAAGTAAACTAAATCGACGTAGGTACCTATACAGATATGTTATCTGACGTCTCATAAAATAATATATTTTCGTAGTGACGGTGTTATTTCCGTCTCTTTTTTTTTATGCTGCTGTTCGCGCGAATATTACAAACTCAAATTGATTTATCCGTATGGCGAATTAAATATAATTCGCTGGCAAAGGCATACGTACTGTGTCGTACCGTACTACGCATACGAAATGTGCTCGAAACTAGGTACACCTATAGTAATAATAGTTCGCCGAGGAAAGATACCGGCGCGGTGGTGGCGGCTGCCCATAAATCGATTTACGCGGTGAAGGAATGTTTTGCTGCAGAATTCCGCACAGACGACTTGGGTGGAAAATTAAATTTGCAAAATGTTTATGTTACTTATCATCTGTTGAACTATATCCTACACCGTTGTCTGGGGGGGGGGGAGGGCGATCGGATATTATTGGGAGCACGTACAACGATATTATAACACTATTATGTACTGCGTAGTGTCAGATTACAACTCTTTATAATAGTTGTTAAACTATTCCGCCTACACCATTATTTATGGACGGAAAATCGGCGTTCAAATGATACGGATATTCGAACAAGCCCGTTTGATGAGTATATATAGGTGCATAATACTCGTATATAGTCTGTAAGTACCTACACAATACGCAGTGCCTACCGAACGACGCGGACGATGTACATTTCCACACCCATATTCCTGCCAATTCCTGCCATCACTCTCGGAAATCCTGCGCAAGTCCCATGGTGGTAGAAATTGGCAGAAATGAACCACCGATTAATATTGGCGTTGGAAAATTTTGAAAAATTTAAATGGTTGGATGTTGGGAAATGTACATGTCCGGACGACCCTTTCGCTAAGTGATGTCCCCATTGGTTGTTGTCTCGTACCATTGTACGACCGTGGTATATCGACAATTGTTGCAGTTATATTCAATAAACGTTTTTAGACAACATGTTATTTGTATGTGCGATCGTGTGCAATCAGTGAAACATGTTTGTATATATATTTTGAAAACCGTGAGGCTCGAAGTTAGCGTTTACAGCATATACCTATCCTAAATCGGGTTTGTGGGCGGAGAGAGGATATTACTTCCAAAGCTTATAACTGCTACCCACTCGTCAGTTTTTCGGATTGTACCGCCGCTTGTTGGAACTTCCCCAATCTCCGTTCGGGATTGGTCAAAGACATTCTTTACACGTTAAAAATTCTTTTTCTTTGGTCTCGTCGTGTAGCAGACGTCTATTGTTTTTTCTTCAGAGACGTTCACAGCAATAGAAGCTTTTATTCGTCTATCGGTTTCCGTATGCTGCCAAACAAACCATCCGACCGAAGATGCGCCAGCTGTTCAATAGTTAAATGGTAATTGTGAATGATGAGAGTGATCCATGGAATCATCCACGCGGGGGGGGGGGATGAGACAATTACCTATAAGACGCGAGCTAGGGGACACCGACGTCAAATAGAACCTCTACCGATATATTATATACTAAAATAAAATTATTGTTATACTTATAAATTATAATAATTTGAGATTCCAAGAGACTCCACGCCGCCACTTAAATGGCAAAAGGGTTGAGGCGGTAAAGGTCACGACCGCTTGTATTATATTATTTTCCGAACACACAACAATGCCGAGCGTGTGTTATGATTATAAAGTCATCATTCCGTATTTCCGTACTCGCCAATAGTGTCGTTCAAGAACCACCGGCGGAGCCTTAAAATAAAAATCTCTACCCGAACGATTATCAATCAACAGAAGGATCAGTATCCCAACGCACTATATATAATACATTCGTAAAATACCACTGCACCCTTAACCACGGCACAGAATTATTGTTTCTCATCGCCATTGCCCGCCACACGACGACGATGCAGACGACAGCAGCAATATTAAATTCCGCGAGACCATCGTCATTGTCCGTCGCCATCCGTCGTGACATGCTCTTTCAATTCGACACGTGGGTGTTAGATTACGATTTGTACACATTATGACATGGGCTGCAGCTGCGGTTGTGGATTCAGAGGCCACACGAGTGACTGTTGGAAATAAACAACTACATAATATAATATTATAACGTTATGAAAAAAACTCTGATTTCTTTTGCTTTAGTTATAGTAGGTTCTGTCATTGATTAACTATACAAATATATATTTAATTAATGGTTCTGCTCACCATATAATAAAACCATCAAGTGATTGTTAAAAACGAATATTTACTAATATTACTGAACTGTTGTTTGTGAGCAAGTTAGTTTTTTAAATACCACTATTTGTGTTCAGTTTTCAATGCTTGGAAAGAAGTCGCACGAATAGGAACTTTTTTATTGCATCATAAAGCTTGAACTAAAAAAAAATAAAAACACGTACCAAAATCAATAAAGCTTAATAAACCTTTCAAATAGGTATTAAAACATGTTTGTGGTGTAGCGTGGTGTACGACGAGTATCATTATATTAATATAGTAAAGTTAAAATGTTAGATATAAAAAAATATGAGGTCATTTTAAGAGTGTACCAAAGTTATTGAACGTTGTCAATTAATATCTATTTCATCAATATTCAAATGTACTATTATAAACCCACTCATTTATGTGTTTTTACTGGTTATTTGTAGAGTGAGCATTTTGTGTTTAAACAGAATTAATGCAGCTGTGCCAGACTTCACTCGTCGACGTACAAGGAAGCAATCACAAGTTCAGAGTATTCTGTGAGTATTCTCGTGTATTTGCTAACATATTTTGTTTTTATAAATATTACAGTAAAAAATAATTACGGTTAAAATAATTTGCATGTAATTATTTTGGAAGCCGCAAAGACTTTCATAACAGTACAGTGAAAATAAAAATACAACGACTGTCGCCTGGCCTTCTTTCAAATTCGTCACTGATTTGATGACCTAAACCAACTGAATTAACACCGATCCTACCGGAACTTTGTAACAGAAAAAAATTACTTCTTCGAATGTCCAGCACATATTATTTTGTCTTCATCAATACAAAACGAATATGCTTTGTATAATATAATTATTACACTGCTAAATTGGACGGTGAGCATAGACACGCTATATATATATCGGAATAAATAGATCAACACACCTCTAAGCACTCAGTGCTTACTTATAAATTCTTAAAAAGAACGAACATGATAGAGATGGCTCTTTGGCAGAAAACATACGATAATGATAGTCATTTATTCTTAAAAATAAGACTTGATGATAAAAAAATTGAATAGAAAATTGATGTAGGCATTTATATAGGTTGCAATAATAAAGTACTCTGTATGTGTGAAGCGAGGTAATTTTTCCGAACGATTTTCCAACGTATTTTAATTTGCATTTCTGGCTGCGCATTCCACTGTAGAATTGTACCACACATTTTCACAGCATTTACCCAAAAATAATCGTTTGGGCTTTCCGATTTATTGTTCAAAGAATTACAACTTTCATTTGCGATATCAGGAATCTTTTTTATCAAGTCGTCTGTCGAAATCGGTTGAATTTGAATTTTAATTAAAAATGACCCCGAGCAATATTATTTATTTCGTATCGTGTAGGTACATATTTTTCGCTTTATCAAAAAAATATTTCCATATTTCGTAATATTTTTTTTAATAGTATTTGCTCATTATTTGAAAAATTACTAAAGGTGACCTTTTTATAAATTTTCTGTCGTGTCCTGATACCCAACGCCTTTATATTTATTTCTGGTGATTTTTTTGACTGAAATGTATTTAGTTGAACTTGGAAATCTTATCTTAGAAATGCCATTCTCAGCAGCTTTCATAAAAATGTTTAAGCTATGACATTTTTTTTTTATTTTAAGTGTTGCATGTTATTTATCTAATGACTTTTTGAAAGCTTTGTCTTTGTTTTTAATGAACGTTTTATATTGGTATACGAAATGACATCGGTGTTTTGGCTTTTCCAACGTTCACAGTATATCACGCTGCTTTTCGTAGAAAATTAGAACTCTTTTTTTTTTTTTTTTGTACGAAATACTTTGAGAAAGACTTTAAAATGTATATATTATCATAAACTTTTAATAAAAATATTCACATTTGCCGATATAAAACGAAGTTTTAGCGAATACATAGTTTGTGGGTTGACATCGTGAATGAAGTATCATTTTATTACGATTTAATAATACGACATACCTTCAATACAATTTATATGTTTGCAGGTAAAACTAAATTATTATTATACTACAGTGGTAGATTAACTGGTTGTTGTTTTTGAATTATCTTTGAAAAGCTTGTAATATTTTAATTGTTTCATTTTGTTGTTAAATACTAAATAATAAAATAATATTCCATTTGTTATTAAATAGTGCACATTAATTTCAATTCTATTTTTCATAAAAAAGGATTGTTTTTTTTTTTTAATTACACTGGATACTTTTAAATTTGAATTAGTTATTTATTTATTATAGGTGTATAGTATATTAAAAGAAAAAATTATTTTAAAATTGTGGCAAAGAGGCGTTTAATTTATTTTGTCTTTAACTCTGAATCAAGTAGTTGGGACCACTACCACCAGTCTCTAATTCAATAACATGTTAATATGTTATGTTATAATTTATTAAGTAACGGAATCAATTGTATAGATATTATAACTCTGATTTGTATAACACTATGACATGTATTAGGTATGTTATAAGTTATAACATAATAAAGTTGAAATGTGCCATTAAAATACAAAACAAAATTAGCAACAATTACCTACTTATTAGCTATTTCTTATAAGATGTGTTACATTTTAGATTTAGTTTGTTACAAAAATAAATTAATAAATTAGTGAATTTAATTTGTTTAATTTGATATTTAAACTTAACAAAATGATCTAAAAAACGAATACGGATAAATTTGCTATCCATTTATTTGTATATTTTGTCTACTTCTTAAGAGGACATTACAGTGACATTTGTTGTGTCCGTCTTACAAGTGCGTAACATAGCAACTTTTACGTTCAGCCGAACACATTTATCTCCATTGGTTTAAAAATTAGAGTGAATTGACTGATCTCTTATAAAATTTAAAGGTAAGATTATTATCTAGACAATTAAATAAGTTTTTTTTATTTTATTTTAATTTTAAAGCGAATTATGTGTATTTTAAAATTGTAAACTGTTTAACATCTTAATATTCCCATAACTCGTTTTAAAATTAAAATAAAATAAAAAAAACTTATGTAATTGTCTAGATAATAGTCTTATCTTTAAATTTTATAAAAGGTCGATTTGCTCTAGTTTTTAAACCAACGGAGATAAACGTATTCTGCTGAGCGTAAAATTTGCTATGTTACACACTTGTAAGACGGAGACAACAAATGCCACTGTAACGTCCCCTATTTTAATAATTTAAAATATAATATATGGTAAACATAAAAGAAATCTGATTATGAACGCAAATTAGCAAAATTGCACCAAAACTGCTGGGAAAATAGAAATGAAAATCTAAAATGTTAAGACAAGAACAAATATGCAACATAGAATTGTATACGTGGAATACTTGAAGCACAAACCAATTTATAGTACTTATAGAATAATATAGTACTCTTATATTTTTATTTTTATTTGTATTGTAACTGTACATAGATAATTCAAAGTGACCACTTACAAATATTTTTAAAAATTATCTAAAATAAACGAAAATTAAAAAATGTATACACTTTATAGTTTATAAGTATACCTACATTGAAGTGAACGAGTTGGGCACTCGTCTTAATTTTCAGCTCTTGCAGGATATGTAGGTATGTAATATAATATTGAATATTTGAATTTTATACCGATGATAAATCATTACGATTACGAGTAATACACGGTGGAGTGTATTCCGGTATTTGTCTTTACTTTTATTCGACAATTTTATCAATTGTAGTTTTTCGTTGTGCTTAGCCGTTCGCAAATCTATAAATATAACATCGTACAATTAACAGTCCAAAGTCCCACATCGACTGATCACCTAATATAGTAATATACTGCAGGTACCTATTTCATAACATTTTCTTTAGTAGTATGGGAACATAAAAGTAATAATATAAAAGGAAATCCATATTCCATATAGTAACATTATATTATGTACATAAGGTTTATGTTGCTCTTAAAAAAAAATACTGCAAAAATTAAATAAAACTTACAAGTAACTTAACAAGGCAGCTGCGTGTCCCACTAACTGAACTATGTGTATATTTTGTAAAAATCAACATTATATTTATCTAAATGTGCGACGTAGCGTCTATAAAAAAATGTACTCTTCACAGCGCTCTGCACTCGAACACTTAACATGGTATTACAACACGAGTGAGAATTATTTCACAAATTATACTTTTTTATGTCACGACTAAAACAAACTGTAATTAATTCGATTAATCAAGTGTTGTTAAATAAAGCAACGTCAAAGGAATTGAAAAAAAAAACGCAAAAAAGTCAAGCTCATTGTTTTCATTAGCTAAAAGCGTAATATAATACGGTAAACGGCCAACGGGTGTAATATCGACTACGGTTGACGGCGTAAACGGGGATAAACCGAATGAAAAAAAAATACATATATATATATATATATATAAATTGGTAAATTATATAAGCGAAAAAACAAAGGGGAACTTTAAAAACTTGATACGGGCGAGTTTAATTCTAGTACAATATAGCCGGTAAGTGAATCATTCCGTGCGTTTAATACGAAATATACAACGTGTGAAACACAACAATTACACCAATTCGCGCAATTATTATAGTGTTTGTTTTCAAACTGCCGTACAGTGATAATTAATAATTTATTGCCGGACATGGGCTTATTAGTAAGCCAGATGCGTAATGAGTGTGTATAGGTACAAAAACTATCTGCTCACTAATTTAATATTATTGTAACGTCATGTGAAGTGTGCCGCACAATGATAATATTATATTATACTTAGTTGTGATCAACGATTAGGAATGACGTATAGAACACGCCATGGTTCCGCCTGTATACCTATTGTTTTCTTTGGTCATTTTTACCTTTTATTTTGGTGATACTCTATAATGCAGAGTTTGGGCATCATTTCTATTCCCAGGACTGGTCTCAAATAGTTTTATATCAGCTATAAAAGTATTAGAAATCATATACTAGATATCAGTACAAACGATGTTGATCATTAAGACGTAGCGGTATAATAGTGTTATCACCATTAGGTACCTATAGTTATGAAAGATCTTATCAATTATCTAGACATTTTAATTTCAATTTTTGACGAAATTAAATACCCAAACCAGAATATTCGTTTTATTCATTTTGCTGTAGTTCAAAATTTTGATTCACAGAACTTAAAAATTGTATGTGTCTATGTTATTTATATACTTTTACCAAGATTAATATTAAGATAATGATTATGCTACGAACCTCTATTTACACCGTTAAAAGGCTCAAAAGTTATTATCAATATTAAATGATAAAAATATATAGGTACATTGTAAATAAATAGATATCAATAATAAAATAAATATATTGTTTTGGTAACTAAAAAAAATTTTGTCAATGGCGAGATACACTCGGAACCTATGTTGTACATCAGATATTTTATCGATTGATAATATTTTGTTTTACCAAATAATATACAATATGATATAGGTATCATAGTGATAAAATGTATTTTTAAATGATCACCACATAAATAAAGTTCTAAATAAACAAAATCTGCAAAAAGAAAGTAGAAAATAAGTAATATAAAAATAGACTACAATTATTAGTAAAATGATTGTGGCAGATATTTTAACAATGAGATGGATCATAATATAGAATCTCTAGGAAACGGGTATTAATTGAAAGGAAATAAGTTCAATAAGACTTTTCTTACATGGTATATTGTTATTGGAAAGACTCATGCAATGAAAAACTGTCATAATCGACTTTTACAAAGCAGGCACAATATACAGGAAAAGGATAATCGAAAAAAAAATGGTCGAGGAAAGGAAACTTATAAGCGACGAATATAAAAGAAATACAATATTATGTTTTGTTAGAGATGGGATTTGATTTGGAATATCCAACCCAAATACAGATAATAATAAGAAGATGTATTTTTTTTATTTTTTTTTGATACTGATCGAACAATTATAAGATTTCGAGTTTAAATTATTTGATCTAATTGTAATTCAACCAGATAGCGTATAGGTATTATTTATAATATCAATCGGATAAATACCTATATATTACTTATTACTGTAAAAAAAGACAATTATTATTGTAAAATTTAAATTAGGCAGTTCAAACAATATTTTGCGCATCAAGTTTTTGATAAACATTTTAGACGATCGATTATTTATCGAACGTTTATTACCGTCTATAAGATTTATGTTTTATTAGCGAGTTTCATAAAATATAATGGCTAAAAATCCGTGCACGTGCATGTCAATTTTCTCGGTTTTAGAATTTAAATAATAATATGCTGAAAGTATCTTCCACTTTGTTGATTGTTATATTACAGCGAACGTCGAAAAACATCTGATTTCATTACATACTTCATGGATAAACGATTATATTATTGTAATATTATGTACCTATTATACCCAATACGTCGTTATGTATGTATTTTTTGTTTTACAGAATTCGAATAACAATATTTGCGTCCATCCCCCCCCCCCATCACCGTTAGGATATCCGTTTGTACGACGAATGCATTATAGCAATATTACTATGATAATAATATAACAGTTGGCTTATAATTCCTGTACAGGCGATGCCACGCGCGTTTTAGAGTCTGTCGGGGCCGCGGCCTCGCGTTCTCACCCTGGACGGGGCCCAGTCTCTATTTTAATCGCATCGCGAGTAAAGGGTAGAAAAGTTATTAATTGGAAGTGCATATAATATGGCTGACGGGTAGTGGTGGCGGAGAAATGGGCGGACTGGGCAAGAGGCGATTAATAATTTACCGCCCGAAAACCTTCCCGCGTGCTCGCTGTACTGAAACGAAACTGCATTATAACGTCTACCTACGTATTGTATACAATATATATATATATACATACATACATGCATTATCATATACATAGCAGCCGAACGTACCCGTATTATATGTATTTTATTATAATATTATTATACACGCCGGCGAATTAGTCGACCTTTGCACTGCGTCGTATAATATTATGCGTAGTGAAACGAGCGATGATATTTTCGAAAACATGTGTATGATATTATTGTTGTTGTTCGGGCGAGGGGATGGGAAAAATAAAAATTCTTTCGCGACCGTAAACACTAAAAATCTTATATCGCGCGATCGCGTTATTATTATTATCGTTATATTATTATGGTCGTCGTATATATACCGCGGCGGCACATCTCGCCGGAGGGGGCCCCTTGGCCGTATGTCATATACCTATACACATGTAACGATAATATAATATTGTATTATATGTGAAATATACTGCGGCGTCTTCACACCGCGGGGGTGGAACGGGCGGGAGAGTGGTCGCAGTTAATTGACTTTGGTTCTGTGTTATTGGACCATGACCCACAGAAAACGATGGAAAAAAAAAACGCGGTCGTAACTCATCGCGAGTATATGGGTTTTTAAAAGATCCAATTGTTTTTCTCGTACATTATCGATCCCGCCGCCGCCGGTGGTGGTCGCGCTCGTCATATATAGGTATGTATCTATATAATATTGTGCCGTACAGAATGTAATGTGTACGAGCGCACACACGAAATTTCCGAACGAAATAATAATAATAATATATTGCGCGCATTACACTCCTCCGGGTCGTAGGACGTACGAGAAAAACTGATAACAGATATCATAATATATACCATCGTTTATAAATATGATATAATGGCGTAAAACGGTGTACAGGACGATTCCGCTCTCACGCCGTTTTTTCTCCGTGCGTTTGTCCGACATTTTCGTCCGTCGAGTTCACCTATACCTGCCTACTCTTTCGAATGATAACCACCCGCAGGCCACGGTAGTCTGAACGATCGGTGTTTTGAGTCGTTAAACTCTGCAGTATACCGCATAGGATAACGCGTGCAAAACCGATAACGTGATTTCGAATAAACGCATCGTTAGAGGGAAACCGCCGTTCCAACTATGTTGAGCATGCCGAGCGAATCGCTACGCATAGTATGGAAACCTATAGCCGTTATATTAATATTATATTTACGCGATTATTGAGTTTTTTTTCTCATCGATATTTTTACTTTTCTCCGACTATTTTCTAGACACAGCAGGTACTCGTGTAACGCGCAAATATATACACCGGTACGTATAGATATCTTAGGAATATAAATTTGCTACTAATATTCTTACGAGCATCCTACCCCCCCCACCCCCTTCGCACTTCTTACCGACACGCTCCAGCAAATTTTCCTCGTTGTAAACTTATTAAATTTCTTATACTTATTAGTTTTTACGCGTAGGATATTACTATTATTATAATACTATGCAGTAAACCTACCTATAGAAGGCGGGTTTAATTAAATATTTATTAAAAATCACATGACATAATAATAATATACAACACAGCAGTTCCATCGAATACTTGTGAATTTTAATTAAATAAAAAATTATTTTTTTTTACTTCCGATAGGTACAGATGGTTACAAAACGCATTCCGCCTAAGTTGAACTTTATAAATCCTTTGTATTATAATTTTATAATAATAAATTTATCTTAATAAATTTTATCGTTCATGCGACGAACTACTTTAGTCGATCCTATGGCTTCCGAAGTTCGCCGAATACATATTATATTAAATAATTATTTTGCATAGGTACCCATTGTTAAAAAAAATTAATTTATTAATATTTGTTGAAACTATTTTTTTAATATTCAATTTCGGAACAAATCCGTTAGCGTAAACATATTCGTCAAGTCAAGCTGATAATATTACAAGGAATACTTGGGATGTGATAAGTTTAAAAATATAAGTATTGTAATTACGGCTATACAAATATATCAAAAGAGTAAGAAATCAGGTGGCCGTTTATTGTATTCGGACGGGTGGACGGGTGGACGGGTAGGGCCATGTGGCTGACGCACGTAATTATATACGTCAAAAATTCAATTTGCTCGTTTTGTTATTATTATTATTATTTTTTTTTTTTGTACTTTTCCAAACCTTTTGTCATTTCAAGACATCTGATGTCAGTCGGTTTTGGCTTTGAAAAATTGTTTTTCTCTTTCTTCAGTTTCTTTTTTTTTTACACTTTTTTCTCCGCTGCCCCAAGACCCCTTTATATACTGTTCTTCATCCGGTCTTTATCGCTCGGTTCTTCCGTTTTACCGTCAACATAATGATCGGGTCCGACGGTATAGTTACTAAATATAAGGGAACGTAAACATTTTTTTTTCTTCTCAGACGAGTGTATATTTTTGCATACTAATGAACAAATCGTATTAAACAAATTAACTTTGATTCTTTATTTCTCGTACGTCCATTAAAGTTTGTAGAATAAAGTAAAACTGTAAAGCAATAAAAAAAAAAATCCAATGTAGACCCGATACGTATTGGAACAAACGTGTTTTTTTTTAACTTGCGTCTTTTATTATTACTTTCGTTGAAGAAATATCAATCAACTCGCTTATATTATTATGTATGGTATGTTGAATTATGTTCGTATTCGAATGAATCAATTTTTATTAATATTTATTATACAATCTTAAAACTAGTTTAGCTTTAGAACTAATTTTCTATTTGGAAAATATCAGAGTGGTGGAGTGGATTCATAACGAGATTTTTAAATGGATAATATTTATCATATTCTCAAGAACTTAACCTAGGAAATATTGTTTTCGTATTATTTGTAATAAACTTAGTATGCAAATTGTTGGTAACAATTTTTAAAATTAAACAAACTGTATTAATATTTAATAAAGTTTCCATAACGTAAATCAAAAATTGAAATTTTCCCTAAATTGTAAGACACACAAGTATTCAATTTAACGTTTATTTTTAATAAATGTTATGAATAATAAAACCTGTTAGTTAATATTTGTATAATATATTTTATAATATTAATTTCAACGTGTTTTTATAACTCCGGGGTCTGGCCTAGGTCATATAATAATGTAATAAAGGTGTTTTTCAAATACCGTCATCAGTAATTTATTCATGTATAAATATAGAAATGATTTATGCATGTGACTCGATCAGTGAACTGTCTAAAAATTTCAAGGTAAATTTCAAGTGTACGTGAACAATTGGATTTTAATTTGCGCACATCAGGGACATAATAGTTGGCTAGATATCAAAACTTAGAAATAGCGGATAAGTATGCGTTCCACGATGTGCTTTCTGTTCTACGTGCTAGGCGACGAGGAGTTGTTCAACGGGTCGTTAAAGAATTAAATAGTCCCTTATATGGTTTAATGGTTATTTAATATAATTATGTATGATTCGTCAAATATATCTTGTGTTGGGGAGACAGGAGTCGGACATTATTGTTTCGGGTCGTTTCGTTCTACAATACAGTTATTATTTCAATAACATAGGAGATATATACTGTACATACCAAATATGACAATATTATACGATATAGACTATTTTTATTTTATTTTTAATTAATTCATTATTATTATTATTATTATTATTATTGACGTCTAGCATAATATTTAATATAATATAAAAACCAATAATTAATTTCTGTTATTTCCATTATACAAATTATAATAAAAACATAAAATAATAATTTTTGGATAATCATAAACCAATAACAATAATAATAATAATTTAATTTGGAATTTATGAATTATATATTATGTTAGTATACAACACAAGGCCACGTTTTCGAAAAGCTTCTATACACTGCAACAGTTAACAAGAAAATTAACATTACATAATCTCTGTGATCAATAATTATTCTGAGAAAACTGCACAACGTTTGCATGTAGGTTTTCGACAATTATAATTATTGCATCTATATTAGCTTCCTGTAGTCAATTCATGATTGACTACAATATGTGATTTGACTAACACATTTGTACCTATGTTTCATGAATACGCAGAACGTTTTTAGGAAATGCGAACTAAACATTTACATCTTCAATTTAATGTGATCAGTACATCAACTTGGCTTAGCTTAGCATAGACTAGTGATCGCACATTGAAGGTTATACAATAAATATTTTGTTTACAAACCGTGATAAATAGTTATATTAGTGGTCTGCATGACTGTATGTGAATATTGTAATTATGACTTATAAGTAACTAAACGTACTAGTTGCACCTACTTAGCTATGTCGATTAACTTGAATATATATTTTTTATATATATATTATATACATTTATGATTATGATCGCGTTTTAAAAATATAGATGCAAAAATAGTCCATTAAAATAAAGCTGATTCAATTATAATTCAAATAAATTCTATAACATATTAGTTGGGTAAGTGCACCATTTCAATGTAGTATTTTACATTGAATTAGATAGAAGAACAACTCTGAGATACTTAACCATATCTGTTTATATGAGTTACGAACTGAACATCTTCTGCTTCAAATGTGAGTGAAAATAGTTTTTCACGTGTATAAGTGTACAACGCTTACAATGATTTACAGGCAAGTTAAGAATTCGACATTCTTATTTTGTGATTGGATATGTCATATTGATGCTCGTATTTAATAAAATATTGCAGTCCTTATGACCTACTGGACATTGTCACAAAATAAAACAAACAAAACAGTAAGTAAAAATTTAAAATAAAAAATCGTTGTTCGATTTTATTATAACGTCTTCTAAGACGATAAAGATATTTTAATAGTATATTATATGCGCACTGAACACATTTGGCTAACATAAATATGATATAGTCGTGTCTATAATTGGTACTTGACATCTGGTAAGTGTATTAGGAATTTCTCATTTTTTATATTGCATTCTGTTCAGAATGTATTTAAAAACAACTGTTATACATCGTTTTACATCATACCAAATGTCAACAGCCAAGTAGTGTTGGCTATAACATGTGAGTTAAACATAATAGCAGAAAAGTGGCACAGCGAATGTTTTGACACATGGTCATTTTTATTGAGCTGTAAAATAAAAAAAATATCTTTTAAATTTTTAGTATCCTATAGAACAATAAAAGCTATACTTATAGAATAATCGATTTGGTTTGAAAGGACTTAAACATTACGTCGCATCATCGTGAAACAATTTTTACACAAATATAAACCATTACCTACCTACTAACATACCTATATATGTTATGGATGAAATCTACATTTTATAAGCACGTTGAAAACTCAGAAAGTACAATATTATACATTTTTCTATAAATATTGACTAATATTAATGTAATAATAATGATCAATTATTGTGAGATTTTCAGACACTATCATATAGGTTTGACTATGGAACCTATTACAAAAATATCCGTGACTTGGAAAATACCGTGTTGGCTTCACTATAACAGTATTTTTGCAATTGATTAAAATGATTCATTAGAGAGGTACTCGAGGAAAACAGTTTTGGTTAAATGTATACATTTCTTATTTTAGTCCTTTATATTTATGAATGATCTATGTTCAGTATCATTATCCGTAATAAAAGAGTTAATTAAAACCATGTGTTAATTTGTTTCTCTAGTTTTACCAATATAGGTACTGGTTGTATTCCGTTGGGTAACTTTTTTGAACTCTTTTAAGTCTGTACTCATATTAGTGTTCTTTTGGCTTAACAAAATTCGTGGAAATATTTACTTTCGTATCCTCGACAAATTTTTCCAACAGAATTTTACAAAATTTACTTTACATATTTAAATAATAAGAGTTTTATAATATTATGTTCATATTCAATTCATATAATTGTTGACAAGTGTAAATGGTGTTGCTAATCAATCATCTACAGGAAATACTATATGTAGTAAAGATTTTCTGATTTACTTGTTGTAACGTGTGCCACTCGTATAATATTATATGTTTCACAATAATATACAAATCATGTTTGTACAATGTACATATTAAAATCAACTATTTAAGTTCACAATAAACATATAGCAATTTCTATTTTTAATTAAATAATTTACGTACAAAATATCAGAATTTTTCTGTTAAAATTATACTTTTCAAAATACTGTACATAACAAACAAACTACAAAGAACCTCATAAAAATAACAACAATTTAAACTTAATTTCAAATATTTTTTGTAATTTTGCAAAATGAATGACTTCAATGATTACTTTGATGAAATATCTGTTTATGTATACAAAACAACATAATAATTTTTTTTTAAAACTTTCTGAGAATATTTAGTAGATTATATTTTAAAAAGTTATAGCAATTATTACAAAAAACTACATTTAAAAGTTTACAATATTACATAAAACTTTTTAATTTCCATCAAATCATTTTAAATTTTGATTTTATAAAATAGAAAATCGCAAATTCAATATTTTATTTGATTAGTAAACAAAAATAAATTAAAATATATTCAACAACTTAATACCCTGGGGATGTTTATTAAAATAATAATAATAATAAAAAAAAAAACATCTTGATATTTTAAAGTATAAAAAAGTTATAGGTAGTAATTGTTAGAACTTTTAGACAGTTTTACGTCTGTAATATTAGATATACAAATATTTATAACAATATACTATAAAAAATGTAGATATTATAGAAAAGAGGTAGGTAGGTACTTGTAAATATTACATAATATATTTTAGTTAATTTTTATCAGAGATGATTTAATATAAATAATATTTAGTCTTAAGTTTTATGTTTTATCTCATTTCTATTGCTGATAAAAATTATTTACGAATAAAAAGTATAAATCAAAAATTCAAAATGTTCATAAAATTATAGAGAGGTTGGAATGCAAAGACATTTGATGTCTCAAAATAATTAAATACCATTTTTAGTTCATTTGACAACCAACTCAGTGCACATATTATGCGGAGTGACTTAACTATTTTCTTTGGCCTGGTATTCTTAATCTAGCTGACATTGTAAATCTATTCTACCTTGTAAATACAATACAGTTTTGGTGACACGGCGTTGTAGATAGGCAAATTAGGTACATCTCTTTTTTGAGTCCAACTTTTTATTGCAAATGAAATCGTATACAAACGTCAAGGTGTGTGATCATAATCTATACAACTTATTTAATTTCAGTTGCACACGCCCATTAAACAATCATCGTTTTAATTATTAAACAAGATTACGAGAACCTGAAAATATATTACTAAAATCTAACTTTCGACTTGGTAAAATTCAGACAATTTTTAAATTACATCAAAACCTGATAATTTAAAACTGATTGATGCCTCTATTCATATAATAATAATATGCAATCAAAAGTAAAAATGACATTTGAAAAAAAATCTTCCGTGTGTAAGCGATTGATATAAATTTGAATGTTTCCCTAAGTGTGTGTTTTAAACTTTTAACGTAACCAGATGAAAACTAAAGAAAAAACCAACTGCACATTAATCTTGAAGATCTCCACGTATATAGGATCACTTTTAACTTAACGCACTGTTTACAGAGATAGGTAATGACTAATAAGTAAAAATGTAATGTTCCAATGCAATCATGAGTTGTGAATAATGATATCAACAAGTAAAAAAATCTGAATAAAATTTTTTTTTCATTATATTAGATTATAACAAAATAAAAAAAACATATTTTTTTTAAATATGAAATTTTATTTTTTTCTCACGTTTCATTTGACAACGACTGGAAATGATTTTCTATATTTGCTTCATTGTTATATAATATAATATATTCTATAGGTACCTGTAGAATTTCGTTTAGTATTTATAATAGTTATATGAATAACATATTGATACCTCCTAGCATAGGTATCGTATTCAAATATTACATCGTTATCTCTATATATAGAGAGAGAACATCTGAAGACGTCTGAAAACAGAAGCTATATCATAATACTATGCACCACTCGTTATACCGACGTAATAATAATGGTCGTCGAGGCGTGCGTAGTGTCAATAAAGATCGGTTGGGTATTTATTATTTTCAAATATTATTAATTATGATTATACTATAGGTATATAAATTATGACGTTCGTTGTACGACACAGTCGAGTGATCTACGACGTTGGCGTTTTGTACGTCCAGGAATCGCATGCGACCATTGACTACGGTGACACTTAGGTACAACTTATATTATACTATAATGCTTTAGTCGGTGCGACGTCAATCAACATAATATCTGTGTTGTTGTATTCGACACGATTAAGTAATCAGATGTACGAGTGGCGAGTCGTAGTGACACCGCCATGACCGTCATGCCGAATTATGCCGAGGAGTATTTGTGGAATGGATCGAATCCAAACCGCGCACAATGGCTGACATTTTGGGAACGTCGCCGTCGTCGTTTGTCGCGAACAACGTTATATATTATTATGTATACATTATTGTGTAATATATATTGCGCAATACGTACAACAGTTCTCGGGGGGCCGTCAAAGTCCTGAGTGGTCTGCCATATTGCCCGACGTATTGTGTACGCGGCCGTGGTGGAGACGGAGAGGATGCTATCGGCCAAGGAGAATCATCGGAGCATAATGGGTTGTGGAACAATTATTTATGGCAAACATCGAATGGGACGACGTGCCCGGCCGGCCGAGTACCTCTTCTTCTGCTCGACGTCAACGATTAGTGCCACGCTGCGTGTGTAATAATAATTTATACGCGTATAATAAATTATAATTTACCCCGTTTTGTTGTCCACTATACCGACCACCCTTGGTCACGAATCGTGGACGCCGGCCGCTAGCAGCTATTGCACAACACGCCTCCCACACCACCCACCGAATTACAAGTGGCCCAGACGGTGTTTTGGGAAATGACAATATTATTGAAATGTTTTGAGAACATTTAAACAGTATTTTCTTCTTTAGAACACGTCATTTTCAAAACGATTCCGGAATATTTCGGGAACATTTCCAAATGCTGTCTGCGGAGTGCAGTGAGGAAAAGGTCCGACCCACTGAAATCAAGAGAATTATATCGCTGCCCAAGCGCACTCTTTCCTCTGGACTTTTGGTATATAGTCAAGGCGAGGGTGGAGAGGACATTCCAAGAGAAGTGGCTGTCATCATTTTTCACGGCAATTTTTTTTTTTTTTGCTACACGTGTCGACTATTTTTGAAATGCTAAATTGGAAGACTTGTATTTTTTAAGTTCCTCGAACTATGTATGCCGAGTACTGCAGTGTAGGAGCATCAGAATCAATCGAATTAATAGTTTTATAATAAAATATTTGTACCTAGCGTTACAACTAGGTTTTAGTTTTGGCAGATTAAATTAAAATCGTAACAATATATATATATATATATATTATATATTGAACAACCACATAACTTTATATTAGTATACATAAAAAATGTATATGACATTAATGTGCAAATATCAAAATGAATTATGTTGAGAACTCGGAAAAACAATTTATTATTATCATTGTCTCGTTATCTCTATAACCTCTTTGCAATGGTTAAGTCACTAATATATAAATATAGGTACTAATATAACGTAGCTTATGTACGTTTTGGTACTTAGGTATACACACTCGAAACTTATCATAATATGACGATTTTGGGTTTCGTCAAACTTTCCGACGATATTTTGTCATCGATGTACATTACAGCCGCTAAGATATAGCTATAATATTATATAATTAGCTTACGTGTATATTTATGATAATTTATAATTAATTAAGTATATCCCTGATTTATTGAGAAGTGACTTTTGTAAAGGTCGTTGAAAATTAAGTTTTGCAATATATCATAACATGCAAATAACTCATAATTGGATTCTTTCAAATAATCATTATGGTAAAACACACATACATGATAGCTTCGTAAAAATAATCAAATAATGCTTATTAAAATTTTTGAATTCACTCAGTCATAAAATTATTATTTTTATTTTTTAATCAGATTTATCAGCTTATAAAGTGAGTTATACTCATAAATTATAAATTATGGTTTTACAAGGCTTATTAGTTATTATGTTTAAAAATAAACTTCAATATAATTATAAAAAATAAAAACTTATAAACCAAATTATAATAACCAGGAGACTGATTATTAAATAAAATTATCTTGTAAAAAAAAAAAACGTAACATCTTGCGAATACAAAAACGATATAGGTAGAGAATAAATTTAATTAATCTATTCTAACTAATTTCAACATTTAATTAATATTGATAGCCATGACTTGCTTTACGGAATACGGGACAAGAGAGAACTTGTATTATCATAAGAGTGTTTAATTTAAGTCTATAGATGCCCATAAATTGTTGAATGTTTCATTACATCGGTTCAATTACTCCATTCTCGGTGTTCATAAAATTATCTTTAAAAATATTTTTTTTATAAGTTGTTTTACATGGTATTGCAAAAACCACGGTTGAATACAATAAAACGTAATATTATAAAAAACGACAAGCTCAGAAATCAATAGATCTTAGTGATTTACTAGTCTCATATTACTATGAAAACAATCATATTATAATATAAATGCGGACATTTCACACAATTTTATATAATATGACGCAACTATGATATACGTATTATGGAAGTTTATAATGGTTGTTTTTTGACTAAATCAATATCAATTGTTATCTTAAAACTGAAACGTTCAAATGTTAAACTTCTATTGTCTTATATCCATAAACTATCAATATGTAATCACCAATCACTACGCCACTTAAGTTGTACAAAACTGGAAAAATACGATGTACAGGCTAGCGCTATTGTAAACCCAGACCAGAATGATAGTTTGAAGGTATCTACTATTTTACCTATAAAATAATATGTACTTGTTCAATAGTTTTATTTGTGTATTGATCCAAGTGCGAAAAAAATGCAAAATGTACGACACTGGAAATTGGACGCACAATTAAAATGAAGTATCTAGATATTATATTATTATAAATTATAATATGTATATGCGTAGGCATATGTATTATATCGTGAAGTTACGTGGACGTTTGGAACGATTGGTTCCATACATGATAGTTTATTTAACGATTCATAAATTCTCGTTCATAAAGATATTGTGATGTTAATTATTTTATCTCATATTTAGTCACAGTAAGTTATTATTGTTGTATTTTTATGTAATTTTGTATATTTTATATGTTATTACTTTGTTTAAAAAAAAAATATTTTCTATAGTTACTCGATGCGATTTGATCGTCCTGCCATATGATTATTCCTTATAATATAATATCATAATGTTAGTGAGTTATTTCTTTTCCGTCCAACCTGAAAAATCATTTGAAATCAGTTCATAGAATATTAATATACGATGTTTGTTTTTCCGACTTGTAGGTCGTGGGTTTCATATTCAACACCTTATTGTTTTTCGTGAAAACTACGTTATATATCCATGGCATCTACTGAGAGTTCGTCTACTAAACTAATTAAAATGCCAACGCCTGCCATTCTTTTCACACCCACTCCCCACCACACCCTATTATCGTCACTCACTGACCGATGGAGCACTACCGTACAACATCACTGGGTGTAATGGTGATTTTTGTATTACGGAGAGCTTTTATCGCTAACTTAGTTATTTCTGACGAAGCTCCTTATTAAAAAGATTGCTCTTTTTCTTCGTTTTTATTTTAGCTTTCTCGACAAAACATCCAACATCGTCCTCGTTCATTATTTTATAATTAAATTCAAAATTCTTTTGTTTATTTTTTACTTTGAAAATAGTTAAAATTGCTATTTATGAAATACCGGTATAAATAACGGAAATACAGATTATTCATTTTAAGAAAAAAATCGAGCGGCACCTAAAATCTGTTGGAGATTAGGCACAACTCAGTTTGCATACACGGAGACAATGACGTCACAGTTGGATCTCTCATGTGTAGACGACTATAGCTTAGGGTTTAAATGATAAAGCATAAAAATTGAATTTAAACAGTCAATATTTTAATTTTGTTATGTTAGCAACAATATTAATAATTTTATTTTAACCATTGCAAGTTGTTTAAATAATTCACTAATATGTCTACAAAGTATACGAACTTAATGAGTTGATAATTACTTGAAAAAAACTTTTAGAATTTTTTTTTTAAATTATTAACATATAAATTAAATATAATACAATATCTAATTAGTATGCCTACCTTTAAATCGTGGTCGCAAATTCTATCATATAGGTAAAGGTCCAGGTTTTTCACACGTATCAATGTCTGACAGTATATTATGTCTACATGCAAAAGTAGAAAGACAAATAATATGAAATAATACAAGATAATATTATTTGATCGTGATTATTATAAAATAAAAACACTCGTGAAGAAGCTTTAAAAGTTAGATGGCTATTGAGTTATAAGCCATTAATATTTAATACTTATTGATTAAAACTGTAATATACAACATATTTTGGATGCATTGATGAATGATGACGGAGGGGGAGGTGCTGGATCCGTGATAGTTGTAATAAGATTCGGATGAAGATTATATGTCATATTAGTAAGTTAGTAAGCACATAGAATGGAATTATTTTATTATTTTGATGAAGCTTTAAAATAATGATAATATGGATAACTTGTATTTTTTTACATGGGTACCTAGTTGGTATTGAGCTATGCCATTTTGACAAGAATCATAATATTATGTATTATTTTATCTATAATATATTATTATTATTAATATATTATTATCATATTATTATGTATCTGGTAGCCATAAGAATATATTTATTTATGGAAATATTTGAAAAATATATTTTTCATCAAAAATTACAAACAAACATAATACATTTATTATCATAAGCATTTTAATGAAAAATGAATGGTTTTATTTTACAAATACATATAATTAAGTATTAATTATATTATTATTAATTAATTGTACTATAATAATATGTATACGTCTTGGATTAAATTGCTTATCAAAAATAAAAATTACTTTATACCACAGAACATAATAATGTATATGTGCATGCTTATAATAATACAATAAAGTATAATTTTAAAAAGTATGCACGAATTGTGTTATATATTATTACGTATCTGTTGTTGATATGGACGATATTCAATATAACTTTAATGTTTTCATTGTATTTGTTTGGTCGAATAAATATTGATTAAGTATATATTATTATAATGATATAAGCTTATAAACTGCTCCTCGGTAGCAAGAAAATTCTTTTACTGCGTTATTATCTGTCAACTTTGTTTTTCCGCTGTGAAGTCACAATGAAAAGTGTGTCACAGCATGGTTTCCCAGCGATCCACCAGCGCATCAGCAGTACCAATACTATCGTTTTCTTTATAGTGTTACGATAGCATATCGAAGACTATTCTGGAGAATTTTGGTCTCGTCGGAAATCAGATAACCGGCAGTTTTCACGAAATATACGCTGCTGGTAAACCTCCCCCCCCAAAATACTCGTATATATCATATTATGGTAATACTATACCTATTAATAATAATATAATATATACACATATACACATTATACACAAACCACAAAATTTCTACACCGGCTAGGTTTTACGTTTAAAAAAAATTATGGGTGTATTCATATTTTAAAATCGTAATTTATATTGCGCCGCGTCTCGAAAACACCCTCTGCGATCATTTATTTTTATTACGAGTTCGTGGTTTTATGGTTATAGACTATTTTTTTTCTCCTCCGCAAATGGCAAATGGTGCACACATATTTTTTGCAACTTAGCAGCAATAGGTTTTTGCCTTGCTACTTCGAATTTCCTCACTCAGCTCTGACGTTTTTTCGGGCAATTTTTCTTAGTTTCCGTTTTTTGCTCGGTTGCGCGAGACAGTACAGTTAAATTTTAAATTCTATAATAGGTAATTACGGTCTCCCGTATTCCTGCGAAGTAAGTACAATATTACACATTTTTTTTTTCCGATCGGTAGAAAAACTCAAAAGGTTTCATGTGACACCTCCTCAAAATTAAAACGTAATATCGGATGCATTTTTAAGTGATAATTTTCATATTTCTTTAGATACGCCACTGAATTCCATAGACAAAATGACATGTTTATCATTTTTAGAAATCATTTAAGTGAAAAAAGTGACAATATTGTCTACTAATGTCCAATACTAATCTTTATATATTTGTAAAACAGAATACAGATAATATAAATATATTGTTTATGGCATGACGCCGTGTGCCATAAAATCAATACTCTTAAATCATACCCTTACCCATATAATAGAATAACTTATGTTTACTAGTCATGTTTTATAGTATATATTATGAAGTAGGTGAGTATAAGTATAAGTGCACAAGAATATATTATGATGGTCCAAAGCGACAGTTTGATAATTCCAATCTATGGTTTTAATACATTGATGAATTTAAAAAAAACATTTGCTATAAACAATTCTGTTCAGGTATAACTACGTAATCTTAAGTTGTGCCTATTCTAAATGTTATGTTTTAAATAAAATATAATGTGTCATTCTTTAATTCTACATTGTGTAGTAAATATTGTTACTTTTTAACAATATATGAGTTGATTTTTAAATTACCTTCATTAATATTTTTCTTTGGTTAAAATGGTATATAATTATTGCGTTCACTATATAGTTACTTAAAATAAAGATAATGAAGACGTAACGTTTAAGAAATGATTTAGCAGTTTAAAGTTCCGGTTTTTTGGTAAGTAATCAATTCCTTAAATTGTTTTATTATTCTAAACAATACTTTATTTATCAAAATTAAAACCCTAATGGCCTAATGTACAATCAACATTAAAATATTACATTTTAGTTATTTTAAAATAATTTCATTCACGTTCAACATTCAAAAACGGGAAATCCATTCTAGTACGTTTCTCAATTCGTTTTGAATACATAACAATAACTTTACTTACTTATTATAATCTACGTTAAATAATATTAACATTTATTATTAAAACTGTTTTTGAAAAAAAAAAAATATAGAATTGTGAACGTTAAAAGCCTTTAGAATTAAATTAATGGCGAATAATATTTTGACGTTTTTGATGTTGTTTTTTTAATGAAAAAAAAAAGAAGAAGTTTTAATAGCAGTTAAATTCCGAGTTAAATAATAAAGTCATATATTTTTAGTACTAATTATTAAACTGTACGATTTGCACAGTTATCTCTATTTAGTGATTTTTAGTTTGCCTTAGTTTGATAAATTGATTACATTTCATTGAATAATCAAGTATCAATACAACATTTTAACAACCATCTGTTTCTTGGAACTACTGTTTAATTTCCACTGTTGCACTAATGGAGAATCCTACCATTAAACATACCATACATTAAATTCTCTCGAGTCCCTACAAAACGTCAATTTTTCTAATTAAACATACGCTTCGTTATAAAATTATAATTACACTATTTGTATTATTATTCAGAAACGAAAATCCCAGCGTAAAATAACGAGATCAATTAAATTCGAGATGTACGATGATTACAGCATAAAAAAAAAAACAGGCGTGGAGTTGGGATAATGGGAGGGTGTGTTATTATAGAGTTGTGTTTTCGTTTTAAATTTAAAAGCAACGATGAATCATCATATTATTACATAAGCGATCCAGAGATGAGCTCACACTCGCTGATGAATAAATCACATCGTGTTGAAAACTTTAAAACATTATAAATAAAATTATGGTACAATGGTTTTCGAGATTTTTATAGAGACTTTTGACTTTAATTATGACCTCGAATGAACACCTTGATTTCGTACTAAAATTATGATTTTGAATTTATAAAGGAAAAAAAATTTATGAAAATGTAATTTATTCTTAGACTTATAGAAACTTTAATAAGGTTAAACATTATAATCATAATTACGAACAGAGCGAATTTTCAATTTTAAAATATTATATTCTAACCTCTTATGAACACCATACTTGAAAGTTGAAATAATGGTAATTTTCCACTTTTACAATATCAAAATGCCACATAAAAGTAATTTACGAGCGATTTCATATGGTACACCGAAAATTTCAAGTATATTTTACTACCTTAACAAGTGTTAACCGGGGGAAAACACATAATTGTAAAATCAATAGATTACACACTAAGTTTAGATAGATATATAGCATAGGTTCCCTGCTCTACTAGTGATCGATAACCAATAATGACCATGAATAAAATAAAATAAATTATTTAATGATTCTATAATGCATTTATTGACGACTTTAAAAATAACAAATTAAATTTTGAATAAAGCACACACTATAATATTATTGTATCTAGTGTCTACGTTATAACTTATAAGCCTTGTAGCGTAGAAATTAATTTGATGTTCAAACAATAAATGTCACATTATATTTTATTTATTGTTACGATAAAACATTTACCTACTGAAATTAAATAACTAAATTACTACGACTAAGTACGTAATAATATATTCATATATAATAAATAAATAAGTTTTTAGACCATTTTTTTTCACAATTTTCTTGTAATTTTGGTATATGTTCACGAAAACTAACGAAAAATGCATTAATATCGGTACTTTAGACCAAAGTACCAATATCACATCAAACATCAAACATTATAGTGGATCTATAGTTTTTTGAGTTAGGTGAGTGATGACGACAAGTCTGACACGGCCATCGGTGAAATGTGTAAACATATAAAGTATGGCACCTGCAGAGATATCGACCTAAAACTAATACAGGGCTGTTCGTGTCACGAACTGGTGTAGGGATCGGGCTCGTCGGTCCGATCATTTGCATATCACACCAGAACCGTCACGGTGCATACGAAAGTTGTTTCGAATTTGACGATATTTTTGCCGTCTAAAAAACTTTGACCCAAGTTACGGTTCGCATAAGATAAAAATATTTAACGAGTCGACTTTCCATATGCCACCGATCCGTTACTTTCAGCCCCCCCCCCACCCCCCATCCGGCGCCCACGTCGGACGTGTGCAAGGTGATGAGGTATATATGCGGGGAAAAGGGCGATCTGCGTCGCCACTATATTCAATACTATAACTTCTATTACTACTACTACTACCAATAATACTACTACTACTACTACTACTACTACTACTACTACTACTACTACTAGTACTGGTGTACTACTGCCTCGGCTACTATTCAGGGTTTCCGGTCACGCCCGCGGCAGATGGCCGAGTAAGACACGCACATGGGACGATGAGAGAGTATAGAGGAAAAAAAAACCAATTAAGAAAGGTATATAATATGAGCTGCTGCAGTGGCGGTGGCCGGACAGGCGTGGTCCCATTAACGACACCACTGCAATCGTATATCGTATACATGTATTATAATCTAAATGCACGTATATGCGTCTTACATAGTCGCATGTTATTATTATATATATTACACACACACACACATAATAAAATATACACAGAATAGAGTGGCCTTTGTTTTCGTTTTTTTTTTTCATAAATTTATACGCTGTAAATGAGTAGGTTTATAATATTTTTAATCCACGGCGGCCCACAGTTTTTGTATAAAATCGTACACCCCGTTCTTCGTCGTCGTCCGGGAACTTATACTTGGACACGCCTACGTGCGTACAAACGCACAGGTAACACTACACGTGTTGTGATGTGAATGTTACATACATTCGTTCAATATCCAAATTGCAGGCGGCTTCGTGGACGGATGATAATTATAATAATAACGACAACGACAATAATTGAGGAAGATAATATTCCGCACGAACATGCACGTTATCATGGTGATTTCCGCACCGAGTCTGTGAGCGCAAAGTGAAGTACCACCGAAATTACATCGTTTCTTATCAAGTCTATTACGACCGCATGATAATTAACTCACAACGATTTTACACTTTGCTCGTGGTTAAATCACACGACGGAAGATTTGATTGTGCAAATTAGTGCAAATTTGAGTATTATGATAGTCGCAATAGAGTATGATATTTCGTAGATACCTAAAATACGTATAATTGACACTCAAATGTTTTGGATCGTATATAGTAGCTGTTATCATTGGTTTTAGTTGCTTGTGGTTGGTGTGAGATAGAAGACCGTCGATCGAGAAAGTCAATCGGCCCGACGATTATTGGCACCCATCCAGCCCAAACAACGATCTCATCTCACCCACTCACCGAGACATAATCGACGATTTACCTCTCTCGGTTCACGAAACACCCGGCCGTTAGCTTGATTTTCTCGATAAAAGTTCAAAACTTCTTGACGACGAGGGACATATTACAGTGCCAGACACCCCACACCAGCTTTTATAAGCGTTCATCTCTACATATACTGACTATCTCCATGCACATCGTACTTGATTTTTATTTCTGCACTTTTCAAAAACACATCAGATGAATTGCTACAAACTAAAGGACCCGTGAAATCCATACACACCGTATAAAATTGGATAATAAACATAGGTATACATTGTTATTGTTTCTCCTTTTAAGGGACCAGCTGCAAGACAGCAATCAAAACAGTCCATTATCGATAGTTTTAGAACTTGTTGTGTATATTATTCAACAATTCTTACAAGTTGCAATTGAATAAAAACTTTAAACTAAGACCTACAATGGCAGTACGATAGTAAAATATAATATGTAAGTACCTGTTTAGTTACCAAAATTATTTTTAAAAAGTTGTTCACTATATTATAATACATCAATATTAAAATACAATTTTATTCATAATTAAGGATTGTTTGTTTAATTTTTTGATATATTCTAATTAATTTTATTACTTTATTATTCCACACATAATATGGTATCTACATTCTGAGGATTTAGATCAACAGCTAGAGGACACAAAAAGAATACGAAATATCCATACAACTAAAAAATGAAATGACATATAATCAACCTGTTTTAATTATAGTATTTTAACGTTTTAAATAAATATAAGTAGATATAGTAGCTTGTAGTAAGTTTATCTTAAAAAGCTAATTTGTCTTATTTTAAATATTTTTTCCACGTTAAAAATAAAGTTTTATTTTATATTCTACAATATAATGTATATTTAATACACTTTTGTTGAATTTATATATAGTATAACATAATTTCTATTATAATCTGTGTTTATTTACCCATATGGATTATCGGTTAAATTAAATTATACAACCAACATAAAATAAAAAAAAACTCGAAGAAAAACAATTAAATATTTGACTTTACTTAAGCACTAACAGCAATTACATCCAGACAAATATTCAATTGTTTTTCATTTACTACGGTAAATATTTTATAATTTTAGTATCTTGAAAATGAAAAAATACCCAAGTGCAATCATTAAAGTACTTCAGTGTTATTCGATGACCTGAAAATATATAAAAACAACATTTTTTCGGGAGTTTTTATTTTAATCATAACTTGAGTGTAATATTTTATATTTAGTAAAAGACAAATGAGACTCTGAAAATAAAAATGTCTACTCTAGAGTATTTTGTTTCCTTTTAAAATATGGACTGTAAATAATTCATTTCAACAAATAATTTTCTCAAAACAGTATAATGTAAAAAATAAAGACATTTTTGTGTAGCATTTATTTATGTTGACATTGGTATTTATTCACATAAAAAATACCTAGGTATGTGAAATCCATAAACACAGTTTAATACTGACCCTTTAATCTTGTCTTGCTAATAAAATGTAAAATGTATCAATATAGCGTGGCGGTGTAATATTACACGTAATTGATTTTTATATAGAAGTAATTAATTATTAAGACATTTAGTAAATCTTGTTAAACATAATTCCTTTTTCTTATTTCCTTGTTTTTTAAAACAATATTGTTATATAATTAATTAATAACAATGAAATATCATATCATACATTTTTCATAACAGTGATGCAACTTAAGATGGGAAAATCTTTCTGGGTTCAAATTTCTTTTTTAAAATCTAAATGTAATTTATTTTCTAAATGTATTTATTTCCCAAATATGTTTGTTCGATAAAAATACACGTGGCAGAAAACAAAATACCCATATTTTAACCGAATTCTTTGATTGAAAATCAATATTTTCCCTACTTCACCTTCATACAATATTCAGTCCATTCATAACATGATTAGTTTCTCGATTGCTTTAAAATAATAACAATATTATGGATCGTAAAATATTATGTTTGCTTGAATATTTAAAATGCATAAGAATAATATAAATTTTATATAACACGTAAAATATTTGTTTATTTAATTACACATAAAAAATGGGTTTATCTTTTAAACTGTGCAAAAAAATAAATAAAATGATTGTACCTATACCTACTTACGTTATAGATTTCTTTAAACTTGCTGCAGTGTTTATTTTAAACTTCTTCACTTATATAAGTAATAATATACTGTAGGTAAACATACAAATTTGCTTATACTTAATATAAAAACAAAAATGTTGATTAAGAATTTTATTTTTTAATATTGAGAAACCTGATGTTTCAATAATAATGTTATATTATTTAAAAGATAAAACTAAAAACAGTGATAACTTTTTTCAGATACTATGGCAGAGGGGGAATTTAAAGTGTTGTGATTTGCATATTTAATGGCACTAACCACTTAACAGGTGCGGGCAGTCACTGTAAACAAACTTGTCGTCGGTTGAATTATGTTTCTTAACACAGCGTATATCTTACGTATCTAAAATCATTTAAGAATAAAAAAGAATATCTTAGTATGTACCTATAGCTGATATAAATACAGGTTGAACATTGTACTGATCATTAAAATCCTGATTGTCTGAATCAGTGAATCCCTTACATGAAAAATCCATTGGAATATAATCTATACACATACAACCAACATAATATGTTGGAAATCGAACGCACGATTTTTTTTTTTTTTAATAACTGTACTTACCTACATTCAAACTGGAATTTGAAATATAAATATATTTCACAAACTGCGCAGTGAATTATTTTTATATTGATTCGTTGAGATTTAGGTATGTATTAGATTCAAATTTATAATATTATTTGTTGTCAATAGTCTGCAGTTTCCTCTTTAACATATAAGTAGTTTATATTTGGTTTGAATAAGTAAAATAAAATATTTTAAATCAATTTACTGAAAGCTATTCATATGGTTGTTATAAAATGTTTTTCAGATACATTTTTGTGTACATATTGTGTATATAATCTTTGATCCGATCTTTAAAACTTACATTTAAAATTAATTTTTAACGGATTTAAATTTTTTTTTGGCATCAGCCGTTGGTTAATAATTATTATTAACTCTGGACTCCTAAATTCCGTAAATGTCTTGAATAGTTGAATTCAGAAGATAAATCGCATACACACTAGAGGTGGTTTTAAAGTATTAGATATATATAATATATATCATGATGAGTAAGACGCTTAGACACAAACCGACCCACCTATACCCACCCGACCCCAAAAGTAACTATTTCAATCAAGATTATCATAGATTACTTTATTTAAAACTGAAACTATGTTCAACAAACCACCTACTTCCTTAATATACTGATGGTGCAAAATGCACCAACATTTTTATAATAAAATTGATGCACACTCAGCCATAATGTATATTAATTATTATTCAAATCCTTTGGGTATTTTCTAAAGTACTCTTTTATGTAATTATTACTATTGTGCTTGGCGAATAAATGTTTCAGACTGAAACGAAACTGACTTTTATAGTAGTTATACGAGTAGTGAGGTTTCATACTTGGATTGAAATTAAAATCCAAGCAATAAAACTCAACTGCGTACGTACTTCATTGATCCTATCTGACGTGTACGCTTTAATGAAAAATAATTCTGAATAAACTCAAGCTATTAATTTATTATATACATTTTGTCCACGAAAGGCTTTCTATATTTTTTCAACATTCATAAGAGGTAACAACGACTACAAAGGAAATTGTATTCATTATTCTCGTTAAAATAATTAAATTGAAAATATTTATGAAATTATTTTTCCAATGACTTAGTAGGTACTTACGATAAATTTATTAGTGAACAACTTGAGCAAAGAGCAGATATAAAAATAATGCATATTATAACCGTTGACAAATAATCATAAGTCACCAGCTGAAAAAATAAGTAAATTAATTAATAGTTTTAAACGCAAGTCTTAGAAACCGAATCAAATAATATATACACAATATGTATAGATAAATGTATATGAAATACCTATAAAAAATAATCTAAAGTATTACAATCAATTATTATACGTGGAAAACTTCAGATACAAAAATCTGTAATTTGTTTGAATCATCAATATATGTCCGTCTATAGACTATTTGTATTGACTGTAGTGAGTTTATAATATTAATCGGATAGTTTCCGCCAAATTCTAATACGAATAATGGGTACGAACTACAACATAATAATATAATTATCCTTGTTCGGGATCTATTTAATCGTGATTTGTAAAATATATATTTCGACATGTCATCTGAGTACGTTTTCGTAGAATTTCAGGAACCGGCCAACTATACCACAACTGCAACAGCTTAGGAAAGTTTACAAACTACATGATCTGAGATGAGTCCATCACAACAACTTCGCAAGTAACTGTTTCAATGAGAATAACTGAACTTACAGTGGAACAAAAGTGTTTAGTTCATGACTGATGTATAACGATATGACTTTAATGTTTGAACGGTATTTTATCGTCAACATTATTGCAACTTTGAATAAATTATAAGTTAATGGTTTTGGTTACATTTTGAAGTTTAAATATAAAACTAATGAAATAATGGTTATGTATAACAAACACTTTAATTTGGAAAATGATATTCAGATGACTCAGGTGGAGTTCAATCCGTTAATATTATATTATATTGTATTATTAATTATGAAATTGTTATTTCTTCCAAACTTTCCACGTAAATCATAAAAAAATCTATTCAGATTCTAACATAGCCAACCATTTAAAACAAATATAAACTGGAGAATATTCAAAAAACCTATTTATTAATCATAGCTTAGACTTGAGTTGAAAACAAATGAATACATTATACTGATGCACTTTCAGGTTTTTAGTTCGGGTTTTTATAGAAAGTTTAACGTAAAAATGATGAGGAGCAATGTATCAACATTAGGTAGATTTAACTGAAATGGCCACTGAAAAAATGTTAAGTTTACTTGTGTTTTTAGAATTCAGTCATTGGATAAATCGTTAGGATTGAGTAAAACAGTAATTAATTATTAAAACCAAATATTTTCTATTATCTATTAATCTATATCTGATATTATAATATAGAATACCTATAGATATATTACATTATCATTCAACACTAATATGATAAAAATGTCATGAATTATCACGCGTCAATGGAAAGAAACAGATAGTTGAAACATATTGTTCGATATTGAATTTGTCAGTTGTATCGCGATTTGACTTGAATAGTATTAATAAAATAAATAAATAAATAAATGAATATACTTTTTTTTTCAATAATAAACACTGTAATAACCCTCGACGATTGCGAACGTTGAAAAAACTTTTTTATATTAATTAAGACACATTATTGCCTCACGCGTAGATCGCGAATCGTCGTAGGTCTACAGAAAATGTAAGAAGTAAAATATAAATAATTTTACATATTTTATACAAACATGTTAGTAAGTGTTATACTATTATAATTATAGACTATAGTAAAATAAAGAGGGTGAAAAGTATTATTTATATGTAACACAATATAAATTGAAATCATAATAAAACAAGTTATGTATATGTTATTAACAGTGAACAATAAAAAAGATAAGATATTTATAATTTGAAAAATTATTTTAAAGGTACGGTAAACTTTTTCACTGATAACAAATTTTACTATTGTTACAAATGTGTCCGTTTAACATTTTTAAGAAAAACAATAATAAATTCAACATTCAAACCACATAAGTACCTGCAGCGCAAATCTGCTGAGAACTCTGTACACTTTTTTTTTAATAAATTATTAAATTGTTGTTTATTATCATTGATCGAATATAATCTGTGATTTAGCATTTTTATATGGGTATAACAATAAACATTAAGTTTTAAAATTTAAGTCCAAAACAGTTATTTTAGAAATTGTATAGAATTAAGGAGTTAGGTTATTGAAAAAACAAAATGTTGTATCACATATAACATTATATATTATTTTATGATAATAATTTGATCAATATTGTATTGGTGTGTGTTTGCAGAAAATGTACAGCAGTCACTGCTAATACAATAATTTAAAAACGCATTTAAAAATATTTTAACAGAAATCTTTTCTTAAAAACTTTTTATAACGTCATCTTTAGTCTTTATGTAAAATTACTAATAGTTAAATTGTATAACTACCAGCTATAATTTGGATCCAACTGATCACGAGACATCGACTGTCTACAACTACAAGAGGTAAGTTTTATTTTGTTTCGTGGCCAATAAAAAATGTAGTTTGAGTTTTATATTATTGCTTTATTATTACTGTTGTTGTTTCCAGATTTTGTTCAGTATTTGTTCGTCCTTCATAAGCTGACCTTTTGTCTGTTATGGTCAATTGTGATATTATAAAGTCAAACATAAAAATATAAGAATTCAAATAAAATTAAACTTAATCGTTTTTACTAAGTTTTTAAATTTTACCAGCGATGGAGTCACTTTAATAAATGGCTCCTCTGCCTAAATAGTAGTTATATACTGGAATAGTTTTTAAGATTAGTAATTGTAATAATGGTCTGTAAAACCTAATATTATTATTTTATAAACGTAATAAATGCATTTCCATCCAAGTGATAAAGCCTAATAAACTTGGACGATATAGATTTTGATTAAATACAAACTATTTAACTTTAACTAACATTCAAATTATAGAAAATGTTTACACTTAAAAATAGACATAGTTTACTAAAACACGACTAGTATGTTTATCTACATGTTTTTCCTTATCAAGTATAATAATCTGATACAGAGATGTTTGTGCGACAAAACCTTAGTCACATAAATTACACTTCTCCCAATTTTCAATTCCTGGGTTTACTAGCCAACGCCGTACGCCACTCGTACTCGCAAGTCTCGTCCAACTATGGTGAAGATCGAAAGTTGGCACGAGATCGGAATGGGTCATATTAATCCATTCGGTGTTCGAGTGCGTTTGATCTGATTTTAATTGATAATCAAACGATAAATTAATATCTTAGACCTTATAACACGTGTTCAATAAATAATAATATTAAAGTTAGCCCGTGGCGTGAAAATTAAAATAAAACCCGACGCGCAGTCCTTGTCTGTAATTCTTCCATTTTTTCTTTTTATTGATAGCCACTATACGGCATTAATATTATTTCTAATCGTGAAGACTTAAGTTTGCCTGTACGGTTCTACATGCTTGCATGGTGTTCTATTCATACTATATATAATATATTACCTAGGTGTAGTAACACTCGGTCCCGAGACAGGCTAAAATTACAAAATATTATACGTAAAAATCTACCACATATCAAAAATTAGATAATACGTTATGTTATGATAAAGATATATTTTGATAATTAATACTTTTATAAAACTATAGTAAAAAGGCTTACATTCAAAACAACGCGTGGGATTCCTATTCATATATTATTAATATTTTGTTATTTTATTGGAGTAAATTTAAATTGTATACAACAAAATATTTACAAATCAAAAATAAATTCTATCAACTTAACCGATTTATTAATATTATAAAGTGAAAAATTGAACATATTATGCACATTGTATTAACTCAATAAAAATTTAAAAATACAACAATGTTATTCGTTAATTATTGTTATTGTTCTAATACAGTTTTCGGAATCTAATCGAATTCCAAATAGTAATAAGATACCATGTAGAAATAAGTACTTATAATAACGTAAAGTGAGTATATATACATTTAAAATTTATTTACATAGAGAACACATGATAATTTGATATTTTTTCTCATTTAAAAATTTAATAAATAATACCCACAGCGTTTTCATAAAATGTATCTTGTTATGCAACTTTAAATTACCTCCATTTTTTTTTTTTTTTATTAAGTAATATTCGTGTAAAAAATAATACCTGCAGGCTTAAGAAATTAATTTAAAATTAAAATACATTTTTTTAATGTATTAAAAATAAATATTGTTTTGCCATTTCCTTGTTCTAAACTAATATTATGGGTGGATTATTGTATTATTGTATATATTATATTATATATATTATTATTATGTTATTGGTTGATTAATTAGCAATAACTTGTTATATAAGCTGTTTGTTTTATTAAAAACTAAAATTATACTCGTACACATTTTGTCAACAAACATTAAACTTTTATACTATTAAGTATAGTAATTAAGTAAAATACTAAAATTTAATAAGTTTAACATATTCACATATTTTGTTTCATTACTGTGCAGAAAAAACTTTATAGTATTGGAATAGGCCAATAAAAAAAATTTCTTCCACTTTAACTATTGCAAAAACAAAAATAGTGCAATGGTTTTCAATTATATATTCCGTGAAATCTTTCGTATAGAATTAAATTTAAGTTAGTAAGTGGGATTCAAAAATTAACCCATTTAAATTTTTCGATTGTTTTAAATATCAAAACTCAAGTGTTCAAAAGTTCAATTACAAATTATTTTTCAAAAATGCATCAATTAGCGCGTACTTTACATCATGATAAATGCAACTTTATAGTCGTAATAAATAATTTATAACGCTGTATGATTTATTCCACAACGATCTCTTGAAAAACAAATTTTCCACAAAAAAATGTTCTTTCCGTCTTACAAGGTTGATGCTATACTGACACGCACACATTAATTGAAATTGATTTACACCACTAACCATCGAAAACATTACATTTTTATAAATTAAATTAATTCCCTTTAGGCTTTATGACACTTGAAAACGATGAAATGACTCAATATTTATGAAAAAATATATATGTGTATGTTTAATGTTGCATGCATAATAAATATTAAGCATTGTATATTATGCATTTATGTGGCATTTACACGGCCTTTGTGATATCCATCGTTACATTTTACAACTGTTACAGTGAACATACATAGGTACACTAAATACTAATCACAGGTTATGGATACTGTTCCCTCGATGGCTGTAGGCTGTAGTATACGTATGATAATAATAAGTAGTTAACTGATGTGACTATAATATGTGCAGAATATAGTAATAATCATTATTACTGTACGATGCCATTATGCATAATTTTAACGATTTCTTGTGTTTAAACAAGTAACTAACAATTTGCATGAATAATTTTATAATTATGTTCTTAATGTTTGAATAATTTATGAACTAATTAAATGAGTAAAAAATAATATTAAATACCTATACACAGAGGAATAGGTTACCTATTATTACCTGTGATTTCCAAGATTGGTGGCTGGTCCACGACTGAAAAGATATTGTGTTCGAACATTTACTGTGAGTTTAATTATGATTTAAAAATGAAAATACCTTATTAATAATCTTTAATTAAACAGAAAATCGGGTGCGGCATCCACAATGCAATTTCCAGAAGGGTAGTTTTCTGGGTTCAAATTTCTCATAGCATTTTTGAGATCCTGAGATTTTTAAATGCCTTTTATCTTTTTTTATGAACACTGTTTTCCTAGAAGAACGCAACTAAAGAGCTCCATGTAGCACAACAAATCGAGTGAGGCGGAACTTTGTAAGGGGTCGTCTTACAATTTTTTCAATAGTTTCTCTAGGAGTAAATATTACCAAAACTGCTGAAAATGTTTTGAGTAATGCAAGCACGCTTGTGTTAAAGACATTTTAGACATACCTCAGCAGTGTTCACCAAGTCGGTAAGTTCCACGGAAAATTATTATATCATTGCAAACAGTTTTAATGTTACAGCTAGTAGGTATATGATTAATGTTTATAATGCACAGATTATGCCCTAACAATAATTAAACCATCTGATTTTAAGATACTATGATTTTTAGTGCAGTTTTTTGATATACGTTTTTTACCTCCACTCTATTACCAAAAAATATCATGCTGTAAAGTAAATACAATGATGATAGGTGTTCTTTAAGATATCGTAAGTTAATGCATTTTGATTCAAAATAACGTGTTTAATTTTATATGCAATACTTATAACAAACTAAAATGTCTAAATAATTAATTTTTTTTATCTTAATTTATATTGATATAGCTAGCTAATCTAGATTATAGTAAACAAACCTAAAATATTTATTGTTTCAAAAAATGTTCTGCAAATGCAATATATGAAAAATGTCAAACCTTGTTGAATAAGAGTAACTTAATCAGTTAATTATCATTAGTTATGATATCAATATTTATATCATAGATCATGATAATAATATAATGAACCTCCTATACAATATTATAATGTTTAGTATTACGTAATAATAGTTGATTTATTTTTAATCATTGTTTTAAACTTTGCTTGTATGGTAACCACCAATAAAAAATATATGTATCTACGATCAGAGTAAAAAAATAGGGTTATGAGAACGTACTCACATAATAAGGTGTACCGTTTAAAAAATCGTTTTTCTATTATATATTTGAATATTGGACACTCATTTTTTTCTCGGCTTTCAAATTTTGTTTTTCATCATCCTGTAATATTTGAGTTACATAAACTGTATAATATTCTAGTTCGATTTATTTTTCGATTGACATTTATAAATCAATGAGTTTGTGTGCTCAATGTATAGGTATAATCAACTATTGTGACATTACAATTTTTCGACGCGTATACAGTAGGTATTAGTAATTGAGGTAATCAGTTATCTATACTAATCGTGGAGTAGTTAAATTATATTCACAATTCTACAAAAACATCGAACAAGTCAAATCGTTAGTTAAAATGCTTATAAAGTTTTGAGGACGCGATACGATCAGTTACGAGTTTAATACGGTTAACCAACCGGAATACCTATTCAAAACACAGCGGTGAGAAAATACGCGTCGAAGCATTACAAACTTCTCATTATTTGGGTAACTTATCGCTATGACTACGACAACTTTTTAAGCTCAAAACCGTTCGTGTGCCCTAGTTAGTTTACTTTAGTATTATAATATATGACATTTTTTTAATATTTACAAAACATAGTTATTACGTAATTTTTTTATATCGCTTATTATTATTTATTGTAGTTTGTTTACAGAAACACAATAAATACATGTCGTATAAATACGTTATTTACGAGATGTTTTCCACACGCAAATTGCAAATCCCCAATTCGCATCTCAGGTCATTAACATAATATCCCACGGCGGCACATTCGACACGAATAACCCACGTAATCTTTCAATTCGTATTTACCTCAATTCAAATCATATCGCCGAGTATACAAGGAACGCTGAAAGTCGGGGGGGGGGGGGGGGGTGACGTAGTGCGAAACAACTATAATAATAATATAATACCATCGGCGACGACGACGATATCGTTGCGTGACAACCACCGAGTAGGTATAGCTAGGTAAGCAGCACTTGTACAACATAATATAATAGCAGCGATGTTTTATTAAATCAGACAGTTTTCATTGTTTGATTTTCATTGTCGGGCGAATTCAATGGGGGGGGGGGGGTTATTTTTATTTGACCGTTATTGCCAGCCTGCCTGACGATAAAACCCGTCGTTAAAATAAAAGGAAAAAAACTTTAGACTAGTTTAGAGATCAAGAAATATCTAACGGGCCAATGGGTCTTTCCGCGATTAATAATAATACCATTATTTAGGCGGTAAAAACGGGACATTTGGCGCCAAATATAAACTAATGATTCCCGCTGCAAGTATAGCATTCCGTAGCCGAAGTGTTATTAGTGACGTATTATAGTGTGGTGCGTCTTCATTTGACTAACCGTACACGGGGGTTTCAAAAAAAGTCGATAAATTACATGGTGTTTCCCCCACCGTTGCAGTTAATTTAGTACACTTTCTGATAACTCTGCGGTATTGTGTACGTTTAGACCTTAGCACTTTTAGAAATTTATGCCTCCGGAAAACTGCCGGTAGAGACGAACGCGCTCGTGAGGCAAAACAAAAGAAAAAAAAAAAAGAAAAGAGTAACAAGTTGTTGTTGTTTTATATTGTACACACAAGCCCACTTGAACTATATAGTGTATAGAAAATGAGTCGGGGTAGTAATAATAATAATAACCGTAATCATAATAATAGCGACCGAGAGGAGTTTTGACGCTTCTTCATTACTATATACGCCGCCACTGGTGCTGCAGCTTTTACTACCTATATATAATATACGTATACACCGATGCATTCTATTGTAAATGAAAATTTTAATTAAGACTCCTGCAAGAGATCAGTGTTCGAGGTCGACCGGATCAACTAACCTTTAACATGCACACAGATATATTATTTATATTTATGAACCTACCTCATACAGTGAAGTTACTCCCTGCTATAGCTTAAGACACCAAGAGCCGATTTTATAATGGTCCACGGAACACAAAATATTATTCATTTAAAAACGTATTACATAATTGATTTTTTTTCAACATTTGATCATTGACCTTTCAAATATACATATATTTTTATTTTTTTTAATAACAATAACTTCTTGTACATATGATTTAATTAACCTAGAAAGATCCCACCTTAGAAAAAAAAACGAAAACCATCCAGATTCTAGGTACACGTATATCTGGTATGCTAACTCCAGTAAGGGTTAGCGATTTATCATTTGTCGTATATTTGAAAGCAATGGTAATAACCATTAGTGTTGGATTCAAAAAATATAAGCATAAAATAATAATCTGTTTAAAATAAATACTTATATACATTTCCATCAAGCATACAATTATTATAGGTACCGCCTACCACCTACGTATACAAAGCTAATGAAGTTATTAAAATAATTTGTAATGTAAGAAGGAGATAACCGATATAGGTACACACAAGCTATAATAGTAATAAGTGGATAATATTATGCTAATCACTATGACTATATTAATAACTATTATAGAGGTAATATTATGAAAAATTTATCGAGAGGACCGACGACCTATATAAAAAAACTTTTTTACATGTATATGTGAAGCAAACTATACGTAAACCAAGGTAAAATTCATGATAAATTAATTTTTTAACAAAGTCGCGAACATGATTTAATTTTTGTTTTTCAAACTATGTATTCAAATCGATAATATAGATTAGTAAGGTAGATAACTATATAGTATAACGAAATAAAACACGACCACCACAGCGTAAAGGTAATTTCGTCGTTGAATAAAATATTTTCAAACGCGTTTTAATTTACGACGGTGACCACAACATAATGTATAAATATATAAATATATATATTATACATAAATATATATTATATGCGTGTATCAGTATATATTATGGTAACCAACGTAAATACATAATAAACGAGGTTAGGTCTAGATAACAGTATTAGTTGCCACAAGCCGTGTTGGCGCCAAACACGATATGGTCTACCTTCTGCGTTTATATTATATTATATATATATATATTTATTTATGACTATCATAATCGTAGGTTCATCGAATAATTAACGATATAATCGAGCCGCTAAAGGCCAGGTAAATTGATGGCGCGTCCTGATCGATCGGCTCATATTTACACGAGGACTAAGACGCGGTGTCCGAATTGCATGGTTTATATACCAAACGTGTTTGTTTACAACAAATTATATTATCGTAATATCATGTATTTTTCATCCTTATCAGTGTTATCGGTAGCACAAAAAATACACCAACACAAAGTATGTATAAACCCACGTGGGGGTTCTTTAACAGTTCATTATTTTGAAAAGCATAAGCTATTAATTCGAAATTTGTCTTCAGGTAACATTATTTACACTGCACTTATTTATTCCCCATTATGTGTGTTTCTTTATGAGCCACAATCATATTAAAATTTCATAATCTGAAGTCAAATATAAGTCTGGGTAAATATTTTCATAATAGTGATTATATTAGTATGTAAAAAAAAATAAATGAGTAGTTGACTATTATAATAGATTTTGGAAGTGGTGTACCTATTTACCAAGAATTTTACTGAGGTTTCTATAACGTTATAACCTATCTAGTTATTGTCACATCTGCACTCCTCTAAAATCTATCAATTAAATTTTAAATTCTTAGCAATAAAAAAAAAAATCAATTTAATCTATAATATGTGTTTAATATTTATACCAAACATTTTTTTTAAGACAATACGTCTTAAGTTGATAGAGATTTGATCGAAAAACTTAAAAGCGAAAATAATTCAAATTTTAATAGGTATTATTGAGTGTCTCTATTTCTAAAAATACAAAATTTTTAAAAGTTAATATTTTTCAAAACAATGAGGGTTTACTGTATCTACCTAATATGAATTACCGTGTATTTATTGGTTAATATTTGCCGATATTACATATAGATAAACTGACGGACGGGGCTGGTGGTGAACAATATTATAGAGAGGCTCAAATATACAATATTATGATGATCATCATAAATTATAATATTAATATATATATATATTATTCATCATAGTATATACATATTATACACCTCGGTCGTACTCATATACAAATCGAGAATATTTTTGAATTTCGATCGGAGAGCAGTGGAGTGCAGCGGTGCGCGGTCAGCCCTTTGGAGACTCGGCTAACCAGAAAACGTCGTTGGCTCTGTGTAATAATAACGACTCCCCTGTGCAATTTACCTAACATCTCTCGAGCCACCACCACCGCCGCCACAAACACACGTTGAGAGCCGTCCGGCCGGATGGTCATTATTTCGGATGCGAAAGTTTAATCCGAATTTTCTGAAATGTTTACCCGTCCGTGTAACGTTTCGCGCTGGCAATAAAATTCAAAAGCCGTAATGGCGTGTTAAATTACATGTATAAAAAATGAACGACCGTCGTTCGGACTCTAGAATTATTACGTTTTGAATACTTAATTGTCACGACGACCTACCAACGACAAACCAACTACACCTGTGTTATATACTCGTATACGAAGCAAGTATAATAACTAATAAACTAGCAACACGATAATAATGTCGGGTAAGATGTATGAATATCCTGTGACTTATAAGTTATAAAACAATGGATATAATATATATATTATATCAAGAGACGGGCAGAGAGCGATGGGAAATATCGACTGGGTAGTACCTATAAAGTATATGCAATGGCGCTGATAACGAAAGTTTAATATAGTGCATCGAACACAGTCAACAAAAAATGGACCCATAGTAAACATTTAAAAAAAACGACAATTGATTTGGCAATAAAATATTTTAATAATACTGGCTGACCCCGTTGCCCGTTAAATTTACCAACTACATATGACTCAAACTTTGTTCAATTCGTTATTCAATATTCGGTGTAGGGTGTTCAAAATATCTCTTAACTTTTCTGTTTCCCGGAATAAAAATTCTGATTCGCAGCAGTATATTATCAGGTAGACAATCTACCTACGATAGATCATGGACCCCGTGTTGGTATGATTTATCTCTATAATAAAGTATCGAAGTTATACCAAGTTTGTCGTTTTTACTTAAAACTCGTTTTTACTACCTACAGTGGATTAATATAATCAATTAATACAAAATCCTGACCTAACCCAACCTTATTAAAATCCGACGAAAAAAAAGAGACTAAATATAACCCTTTTTAAATTAGCTATCTTCTTCCCAGAGGTCTAATCTACCCACAAACATTCATTTATACATAAATTGACAAAAAATAATAATTCAAATCAACAAACATGCCCGATTAACAAATTGCAACCAATATAATATAATGCACTATTATTATTTTAATCTGCAACAATAAACTAAATTTTTATTTTAATATTTAATTTATTCTTTCCTGGACAGTTGGCCCCACTGTTGTATTTTTGACATTCAGATTTCCTACTTTTCTGGTGGATTTTCCTTAAAATTTTCTTTCATAGAAATCTTCTCCGTGATATACTCTTTCGTTTAAAAAAAAATCAAGAATATCTGATAAGTTGTTCCAAAGATTACCCTGTATAAAGATTTTCATTTCACATTCATGTAGTTAGAAGATAATACAAAAATCGCACTACTTCTAATAAAACACCAAACTTGACTGTATTTTATTCATACGCAGTATCGTACATTGAAATCAACTCCCGTGGTGGAGGAGAGGGGAGAATTATACAATAGCATTAAAATCGTACAATTTCGGTGAATATTTGAATGTATAATCCTTTAAGAATGGGTTTCGCGCAAAATTAAATTTTAGGGGACTCATTATGTGAAAGATGAACATTAATAATATAATATATGACATGTGACAAAGACGAATCGATAGGTAAAATAAGAAAATACTTAAATTTAGCTGATTGAATATTACACGTGGTGGAGATTATAAACTCAAGTCCATTAACCTATATCCATTATCCAAGTATTGATTAATGATTATAGAATAGACTAATCAATGCTATAAGGCAATCATTTACTGTGTTTGCGAATTAACCTAAAATACTAAAAATATTAAAGATTTAAAGAGTTGTTTTTGATAGGTACTTATAATTATTTTCTGAAATATTATTGAATGCATTCAAACATGTTTAATTAAAATTGACATCATATATTTAGGGCCGAGGATTGACTATATAGGATATTTAATACAAGTCCAAATAACTGATGTGCTTTAATAAAAACAGAGGAACTATGTCAATAATTTTGAACTTTGGATTTTCATCTACAAAACCTTTCGGAAAATGTATTTTATTTGTTATTCAAATAGTCAGTTGACCTGTTATTATTGAGATATGCGAATAACTTCAAACAAACGTTCACTTAAACACTGACGCTAATGTTCTTTGTTATTTAATATTTAAGTAAAAACAGTTGTATGTATATAAGTTGCTTATATTGTTTATAAAAACTCATTTTGTAATTCTTTAGAAACCTATGATAAAATCTTTTGACTCGATTTTTATTGGTTTTTGACACGTTGATTTTTCTTTTTTAGAATAATATATTACTTTTTTCATTTGAATAAATCAAAAAAATTTATAAAATAAAGTTTTGATAAATTAAACAAGTAAGATATGATAATTTAGATAGTAATTCGAACAACCATGTAATATTAAAATGTAAGATTAAAATATAACAAAGTATATTTAATATAAAAAAGCGAGTAAGTGAGTGACGTTCTGCTGTATAGCATGGTGTTAAATTTGAATTCCATGATAGTATAATATATTATATTTTTATTGTAATAACTTAGAATTAATGCAATAATACGGTAGCCGGTTAGTTTAATATTAATATTATACAATTACAACAAAATAACTAAAATTGTTATTCTTGGTTATTTAGTATGTAATTTCGTCGAAATTTCATATAATAAGTAAACAAAAACTGAGTATATGTTTGAGATTTTTCAGTTAAAGAATAACCTACTTACGTGGAACCTTGTTTTAAATTTTCAATCCTTAGCTATAAAAGTTATATTAAAGTTATTAATAAACACTTTAAAATCATTTTTAAATTTTAAATTTGATAAATGTTGCCAAAAATCAAACTTTAAATACTTATAAAAAAAATTGTTCTTTTGTGTTTTTAATACTTTTCAACTTCCATTATAACAATATATCAGGAGCCTTGTATTCATTTTTAACGTTTTTTGACACAACAAATAACTATTTATTGACGTTTATAGAAAAAAAATCAAAAACATTTAAAATTTAAAATGTCCGTAAACAGCAGGAATTGATAAAACAAACACAATATATGATATAAATTTCAAGGATCTACGGTAATTCGTTTTTGAATTACAACAAAATAAAAAAATTGCTATTTCAGAAATCGAGTGAATATCTAATGTTGTAAAAATTTGAACTTCAAACGCTAAAAAATGTAATTTGACTTTCTAATAAATATTTTTTTTTGATAAAGGTAGATAGCCTGATGAGGAATCTTGTGTTACATTTCTTAGATTTAAAAACAAACATTTTTTATGATATTCTAACTCGTAATAATTTGCATATTTTCGTGATTTTTATGAATTTCGTCAAATTTCTAACTTCAAACGCTCATAAAAAAATATTATGGATTTACGCTCGACTTTTTTTTAATTTTCCACTTACAACAACGAGTATGACGAGAGTTTTTTTTACATTTTTTCATTGACATTAATTTTTAAAAACTATTACAAATTGAAAATTTCATATGCCTATGTATAGGTAAACATATGAGTCAAAATATTTTGAAAATGTTATGATATTTTATAGGATATGCTTATATAAACATTCAGCGAACATGTTATGTACGTACCTATCTCCGGTAATATTTTTAGGAGCTATACCAAAAACTAAAATCAATGTTGCGTAAAGATTCATGTTTGCCCATAACTTTTATTTTCCCAGGCTCCTTTGAAAACTACTGGGAATTTTAGCCTCCAAATGCACCAACTAGAATCATTTTCCCACCGAAAAAGATACGACGAAAGTTGAAAATCAAAGCATTATTTCAACTATTTATCGTGTACACAGACACATACAATTTAAAAAAAAGCCACATCATCAATCATCATCATTGTAAAATCGATACATTCATCTCTCCACTCAGAATCTAAAAGTACAAACTATTTTTTTGTAAACATTACATTTTATCTAGGAAATATAATACATTACATAAATACAATTACATTTTCTAGGAAATATAATATGTATATAATTGTACTATAATATAATAAATAATATGTTGTAAATTAATTTTTTTTAAACATTTTTACTTGTAATTATATAATAAAATATGCATTCGTCATAAATTAAGTGTCAGATTATATTTTGTTTTTTGTTTTTTGTTTTTTATTTGATTAATAAGCAAGTGAAAGAAATTAAGATTAACATCATGTTTGTCAAATTAATTACCTAACTGTAAACTAAATTGTTTTATAATTTATTAATTCACGATAATTTATTATAACAATTATTTATATAATTATTTCATATTATAAATAAAACCGTTTAGTTACAGATCCATCAATTTGCACTGTTTTTCAGGAAAAATCTTCAATAAACATTATAAAATTGTACTACCTATATAATATTCAAAATAACTAATACATAACAAAAATAATGATTTATTATTTTTGACAAATAACGAAAATATATTAGTTTATAAATTGATTGTATTTAGGCGTTTGGTTTATTGGACGGCTATTTTGATAAACTATTTAAAAGTACTAAATTATTTATGAGAGGTTAGGTTTATTATACATTTATTGATTCTATGTAAAACATATAGGTTATTGTATATTTTTATAGCAAGCGATGCCATATAAATGTGTTAGCACTTAAAACCAATAATTGGTTTTTAAAATGGCAAATATATATTTTGGGCCAATCTTTTGCATTAAGACCTTAAGAGCATGGGTAATCAAAAGCACACAATACGGAACAAATTGTTTGTACAAAACCATTTCCATAAAATATAGATTATTGAACAGATTTAGGTTAAGCAGGATCGATCCTAACTGATAATTAGATACCTAACATAATATATATTATATCGATGTTGGATGTATTACACTTTTGTATTTTAATTCGAATGTATAGCTATAGTAAAATGTCTCATTACCTACACAGTAGAAATATAAAACAAATACTGAAAAATAGTAGAGAACAATATAATATGAACATTAATAAAAATTGCGTACAATGTTTCACTGAAATGGGCTATCTATTTATACTCTATTTGTTCTTATTTGGCTGTCTCAAGTTATTACTGAAGTTTATTTACCAAGGCATTAACTCTGGTGTGAAATGTCCTGGTCAAACTAAAATAAACGTAGACCACGAAAAATGGCTGCAAATAAAACCAAAAAAGGAAATAATCGGAGCCTTAGGTTTTTTTTGTTTTCAAATATTTCTTAATAATATATAATATTTGCAACCATTGTTTTGTACAATCAACTGACATTATTGGTTTAAAGTAATAAAAAATAAAACAATTTACCGATAAAGTTATCTTTAGTTTGTACAATAAATATTTCAATTTAATTGTAGCTTAATAGTAACACAGTAGGTATAACCATCAAATACGTAAATGTTTATAGATTTTACTTAAAAAATAGTTTCAAATCGCGAAATTGAATTGGTAAAAAATTGACCATGTTTACCAATAATATTGAGAGTGGTAGCCGGAAGGTACCTACTTATATCTATAAACAGATTCTAAACCACAATCGATCGATACCGTTTGGGGCTATTCAAAAAACATTGCTTTGTACAAAGTCAATTCCCGGTAAAAAGAATCAAAGGACAATGAATAAAAGTAACCATTATTGAGGGTTTAAGGAAACGACTTTATTATTAAATATATATACACACAGTTTATCAGTGTAACATTTTGGATTTCTACGAGGGGGAGCATTTTTAAAGAACACAAAATACCCTCTAATACTTAGTGCGTTGGAGGAAATCGAAGGGCCTGTTAACTGCAAACATTTTCTCATTATTTCCCCAAGGACTCGGTGGAGACCCTTGTTGATTTTTACTGCAGACGGAATAAAAACAGTTCCCTTGCCGCCACCAACCGTGTGCTCCCTGCCAGACAATCTGTTATTCACTGGGTCAGGGTTTTTATCTTCCCCCCCCATTTTTGTTTTGTCATTTATATGGCCCTCGGAGTACAACGCGATGGCCTGTCTCGAAATAATTAAAAACTATGTTCCTTTATTAGTTATTTTGCTTACACAAATTCTTATCCAAAAACATAATGGTTTATATTAAAATTTCGGTTTTGAAAACAATCGTGAATTCTTCAACAGTAGATCTTGTTTGTATGTATTGTTGATATAAGTTTATATTTTAACTTAAGCCCTTAAGAATCCAGGGGAATTCTGTAGTTTGTTTAGTCACACAAACTAGAATTACATCAGTATATAAATTAATAAGTATACAGGTTATGTCATACAAATAAATTATTATTTACTACACACCACAAAAAAATTATCTACATGTCAATCATAAAACGATAAAGATTTGAATTGCACCTTAAAATGCTTTAATTTTAGAAACTGAAACTTATGGGATAAATTGAGCCCATCAGTATAAATATAAACAAGAAATATCCATTGGATAAATGAACTGAGTGATGTACAAAAACAATGCCATGGTAGTAAAAGTCAATTAAACATAATTAAAAAGACATTAGATAAAAAATATACTGATGTTAATGTTCCAGTATACTATACACCTATATATTTATAACTCGTACAATTTTAACCAGCCAATGGTTCATAACATACTATCATTAATAATTAAGTATTCAACTAATATTATTAACATTTTTATAAATATAATGTCTTTTATGAGTCATCTGTATACTGTATTAGGTACTTTTCATGATATTATTTTCTGGTTACAGTATTCTACAGTATCGTCATCTTATTCATGTAAGTAGTTTAGAATGCATATATTCAATTATTAACATTTTAGTTAATTAATAAGGTATTAAGAATATCGTCACTTTAATAAGTAATCTGTAATGATGATTAAAACTTAGTAAAAATAATTTTAACGACAGCTTACTGAAATCGTTAATATACTTTTTATTTTCTGTAATTAATAAAGTTAAAAACAAAAAAAATAATCATTTCTAGTATGTTCAAAATAATATTCTTGATGAACGAAATAATTTGTAGGATAGAAATATGAGTAACTACAGATTTACAGTTCTCACGGTTACTCTAAGTCTTGTATGCATTTATATATTATATATTATGGTTTTAATGTGATAAAAAGTACACTTAACACATATTATTATAGTTCATTCAAACGTCAAGAGCCCGTATATACCGTATTATCGTTTAAGAAAAAAAACAATTTCAACCAGCCAAAGTTTTATATTATCATAATATATAATATCAACCTTTAGCACTTTTAAAAATTGTTTTCATTAATGAACATTTTAACTTGAAATATCGTAACTGTAAATAATGAAGTAGCAACTCATTGTTCAGTTCACATCGATAATAATTATGATTTCCTGTTATATTTATTATAAATCATTATTAAGCTTAATGTAATATCATAAAGTATAGTATCATAAGACATTATTCTGTATTTGTATTATTTATTACACAAAAAACATGCTTTAACTTTTAGAACTCGGTAGTCGCCAGTACAAATTCTCTAATATTGTGAATGAAACATGAGTTATAATATGGTTTTATTGACAAGTTCGTGATAATTATTACACTGCGACAAGCCATGTTACACGATGGACGATAATGAATTATCTAGTCCTTAGAATTGTCTCCGGAGATAAAACTTTCATATGATATTATACATTTTTATGATGTAAAGGGACACTGGTGAAATATAATAATATTATATTATGTATTTATTTTATAATATAATTTACATTTTGTAGGCGTGATAGGATTGGACGTTGAATTTTTAGGATGAGCCATCTGGGTTGTACAGATTGAAAGTTTCCCTTGCAGTTATTAAGAATAAGGAAGTGCGAAAAACAATAATGATCACTCAATATCAAATTTGACTGAAATACACTTTATACTTTTTTCTTTTTTTTTTAGTGCTCCGTGGAACAACGCCACGGCCCTTAAAAACGTCGTCGTTGTCTTTTATGCTCCAAACTTACGCAGGGTGCGGGTCCGTCGTAAATTGCAGAGGTTTACGGCCTTCGCGGAGATCATTAGATATTGAAATGAAAATAAAACGGCATACGCACGAAGGATCAGCAGCCGATTAAATTGCAAGCAGTTTTACACATAATAATAATATTATAATGTAATATATAAAGGCTTGGCGCTTTAAGTTCGTTTTATATATTTTTTACGACAACAATAATTTAGAGATCCCTCGCCGGGATAGTGGTTTTAATTCGAAAGAAAACGCCAAAGGGGGAAGGGTGCGGGATGGCTATATAAAAGACGGATGACAGCCGTTGTCTCGGGAAATTAACGGCCATCAATCATCGCATGCGTACGCTAACTAAGGTACTGTAAGTGACGCACGTTGCTCCCCCATAACTTTCGCGCGTGGAATTACTGAAATTGACGACGACGTCAACGTGCGACGTTCGTGGCGGTGGAGGCGGTGGAGGTGGTGCGTGGTGTTCGCTGTATGCATAATATTCTTACTTAAAATCATAATGCCACACTATCATTAACCTATCAACGTGACAGTAAACCGATTGTATGTCACGATACAATACAAAGGAAGCGAAAAAAAACAAATACGAAACGACTAAATTTTCTACAATAGATCACTGTTTTTTTTTTTTTTTGGGGGGGGATTATTGTTACGAAAATATATTTCTTTAAAAAAAAACCGGATTTTGGGGTTTTTTTTTTATTCCGGAAAATGAACTTTTGAAACATATTTTCACTTTTTATTCTGAAAACAATTAATATTTATTATTAACCAACAAGCGCGCGATGAATAAAATTGAATGCCGTAATAATAATTATTATTATTACCTGAAAATATGTGTGTAACATTATTTTGTGCAAATTGTTTTATGCTCATAGTCTCTAATAAAATTACATTGATAGATTGTCAATTAATGTAATACTAAGAAAAACATATTTAAACATTATATACAAAGTATTTTATTCCGTGGATTTCTCACAAACGGCTATTATCTATATAATTTTCTTTGTTATTGCTGATAATATTTTTAATTCTTTTTGAGACATTTTCACTTTGTCTACTTTCATTTCTTTTAAAATCTATACGTTTACAATAATGGCATGCAAGACTTCAAATTAAAATATTAATTAAAAATCTGAAGTCTCGTTTAGTTAGAACAGTAGAACACTAAAAATTATAGTGTTTATAATATTATAGTATTTTAATTTTAATTGACGGCAACACTACAAATTATAATTATCTATCTAGTAATACGTTTCACTATGCTATAACAATGTGCACAGATTTGTATGCATTCTAATTTTGAACGCTCAATATTTTATTCACACGATTATTTTCATTGAACTCTTTGACCAATTATCAATGTACCTATGCATTATAACAATTTTGCATGGGTGCGAATGTGTGACACGCCATTGTCTTCCAGTTTTCACTCTGCCTACACGATGAGGTAGGTAGTCGAAGAGAATATTAGTTATACGCATTTATGTACCAGCATACCTTGCGGTTTAATTTATTGTAGGTATTTTAGAATCAGCTTTTTATCACAGGACGGAACCAATAGTTTTGATGTAATTGCCTTTGTCTTATAACCATTATAGATCTGCACTTGTGTGTATAATATACTTACGGATACAGCGCAGTGGAATGAGATACAAGTTAAATTATTACCTACTCACTCGTATAAAAACAATAGTAGTTGCCTCCTAAAGTCTAAACTGATTATGTATTTACCTATAGGCTACACATATAGTAGATATAAGATCTGATTACTTAATCTTATCAAGTATAGTTATGTGTACTATCATTGTGGCCACCCCAGCACCGTTTTCACATTAATACGAGACAGTACCGACATTGGCAAATGGCAATCCTTGGGGCATTGGGCCGAAATCTAATTACTCGAATCCAAAGAGCCGACAAATCAATGAGCCGACCGCCGACACGATTGTTTGCAGCGCCTGTACCGAATAACGTAAATAAATCGTCGACGGAAAAACTCTAGCATTTAGACCGCAGACCCGATAATCATGTCTATGATTTAGACCCAATATCAAGTCCCACAACGTCTAATACGAAATTGAAACAATATTATGCTATACTTATGACGTAGTTTTTCGAGTGAAACACTGATCTCGACAAGCCGTTTCCGGAGTATAATAATTTATAGATGACGATATTTTTATATTATATGTGCTGTGGCACACGTCGTACGAACACCGCACAAGTGCACAGTTTGGGGAAAAGAATAAACATCGTTGGGATAACATACCGTTAAAATAATATGGGAAAAGCGTACCTACCTATATGCGCGATGCACTCGGCATGTGTTAGTTTATTTTTTCAATTGAGCCCCGGCCGGAGGGGAGGCGTGTTTATTCTCTGATTTCCAGGATGTGCAGAGATAATATTAATTCTACTCGAGTTATGATATGGTTCAGGTTTATGTAAACTAATCCATGCACGAAACGGCGCGTATGGTCCCATAAATCGTGTCAGTGGACTCCCGCGTGCATTCTCATTTCGCCGTAGACAGACACATCGCACTTGATATATTTTTCCACCTGCTCCGGCAGAAGAAAAAAAATGATATTTCATTTCGTGCGCAAACCGAATGACGTTAAAAAAATTCCGTACAACGCGCTCAAATTGGCTGGTATATATATAATAATAACGTCATTCCAGCTGTGCTGGATTCGCGGTACCTGTGTGTAGGCATATAAACGCAAACATACGCCATGTACGTATTATATACGCGTACCTAAGCGAGAAAATATAATAACATATATTTTTACAATAATTAATTTATTGAACGTAATACACAACTGCGCGATGTGAAATTTTACGGTTCGCCGACCAGTCGCGGTACAATTTAAACGAAAATTGTTGTCCCGAGCCACGTCTTATATACGTATAATACCGCACTTTGTGTATAGTCTTGCCGTAAGATGTGTCCCTATGCTTGGTGGTGCCCGTTCCCACACCGTCGGCACTTCAAAAAATTATAATTTTTTTTATAATAATCTTGAATAAGTTGATATCATCGAATAAAATATTCGAATGTATTAATATTTCATCAGCGCTTTTTTTTTTGTTATTTAAAAAATACAATATAATATATCAACACCAGCTGCGTCTCAATATTATTTTAAATTTTAATATATTCGTTTGAAATAAAAAATATTGTTATAAAAGTTTTAACCTCCTTAACACATTCTTTTCAAATAAGACATGGCGGCTGTACATTATGATATTTGCTTATATGGTAAAAACTAAAAAGCCATTTGAAATCAATCCCGGGGAAAAAAAATGGGTGCGCTCACGTCACATATAATATGCTTCCAACAGAATATAACGACTTCGGGTCGATAATCGGGCTACAAAAATACAGATATAGAATCCGTAGGAAAATAATAATAATAACAATAATGTATGATACGGTGTTTTGAACGTATACCGCCGATACATATATACATAATATAATACGTCTGTTTGGCCGTATAATATAACGGGCACTGGCTAAGCGTAATAGCCGGAGATGGCGGTTACGGCACGTATATGGTCGTGACCGGCGGGCTAATGCTTTTGACCGCGTGAATTTATTTAAATGAGAAGTGGGGTGGATTACTGGAAACAAAAAATATAAAACTCAAACCGTGTGCGGTAATCGAAAACCCATTTTCATTAAGCCGAGAACGGAGGGGAAAAAACGTCATCGTCGGTCGTGCGGGCACACTTCGACGGAGTGCGCGCGGTTATGATAACGTTATATTATTATCAAAAATAAAATAATGATATCATATCGTCGTTATTATTATTAAATACCACACCGGTGTGCCGTCGAAGCGGTTCACGGTCCGACGCGGTTCGGTCTCTCGCCTAACGTCGGTCAGGTGTACCTGCCCGTCAGTGGCCGAGCACTGTGTATAAGTACCTCCGCGATAATGACGGGTCGATGGAAATCACCAGTGTGCCGATAAAATAATATATCGAACGATTTCGTGTGTGTTTTGAAGGTATTGTAATAATATATTATTATATCTAAAACGGACGGAGTGCGGATCGTTCGCGCGGGTCCGAGTTTCCAAGTCGGAAGGAGGAAATGATAATAATAATAATATATTATTATTACATTTTAACGAGGAAGAAAGAATAACGTACGGTGGACCTCCGTCTGTTCGGGTGTCAGATCTCGCGGCAAAGTCTTCGAACACCTATTTATATAGTAAGGTATACGTATTATACCAGCTGCGGTTGGATTCACGTGGCCGCCGCCGCCACCCGTGTTTAACGTCAGTGTGGTGTTTTCATGATAATTACCCGCCACCGGATCTCGTGGTGTTATTGTACCTATATAGAACGTACTTTTTTTTTATTCGTTTATTGTATATTATATTTTTATTTTTGGTACGTGTCGAGAACGATCAACTGAGACCACAATGGGTACACATTATACGAAGGTATTATTATATTCTACGCGAGTACTTAGTAAATCGTTACCGTATTTATTTTTTTTTTTTGTATAATATAATATAATAGGTGTATGTGTACAGGTACAACAGTGGGTGCACACCGAACAAAAACGATGGAAAAAAAAAAACCGACGACAAATCTACACAACAACACAGGAAATCGTCCATGAAAACAAACACACAGATATTATATACATTGTAGTCGGGCGGTATATACCTACACCGCGTTGTCGTTCTTTATCTCTCGTCACTATATATATATGTACACGTGCAGGTACCTATATAAATATAACGTACAGTTTAACAGGCGTATATATATTACTCGCTGTGGGGGAGAGGGAGCCGTCCTCCTAATTGTGAGCATCGGTTTTTTTCTTATTTTCCGAAAGACATAACGCTTGGAGAAACGTGATGACGACAATGAAGGGGAGATGGAGGGGGGGGGGGGTTAAAGGGAATACTCGTCGTAATAAGCCTCGACGTCTTGGACGGGTTTTTATTATTTTTTTTTTTTATTATTATTATTTATTTACCTTTTTATTCGTTGCGCACACGTCGGTCCGAAGGCCAACGGCCGGCGCGCTCGCTCGCTCAGTGCTACTCAACACGCGCAAACGTTTGATAATATTATAAAACGTAATATTATTGTTATACCATTATACATTTATACCATACGTATTTATAGCAATAATAATAATAATTATTACCCGTATAACAGCATCATCGCAGTTATAATTTATTAGGGTTTAATAACATTGTAATGTATTGCGAGCGATATCGGTTACGGTGCAGTAGAAATCGTACGATCGTCGCACACGACCGTTGTAAATAATTATAAATTATTATTTATCGCGTCGCAGCTCGCGCACACTAATCGGTTCTGCTCGAACAGATCGACGTGCGGCCGCGTACCCACAATGTATACCAATGTATACCTATAATACCAGTCTGTATACCTATATGACCGCTCTCTGACGCATGCAGACCATACTGCAGACACAGCTGCGGCTGGTGTAGGTACTCCGACCACGTCGTGTGCTCGTGGGTACCTACGCCTGTGTCGGTGGGCATAATAATATTATACAGCAATCGAGCTTCGATCTCGACTTGGTCGTCGCAGTCGTGTGCCCTCAGCATCACGACGCCGCCGTCGCGTGGCGCCGCCGTCCGGTTTTCACGACGTGCCGGCGTGTCCGCAAGTACCTACGACTGCCAAGTAGTATATTATTATTATTATTACAGAGCTCTGTGCTGGTATATTATCGCGTACGCGGACAGTCCGCACGCGTCCGGTTGAGATTAAAAAAAAAAAAAAGAAGAAAGAAATAACTATGTTTTTTTTTTTTAAATTTAAAATAATATACTCCACCTGCATCGGTGGCAATCCGTCGCACACGCCCGCGAGGCACGTGCGGCCGTGGACCTCGCCGTAATACTTGGCGGCACGCCGAGTCCAAAAGCCATTAAATACGATGGTTATCCGACGCCAGGAAAAATCATAAACGCACAAGAGCTATTAACTCGAGGGCTGCAGTATGTAAATATTATTTTTAACGTAACCGACGCCTAGGAAACGCGGCGCAATTTTCTTCAAAACCGGCTCTTGATGAAACTATTGAAGGGTGTGTCGTCCCTGCCGAACCAGTCGGTAACCTCGATGGTGACTTCAGTAAAGTTTCGCTTTTGAACGATTTTCCTCCCAGAAAAGTTTTTAATACCGGACAAGACCAATATTATGTACTGTCAAGCTCTTTCCTTTTTCCGGCGTTATAGTTAATGTTCTGGGAAGAAAATCCTTCTAAAGCGAAACTCAAGTCACAATCGGGGTTGTCAATTGGTTCCGACACGCCCTTTTACCGATAGGATTTTAAATAATATGTCCCACGTGCCCACGTTGTAAAAAAAATGTATGGAAAAGACGGGAAATGGTGTCGAATGATAGTATTGAAATACAATACATGTTGTAACTTACTACATTTTATGGATTATTCCTGGCTTGAGGGTTGAAACTTACATTTCAATAGGTACCCCTCGGCCCTCGTATAGGTAGACAGTAAACTATTACCTCGGACTACCGATGACAATAATTATTATTACATCGATAATTATATCAAAATAATATTAGTAATTATATAGGTACCTAATACCATATAAAATATAATAAAACGACGAGTGAAATAGTGATATCACAGATCTGAGGTCTGCAGATGCATTCGGCTGTTGTAAGATATTAGAGGCATCTCGTCATTATTGACGTTATGGTGCAGCGAATGTTTCTCGTTATTCTGTTGATTTTATTATTGAAAACGCATACGCACTACTATACGTGGACCATTTACAAATTTGTTGTGGCTCACACTAAACTTAAATTGTACATTCAAAATTGTAAGAAAAAAAAATAATATTTTTTTAGTCTTATTATCATTCGCAAGAAACAGAAAGTTTCCGTTTATCAACGTCAGAATATTATTAAATCGAAAAATCTTATCATAAATAAATACAATTAAACTATAATAATATTTCTTGTAGCCTAACCTAACCTAACCTAAATAAATTTAATGATTTGAATAGATTGTTTGTACATTTTTCAATTTTTTTTTCAAATTGATTATTATCATAATGTCAATTAATGTCAATAAATATCTTTATATATTTGATAAAAAAAGGCGTGTAACAGGCAGGTAATATTTGAAAATAATATTATATCCTTCCTAAATCCTAGAACACGAGAACCGCTGTAGTAAACGTATTAAAAAGTTAAAACAATTGTTCTGTATTCATGCATTATATATTATAAATCTAAAAAAATTCTTTAAATAGGATGTAGAGCTTTCTTTACATAATTAATGACATCTCGCGTACGGCGTGCTTATCTGTACGGATAAACTTATGGGCTATGAAAGTTCAATTAAAATTAAAAATTAAACGTAAAAATGGTAATTACTTAAGATTAAATGGAATCATTAAATAATAATTTGATAACCATAAAAACATTACGGTACTGCTATGTGGTATGTTCTGTTGTAATTTTATATATAATATTACGACTGAATGTGAATCCGAGTTATTCACATAAAAAAAAAGATAAATACATTTTGAGAATTATTACTCGTAGTTTATTTTTATGAGCACTTAAGTTTTAAAACTGACATAAACACAATAGCAAATGGGAATCGTCTTTTATTATAATATATTATATGATAGTAATCGTTTCTTAATTTAAAACACTGTCTTGCACAATGCACAGATGCACCGGAGTGAGAGGAATTTGCGAAACCAAATATCTTGATTTGATTATTTTGTTTTTATCTAAGAAGAAACATTATTTAATGAAAAAAAAAAACAATAGCTTGACAAATTGTATAGAAATATAAATGAAATTCCACTGAATTACGCCTTACTTAATTGAAATATAAGTAGGTATCTTAATAACAATATAACATTATTATAATAAAAAAAATATCTATACAATATACTGTTTACTTGTATATACTTTATAATCTAATTTAATATTCTTTTTACGACAACATTTTGGACATTTCAAATAGGGGTACTATCCTAGAGAGACTTTTTAGTTGTCAAGATTACTTCTTATTCAGAACGTACAGCTTCTAAAACACTAAAAAACAACGTTTACCTGAATATTATGTATCACATACACATTGTTTTAAATAACTATGAATTCACATTTTTGACTGTAATACGATAGTCTTGTGAAATCCTTTGATAACATGCCATTCCACAATTTGGGTAGGTAAATATTTTAGACATTGTTTCTTGACTGAAGGAATATTTTATACCTACAAATAGCATTCATAATAATATTATCAAACGAATAATAACATAATTTGAGCCTATATAACTATAAATAATAGCTTTGTAGTTTATACAACAAGTATAAAGCACTGTACTGCTAAATAATTAAAGATGAAACGCCTCAGTTTAAAATGAGTAAAATATACAATTTAAATAAAAATCAAGCATGACTACAAATTGGTTGTTTTTTTTGTCAAATTTAATTAATTATAGTTGTTAATGTAAATATTACATGGGTGTTTAGTAACCATATTCCTCAGTTTTTAGACATTACAGCACGCTATGGAAAAATACAAAATAACTACACTCATTGTAGTTATCTATATTTAAACTATACTCTTCAGAAATTTTATGGTGGTTCAAATAAACACACATTTTCAAGTCATCTATTATTTTACAGTTGTGACATTTGATAAAATATATTCATCAGCTATATTAGAAGTTATAATTATATGTTATTATGTAAATTATGACTACGTCTCATTAAATGTATTAAAATTGTTTTTATAATTTGTTAACAATTCTCTGCAATTCATGTTGAATGTTTTGATTTTAGAACATATTTTAAATTTGTGTAATTAAGTTTCTAAAATAATTGGATTTTCTTTTATCAGAAATACCCATAGGTAAATCTACCATTTCTGCGTGGCATTTTATCCACTAAAAAAACTAACTTACGCATACATATAGATTATAAGTTTATAACAAAACACTTAATATTGATTCAATATAATATAGTAAAAGTTATGTAGAGTCATACAGCTTCCATCCAACTTTGACTATAGAGTTTTTTGAATCAATATTAAATTTAAAAAAAAAACTTTTCTCATTATTATTGATCTTAATTTATAGTAAACATATGATCAAATATTAAAATAAGTTTTTTTAAACAGATTTAACAGTAAGACAGCTTTGTATTCGTAAACAAATTTTTTTATCAAAACTTGCTCATTTGTGATGATCTAAATTATTAATTTGAATGAAATCATGGACAGATTTAAATTGAATACAATTTTTAAGATAAATCAGCCATTTTGTAATTCTCGAATATTTGAAACACTGAGAATCTTACTGTAAAATAAATATGTATGCCAAAAATAGGAGGTATAAATACCACAGAAATTGAGAAATATAATATAAGCTATTATCAAATGATGCATTACGATACGAAGTTATAATAATGAATTACATTTCTGGGACGTCTTGAAATCCCAATGAAGATTTTCGGGACAGCAGGACAAACTTTAAAAAATCTGGTCGTTTGGAGCCTACCTCTTTATAAGTTGTAACCACACCTGAAATGCATGCAATTCGAGGTAAAACGGCGTATAACCAAACAAAATTTAAAAATAAAATATTTGGAGTTCGCCATTAGGTATACATATTTATATTTTACTGTCGTTCCTATAATATTACAATAACAATGAATAATCAATAAGACATTTTTTGTGTGACTTTTTTCCGATTTTTGCAATAAAACATATTTTACGGATTCATATTAATTGATGTATTGGTTTTAAAAATGATTGTTGTCCTAATGCTCTGACATTGGTACAAACCTACTAGTACTTTAAAGTTTAAACTATACTTATTTAAATAGTACCTATACAGTTTCTTAAAAAAATACAATAGGTAACAAACAAAAATAAGGTACCTTCTAATAATATTAAATAATATTTAAATATAATAAGTTTTCAATTATTTTTGTAGAAAGGTACCTAAAAATCCTATCTATTGTGCCTAGTTTACACGCTGCGTAGTACTTGTCATTAGTACTTGTCACTCGAACTATTACTTGTCACTGGCACTAATCATCTATCGGTCACACGCATTCACTGATTTGTGCATAGTATTCATAGTATTCAACTAAGCACTAATACTATCATCATGCGATCACACGTTGCGAGTGCAACCGCGAGTAGAGTAGAGTCGTGGAGGGGGTAGCTACTTGTCATTAGTAAATAGAACTGGGTTCTATTCACTCGCACTCTCGGTTTTACTAATACTAAGCACTATTTTTAATGTTTACACACAAGGTGCGAGTGCGAGTGACAAGTACTAATGACAAGTACTACGCAGCGTGTAAACTAGGCATTATGTTATTCACATTTTTAAAATACCCACCAAAACTATCAAATCTTTATATATAATTATGTTGGTGTTTAGGTAATATTCATTAGCGGACTTTGTGGACACATTTTGTGCATTTTAAAGATTACAAGTGAAGTTTGGACCACAGGGTTATACGATATAAATATTTACTTACCTAGTAACTACCAAATGAAAAATATTTTTTTCCTTCAATAATAGTTATTTATGTATGTACTCTTCACAGTGACAAGACGACTTAGTGAGATAATATATTAATATAATTAGGTAGATAGGTATCTAATATAAATTAATATTTTTTATATAAATTTCATAAGCCTTACAACACTAAAACCAAGTATGATTCCAACTGTTAAGTAAAAACATGTTTTACGTTTAACATTTCAATACTAAATGATAGGTATTCGATCACTTCATATTATTTTTTAGGTAGAACTTTTGGAATACATTAAAATGGATAGTCGTAAATGAAATTCGAACATTCGCAGACCTGCAAAGTGCACATGTTTTAAATAATATTATTATGAAAATAATAAACTATATTTACAATAAATAATAGTTCTATACAATAAACATAGTATATATTATTATATTGGCACTTTCTCATAGATATGCGATTTTCAAATACGTGGGCGGAAAATATTTGTTGAACGATTACAAACGTTCTACATTCCAATAAGTGTCGTCGTAAATATTTGCTTGATTATTTTCATTTGTCTGATATATAAATCAAAATATGATGATAAGTGGTACATGGACAAAACGATGTCGGCATTTTATTTTTATTTTTTAACGCGGGAGGAATGCGATTTAAAATTTAGTACCTATACCAATTATTATTATCGTGTCAATGAACGGTTTGTAGTTGTTATCGTTCGATTTACATTATACTATATTTCAATACCAGCTATTCTATTATATTATTAAACGTGTTGGAATTCCTTTGAATAATTTATTGTGATTTACAGTCCAAGTTATTGCATTAGATCAAATATAACGTTATTATACTCATATAACATTGTCAGCACATAATATTATATAGGTAATCAGAAACTCTGATATCATATAATATTTAAAAAGGTGTGACCGACTTTTTGGGTACACCCTGTACAGTAGGTGTCAAGGTGGTCACTGTAACGGGTGTGTTAAATTTGAATTCAATGATATATCATTTTATACGAAAGTGATTCTGAGCGTAGACCGTCTGTAAGCATGTTAAGATATCTTATAGTGCCTATAACAAGTTTTTCATGTATCACAAAAATTTACACAATACTCAAGACCACGCAAAAATCTGGAGGTCGGCAATTGCACCACACATTTTATCTACCTGCTTCTCATACAATATTTGTTTACATTTGATTTGCCATTATATTGGGCCACAAATAAAATATATATTTTTAAAGAGCACCCGGTGATTGCTGGGTCACAAATGTATAAAACAAAAATATACGAATATTTTTCAGTACCTATATAATTTAAACATTTTTTTTTCTTTTTAATAAATATAAAATACACAACTGTTATTCATTTAAAATGTTTTAGAACCTAATTGAAGGCTTATTTATATATGTCATAATGTCATCATTATCACTTTTGTTCCAAACTTAACTGCTCTATAATCACAGATTTTTAAACTACCTGTCTAGTGTCTACCTAACCTAACCTATAGTAACAGGTACCTATATAGACTATAGTAGATTAGGAACTGAATAAAATTAATACAAAATAATTGAAACTCATTCATCGTATTTTGGGTTTAAAGAATACAAACTATTAAGGTACCTAACATACCAAAATACCAAAGATACACATATATTACTTACATATCTGTGTCAATTTGCTAACCTAGAACATTTCGAAACAAAATTATTCATTTGATGACACGCATTCCTTTTCTAGTGTAGTATAAATAATATAGAAGTATGTGTTTTCAATCTGTAACATCAATCATATTCTCTACGGTTTTAATTGGTACAAAAATAGAAAAAAAAAACACTTCTTCTAATTGATAATATTTATTTTAAGATTTTTTGAGTCCTCGTTTATATGTTAATTGTTACCACGTCCATAATATTATTACCGTTAATGCTCCAGTGATTAATCTATTTATTTTTTTTGGAAAGTGTTTTTTATGTTACCTCTTCTGATGTCCAACCTAGCTATTTTAATTACTTTAGCAATACACAATAATCTAGAATTGTGTTTAAATAATGATAAAAAAAAAAAAAACACCAAATAATTCAGATAGTCAATGTGAAATAACTTAGTATGCTTCCTTGACTACCTGCTGTCGTATATGTCATATATATTATACTGTAAATACATGCATAAATAAACCTCTCACTGATATATAAATACAAACGAACATTAACAATCGTTATTCGCCAAATACAATAATATGGTGTCAAGAGAGAAAATTCTAAGTATATCTATACCGTAATATTCACGTGCACATGTTTTTCGTGAAAAATGCATTCGATTGCTCTGTGCCAGGAGTCGTATTATACCTGTATATAGAGTATATTATAGTATCATATCGGGAGGGGTTTACTTTTTAAATATTCCCTTTTGTCCGATCGCATTATATTCAAACGTTTTTTGTTTTGTTTTTTAAATCTCTTAGCATGCGTGCGCGCGCATGTATACATATTGTGTATAATATAGACATCTGCCATACATTTATGCATGTGTGCCTATATCATATGTATGAATGCAAATTTTAACATTTCTTTATACACTGCAGCGGCCAATGCTCGGAAGGTAGATATTATTATAAAATACCGTTCGTGTTTTCGGTGCCGGATTTCGCGAGAAAAATAACATTAATAAAAAAATAATATATTTGAACGCGCTGTGCAGTGTTTAAGTACGTACGACGCGGTCCATAGCTATTCCTATATAATATTATTATTATTTTATATAGATATTTGTATACAATACACACGCTGACGATCCGCACGGCGTCCGTCTGACGTGAGACGTGTCTATTTTGTTCTGTTGTTTTGCTTTGGTTTTTTCATAATAATTAGCCATGGGAAAACGGACAATTTATGGTTTATACAATGAAGCGTTTTCACTGTGTTTAACACGGCGGCGGCGGATGTTGCAATAGGAGTACCCGAAAAAAACATGACCGTGTTAAGGAAGATTTTTTTCTAGCGTATAGGTACCTACTACGGAAACGCCGTCGTCCTGTCACTTAAATCGAACACGAATGTTTCGTGTTGTTAAATTTTGATTAGAAAATTATATGACTCTAAAAACCAAAAAAAAAAAATCAAGGTTTTCGGCAATAAAGCAAAACGGTTACTGAAGTAATTTTCTAACTGCCTATCCGAGTGATGATTATTACTACTGTTATCATTATTATACACACGCTATTATAAATTTTAAGTATATAATATGTATATGTATTAAATATAAAATACTCAAAATGGTTACTCTTTATTCATTTTATTTCGAGTAGCTTAATAATTTAGATCGTACGAAGACCACTTTATGGGACTTATAGAAATGTTGCACCACTTTTATGGTTTTTTTTTTTTTTACTGATTAGCTTTACGGTTGAACTTTTATAAATTTCTCACGCATAAATAATATTTAATATGTTTCAATAATGTTTAGAAATATTAATTGTTTTGTAAGTGTTCGTAGAAAATTTTGAATCAAAAAATAAATAGAAAATTTAACAACAAAAGTTATAAGAGTGATATAGAGTATTTTAAACTTCTATGCACTGATATTAACATTTTCTTTTAATTGCATCATTAAATACAATCCCTTATTATAGAATGTTTATTGGTTAGTGTTGAAGTATTCATAGTCAGATCTAGATCGAGTATCTAACCCAACCTAAACCAGTACCTAGTCATAATAACTTAATAGAAAAAAATAGGACTAGAATTTTTAATTAAAATGTATAGTTAATTATTTGAAATTAGTTTCCATTGTACAAATTAAATTGACATAAAAAAGTTTACACTCTTTTGTGTGTATTATATTAGTCAAAATTATACATAGTATATGAAACCGTTGAAACAAAAAAATTTTGAATAGTTGGACAATAACTAGAAAAAATAACTAATATCAATTATAATACACAATTAAGTAAAAATAGATCATTAGGTATGTGTATCGTGTACCAACTAACAATGGATTTAACCATTCCATCGAATTTGTATATGAATACAGCCTACAGGTATGATTATACGTCTCTATATTATTATGTTTGTCATGTGTTTTAAAAATTAATTTTTTCATTAATTCATTAAAAATGTGTTATAATAAAATTGGATTGAATCAGAAATCATTTTTTTTACCATCGTAATAATAATCATACGTTTTATAACAGTGCAGTGGTGCAATCCATTGGCTCATTTATTTAGAATATATTTTTTAATATAATAAATGATATAACTTTTAAACTTATAAATAAAAATAAAATATCAGTAGTAATAATTTTTTTTTTAATATGGTCCTATACCGTAATACTTACTAACAATTTTCTGTTTTGGTCATTTTCATTACTTTATTTATTTTTTATTTTGAAAATGAAAATAATAATTATTATTCAATATTACCTTCTTTATAAAAAAACTATAATATAAATTTCGAAAACAACTTAAAATGTTAAAATATTTTTAACATTTTATAATCAAGATAAAAAAATATTTTTTCCCATTATTTTTCCAAATCAATACTTGTGTTCAAAAGTGTTTGAAAAATGAAAAACCATTTAGACAGTATTCTTTCACTTTTTTTTATTCTCCAAGTTGAATTGTTAAGATGACTTGTATAGTTGTATTTGACATATCATTTGGTCTTCCACGTAGCAATCAAAAACGGTGTGGTCGTGATTGCTTACAGTGTGGTATTAAGCATAAACGAAGAGGTAATAGGTAAAAATAATAGTCATATAGTAATATTATCCAAACCTTCGTTCATGGGTATTTAATATTTATCTATATTAAAATATAATATATTCGATGTAGGTATTTTGTAAAAATATTCACTAAAAGAAAATAATAGAGTACCTAGGGATACATTTTTATTGGGAAATTATTCCACGAGTAAGTGGGTGATAATTGTGATAGTTGTGATAATTATATATTTCATCAGAGAACATTTTTTCGGTATATATGCATTTTAGTTTGTATAAATAAATGTAACAATATTATTTAGTTTTGTCTTCTGAATGTAAATAAGTAATAATTAATAGCTAATGAGTTTTTCGTTAGTGTCTACCCTCTACAGCTTACTAATACAATTATCGCCCTGCTTACAACGTGAGCAAATTAGCTTAATTAACAAATATGTTAACTAAATTATGATGATAATATTATTGATGGTACGATATACACAGATCGGAGTACATATATCCATTCAAAAATAGTTACGCGAGTACAAAGTGTTCTGGTAGCGACTGTACCTAGTGTACCAACCTGGTATCTAACCGGTATAAATATCATAATATATAAACACTAAAATCCAAACCAATACGGTTAGGTTAGAGCTCAAACTATACCATTTGAACCTGAAAACGCTTTACAAACACAGCTCGCTACTATACCTACACTGGTACACCACATGTGCAGTCATGTCATGTGTGGTATGGTCGCGAGTGACCAAATATACAATACCTAGGTATCTGGCTAGGTATTTACGATGGTTTCAGCTCACGAAGACGGTCAGCCACGGTGTGAGCACGCCGGCAGTCGGTCGGATTTCATTGTCGTTACATACGCACCGTCGGGACTATATAATACAATAATATATTGATATATAATAATATATACTTTAAATTTAACGAGCTAACAAGCCTTTTTTTATACACGAGTCACGCTAATGAACCGTTTTCGTCTCCTCAATGCACTATCGCTGTACCCGTTTCTTTTTCGGTCTCTGATATATATATATATGATGAATAATGCTCGTTATCGACCGGTATCACGGATCGACGGATACTGTGTACCACACGCACCACACCGCCTCGACATCTCTAATGATGCTCTTCGCACATTTACAAACTATAAACACATACTAGACCATAATACACTACATACTGAAACGTATATTATTAGGTATAATAGGTACACACACGTCCGTCTGCTGCACACTGCCCGGTAAGTGGGCAAGATCGTGTTCAATAGCATATAGTATGCGCGTAGACTGTATAATATATATATATATATATAGGTTGTATGTATAATATATATACATAGGTTGTATGTATAATATATGCCACAGGGTTGGCTCGAGCCATTCAACAAGTTCAATCCCAATCTCAGATCTCATCACCTGTATTTGTGTGTATACGGATCGAGAGAGATTGCTGTTGGAGCATTCGTTTATTTTTCACGAAGGTATACCGTCGCTGTTGTACGGCTGTTGTTGTTGGTATATGGACCGCAGTGCAAATACGTGGTCGATGTGTGTGCATTAGAAACGCTTTTTCCAACTGTGCAACTGTCAGACGAGAATAAACGATATATTCGCAATCGCATATCATAATATTATGTCTTCGATTGGCGGGGCACACGAGTTGAAAAATAATCGACAGGATGGGACCGACTTCACAATTTTTCATCTTTACATATTACAAAGTACTTTATTTGCAAGTAAATAATAGTATGTAAGTCTTGATTGATAATTGGTTTTAAAATATAGTTATGAAAGCGGAGAAAAAAATTAATAAGTAATTAGTTTTAATATTTTGCCACATAGCATCCATATAATTTTCAGAAGACCTTTTTTGAGAATAATATCATTTTGGATAACCGTTTACACACAAAAATATCAAATAATTTAATAAACTGCAATATGTATTATAGCGATGTATACAGTAATATTTACTAATAAATATTTAACCGTCGATAGTTTTAGTGACGATCAAACGTTCCCCTTTACTTATAACTTTCCCCATTTAATCTCATATACACGATATTGAAGGAAACCAAATCCTCTTAAATCATGGTTCACAGAATACGGTACTATTATAGTAATCTGCGATTTTTAAGATTTTTCTTGACGTTTACGGTTTAAGTGCTAAAATAACATCCTCAGGACAGAAACTTGGCGGGCCAAACTCGTAAGTCTTAACTGGACGGCTACTTGTAGCGCACGTCGGCAATCCCCCTACGACCGATAGTTTATCACGGTCGTTTCCTATAGCGGGCCTATCCCACACTCCCACGTGCGTAACCGTCGGTTAAAAAAAAATAACCGTTAAAGGGTGTTTATTGTGCGTGTATGTATAATATATATATAATATCTATTATACACACATATATATATATTATTTAGTATATAAGCCGCACCCACGTAGTCGTCTATGTGCTTATATAATATATATGCACTATGATGCATGCGCACTTTAACACACGCACTTTAACACATACATACTATTGACTATTTATTCAAAACAGTGTATACACACATACGCACACGTAGAGACAAGACTTCTTCACAATGCACAAGTGTCTGTGTGCTCGCCCACCCCAAGTTCCCAACACACCGCCCAACCGCCGTGCCTGCGACAAGATGGCATTGATTGAAAACCTTCGTCATCGGCCTGCACTCAGGTCGACGTCAAGCATCACTTATTATTATTATTATTATAACGGACGCGTTTCTGTGTGTGTGTGTGTTTATATATGTTAAAATAATGACGATATCAATTTTGACGTGTAGTGCGGGGCACGTGCCCCGTACACATATATACGCGACGAGTGAAAGACAAATATCAGAAAACAAATAATCATCGTCGGCCGACAGTACAATATAATATATATGTATATAATATGTATACTGCACTTGGCATTGAAGAAAGGGTCGTCATGGGTACGGAGAGCGCTAAAGGGTTGTTAAATAGGAACCCCGTCCAGCTGGAGGGACTAATGACGTTTGGAATATTGTTGTGGACCGAAAATGCGAATTCTGTGGTGTTGTTGACCAATCACCGCCCACTGTTTCAGCGAAAATGCCGTTTTAAAGACCCCGCGATGTTGAATAAATCAGACTATACATTTTTCGGACGTTGCCTTTGTCCCCACCGCCTACCTTCTATTCAATCGTTTTATTTGCCATCCCTTATCGTAATTTAAATAAACATGATAGGACCGAGTCATGTATACAAATTAAAACTAAAATGAAGTACACGAAAATCTTTAGATGGGCACTAAACTTATGACTTATCCAATTCATGCTATATATCATATATATAATAATATGTATACGCACTACGCATATAACAATAAAATGATTCATCATCATTGTTATTATTTCACTACACATTTATTATCCTCTAGTATTTTGAATATTGTCTATTCGAAAGTTTATTTTATTCAATCGTAGAAATTCACGTGTAGTTGGCAGTATTGATTTCTATAGTATATTCATTCATTTTCAATTTGTGTTTTTGTTGTTTTTTTAACTATAATAATATACAATTATTAAACCATTAATTAATTATATTAGATCAGGTTAAACTGGTTTGTTTTATCCATTTAATTTATTAAATATATACAATGATTTTGAAGACATGCAATTGTTGTAAGATGAGATACATTTTTAAAAAATATTATTAAATCACTTTATACAAATTAGTTAGATACGGTAAATAATATATAGGTAAAGGGCAAAGACATGATAATTTAGAATGAGGTACTTACCTGCAGCATTCATTTTATTTATTGATCAATAGAAAATGTATTCAAAATAATTATTATATAACTAATATAAGTATAGTTAAAGAGGAGGTGTCTCGAGGATTATATTATTTTGTTAAGTTTCTATACCACTGTCTAGAACTCTAGATAATAATATTCTATAATATTAGCCCAGATAATGTACTCCATATATTTGGTAAATGCTAAAACACTGATTAATGTTTGTAACAGTAAGCACTAAGCAGTGTGCACATAGTTTATATTATAATGTATAGATGTATATAGATATAATGAAACTGTTTGTAAATTGTTTGGTTGATTTCACACCATATACAACGGTCGCCGACCCAAGAAGACAAATGGGTGACCCGAATTTGAAGTAATCTCCTATATACCTTCGTCGTCTACAAGTCGCATCAATTATCACCATTTTAGCTTAATGTAACCACGATGGCATTTCAACATCGTTAACACCATAAAATACTATGAAGAATATGGAATAATGTCACCGGTATAGTATCATACTATCTACTTGTGGTGAATGCCGTATATTCGTAACCAATAATATTCAATATAAAAACAAAAACAGATTTGAATAATAAATGTCTTGGAATAATAATTATTTGAAATGCGCATTTGTTATAAAAAAAATCTACGTTGTGACCAACGAAGTAATTATACCATGACAAAGATGAATTTAGCAGAAGCGGGTGAGTATTAAAAATAATTAATGCCTTCGTCGTAGTAGTCTTCGCCTAGTGAATACTATAGTAGGCAGTTATTCTCGGAAACGGAAGAAATGAATTACAATATCTAAAATTCTAAACAAATCAAAAAAATAATTTCTCAAGTTATTTCTGACACTTTTTGTTTTACGCTCTTACTGTAATTCAACAATCTATGTAAAAGTCGTGTGCTCAGTATTCAATATCAATTTAAATCTAAATTGTTAGTTTCATTATAAAAAACATTAAATACGCATAACACAAATGGAGCAGAACGCTAATATAAATTACACCCTATGTTAAAAAAAAAATAGATAAATTAGCTTATGTTTAGATATAGATAATTTTAATAATATCGAGTTTTTTTGCGATAAAAAAATCACCGCTTATAATAGGCAATTACTAGGCTAGATACTCACAACATACATATGCGCTTATTTATGTATTATACTTACTCCTAACATATGCCAAGTGCTTACCATCAACTTGTTTTTAAAACGATTTCTAATACCGGATATCTACATTTGAGAAAATCTATTTGAGTATTAAATATATAGTGACCACTGACCTTCGCCTAAGTTTATAAATAAGAGTTTCGATACATGCATGTTCCTACAATAATTTATTATATATTTATACAATTATAGCTATGTGGGGAAAAAATAAAATCTAGTGCTTAGGTAACTATTAGAATAAATTATTACTTGTGTGGTAAATACAATTGTATTTAATATCTATAAAGAATCTAATATAATGTTGATACCTTATATTATATTTAGAAACAATTCAAACAAAAAGTATTCCATTAGTGAAGTACATGTAATAATAGGTATCTTAAGCACTGAGTCCAAATTAAGTCTTCAACAATAAAATCATCTTATTTCTTAAATATATAAATATGTATAGTTAAATTTAGGAAAACTAAAGTAACGCCATGCGTAACATAATATATTATATTGTAAGCTTGTTTGATTTTATTTTTTATAATACTTAATTTTTTTTTATTTTTAATTTATTAACCTGCGGCAACTTAGGCCATTGGGTGGTTTTTTAACTGTGGGGGAGGGTACTGTAGTTTTTTGTAAAAACGTGTATTTTAGTTTGGCAGAATTTTCAAGTGGGCATTTGAAGGTATCTGCCATGCCTGGGTGGCTCCTCTCCAGACACCGTGACTTCCCGAAGAGAAGTGCCACCCGTGACTGAGATTCGAACCGGTGACAGTGCGCGTCGCAACCGAATCCTTAGTCCGCTCGGCCACTCCATCGCCCTTTTTATATTAATATAAATATTAAAAAAAAAATAGATTTTTATTATATTATATTAATTAATTATTTCCTACCTGGACACGGTTTTGTCCCAAACCGTTGTGAAATTATGTAATATTTTCCACCCTGCACTAGTGCACTGTTAGCAAACCAATTTTTTCACTAACGACGTCTGATGAGTGATTTAATTGACTATAGAGCACAGAAAATTCATACCTAGTAAGTTATAATGTTATCATTCTTGAAGCACAATGGTTTACACTAAATACGGTGTTCTCTGTAGAAAAGTTCAGTATTTAAATCGACGTTCTGGCTTCTGCACTGTGCAGCAGAGAGAATTTTCAAAATGTTTTTCATTATAGGTATTTACTGTCAGGTGAGCACGCAATGAGCTCACTGAATTTGCTACTCTTGCTATTACCTATAGTCCAGTGGTTCTCAAACAGTGTGTCGCGACACACTAGTGTAGTAGTGTGTTGCTAATTACCATGAAATGGGTTGCCAAAAAATCGTTTATTTATATTGTGTGTGTGTGTTAAAAGTATAAATATATATGAAATTATTATGGCGTTATGATGGGATGGTAAAAACCACAGATAAAAACAATTATGAACATGGTCTCATTTTAAATTTAGGTACATATAGTTTTATAATTGTTACTTTTTCAGAAATCCTATAATTCTTTTAAATTTATCAGTGTACCGCCATTTTTTCTAAATTAGGATTTGTAAAAAAAAGGTTGAGAAGCATTAGCTCATTTCTATACATTATCAAATACGACAATTTGACTATACTGATATTATAATATGTTGTGAGTATATTATATTTGTGTGATACATTTTGTAAATAATATATATCTACCTTGATAAAAACGCAGTCTATTTACCATTTATAGAGACGATGATGATTTTAATTCCATCCACCGGCGACGGATGTCCCGAAATTTTAATCTGCAACATATTAGTATTATATATAATTTAAAATAAAACATACAAACGCAATTTTTGTACTTCAGCGTAGTATATTCTACTCAATGAATTTTGATTTGATACTTTATGCGTCGATGTATTCCTGGGTGGTTTTCTTCGTAATTATTGGGGTAACGATTAAAATAAATGAACAGCTATACTGTTTTGAGGTATTACGACGGTCGTTGACAAATCATGGTAGACCTCACCATTATAATATTACTTAAAACTTAAACCACCGACCACCTGTTAGTAAATCAATCTTATAGACTGGACACCGGCTTAAAATAGCATATTGTTTAAAACCACGAAATTTCCCTTTTCCGAAAATCACAAGCATGACTGATATATTCACATGTAAGTATAAAATAAAACGAAAAAAATATCACTTACATTGGCCGTATACAGTTTTTGACTGAGCAAACAATGCCTAACAAATCGTAATTTATTATGAACATATTTTCCTCACTTAAAAAAAAAAAAATACAGAATGATGTATTATGTGTTTTTACTCAACATTGAAGAAAAAATACGCATCCGTTAAGCTACAGACAAAACTAAACAAATTTATACAAAAGTGCATATTTTTTTTAAAAATAAAAACTCATAAATAACAATCCACATTAGACGTTTTATGTCTATGTTAATATTATTATTGTATAATTTTAAATGTAGATAAGCTAAATGTGGCTAGAAATGGCATAGTAGTGGTGAGAAGAATGTGATCGTTAAACTATATTGAGTATTCAGCATTTATCTATATCAATTAATTGAATTGGTTTATCAAAAATGTTTAATAATAAAATTAATAGTTAATTTTTAAATATAAAAATATGATGTGATGTGAATAAAACAACATTAAGTGTGTAATAAATGGGATTAAAAAATAAAATTATCACAACATCAACAATAATATAAATTGTATTTTTTTAGGTCTCGCATTCCACATAGGTATATTCCACGTAGGTACTTCAAAATATCTAATAAAATAACTTTTAATGAAATTGAAACTATGAATGTTCAAAAAATCATAGTAAGTTTTAGTTGAGACAGTTATTTAAATATCTAACTTTGAGCGTAGTAACCACTAGTCAGCAGCATACTATATAATTACGAAGAAAATATTTTAACAGACCCTTTTTAGGCCAAGAGAGTCCTTAACCACATTCTAAATATTTGGTACTGAAGTATGTACATAATTATTATAGTAACTTAAAGTTACTAACTTGATGTATCATATATACTATATAGAATGTTGAGTATGTTAATACAGTGTACTCTCGGTAACTCGAACCTTGATAATTCAAATTTCAACATCTCGAACAAATAAAATTCCCCTTCAAATAACAATAACACATTAAGATTTTAGTAACTCAACATTTGTAGTAAGTCTAATACCTGCCGTCCCAATGAGCTTCGCGAGTTATCAAGAGTACACTTTAATTGTTTTAAAATCAATGGTTATATTATAGTACATATTATTATAAAATCATAAAATATGTATTATATAATTTTAGATATAAAATCACACTGTTTCTCTACACAACCTATTTATTATATCCCCATAGGGATCGCAATAAATTAAAGATTTATATTTTAAGTTATAAATATAAATATTATGGTTTTATTTTATTCCTATAAAAATATATTTTGTCATATTACTTTAAACAGTTTGTAATATGATTATGATAAAAGATCTTCTTATCTAAAAACTTGATTTAAAGTAAAATATTACACAAATCAAGAAAAACTTCAAATAGAACTTAATTTTGTGTACTATAAATTAAAAGGAAATTCAATATTGACATTTCAACTAATAATTAATAAACATATCATAATACTTAAACATAATGAATTTCTGGTAATAGTAATATTATACATACGATACAGTTAACTTATTGATCTAATGTAAACATGTAGTAAATGAGTATAATATAAATATGTAGGTATGAATGGTATGATGGTTAATGAAACTCTGTGTTGTTCAATATAATTTAAGAAACTATATTTATTGTACACAGTTAAAAACTGAAATTAAATCACTCTATATCCGATGAAAAAAAAAATTCCCAGGCATTAAATTTTATTTTTGTACGTCAGTTAATATAATAAAGTACAGCAAATATACACTTTCTAAAAAAATAATTTGAACTAAACGAATAAAATGAGTACCTACCTAACGTGTTAAACGTGTGAAGTAGGTAATCGAAATTTTAAATTTTAAAACTTGTTGTTCAACTCACGTGATTAATATTTGTACTAAAGTATTTAGTTTGTGATTAATTTGTGAATTCATAGTTTTGACTTTCTAGTCTAGTTGTAAGTTGTAGATCATTACACAATAATTTTACTGTAAATTAAAAAGATACGATTTAGGTTAACCTATATATGCTAATGTAAACAATAAACATATTAAATATAATATTAAATACTATATTATAAGATATTCCTTTGTACATTGTATGTAAAAAAGTCTCCAAATACTATTACAAATTAAAGAGAAAAAAACGATAAATATTTTTAATAACTGCTTTTATGGTGAATAAATAATATTAAATTTGTATTTTAAGCAAACAAGAGGTTTTCTTCTTTAGTTTATTAAAAGCATGAAAATAAATAATATATCAAAAAATAGTTAGTATATATACTATACAGAATCAATATTTTTGTTGAATTCCCGCAGTAACAGAATAATAAATGTATTTAAAAATATTAATTGTCTCTGTCAATTTTGTATTTTAACCATATTATCCTACATTTTCGTAAATTAATTAAAACGAGGATATTTATTGGGTTTTTCAAATATTTAAAAATCAATACAATGAAAAATGTATAAGCATAGCATATAAATATATGTATGTACAATAGGTAGGTATAAACGTAATATATTTGGTGTGGTGACGGGATAAAAAAATCAACTGAATTTTTACCCTAGAGATTTTCAATGTAAATAGTGTTATATTTTATGTATTTATTAATTTCCATTATACATCAATATATTCATGATGTGAGAAGAGACAAATGTTTTTGTACATATTATATTTCATAAATAAATAAACTTGGTAGAGTTCTGTGTTGTTGTTGATTGAAAAGCATGACACAGATATATAGGCAACAGTTGCATATATATATGTGTGTGTATATATTATTATATAGGTAGCTTATAAAGTGACGAATGACATTCGTTTCAATAAAATGCTTTTAAGAAAACCTATTGACCGCATACATCATTATAAATAGGTAATATTGAGTGTGACGTATTTTGGTACCTATTCTATATTATATTCATCTTTCACACAGTTCATATAATAACATAGGTACTTAAAATGAAGCATTGAAAAGGCTGACACAAACAGACGGTTCAATAAGCAATCGATCGATTATTGAACTTTCAAATGGTCCACCTTAAGGAACCAAAGTTTTCAATGCGAAAAAAATTCTTTTATTTTTCTATACTTGCTTTCATTTTTTGAATATCAATTACGTCATTAAACCGGTAAAAAATATAAAATATGTTTGGTTTTTATTTTTTCTTTCATTGCATTTTAAAATCGTTTAGTATAATATATACCTACTATGTGCACCGTAAGCAATTTCGTACGCAAGTATGACTTTGTTTTAACATTGTTGGTTTAGTTATAAATCATAACTCACAAAAATGAAACAATTTATGCAAATGTAATTCAAGAGATAATATTATTTATATGCATAGAACTTTAAAAACAAATTCTACGTAACTTTTTCGGATTAATATTTGAATAAAGTCGAATTTTATACATACTTTGTTCCCGGTTTTACGAGAACATCTAATATTAAACTCAAACGCTGAATATTGTGATTTATCAGTAAAAGTTCTCGGTACCTATGTACAAAATTTAGAAAAAAAGAGAAATTAAAACCACGTTATTCAATACAATTTGTGAGATTTTGTCATTTAATAACATTATTCAAATGATTACAATTTGTAATTTGTTTGAATGTCATATAATTTTAAATAAATAAATTATAATGTATTATGTATTAATTGAATAGCTAATAGTAGGTATAAATTTTAAAATGTCCTACCATCCGTTAAAGTCTCTTTATTGTATATTGTATTCATTTTATTATATCCTGAGGACGATTCTACTTTTGATTATATTTTGGACACGATCATAATACTATGAATATATTATGATATTACTTAGTAAGCATCAGTTGTTATTTTAAAGAGTGTAAAAACTTTTCTACAGATTAGGATGCAAGGAGTCGATAAGATAGATTGCGTGTTCACACACGAATTCTATAACACGACTCGTTTAAAGTTTTCTTTCGTCGCGACAGATAGACTGGACCGGAAGGAAACCAATCATTCTTCTTTACAAAAGCCAAAAGATGAATCTATATCAATTCTTTGTTGTACGTCTAATGTCAATTTCACAGTCTGCTCACTCTCGTTATTACACTTCGTTTGGTACATTTCACTCACAGTCTTTGATAAAACAATCAAAAAACATTGGAAAGTAGAAGACGGTCTGTCAAAAAGATACCTCTAAGATAATAATAATAATAATAGTAAAAATATGAATATAGTATCTAATTTAAGTATTCATAATTGTTTGAATAAATTATAGAAGTTTAAAATTTAAATGTTAAATCCTTAGCGTAAGACTTGCAATAAAAAATGGTTGTTATACTAATTATATAAATTTGGTCAAAATACCGCAGGTCCTGGTTTTTGTTTTTAATTTAGAAATGTCATATTAAACTAATTAAAAATACCTACATAAATATTTAATCAAAAAATAAATAAAATACTACTATTTTCAATCAAAGCATAATATTATAACTAAATAGTCTCAAATGATTATTAAAAAACTTTTTAAATTAAATATTATATTTTTGTGGATAAAAGCTTGTTATTAAAACATATAACAATAATATGTAAGTACACTTATATTGTTTATACATTTATAATTAATAATTATATTATTATCTAACATGAGGATTTTTGTATGACTTATTATTATTTTGTTATTTTATTTATTAACCTTTAGGTCATTGGGTGGTTTTCAAACTGTGGAGGAGGGTACTGTAGGTTTGGTAAACACGTAAGTACTTATTATTATAATATGTTGTGAAATACAGCTAACGAACTATTTGGAGTTAAATTCCCTGGGACTTTATTATCTAAACGACGTAAAGGTCTTTATAAACATTTTCAACAAATTTATTTATTTTATATGCTAGATAGCAATTATACATACTTTACACGTTGATGGAGTCACTTCCAATGAAGTGGCTCCCGCCTAAATCTAAAATCTTAACCAAGTCGTATGGTGCCAGACGCTTAAGGCGTCTGATGTCTTGGAGTTATCTAATAATTGGATGGCAAATGGATTTACATGGTGATCTAGCCTCGTCTCGTGTCTGCGAGCAAATCTTTGGATTTTGTCTGCTATTGTAGGCAACATATCACGGTGAATTGCGTTGTTTCTTTCGAACCTGTAGGCTGTATTGATGGTCCGGAGGGCAATATTTTGACAGCGTTGTATTACAACGATGTTAGACTTACTGGCAGAACCCCACAGTTGAATGCCGGAAATCCATATCGATTTTATAATAGCTACATATACACTGTATATTATACAGTATAGACGTCTGTATTTGATGGTTAACTCGGAGTGGGGTAAAATTACAATATTTACATTATAATTCAGTATTGTATAATATACATTATGTACACTTTAGAATTGCTAATCAATATTAACAAGTTTCATTGATTTAGTACAAGTATATTTTTTTTATTCATACATATTTAAGTAGATATTATTATACTGAATAATGTTCAGATTTCAGCTAAAACCTAAATCTGGTTTGTCTTGTTATAGACGTAGAGTATATTTTCGATTTTCTAGTATATATAATATAATATAATATTACCTATAGTATTATTTAAAAATCCAAAAATGTATAATGGACTAAAATATTGTATTTTGAAAATAGGTAATGCGTTTAATATTATGTCTAAACTTAAGACAAAACTTAATAAATTAAAGCAAAAAATGTGAAAAAATACAGACGAGGGTATTATTATAACTTGTAAGTAATAATGTGGTTGTGAAATAAATTGTACAGATACATTTTTTTAACTAACCACATTATTCATTAACCAATCCTTATGGATGTTTCAAACACGTAATTGGAAATTTTCAATCAAATAAATACTTTAAATATTTATATTGTACCTATGGTCGTATGGACCGTGGTGGCCCTAGAATGGACTTGTGCTGGTAGATACCCCGTTGTACATAAGTAGGTACAAAGTTTGGGACCCGATGCTTGTCAATATGCCATACCAACAATGTAGGTAGGTACTATAAAAATATATAATTATCCGTTAGGTATAAAATGCTAAGAAACCGCAACCAGACCTAGATGTATTTATTGAACAGTATTTGCAGCACTAATTTCAAATATCTTATTTTATTTTGAATCTTTAAAATTATGACAGTTATTTACACTAAATATGTAGTATTATCGTATTCTCCGAATCACTATTAATCTATGATATTATAATTATGAATTTTAATTTTTAATTTTTTTTAAATATATTGGTTTGTATATTATTAAATAATAGTTTGTGTATTTAAGTCTATTTGATAAAATTATAAAACTAAATTGACCACGTAAATGTTAAATAACATTTTAATATATTATTTAAGTTCATCAAATAAACACGTCGACGTTATGAAGCAGATGCTTTGAAAATAAATAAATTAATTAAAACTAATTAACAATTTATAAAATAACACAATTTCAACTAAATAAAATACCTTATTGTAAACAAACGCCATTAAATTTGTAATAATAAAATGTCGGTGTGGTTTACAGAAAATATAATTAATTTAGTTTTATAAACTAAAATAAAACCCTTATTAGAAAACCATTCCTGTTGGGTCAATGTATAAAATAATACATTTGAAAATTCCATTTTTCCCCTTGCAAAATGTATTGTTTAAGGCATAAAATCTAATTCAACATAAATAATAAATATAATATATTACAATGACTAACAATAAGTTGAAAAAGTTGAAAACAATTTTTGTCATGCATAAATTACACCGAATTGGACTTCAATTTCGATTGAAAATATTAGAGCTCTGTAATATTGCTAAATCAAAATAGGTACAATTTTAATTCGTGAGTAAAAATATTATCAAATTAAACATTTAATTATCTATAAAATGTATAATATCTCACTACGGATGTTTATTTATGCCTGTTAATCTTGTTATCTCGACATAATATTTTAGCTGACTTCAAATAACATCGTTGCGTTTGTAATTAAATTAAGCGTTCTCACTCTCAAGTGCCCAAAATACAAAGAAAAAATGGTTCATTTAAAGTAGAAAAACATATTAACTGCGAGTGAGCAAGAAATTATCAATAATGTGAATTTTATATGTAATTTAAGTTAGTTTGAACGTTCTAAATTTTGAGTTATTTATTTAACTATAATTTGTGGAAACTCTGATTTGACTTATTAGTTGTTATACAACAGGCTGTACCAGTGAACCTACATGCTAATATAGACAGTAATATCATGGCACTAGTGACATTGCATAGGTACTATATGTTGCCTAAATAATATAGTATTTTGTATGGCAGAAAACCAATGTGAAATTCTTGGAAATAACGTCACGTCCCAAGTCACATAACAATATTTTTTTACTTCTTTATAATTTGACATCACGATGGAAATTGCTAAATAATTTATAGTGCATATTGCTTATATAAGGTACATCATACGTATTTTAAAAAAATAATATAGGGAGGTACAGGTAAAACAAATATATTGTATACATATAGCCTATAGGTATCCATTATGGGAATGGTTATATAATTTTGACTTATGTTTATAATACTACTTTAATAATTGGCTTTCATTGTTGTGGTCACATTTTGATAACAAGGAATAAAAATTGATTAATGCACACTATGGTATTGACTATAAAGGATTAATTTGATAAACGAATACACGACATACTTCATTGTCATTTGACGTGTGATTTTAATTTCGTTAAACATAAAATACATCGTATTTACTCATAAATTGGGCTATACGGCTATACGATATAGTTGCTATATTGTCAGATTCGACTGTTCAATACGGTTCTAAAATAAAAATTATTTAAACTAAAATTATATAAGATGACATTACACAGACATTTGTTTTCTCCATCTTACAAGTGCGTAACATAGCAAATTTTAATACTCAGAGCTTTGAAATTATAATATAATAAAAATCTATGACATCACCTAGATAATAATTTTACCTTTACATTTTATAGGAGGCCAATTCACTAACGGAGATCAACGTGATATTTTGAGCGTAAAATTTGTTATATTATGCACTTGTAAGTCGGAGACAACAAATGTCGGTGTAACATCATCTTAACTGCAGCGCTAAAGATAAACAGGCAATCCCCTCCTTAGCCGTACGATAGACAGGAAAACGAAGGAAATACCAGTGAAAATTTTAAGATCCTTACAAGGATCTCATATCTCACCAAAAATCGATGTTTAGTTACACATATATAAAATATGGACTAGAATACATAATCCCAGCAGAAATCCTCTTATGTCCACCATAGATATCAATTATTAGTCAATCTTGACATAGTTCGATTCCCTGAGAAATCAACTTGCCCTTAGTATATATCTATAATATCTATAGTCATCTATAAATGGGAAATCTCTTTTTTACTCAACCATAAGAACATAATATATACTCGGATGCATCCGCCACCGAAGGAACAGGCGTTGGATGGACATCATATTATGTGAAGATATCCAAAACGAATGAAAAATCTCCAACAAATGTGAAATACTCCATATACCTATAGAGAAAAAGCATTAGATATTCTTAAATGCTAAAGTTATTGAGTACATTATCCTAAAAGTCGATACCAAAATCGTCACAATATTCAGCGACTCACTATCTAGCCTTACCAGTCTCCAAAATATTCACATTTCTTTTAGCATTGCCAGGAAAATTCAAAACGCCTATATTTGGGCACAACTCTCTGGAAAAAGCATTTATATATAAATGGATCCCTTATAACTCCAATATAGATGTCTACTATCATGTAGACAAGACAACCAAACTCACCTATCATCCGATGATCTTTAACTCTTTTATTCTCCTATCATAACATAAAGAAAGTAATTAAAAATTCTATCTATTGATAGAACAAGCCATCCAACCTTGGACCTTTCCTGTCAACGCTCAAGAAAGTATTTAAGGACAAGACCTCCATCAACCAACGCAGAATAAGATATATAACATATACATACTCACCTATATTTAATGAAGAGAAAAAAACCCTTGCATTTGCTAATCGTGTTCCGATCATTGATCGGTTTTTTTTTTTGTTCACATAGAAACTCACCCTAATAATTGTCAGTTGTCAATAAAATCACGAATAAAATCAACGCTTCAAATGTATCAAACTGCAAACTGCACCAATCGAACTAAAACAATATGATTCACAATACATAAAATTGCAACCCATTAAAGTTAAGTTAAGCTTTATTTATTTATTTAATGTTGGCTTTATATCCCGTACTACACACAACTTAAGGTCCAAATTCCAGTGTGACCTGTTTCGAATTTTTGTGGAAGCCGACCACCATTATATTATATAATATTATTATAAATACATATTATTATCTTCTTGAGGAACATAATATTTTCCTCTGTTGAGCTGTGCAGTTGAATATCATTTTACGTTCGTCTTGTGTATTACACAAATACATTAAGGCAGCGCACAATCAACACAATAATATTACCCGTATAATATATTGGTACCCGTACTAAATTGCAATTCTCAACAAACGAATTGCTAATTATTTACAATATAATATTACTGACCACAATACAGAATCGGAAAAAAAAACTTTTTGGACTTATTTGGATATACCTTTTGACCTGTTCTAACCAAATAATATATTATGTAACATTCCCCTTTATAATCGAACTCGTAAGCATCTACAGCGGGCAACTTATTATTTATTGTTTACACTACTTACAGTCTTACAGTACATATATTATTTTATTATAATATTTATGACAGTGTAATTGGATATCATTATGAGTTAAAATCCTGAATCATATTTCATAGTTTGCAATTAGTTTATAATAGTTAATAATATACAATTAATTATATGCATGTTTATTGTTAATTGTATAGGTAGATACCTAGTATGTATTTACAATATATACACGTCCTATAGATGTAATTTAATAAAAACAATTTGTATTCATCAAATGTTGATAAAGATAAACCATCCATTTAACGTCAGTGTGTTATTGCCTGTGGGTTTAATTGGGGTGGACACACTTACACAACATCCATAGTATTATAGCCAAATATCCTTTGATGTTCATATTATCTACAACGTTTGCATCGGCTGCGCATCAGCAAATCAAAGCAGTAACATCGGCACACATGCACATTACAATACTATGTAACACTTTATACTTTTATAGTTTGTGATATTAAACAACACTAAAATGCGTTGGTAGTTAAGGTATTTAGATTATGATTTTTTAATCAAAATATGTATTATTCTAATTAAATTTATTATTATTTATATATAGGTAATGTCCAAATACCCAACATCAATAAAACTAATGCAGAATGAATCATTTATAAGTAAAAGAAGAAACAGTAGAAATAGTTAAGTTTATGGTTGTTTTAAATGTCATTCAAAAATGATAAAGCTCAAAGAATTTTTGGCTTGTAAAGTTTTCGATTTTAATTTAATATTAAGTAAATCAAAATTAATTACAGAAAGGTTTGAATTTTTATCAATTTAATACTTATTTAATCGATTTAATCGTTATTTAAAAATATCGATTGCTTAAAATAAATAATTCAAAAATAATATTATGTTATTTGTAAATGTTTAATGTGCGAATGCGTAGTAAAATGAATATTATCATTATTAGGTATTTAAATTAACAATGAAGTTAACAATCCTAGTACCTACCTACACAATACTATTATTTATATGTTTTATAGTTTTATACAGTTTATTACGTATTTTAGATTCTGAACAAAGGCAAGATGTTTTGGAAAATTACTTAATGCCCCTCTGGCATCCATAGTTTGATACATACAGACAACAGACAGAACATATTATATGAAATATTATATTGTATGCTTATTAGACTTTAAAATGAAATAAGTATACATTGAAAAAAAGGCTTAAATAATTGAAAGGATTGGTATATTTCATAAAAATATCAATGCTAGTAGTATTAATGTGGTATTCAATATTGAGTATTTCACATTTTTTGGATTTTCAAATTTCATAGTTTAAATTTTATTCATTAAAATGCACATTATTATTTATGATAGTCATCGTCATGGATTCATTTCCAAAATTGGTGAAAACTGAAATAAAGTATGGTATATTTTCAGAGTAATTATTTTAATCATAATTAAATATCAACATTCAACGACGTTAAAAAAAACATTATTATTATCATAAAGTAATTAACTTTACATTTGTTTTTATCAGTTCCCTGTATTTACTAATAAGTGATAAGTAAGTACATTATATTATTTACTATCTTTAATCTTTTTGACATGATTATAAAGACATTATGTGACAAAATTTAGTGTATAACTTTAAATTTGGATAAAAACTTAATATTCCAAAATTATTTATAGTATTATCAAATACCCCTATATTTAAAGAGGTAATAACTGAAAGTATTAATCAATTATAATACAGGCACTGTAACTTTTCATATTTTTGAAATTAAAATCTATCATTACAAATACAATAAAATAATTTTCTCATTACTTCCTATAGATAAACATTTAAAATTTTACAACATAAACTTGTGTATGTAATTTATAATATGTTTTATATGTACCTAATAATTTAATAGGCGTAAGTCATATTATGTTTATAATATGTATACAACCCATATTAATAGTTAAACAATTACAATAAGAAAGTGAAAAAGTGGGTATCAAATAAATTTGGATTTAAAAACTCCTTTAATAATATTAACTTTGCAAGAAGACAACATGGAATTACATTTTTTATTACTGTACAGTTGCCAGCAAATCTAAAGCAATTCGATGGTTCGATTAAGATAATAAATTAGTATAAAATGTATAGTATCAGTATGATTGTACCTATAAGGGTATAATACTTCCCAGTTACAAATTACAATATTGTAGCAATAGTTAATCATAATGTTAGAATTTAGATTACATTAAAATTATGGTTTTTTACCGTGAAGCTGAAGATAATAATTAGTTCTATTGTTGGCTAATTTAAACATAAGTAGAAGCAAAAGCAAAAACACGCAGACCGTAATAAAAAGCCAAAACGGTGTAATTACACGGGTTAAAGGACAGTTGACCCCGATCACAATCTAACACCGCAGTCGGACAAAATCATCCGAAAAAAATTAATATAATTAATAACATAATTATAAGCAAATGGCAGTGAACAATTATTATTTAAAAACAACAACATCATTATTCCATTTAAACGTACTTACAAATATCACTATAAATGATAGAGTTTGAACAAATATTTAATAAATAGCTAAACACTGCATAGCTTTTTATATTAATGTAAATAGGTAGTAATATACAAAATCAGCCAACATGTATGTTCATTCAGAGTTTATTATATTTCATCGTGTTTTTCTTTGTAACGTTTGTCAACACATTTTTATTAATCTATAACTAAAAATGTGGTTATGTGTTAGAACAAAAATAGCTTAAAGCATACTCGTAAATAATAGCTGATCTGATATGCTTGCACGGTGAAAATACAGAACGTGATAGATGAAAACATATTTAATTCGTTATTTTTGTTTCATACAAAATGCATGGTGCAAAACAAATTAATCGAGGTAATTTATAATTTTCATTCGATTTCGAATCAAATATATATTCATTTTAAAGTAAACATAAATACAAATACCTTTTGATTAAATGTTTTGAAATTTATTGGCAAAATAATAATACCATTTATCATTTTGATTCGCATTCAAACGTTTTTATCTTCTTTATACAGCAAAGCATAATATCCACAGAATTTTACCTTAGGCCAAAATAATATTCTCTGACACTGACATAAGACTGAAATACGTGTTAAATATAAGCTTCGATGAAATCTCACTCAAAATCAATTATTTCTGTTTGATGTATGTTTGAATTAATTTTGTTTTACTTTTTTCCCGAAAGTGATCAACGGACGCGCTAGGAATTGTAAATGTATTTTAATATACCAATATATGAAAGTTACACGCTTTAATTTTTAGATATAGTATACCTACGCGTATGACGTCACGTGAGAATTCACCGGTTTTCAAAAAATCAAAATCTCTTGAATATTTTGGTTAATATAAAAGTGCACATAATGTGTTGTCGAAAATCGGATTTTAATAAAAATTCAAGTGGTCTCGCCTGTCTTTGACAGGGTTGTCGTAGACCCATTGAGTACTGAATAACTTCCAGGTTCGTACCCATTACATGTTCCTGTGATGGACTTCCTACTGTAAGTCTGTAACTAATGTCGAACGCACGTTTTAGCTATGATAATATTCTTAAGTGCCATTTTGCTTTATAACTTACTATTAACGGTATAATAATGTTTGATTTGTACATCTGTCACGCAGTATATGAGTCCATATAATCGCGGTTACTCTTAAAATCGGTTATCGCGATAATCAGGGGCGTATTTAGGAATTTTTCATAGAGGGGGTATAGCCAATTTTCCAAACACATTTAAACGGAAGTCTCCGCTACAGAACATATTAATATAATATCATGTATTAGATGTTTCGATGTGTTGCCAATTTGTAGGGTCCGGACCCCGTGGAACCCCCCCCCCCCTAAATACGCCACTGTTGAGAATTGAAAGTTATAATGGTCGCTATGCAGAACCACTCGACGTCGTCCTCTTCAGATTCGATTCGCCGTCCGATGAATACACCGTCGAATCAGATACCTACGTTTTATTTGAATCAACATACTTATATGCCTATAATAGTTTACCACACACGATAAGCGCGATGGGCACCAAAATAAATTCACACGCGCGAAACCCACGCGAGCTTATTATAACACTATTATATAGTTTAGCAGCTGTTTTTTTACATAATAATATCCGTGTCGGTACGCGTGAATGTGGAAAATTATCGCCTCGTGATCGTATAATGTATCCGGCCAACTCGATCTGGCCAATCTGGCTGCAGTGCACGGTCGTTCTGTTAATACGATACAACGTGGTTTTGTCAGCCGCACCAGCCCTTTGCGATATATTGTATTATGACCTACATATGGCTGTATCGTATTTCGCATATAGTATAACACGCACCGAACGTGGCCCTCAACGACGACGTCGTCGGTAGTTCGTTACCTATTATGTAGACGATCCGCATCTTCGACGTGCGCTTCGTCGTGCAACGACTTGTTCGCTTTTGGAAAGTGGTTGGGAGGGGGGGGCGGTGGTTAACCTATACAGGACTTTCGTGTCATTGTATTCAATCCATCAAATCGATAAAGCTTCAGCCCTTCGGCGGGTTTTGATCTTTCCGATATAAAGGTATATAATATAATACGCTGCACTGCTATTATAGGTATATACACTATTATAGACGCGACACCGACGCCGGAGGAAACAACTGTGGTGGCGTGTATATTAAATATATAGAAACGTATTATATACATAATATGTTAATATTACGCGCGTAGTGTACCTGCCTACTTATAGACGTATATTATATAATATTATACATAGGTACCAGAACATGTATGTGGTCGTTGCTCGTGTCATGATCGCGTACACTGCTGCAGTTGACGGCAGTGGAGAGGGGGGGGGGAGTATAAACAAGCATAAAGGTCTCGAATTCGAAGTTTGCCACTCCACCGCCGCCGAATAACCCTTTACACACTTGTTGCGAGGGCCGGGGAGGACGCTCGCCGACCTGGCATACATTATCACGATCATAATGCATACGTGTATATTATATTATATTTTACGTACATATACGAGCCATGTGACAAAAGCACGCGAACCGTTGAACATCCGTTCGTATATATATATACACCATGCGCTCTCTCTCACTCTGTCTATCTCTCTCTATCTCTATGTTTATATGTGTATAAATATATTTCCCTCTATCTCTGTATACCGTTTCGGGAAGAGAGCTGTCGACGTGCTTTAATAAAGCTCCATCCGCCGCGCATGCCATGCCCAAGCGACGCGACGTCCCGTCGTCTTTACACATACGTAGGTATATACATCGCCTACGTATATTATATCCGTTTATTACATAAATCACGTTTCGCCTAATCTGTACGGCATACGCATAATAATATATCACACATATCATCATGGAAATAAAACTTCACGTTTACTTATATACCTATAATAATATATATTATAATACTATGAAGAAACAGGTGGCTGAGCGGCGCCGGCAGTCGGGTAGTTTATCGCGCCAGCTGTTTGTGCGGTTCGGGAGTTCCGCTGCCGACCGATTTTGGCAAAACGGGAATGGTTGACTCACGTTTGATATATTTATATGGTTTTCTTCGAAAACGGTGAAACTCGATTTGAATAAGCCACAAATCGTAATAACGTATTTAAAGAAACGGTTGGTTCGTAATTGATATTATCGTGGCTACACAATTCGTGCGATTTATTGCGATAATAACATTTTGTACCTAAGGCGGTCGTTGCGTGCGGGAAAATTATAATATCAACTTTGCCATGAGATTGTGACGCGATTTTGTAAAATTATACCGAATTCAGAGATAAACCAAACCTGCTGACTGCTTCTTGATAAATATTATCATCTTATTCACTATATTATATTGCGGCATTAAGCGATTTGATTGAATTTTCATCTCGAATGATCCATCCAACCACCCGCAATTAATGCTATCATCAAAATATATTTTTATACAAACGTATTCAGTGAGCTCACGGCTGTACTACGATGATAATTTCGAATGCTACATTAAAAGGATTTGTTTACAGCCAATATAGCTCGCTGCTGGCTAAATTATAATAAATGATTTTGTCCCTACGATACAAAAATAAGGTAACATGGAAAATGTTAATAAGGAAACATGTTACACGTAGGAATATAGCAATGAAAACTGGAAGTTACTATATTATAATGATAGACGTCAGAAATTTAAGTAATTTATTGTAGTAGTGTAGTACAACGTTTTATTAGACAATGGGCAAAAATACAAAATATAACAGCGGAGCTTTAAAACCATGTCTAGTAAAAAAAACAAATAGAAATATATAATTTAATTTAGAGTCATAGAATTAAACACAAAGAACATTTATCTCTGAATATATATCTCTGCACATCAATTAAAAAAAACTAAGGTACCTACATATAAAAAATTATATTAATTATATTAATTTATTATAAAATAAAAAACAATGGAAATAATATATTCACTGAATTTCGTTAAATTTAATTCATAAAACCTAAATAATGTTTTAATAATAAAACCATAGTATTTTGTAAAAATACAACGATCAATATTGTTTGTGTAATGAAATAAATAAATAATATAGGTAATATTATGTACCAATGTAATCATACTTGACCATTGTTTGTTAACCCTGTACAGTACAATCGTTAAATTAATTGTCATGTTTGTTAAAATTACATAATGCAATATTATACAGAGTAAAAATGTTCAACAAATCATGATAATATAATAATAATATTATTATGCTAATTCTACTATGAAGTAACAATAGTTTAATAGTTATTAGATTTTAGATAATGGATAGAAAATTACTAACATAAATCAATTGCTACAATAGCTTTTAAAAACATAATATTATTGTTGGTACTAAATGACTCAAATCGAAATAAATCAAAATTATTGATAACTTCAAGATACTGATTGTGAAACATGGTTAATCCATGGATACATGGTTAATGCTATAATATAGTAAAATATGTTAAAATTTACACTATTTGATATTATCCTTTCGTAGCTGTTTCAAAGCGATAAGTGATAGTACAAATATCATATACTATATAGTATTGAACGAAGGGAGAAAAGAGTTTAAATTTATATTTATGTACAATATCATAACTTCTCAAGTCTTAACCATCTATATAATATAATAAATATACATAATAATATATATATATATATTATACTATGGAAGAATGTTAATTTAGTGTTGTTTATTCTATGCTACTATAAATTTGTCAAATAATAAAAAAATTATATTGACTATCGGTTAGTTTAGGTGGTTTGGGTGAAATGAGTAAAGAACTTTATAATTTATGTAACCAATTTCTATTACAGGCTTCCAAAGTGTAAAATTAATAAATACTAACAAATATCTCACTGTTTGAATATTATGTACCTACCTAGGTATTTTACTAATTTAGTATAATAATATTTAGTGTTTAATATTATATATTAATTAGTAATTTTAATTCGAAAATCGAATTTCGTTGCATTTTTAGAATCAATTACACGTAAGCAAACACAAAGTACCTATTTAATATTTAACTTTTGCACATTATTTTTATATAATTTAAAATTTATTTTACAAATTAATAATTATTAATACTACACAATGCCAAAAATGATAAATATAAGAATCAATCTAGATTTAAAGAACGACTTATACCTATGTGAATGTGATGTTACTACTTGATTTCAATATCCCTATATCACAATAATTTCTCTCGTTTCCATTGGACAACTGTTTTATTACGAAACTTATTGCTCTGTTGGTGCTATCCATTTTTCTGTTCTGTAATGAAAAAATTATAACGATTTATATTGTTTTTTTAATTTTGAATTTCGGTCACCATATTATATTAAAGTTTTCGGCATTTAATGTAGGCGATCAAATTGGTATCCTTCAAAATCGACTCTGGCTATGAATACAGAATATGTGGTTGCATTTATACGGTGTTATAATATCAATTTACCAAAATATTAAACTTTGTTTATAATATAAGTAATAACAATTCACAAATGTTATAATACATATTATATAAGAATATTGTTTTTCGTAATAAATGAAAACAACAAATACAAAAGGTTTTTAAAATATGGATTAATATTATTTCAAAAGTTCGATTATAGTTGTATCTAAAATAGAAATATGTACCTATTTGTCTTGTATTTTATTTATAGAAAAAATACAAACAAAATATGACGGAGGTACCCACAATATATTTTGTAAAATCCATTAGGCATTATTGGGGATCAGTTCTTATAACATTGTTTTATAATGATAATAAATAGAGTTCATGTCATGTTAGAAAATTATATGGCCTGAATAAGAATCCATAAAGTTTTGCACATAACACATTATTAATATTTTCAACGTACAAGTGTGGGTCGTAGACCTTCCTTGCTTTTAGCCCGTTTAGGTGAAATACAATTTCTTCAACCTTCCATTTTGAGGGAGAGATCGCAGAAACCCAAGGCAGAATTCTCGTAGAAAATCAGACTTTGTTTGTACTTTAGAAGTCAATTTCTCAGTACTTTTCGAAACAAAATAACTAGGAAAACGGGAATTTTTACGCAAACCAGAAAATTAGATTTTGTTTTTTTGTTGCAAGCTAATTACAAATTTAATAAATTCAGATACTTTAATATTGTTCACAATATAAATTGTGTTAGCATTTTCTAGACATGATACAATTATTTTACTATGTCGTACACCTGTAAGACAGAGACAACACATGCGAGTGTAGTGTCCTCTTAAATGATATTATAAGTATTAAAATACGCGATTATATGCAAATTGTTTTAGAAAAATATTAGTTCAATCGGTACTACAAATAGCAATCTAATAAAATATCGTTATAAATATCGGCAGACCGTTTCCTCTTTGATTTGTTTTTCCTATTCAATGATTAATTATCGATTTCAAATTTAACACGTATCCATTGCATTATCTCAATTCACAGCGTCCTCCTCAATGATATGGTACTCATACATAACTAATATTAGGTATACGTACAGTAGAGCAACTTCCCTACCTGTTTTTTTTCAACTTTATGTTTTGATAAAGCTACTATAATTGATTTATGTCATGACTTTGCAGTGGGACAAACACAATAAGTAATTGTGTGTTGTTGTTTTTTAACAGTACACCTAGTCACTGGTAAGTACGATTGCTACTATCTCTACATAATAGGATAATACTATAGCTAAGTACCATGTAATTATGTAACCAATCCAAGTATTACAAATATGTAGTATCAAAATACAAAATGCGTAATTATTAATATTGATGATTAACAAGTAAGTTGTCATCTTGTATAGTTGCATAGTTGTATATTTTAAAAATGTTTGCCTATATATCCAGTAGATACAATAATTTATTAAAAACTGATTTGTATATTTTCTTTTTGAATTTAAATATTCACATATATATTAAACTGTATGACGACAAACCTTTATACTTCAAATTTTAAGCGTTTAACCTAAAGCTTATAAATGTGGCAAACCGACAACCATGCGTGTAAATTAAAAACCTGGATCAACGTAAAATGACACTGATGTAGGTATGTGTACACTGTATAAAAATACATTATGCAATTTAAAAATGCAGTAGTCTATCTTGATATGACTAAATTCCTGCAGCCTACTGCAAGGAATAAGTAAACCATCAGTGTTTGATTCTGAAACCCAAATATTTACGTAATTTATTTATAAAAAACAAAAAAAAACTGATAACAATAATTATACTTATGCTGCACAGTGTTGTAGAAAGATTAGTTTAGATTAGTTTACACGCAATAAAACTTTAAAAAAAAACGGACAAAACTTCCCCCTGGTTAGATAACAAACTTTCAATGTAAATTAAACTCTATTTTCATGTATTTATCAAAACGTATTAACATAATATTATACCGAGTCTCATCAAAATTATATAACACGCGTATATCCTTATATTTTTCAAACTGCGTCAAAATAAGGTTACCACGTCGTAGTCGTACTGAATAATAATTTTAAGCGGAATAAGCGCGCATATTCGACGAACTTTTAAATACGATTTCTGTCTATTTCTAACGTATATATTTTCAATAAAATAACTTTGAAAACATGATTTCAGATCACGACAGCAATATCTTGGGATGTATAAGTAAAGGTCAATAAACGCATGTCGAAACATTGCATTACGTCTCGCAGTATTGTATTCTAGCGCTTGACGTGACGTAGGTGCGGAGGAATCGATGCAATGTACGAAAAAAAATTGAATCTAAAATAACGTTTCGGAATAGGCATTTTTTTTATAGTCTGCGTCGTAGAACGCGTCACCCGGAGAGTCATATCACATTATATATTATAAAAGACGAATACGGCGGGTTTATGCTGCAGAGTGGAGAAAACAAAAACACCGTTTTGAGTCTCGACTGTACGGTATCGATTTCCGAAGTTCTGCCCCCGATCTTGCTCGTTATAAGTTTTCGTTTTCGTCTATTGCGTTGTCGTACCTATACGCACACCGTGTAATACACACGGGAGACGCGATGCGTGAACCCCTTTCCCGCCCGTGGAATTTTTCGTCACACCATCGTGATTGTAATGTGTTTATATTGTGTGTAGGTTTTTCTTTTCATCGTCATCTATGAGCACATTCGTACATTTATATATATATATTATGGATAAATAAATAATAACAATATCGGTCCTTCGCCTTTTGTACGGAGCTGTGTTTGTTTACGGCGAGCCGGCGGGCGGTGGGGCTCGAGCGCGGACGGAAAAGCCGATTGGGCACGCACGTGCCGCCGGCGTGTAGGTTTTTCCCGACAGCCTCCGTCGCCGCCGGTCGGGTGTCATCTCCGTCACGTGGACGTGATCCCATCAACGATCACTCTATATACCTATAATAATATAATATATATATGTATTGTTCGTATTATTGCTCGTCGTAGCTCTGTCGATGAATAATAATAATAATAATAATAAGAACGAGGGCGCGCACAATGTAAAATAATATAATCGCCACGCAGGTATTATAATCGTCGAACGGTGTAACGGACAGCGTATACACGCACATCGCGCTAAGGCCAAGACGAAAACAGTGGAAATAATAAACCGACAAAATAAAATAGATGAATATAAAAAAAAAAAAATAAAACGAGAAGAAGAAAATTGGACTACCAACATTGTGTTCGGGGTGCAGCGACGCTCAGTGGCAGTGGCGGTGGCGGACGTGCTCGCGTTCCGGGCCACCGATACGGCGGCTGCTGCTCATTATAATAATATTATAATATTACATTATTGTTGTCTCGGTCTCCTCCGATCAGTGATCGCCGTGAAGACGTGTCCGACGAGACAAGGTCACGTCATATCACGCGCGGACCCAATGCTACAGGTGGCATAGATTCTTGACCGTCTACATAATACATAATATGATATTATATTGTAGGTACGCACCTATGCTGCCGAATCTCGTGTTGTTACTCACTGACGGTGTCGTACACATCACGCGTTATGCGTGCGTACTTACATCAGTCTTACTGGAAATTATAATGACCAAAGCTCGAATTTTTTTTATGATTTGTTCACGACCCGCAAACGTTGTACTTCGGTTTCACAACGATCAAAATGGACGACTCGAGTGAGGTACGTACATCCGTTTTAACGAGAGTAAATATTGTTCTATGCAGTGTCAACAAATTTAACGGTTAATAACATATTATCATAATATAGCTATAATGCCGTTATCGACATTCGCAACCACTATATTATTATAATATACGCAGTATTATCTATAATGCAATTCTACAGATATTGAAGCAGTAAACTGGTTCGTTTGAATCGTCGTTAAGTCGTTTATTTGATATGTAATTCAACCCCTCGACATTGCATATATACATAAACGCGCTACCGACCTCCGACCCCTTCATCGACGCAGTTATGGTTTAATTTCGATTTGGTGCCGATGAGTGGATATTAAGCACTTGAAGACCCTTCATTATAACGAGGAATTTTGGAGAACGAATATTCCGCCATGCGTGATGTTTACGTATTTACCTACCATAGGTTCGAAGAACCGAACAGTAAACATTTTAGTTAAAATCTAGGGGGGTTTCGAGTAAACGTTCAACAGGGGCAGTATAAGTACTGATTTTGAAATCGTACTCAAAGTTCTCGCAATAATAGTTTTGTCTATATTTGCAGTCAATCGATAAACTTCTATTTAAATTTAATTAATACTTACGTATAGAGATTTAAGTATGTAAACAATAAACATGTAGGTATGCTTAATCGGTACATTAACTCAATTCAAACATTAATATTAGTTATTACGATTGCAGTTCAAGTATACTTATATCAAGTCTACCTACGTATATTCAATATAATTAAAAATCGATAACAATAGTTAGTTGTTAAATCAAAAGATTTTTTTATGAACGTAAATGAACAAACATAGTTCATAGAAATAATTGATTTATACATAATATATTTTAGAAAAGTCACAATAAATGAATTAATTAAACATTTCATTAAACAAAACAAATTAATATAGGATCAATAATTGTTTTATTTCTATTATCACTTGCTCGTGGTACGTTTTACTGGTATAATACAATCCGTCATGGTAATATCGCAACTTCACTTTGTCAACATTTTTTAGAAAATACTAAATTGATTTTATCATAGTGGCATTTCAAAGGAAAAATGTCACAAATATTTGGTCCTCCGAAGAAAAAGTTTGGCATGGAAAACTATTATAGAATTTAAAAATGAATTATCATATTATTTAAATACTAACTGAATTAAATTTCCAATCTAAAAAAGAACTACGTATAACATTTGATACGTATCACGTATGAAAAACCATATCTTTCCTTTCTCCGCCCAAAATCTACAACAATATCAACAACCAAACCAATTTTTACTAAAATTTTTTACTTTCTGTGATACATAATAGTAGCTGCTATATCTCTATCTACGAAACATACAATTTGATATTTATCCCCAAATTCCAATATTAAAAATGATTCGTGAAATGAAAAATGCATATTATTATAAAAAAGGTATATTATTGGTTACTCGGTGGAATTAAACCACTGTGGCGTTTGTCCGTCGTCCAGTGGAGTTATTATAATTCGTTCAGTTAGAAACTGAATCGATTTTTCTTTAATGTCTTTTGTATATTACGTATATGTATATTGTATATATATATATATAACATACATAGCTACGTAGGTTATACATAATACATAAATATATATTCTATACATAGTACATACTCACGTAAGTGGTAACGGTTGGTAATTTCGTATATAATAATAATAACTTCCATGTGATCATTTCCACCTTAGAACCTTACTGAATACCACGATCACGTATGCTACGTCATTTCCAAAGACCATATGGCGCGTGCTTCGTATTTCAAGTCCAATCATCGTCGAGCGCTGTGGCCACAGAATCCGACACGGTGCATCTGTTTGCATTAATTATGATTTCAATTTTTGTATAACCTAAGCACGGCATGCGCACACATACGCGACCTATGGTGATATATATGGATACGATCCCAGTTGGTAAGTATAGACTGCCTTCAAAACTTGATTTTTCATTATTTTAACTAATTAATGGTGGGTATATGTATGGTACACCATATTTTTTCAATTACCTATCCACTATCATTTGATTTGTATTAGTATTTTCTTTTTTATATGACTATGCATTAGGCACTTATTCGAAATTCGTATATTGTACGTATTTATATGGGAAAAAGTTGTGGCATTGTCATTGTAATGCATTTAGTATGCATGATTGTTGTTAGGAATTTTTATATTTATTAGTTTTGTTATATGAATTTCATTCACTGCTCATTATTAGTACACTGTATTTTTTTGGTAACGTTAAATCATATTATATGATATTATGTGATCGAGATCAAAAAAGATATGTCAGAATATACATATTTCATTATATCTGTTTTAATTTCTAAAATTAGAAACATAATGCCTATAAATGTCATTAAAAAATAATTAATATATTAGTACCTATTGGTAAAATAATATTATACCTATTACTATAAAATAATAAATAATTATATATCAAATTTATCACAGAGTTAATACTATAATATGTATACCAATCTATGTAATATTGTATTTTGCTGCTGAAACTATGTTAATTTACGAGAAAAACTTTGAAATGCTAATATAATATATGATAATTATGTCAAATTATTTAGTGAATTTAGCGAGATGCAATATTAAATAATATTGTACAATTGCAATGACCTTATTAGTTAACCAGTAAATGGGTACAAAATATGTATAAATATCATATTTATAAACTATTAATACTATTTTAACATTATAATATATTTTTCATGGTAAATTATTTGTTATAACTTATTACTTACAACTGTAAAATATTGTCTCAGTATTAGAGTACGAATTATAATAGTTCATGCTAATTCCATCCAAAACGTTGCATTGCTTAAATAATGAAAAATTCTCTTTTTTTTTTGTATTTTTGTAACGACATATAATATGCCTAACCTTGGATTCATAATCACATTGTTTTCAACCAGCGTTTAGAGTGTTTTCACGTCACAGAATTTCACTCCAGTACAAAAGGACAAGAAACATCTTGTATAGGGAAAATATATTTAAGTGTACCTACCTGATAAGCCTACTTCAAAGCTCCATATTCTTTTGTATTTATTCTTCTATTGTTACCCCTTACCATATACCACAACCACACTCCCGAGTCCTTTTGTTAATATGACTTTTACTCAGCCACGTTTAATTATAATTATAGTAATGTATACATTTTTATATACTCAAGAATATACGTCAAGTCCTGAACGTAACAATTTTACCGCGTCTGTAGTCTGTAGCTATTATAGACTTATAGGTATTGTCGTATACTACAATATTAATGAATAAATCTATGGGTTTTGAAATATTTTCCAATTTATCTAAACTTTATACTCGTACATTAGTAAAACAGGAATTTCTTTAAAAAAACTACAATTTAAAAATCTTATTTTTCGTAATAATTTATAATATTATGAAAGAGTAACATTTTTAAACATACAAGCTTATAAACAAGTGGGTAATATTGAATGTTCATAAAAAAAAATCAAAATTTTAAGTTTTAAATTTTAAATATAGTGCTTATTTCCAAAACATTGTTAAAAATTTACCTTATCTTCTTACAATCAGTCTGTATTTTTTTTATCCCTCGTCGCCTTAAACGTGCTTTTATTAAGTGGTTTTCATTTGAGTGAAATTCCTAAAATCACTTATCGTTTGGGTAAATTTACACAATTTACACATGTGGGTTTATACATGTGATTTGAACGAGTTTATATCATTTGGCTGAAATGTATATGGATACCTACCCAACGTCCTAACATGTCTAATACATTTCCCAATTGTATATGTTTACGTTTCACAGTTAATTCTAACTGGTATGGTTAAAAATGTTTCTTGGACATTATCCAGATAGTAGTGACTAGTGTTGATATAATGTGCCATTATAATTATTTAATATAGGTATTATATCATAAAAAGTCCAAACATAACGTAATAATAATTGTCTTAACTTTAAGTTTTGATAGTTGGTCATCGACTCACTACAATATTAAAACCAAAAGAAAAAAAAATGGTTCTGTTAAACCAAAATTTGAATGTAGCACATTGCACGTGTTTCAGAGGGAGAATACAAATAGTGTGCTGAAATCATCATATATATAAATTTACCTAATTTATCGATTAATTTTTCGACCAAGTGATGGATGCTTAACTCAGTTAAATTTTGGGTTATTCGCTAAAATGAATTACGTCCCTTTTATTTCTGTTCTCATCTTTATCCAACATACATATTATGTAAGCTTAATATATCTTAACTTATTTTAACCACGCTTTCACAGTTCCCTGTGCCATATTTATTAATTTACTATTATATTATTATCACACTTAGGTAAGTACTGAACAGTTCTCTATGTTTCGTAAGTTATAATTATTAAGCTCACGTAAACATAGATGTGTGTATAGAGTATATAATCAGGTGCAGCGTAATATTAAACCGACTCGACATCTAATGAGATTATGAACTAGTAGAATCGTAATTCACTAAATAAAAATTAAATTAAAAATTGATTCCTCGGCGAGTCTAGAATTCAGTTTCCCGGCTTACGATTCTACTCTGTACACCTTGCGAAAAATGCATACACGTACTTTCAACATAATATTATATATTTAAAAAAATAATAATTTATCGTCGAACTTCATTAATTTCTTTTAACATTAAACTTATATAAGTACCTATAGTAATTCATTATTTAAATATTTCTATAGTTACTTCGAATTAGTTATGAACTTAAATAATATAAACTAACATTAATTTATTGTAATATACAAGCTTTTCCATTTCCATTAAATGTACTGTTGATCACTGTGTAGATATTATTTCAATGTAAAATTGACGTGTGAAAAATACTACTGCATATAGTGCATATAATTTATAATGTTAAGTGTTAACATAAATATTTTACAGTTGTATGATGTGACCAATGACCATAAATATTTAATATTTATAGTAATGTATTAATGTAAAATATACAAGCATAAAACTATAAGTTTTATAATTCATTTGACGTACAAATTCTAAGTTATCGTGTATGCAAACTATAAAATACACATTTTCAAAACAACTGAATAATTTAAATGATATAATGGTATAGGTAGGTACGTTATTATTATTATTGTAAACAAATCAGCCATAAGTCCACAGAGACATATCGTCATGTAACGCTATTAAATATTAATACATTTAAATTTAAAATTACATACTTTCAATTATGAGATATAATATAATATCAAGTAAATTTGAAATCAATAATTAATATAAAATAATGTATAAATGATAAATAATTATAATCATTAAATGATCAATCAATGTAAATTCTTATATTGATCAAAATTCGATGTTGAAAATACAATTACAATATTATTGATCATGTAATACCTACATTCATCTTCAAATATGTGGTAATATTTTAACTGGTCAAATAGTAATCTCAATAATATTGTCAGTGAGTTATTCTTCAATATTCTAAAATACCACATAAATTAGTGTAAAGCATTTGAATAGAATACCCATTATGATATGTAGTATAGACTATAGGTATACCTATACGTGTAGTGTCAAAATCCATATAGAGTTCAACTCTAGGTAATATAAAATATGTCTACGGTTTAGTCGCCCAACTGAACAAAACCAATAATAATCGATACAATACGAACAAACGCTTTTCGTATCTTAACCCTCTGGTGGCTGCCTATACCGTATAAACTATTTGCTCTCCGTCTGGATTTGTGTACGGTGTGCGTTGACTGACTAATAGAAATAATTAAACGGTTTGTAAAAGTCGCGTGCACAGTCGATGCTCGGCATGTTAATAATATCATAACCACGCTTTGTAAATTATCAACTTACACGTGTACACGCATAATATAGACATTATATATAGGTATAGGTCCCCACGAGTGCGTATCGAGATCAATACACGGCGCCGTCATGTATATTTAAATATAACGCACCGCCGGGTCCATTAAAAGCGGCTTAAACAAGGGGGGGGGCGACGTACACTCGCGACGTGGTTTCTCAGAGGTATTTTGCGTCTTTATTACGACGTCTAACACGTGTAGGGCAGGTATATCATAGCCACGTGTAGGCGGACGCAGCGGGTGCAGTATAGGCGCCGAGACGGCTAACGGATGTTTACCAAGGTTAAGGTACCTATATACATTAGGACTTTGGCCCGTGGTCCCTTTTCACGTGACTCGCGACGAAATCATCTTCTACCTTATCATATTATTTTCAGCTTGGGCAGACGAGGTTCGCACCTACCGCGCGCGTACAGCACACGGCCCGTCGTCTTTTGTCTGACCGAACAAAATTGCGTTTCCAAACCTGTGCGCAGATAGGTAGATGAATTACTATTATAACTACACTGCAGTCAATATATTCAATTTATTTGAAAATTTCATGAAATTTAAAAAAATTAAATATTTCAGTATTTCAATAAATTTTGTTTTATTTTTAAATGAGTTTTATATTTACGTATAATTGTCATAAATCACCTTCATAATTGCATGGTACCTAAATGTATACCTAACCTTTGGTATTATACATTTAAAATGGTATTCAACATTTTTTAATATTTTAATGTTTAAATGATACAAGTAGGTATACAATACTATACATGTATATTGTATACCTACTGAATTCTTACATTAGAATTTAAAACACTGAACATCGCGTTAAAAAAAAAAAATAAATTGTGTTTTTATCTGTGTTAAAAAAATTTCAATGTTTCAAGTTTTTGTGAAATATTTCATACTTCAAACACTATATATATATATATATATATTCTTATATAGGCTCTCTAGTCATACCTATTGGCAAGGCTGGGAATTAACGAGTTAAAAAAGTTAAAGTTAAGTAAAAAAGTTAATTTAATTTAAACTTTTTAACTTAACTAGTTACTTTTGGCTTTTCATTAACTTAACTGTTAACTTACTAAATTTCTTCCTTAATTAATGTGAAATTAACGAGTTAATTTTTCATTTTAAGAAGTAAGTTTGGTTAATTTTTTTTGTTTTTAATGTTGAAGCCCCAAACCCCCACCCACCTGTATACGTGCCTGAACGTATCGGATACTGGGATTCTATTCCGTACGTTCATATTATTAAGCCATCTCCGCGCCATCGGCAACCGTCAAAACGGCGACGTAGAAGTTGAGACGTCTTCCGGTTAGGTGTGTATACATTGTACAATAACACGGCGTAGTATGCGCACTAGCACCACTATGGTATTATAACTCTCGTCGTACTTATACCTACTCCTCGTGTCTCGTCGCCCGTAGTTGTGGGAACCAAGCCATGACAAATCGACCAAAGTTTTATTGTTTTTCTCCCGCAACGACATCAGCAGCCGGCGTGCGGACCATTACCGTGCGTCGACGGCGACGCATTAATACGTACAGACAAACATGTAATATACGAGGCATTATTATACACGTGTATGTGTGTGTGTGTATAGGTGTGTGTGTGTGTGTATGTTTTTTTTCCACCCCAACAAAAGCGTAACCGGCCCCGCGGCAACAATGCAGAAGCGCCGTCGTGGGGACTTTGCTAAGGCACGGGGTTATCCGAAACTCGCACTATAATATAGAGCACGCGGAAAAATATATATATGTTGTATACGACGCGCACACTTCACTTTGCACAACTTTTTCCCCCGAAAATGAAAATCCACCGCAGATGTGTAGCGTACACATAATATATATATACCTACGTATAAATATATATGTGTGTGTGTGTATATACGCCGCACGCAAGACGTTGTATGTGCGTACACGAACACCGGAAACGCCAGATAATGGACAACGATTAATATCCTTGGGTCGCCCTTCGTTCGTACAAACGGAGCCGAAACGATAGTTTCTTCTATTTTTCTTTCTTTTTTTTTTTTTTTTTTGATGGCGGCGAGCAAACCCGGTCGGACCGGATGTCCGGGGGGATCCAACACGTCCGAAAAATATTCGCGCTCCCCGGTGGCGACCGCAACGCGAGCACAAATCTCTGCTGTCGCCAAGACACGATGCCGTTTTCGGGGTGAATAATAATAATATATAACCGTGCGACACTGCGTAAATGGTACCAGAGAAGGATGTGTGCATGGAAAACGGGCCAAATTTTAGTCGGCGATATTAAAAATAATACTACCTCCGGGGCTACCGGAAGTGTTTCACTATTATACTGCACTGGTGGGTAGGTATATGCACCTAATTTCCGTCTTTTACTGAACGCAACGTTCCAAAAACATTATATTGCTTTATGGTGGAACAAAAACGTGAAAATATCTAGGATTATAACGGTTCTAAAACAAAAAGAAATAATCAGGAAAATATCTGTCTTCGGGCGTCATTAATAATATTATTTAATGATGTACAATAAATTTATCTATCCAACTATATGATATGATCGAATATTATTTTTATTATTAAAATAATATTATTGTATATATTAAAGAGCATAGTAACGAATTCATATTATATACAAAAATGAGTATAACTTTTAACCTTAAAATATTAATACCATGATATGTGATTTCCAGAGAAACAATGAACAAAGGACAGGCACGATGACTTAGTATCGTAGACCTTTTATTCATAGCCCTATCCTGTTAGTCCAACTCTTATCCGTTGGAAAAATAGTCAGAGCTGATCTATGAGTAAAAAGCCCATGCTTAGTATAGAAACCAACAACCTATTAATGTTCAAAAACAATTATTAAACTACATTACTACTGATGTTTCTCAATAAATTGTTAAAATATTTATTAATAATAGTGTTCAGTATTGAAATCACTATAGAGTATAGATTACACCGAAATAACTGAAATAAATTACCTTAAAAACGTGTCGATATGTTGAGGGAGTTTCCTTGTAATTTTTTTTTACGCTGATATGTGAATGAAATCTTAAAGTTTTGGTAAACTTGTATTTAAATCCATCAAGAATAAAAAATACCTTTACTAACAAAATTACAAATAAGTTATTATTAACATATTTAAACCGTATTCCAGCTATAATTATTCTGCACGTGCAAACTCACCTTACCTATGAATACTGCTAATATTTAAAATAACATTAGCTTTTCTGTTTCCAGTTTAAAAAATATAAAAATATTTAGATGCGGTTAATATTAGATTTAGTCTAATATTTTAGTAAGTTAGTTACAACTAATTAAAAATAGTCTATTTAGTACGTATATAATTATTCATAGTTAAATTATCAGATAAGAAAACACCTATCAAATCTGTTTTTTTAAATTATGTGTTTAAAGTGTTTAAACGCTCTCGGAACGTGTGTTAAACTAGGTTTCCATACTGTTTACCTAATTAGTAACTACCTATATTATTTTGATAATTAGTAATACAGACTAACAATATTACAATACCTAATAAGTAATAAATAATAATATAATAAATCAATACTGTTAAAACAAAAACAAAATGTTTATAAAAAGTAAATAAATAAACACGGTGACAATGGAAACCAATTTTATGGACACGGAAAACTAAATTCTGAGTTATAAATTATAATAATGACCATATATATATATATATTTGCATACAAATAATACTTATTATTAGTCATAATTAATGTGTTTTTATAAATCTTTATCTTAATCAAATAACGATATATTACAAAATATCATAATACCTATTTTTAGTTTGAATTATTATTAGGTTCTTCTTCAATCATATTTCACCACAATGAATAATATTATTACTTATTAGCATTTGACCAACATATAAATATATAATATATTATAATATATGTATATGTTTTTAATATATGTCAAAAAAAAAGAATTTTATATACAATATTTTGAAGTTTGAACTCTTATTAAAATGGTAACTTAAATGTTAAAATGTTACCGTAGTAGCAGCCAAAAGTCCAATCACAATTAGTGTACAAAACATGTTTTTTAAATTGAATTATGAAAAAATCTTAGATTCTTGTTTTTGGTAAGAAGCTTTCGTTGATTGACATTGTAAATGTTTGGTCAGTTTACTACCTCGGGTCAATAAATCGATAAGTCGCTTTATAAAAAAAAAAATATATATATTTATATATATTATATATAGGTACGTAAAAAACCATATTATTATATTGTTTTATTTTATTTTTTTTATTTCCAATAATCGTACGTGTGCGTTTTTACTGAAAGTCCGTAAACCCTTTGGGATCACTTGGAATTCCAGACACGACTGACGTCCATAAAAACCGGACGGTTTATCGGCATCAGTTAAATGTTTTTTAGAAACGGCAAATGACATTCGGGCTCGGGCACTAATTCGAAGATATATTTCCAAAACATTCGCGTTTCCCGAGCCCGGGCTGCCGAACCCCATGTGGACCTTTATACACACACACAACCACCGCACGACGGTGCTCCGGCACTAAAGTATATTATATATATTTCATATGGACGTCGAAATTGATCCATCATAAAAATACATAAAACTACGTTCATCTCCGGTCGGGCTCTCGGAGAAGGGTGCAAAGCCATTGTCATGCACTGCAGCGCATATATATGTATAATAATATCCAACTGCTGTCGGCCGTCGGTGGTCAGGGGTGAGGGTGTAAGGGTATAGAGTGCAATAACTGCTACAGGACGCGTCGCACAGTCGTCGGTCCGAATAACGACGATTTGTGGGGGGAGAGAGAAGACTGCAAATTAAGCCACGTTCGATTATTGCGCTTTTTTTCTTCCCCCGTCCCCTTCCGGCTAGAATATCGAATTTTACCACTGAAAATATATATTGTGTATAATAATAGCTGGGGAGTTTTAATAGACGCCCTAGTATATAATATATTATTTATTGTGAGGCAATACATCGACTGCAATAATTTCGCATCCACACACATACGTCACAAAACATTTTAATAAGCTGAACAAAAACACCATGAAGTTATTCGATACAACATACTGCTCGTACGTATTACAACTGCGAGCCTTTGAAAATAATATTATACGGATATATATTTCTAGTTAACTGGTAGGTAGGTCAATCAATTAGCCACTGTCGACGGACTTTTCAATAATTATTGATCTGTCTTAAGTCTCCTAAATTATTAAAATTCACTCAAACCGATTGAGGACAATGTGTTCATTTGTCATATTAATCCTATTTTCAATAGATAACGCACCTATGAAATTGATTTTAGCAAAACAATAAAAAAAACTGATTTAATAAGCATATCGTATTGTTTTTATTTAATCATAGGTATACCTAGTTTTTAAGATTTAAATAAATACAAAAATATCCTATACTTGTTTTGCATTAATTATAATTTGAATTATGACACTAGGTAGGTACTTGTTACAGCTTTATTATTTATTTTATTTATTCATTTAGTTTAGTTTGGAATTCAAATACAAATACAAATCAAAAAATATATATATTCAATAATTATAATATACAAATATTATATTATCTACACAATATCAAATATCAATCATAATCAACATAATCAATGATTATTATTAATCATAATATAATATTCCACAAATCAGTATTTTTGTATCAGGTATATAATATATAGGTAGATTAGTATATATATATATTTATTATTTAATTAACAAATACTGACAACTTCACTGTCGAAAAGTATCAATTAGGTCGGTTTTAACTGATCTCAGCTCAGAATATATTTTTATGCACAATATTATTAACTATAGATTTCAAATTTAAAACCATAAAATACCTCTCTCTTGGATCGAGATCAAAGCGACACGAGTGCCCTACATCCAAGTTGTGTACCTTACCCAACTTTTACGATGATGTACCTGAAATATAAAGGGAAACATTAAATTTGTATTATAATTTATATAGATATTTATATAGATAGATACTTAAAAAACAATATTGTGTGAATATTAACTAAATATGTAGCTTATAATAATAAACGTACTACTAATTATGATATTTTTTCTGACATCGTCGACTGAATCTATTATCGTTATTTAAAGCTTATACCTTTGCACTTGTGAACAAAATTATATTTTATATTTCATTTGTTAGGTAGGTATAGGTACACATACAAATTAAAACACAAATTTAATAAAAATAACTGAAGACAAACATATTTTTACATCATCCATATTACTTCAAGCTTGAAAGTACAACGTAGAACAATTAAAGTCATAAGTTATTAATGTCCAAGATAAATAAAAAACAGTAAATTCTATTGTGCATTAAAAAAGGTTTGTTTAATTCCAAGAAATTATATTTATTCTGAGAATATTAAAAAGAATATCTCGCCGATAAAAGTCAAAGTCACTGGTGCTATATTATTTTTTTTAATTTGAACCAACGACTAACAATAAGTAATGGGTATTAAAAGCTTATGATGTCTTATATACAGCGCGATTAATATTATTATAAGCAGTCGTCGCATAGAACAAGAAATAAAATAGTGAATAATAATAGTAAATACAAAATTAACTAACACTGGACAGTAATAACGTACGCAGTTTAATAATTAATCATAACCGCATAATAATTTATCATAAATATAAAAATATTTTACAATTTTAATTGTCGTGAAAATGGAACTTTAAAAAAATAAATAAATATTCCTTTTGATGTGTCACAGCATAAAACTTGAAATTGAAAATGTCCTCGATACCAGCACTAGTAGTACTCCTTTTTTTCAATAGTAATATTTATCCGGTATTAATTCCAACGCAGCTTTCGTGACACCTCACCATAATAATAATATATCAATAGCAAAAAAAAAACACACCCACACGGGTTCTAGGTATATGACTTATTAGTATGATATTTTGTTGCCCGTAAACATTCTTAGCGGGGGAAAAAATAAGACGCAGCGAACGTGAAAAATATTACTTTTACAACAAAAAATTAATTATCGCAGCCGTGGCGTGCGGAAACGCGTTTGTAGATTGTTTCATTTCCACGACGATCGTTTAATCATTGGTGACCGAAAAAGTTTGCGCGCGTATTTCATGTATATACTCGGACGAACGGTAACAAAAAAAACAGCTGCGGTGCATAACGACAACAAAAACGATCAACTACTATATTATAGCGATTATAATGTATTCATTGTGCCGCTATAATAATAATATACGTGTATATTATTTTATGTAGGTACTGTGTACCTGTATATGCTCGACGGTGCAACAAATCAAAGACAGAAGTACCTCTATACCTATGCGGTGTATTATCATAGCTATACGTACGTCGAGTATATATTATTATGATTATAACGTCGTTTCCCGGTACGTCTCAGCATAAAATCTCGATAAACCATCGTGACTGAGATCGTGGCACGTGTAAATAGGTAGCAGCTAAATCGTTTCCGGTTCGACATTACTTTGCTATATAAATGTTGTAGGTACCTACATACACCACCGCCGCATAATAGTGTGTCTGCTCGTATTATCATATACACGCACTGTATAATATAGTGTACACGTACAATAAACCTACACATATTACTTATATTATTATACGTACGTAGGTACATAGAATTCAGTATGCGAAACCCCCTTGCGGTTTCCAAATTAAAATACTCCACTCCAGACAATGCGTATATTGTTTTCCCGGCTATTGATCTATGTACGTCGTGTGTGCTATATTATAGTGTGCGCGCGCGTGCTCGGGCGAGTGGCTGTGGGCAAAGAACTGCATACGTTGCTCGTTAAATCGGCGATTTATGTAAACTTAGGTACATACAGGCACCTACCCATATACCTAATATACCAAATGTGCGGTGAGCGCCGTGCATACGCCGACAAACGAATGGAAACGACGGAAAACCGACTCGCGGCGACTTTATGTACCTATACATATAATATACGCGAGCACAAATCGTTAATGTTCAAATTATTCGCGATACCGCGGTATAAAAAACGCATAAAACAGAAATCGATTATTGAAATTCCGTAAGTGCGGCAGTGGCCCGCTGAGGGCTCGAGATGGCGGCTATAATGGTGGACAGCTGCACTTATAATGCGAGTTTGATTCAAAAACTCACTATACAGAAGGCACTTGTTCTATTAGTTATTTCTCAGTAGTATTATAGGTACCCAAGTCACATTTTATACTACATAGGTACTTTAAGCCCTTCAAATTTCCTTGAGTGACTAACGAAGTAAAAAAAAATGTTTAACGATTCACACTTACTGAGGTACCTTGTTTAGGTACTTAGGTTATCCAATCAGATTAATTATTATAATGGAAAATATTTTTAAAAACCTCATACACTTATACAAAATAATTTGTCTATTAAATGAATAAATGCATTTTTTACTTACAAATTAGTAATTAAAATATTATAAACACTCAAAGTTCGAACAGGACCAACGATCATGATTGCCATTACAGCCATTACATGTAACCTAGTAAATAGAAATACAAACAAATTTTATTCAATATAAATTATAAATAACAGTTACAGATTTGCAGATGGATCTAAATTCCATATATTGTATACCTATATTATTTTCTTTAAGATCCATGTTATTGCGGCCTATGTGCTATAAATAGGGTGAAAAAAAATGAAAATGAAATCGGTTAAGCCTTTTGGAAATCGGCACCCCAAAGTGTTGAACAGTATTTTTTTCATATCTGTCGGCACGTCGTCGTCCGCCCACAACATGCTTCCGAGGGATCTTCGTCCTGCAGCACTGCTGTGTAGGGATTAGATGATTTTACAACGTTTTCCCTTCGAATAAATCCTTTGTTTATTTATGACCAGTTGTCGTGGGGTATGTAATAGATATATATATACAATATTATGTATATGTATGTCTATAGGGAGCCAAGCAGGGGAGGCCACAGCAGCAGCAGTCCAAGTTAATTGTGGCTGAGTCACCCTTGTCGCTGCAAAATGAAATATGGCGTTTTTTCAAACGTTATAAAAAGTCCATATATTTGAACGACGAGAGATCCCACCTACTTTATATATCATCTTTTTTTAAGTACTTTCCCAATACAACCACAAGACTTTTGAGTTCCGATGGCAATAAAAACATCGTCAACGTTTTATTGCCCTGGGGACGTTACATTGAGACGAGGTGGGTAAGTCGTGAGTGTATCATGGAAACCCTCTCTGTACACACATATTATATCCACGTTCTGTATCGTCTGGGAGGGTTCATATTTATTTTAACATTGGAAAATGGTAATGGAAGGATTTTCTCCGTCAACTTCAGAGTTATTGACTATATGGGTATTGGATACATACGTAGTGTAGGTACCTACAGCTGCAATGGAACTTTGTTTATATTAAGAATGGTTACAGTGTTAGTATGTAACACGTATTATTTTGTTCGAAATAAATATTTATATAATATAATAGGTATTTTTATTTATATCTTCAATAGTTGTTTGAACTTTAAGTAATAGTATATTATTTGAATAAATTCAACATTTGCTGTAATCCAGAGTTAATAATGATAAATTGTATTGTAAAACATAAATGCAATACAAAATGGGCACGCATCAAACTGTTATCAAATTATCCATCAAATGGAAGTTACACCGAATCGTGTTTGTCTTCTATGCGAGAAACATTATAACATTATCAAGTTCACAAAGATTATCCATAAATGACTGGAAGACGAACAACAATAGTAATCATAGTGAATGTTAATAATATTTTAGAAGGCATCTCGAAAACTATAGGCGTTATTATAATAACTAATCAAATGTAAATCTGGAAATGAAAAAAAAATATGTCAAAAAATAATTATTATTATTGAATTTTAAATGTGATAAATTTTGACAAAAATTGAACTTTAAATGCTTATAAAAAAATTGTACCTATGTATTTTTAATATTTTTGAACTTTTATTGTAAAAATAGATCAGGAGCCTTATATTCAATTTTTATACTTTTTCGCCCAACAGAAAAAACTTTATTGATATTTATAAAAAAAATTTAAAACTGAAAATGCCCGTAAACAGCTCAAAAAAGAGTCAAAATATTTTCAAAATTGTATGGTGTATAGGAAATGCTAATATAAACATTCAGTGAAATTTTCATGTATCTACAGTTATTCGCTTTTGAATTACAACAAACTAAGGAAATCGCTACATGAGAAATTGAGTGAATATCCAATGTTGAAAAATTTGAATTTCAAACGCTCATAAAAATTTAATTTGACTTTCTTATAGACATTTTTTTTTTTTTTTTTTTGATAAAGGTAGATAATCTTATTAGGAATCTTGTATTATATTTTAAAATCTTAGATTTAAAAAGAAAAATTTTTACGAATTCTTAACCCAAATTAATTTGCTAATTTTCGTAATTTTTCTATATTTTGTCAATTTTTGAACTTTAAATGCTGATAAAAAAAAAACTGTGACTAAGTATTTTTAATATTATTCATCTGCTCTTTAAACGATAACCTAAGGAGCCTTCAATTAAATTTTCAAGCTTTTTTAACCAACAAATAAAATTGTTTTGATATTTTAGAAAAAAACTAAAAAAAAAATGGAAGATGAAAATGTCCCTAAACAGTTCAAAATAAATCAAAATATTTTGAAAATTTTAACGTGTATAGAAAATGAAAATATAAACGATCAGTGAAAATTCCATGTATCTACGGTCATTTGTTTTAAATTTACCTTGGCGCTTTTGAAAATTACTGGGAATTTTGAATTTTGACCTCCCCAATACACCAACGATATTCACTTTCCAATCGAAAAAGATACTGAAGTTAAAAATCGAAGCATTATTTCGACTACTTATCGTGTACATAGACACAAAGCGACTTACCCGGACCGGAATCGTCAAAAAATTGTGATTCCAAGAGTTTGCTGGACGGCAGGCTCTGGGTGTCTACGCTGAATATCCCCGTCCATATATTTTTAGCTGGCGAGACAGCGCGGAGATTGGGTGGCGATCAACGCCAAACCTAAAGGTTTCGCAGGTCACCAACGATGTACGGAAACCTGAAATTCCGAGACACAGACATCCACGTCGTTCATTTTGGCGGCAGACGAAGAAATTTATCAGACGGTTATTTTGTTGCTGTGGTCTATTGACATGATAGACCAGTAACGTCGTATATTATTGAGTTTAAAAGGTTCTTAAACGTCCCCTCCCCTCCCACCGTTATTTCACTTCAATGTTCACTGGTACTATTGTGTCCGACCAGGATTCTGAAACCGTCAATCGTGTCCTCCATTGTCGTTTGTACCCAGTAAATATATGTTTACCTCACGTATTTCATGCACTGTATGTCTGTACCATCGTCAGCTCTTCGCCACCTGTTGTGTGCCGTTTCGCGGTCGTAAGTCTTATAGCTGTTTCCTCTAGCTCATTTTTCCCCTTCTCAACAATATTAAATAAAGTTAGTGTGGTCTAGTTGTAAATATTTGTAACCTCTAACTAATGGCAATGCTTATGTAAAAATTGCATAAACTGTATTATTGTACCTATAAATAATAAATTATAAATGATGCTGTAAATTACATGAATAAACGTTTTTGTTAAAATATGTGATATATTTGGTTTTTATTTGATAATATTATTAATAAATTTGTCGACACGTTTGTATAAAATGTATTTATGTAGCTTGCGGAAATTGTATGTACCTTATATTATAATATAAAATATTAATGAAAGGGATTTGATATCAAACTCAAGCGGTATAACCACTTGAATTCATAAAAACGTCGGCGTGAACAGTCCCAAAATATCTATTTTTTAATTTTTCTCCTAAACTATGATAGCTAGAAAGTTGGTTGATAACTCATTAAAAAAGGATTATCAAGTAGATACTAAATGTAGAATTAAAATTTAAAAAAAATTATTTCATTTTTCACAGATAAAAAAAGTTATTTTTTATTCATTTTCATTTTCATTTAATGAGATAGATTTCTGAAGCTGGAGAACGGATTTCGTTGTTTGGGGTCTTGTTAGATTCACATTGGCTAGGAGAAGTACAATGAAGATTTTTAGAACTTTATCTCCAATCGTTAGTTCATTACAAAGAAAAACATCAAAAAACGTCCAGTAAATTTTTTTTTTGTTCTGTAGTGAATTAACTATTAAAGATAAAGTTCTGAAAATCTTTACTGCACTTCTCCTAATCAATGTAAATCTAACAAGACCCCAAACAACAAAATCCGCTCTCTGGTTTCGGAAATTTATCTCACTAAATGAAAATAAAAATTATTTTTTGTGGGACTGTTCACACCGAAATTGTTCTGGATTCAAATTGTTATACCGCTTGGGTGTGACATCAGTAATTAAATTTTTAAAAATTAAAAATCAAGAAAGTTTGCATGCCGATCCCTGACGTGGCAAGCGTTTTTTTATTTTTGTATTACCCACCTATCTATAGTGCTCCAGTACTTGTTTTCTATTGGCTGTCAAAGTGACGCACTTAACTTGAACAACATGAATAAATAATAATATATAGGTACTTCAAATAAATTAATCTTAAAACAAATAGCACTAGAAGATCTTTATATCGTAAATCGTATTTAAATTCAGTAGGTCAACGATTGTCAATGGTAAATCGATATTTTTTAATATGATTTTTTTTTATTTTTGCGGGTCTCTGGAAAATGTTCAAGAATTTATTGTAAAACTACAATACACCTATGCACAAAATCTGGTATGATATTAAACACCTATGACTTATTATTTTGATTTGTACTGATCCATTTTAAATAAGTTTTGTCATACTTTTGAAACGACCATGTACACAATCACACAATCGCACATCGACTATATAAGATCGTGAAAAAGTAATCAAAGGCAACTGCACACAGATAAAAATCTTCTGGTGTAGAGCAAATAACAATACAATAAAATCAAAAAACAAAAATTAAAGAGCTATAAGAAATAGTAAGTTCACTTGTCAGTTCTATATAACAACAATAAATTGAAATACTCATGACAGGTGACAGTTTTGATCGCATCTTTCACTATATTATATGTCCCAATTGATGACTTAATATTCAAACATTAGGATTGTCTTTTTTATACCTATGGCGTAGGTACTCTTTAAAATGTTTATTATGTTTAATGTACCAACGAGTAATAACCATTTAATATTATGATTCATCAAAAAATACCACGTGGGCCTAAATATATTGGGTTACTTCATAGAAATCTTGAATACCTATACAAGTAGGTAGGTATGGCGAAAATCAACAGGCATTTATACGCCGACTTTCTAACTTACGTATATTTAATTAAAATTTATTGTATCAAATAAAAAATAAAATACAATCTCACATTGGGGTTTTTTTAAAAAAAATCTAATCACTATAATGAATATTATATTTTTAAAACTCACGCTTAACACGTGATATAAAATCGAAATGAACAATAATAATTAACTCACCCTATTTTATTATACTGACCGTTTCGTGAGCATACGTCATATAGGATAATCATTTTAGGCATGTTTACTGTGCAGTATATAGGTATAGGTACAATATACATTTTAAATGAATATTAATCATTTATTTTAATTTTATTACAAAACAGGACGGTGGAGGGTTTCTTTTACGTTATTTAACTTATTTCTTATATATTGCAGGATAATGGATACAATATAGTTGATATATTATATATATAATGCACGCGAGACGTCGTTAAAAGTTAATGTTATTCGATGTGTTTCGTTATATTGTTGTCCGATGCTACCGTCCGATTTGGGCGTTACTACATTAGTTGTTCGAAACTCATTTAAAAAAAAAAAGTAATAATAATAACGTTGGCCGAGTATAATTATACGGTATACGGACCCGGTAGTATAATGATAAAACATGCGTGAAGATTCACCGAACAAGGCCTATAATAGACTGTTGTTGGAATTTAATGTAAATTGTAATGAACTCCGACGCGGTGATTGCCCCACGTGTGTTTAGGTGAGTTATTCGAGAGGATACGCGTTAGGTACCTGCAGTAACTATAGGTACCACAACCACTGTCGACGTTCGGTATAAAAATGTTATAATGATTCTTTTGCCTTACATTCTCGGAAATATCACACGAAACACACGCCGTCTCCGTTTGGAACTCGATTTAAAACTTTCTATATACTGATCAACGTGTTCGACAACCCAAAGAAAACTCATACAGAAAAAAAACATATATTTATTTATTTGTGTGGTACATGTGCGTGTACACTATCAGCTTATACCTAAGTATATAATAAACTTCATTGTACCGAGTGAAATTGTGGTGAAAAAAATAAAACGTTGTTTGCGTGCTAACTGTCAAACTAAAATGCGTTGACACGAACGGCGTGTTTGTTTTTTTTTTAATTACGAAAAAATTTAAATAAAATGAACAACAAATATCAAAGTAAATATACACTAAACACACGATAACATTTAATTGAATAGGTAGCACACACGTTTTGAGAATTAATAAGGTAACTTCCATAAGCAAAAATGAATTACTTCAAATCAATTATATCCCACTGTTGGAGTGTGTAATGCCTTCATAATAAGACCTGATAAATTAATAAATTGCGTGTTTATGAACACATTTGAAATTTATAGAATTTACTATGTACATTGAGGGTTATAAGTCATATATGTATGTATCATAACATATTATTATATTATACATAAATAATAAATAAAATAATATAGTATATTAATGTATGATAAATACAAATAAAGTAAAAATGAAACAAATTGATAGTTATCAAACAATCAAAAATCAAATAATATTGTGATAATTACTAAATTTCTTAAAAAAAAATAGTATAAAATATATTTTAGAACGTAATTGAGTTTTCCTCCAAAATTTCGTTAGTTTGACATTTGCACATCATTAAACTGTCATGATTCAAATACTTAATTATTAAGAAACTGTAATTTTTGAAAATCTAAGCATCTCTCTAGAGGTTTTGTCAAATATATGGTAGTATAATATTATAAAACGTTCTTATGTAGAAATTTGCTAAAACGCGAATTTAAAGAATTTCTGTCTGACACGATGTTTATGAAAAGTAGTAATTTTCCTGCGGTTTCGTACCCTTTTCTATTTTTTTTTTCCGCCGGTTTGCAAAAGGAAAAAATATTACGCCGGCTGCTGTTCACGGTTCGCAAATTTTTTGAGATGACAAAATTATATTATATATATGTATATAGGAGTCTTAGCTACCAGATTCAATTCCATAAACACAAGGGGTAAACCGCAAAAGAAACCATCTAGCTGGATATTTAATTTGAGAAATACGATGTTTTTTCGCCTGGGGCAAATGAGAATTTGTGAAAAACATCACCCTCTTTTTTTCGATTCAGCGAATTCGTCATTATTTATTTATTTTTGGACGACCAAAGTCAAATATCAAAAGTCACGTTAGCTTAATATTCGAGTTTTCCACATAACAGGGAAGATACTTCGATTTCATTCGTTTTGACTAAACATAAATCACGCAAAGACTTTATTATGTGTACCTATATTTCGACTAGCATGATAATATACATACAAAATCAATAACGTTTTAAGCAGGAAGGTCGGGTATTCAGTAGAACTCGTTTTCCTTTTGACTAAAGTAGTTGAATCAATAGATTTTAGGGTTTTACTGTTTCACCATCGAAAGAAACTCGGCTTTGTACTCGTTTGTTATTATTATTATTTCCAAAGACAAAGTGATATTCAAATCCAAAAATGCCAGAAGGTAAAATCTGGATTCGGCACTTGTTACACACTTCCATAATACAGCCAACCACGGGTATTAAAGGGGTTTCCGATTTTATTTTGTTTGCTGACTTTGATCAAGATTATAAACTGCTATCGATTCAGTATCCTAAATATTTTTATTTCAAAAAATGCCTACATCATACGCCACGATAAAAATATTAAAACGCGAATGAAATTAAAATTTAAAAAGTTATTTTCTAAGTTTTTTATACTGTGTACCTATATAATATATTATAATATTAACACAAATGCAAAATTTAAACATAATCTAAATTAATTTTATAAGTTTTTTATGTTCATAATATTTTGTTCATAGAGCACATCGTTCCTGTTATAAAGTTATAATCTGCTTTTTAATATACAATTTATTATACTAGGTTAGTATTCTAAACTCATTTAGTATAATCAAAAACAAAAAAAATTTTAAAATTCTTACTGTAGTATCATGCTTAATATAATATAATAATATTAACATTAAGACTATTAACTATGTTAAGTAAACATGTATGTAAATGAAATATTTTGTGTAACAATATTTAGTATTAACTATTAAGTTTTAGCAGATGTAGCAATATAGAAACTAGGTTAAGCGATAATAATATATAAGTCATAAGTGGTAGGACTAGACTAATATGGGTCCTTCAGGGGTGATCGCTGTGACACTGTTAGACAAAACATTAATACCGTTTTATATATTTAATTATATTGTGTGTGTTTAATAGACAATAGTGTACGTCCGCAGTGATCGGCGTATACGTCATAACTTATATAAAATTAATATCGTTTAGAAAAATGACAATTGTAGATATAATTAGGTAGGTACGTACTCAAAAAATGACGAAAAATATTATAAATCAACTCCACTTGTAAGACAAATACGATAATTTATTCAAGCAAATTATACTCCTAACATTAAATGCTTATATAATAGAACGTATATTAAATACTTACAATATTTAATATCTGTTCAAACTTTTAAAATAAAGAATATATAGAATATACAATATGCATGTTTTTTATTATCGAAGTTAGTATTTAGCATTAAACTTAGTTGGTATTCGAATTGTACCTATAGATACTTTTATTATTACATACAATTTGTGAACTATGTATATTATTTAATCATTATTCATTGCTAATTTATTATTATTACTATTTTGTTGTATTCATATTTTATTATTATTATTTTATTTCACTGTTATATTTGTTAAATTGAAATTCTACTTACTGTGCTATTATTATTAAAGGGTAGGTATCAGGAAACTACCGTTTATAAATAAATAAATAATTAATTTTAAGATAATATAAGTATCCACATTAGATATAATGGTAAAAGCTAGAGATAAATGATAACTATAATCACATAAATGTGTACCTAAAAGGTATATTATTAATACAATTTACATAAAATACCTAAGTAATTTTAGTACTTATTTTACAAAACCAATAAGTGAACTTATATCTTAAATAAGAGATTCGTTTATATTGAAATTAATTTCATATTAACTACGCATTTATACCAAAGTTAAATTCTCTATGTTAGACATATTATATTAGGATATATTTTTTATTATTGTGAGTGGCGTCATTGGGATTTAATGAGTTTTACATTTGGTTTTATGATAATTAGTTAATTAATAATAGTGCCTATAAAAAATATAAATAGATAAAAAAAATATTTTATATTTTTTAATTTATTTCCATTTAAGTAATTCAAAAATAGGTTACAAAAAACTCGTTAAAAAGAATGAATTTAATCATTTAATTGTACGAGGAACTAATAACTATTTGCATAATTTAACGACTATAATTCTTATAAAAGACAGATCAATTAATAAAATAAAACCATCCTCAAAAGATAAATAAATTATGATTCGTCATTCATACTATGCGTGCCATGTACCTCTAGCTGCAGGGTACGTTATTATCAATTAAAATAATCGCATAATGGTATACCTATCAATATAATGAAAAAAACATATTTCACTAATATGGAAGGTTAATTTGTTATTATATAACATTATTATGTAATATTTACTATTTTAAGATAAATAATATTATACTCTTCTAAATATATATCTGGTTAGTGGTGCATTTGCAGTGTTTTAATATCAATCATGTTAAAAACTTTGGCAAATATCTTATTTATACACACAAATTAATAATGCGGTGAATTTTAAATAATAATAATATAGAATTTTGATATGGACTCGTCTTCTCATCCATATAGCATAGATATGTGTGTGTGTGTGTGTGTGTGTGTGCCTATCATATTATATATAATATGCCTGTTTGCCTGCATATTATATATATATAATATTATTATATTACATGTTAGTGTATATTGCTGTAATTTTACTCTTTGACTAGACTCGATAACAAACAAAAGCATCGTCCTCGCAGTAACTGGTAGCTCGAGTTGTTTTTGTTTTCGGGACGCCCCGGGGAAGCCTCCTACAGTGATCTCCTAACAGGGGGAGAAGATTAAAAATATCGCCCGTAAATTTGAAAACCATAGATTTTGAAGCCCCAAACCATTATTGTAATTGCCACCACAGGCGCGTTGAGTTCAAATTGATTCAGAAAAATGCGTAATTCAGTTTATTCAAAATGTATATAGTATACCACTACCCACCTAATATAATACCCTATACGCCCTACGCATTTTTCAGTAGTCATTTATCCGTATAGAAATGAAAACAGCAACTGAGTACAAACATTGAAATCCACTCCCGTCGGATTGGCCGATGATAATAATAATTATACGATTTGGACAACAATAGTAATGATTAGCGTGAAACTGAAGTTTAAATTGCCGTACATTTTAAATTTGTAACATCATTTTCACTTATCTAGGTATACCGTTTAGCATCACAATTATCTTCGGTCATGCTAAGTTAATGATAATATTGTTGACAGTAATGATATCCCTACAGTATATAGGTAATTTAAAAGGTATAGAATATTTTTGCCGCATAAGATGTAATATAAATAACCAAGTAGGCAGATTTCGTAAACAACTAATTAATTGTAAATAGGTACTAACGTAAAGAAAATTTAGGACAGCAATCAGACAGTCTACGTATACTGTTTTAGGTATGTGTATGCGGGCAATAACATTTTGTTTATACACACCTATATCGTATCATCTGTAATTTGTTACGTATGTTAGAAGACATTCAGATATTAATTTTAGTATGAATTACATTATTAGTCAGTACATACTTCATTGTAGTAGATTATGTATTATTATATCCCACTGGAATAATATTAAATGGCGGTATTGTACATTAGCCTCTAAGCGAATATTAGTCAAGTCAAGTTTCTGAATCAGTATTGGTTGTTTTTAAATCGTATATTATAATAATATTATATTGTTATAATATGAAACATATAATAGGTACGTCTTGCAGATAATAATTTATTTAATATTATATACGCTCATTTGCTCTTGTTACTATTTTCAATAAATAAATAGGAGCTACTGTTTAAGACCACGAAGACGTAGGGGTCGGTGAAAGATACGAAAAACGGATACGAAAAATACGCGAACACGGACACGCGAAAGAATGGATTACTTTTTCCTTTTCACTGTTATCCATCAAGCCCTATTATTGAACGGCTTTCCTCTTTTTTCCTCGTATATTTTCTCATGACTTTATCAATGAAGACAAATTACTTTTTCGATGTGGCTATCAACCAGCAAAATGTTAAATCGTATCGTCGAGGAGAAATAATAATGATTAAATTTTACACAAGGCTACAATCACTGTCAATGAGATTAAAATAATAATTGTATTGCGCAGTTCACAACGAATAACTGACTTAAAACGTTACCTACTGACATTCTGTGCATAGTATTAATTTCAGGAGAGTGAATAAAGTAACACTTATTTGACATATGCCTACATACCTATTAAACTATAGAAGCGTTACAAATATTATTTCACCAATAAATCGAAAACATATTTACTATAGAATTTCGTAATACTTTATTTTTTTCCACCGCTTTCAAAACCAGAAATATATAAAATAAAAATATAAAATACAATTTTTTTACATTAAAAATAGGACGTATAATATTTGAAAAAAACCCAAAAGAAAGTGATTAAAAGTGTTTTGAAAATTTAAACTATTGGGTTTATCAATATTTTATGAAAAAATAAATGTAAATATTGTAGATTGCGATATTATACGATATTCTATACGCATTGAATATCATAATTCCCCCGTGGGGGGGGATGGAAAAGTTGTAGTCCTATTTTAGATTCTGTGCGAAGAAATAAATGTATTGAGTTTACAATGATGTGTGTTTTATTTTAAATTTTTTTTTGTGTCTGTCATCACCTTTTAGGACAGTAAAAGTGCTTGGATTTTCTTCAACAGTACGTATTCTGATAGGGAAGTGAATCAAGTTGGGGGGTCAAAAGTAAAAATTTCCCAGTAGTTTCAAAAGCGACATGAAAATCAAAAGAAAAATTAAAGAAAAACGAGAATTTTTACGCAAAATCTGTTTTCGAGAAAATCGATTTTTGTTTTTGGGGTAACTCTAAAACAAATGTCCGTAGATATATGCAATTTTTACTGAATGTTTATATTAGAATTTTCTATACACCATAACATTTTACAAATATTTTGAGCTGTTTACGGACATTTTCAGTTCTCAATTTTTTTAGTTTTTTTTTCTATAAATATCAATAAAATGTTATTTGTTGGGTAGAAAAGCGTGAAAATTTAATCCAAGGCTCCTGATATATTGTTACAATAACAATTCAAAAATATTGAAAATACATAGGCACAATTTTTTTATAAGCATTTAAAGTTCAAATTTTGACAAAATTTATCAAATTTAAAATGTAATAATTATTTTGTAGTTAAAAATTAATAAAATGTTCAACTTTGTAGCTAAAGATTGAAAATTTAAAACAAGGTTCCACGTAAATAATTAAATATATAAATTACTTTATTCACAATAATATCATCAGATATACTTAGTAGTATCATAGGATGACTGACCGTTTTCGCTCAGAATCATTTTTCTTATACAATGATATTATATCATTGAATTCAAATTTAACACCATCCATTACAGTGACCCACTTGTAACCTACTGTACAGCAGAGCGACATCTACTTACCCACCTTTTTTTTTTTTAAAATTAATTCGATAATTTTGGCTGATATTCTAATTAATGTTCAGTATTCACTATAGTATATAATTTATGTATTATTATTCATTATATATAGGTATCTAGTATATATAGATATAAATTGCTTAATTTATGTTCAGCTTCGGTTATTGAACAACTGAGCTTATATTATTAGTAATGTTTGTCAAGTTAGTATACACTTGTAAGTTATCTTACTTATTAGTTCGAGAAATACTTTAACTATTACAATTTACCTACTAATTAGATAATGAGCACATTATATATACCTTTGTCTTTGAACAAATACCGTGTTTACATATTAATGCGATAACTATTAATTTTACTGTTTCAAATCACGCATTGATTGACAAACATAATAATATTATAATCAATAATCATAAATCACAATTAGTTAACTATATACAATAATAACTCGTCCGAGGATATTATTGATATAAAATTGAATTATACAAAATTCCAATAATCAACTACAACTCAGTACTTGTTAAATATAGGCACAACGTTTATTATACGGTCGGCAGTGATTAAATGCTAATCGTTGTGTAAAACAGCAGCTGCAAATGTGCATGTTCTATGTGCCTACCTATGTTATTCATAAAATGCCTGCAAATACCACGACAGAGGCCAGAAACTACACATTTATAACACATTTTACTATTTCAGGGAGATTACAGTAATAATATATTCTTAAGGTGTTGTTCACAACTCACACGTAGGTATAGTATTGTGTTGCGTGTATTCACAAAATGTTGGTACCTAACGCGTTAAATGCAAACGAATTGAACAAGATATTTTGTGGCAACTCGGTGAGGTTTGAATAATTTGGATGTTAACTTTACAGTTGTATAATTCTAAACGCCTATATGGCTATATCTGTACAGTTCTATCTTGCAGGGATGAATTTAAACATATTCTGCAACAGATAATTATTAAAACATTTTTTTTTTTTTATTATGTATTAACCCGCGGCAACTTAGGGCCATTGGGTGGTTTTTAAGCGTGGGGGAGGGTACTGTAGGTTTAAACACGTATGTTTGTTAGTTTGACAGATTTTTTAGTGGGCACCCGTAGGTATCTGCCATGCCCGGGTGGGGGATAGCGGCACTTTTCTCCGGACACCGTGACTTACCCGAAGAAAAATGCCACCCGCAGGTCGAGGTTTTGAACCAGCGCCGGTGCTCGTCACAACCGACGCCTTTATTAAAACATTAAAATTATTTATTTAAATTAATTCACTACTATAAACAACTCCACTCAGCGTTACTAAACAATAACAAATAACAACTATTGTATATTTGTATCACATGATTATGAAAATATTATGTTATTATTATTTTTAGGTACCTCAATTAGGTATCCATTAGCATAGAATGATGTGTACGTTTTATTTATAATCATAGTATTTTATAGAGATCGATGAATTAATAATTTTTTTTTTATTTACAATTTAAAACTGAATTATTCTACATCTACCTACTTAACCAGAAATGTAGTAAAACATTTTTTAATTAATGCCAGTATTGGCACATATTCGTATATTATATTGTATTTTATGCCTACCGATATACTTGGGTTGCAAAATTTGGTAAATTATACAACAGTAATATGTCAATTGTTGAAAATAGAAAAAGTACCTACCATGTTTACAAGCAATATTTACCTACTATATTATTAAGATATTATATTATAATAATATAATTACTGAAATTTCAATATTGCGCTTTATATATTGCCCATTGGTTACAAACTTAAGTCATAAAAACTAAACAAAATAGAGCTTTATTATGCGAATAGGTTTTGTAAAAATTAGGTACCTACCTTGAACTTGAAAATGAGTATTATAAACAATTTCAAAACAATTAAAGAACCAGCTTGGAATGTCGTTTCACCAATGGAGTTAACATAGGTAAGATTAGGTTAGGTATCTATTTTTCGTTATGAATACATCTAGTAGAATTAACATGCCAAAATATAGCCTAAATACAAGTCAATATGTATCTAAGTATCAAATATTAAATCCCAGACACATGTTTCGGTTGTAAATATTAGGTTTTTTTTAAAATGAATGCATTTTCGAATTTAAAAATTACATATGATACCGTTCGAAATAATCTACCCAATACCTATCTACAACTCATAAACATGTTTAATTGTGTGCAAAGAATGTACGCGCTGTGTCAGCATACCCGAACTGGATACGAAACGAAACAATAATTATTACGTTAAGGAGTGCAAAACATACTTTAGGGGTAGCTGGGCGCAGGGACAACTGGGGCAGGGTATTCTGAATAACACAGAATAAGGGATGTACGATAGTTGGGTTTCATTAAACCTTACATCGTTATACATTCTAAACGTTTAATGAAAATTGTGATTAAGTACAATAAAATCACACGGTGTTCTACCGTAAGATTTTTAATTTGATTATTAGAAAGTCCCGTGTACGCATTTTTTATAGTATAAAATGCGAGGAACTCCATTTTCCTCACAACTATTATAGGTAGCTAAAAATATTATTATTGAGAAATTGTTCAGACGTGAATATGATATTATTGATAACACATTTTATACGCATTATCGTACAGTTTAATTCTATTAACTATGTAATTTAATATCACACAATTTAACAATTAAATTTATTCAAATATTTAAACACATATTCAAAACGTACGAACGTGGCTTCGACATTTCTTTAAGTAAATACACATAACGTAGTGGTGTTGTAAAGTTATATCTGTGTTAATTTTTATTTTTATTAATTAGGTATAATATGCTTTTTAAAGTTGCACGGATGGTAACTATAAGAGTTGCATGTAAATGGACGATGGAGTGATATTCAAATACAATTGAACACTGAAGTTAAATAATAGTTTAATTTTTTTTTGGTATTGAAAAATGTACATTTGAAGAAATATTTTTTGAATACTTAATAGGTACATTTTTGTTTATCTGCCTACTTTTATTACGTTAAATGTTCATCACGAATCAACTATCACATACATACTACATAATGTTAATAATAAATTACTGAGAAAATAAAATGAAGTATAGAATTGCATAAAAGTTAAATGTTAAATATATGTTTTATATTTGAACAGTTCAAGTGAATTTTAAGCTTTTAAAATATAACATTTAGTAACGTGATAAACAACACAATCATGGTGGGTTCATTGTTTATTTTGTCATTAAAAAAATATCACCGAGTATAATATACGCGTTGTAAAATAGTTCTCAGTATAAGTTATGGATAACTACAAAGAAGATATGGTTTCTGTGTCACAACTTGAGTTCAACCCACAACTATAAAAATAAATTTAAATACAAATCAGTTGAACAAAAATATTGCATATTTATTCGATTTTGTTTTATTTTTTTTTTGTTCATTTATGTTTGAATCTTTCAGCGGGGTACTAAAAGTGTATTCCATTCAATTAAACTAAAATAATAAAATCATAAAAAAAAATGTATAGGTACAAATTAACCAATTTTACCGACATGATATAGTATAATATTATGACAATTGTGATATACTATGAAGGCTATTTTATATTTGTTCTACTATATTAATATCGATTCGAAATTCAAATAACAAAACTCTTATTTATTTATAATATGGTATATTATGTACCGTAATCGATAAGAAACGAAAGTTAACATTTAATATAATTAATTATTTTTCGGATTTAATCACTTATATTACCTACGTTATAATTTACCTATGCTTTCATAACACTACATCAGATTAAGAATTAAGATAATACAAGTCATATGAACTTTTTATAGAGTCAAATTTTAATGAACTCTATTATGTCCTCAAAGGAACGTTATTTTTTATGATTTACAAAATTAATGGGATTACATTATTTGTTCATTGGATATATTATAATTTATGACATATTTTTAATTTTTAAGTACAAGTTTTTAAACAATTGTTGTTGAATTGTGACATTTTTTCATTTTACATTAGGTAGTCTAAGTGTATTGTATACATCATAATTTTACTGGTCAATTCGTTAAATCACATAGGTCTGAAACTCCATTAAAAGTATCATAAAACCGGTGTAATCTAACCGTGTAATAAATAATAATAACAATTGTTACATAAAAAAACGTGGGGATATTTTTTGTTTGGTAGGTAGATGATATATATATAATTTATATACATATCATAGTAAACACATACCCATACTATATTATAGTTCCAGTTTTTTTTTCATCTTCGACCATACATAGGCATGTGCAGTCCAGGTAATATGCAGCCTGCAGCCGTGTTCTCGTCTCCTCCTCGGCACTTCCCCCCCCCTACACAGCCACCAAACACTATCAGACTATATCTTTATATACCTGTCTGCCTGCCTACTTGTTGATGTGCGCATGGGGGCTATAATTTATTTTTAGATTAAAAATAAGATAATTACGAAACCCAAGCCCAAATGATTCCAGCATCAGTCCTCCTCGACGGTGGGGCGGCGACGGCTGCATTGTGTTTAGCACGTTCCAATTGCACCCACCAAAAACGAACTATTAATTTACAGCGTAACCGACCGCGTGTTCCTGCCTCCCAAAATATACGCTAGGTATGTGTTATATACCCGATATATATATATATATGTAATGAGTTTAAAAATTACGAAGGAGGCGTATAAGTAAAAATGTCGAAAATTCCGAATGGATACCGGCAATTTCGTCGAACGGCCGCCATTACTGCTATTAATTAGACGCGTTTATATACGCCTGCAGCTGGGTACCTATACTATAAACCCTAATAGGACACCCTTTTTTTTTTTTTAACGGAATTCGCAATTTGACACAGAGGGGCCGGTGAAATATTTCTGAACTGCATCATCACCGCAGTTAACGCGGCTATAGACCGTATGCTAAGACCATTAATATTATACTCGCCACTCAAATAGCTGTCGTTCGGATATATATGATGACGCGCGTTATATGGTTTCAAATTTAATTATTTACAAAGATATATAAATTCAAAGTATCGAGAATGCACACCAAAACTGGTGTTAATACAAAATATACAAATTCGTAGTATAAAATAACATTATATTATATACATTTAATAACTTATAATTAAATTAAAAATATTCAAATGCATGTATTTTTTTTTTAAATACCTACTTAAAGTTTTAAGTTAATAATAATATAAAAATATAACTGTTGCATACATGACAGTTTAAAGTTGACTATAAAAATTAGATGTAATATTTTATATTAAAAAAAAATTCTTTGATATTTTATCGAAATATGACAAAAAGTTAACGAACATTATATCGACTACTTTAAAACAATGCGAATACCAGAATACCTAAAGGTCCTAAACACAGTGGTTGCTTGATTTTACTTTTTTTTACCATTTTATTTCTATACACCCATAATGTTCAAGATAACTACAATTAACTAAAAATGTATCATCGATATAATATTTCTATTTGTATTCAATTTTAAATCTGTATACAATATTAAATTATATGCAGCAAGAAATATTTTTATTTTATTTTCAGTCCTAAAAAGTATATTATTATGAAATGTAAGACTCCATCACTGCGCTCAGGATCTAGAAGTTAGATATCTACTAACCTAATTTGTACTGTAATAGTTGGTATGAAAATCAATTTAGAATGTAAAAACGTCGGCGATCTCTACGCCTTAAGGCTAGGCAAACAAATATATAACTTTTTAGAGATATTATAATCTATTTAGTTTACCATACAGTATGCGAGTAAAATTATCATTCCACATCAAAAAGTTTTATTCAACACTCATATAAAAAAAAAATAACTATCTGGAATTCAACCACGAGAAAATTACTTGGTTATTTCAATTTTTTTAAAATAGGAAACCGATTATTACAGTCAATTTTAGTCTGATTTGCTCAAAATGAATATTTTAGATTAATTTTTGATTGGTTTTAATGCTTAACATTTTTACTATCTTTATGAAATTTTCGAGTTTTATGTATTTTAGTATTCCATTGATTTGTGTTATGCTGTTATCTGTAAACATTGCGTACTATATTGAGTAAAGTGGGTATTGGAAATTTAATCTAAAAAGTACATATCTGCTATTACAAAAGAATCTTTCAATCTTGTAACATAACGTTGTACTTTCAAGAACTGAATCAAAAGAACGTTTGAGCTTTTAAAATTATATTAACATCTCTTTATGCATTAGAGATAACTAGAGAAGAAGGATATTAGAAATCAATTTATATTAAATAATATTACGTTTTATATTTTGGATATTATTTTCTTTAAAAAACTATTCTCTGGTAAAAAAAAATTAGTAACATGATTATTTGTATTTATTAACCACAGGAATAGAATTCTAGAGTCTAGATATTATGGTGATCATATGGTTAAACATTTTTACTAATTTATGAACTCGTTCAATGTTCATAAAACACTAGCCGCAAATAAGAATATTTTAGTTAAGATTATAAAATAATGAATGAAAAATCGTTTTTGTTGATCGATTACCAAACAAATAAATTATATAGGTACATATGATAACTCATAATATGGACTATTACCTAGTTATTTATTTCAATAAATAGTTTCAATTAAAAATATGAACGTGAATATTTGCTATTAATATGTATTTTTTAAACATCTACCATCAGTTTCTCATCTCTACTATCAACTTTTTTAGAATTATAAAAAAAAAAATATTAGGTACAAATCGGTAGATATTATATTTGCATTAGACATACTATATTTAAACATTTATAAAAACTATTTCATTACTTTGAATTAATATTGAAGTCTGTAAGGATTTTTTATAGAGTTTTTTATTTGATAAGTTGTATAAAAATATTCATCTTAAATTTAATAAAATATCAAATATTAAAATTGATCTCACCCCACTTACTTGTCATTTGATGCATAAAGCTTTGATTAGAATAGCATTAAAAATCAACCAATCAATTTTCTAAAAATAAAATAAGTAACAAACATGGTTTTCTTAATAATTAAAATTGTATTGTGGTATTAAAAAATATTAATAACTAATAATTGTTTTAAGTTGATTGTTTATAAAAAAATTGAACTGAATTTACTTCTGTTATAATTAGTTCCTATAATATTTTTATCCTACCAACAAATCACTATTGAAATGTCACAAATGTAAAATAAATTAATAACGAATAGATAATAGGTAATAATTATATGTAGGTAGTAGGTACGTTCTTATGCCTACTCTACAGACTACAAAATATTCATTGATAATAATGGATATAAAAAAATTCAGTCACCGCATGAATGCCTTTAGGACTTAGGTAGTCATCATTTATGAGTTATAAATTATAATAAATACAAGATATTGTACGAGCACAACATATTATAACATTAGCGTGCGGTCATACACATAATTGGACTCTTTATAATATGTACCTAATATAAGTTTTTTACTATGATTGCCATTGATTATAAATACCATAATACTATTATTTATAATCAATGCTATTGCATATCTTAAGGTAAACCATCAAATAAAAATTGCAGCTAACTAAATATAAGAATAATTTGTGACATCGTTCTACCTTTTTTTGTTCGTTAATGCGTATTACCTGTACATATAGATATTTAGTAAAATAATTTAAAGTTTGCTTAATATAATTTAACGCATATACTTTACAGTATAAAGTGAAACCACTTTATTTCATTATTACTTATTAATAATGCATAATATCTAAATGAAAAATGAGTCCACCACCAACTCGTTTTCGGGCACTTTTATTGTTTCCCGTATACCTAGTCATTTCCAGAGACTTCTGACGCGGACCACCTACTGCAGACAACACACATTATAATATCAAAGTCTGATTATACAATATACACTATCAAACAGTTTAGATTATTTTAATTGGATGCAACATCTACAATTCTACATTCATACATGGTCAGTGTTAAATTATATACTATTATAGAGCCATACACGGGAAATAAACGAAAATTATTTTGTTTTCTAGGCAAACCGAATTAATGCTTATACCGATAAAAAAAAAACCTGTTGATTACGTGATCTTTTTGTAGGTTTGCCGATGGGTCCACCACCACCACTGGACAAGGTTATAAGGCATAATATACAATAGGTATGTATGTATAATATTATGACTGACAGAGTCTATATACAAATGTTATGAGCATATCACGAGATTTTAATATCGAAAACTATATTTTTCTACCTTGACATTATTCGAATGCATTAGGGCTCGGATGTTTATGGAATTTCATATTTTTTTCTATTCGTCCAATTTAATACTAACTTGGATACAAATTTAATTCATGTTCTACTGAATCAAATAAAACTATTTTTACTTTGCATATTTTTGCATATTTAATGGTTTTGTATTTTAATTGCATATTTTGAGATTTAAAAAATAAAAATGCTTATTTCAGTACATTTTTTTAAAAAACAATTTAAATTAACAAACTACACAATTAATTCCACAATTTTTATATATAAGTTATATAGGTGGTAAGTACAAACAACCATGTATTCGCGTAAAATATAAAATATATTCGTTAAAGGCATTTATTCGAAAATGGTGCATGTAACCTGTCTTGCACATGCACATCATAAATAGCGTAAATAATTCGTGGAAAATTCAATAATGTAGACGGACTTGTGTAAAATTCTAAAAAATTATTTTTGAAAGCCTCATCACGTTTAGAGATTTTTAAAACAGAAGCCTCAGGTATTTCTCTTCCTCCTGTTCCTATAATAACTCGTCGGGTAACGTGGTTAGAGGCGGCATTTTGATAACTCTGATAATTTTACAAGTATACAAAATTTATTTTCAAAATTGAATCCAAATGACGCAGTTTCAATCGAAAAAAGTATTAGGATTATTGCTGAACCTAATTTAGGCCCAAACTTAACATACATTCAGTCAAATTTCAGATGTTTACCAGTCAACATAACTATAATCATCAGGACTGACTTTGTTCGAATCAATTAAAGTTGTCAATAATACAAGAGAAACTCTCAAAATGGCTAATGGAAAAGTAGGAAAAGAAATTTACGACAAATTTCAGAACGTAATTGAAAAAAATAAAGAATTTAAAACTTTGGTACAAATTTTGAAAATACATTCCGGTGAAGTTGATACTATGGAAGGAATAGAAGCAGATTTGAAGGTTGAGGATCTTGCATTCTCCAAATATGCTCCAATAATATTAGTTGATGTAGAAAGAAGTTTTTCACGCTAAAAAAATTTACTTACCGATAACAGATGCAGTTATAAATTTGATCAAATTAAAAAAAACATAGTAGCACAATGCAACGCTACTAATCTAATAACTAATAAATAATAAATAATAATGTAAATTAAACGATATGTAAATTAAAAAATGTATTTTAAATTGAAGTAAAAAAAAATAATAAATAAAAATAACTACCTACTAGTTAATAAAAATATAATATTTTTGTATTATGAATTATAATAAATTTTTTTGGGCAAATTTTGATGTTTTTATAAGCTAAAAATAAATATTTTATAATTTTTTAGCGCATATTTTGATTGCATATTTCGTAATTTTTTAGTGCATAAATACATGCATATTACAGTAGTTATATTACATAGCATAAACATCAAGAGTATATCCTAGCATACTTATAGATAATGATTACGACGTGGGAACACGAACGCTGTTTAAAACGACTCAAATAATACCGATAAACCATTTTATGGAAAAACTATATTATTGTGGGAATTAAATTACGCAATACACGCGAGTTTTCATCCCCTATCTTTAATAGTCTAATGTCCGTATGCGTAGTCAATTTATGTGTCACACACACATAGTTTAACATATTGTCTTATGTGAAACATAAATTGACTATTCATACGGGCCTAAAACTCTAAAATATAAACGTCTTGTAGAATCGAAAAGCAAAAAAAAAATATCAAAAATTCAACATAGTTAAAAAAAAAGTCCTTATTTATTATAGTAGGTGCATATATATTTTCACCCTATCGAATACTTCAAAGAAAATATTTCCGAAACTTTTACAAGCAGTTATTTACATCCAAAGCTATAATTTTGACGATTATTGTTAAGTATAATGATATATTTTTCTTTCTGAAACAAAAACGAATACATTTTATTTTAGACAAAAAAATAATAATATAATAACTGATAGGGATAAATTATTTCACGTTTATAACGGGCCAACGAGGAACACGCTAACTACGTTACCTATTAAAAACAAAAACATCAAACATAATTTATATGAAATGTACTATCAATTGGATAACTGATTCGTATTGATAATTGATACGGATTTTAATACAATCCGTAAAAATATATTAACAAAAAGTAAATTATATTAATAAATTATATGGTATTTTTTCGCAATTTATTTAAAACGATCAAAATTCAAAAATCTTATGAATTACTGAAGCTCCTAGGTACTATTTTATGATCCCTTTTACAGTCCATTATATTATTAAACATAATGGCTTACACCCCTATAATTAAATCAAATATTCTTACTAAACATTAAAATATAACATTCACGTTCAGATATTCTAAAAACACAAAAAATGTAGTCGAGAAGAGTTGTTTTTGTTTTTAAATTATACCAGTCCAAATATATGAGTGTTAAGCAACAATAAATTTATAAAATCAATCGATGTTTGGAAAAAATAATTTTAAATACCTCACAGTGCAGTTATGACCATAATATGAAACATAAACATTAATTATTTAAAAGGTTCCCTGCAGAAAGTATATAATTGAATTCGCTATTGAACAAATCAATGTGGACTTCTATTGTCTTAGGTTTCATTGCTAAAGTTTTAAGCTCGCCCTGCCGTGCATTTTATATTATTATTATCCCATCAACCAATATAGTATTAATAAACTGATGTGCATTGGCAAGGAAATGAAAAATAAACTCGCCAAAGATTTACTTTTCTAAATGAATACCAGTTAAGTTGAGTTTACGCCTATGAAAAAAAAGTTTATGTACCTACTACCTATCTATGTTTACTTGAAACCTGCAAACGATTAAACAATAGGTACCAAAACGCATTTATCTATGCGCAGTAAGTTAACGGCGGAAATCATTTTTGTTATAAGATTTTTAATATAAAGAAAGTAAACATCAATAGCGCGATTGGAAAATACAGAGACGCAAAGAAAATCAATTAAATAAGTCACAATAATAGGAGCCCAAGTCACTCGACCCGGTAACTTTATTTTATATTTTGTTTGTATTATATTTATTTTTTTTTGTCCCTCACTTTTAATTTGCATTCGGAGACCCTCAGTTATAACACTGGCATCTTTTAGAAGGGGTAAAGTTTCAAGAGTTTTCAAGGGCTCGTTAACCTTTTCCGCTTGGCCATTCTCAAACAATAGTCGTTCAAAGTTTATAATAGGGTCGGCGACCAAAACCCGGGCCAACGAAATAAGGTGAACAACCCATTAAATTATAAGAAATAATCACAGCCAAAAAAAAGCCTAAAAATTAATACAGAGAAACGTATCCAAAGATCAAAACATAACGATGTAACAATGTAATGGGTTTTATCAAACATTTCCGGCGTTTATTCTCGAGATTTTGCTATCGAGATGCTTTCGCTGTTTCTTATATCAGTGGCCATCCGCCAAATCCAATTATCCTTACACCAACGAAGACTATACATAGACAATTTATAAGCTCCTTTTCAAAACATTTAACATGCCTAGTCGTTGATAACAAGATGCGGGGGCGCAGGGCATTAAAACAATTATATTGCTGGCCGTAGGGAAAAACTTAAATAAATTATTAGCCATTTTTATTTAATCATTAAATTTGATATCTTTTTTTAATATTGAAAATGGTAAAGAAATTTAATAAGATACCTATACTATATTTGATTTCTTTCTATTTTCCAAAACATATTTCAAAATACTTGAATAATATTTAAAAATGTTAAAACAAACCCACTCTATCGAGAAAAATACATGGGTAACATATTCTAAACTTTCAAAAGTTTCAACAAATTTGTATTCACTCGAGTATACAACTACAATTGTGTAAGAAGAATAAGTAAGAAAATAGATGGAGTGTATTCAAAAGTAGCACATGCATGATACAATTGTGAGTTATAAGTTAAAAGAAAATATATTTTAGATACATCATGAAGTTTACTAGGTATCGAATATCATATTTTATTTATCTTAGATGTACGTTCGCATTTTTCTTTCGATTACGAAAATATTCAAGACGTATAGATTTCATAAGTGAGTTTTCATTTTCCATACCAAAAGTGTAAAAAAAGGGGGCATGTAACTTTCCTGTACTCGTATAGAAATATTCCGTTTTGAACACAAATCAAAGTACTTACCTATAAAATTATTTTAACCATGGTATAGCGTGAAATCTGTTAATGGATACTTTTGATCTAGAAAATATTTCCAAAACGGAAGCAAAATATCATACAAAAAGTCATTCTTTGTAGCGCCCATCAGATAAGTGATAACACTGTAGTATACGAATAAAAACATCGTTAAACCGTGTATGCATCCTTTTACTAGTTTTCTTCGAGAAATCTAAATCACGACTAATATTTGTTTTTGACATAATTTAATATTAGAAGAAAAAATATTTACATATATTAAATACGCACCTGCTGCAGTCGAGTCTTCAAAATCAATATTATTATCCATCCCTTTCCATTTTTAGAGACTAAGGATTATTATCACATTAATATTATGGTTAAAATATTATTTTTTTTTCTGATTTTATAACCCGTCATTAACAAATATTGTATCTATGTATATGTATATGAAAATATAATATTACAGCGGAATCATAGAGCTGTCATATTTGCATAATTATTATCGTATTTGACTTGTGTGTTTCCCAAAGAATGTCGGTAATCATTGTCACATGAATCAAATGCGTGGCCAATATACTAATTTACTTTATATATATCTACTACCTAGTTGTGTTGATGACTGTTAGACGATGCGGTAAATCTAATTTAGAAGTTTATAGAAATAGGTATGTAGGAAAATTTAATTAGGAATGGCTAAAAAATATGTAATTAATATAATTATTAAGATAAGTACTGGAAAAATTAAATTAATTACATTATATTATTAATATTAAATACTGTAGTTTTACGGTAATACGCGTAATTTTCATGTCGTAACTTAATTTCGAACCATTTAGTATAGTTACATACGTATTTTATAGATACCTACCCACATTAGACGATATCACTTATTTAGTTGTATTGGCCTGCGCTGGCCTAAGACAAAATTAATATGTTATAACTTATAACTATACACTGTTTTACTTTAACATGCGAGAACACGCGTTCTATTCACAAATTTCAAGTAAACGATGTAATATAGCTACGCTTGTGTAAAATATATTTAAATACGACAATCATAGGCGTGCGCAGACTTTTGGTTCCGGGGGTGCACACTAAACATTAGGGCCCACAATAATTTTGAAAATAATTATAGATACAGACAAATGATTTAAAGATATTAAATGCAATAAAATATAAAACTAAACTATAAAATAAAAATATGAAAATATAGGTACCTGCAGACTTTTCAGATGATATATGAAAACATATCATTATCCTCAAGTTCAAGTAGTACAGTATTGATGATATTTTCAATGACATTTTCAATGACGACTCATCTGGCTCTTTTTTGTGAAAAAACTAAGTTTTTTTTTTGTTTTGAATCATTGGCAACTTTCATTACTAACTTTAATTTTCCGTTGGCTTTGAGCTTTTGGTATCCGTTTTTTATGTGTTTTAGAACTCATCATTTAAATTATAATTATATAAGTAAAGCTTCATTAAAAGTTAAAACTAAGCGCCTATTTAGGTAACACAAACAATACAAATACAACACTCATTACTCAAGACTCGACAATACAACCAAACGTTAAAATATCGGCACTGAAAAGTATAGTAAGAATTGATTATTGAGAATATACTGTGAACAATGAATACTGCCGACTAGAGATGTTAGTTCATGAGTTAGTCGGCTCAGTGAGTCGACTCTTTCAGATGAACTGAATGATTCGAATCAGTGTTTCAAAGATTCGGCAACTCGATAACTATAACTCATTTTACCAACCAAAGTTCGACAATTCAAATTCGAGTCGGAGTTGACAATTCGATATGAATTTATTTGTGAACTGTGAATTGTTCTGCGACTCGCGAGTCGCGAGTTGAGTGAGTTTATAATCACAATTCTGCGAATGATACTACTAATCACAATTTAAGATAGTAAGATAATTTTATTATATCTAGATCTTTGAAGTTTGAATACGTGCTATTACCAGTTACCAGTTACCACCACCGTTTAAGATGTATACTAGACTGTGACAGTAGTTTTAGGGCCAGTTATACAGTCTGTGATTAAACTCCGATTATGCTTATCAGCTAATCAGCTGATAACAGATATTTACCGGCCAAAGTCGGCCGGTAAACTGTGAGTGTGATTAACTTTAATCACAGACTGTACAACTGGCCCTTATTGATGCTACACCAAACTTATTACTTAAAACTACGTCTACCTATTGGATATTATTGTAGGTACCTATAGTAAGTATAGTGATTTAGTTATATACTTATATCAAATATAATAATTTTTAATAATTAATAAGATTCAACGTCTTAAACTTAATTTCTAAACTACTCTCGAGTAGTCTCGAGTCTCGACTAGTCGACTGTTGTGAAATTCAACTATTCAACATTCAACTCTTAAAATTCTTAATACTAAACTTTCATATCACACATTACATAAGCAGACACCATACATCTTCAGAATGATATTAAGTATATAATTGTGTGCAAATTTTAATTCACATACATAATTATAATCTGAAATAAAAAAATATTGAAAACAATTTCATTGAATTTTACTTCACCCACAATGTCGGTGTGCAAAGTTTTTATGTTTTGTATATATATGACTTGACTTATATGATAAAAAAATGAATTACATTGTAAATTGTAGAATTGGATGTTTGAAAGAAATTGGTACCTAGAAAAAAATAGTATTACTAGTATCAAACTCATTTGTCAAAACTCAGAATTAAGTAGTAGTGGTGTATGAACATGACAAATAATTGTTGAAAATAGTTAACATGAACATGCTAATTGAATGAAGGTATGTTATGGTTTAATTTATTTTGTAAACAAGAATGTAAATTACAAATGTAAATTTTACAAAATAATTTTAAATTAATAAAATGTATAATAAATTTAAATTCGTAGTTTAAAATAATAATAATAAATCTTAAATAAAAATATCCTATAATAAATAATATGTCTGCTTACTTAATAGATGTTTTAACATAACAATAAAACCTTTTTATTGTAATGAATTACAAAAAAAAACTTTTATTATAAAATATTACTTATACCTACACTGTACAGTGTACTTACATATTATACCTCATGTGACATTAAAATAAAATATTAGTATATATTACATAATATGTGTACAGTGTTAAAATCTATAAATTAAAATTTAAAAATATCATTTTTTCAAAATTTTTACTATGCAGTCTACTTCTTTTTTCAGTAATTGTCTGACCAGCTTTAGAAAATATTCGCTCACATGGAACATGTAGCCAAAATACAAAAACGTTTTTTCATTATTTGAAAGAGCCTTGGATAAATACTTTTATTTTCTTTCTTCCACCAAAGCAAAGGATCAGCTGTTCTTGGAATTAAAGGTTCTAAAAGATATTTATCAATTTCTACTATAAATGCAGATGTTGGATTTTGACTTTGGACTAAACTTTGAACTTCAGTGTCGAAATCGTTCCAGATGAGTCATTACTTGTTGATGGCATAGTAGCAACACTTGTATGGTTCTCTGATTCCAATTGAATATCCCTAGCTTTATTGACCAATGACTTTTTTCCCTCAATAAAGCGCTGTTATTTAAAAATCCATGATTTTTAAACCTAGGATCTAAATTAAGCTTAGCTTCTGCGTAGAGAATATTCCTTTCATATGGACCAAATCTACTTACCACTTGACTTGTCAATACATCAATAAATTTAGTCGTCACAGATGAACCGGGATATTTATTTTTCAACTGACCACAATAATTAATTAGCGCTTTACTAAGAACAACAACTTTAGATATTGAAACCGATTTTTCGCTACTAATTTCAATAGTAATTTCCTTAAACCTCTTAAGAATATCACATGTATTTGAAATTATTTGCCAATCGGATGAATTCAAATACACGTCATAGTTAGTCTCGGCTAAAGCAGATAATAAAGGAGTTTTTAAATGCAAAATACGTTCAAACATCTCATAAGTAGAATTCCACCTAGTTACCACATCTTGTATCACACTCAGAGTAGGTGAATATTCCAGTTGTTCTTGCCTGAGTTTTAATTTGGCCGCTGCTTGAGAGCTTCTTTTAAAATGGCCAACAATGCCCTTAATCTTATCCCTGATATCTTGCACTTCTTTGAGAGCATGTTGGACGGCTAAATTCAAAGAATGTGCAAAACACCCTATGTGTCTCCAATTACATAAAACAATTGCTCCAGTTATGTTTGATGCATTATCAGACGTGCGTGCAAGCAGCAATTTTGTTTTGTAAGCCCCACTCAGAAACCACCCGTACAAGCTCATTTTTTAAATTTTCACTTGTATGTGACTCAGAATATTTAAAACATGACAGTAAATATGTCTTAAGGATACAGTCTTTATCAATATAATGTGCAGTTACAGCTGTATAACTTTCATTTTTAACTGATGTCCAGCTATCAGTTGTCAAACTTACATAGTGAGCATTAGAATTTATATCATTTCTTACTTTTTCATAAACTTCATTATACATTACAGGTAGAAGTGATGTTGTCAATGTTTTCCTAGATGGTAGTGTATAACCCGAGTTTAACATACCTATGAGTTTGATGAACTCTCTATCTTCCACAACACTGAACGGAAAATATTCTTTTACAATCATTCTCAACACTTGTTGATCAATAACTTTTCTGCGTGATGCGCCAACAGGTTTTGGCATGTAACCAGTAATCAAGTTCGATTGAATTGGCCGTGCTACAGCATTTAATCTACAAGACTGTGACTGAACACTCTGAACCAATTGAGATGTATCAGACTGAAAATCATTTCATTATTTTATTTAATATTATAATATTGTATATGACATATTATTTCTTACATTTTATTACAAATTATCGTAAATATGTATTTATATTTTACACTTTTTTTTTATGTAAGTGTATATTTTACATTGAAATAAATTGAGATTACTTACTCGAGAAGAATTTGAAACTCCTTGTTCTGGTATATCTGGATCATCAACTTGCTCTTCTGATACTACATTTTTGCCGTCTTCTACTATTCAAATCTACTGTTACATGTTTAAGTCGCATGTGTCTCATCATATTTGATGTAGAAGAACGGTTATGGCTCATGGTCACAGGACACAAACCACACTTAACTCGGCCAGCCTCAACATTTAATGTAAAAAAGTCCCATACTACACTAGACTTACTCATTATTATTATGAACTTAAAACAGTGGTGTAGAGCAAATATAAATGACTTACAACGTGTTAAGTGGTAATAAATATTTTAACAAGATGATGACAGTTTAATATCCAAGAATGGAATGATTGGTAGATATTAATTTGTATTTGGTATGGCTAAAATATGGCTATTTTTATATTTACTGTCCATACTCCATATATTACAGAAGTACAGGAGTTGTCAGTGGTGTGTGGGAATTTTTCTACTGATTGTTTTTATTTTGGAAAAATGTGTTTCTATTTTTAACTATAAAATGTATAATTATGCATATTAGTAAGTTAATACCATTTTTATTTTATTTTTTTTCATTAAAATTTAATCAATATATTTAGTTGAAATATATTTGAATGCAGAATAAAATATGTGAATATATACAAGCATGTATTTATCTCTAAATATTCAGACATGTTATAGTAATTGTTAAAATCTATGAAAAGTAGTAACATATATATAGTATAGGTACCTATTATACTGGTGTACAAAATACATATTATATATTATATAGCATAAAATTTAAAAAAAAATACTTGTATTTGTATTCAAATACTTTGTGAGTATTCGTAAAATACATTTTTATAATAGTATTTTAAAGTATTTTTAATACTTTTTTATTCGAATGCTATTATTAGTATCTTAATACTTTTTCAAAAGTATTTTTTACAAGACTGTATACCATACCTATACCTACATATTATGCAACGTGGTATTTTGAAAATATGTCTTTTATTTTTTAATAATTAATATGTAGATCATCTAATACTGAATACCTCTCTATCTGTTTGAATATAACAACAAATAATTATATGCATATACCAAATGTAAAAGACAATATTGAAATAAATCACCGTAATTGCTGGTTAAGAATAGTACTTTTATGGTAGTATCAGAAACGTATCTAGGATTGTATTCTAGGAGTGGATATAACATATAAAGATTTTAATAGACATATTTATTATACCATTTATTCATATTAAAAATAGTATATACATGTTAGGTACAGTGCTATATTGTACAAAAATTTGTTTATTAACAACAAAAGAAAGTCCATTTTCTTGACGACAATGAAAGTACATTAAGTACCTCATCAGTTGTGACTGTTATATTTCTATACATTATGCACTGATAGCATGCAAAGTCCATTAAGTCGATTCTAAAAACAAAATATGTAGGCACCTGGCACATTATAACAAATAGTAAGTGTACAATTTGTTTTAAAATTTACCTGACCCATAGTATTCCTTAAATATGTTTTTACTCGTTTGAGTGTTGAAAACTCAGGGGTCGCTGTCGAAATGGGTAATGTGCATAAAATGTTTAATAATTTATTAATGTTTGGAAAATGTGTTGAATCACACTGGAAAAATGCTTCAAGACTAGTTTTTGGTTTAAATTGAGCACAAAAGTTAGTAACTGGAATAAGTTTTCTATTCATAAAAAAAATTTGTACCCATAACATAGAGTAATTACTCTATGACCCATAATTATCAATCAATATTTGCCATAGTGATAACTTAAGAACGATATTACCATTTAATCTATTCTGTGATATTACCATAGAACAGTAGTGGAGTTCCATACGTCTATTTCTATTATACTATGGTCTTGAACATTTTAATACTCTAATATTCAATATTTCATGACTACGGCCTACGATTATTATTTATATTATCATTTAAAAGAGTTGCCACCAATATAAGTTGTTACATGGTAACGAGTTATTATTTTTAATTTTTTATGTCGATAGCGATCTTATAGTAGCTCTATAATTATTATACTATGATCTAAGGTATCACAGAATAAGTAATAATAAACACTGTAGTAAATACACAGACGATGATTGTTTACAATATATTATTGTAACAAGATTTTTGGTTATTTTTAATTTAGCTAGTAGCTACACTGTTAGTGTTGTCGGAAAGACAAAGTCGGAAACAACTACTGTCAACTGACAGCCGACAGGATTCAGGAGTCACAACTCACGAGTCACGGGGGATTTTACTATTTGACCGTGAACGGCGTGAACGAATCATCGAATATGTGAGAGTTGATAACTGATAAGAGAGTCGAGTGAGTCGACTCACTGATTCAGTTCATTAAACTGAACTGAGTTGAATGATTTGACTCACTAAAGTGAGTTGAAATTCCCATCCCTACTGCCGACAGTGCCGACTGCCCACAAGCATAAACGCAAACCGTTGTATGTAATTTTGTCATTGGATGTTAAAAATAGACTATCGTATATTGACGTTCAAATATCATAACAGCCTGTCAACCAACATGATGCTAGATCCATTTTTACCCGTATTCGGAAAACGTTTACTATCACAGTGACACATTGGCGGGGTACGCTACGCGGGGTCGGCTTGTTTACCACGCCACATATCTATGTACCCCGTTATCAGTAGATCACTTAACTAACAATAATAATAATATTATATATATATATATATATTATTATAGAACCACAGACTTCTATAATACACTAGATAAGTAACTCTCGAGATTTATTGAAGCTCGGCTTATCAATTTCCGCCATTTTGTCGGTTGGCAAAACATTTAAGATTATTCTACATAATATTATAGACTCTAGTATATTCTATAACAATTTATTATTTATTATTTAATTACTTAATACAATTTAACGTCATTGTATTAAGATACAACTTACAACTTTACAAATATAGTCAGTGAAGTGTACAATTGCTTGAAAATTAATTATAATGCCTGTTTCATGTGCTGCTTATGGATGCTCAAACAGATATCAAGCTGGACAAAATATAAATTTCTTTCGGTTAGTTAAGTTATAATAATAACCAATTAGTAAAGGTATTGAACTTTTAAATAACAAGTAAATGGTTTTTGGCAATGAAAATGTATTCTATATCTATTTTAATTTTATTATTGTATGATCATAGATTTCCCACTTCTAACAGTGAGTTGATGGAAAAATGGATAAGTGCAATGAAAAGAAAAAAATTTGAAGCAAGTCAATGGAGTCGGATATGTAGTGTTCATTTTACAGAGCAAGACTATCAAGTTAGACCTGGTGCACATAGATTATTGTTAAGGGACAATGCAGTTCCATCAGTATTCCCATCATTTCCGTCCTACCTTCAAACACCAATTAAAATTGCTAGGAAACCACCTACATTAAGGAATTTTTGTAGTAACGGTATATTGTCATACCTAAACATGTAAAATTAATTTGTTAACAATTTTTTTTATTTGTATGATACAGATACAAATGTAGATCAATTACAAGTCAATAATAATGAATACGACAACATGTATCCAGCTAGTAATTTTAAGACTGTGGAAGTACAAACACTGACACCTTTTATCCAAATGAAGAAATTCTTAAAAATAAAATAAAAATACTACAGCAAAAACTAAGAAGGAAAAATAAAAAAATTGAAAATTTAGAAGACTCATTAAGTAATTTAAAAAACAGAGGACTTCTTGGAGATGAACCACAGACTATTATTGCTTCTAATTTTAAAGGTAAGAGTTGGGACTTGGAACTTATTGCTTGTACTGCCTTATAGTAATTATTATAAATTCTGCTTTATTATGCGCTTTCTTAATTTCATAATAGGAATGGTGTTAGATTTATTCAAAAACCAGTTTAACAATGATAATAAAACTAATGGTAAAAGGTACACTAAAGAAATGAGACAATTTGCTTTGACGCTTCATTATTACTCGCCTAGAGCTTATAACTTTTGCCGGTAATAAATATATATTATGTTTGATTATAAAATAACAGTAAATATATATAAATTTCTTTTAAAGCACAATATTAAACTTGCCTCATCTATCTTCTATAACACGTTGGACGTCTTCTGTTGATGCAGAACCAGGTTTTTTGGAAGAAGTATTTGAATATCTCAAAAATATTTCCCCGAGTGATAGTGATTGTAACCTGACGTTTGATGCAATGGCAATTAGGAAAAAAACTATATATGACAGCAATAGTGATAAATTCATGGGTTACTGTGATTTTGGAAATTTCCATGTGGAATCACAAGAAACTCCAGCCTCTGAGGTCTTGGTATTTATGCTTGTGAGTCTGAATGGCAAATGAAAATGGCCAATTGTCTACTTTTTTCAATCAAAATCTACAGCTACTATACAAGCTGGCTTGGTGAAAACTGCTATTACTATGGCACATGCAGTTGGAATTAAAGTATGGGGTGTTACTTGTGATGGCACAGCTTCCAATTTATCCACGATGACACATTTAGGCTATAAACTTACTGGAACTTACAATGAAATAAAGGAATCGTTTTATATTCCAGGAATTGAATGGAAGGTAATTTTTTATATTTTTAATAATAAGTGATCTGAGTTAATATCATTTATGTATGTCATATTGTATCATAATATATTTATTTAAATTGTAATACTATTTATTTATATAGATTCATTACATACCTGATGCTTGCCATAATTTGAAATTGGCAAGAAATGCCCTAGCAACGTACAAAATTTTTAAAAATGAAAATGGTGTTATCAACTGGAATTTTATTGAAGAGTTACATAAAAGTAATAGTATTTTATTGTAATTTGTGAACTCATTTGCTATTGTTCAGTCTATTATCTACTTAAAAAATCATTACAATGTGTTTTTATATTTAAATATTTATTTATATTTAATAATATTTATTTCTCTTAGCTCAACAAAAAATGGGTTTGAATTTTGCCAACAAAATAGTGCATCACATGTAGATTGGTGAAAAAATATTATGAAAGTGAAATTAGCTGCTGAAACACTGAGCTCGTCAACAGCTGATGCTCTAGAAGCATTAAATTGTCTTAATGTTCCGGAATTTAAAAATGGTGAGTCATATAATCAAGTTATTAGTAGTAGGTTACCAATAGGTGGGTAACCTATCAATTACTAACTACTAACTATGCAATTTTAAAAATGTCGAAATTCTATATTTTTAATTTTAGTTGAAGAAACAATTAAGTTTATACGTACTATAGACCGGTTGTTTGATTTTTTAAATACTCGCAGTCCTTTTGGAAAAGGCTTTAAGAAACCTCTGTACCAAAATGATATTGAAAAACAAAAGGGCATAATTTTACCACTAATAGAATACTTGTTGAAACTCACTGATGTGAAAGGTATTCCTATTTGTTCAACTCCACGAAAAACATTTGTTATCGGTTAGTTATTTTTTCTATATTTTAATGTTATAAATATTTATGTTCTTTACTTACTACACAACTATATTATGTTATATTTATACATTGTAATTATAATTTTAAATATTTAACTAAATTATAAATTTTTTATAGGATTGTCAGTAGCTGTGAAATCAATTTTTAGCATTGCTGAAGATTTATTATTTAATACCCAGTATAAATATCTCCTGACTTCTAAGTTATCTCAGGATCACATCGAAATATTTTTTTCAAAAATTCGGCAACGGTCTGGAAATAATAATAATCCAAATGTGATTGAATTTCAAACAGCTATGAAAAAATTGTTATTAAAAAATTCAGTATTTGCATCCTATTCTGCAAACTGTATTTTAATGGATAGTACCAGTACAGAAAGTGTATTTGAAATTCGATGGGCAAAAAAGAAAGTTGAAAGTTCACAATGTGAAGAAAACTTTGATGATGATAATTTGACAGAACTAGATTTAGATGAAGGTTGTTTTGATGTTTTAAAAGATAATGTTCTTTATTATATTTGTGGTTTTATTGTAAAAAAAATTTTTAAGCAAATTGACTGTACAACATGCGCAGAAAGCCTTTTAGAAGAACAAACTATACATAGTTATTGCCATAGGAATTCATTTTCTGTATTCATAGATTTAAAAAATAGAGCTGGTTTGGTTAAAAGTTCTGTTGATGTTATGAAAATAGTCACATTTGTTGAATTTACTTTGATCGAACTTACAAATAATTTAACTGTATTAAAGTCCTGCTTAAGCTCTAAAATAATAATTAAAACTAAAACCATGTATTTAATTCTAATATTTTTAAGTATTTGAGTTGTGAAGGTGATAGTTTTTTAGAAAACCATAAACTTAATTTACTAACATTAATCTGTAAATTGTACTTGAAAATCCGTTTGCACTATGCTGCAAAGTTGAAAACAGCAACCACTGTTAGTAAACGTCACATGTTATCAAAATTAATTTTATTTCATAACCAATAGTAAGTAGGTTTATAAGTTTATTTAAAAAATAAATTGGTATGTTTCAATATTTTCAATGTTATTTATTTATTTCCTATCTTTAAATGTGGTTTTTATTCCCTAAGTATATCTATAATTGATTATATTATGTTTATTTTTTTCATCTATTAGTAATTAAATTTTATATTAATAATACCATTAAATTAAATATTATAAATACATAATGTACAAAACCATAAAATATTCAAAAACGTGCAAAATAACAATAATATTATTTCATTCAGTAGAACATGAATCAACCTTGTATCCAGGTCAGCATTAAATTGGATAAATAAATAAAATTATGCAGTTTCATAAATATCCGTGCTTTATTCATTACTACAATTTTTCCATCTAAAATGTACGCTCAAATTAGTTTTATAATGTATACTACACAGTAAAATCACTATTAGCCCGGTATTTTTTGCCAACCGACAAAATGGCGGCTGTCCTCCTTATCAGCTTCACCCATAGCTATGTAAATTATATAGAAGTTACTTATCTAGTGTATTATAGAAGTCTGTGTATAAAACACACGGTTCTGTTCAATAAAAGTATAGAACTTCTTATCTTTTCGAAGAAATAAAACCACTACTGTTTTATAATAATTGGATTTTTCAAGATTTAAAATGTACACTTAATTAATAATTAGGGCCCTTGTCGTTTTTGGTGAAGGGTCCGGCACCCCCTGTGCGCACGCCTATGACGACAATGTATTACTGCATATAACTTAATACGTAAACTCCAAAACATTCTTAAAAAAAATTGCACTATGAATCTTTCCAGCAAAAATTTTCAAAATGTTATAATTAGGTATAAATCATATGATGATCAAATTTAGATACAGATACAATATACATTAATTAATCATTGTGTATATTATTGCCGTTTATAGTGCACTAATGTCACATAGATTCATGATTGTAAGTTTATTATACCAGAACTAGATCCAGGAATTACTTTTTTGTCGACTTTTAGTATTGTATAGTTTTATTTTTTGGAGTATTTTTTTTTTTTTTTTATGTAGATAATAATATGTTATTACCATGCAACTCTAGTGCAGTAATATAGTTAACAAATACTGAAAAGTGGTACTTTATTTTAAATTATATTACAATTATGTTCATATTGCAATTAAAACTTACACTAATTGTTTATATTTTTTTTTGATTGTTATATGGTGCTTAGGGTCAGCCTAATCAATATTTGGTTACCACAGATGGGCAACTATATTAGTGGAATGTTGTACCTACCGTTGTGGCAAAATACCGGCAACCTAGATAAGAGCTACTCTAGTTATTTTAAGCATAGAAGTTAATCAGCTTTCGAGTTTATAAAATCTGGACCTTATTCAATATCAGAACATATAAATAAACTTTTTGTTCACAATATTTCGGAAACAAGGTTTTCTTTTTATCTCTTGTGAAATGAAATTGAAGTCCCCATTATAGTAATAGATAGTATTTCCTGAAGTATTTCCCCGTGTCAGGTTGAATAGACAAAAATTTAATTACAAAAGAAGTAGAAATTAGTAGATTTACGGATTTGTACTTTTAATATTTAACAGAATGATGTGATGAAACCGACATCCGACAGTATAATATTTACCCAATAGACTCGACGAATAAAAAGATTTCGAGAAAACCCGATTTTTGGCTTTTTAACCGTCATATTATTTTATTCAATCGATGTAATGAAACATACAGGACGAATGGTAAACATTTTAAATAGATCAGTTCTCATAAACGTCAAATACATTTTAATTATCACTCTTTTTTGATCTAACCTACAACATAATATGTATATGCACCCTTGAAAATATAACGGCGAACACATTGAAACAGTTCTCATGACAACCAAATGAAATAACCTCAAACAAATTTTGTTTAAAATATATTATTATATTATTTTATTTTTGCATTTTTTCGTTAGATTTTGCGATGGAGAAAAAATGTTCTATTCAACAGCTTACTGAGGAGAAGGAAATACAAAAAAAGTAATTTTAACAAATAATGTACCTACTAAAAATACCTAGCATAAAAATGTAATGTTTTCCTTAATTTATTAGAGTAATACATAAATACATAATATTAAGAATGTCCACGGAACGCTAAACTTAACCCATTTTTATGTTTACAGTTTAGTAAATACTATATAAGAATACTACAGCAGAATACTAGCATACTAAACCTTGACATATTTTTTGGTAAGGTTAAAATAGCTTACAACAGAGAATAGTGCTTACCTCAGTATTTTCTAAACCCTCCTGTATAATGTTCTCTGAATATTGACTAAATTGTATTGACGAATAATTATACCTAATTAACATCATGTGCTTACACATTTTGTAAGATCCAACAAAATATTGATATAATTCGGATCTTACAGAAAATGTTGCTATATTTTATTGTTGATGAATTGTCAAGTACTCAAATGTATAGTTATAGACTTTTAAGTTTTGAACTAGCAAAGACGATGCTTGATAACACTGTCCCTCCCAGTGGCGTACGCAGGATTAAGGTTCTAGGGTTCTAACCCTCTCCCCATTGAAATGTCTTGCTTCTACAAAAAAAATTATTTTTTACTACCGTAATAATTACACAGAATAAAAAAATAATTGTCAGGCATTTTTAATAGATATAAAATAAATTGTAAAATGGCAATAACATCGAGAATCAATGATTCAGTTTTCTTTTGTTTCTGATTAAGAACATTGCTTAACGTCTGCATAATCTTTATCATCGATTATTGCCACGTTTATTGAGCCCTGAAGATGAAGCTGAATAGATAACCAAGTTTAGACTAATTATTGAGAAACTATATAATTTGTTTTATATTATATACTTTTAATTAAAAAGGGGAAATATATAACCCCCCCCCCCCTAACGGGTCTGTGATTGATCTTAGTTAAGACCGTAACCGAACTAAAATCTTGTGTAAGTTACTGGCCTCATCTTATACAATAACCGATTGTGAAATGTTGAAAAAAGTAGATTTGTATCGCAAAAATTTTGTTATTTTGTTGTTATAATATAGGGGTGCAATATGCTTGCAAAATTGTACTTATTCTATTGTACATGAAGTAGCGATGACAATGGGCATGCATATAGTAAAGCCTGAAGAATCATGGGATTTGTGGTGGTGTACCACACCCATGGACTTTAAAAAAGCCAAAACTTTAAAAAAATATCAAGTAAGCTATTCTAAATACCAGCTAGTATTTGATATAATATTATCATAGACAAAACGTATCGATACATTCATGCAAATAAATCTAATGAGGACCGAAACTTTTTTGACGTAGAGGGCGGTAAAAAAAAAAGCCTTTACTGTCCATTAGACGGAAAAGGGTCATTTTCAAACGCTTTAACCCGTATCGTAAATTATACTTTCGGTGCTAGCGTGATAAAAAAAAGTATTGAAAAACTCTTAGCAATTATGGTTTTAGCTCTTGACGGTTTACTGCCCATAATATGTTTTTAAATACGTTGTGTTATCATTACTTAAAAATGTATACCTATCTCCCAATCCAATGTGGGTAAAACTAATCGAGTAGCTAGCACCATGTCTATATAGACATATGTAGGTATAGAAAATATACACTCTTGAGACCAGTCTGGTTTTTATATAAATTCTATTTAAAAACATATAGGTGCTAGTTAGAAGAAATAACATTATGTTTAGTTGATTCTTGCACAGTATAATATAATTTAGTGATAAAATCTATACAAATACCATATCACCCGATATTAGCGTAATTTAGGCGGAGACTTTTTTATATAGACATATTAATTGCGTTTATACTATTATTTTAATTTTATATTCTGATATATAATATTAATTTTTTTAAAGAATTTTTTTTTATACTTAAAATAAATCATGTAATATGTATACTGTTTATTTTTATTGTCAATAATTTGAATTTATAAGGAGGAAACAGTAAGAGTATAAAAATTCCTAATATATGTTTCTGTATGTCACATAAGGCATAACTAAAATTACGACATTCTAAACTTTATCTCTTCTCACTGAGTACTGAGTAATAAGCATAATATCGAATCTTATAAAATATTAAAATGTATAGTAAATAATAAATTGAACCGATTATGTAGTTTACAATTTTCAGAAGACGAATCATTTTCTGGGTATGTCAGAGATTTGTCGTAAGGATTCATTAGCTCGCAATCTCAACACAATGTCCAATAGTTTTCGAGACGATTACAACTTTTATCCTATAACGTGGTATTTACCATCAGAGTAAGAATTTTCTGATAAGTAATCGACATGCAATAAATAGAATTTAATTAATTTTAGTTACATAAAATTTCAAACTTACTCGAGTCAACATAAAAGTTCAGCATATATTTTAAAACCAACAACAGGAAGTCGAGGAACCGGAATATACATAACGAAATCTCCGAAAAAAATTAATCAATATGAACAGATGATTTGTCAGCTTTATATTTCCAAAGTAAACAAAAACAATTATTGAAAAACTATAAGTAACAATGTATATTATTATATATTATTATAACATAAAACGTAAATTATGTAATAATATTGTTCTAGCCATTGTTGTTAGACGGCTATAAATTTGACATGCGTGTGTATACTTTAATAGCATCATGTGATCCACTTAAGATATACGTTTACAATGATGGTCTTGTCAGGTAAAAATAATATAGTAATATTTATTTCATCTTAAATGTTGTATGGTAAATTATAAAGTTCAAGTATTCAACAGTCCATCAAAAAATAATTTTTTACTGAATAATATTATACGGTTACTGGCAGATAGGCTATAGGAATATACGTAGTTGAATTGGCTCAAAGTCTATAGATACTGTTACAGGTATACATTCGCTTCAATGGACAGTGCTTTTTAGTTTAAATTTTAAATTTTAAATCCACAAATATAATCATCGCTTTTGAAATTCAATTTTGACCTGATTCAGTTTTAGGTTGAGTTTGAATTCAAGATTCGAAATGTTTAGTTTAACTGATGCTCATATCCTATATTTATTCAAGACGATTGATTTGTTCCACAAATAATTATTGTAATATTTTAAAATTAATACTTAGCTGTTATTTTTAAGCCTCGTTGCAAATCATTTGATACATTCAGAGTTTTCTTTTGTAGCACATAAACGTATAAAATGGCTAAACATTTATGTATTATATTATACGCGGTACAGTAGGTATTGTGTAGGTAAATAATTTATTTGGCGTACCTCACATTATGTTTGCAATGCGATGATGCCATAATGGTTCAATGAACAATGCAATTCAATTTTCACCATTACCGTATACGATAATTTCACAGATTAGCAACGGAACCATATGCAACGCCTACGCACAATAATGTGAACGATCGGTTTATGCACCTAACCAATTACTCGGTAAACAAATGCAATAAAATGTACATCGATAACGAACTTTTTGGAAGTAAACGGTGAGATAATAAAAATAACCTAGGATCCGTTATTAATTTTAAAATAATACCTATGACGTGTCGTTGAGTTTAGTCGAATTACAGCGCTCGGTGATTGGCTCCGTTCAGAAGGCTATGACGTGAAAAAAATATGGAACGAAATTGATGACGTCATCATTAAAACCATGATCCTGGCCTATCCATTTGTCAATCGCAGCTATCAGACGTGTTTCTCCGGTCATAAATACACGCCGCCATGCTTTGAGATACTTGGATTTGACATACTTTTGGATGAAAACTGCAAACCGTATCTCTTAGAAGTCAGATATATATAATACTGTTACATAATTGATGTGTAATTTTTTTAACACCCGAACGCATATTGTGCTTAGGTTAATCATTCACCAGATTTTCACACGGACACTTCGATTGATAAAATAGTGAAACGAGAACTATTGATTGATACGTTTAAGCTATTGCAGTTGAATAAAACTCTAAAAAAATTCGTTTCTGGGGAGGATAAATGGAAAATTCAACAACAAACCATCAATGCCGATAAAAACGTTTAGTATGTTTTATTACCGACATAGGTAGGTTAGCGTCTCACCAGCCCGCACCCCATATGGAATATTGAAAGTTTTTCAAACTTGTTACCTTTTGTACACCATTTGTTTGTTTTTGCATGAACATTTTCCACAATTATATGGTCATAATACTGAAGATATAAATGAGCTAAAGAGGGTGGCCCGGTGGACGGATCGTCTGACGATCCCCAAACTAAATTTTAAATTTCCTACCTTCATTCCTTTGTACATTGTATGCCATTCGCATTTTTTTTTCGTCTTTAATTTTTAAAACTATAATGGGTAGGCCGGTGAGACGTCACAATTTGTGATTATTTAGTACAATTATCATATAAAATAGTAAATATCGCGATAGGTACTAACCTCAATGCGTTGTTTAATTATTAAACGTGATATAAAACTATAGTAAAACCAGTAACCACTCAATATTCCTATATAAATAATTGTATAATTTTGTACGTTAACTTAAATTGTAACTTTGATATTCTAAGGTATTTTACCATACATAAAGAAATTATTTTATGAATTTTGCTGGTCAACTTTCTATTCTAACTATAATCTTAGCTCAATAATTTATTTTGTATAATTTCCCATTGTGACTGCTGGTTTACTATTGTACCATTTGTACCAACCGACAACCACAATTATTAAACTCGAAATTTGTATGCAACACTCAAATTACCTTCAAAGAAAATAAAGACAAAAATAATCATCTATATACCTTTAGGGTACCTCATTATAATATTGTCAATTATGTGCTTGATTTTAAAGTAATGCAATACCTAAATATTTTACCTAATTAATTTATTGGTAAACTTATTTTTTTATAAAACTTTAAAAATGATTAAATAATAATATGTACTTTTAGATTAAATAATTTATTAAGTATCATATAATAATCTCCAATATTACCAATGGTTTCTACATAAAATAATATATTGTTTTATTTCGTATTAATCTGTGTAAATAATTTTTAGCAAACAAAGAATGTTAAGGTGGAAAGAACATTTTGAGCAACAAAATAATGTATGGCAAAGTAAGAATATGGGTAACTATAGATTAGTGTTCTCAGAGAAAAATGCGCATTTGTATGAACATTTTTTTTACTGCAATGAAAGTGCAATTTACCGACACACATGTCGTACATCATTACATCAAGAATCTGAAAAATAATTTCAGGGAAAAGTATATTTGATTATTAGGTATAACTAAATATATGGTTATTATAAACTTAAATAAATTATGAATATTTAAGACTCCATTATTAATGGAATGTGAAAAAATCACAGTTAAAGAATGACTATATATGAAAAAGACTATAATATGAACTTTAATATTATATTTAGTAAATATTAAATTTAAAAAGTAGTTTCAGGTCACCTTTTTAAGAAATAAGAATAACACTGAAAATCACTGTCAAGTGTCAACAGATATCAATAAATAAGTAATAACGTTCCTGATTTTGTTTCTATTCACCTGTCGTTTTTATTCACCCCAGTTTACGGTGGGTACCTATAATACATACTGCATAATACATATATAGGTATAATATATTATTTGTGTTATTAAAAATAATACAATTATTTTATCATATTGAAAATTCTCGTTTGAAATGTTATAAACAAAATGTTGACAGAAAGTATACTTATTTTCTAAAGTTGTGTAAATATTTTTATTCGTTTTTATTATGTTAGTCATCGTACTAAACCATTAAACTCGAGTTCCATTATCGTTCGATGTAAGAGAACTACTAAACATTGTTACATTGATATAGGTCTATCTGACTATAGTCAAAAGTCGTTACTACAAAAAAACACAAAGTATGACATTTTTAAATTATGTATTAGGTATACAATACATATTTGAATATTTTATACTGTACCTAAACACTGTGCATTGTGCACCCTTGTTCACAATCACTAATTTTTCTTACAATATAAGTAACTTCAAAATTATATAACATTTATGCTGCTAAATAGTAATTTCATTTATTTTGAATACCTATTTATTTTTACATTTAATATAACACTCTTGAAAAATAATATAATATATTAATGCTACCTATAATATTAAATTTATTTAAAAATATATCGATTATTTAAAAATTTGTCAACACGAAATTATTTCTTTGGGCATAACAGATAGCAGAAAATTAAATTATTTTGTGTAAATAGGTATTGATGTTTACGAAGTACGATTGCAGTTTAAACAGTAAATTGGTCTGAAGTGCTGTATAGCAATAGGTTATATCTATGTGGCTATGCTGTTTCTCTGTTATCAAACCTTTGTCCTGGAAAGGTGTCAAAGTTTAATGGACGGCTAAAATATGTTGATGCGTAACTACATATAACTGGTACAATTAAACAAACATTTCAGATGATAAAAAATAATGGAAAATACGGCGTATGCATACATAAGTAGGTAGTACAATTAATTACCTACGAAAATAAATCTTACACAACAGCCTCTCACTCCCATATATCGCCAGTGCAGTGCCTATACATTTTGATCAAATAAATCTTCAATAAGTCATACATTTTCAAGACTATTTTTTAGTGTAAATTCACGTCTTAACCGAGTACGAACCACAATAATATTAAAATAGATACATATATAATATATTAAATAATGCAAAATATTAGATTTATATTTTATAAAACATTAAATGGTCGTCGTTTTACCAAGCCGATTCGTTCACATTTTATTAGGACATTATATATTATGATATTTCTTTTCCGTTTACCTCCCGAGACGTAAATAATTAGGTGGTGTATTCAAAAACCCATTGTTCCAATGTAAGTGTAAAACAAGTGGTCTATAACAAATTAATATTCCCAGACAGTGCCATTTCAGTCGTCCGGTGTGAATCCCATAAAAAATATCCCTAGTATAATAATATATAACATACAAACACTGAAACAAAGCTGGTGTTTTTTCCTGTAATTGTATACAAAAACGGACAGAGAAAAATTATTTTATTATTCCAATAATAATAACATAGACAAAGTGTTTTACTCGGTATAATGAATACAGATGGTACCTACCTACCTATATAATATGAAGCATGAAAGTTGAAAAAAAAATAACTTTATTATATCAGTTATCGAATAAATATGATGTATGTACATGTAGGTAAGTACCTATGTATAATGTACATTATATTGAACACACACGTGACATTGAAGTACTCAGAAACGCAAAATTTTACGACACGCAAACCACTTATATAAATTACATTCATCATTTATTAATAACATAAATATTATGTACCTATGGACTGAGTTGAAAATAATGAGTGTAGATTGTTGTATTATTAGTTCACAAGTTAATATGAATTCAATAGTTCATCAAATGGCCATTTAATTTCGGGAGGGGGGGCGTTCCATTCTTTTTGCCGTTTGACTGTATGAGTGTATACAACTTTGACATACCTACAATATGTAAGCTATATATGTATAATTATACAATTTTAATTAAGGCATAATATACGTACACTATAACATAGGTATGTAATTTTTTAGACCAGTAATTCTGAACCATTTTAAATTCACGAGACATTTTATGTAGGTAGTTAAATTGTATGAGCATTTCAACATATAGATAAATATAGCGGTTAGTTAAACTAGCCGCTGGTGTAAAAACATATAGCATGCTGAAAAACATGTCTACTGAAATATATTTTAAAAAAGGTAAGTGGATGTCACTATGCTTATACAGTAGGTTACAAGTGGGTCACTGTAATGGATGGTGTTAAATTTGAATTCAATGAAATAATATCATTGTATAAGAAAAACGATTCTGCGCGAAAACGGTCAGTCAGCCTATGATATTACCAAGTGGCAAGTATATTTGATGATATTATTGTGAATCAAGTAATTTATATATAACTTATTAACGTGAAACCTTGTTTTAAATTTTCAATCCTTAGCTATAAAAGTTGAACATTTTATAAATTTTCAACTACAAAATGGTTATTAAATTTTAAATTTGATAAATTTTGTCAAAATTTGAACTTAAATTGCTTATAAAAAAAATGTGTCTATATATTTTTAATATTTTTCAACTGTTAACACTAAAAATAAATATTGTAAACGTTTTTGAAACAATTTCATATTACAACTAACCATAAGAAAAACTTTAAAACGAATAAATCCATAAGTCAACTCTAGTATTTTTTGTAGTTGGTGACAAAACAATCAGCCATACCTACTCAACAGACATTAATTATAATATAATACAGATACGACAGGTACGTACTATATTTTTCACTATAAAATATCGTTTGTGAGCCACACTTTAGTGACCTATATGGGTTTAAAAATGAAACTACAAATCATCCCCGAGTCTCAAGGAGTCTATTTATTGATTTAGCTTTTAAAGAAAATGGTCCAGCGTACCTAGTTGTTGAGTCTATAGAGGACAAAGAAAGAAACATTCTTTTATATATATAGTTATATACCTATATGGCTTCTATGTCTACAAATATATATATATATATATATATATAAATATAATAGGTACCTAGATAATAATAATTGTTAGTTATATATTTAAAAAAAAATTATATAAATAACACAATTTGTAACATAGATAGTTAATTCAATCTGTAAGCTTTTTATGTTGCACTCTGAATAATATATAATATAAGGATACCCATTATTATATTTTACTAATTTTTATATAATATAATATAGATAAATATAAAAATATAAGACTAGAAAAAGTAATGCTCGCTTCAGTGCTTTACATGGACGCGTATCATATGCACTGCAATTTATAAGTATTATAAAATACAAAATATAATAATAGGTATGATTAAAATTGGCAACTCATAAAAATATATTAATATGTACCTATATTATACACTGCTAACTTCACAAGCCTATATAGCTCTCGTGCTAGTATTATGCTTAATTATAACTATATATATTATATCATTGAATTCAAATTTAATACAATCCATTACAGTAACCTACTTGTAACCTACTGTACAGCAGAGCGAAACCCACTTGCCCACTTTTTGTTTTGTTAGAATTAATATTTGTGTGAATTCAAAAGAATTAATGTCAAATATTTAATTTTAAAGGAGAATTATAGTTAGACAACTTACTATAAATAAAAATAATATTTATAGTGTATAATTTCTTTAATTCGGTGATAAATCCAAGCACGGTTAAGAATTTCAGGGGCCCAGTGGCCAATACATGGTTGTGGGCCCCAACCAAAGAAAAAATGGCCATGTGCCCCGACTAACCATGCCCTTGCAGGTGGTGGACATAGTAGGCGGGTGACTGGTGACGGGTGATGGGCCCCAACGCCTGTTAGTTCAAACAAGAAAAAAATATATTCTTGTAGGCACTATAAAAAGTACAATTAATAACTACTTATGTAATTCTAAGCCGAGAAGACTATGGGCCCTTTACATACGTGGGCTCTAGGAACGTGGTCCACTTGCCCCCCTTTATCCGGGCTTGGTGACAATGTAAATCGTTATGCGAGTATGCGACTGTTTACATGATAATATTACTGCTCTTACTACTACGAAGTAAACGCCCATCCCCAGGACGTACAAACAAATTTATTAGAAACTCAAGTCAGCTATAACATAATATTAATTCGTATTTAATATGAAAACATGTAAAATATTAAAAAAAAATTCGTTTTGCCTTAACATCATAGTATGTATTTATTACAACTGTTGAACTATATAAAAACAATAAAAATTATTCTTCAAGTCATGGGGGGGGGCATTCACCTCCATTGCCCCCTCGAATACACCACTAACTATTCTAGTCATTGGATATAACTTATGAAAATATATTTGAAGTGAACAAAATATTTTTGTCGTAAAGTTAACTTGAAAACGACTTTTTCACTTTTTTTTAAATTGAACTCCGTAGTGCTTTAAAATGAGATTTTTAAATTTTGAATATGAAGAGTTTTAAAACGTTAATAATATTGTGGAAAAATTAATTTTATTGCAAATTCAAATATGTTTTCAGAAATGTTATCGATTAATAATTTAGTTTATATTATGTTTGACAAAATATTGATATTTTTTACCTAAAAAAACAAAAATATTTAATTTTTTTTTAAGCGTTTTTTATATTATGATGTATTGGTGTACTTTCACATTCGGGAGCGCTCAACTATTTATTTCATACACAGGCACTCACACTAATGATTACTTACTATGCACACATTTACACGACCTGCATAGGAAATTGCCTGTATTAAACTTCTTTAAAACGGTCGGTATCTAATCCCCATAAGGGAAGAAAATTTTATGTTTTTTGGGTTAGCTTTTTTCTGTATTTTGGTTCTTGTGTGAGATATATGAATATCAAAGTTTTAAATATTACACAAATTTCGAATTAAAATTAAAATATTGAAAAATCCGACGATATCGTTAGCTGATACCTTTAAGTTTGATACTATACAATATATATAATATATAGTTCAGTTAATAATATCATTTTGGAACTAGGTACTGAACGTAAACGTGGTATATTGGTATGTTGCACTTTCGTAAAGACCAAGACATCATATTATTATTATGTGGATGAGGCGTTCTTTTATCAAAAGGCTAATGACCCTTGAAATCGAATTTATCCTATGTTCAATCAATAAATAGAATTAGAATTTCGATAAAAATTATATTTCATATAGGTATATAGGTACATTCAACTATTTAAGTTTATATTATTTTAGTGAACACTTTAAACATTAGACAACTTGATCAAATGTTTTATTATCATAAATTATTATAAAATCATTTATTAAGTGTTCGTACGAAAAATAAATTTTATTTTTATTTTTCTTAACTAACATCGGCGACAATGCCACAATGGCCATTAATAAAAATGTTTTTTGTTTAATATTAGGTTATACAATTTGGTTTTGTTTAAGAACTTTAAAATTGGTGTGGTGATGTCCACGTCAGGTCCGAGTGCTGCATTTAGGGTGTTGGGTATGTTGAGGCTACGTTCGTCTACGTATCGGAGGTATTCTGTAATAATTAATAATTATGTGGTTGACTGCTATCATGAGAATTCACAAGAATTGTACCTTGGTTATTTTTCCTTTGCCATGAAGTATCGGTTTGTAAGACGGGTGAGGCCGATGCGGAGTTTGTTGATAATTAGTAATTACCTTATCTCTTCTGTTCAGAAGGAGGTTAGGGAAATAGAAAAAAAAATGCATATGGACATGTGGTGCGATATACGTAAAAACAGGTACCAAAAAGTGTACGAAGGAACAACTGAACAAGCTTATAGATACAAGCGTGGTTGCTGGTTTGTTCCAGCTATTAGCTATAGTAAGCGATAGACGGTTGATTCATCCTATCAGATACGGCTACGGCTACCTACACTCACTAAGTCAGTGCGTAGTCTTCTGATAAGAAAAACCAACATCTCAATTCAAATTGTTTACAAAACGCCGCAGACAAAAAAATAAAATATAAATGTTGACTATTGTATATTACCATTACCTAGGTATCACGATTAAAGATAGTTCTATCTATAGCCGTTTACCTATTAATAATTTCACCTTCACACATTCGACAATAAATTTTTAGAGTCTGATAATATAACAATGTACTATTATAGTCGTAGGGGTAGAAATATTCTGTATTTGAACTGTTATTCGACAAAAGTTTAGCTATTGCTAAAAAATACACACAAATAAATAACAGGTATTATTGACCAATTATAGACGCTAGCTACGCTATCCACAAATATTTACTGTAGTTATTTATTTATTGCATACCTAAATTATAAAGGGACTACATTAGACTATTAGAGTCACATGCACGACCGAACGGTGGGAATAATGAATATCGACGTTATGTTGTACTTGGAAACTCACGAAATATATTTAAATTAATTGCAATGCGTGTGGGGCGTGGGCATAGTGTAATTACAGGCTACAAATGACTGACGACAAAATATGTATGTCTCTGGCCCATATTTTGCTCAATAATGAGGTATTATAGTGGAGTTTTCGTGGTGGCGTGGATGACAATATTATAATATTTATGCACAACACGTTTTTAATATTATATGATAATATTATCACATTATCATATTGTGTAAAAGAAAAAGATTGTGAGCGAAGATGGTCAGTCAGTCTATGATATTATAATTTATCAAGGCTGGTCATTAACGAGTTAAAAATTAAAATTAAGTTAAAACGTTAAGTTAATTTTAATCAAGCTAATTAACTCGCTACTTTTTTTTCAAATTAACTTTTAACTTAATAAGTTACTTTTTTTAAGATTAACGTGTTAACTTCAAGTTAATTTTATTTCAAAAGTATCTAACTTAAGTTAATTTTCGTCCGAAAAATAATGCAAATTTTTGAATGGGTTTTTGCTTTGATATATCATTTTGAATTTCCCCAGTATTTTTCTTGAGTGTAAAGAAAAACTATCTAATAAACCATATTATGTGTATGGAATTTTTTATTTTTGCAAATTAACAAATTTTAACTTTACATTAAGTTCGAGTTAACGAAAAAAAATACGAGAAACTTTTAACTTAACTTAATTTTATTAATTTAAAATAACTTAACTTAACGAGTTAAAAACTTGTCCCCGCCTTGTAATTTATAATATATTATGACATATTTATGTGGAACCTTGTTTTAAATTTTCAAATCCTTAGCTATAAAACTTGAACGTTTTATAAGTTTTTAACTACAGTCGTTACCAGATAAATTGAGACAGCGGCGGCGGCGCGATAACGGAAAACCAGTGACTCCGTATTTGAATACTATTACCGAAAATACATCAATAAACCAAAAACTGTCACAAAAATTATTTTACGATATTAATTTAAAGTCAAATATTCTGATAATAATCTTTTATTTAAGAACAAAAAATAGAAATTATTGTAAAATAATGTGGGCGATGAATGGATTGATTTTTTAATAATGTGTGGGTGTTTACTTAAAGTCAATTTTCTTCTTTTGTCACATTATTGGGGCAGAAAAATGTCACTACTCCGGTAAACTTATACTCTCACGTGGCCAATACCTTCAATGCATTTCATTGAGACTTGGTACGTAACAAAAAAATATTTGGTTAATGTTCTTTGTGGGTCCTCTTACGTTCAGTAGGGCCATTATTCTGTTGAAATAAATAAAATCGTACCCTTTAATACGAAAAATAAGGAACAACAAGTTACTGTGTATAGAAGAAATAATTTTATTACATAATCTCATAGAAGATAGAAAATTAATGCTTAGTGCTTTAAAATTTTGAACGCCGAAAAATGAAATACATTATGTGATACAAAAAAAGTAGCAAAAAACAAGAAATAATAATTTAAATGAAAAAAAAGGCATCGGACAAGACGAGGCGATGTGGGGGGTACGTGATGGCAAATTGGCGGTGCTGATGATGTATTGGTAACTGGTATATGGCCACTGGTCACCTCTACACCGTTCTCACTGGCGGTCCTGCGGGACGGACGAGAGTCGCGGGCGCGTTTGCTCGAGACGCTAAGACGACCATGGCAGCGGGCGAAGTCCGGGCACGACGGCTGCGAGAGCGACGACGGTTGACGACGGGAGGCTAGTGCGCGATGTCGTGCGCTGCGGTTTGACGGTGCTGCAGGTGCTGAAGACGACTGTTGTGCCGGCGACGACGGTGACCTGCAAAGCTCGGAGCGAGCGACGAAGACTATAATCTCGGTGCAGCTGTGGAATCTGCGGCATTGCGACTCGGCCGGCGCGGGATCAGACCCCACTGGGCGAAAAGGGGAGAGAATCGGCGGACAGCATCGCAACGCACCGCTGTCCCGACACTCTCCGTGGTTTTCGCCCTGGCGTCTCCGTCGGCACCGCGGTGTCTGCCGCAGCCGATGGCCACGGAGTCGCGCACCGCCGAACCCCGCGAAACGTTTCGTTTCCTCGAGCCCGGCGCTGCTGACGTCCGCGGTGTTCCTGGCTACCCTGTAATCATATAGTCATCCGTCACTCGCCCGCCGTGAGCTCTGAGGTCTCCGTCGCCGCCGTCACGAGTTGTCTTCGTGCAGCACTGCATTCGTCACTGCGCTGCAGGTACCGTCCGGGACGGCGTCGTTGTCCGCGTCGGTATACCGCTAACCTCCGTCGTCGTGTCGCCGTCGCTCCCGGACCGAAGCAGCCGGGTACCCGCCACGCCGCCAGAGGGTCTCGCGTGTCTCGGCGACCTCGAGCGCGCAACGTCCGCGATCCCGTCGCGCTACCGCAGGATGGCCGGAGAACGTGTTTCGGTGACTTACCGCCGATCACCACCTAAATGTGCACTGTCACGTACCTATTACTTCGACCCCACGTCGCCTCGCCTCGTCCGCTGCCCTCAGCCGGGGGGGAAACTTTCGGACGGTTTCACTTCGGGGGACAACAACAAAACACGCGTGCGGCTCTCGTTATACCTCTCCACGCAGAGGAGACAACTCTCGCCGTTCCACTGCGCGGAGCTGCGCGTGTTTCTGTTTTGACCCCCGGGTCCAGCCAACCGATCAAGTTCCCAAAACTATTCCTGACTTCAAGTCCCCTGGCCGGCGTGGCGTCCCCCGCATCGCCACTTCGCTCCTTTTCCGCGGTTTCCTGCGCCGTCGGCGCGACCACCACCACGTCGTCTCCGATCGTTTCGACCGGTCCTGCAGCTTTGCAAGAATTGTCTGCCGGTTGAATGACGTTGTACGGAACGTAGTCGTCGCCCGCGAAGCGTGTCGCATAGAACAAAAGTCCCTCTAGATCCCCGATGGTCGGTTCTTGGTCGATGTCGTCGAATCTCTTCAGTTCTTCTTCCATCATTTCGTATTCGACGTTGCTTATGATCTTGCCCAAGATGTGCTTGATGGTTGTATCCATTGTCATTTCGTTATTATGCGATGCCATTTTTTACAGGTTTTTTTGTCCGCGTAAGGTGTCAGAATTGCAAATGTGCCGAATCCGAATTTCTTCCTGGGCCGTCGACGATGATTTAAAACAAACATCGTTTATTAGTAGCCAGCGAGTGCACCATCACTACATTATTAATCGACCGGCATCAGCTGGATTTCGGGTTCGTTTATTTTTCCAAACTCCATTATTATTATTATGATTATTGGAATACCAACTCTTATACTTTATACTTACGCAGAGGTATACTATAATTGTATGATAATATTTTAACGAGGATTTATATATCGATCTGCATTATATTATACTGTCGTCTATACTACTCGTTATATACTTGAAAATGTGAGTGAATATCTATTATAAAAATATGAACCTCAAACGTTCATAAAAATTTAATTTGATTTGCTTTTAGACATTTTTTTGATAAAGGTAGACAAACTTACGAGGAATCTTGTGTTACATTTTAAAATCTTAGATTTAAAAAGAAAATTTTTTATGAATTTCTAACTCAAAATAATTTGCACATTTCCCGGATTTTCGTGAGTTTTATGTGTCTTATCAACATTTGAACTTAAATTGCTTATAAAAAATATTCTGACTATAATGAATTTTTAATATTTTTCAAATGTCATTAAAACAATATAGTTACACCAAAAACCAAAACAGATTTTGCATAAAATTGTTGACCTCCCCAACGCACCAATTAGGTAGGTAGATTCATTTTCCTATCGAACAAGATACTGAAGTTGAAAATCGAAGCATTATTTTGATTAACTATCGTGTACATAGGCACAAATAAAAAAACATTATTGTATAATCAATCGGTTCATTTATATTGCTCCGCTCAGTATCTAATATAATAAAAATACAATTTTTAAATAATTTACATGGTTACACAGTCCTATAAGAAGTTGACAATTCTAGAAGTTCAGCACACCTGTGCCGTAACTTAGGGAGGGGGAAGGAGATAATCTCCCTCCTAACTACAATTTAGCTCCCCAAAAAATATCCCTTATTGATTGGGATATAAGCCCTCTATGAATTATATTTAATTAATAGTTTTGTTAGGTGAGCTGTAGCCCCTCCCCGAGAATTTTAACCTTAGTTGCATCGATGCAGTACACTTTGATTTATATGGGTCAAAATTAAGTTATAATTATTATCATAATTTATTTAGTTGAATTATTATATTCTGTGATAACATTACAATCTGTACTGTATAAAAACTTTATAATTACTTATTTAAATAATATTGTTTTCTTATCCACTGTCGCCAACGACCATACCACGTTGAATACACCAGTTCTCGTCCGATCACTGAAGTTAAGCAACGTCGGGCGTAGTTAGTACTTGGATGGGTGACCGCTTGGGAACACTGCGTGCCGTTGGCATTTTTTGCTTTATTTTTGAACATTATTTGTTTTTAATTTAAGAATTGACTTTCAAATTTTTAAGTATTGTAGACTGCTTCCTGTAGTTAAAAATTGGAAACTAAAAATTTTCGTAAACAGTTCAAAACAAATCCAAATATTTTGAAAATAAAAATATAAACAACCAGTGAAAATTTCTAGTATCTATGGTCATTTATTTTAGAGTTACATCAAAAACCAAAATCAATTTTGTCCGATTTAGCGTAAAAGTTCCCAGTTTTCCTTAATTTTTTTTTTTTTTTTCTTCTTCTCGACGCATTTGCACAATAATGGGAATATGGCGTTTTGACCTCCTCAATGTACCACTATAGATTCATTTTCTCATCGAACAAGATACTGAAGTTGAAAATCGAAGCATTATTTCAACTACTTATCGTGTACACAGACACAAATTAAAAAAATACTTATCATTGTATAATCAATACATTCATCGCTCCGCTCAGAATCTAAAATTAATTAAAGAGTATATTTTACTCTTAAAAATAAAAAATAATACTGTAAGGTATCAAACCAATGTTGTAATGTTTACTAATTGTATTGGCAATTAACCAATTAAAATAAAATAAGAAAGTATGTAGACACAACTACAACACAACACGACAAGATTGTCACACAAATAATAATAATTAATAATGAATAAATAATAATATTATGACGAATTGACGTATCATTCATCAGTTATTGAAACGGTATAGATTAAAAATAGTTATTAAAAAAATAATACGTCCAGACATATTCATCTTTTATAGATAGATTTATTTTTATAGAACAAATTCAATATTATCTTAAACATTACAAGGTCAAAATTGAATGAATTGTTTTCGACAAAAGTAACAAATCAGGACTTGTTACATTTGCCCGCTTAACATTTGATCATGTTAAAATATTTATTGTACGTCTCATTAATAATTTAGGACTTATTATGTATGTGTGCACTAAAAAAACCTATTTAGCGCTAAAACACAAAAAATCAAAGTATAAATAAAACATGTTTTACTTATGATATTTAATGTTTTACCGAATCAAAAAGACGACCCAGATTAACCCAATAGACTTACAAAACGGTTTTGAGAAAAATTGGACATACAGCTCTTACGGCATAATATACGGCAAATGGGCAAATGATCATTTACCTATTCTAATTTATTTATTATTGTTCGTGCTGACTGTTAACCACAATTCATATTATTATTCTATCGATGTCACCAAATGATCTAAATAATAATGACTGGGAGGGACAATTATAATTAGGAAATAGCGAAATGTTAAATGCTTACTCAGTTTTTCTCCATCACACCGTACCCAATAATTAGAGTGACTAAATCGTAAAATAAATGATAACGACAGCGCTATCTAACGTCGTGATTTTTAAACTTGTAATGTATGCTCGAAAAATGGCTCACAATTATCTGTTGTTTGTTTTAGCCGGAAGATAGCAGTGCCAAATACGATTTTTTTTTTAATTCAATTTTATGTTATTTATTTTATGACATTAATATTATCTTTATATTATTAAATATAGGTACTAGCTGATCCCGTGCACCTTCGTTTCCCGTTAAATGTACCGACTCTATATGACTCAAACTTTGTTCAATTCGTTATTTAATATTCGGTGTGTGGTGTTCAAAATTTATCTTAACTTTTCTGTTGCCTGGAATAAAATTTCTGATTCGCAGCAGTATATTATCAGGTAGGCAATCTACCCTCGTACTCTTTGTACGTAACTTTATAGCTAAACTCTAAAGTATCAAAGTTATACCAAGTATGTCACTGAACTCTTCCTAAACGGCTGGACTAATTGTGAATGCCGAGTCCGTCGACCAATGTTTCCTCCTCGTCCACGAAGACGTGGCATTGTTTTATGTACGTAACTGTAATTTATTTATATATATATATATGTGAGTATAATACGCTCAATATTTACGTAATTACAATGCATATAATATAAAAACACAGCGTACAAAAAAATTAAATGCATTGAATGAATACACTGATTTCACGGCAACCAATAATTATTATTATAACAGCTTTAAAACCCCGTTTGAGCACATCCCTTGGTTGGACCTAGGGGGTTAATTTTTGAATCTATATATCTAATATATCTATTACATATTATGAAAATTATGAATATTATATTATAATATCAATTGTATACTCTTAGCCGGTAGGTATTAGTAATTTTAATTTTGTAAAATATATTATTTGCTTAACTGCCTATTATATTTTAATGTGGACTACTATTAATTATTATTATTTTTTTAATAATAATATATTTTATTAATTTTTTACTACTATTTGATTTTCTTCGCTGACGGAGTAAAACCAATAAATAAGCTAAATAAAATGCATGTTAATTTCTTTTCGCATTATATATTGCGAGTTATTTGTATTGAGAGTTTTTATGTAGTTATTTTTTGTATTGAGCTAGGTATGTTTAAAAATTTCCTCCAAAAAAATTACACGCCTGTGGTTGTTCCTAAAAAAAAATGCATTTCTACAGGATCTATATAGAAAAGAGATGACCAAGGAATTCAAATATGTTTTCAAAATTAAAATCGGACTGTGTGAATTTTTCTTCCGCTCATTGGTCTAAATGTACGAAAAATACGTGGAAAAAAACTACCCGCTTTCAACAGAATAAATAAATTATTGCCGGCAGTGTTGGGGATCACTTGGTGCGCGGACGGCGGGTGCACCGGCAGTTGCAAATTGTTGAATGTATGGTTATGGGGCAGTCGGCAGTGGTAGACTCCAAGGGGGGGGGGGGGGTTGTGTGACTTGTGACGAGAGCGCTCGCATTCCAGTCGGCGGATGTCTTAGGCCGGCAACAACGTTATACCCAATATAACTATTACGTCGGTATAACTACAGTACGGTCAAAGTGACCATAAGTGACTAAATATCATAAGGGTGTCGGCGACGAAAAATGTTCGCTGACCCCCGCGACCCGTTGTGTATACCCGACGACCGGCCGATAGTGCAGCAACATGGACTATATTATATACATATAACGGAGCTGTCGTGCTGCCGTACCGATTGTATTATATTCGAAAAGTGAACTGAAACAGTGTTCACCCCCCCCAGTTACAGCTGATGGTGATGTCCTGCCGGCTCGTGCCTTCGACAGTAGATGTTCAAACCATAACATTCCTGTCTCTCTTTTGCAGGGATATGTTTGGGAGGGGGTGGGGGATTATTTCACCATATTTTTATTCCCACGTCTTGCCACAACTGCCGCCTGCCTGCGCCGAGTGCGCCCTGTCGCGGTCGTCGCATTGATAATTTGTTATATTTTGTTGTGGCATGCGGGTGCGAGCTACTTGTTGCCTGCGGCCCGGACTCTTTTTCGGGCCATGTGTTTTTTTTCAATACACTCGAATGTTCACTGTTTTCTTTTCCTTACCGGTTTTTAATTATTAATGTTCATTGTATTTATAATAATCACGGTATTATAATATGACGTTTAAAATAATAATAACCGCTGACTATACCAGCTACCTGGTACAATTTGTTGCATCGCGATCTTCACTATCGTCAATCATGGTAAATATTTTACTCATTGCTTGGTTATTGTTTTCCGCGTACAGGTCTGAATCACGTAAATCCATCGAGTCCGGCGTTTTCTTTTTATGTAATCTATATTCTTTTCTTTTAATGTCTACGATTTTTATTTTAATCATGCAGTTCCTCGTGTAGTTCCGTTGCACTATAAACAAATACGATGTACGATGCGCTCCAAACACAATCTGTTTTATTTTCGTCGGATTGGTGTATATAGGACACGGCGTGAAGGTTTCACATCATTTCGCGTTTAACTGTGTTTTTCTTTTTTTTCATTAGGATTTCAGTCATCAGTTTTTTCGATTCAAATGGATAAAATCGCCCTGTTTTGGATCTAGAGCTATATAGAAGTCTTGACCATAATATGGCTCTAATGGTCATCCATTCCGGTTATCTCGTTGTTCTGCTTATCCTGCCTGAACGATGCTGCTTCACAAGTAAGCAGTTATTACTATTTATAACTATTATACCTATTGTATAGATTGTTGATTGTTGAATGCATTTATTTAGGTATTTAAAACTAGTTACACCTTACACACGTTAGAGTTTTAAACTTTAAAATGAATTTACTATTTTAGTATTATTTTATAATTTATTTATATTAAAAAACCCGTAACGACTATTCTAGTCATCGTATATAATTGAAAATATATTTTTATTTGTCGTGAAGTTTACTTGAAAACTACTTTTTCATTTTTTTTAAATTTAGAATATTAAGAATTTTAAAACGTTATAATATGGAAGTGGAAAAAGTGAATAAATTTTAAACTGTATGTAAGTATATAGTTTGCAAGTATATTTTATGTCAAATTAAAGTATTATGTTTTCAAAAATGTTATCGGATAAATAGGTTAGTTAATATGATTGGTAAAATATTGATATTTTTCACCTAATGTGAAAATAGGATGTATATGCAATATATATATGTATTTATTTCCTTTTTGCTTGTATATTTCTTACAATTTATATATATCGCGTACACACTCTAAGTTACTACCTTTTTGTATGTATATATGAGCACACATATAAATACATATATATTTATAAGGATTTAATTATATAGTAAATATAACTTATCCTAATTCTACTGCAGATTTGCTAGGTATTCGATGAATGAAGGAAAAAGAAATAGGTTGAATATTGAGTTACTTATAATTTAATATTAATCAAGAACACAATTGATATATTATAGGTATTTGAAAGAATAGATTTATTATTTAAAACACAAACATATTATATATCTCATCAGTCATCACGTACATCTTTCACCAAGTGCGTACGCTGGGAGAGTGCTGTTGTATGGATCGGACGATGGGTGTCGTCCGAGCCGATGAAACAGTTTATTTAACAAAAGGGTATAATAATAATAATGTATGAACATATATTGTTATATAAACATCTGTGTGACTGTATATACAATATTATAATATATATTATGTTAATGGTTATAATGATTACACTCTTTTTAGAATGATCTATTTATGAAGAGTGGCTAAACAAAATATTTAATATTTATGTAATGCGTTGTTGATATGTACTTGCAGTTTTAGGAGCGCTACGCTATTTATTTTATACACAGGAACTTACACAAATGATATCTTACTACGCACACATTTACACAACCTGCATGTATACACACATAGAAAATTTTCTATATTGAACTTTTTAAAAATGGTCAGTATCCAATCCTATATAGATATATCATAAATATACAATGTGTACAATGATTGATGCTAACATGATGCCAATAATGTTATTACTTATTACCACAAAGAAAGATATACTTTCTTACATATCTAATTATTTTTAGTCGGTATACAACTGCTACTGTCTATGTACCTACATCAAGGTGGCGCACATTCAAAATGTTTTAACTTTTAATAGGGGCTGCTCAAATTATATGAACAATTAAGTACTCATGAAACTTTTTATTTTAGTTAATTAATACACAACAAATGTTGGAATTAATAACCCGTCAGAAGGCACATGTTATGACCATTCTATTACTAGTTTAACTACCACTGGTTTCAATTAAATTTTTAAACATGCTTTATGTTTCATATCTGAACACTTCTCTATACATAAAATTACCCAATCCTTAGTGTTGTACAAAATAGCAATAGATTAAACTTGTTTGTTCTGATAAAGAAAGTGCTCTTATTAGTTATTATTTTTCTAAAACTAGAGTTATTTAAATCCAGCGTCACTCGGATGAGTGGAATGTGTACCTTCTCTCATGGAACGGAATATAGTAACTTGAATCTTGTATTTTAATTTTAAATACCCTCAATTGATTTTATCTCAAATAATTGATTATATATTGTTTTCATTAAATCAGGCGGATCATTAAATACAAATATTTTGGGAGTTGTCAAATGGTTTTTCAAAATAGTTCTTAGTAGCATCAAGTAACTTCCACATAGTACGGTTTGTTGTAGCTCCATCATTCGTTAAACCAACAACTTTACCACCAATATTCTCAAACTCTAATATAATAAAGATTTAGTAACTAATTTTCCAAGATTGGCACCTAAACAACTAAAATAAATCATGTATTATATTAATTAGTATTTATTATTATTAAATTATTGATACCTTTGACTGACCCTTTGGAAGCAAATACTGCTACAGGCTAAGTAAAGTTGTCAGCTATGCTTATCACATCAGCACTAAACCATGGTTTGCTCTTTCAGAACTAGTAGTTTTATTATTTATTTTATTCCTAAAATCTTCCAATCCAGAATTTAGGTTCTGGTATTAACATTAATGTTTTCTCTTAAAAAAATGTCATCCATCTTTCTTTGAATGTCATCCAAAGAAAGTATTCCAACTTTCTGACCATCAGACTTCTTTGAATAAAATTTTTTCAACAGTTTAAAAAAGTTAGGATCAAATCTGCAACCGACTTAAACAACTAACTCACGGCAAAGGCAATATATTTTGGTCTCTCAAAAACATGTATCCAATCGGTGGCCTATTTAAAATAAAATTAAAATGTCATCAGTTTACCAAATGTTTGGAAAAAACGTTTAATAGTTATTTACAAAAATAGTACTTATTATTACAGGCCTGATTTGAAATAAAAGACATAGATGCATCTAACTTTCATTCTATTACAGTATAATATTGTATTACAATATACAATCAATGTTAGGTATTTGAGTAACTTTGTATTCATATTTATATAATATTCATACAGAATATTTTGAAACCCAAGTTTCAATTATATCACTTACGTGAAAATTGCTTTTAAGAAAAATAACAAGATTTTTTTCCCGTCGCTACTTTAAATTTTCATTTTTTGGCATACAAAAAGTAGATTTTTCTTTTCCAGCAGTACTATTAGGGACAGAGATTAATTTTGATGATTATGATTATGGACATATAAATCGCAAGCTGTTTTTTTTTTTGTATAAGTTTAATTTACTTTAAGAAAATAAACAATTTATACACCATAATATTGAGTGAATAGGAACTTTAAAATGTAACACTCATAATCACGTAGCACATAATCACGATTATACAAATTATTGAAAACATAGTATTTTTAATTGTATAATGCAATACTTTTGCATTTTTGCTGGAATATAATGTGGATATTATCACAGAACCATCTTGAATTCTGATGCCTTATACTTAATTTATATCCTATGAGTGCTAGTAAGAGTTCTAGAGTATCGTTGAGAATAAGAGAAACTATAAGTCCCATTCAATTTTTTCTTATTATAGTTCGTTGGAGTAACTTTAATCGTGCGGTTGATATTTTGGATTTTCATGTGACACGCGTATCATACATATGTTTATTGCAATATATGTATGTACTTCAAAACTTCAATGACATAAAATGAATTAATTTGAATACAACAGTTCTTATGACGTGTAAAATATTTTTGGAAATTTATGAGGTTTTCCGTATCAATTGTTGATGAGATGACTAATCGTATTGATTGAAAGACGCTTTGTAGATTTGTGGGTACCCCTAAAGGTTCTACAACAAATAAAATTGTCGACTACCGCAGTACCGCTGCCACCAAATTATATGTACCATTATCCTTTGTTAGGAGATTAAGGACATATTCATTATGCAGATTAATAATAATACGAAGAAAAACTTGTTAATTACAATTAAAATTTGTGTTTATTCCTACAAAAACTACTATTTATCAGATTATACTTAAAATTACTAAATACTTATTACATAAATTTTCTGTTTTACAAAAGAGGTTCTGTTCCTGATTTGGGAAAGAAAAACATTAATTGTCCGAACCGAGTTTCATATTGACTTCCTTCATCACCTTGATGCTACAGTGTTCGTCGGTCTGCAGCTCGCAGATTGATGCATTGCTAATATTTGTTTGCTGCTTTAACGACTTAAGGAATGCTCATTTTTACTGGCTAATATTTTAATTGATATTATGCCCCTATGCATTATTCAATAACAATAAATTAAAACTAAAGCGGACTAGAATTGACATTTATATATCAACAATTGGTCCTACAATGTTAAAACCATTTATAATGTAATTATGATGTAAAAAGCACTGTTGGGTAAAAATCTATAAAAAAAATTGTTTGTTATTATTATTTTATCAAACTTACTTCACAATAATATACAGTTAAGTAAATAAACTACATTTTGATTAATTTTGAACTCCTCCAATGTGGTGGTGCTAAAGAGTTAAAATAGAAATATTAAATTAAAAATAAAATAAAATTATAGATAAAAGTATACAGTAAAAATTTTAATTTAAATAAAAATAGTACAATCAATAACAATTCATCTTTAACAAATCTTGATTTATTATTTATATTAATTCAATAATGTACATCTTATGTCACTTACTTTTCTCTATAATAATACAAAAATCTGATTATAAATGTATAAATGTAGTGTAATCCTCATTCAAATTTAAAAATGTATATATAATTTAAAATTTGTATAACTCTATCTCTGAAACAAGCGCATAATCATAAATCTAGATCTTATATATATAATACCAAGTTTTTTTTTTTCATGAATAAATAAAAATATATTAAAGTATCTAATACAAAGTAAATTTCCTATAATTTTCAGTTATCAAATTTGAATAAAAAAATATTTTAAATTATTTGGTACCTACCTATATTATTATCTAATGTATTTGAATTAATTATTAACACAAAATTAGTTACGGTAGGTTAGTTATCAGTCTCATCTATGGACATGTTGATTTGAAGTCAATTATTCTAATAATTTCTCAAAATATTTTTAAATTACGATTTTCAACTTTTTTACCGTAAAAATAATAGAAATTAACGATTAATTGATTATTTCTCAAAATAATACCATAATTTATTCTAATTTAAGTGTGTTGTGTATTATTTGTTGTAACAATCAACTAATTGTAATGTATATAGATTATAGACAAACTGGAACTATAAATATGTACTTATTCATTGTGATGAATGTATTATTATTGTGAAGACATAATAAATAAATTTGAACCTCTGGCATGGCATGATGATCTGCAAGTTCAAAACATTTTTTATTGTTGTATATTATATTGGTGTTACAAATGAAAACAATGATTGTAGAGATACAATTAAGAAATGGAGAAATATACCTAATTGCTTATTGAGCATTAAAAATTTCATCAACCTTACCAAATTGTTTCAATCTAATATATTACAAATGTTTTGAGTGTTATAAATAATTAGTATACAACTATAGTTAAATTGAATGTTATCGTCAAATTTTGAATTTGATAATTTTAGTATTAAATTTATTGATTTATAATCTAAAAATGTATCCTTACATGACAATTTCAACCATTAATAATATATATTACTAAATACTATATATTACTCTGGTACCCAAATTTAATAATTTTAATACTATTGTAATCTTTAATATTTTTTGATTCTAATGTTAGACTACCGTATAAAACCTAACATAACCATTAATGTCATACTTTACACAATTTATATAAACAAAATACTATAGTTAAGGTACCTAATAATTATAAAATAATAAAGAAAAAAGAATGATTGGAAATAGCGAGAAACAATTATACAATTTTTAATGATATAAAAATTAATTAATTATTTTGGTGGGGGGAAGGATGGGGCAATAAGAGAATTTTCATATTAATGAGTTTGGTATGTTTGTAATTTTGACATAATTATATTATCTACATTAGTAAAAATTAAAACATGTACAATAGTAATCGAGTAGTATTGATAAATTAAATTTACAAGAGTGAAATTTTGGAACTCGCGTCGTATGCTATCTACATAAAAAGTGTATCTACCAAAATTGTGTGTTGGCGTTGTATGTTATCTACAATTTTCCATCCCGCAATTTGTAGATTGTTGGTGTCGTCTGGGCATCTAGACATTATTTCATTAAAGAACTCTTTTTCATGTCTTCAAAAAACTGGTCAAAAAGATTCTTTGATGCATTGAGTGAACGCCACCACTCTTCCATCAACTGCCGTTCCAATAAGTTAGTGGCACCACGTGTTTTTATGCCATATTTTACTTTGACATGTCTCCACGTAGACTCTATAGATTGGGTATTGGCCCCTGTTTTTGGATCAATGAAGTGGAGCTGGTGGTTTACATTTTTATGCACATAGCCGTGGTCACTTAAATTGCTGTAAGCCCTCCATTCGTCCGAGTGAATTGTTGATCCAACTTCTACTTCACGTTGAATAATTGGAAGTAGCGTAGCTCTATCTCTCTTTTCAACTATGAAAAATCTACGGTCAATAACACCATCATCTCGTTTACAGTACAGTCCGAACACCCATGGACCCTGTACTCGTGACCCATAATTTTTGTAAATAGGTTCAGAGTCATCAGAACTATCAGATGAGACGGGTGAAGTACAAGTTGTTACGGTAGCAGGCGCACGATCGCCTACACACAGACGTCCTCGGTGATACTTACGCTTCCCTTGGAATAATGACTCGTCAATTTGAACTATTACACCGGTTCCTCCCATTTTTGAATGAAGTTCAAATCGATCAACGCAAACGTCTCGGCATAAATTAAACCAATCTGTAACAGTATGTCTTGCTCTGCCGGTCCATTTTGCAGTATTTGTTACGTTCACTTCATTGCACCAATACCAAACTAACTCTACTATGTGACACAAACTTAGACCACTGTTGTTTTTTCCGTTTACGTCGACATAAGTAAAGAATTTATTTTGTTTTCTGATGGACTGAAATGTTTGGCATCCTTTCTTCTGACAACGTAAACACTTTTCTTTAATAACTTTACCATCTGCATCACGTTTGCGAGTGTTTTTCATATACTCCTGAAAGGCCCCTCCACATGCTTCATTATTTGAATTAACTTTTTGGCATACTTTAGCAGTGGGTAAAACACCACGTTTTTTTAAAAAATTGGTGCAAGATTCATCATTGTAAATAACATGTCTATAAAAGTCAATAAAATGTTCCATTTTGATTTAACAAAAAATAATTACATAAATAATTTAATAAAATAATTTAGTTAGAAAATAATTTAAGCACACACCATTTTTACGAAAGTCATATGTCTACTAGCTATGATATGTGTAAAGTGTAGACTGTAGAGTGTATTATTGATATTTATAATTATACGGTTATACCTGCAATATTAGTCTCCATACAAAGTAGATATCAACCAAAAGGTAGATAACATATAACGCGATCAAAGTTCAGGTAGATAGCATTCAACGCGAGTTCCGAAATTTTTACTTCAATTTAACTAGACTAGATATACCCACTGAAATATTTAAAATATTCTTTTATTTTAGTTTCTATTTACAGCACACCTTTTTTTGTACAATTTATACATATGTTATATTTTTAATGTATTAGTAAATCATTTATAAAAAGAAAAATGTCATCATTTTTGATTGTACTATTATACATCCCGTGGCCCTTATTTAACAAAACAACTTAAAATTGCATCATTACTTATAACTTTATACAAAAAAAAAAATAATAAGTTCAAAAAGATAGTAGTAATCAAGGGCGCCCATCTGTCAAAACCTAGGGGGGTGACAATCATAAAATAAACAACCAAAAAATTAAAAATCAAACAAATTTATTTTATTAAATAATGAAACAAATATACGTTTACTATATTTGAATAAAAATAACATTTTAAAACATAAACTGTAAATTGCGTTTTTTCAAACCAAATTTTTCAATAACTTTTTCAACAAAATTAATGTCGTGATGAACTTTTTGTCTATGAACACTGAGCATACACAGTCCATCCAACCTATTTTCTCCCATAGTGTTTCTTGTCCAAGTTTTTACACGTCTTAATGTGCTGAATGACCTCTCAACCGTGCATGTTGTAGGCGGAATTGTTAAAAAGATGATAAGACATTTTTTTACTTCTGGGAAAAAATCACACTCGTTTTTTAGAAGATGAGAAATATTAATATTTTCCACCTCTTTTGAATTTATTTTATTTGATTTATTTTCCCAATAACTGTACCAAGCTGATCCACAAGGTATTAAATTTTCAATTTGAAAATAATTTTGAACTTCTTCAAGTATAAGATTAAATGTTTTTTTGTCAATTTGGATCATTTCAGATGGAATAAATGCACCCAATTTGAATGGCGTTTCATTATGTTCACTGAAACGTGCTTCTAATGAATTTATGATTGAGTCCAAGTATGGGATATATAAAGATACTCTGTAGTAGTCATATGGAGTACATTCACTGTAATTAGCTCGATGAGTTTGACGATTAGCTATTCTTGGTATATTAATATCAATATTAAACTTGTCTGCAACATTTTTTATATTGTTATATATTTGTTGAAAATTGTTACTACTAGAATCCCTATGATTTTTTAATGCATTAATGAGATCATTTTTAACATATGAATGTACCTTGTGTAAATTAACAGATACAGCCTGTAATTTGGTTACAACTGGTTCCATAATAGCAGAATAAAATGAAATTAATTCTAAGCTGACTAAAAATCCTATATTTGATGTGGCACATGATAGCTGAAAAGCTCGATTTCTTGTGGCTGTATTTACATTTTGGTCAAGTGCCAATGAATCCAAAACTGTCTTTATCTCCTCAAAATACTTACTAAATAGTCTGACTGATTTGTATTTTTCTGACCAGCGAGTTTCACAAAATAAAGGGACATTTGGAATTAATTTTCGACGTAGAATACTTTCTCTAAAAAATCGTATGATATCCTTAATAGTACTAGAAGTGTTTCTAATGTCTGGGATAGCATTTTGATCATTTATGACAAGGTTAAGTTTATGTGAAGCACAATGATAAAAACATGCCATTGGATGGGTGTGGTACAATCGGCCGACAGACATTTGGTCGACAGACATTTGGCTGACACGCAATAGGCCGACATACTAAATGGCCGACAAATTTATAGGCCGACACGCATTAGGCCGACATATTAAATGGCCGATTAAGTAATTTTATGTTGAGATAGGTAAATTATGCACACACACAGATATATATATATAGGTGATACTTATTCTTAAAAATAAAATACTTAAAAAAAATACTAATAAATTATTATTGAGTACATTTTATATTCCTAATATGTTTTAAAAATTAAAAAATTTGATATTTATACATAAAAAATAAAAAATACTAATAGTTTATAAAATTATAATTGATAATTATGTTATATAGTTAAATGTTAATAAATAAAAATTAATAGTGCAAATTGTATGCAATACCTCTTATTGTCTCGAGGGTTGTTCTGTTTTCTTTATCATTTAGAATAGTTTGAATTTGGTTTTGACGTTTTACGTACTTTGAACTTTGTTTTGGCCTTGCTTGTCCGGATAAAATAATTTGAATTTGCCCTGGAATCAAAATGTATGTATAAATAAATTATATTTTATTGTAATATTAGTAGAATATTTTTATTCGTGAACTTATCTTACCCACAACGTGTTGTTGCTCTTTTCTCATTTCCTCAATTATACGATACACCCCAACGTGATCAGCTCCTACTAATACTTTCCATCTTTTGTGCCATGCTTCGACTTTGTTTTGTGTCCTTGGAATATTGTTTTCATGATTGAAATGTATTGACCAAAATGATGGTGGAAACAATGGCTCATATCGAGATACTATTCCATTTCTAAATTTCCTTCGTACTTTTCCATGCACGTAATTTTCTTCAAAGTAATTTGAATGTCATAGGGTAATGAATCTTTCAATTGATCAAAAGCATTAGGTATATCTGATGGGTGTAAAAATGCAAGTGACCACATACATCGAAGTTGTAAACTAAATTCTTCATTTTCTCCATATTTAGTAGCCAATCCACTAGACTGGATTTTTCGCCAAATATTTTGGCCTAAATGAAAAAAACACCCTTTTTGTTGGCATTCTGGAAATACTTTATTAGCTGCATTAATTGCAGCTTTTTCGAAATCTGTTATAATACATTTTGGTGAAACATCGAAACCGAAATCATCACAAATTGATATTAGGTCTTCGAATAAACGTTCGTAACAACATTGTTGTTTACTGGTCATTAAAACATATACTAATGGCAAAATTCTAGAATTATTTCCACCAACAGGTGCATGTATGGTGTACATTTGTAAAAATATACTTGGCACAGTTTTAAATGTACCATCCATAACCCAATAATTGGCATTGACAAGTTTTGATATTTCATCTTTAGTAGAAAAAATATATATTTTGTGACTCTCAATAGTACTTTCTTTTAGTAAAATGTTTGACCATTAAAAGACTTACATAAGTTAAGAGGAATATCTATTTGTGAAAGACTTGTTGGTTCTGGTGGATTCTGATGTTTTCTACACCGTGAAATAATTTTTCGCGTTGCTTCAACTGATGGCATGTATGGCTGAGAATTGACGGGGATGCGACTCGTTGCTTCCTGTATTATTTGCGAAGGTTTATCTCTCGAAGACAGAGCTTTTGAAACAATATATTTTATGTTTTTCTTTACCAACAATCGGCATGGGTCAGGCCCATGGTTGTGATTTAAAAAAGAATTATCTTTAACAATATGATTACCATCAACAAGAATTGTTACTGCTCTTGCATTACAATATTCATTATTACTATTATGCCGTTTAGTATGTTTCCTCTTTTCACATTCCCAATAATATTTATTGTTACGGTTTTTGTTTTTAATCATGATAAAATTGTCAATTAATAATTTTGTACCAAAAATTTCAATTTTATATTCCATAATTATTTAATGCAAATACATAAATTAAATTAAACAACGACACAAAAATGAATGCAAAGACGCGGCGTGGTTACGAATCAACTGAAACAGTATTTATGAACATGCAATAGCAATACCCACTGTAGATTACAGGCTATAGGTATTAGGTATCGTTAAATTTCGATAAGTTATCGATAACATTATTACAACAAAAGACAACACTACGTTATCGAATTGAAAATGTATAGCTTATACTTAATTTATTTTAGTGTCGGCTTTTCGTAGTGTCGGCCTTTTGACCTTGTCGGCTAAAATAGTTTCGGCTATCTGACTGTCGGCCTATATAGCCGTCGGCCGTTTGGATTCGGCCGGATGTCCGTATTCCCATTGGATACTTGCGTCGTATGATACTTTGTACTCCATTTATTCTACCACTCATTGTCGAGCATCCGTCAAATCCAAGGCCAATAAGTTGTGACATACTTAATCCATATTTATTAGTGATATTAATTAAGGCATTTGCAATACCTTCAGCACTTAGGTCTTGAACTTCAGTGAAACCTAGAAATTCTTCTCTAATTTCAAAACTTTGCATGTTGAAATAACGAATACCAATTGACAATTGCTCTTTTCCGCTTATATCAGAAGTTTCATCAGCTAACAAGGAAAATACATAAGAATCATTAATACAAGATATTATATTGTTGCGAATAACATCACCACAAATACTTATTATCTCATTCTGTATTCTATGGGACACATATTTTGTTTTAGTTGTACATGTTTCAAAATGATTCATCAAAATTGTATCACCAGAGTCTACTCGAAACTTCAGTAAATCAATAAAATTTCCTTCATCAGAACATTTACCTCTTATAGCAATATCATGTGTTCCACAGTATATTAATGTTTTAATAATTGGGATAATCTTTTTTCGGTTATTTTCAATAACTCTGTTATACCCAGTATCTATTTGTTCCAACACAGTTTTTTTTTTAAATGTTAATGTATCCTCAAACATTTTTGCTGATGCTGTTGAATCTTTATGACATTGCAATTGGCTATGTTTTTTTGCTTCTTCATGTGTTTTATAAAATTTAACAAACGGTTTAATTATAAATGCTCCATACAATCCTCTTTTAAGAGTAGGCTTAAATAACACACAAAATTTGCATAAAACTCCTTTACATGTTGGAGAATAAACCATCCAATCATATTTATCCAGACATCCAACACTGAATCCTTGTTTAGCACCTGGGATCATATCATTTTTGAAATTATAACAACTGGTTGGCTTAAATGGAAATTTCAGTAACTTGTACTTTAAGTCATCTGCAATTGGTCGAACATTGATAAATGCTCCTACTTTTGTTTTACAGTGTTATTATTATTCATTGTTATAAATTAGTTATTTTAATAAATAATAATATTATCAATTATTTGTTATTGTAAACGAAAATTATTTAAATTCAATAATTCACTTCAATGCTCAACAAAATAATATAAAGGTATTTTAGCAATTATTATTAATGTCAATATCATCAAAATAATTACATTATCACTATGTAGGTACGTAACCACCACGAATTAAAAATATTTTAATTCATGGTTAGGTTAGCAGCGATACTATAGTCGCGGCAACGAGAAATGAGCGTTGGTACCGCGACCCGTTGTTTTTACCCGCTTGGCGCATGACGGTCAGTGCTCATTTCTCGTTGCCGCGACTATAAGTAAATTTTAATATTAAGAAAAAGACCATGATAAATCGGACGATGCTTGAGTGTGACAAGAACTGGTTTTTCCATACCATATAAATTAAATATATATTTGTAGCTGATTGATCGGCACAGTATTACGAGTTACGACGTATGAGTAATCGATTATTCGATTGACAAAAAACCTATATTATGATTATTATGTACATTGTACATAGTACATCATAAGTAAAATTAATATTTTTCTAGGGGGGTGACATGTCACCCCCTTGCACCCCCTGATGGGCGCCCTTGGTAGTAATCAATATAAATTTGTGAATAAACTGTAAGATTAATTAATTTATTGATAAGTATCAAATAGAATTGATAAATTAATTTTACAAGAGTGAATTTTTTACTTAATAAATAAATACAAAGAAATGCAAGCCCTAAAAAATAAGTTCATTTTAAAAACATTGCCTTAGATTAGTAATTGATAATTTTACCGTTTAACTAGTAAATGTTTTTTCTTCTTAATGTTGTCATATGTACACGATGTCACGTTCGACCCATATCCCTATCGCCGTATTTGGCCTATCTTTTAGACCGTCTTCAGCCGATTTTGTACTTTTATACATGTATTCTCGTCCCAATCACATCTGTTTTCATGTGCACAAGACAGTACATGTGCCCACTCCCAGCCCTCCGCGGAGCCATTTTGTATGAGAATCAACCGCACGGAAAAAAAAAAATTGCTCCAACTGTAATTACTGTAATTTTAGTTAATTCAGACGTAAATTATAGTTCCTTATGGAACAGCTAATTTCTTAGTTGCAAGCTCTATTTGTTTATATTTATAATGTTTATGGTAAATTTGACTGAAATGTTGAACTATATTTTATAGTTGAACCAACCACATACTTAAACTAAATTTATAATATAATATGTAACTAAAAAGTTAATCAAATTTACCGAAAATTTCAGTTGAAATAACTAGCTTACAATATTAATAATATATATATATATATATATATATTTATAATAGTAAATCCAACTATAAAGTTGTAGTTACAACTACTTGTATTTTATAGTAGTTCATCAATGTCGGTTTCATGATTTCTGTCTCTAAGCGCGGTCTATTTATTTATATGTCTATGGTACGAAGCTGGTTCTCTCCATTGTTGTGAATTATAAGTCTATTGCTACGATATTTAGTTTATTCATCGCTGGATATATGCTGCTTCTTTTATTTAGTTAGTCTTGTAATTTCAAAATTAAAAAGATTTTTCAATGTTAGTTTTATTTTCTTTGTTGTGTTGTGTGTTGAGGAAGTTAGGTGGTATCGTGGCCGTGTTTGCGGAAAGGGTCTAGCTGAGCTGGTCAGCTCCCCTGTTGTGGCGGTTGTTGTAGGTGGCCCTTGTGTGGTATCCGTTGTTGTGGGTGGACTTTGTGTGGTATGCGTTGTTGTGGTGGTGTGTGTTCGGCGATTTCTGGTTTATTGGTTGTGTTTGGTGTTGTGGGTGTGTTTTGATTGATGCATTTTCTGGATGGTGTTGCCTTGGTTTGCGGTGTGGTTGATTGCGTTGGACATGATGTCTTGGTTTTGCTATATTCTTATGTGTGGCATGTATTTTTCTGTGAAGCAGATTGGGTTAACAAGTGCCACGCACTTGGCTATGGCCAAAATCCATGGCCCACAGTCGTCGTTGTTGTACTGAGTTGGTGTGATGCCATAGAGCAGTCATGCCCAACCCGCGGCCCGCGGGCCACATGTGGCCCGCCAAGGTATTCCATGTGGCCCGTTACAAATTATTAAAATAAAACAAAATATTCCAAAAAAAGTAAAATTATTACAAAATACGATTTTAATTAATTTATAAATAAAAAATACAATAATGAAAATAAAAATAAAAAGTATATATTCGTGTAATTTAACATCTGAAAATCGAAATGAAATATCGGTTTGCAATTTGTTTAACATACATACAAATCGATTTGTTGAACATAATGATTTTGTGTTATCCTTAAATATTTGGCAGTTCTCAAAATGACTGAAATCACTGCGCTTAATTTGATTAATAAATAATTTTAATTTTGCATTAAATGCTTTAATAGAATTATACATGTCAAATATGAATTTTCCAGGTCCTTGTAATTTAAGATTTAAAATATTTAAATGTGTTGTTATGTCTGTAAGAAAAGCTAAATCCCACAACTAATTATCATCTTTAAGTTCTAAAATTTGTTTTCCCTTGTCGATCATGATTTCAATTTCTTTTCGTAGATCAAAAAATCGTTTCAAAAACTTTCCTCTGCTTAGCCATCGAACGTGATTATGATACACCACGTCATTGTACTCAGCTTCTATTTCGAGAAGAAAACTTTGAAACTGTCTATGAGTAAGGCCATGAGACCTAATAAAATTAACCGCTTTTGTTACAACAGACATAACATGTTCGAGACCTATAACTTTTCCACAGAGAGCCTGCTGATGAATAATACAGTGAATATTAATAGGAGGTTCAGTATTTTTCAATTTTAAAAGTTTATTTACTCTACCAACAAAACCAATATTCTCTACTCTCATATTTGGAGCTCCATCTGTTGTTATGCAACTTAGATTTCTCCAATCGAGCTTAAGATCTTAAAGACAAAGATCTACTTTTTCAAATATATCAGCCCCTGTTGTTCGATTATGCATACTTTGTAAAGAAGCCAACTCCTCTGTTATATTAAAATTAATATCAATGCCACGAATAATTATTAGCAGTTGGACAGTATCGGTGATATCGGTACTCTCATCCAGTGCTAACGAAAAATTTTGAAATCTCGTGCTTTGTTCTGTAGCTGTGTAAGTATGTTATTCCCTATATTTTCAACACGTCTGGTAATTGTGTTTCGTGATAAACTTATTTCCTTAAAAAGTTCTAATTTTTCAGGAATTATTTCTTCAACCACAGTTAAAATACATTTTTTTATAAAATCTCCCTCACTTAGAGGTTTAGTTTCACTAGCTATCAAATTCGCTACTTTATAGCTCGCTTGTACAACATTTGTTTTAGTTGAATTTTGTTTTTTAAATAAATTTGAAACATTTTGGGTGTGGATATCTTTTTTGAATGCTTCTAACTGAGTAACACGTAATTCTCCTAATTAAATAATATTACACGACATTAAGTTTTTGTATAACTTAATTATATTGAAAATAATAGCTTACCTTTTAAATTGCCGAATTTTGCTTCATGTTTTGTTTCATAATGTCGTTTGATATTAAATTCTTTAAAAACTGAAACCGTTTCACGACACACAAGGCAAACAGCTTTTCTATTAATTTCAATGAAAAAGTAACTTATTGACCATTTTTCGTTAAAAATTCGGTAATCATCATTGTATTTGTGCTTTTTTCTGTCGGGTATTTTAAAATAGAAATTTTATGATTTAAAATCGATATCACCCGTGCACTATAAAGAGCGTACTTTTTTTTTTTAAGGTGATATCGGGAATCCGGGGGGGAACTGCTTGCGCATTACTTCCCCCCGGCCCCATCATTTATTCAACAAACAATACAGCAACATCCGAGTTTGGTCAGGCCAATCTCCTTCCCAGGACTCTTACAACATTTAATATATTACAACATGGAGGGTTCTAACCTCCCTTAAACGGTGCCATTCCGGCTACAAAATAATCAAGCTTAACTAACGTATGTCCAACTTAGGGTTGATGTGGACGATGCTGCCGGGCAGTCTCTTCCTCTTCTTTTACACGCAGGATGTCGTCAACGTACCTCTCTATTCTTTCCCAGCTGGGCCTGTCACGAAGCATCACAGAAACCGCCGTGTCTGGTGTGAACTCCTCCCCCAGCATGAACTCCAGTTCCCTCTCTTGGCTGCCCATCTGCCGCAGATGAAAAAGGTATGCTCCGCATCGTCCTTTTCATCCCCGCACGAGACGCACTCAGCACTGTCCACGCGCGCAAACCTATGTAAATAGGATTGGAAGCACCCATGACCAATTAGAAATTGGGTTAGGTGGTATCCAATCTTACCGTGTTTCCTGTTGACCCATTTGCTTACAGTGGGAATCAGTCTCCTGGTCCATTCACCGGTCTTCATCTGCTCCTCCCATTCCGTCTGCCACCAATTCATTATCCGCTCTTCGGCGAGCCGCTTCGTCTCCCTTTTGTCCAGGCCGTATGCGTTTTTCCACAGCCTCCTCACATCAGCCCTGCCACGTGCGGCCAAGTGTACCGGGGTGAAGCCCGCTACCACTAAGATCGCATCTGTTGGCGCTGTTCGGTAAGCACTTGCCACCCGGATGGCCATTCTCCTCTGGGGGCCTAGAATCAGCTGACGGTGATTGTGGAAAATCAAGGACGGGCTCCAAATTGGTGCGGCGTATAGCAGTTGATTTTCCACTACTGTTGCTAGTAGTTTTCTCCTACACGGCTTCGGGCCACCAACATTTGGCATTAGTCGGCACAATGCGGTTGCTGTCTTGTCCGCTTTACCGCTCACCAAGGACAGATGCTTCTTGTACCCGAGTGTAGAGCTGAGCTCCATACCGAGGTACCGCACATGGTCACATAGTTCTAGTAGGGTCCCCTGAAGCTAGAAGTCTGGTTTACGGTACGCCCTCTTATTGGTCAGCATGATAGCCTGGGTCTTGGCGACTGAAATGCTTAGCCCGTTATTGTTGACCCACTCTGCTACTATTTTTAGCACTGGATTCATTGCTTCCTCTAGCAGATCGGTGGTGGGTGCCGTACCGATAATGGCGATGTCATCTGCGAAGCCGACTAATTGCACGCCATTCGGCTGTTCCAGTCGCAGTAGGTCGTCGTAGAAGATGATCCACAATAGGGGTCCGATGACAGATCCTTGTGGAACACCACAAGTTACCGCTATACTCCCTGCGTCCGTAAACAGCTGGCGGTCGTTCAGGTAACTTCTGACGATGTTTATCAGGTATCCGGGAACGTTTTTCCTGCACATAGCTTCCTCGATCTTCCTCCATGGCGCAGTGTTGAATGCGTTCGCGACGTCAATTGCAACCAGAGCGCAGAGGTCGCGGTAGGCGAGCGGGCCCGACCCGGCGCGTTGTTAATGCCACTGACCGCCTCTAATGCATCCAGTGTCGAACGTCCTTTGCGGAAGCCGTACTGGTGGCACGACAGCCCCTCTGGTGCGGCATCGAGATGAGCCTCCAAACGCCTTTTGATCACCCGTTCAAATAATTTCGCCACTGTGTTGATCAGGCTCAGCGGTCGGTATGACGATGGTAAGTTCAGTGGTTTGCCCGGTTTTTATTATTTTTATACCTTGTTTTAAAAATATAAATTGTAAACCTTATTATAAAAACTTAATCTAATAAAAAAAAAAAATGGTTTTTAAAATATCACGCTTGTTTTTTTGTTTTTCACAAAATTATTTAAACAATATCATTCAAAAAGAGTTTGCGTTTTACGTTCCGTTTTTTCGTGGGCTTGCCGCCTGTGAAGTCGAGAATTGATGGCGAGTGGTTAAAAGACGTTGGACCGTTGTTCTCATCAACTGTGAGGCTCGTTGGTGGGGTGGGGATCTTATACGGTTATCATACCATAGGGGGTATTGCGTAAAATTGTCCGAATCATGTCTTGTAGAAGATTGTTTATTATCGCCGGTGGTAGACTCTCAGGATCATCAATAGGCTATACAAATAATAATTTGTTAATATATATTTATTTTAAAAATTAAATGTGAGTATTACCAATGACATGGTTGGTGCCCGTGTCGTCTGTGCTAAAAATTCTTCAATACCACGATCCTCGTAAATTAAAAATTATTAATACTTAATTTATTTCATATATATGAGTTATAAATTACCTGTGCCTGCGAAGGGTCGAAACCATTATCATTATACATTGGGGACATACTCGAGAACCTCGGAGATGAAAAAAGTCTCACTTCGGATTCGGTGAATAACTATAAAATAATAATTATACATTAAATATTTTTACAAGCGATATAAATGATAGGTTAAATTACCTCGGGTGACATTTCTCTGCTCCATCTCTGTGTCCCTTGTTCAGCTAATTGACTTGTTGCAAACATTTTCAGCTGGCTAACAAAGTTTAGGTCGGGATTCGTCGTGATTAGATCATTCCGGAGGTTTTTAATAAAAATAATTATTTCTTCGTTTGTTTTTGGTGGTTTTTCAACTTAAGTGAATTCTCGATCAATATAATTTCCGATCATTGCAAATTGATTAAAAACAACTGGTCGTATTATTTTGGTTTTTCGTGTGACTGTTTCAAAAATACTCTCCTCTAGATACTGTAATTTCAACAAATTTTTTCTATCGAGCAATAAACGACATCTTTCCTTTTTCTTAGACTCTATGACTAGCACATTTTCCCCTTGATACACAATGTTTGATATGACAGTATATTCATCCTCCAGAAAAATCTGTTTTCTACATTTTTGTCGGACATCTAATATGAATGACAGTATATTCCCCATGATCGAGAATGTACGTCTTAGAAAACCATCGTATATGCTTACATAGCGCGACGGTGTTATTATATGAATAGCAATATTGAAGTTGTCTTCCGAATCAAGTCCAACATTTAAAAACTTACGATCGGGGAAGTCTAGAATGAAATTATTACAGTCGATGAGCTCTGCAGGCGGTGTTGGGTGGTACATATGTGAAATTCTTCTTGTACACTGCAGCCATGTTTCTGATTGATCTAGCCATGATTTAAACAATAAAACACACGTTTAAATAAAACGACTTGCTGCTAGAACGGATACTCAGCTACTAACGATTTTGATCGGAAATATAAAGTGGGAAACATTTGTAGCGCTAGAGTCAGCGGCTATTAAGAGTCCGCGACATCCTGCCCTGACTTTATACCATAATGGTTAGGTTAGGTATTGTTAACATATTATGTTACAATAAATAATATGAACTAATAATAAATAGTATTACCTGTTTCTTTAACTTCTTCTGCAACTTTTGACCATGCCTTTTCTGTTAAATCTTTTCTGGCGTATTCTGGTAATTTGTAATTATATAAACAAGGATATTTTTCCACAGCCTCAACTAAGTTTATAGTTAACACACACTCTTTTTTCGACATAATTTTATAATTATAGTTATCTATATAATAATTATATTATATAATACTATTACAATGAAATAATAAAATATAATGAAATAAACACGAGTATAATTCAAGTGATGTAGTGGCAACTATTCATCAAGCGACTGACAGCACTAGTCGCGCGCGATTAGTTGTTGTCGTGTCGCGTCAGTGGGAAGTCCCCGATATATTTATCCGTGTTTTATAAGACAAACGATTATCACGTGATATTTATTTAAAATCGCGTCGCCCTAGTGGGAGGACGGCCTAAGAAGACATTTATTTCTGATTATTACTGCCATTTGGCAGGAAATGTCTTTCGATCACTAATGATGTGGGTGGGTTTTGATTGATGAATTTTCTGGATGGTGTGGTTGATTGCGTTGGACATGATGTCTTGGTGTTGCTGTATCTATTTTTTAAAAATTTAATAAAAAAAAAAATCTTTTATTCGGTCCCAATAAATAAAATCAACTAACCTGTATCAGCCAAGTCCTGATTTCCATCCATCACGGGCTTACGAATATGGCCATTGAATGATAAATTATTGGAAACCGTGTTCTAACCACTGGCCGGAATATTGGAATATTGGGAACGAATAATCGTGGAGCAACCTGGATATACCCCTGTTGAACAGGCTGGACAATCTGTGGAGTCAGTTTGGGACGAGGCGGAACGTTAACACCTTGGGAGTAAAAAATATTAGATATAAATTATTATTAAAAAAATTCAAAGTTCTATCTTTAATATTTATAAAAAATAAATCTTACCTGCCAAATCGCATAGACCTTCACCTTGTTTATTTTCAGGCTCTTTAGTGAACATTTCATCATACCCATCATTAAAATATTCGTTCAATATATTATTACTATTATTAACATTACGATTCTGATTTGATGGACCTGCTGGTAAGGGACCTAAATTTTACCTCGTTGTGGCTGAGCGCGTGCAATAGCTTATAAAATAAATATTGAATTAAAAATAAAAATAAACCCATGATAAGCCTGTTGTCGCCCCTGGTTCTAACAGCAAGTTCAAGGTCTCCTAAGAAGGTCTCGTACTCGGCCAGAGTGGTGCCGGGTCTCCAATAGCAGCTGAATAGCACTAGGTCTCCTAGCCTTATCCAAGCGAAGCCTTGACCGGAACCGCATTCGTCGTGGACAAATCCCGTACCGGAGGTGGTTCCTACGGCAGACTTGCGATCCAGGCTGAAGCACATCCTGGCGTAGGGTTCACTTAGAATGAGGATGTCCACGTTCCTTTGGGTGACTGTTTGGTCCAGGAGTTGCTGGGCGTCCCAATTCCCGTTGAGGTTCACCTGGATGAAATTAATCATGTTGGCGATTGTCGGAGGTCCAGGATTCTGCTGCGCGTCTTGCTCTGCATGCGGCCGAACCAGGTCTGTGGGGTCCCGAGTTCAGACCAGCGCGGTCGCAGGCTACGCATTTGGAGTCGCGGGTGCATTCCTTCTCCTTGTGGGACTTCTCTCCACACTTGCGGCAAGAATCTCTAAGGTCCGGACCCGTGCAGCTGCTTTGAGAGTGACCAAAGCCATGACATTTATAACATCTGGTGGCGTCCGGATGGCGTATTCTGAAGCGACAGCTGGTCCAACCGACCTTGACTCGAGTGACCTCCGTAGGTTTAGCAGCTCTAGGTACGCTGACCTTAGCTACCTGCTGTCCGTTCTTCAACCTCCACATAGAGGTAACAGATATTTCGCTGCTGGAAGCCAGGATGGCACTTTTGACGGCCGCGAGAACTGTCTCAGCGGTAGAAGTAGATTCTACGTCGATTACCTCCATGTCAACGCACGTGCCAGCCTTGGCTAAGGAGGACTGCACCCCGCTTAATTTTTCGGAGAGAGCCTTTTGGAGTGGCAAGGCCGCTTCCCTGGACTTGACGCTCCTCCCCAGGTCCAGGACGACGTCACCCACCTGGTCTTCCGGATTCCGTTTACCGTGGCCCCAAAATCGTCCGGGTTGACACCTGAGCCTTGAATGGCCTTCACTGTGTCTTCGCAGGAAGAACCAGTCGGAACTTTGACGATGATAGCTGCGTTACGGAGCGGAGGTAGTCTCTTGGGCGTCGGAATGGTCGGGGAGAGGGCTGGGAAGTTGGTTTCCCCGCCGGCGGGTGGAGAAGGGGTCTTGGCCGCCTTCCGGGTTTTTCTGCCTACGACTTCCGACCATGGTGCCTCTGCGTTGGAAGTAGAAGCTGCAGTTGTGGTGAGCTTGTTCGACTCTGAGCTAGTGAGGCCAGGCTTCACTATTCGTGGCGTCTTTTTACCTAGGTTTTTCCTCTTGGAGGTGCTCGGGGGATCTACATCCATGGATAAATCGTCACCGGCGTGGTTGCAGTTCGCGTTGGGAGTCCTATTGTCCAATTTGTTGTTGGGATGCCTGCGTCGGCGGGTCCTGCCCTTGTTGGCTGTCGGGTTTGTCTTTGCGGTTTTGGGCTCCGTCGTTTGGTCGGGGGAGTCTGTGCTGGTGGAGGCGTCTTTCTTTGCGTGTTGCTGGACGATAGGTGTGGGTGGTCGATCCTTGGAGATGAGACGCAGAGCGTTGCATACCTGGTCGAGTGCCTTGACGACCTTGGACAGGCATGGCCCGATGAGTTCTTCCGTCATGTACTCGTCTGCCAGACCTTGAACCAGTTCGCAGGCGTATTGCGTGGACTTGGTGGCTGCGCAGAGCACGCCCTCGGTGTCTGTTATTGGTGGTACTTCGGGATTTTGAGTCCCTTTTTTCCGCCGTGGTTGTCAGGGGTAGTTGAACCGGAAAGTTTCCTCTTCTGCTGTGGATTATGGTTCGGGTCGTGATCCATGTCCCAGCAATCTGGGGTGCTTGACGGCATGGCTACCTAGCTGAAAAACGGGGTCGTGAAGGTCGGGGGGAAAAGAAAAAAAAAAAAAATTTTGGGGGGGTTTTTTGGATTTTTTTCGGCTGGGGGACTACGTCCGGGAGGTGCCTCTGGGCCTTGTGCCCGAGTCCTGGGGTCGGGGGACCTTTGTGGGCGTTTTAAGAAAACAGGGTGAGGGGAAAACTTTTGCGTGGGGGTGGTGGGGGCCGCTGCCCCAGCCACGTGGCTGTTTTCCGCAGCGCTCTCCGAGCGCTGGTTCTCACACACCAGCGTTTTCAATTTTCCGATTTTTAGTGACCGACGCGATCGCGGTGGCAGAATCCGGGATTCGACCGACCCGATAGGGGTGGCAGAATCCGTTATCACGGCGTGCGGAGCCGCGTGATAGTGCGGGCGGCCGTGTTTACCTTATGGGTGAGTTTAATAGTGCACTCACCTAGGCCCTTGTGGTCCGATTTGCCCCCTGGGGGTCTTATTAATTTGGGCTCGTCGAGACGGAGCGGCTCAGCTGATGTACCTCGCCGTAAGTTGTTTGGTTGCAGCTGGAGATCTGCTTTTGTGCTTCGGTATTTGGATCACTTGCGACGGACAGAACGCGGCTGGTTCTTGTGCGACTTGAACAAGCGAACTAGTAATGTCTCCGGGAGGTCGCTGGGCACTTATTGCGCGATCGGTTTTTCGCGTTTGCGATCGCAGGCAACTGATTTGGCGAGCTTTTGAAGGGCTGCGTAATTCAGTGGCACTTTCGATCGATGCCCTTACAATACGCTGTCGGCTTTAGTCAGGCCGCCGACTACGGACCCGCTGAGTACATCAAAAGATGCGCCCGGGGGTTGCGGATTTTTTGATGTATCGAACGGGTGCGTGCGGTGTTTGGGTAGTAAGCAGCGGCGGTTCTGGTGTGGCCGTGATTCGGGCGGCCAGACGCGGCGCACTTAAGTCGCCGTTTCTCGCTGAGTTTTGAACCTACGAACGCGCGCGATGTCTTTTTCGTCTAGTGGCGGGCGGCTGAAGCGATCAAGACATAGAGCGGGCGAATCGGAGGAACTTTTTGGTCGAACTTTTGTCGGCGGCGGGATTTCGTATGCTGCGATCGCGATTTCTCGGGCGCAACTGAACCGAATTCGACGCTCGAAGTCTTGGCGTGACGGCGGAGTCGAGACGAAGCGATAGGTACCTGAATCGAACGGATCGGTTTGATGTTTCTCGAGAAAACAAAAAACACGGCGGGAGCGGTACATAATACCCATTCTTTCTCTTTCAGCTATTCTCCGACCTCTATATATTAATTGTAAAAATATATAGTATTGAGTATGAAGTTCAGTAATCGTTCTAATCAAGGAAAATAAATCTTGAAATGATATCTGTACCTACAAGTTTTCAGTGGTTAGTAAATCTATTAATTTTAATTAATATTTTTTTATGTTTAAACTTACTATGAATTCATCCATAGGAATTGAATTGTCTGTGAAATTATCGACCATTATTACGCCCAACACATTAAACTCCAATCGTAAATCTCGGGAAACTAATTCCGCACGTGTTACCCATTCATTGTATCCTGTGTTACGGTCTCGCACCTCCAAATATTCCTCGTAAAGGTCACGTAACGAAATCGAATTAATTTCAAAAACATCGTCGTTGTTTATCTCGCTACAAAAATGTTAATATGTAGAAAATGATAAAATATAATAACAATTTTAGCTTACCCTTGCTGAAAACCTTCTCCATGTATCCTTATCAGGTCATCGCGAGACAAAATGATGTCATCATCATTTTTAGCACGACTCCGAATGGGGTTTATGAAATAATAAATGAAAAACATTATTTTGTTAAACATTTTTAAACTGGTATAAGAAAACTTTTAAATTCAGAGCGAACTAGCGAACGATACATGTGTCGGGGAAAGACTAAATCAATTGAGCTACTTTACATTTTAAATAGGCAGGGTAAACAGTGTGCTAATAAAATGATAATATTCATACCTAATGGCATGAATTGAATCTTATTGTCGATACGGTTAAAAGGTATAATGTTCATTATAATGTACAGGTGGCGGTTTTGTTTACTTTACCCTCGATGTTTATATATAACTCTCGCACGGCATACAAATCGCCACCGTATTGTCATTACCTGCCATCACTTAAAGGACAATTATTAAAGGATAAAATACACTTCTGTTCGCAGGCTCGTCGAAAATTATAAAATAATCAATATAATAATTGTTATAGGTATTGACACGTCAATCAACAATATATTGCCATTAGAATTAGATATTTCCTTATTCCATTATCTTAATAGCCATCACAGGAGACATTAATAACCGATATACCTACTTTTGTATATAAAATACCATTAGGATTATTCGATATGTTAAATACATATTTTTCGAAATTCGCACGACTCGTCTGAGGCGTTCCGATGAATTTGTGCGACAGCTTTTAACGCGGAGTCGACAGCGATCATTTTCCACATATTTGCGTCGAATTCGTCGTAGCACTCGTCGTATTCTGCATCGTCGTCCACGTCGGCAAACAAACACCTCTTATGCTCGGCAAAAGTGAGATGATTACGAAACACGTGTCTCATGACACCCTTTGCGCGAATTGTAACCTCCTCTTCCACGTCGTACGCATAAGACTTGGCGCGCAAAGCTACAAATTCGTAGACCGTCCTGGAACCACACTCGAATTTAAAAAGTCCTGGAACGCGCTTCCGAGCAGCTGTATAGCACTTGTGATCGTGTGCGAAAGTTGAGGTATCCATAAACCGCATCAGATTCGGATTGTTGATCAAATCGGCGAAGAAATCGTTGGTCGTCCCGCGGTAGAATAGTGAATCTGAAATATGAAATAATAATAATAATAATTAGTAATATATAAAATCTGCATGAGTCTGCACGAGATATATATAGACATACCAGTATCGGTATAAAGGAGCTCGATCTTATCTCCATAATGTCGTTTCATAACGTCATAATGAAATCCATACATTAAAACTTTACTCAGTTCCAGTACAACAAATCCTATGTATATCGGCTTACAAAAATCGACTTCTTTATTATGCTGCGTGACGACCGAAAGATTTTCATTGTAAGTCATGCAGTACTTGAACGTCGGGCGGTTTATCAGCTTCCGCATTCTGACTGGACACGATACAAGCTCCAAATCAAATCTTAGGCGCATATTCTCGAAAGTTTTCCCTGCATACATATACATAGTTATCATGAAGTAAAGTTTGAGCAGGTTAAAGTTCGATAAAACATGTACAATTTTTAACAATAACATACCGTACACTGAATTATTTAAATCCTTAAAAAACTTTTCTTCAAATTTATTTTTCGCCTGCTTCCGCAATTCTGTGTTGAGATTAATGTACGAAGCCAGCCATGGGAATTGTCGGAACTCTAACACACTGTGCGTCTGGAATTAACGATGGGAAAATTATAAGAATCGTATTCGTCAAATAATAATTATATTAATAATCACTTTTTTGACTACGACGCCGTGGGTCATGGCCTGTTTTAAATTCATATAATGCACCACGTAGCGTTCTTTCCGCAGGAAAGTAACCATCAACTTTCGCACAGAGGACCCGTGTGGTATGCTAGCGTGAGGCAGGAACGGCATATCGTTGTGGGTGTCGTGTAGATCCTGCGGATATATTATATCCACCCCGTAAAATTTACCCACATCGTCCGTCGCGCGCATCCACTCTAACTGAGCCAGCGCGACCTCTGGATTTCCCACGTACCATACAAAATCCTCAATCAGCATATACTGACACATCGCGTACCCGTACAAATTGTTTGCTAAATAAATACGGTAAAAAATGGATTAATATACGCGCACATATATTTTATATTTTATAATCACCATCTAGGTATATGAGTGACGTGTTGGGTTCTTCCGCATTGTATCCGGGCGTCTCGGGGTTGTTGGCACGCGCGTGACGCTTGCTAGCCTGCACCAGACCGCCGCGCGTCCCCGACTCAACGAACAGAACTTTCTCGAAATCGGTCAAAAGTTCAAGCTGAACTTTCGTAAGTTTCAGCATGCAGTCAAAACTGAATCCGGGTAACGTGAAGTAATGTGCGGGGTCGAGGTGATATGTGGCCATACATATATCCCTGAAATTCTCGAACACGTCAGCGCTTAACAACACGTCGACTTTAAGGTATAAATCGCTATAAGCGCCGAGTGAGGTGCAGTCGAAATGATTCCAGACTCTGGTCGCGTGACTATAATCCTCGTCGCTCACGTGCGTCTCCGTCAACGCGCTGTAGAATTGGAACTCATCCGGTAGCGACGTAGCGTCCAATTTATCCCACGAATCTGTATATTCATACGGATATACGCCTTTCCGCGTGACCAACTCTATCTCCAACGGGGCGAACACTTTCGTGACTTCGTGAAACTTATCAAAGTTTGCGGAGGTGAGGTTCTCCGCCAAGTGCGTCAAGCTCGACGCCATGAATCGACACGTGTCCACAAACCTGACGGAGAACGAGTTGTTAATATACTTCGAGAACGAAATATATTTCTCCTTGGTGTTCGCTATTACCGATATTCGATTATTGTCGCCGTCGCCCGCCAAATTCGTCACGATAAAATGGGCGTCGTAGTTCGACAGATTATGCAGATAGCATGGTACAAAATTCGGTGTTTTCAACTTAAGGTTGCACGTGTTGCATAATGTTTTTAGAAAACGTCCCGACAAGTGGTCGTGGTGTGCAATTTTACAATTGCGTTCGCTAAACGTGCAGCTGCACAAGTCACACATTGTCTTGACGGCATGCACGTGGCAATCCTCAACACTCATAATAATCGGTACATTTACTTTCTTATATAATCTTGCTATCTTTTCGGCCACACCGAGTATGTCGCTGACAAAGCGTTTAGCAACATCGTCCTGAGTAGCTGAACCACGGAAAATGACCGGAGCTCGCGGTATGTCGAACTGGTCGAGCAACTCTATCGGCACACCCTCCGCTGCGACGACCAGGTAACCGTAACTCATTGGGTGGTGTGTATGTATCGCGGTGGTATTTTCACCTTGTTTTCGCCCCGTTTTCAGTAGTAGGGCTTCAAAGTCAGCGTATACCACGAACGGTAGACGACCCGTCTTACACCACGCCTTGAACTCGAGCGTATCTCCCTCTTTCGGCATCAGAGGCAATACGGGTTTGTGCGCACCGCACAGCAACCGGTGCTTCTCCAGCGCCCGCTCTCCGTGTAATTTATATTTTAATGGATGGTCCTCAAAACTGGCAAAGCATCGCTTCCAGTAAAACAATCGATGTTGGTGATTATTTTTTTGCGAGCTGGCTAAACGCGAAAAATTAGAAATAAACGCATAATGATTCTTGTCATCCTTCCCAGTGATCAGTAGCAGATCAAAATGATTCTCCTTTTCTTCATCTGCGATTCGCAGAGGGTACACGACAGATTGCGTGAACGATTTATTTTTATTTTTCTCACAATTCCTTATACCGTATACATTGACGGTCGTCCCGGGATTCGATTTTTCAAATTGTTTTATCTCGAACACCGGAGTGGGGGTTGATAGTGCAGAAAAGTCGTATCGGTGTTCTTCCCTCTAATAATTTGCGCCTACTCGCGTGCGATCGCGAAGTACGTGTTTGGCTAGGATCGCCCACTTGAAACATTGCCGGTCGATATTTTGAGGGTTGACAACGGCATTCCGGTTGAGAATACTTGCCGGCAACGTCAAGTATGACGATCCCCCCATAGGCGTATATTCGTACACACCCAAGAGCAGACCGTCGATACACGATAAGGAAAATCCGCTATACTTTCCGGCGTAACAATCCTCTTCGGCCAGGAGCGCTGAGAAATCGCGATGGACCGAACGCTCGACATTACTATGCACGTAAAATTCGCGGGCCGAAGTTTTAAACGCACGGTTTTGATCTGAATTATGCAAGTTGGGTACGAAGTATGTGGCCTCTAGTTTCAGGTTGTATTTGATCGGGTTAATACGTACGCACCCTCGTAATTTCGCGATTAATTCGGTCTCTATTGAATTTAGGAACGCACGGTAACTTGCTACATCGACATTTTTCCTAAAATACCACACGATCGTACGGTTGAGCGAAGACTCAATCTCGACGAAGTCCGGTTTATTATTAGCTTTATTCATTCGAGCCATCTTTCTCTTGATATTTTTTCGAGTATTTTCCGTATGAGCAACAAATTCCCGAGCTGACGGTGGTGAAAGCGAAAGTGGTAGTGCGGGGCTCGCGGGGGATCTTGCGTCGGGTCCATCACAGATAGCCTGTGCGGGTGGCGGGGAAACCGTCTCCGGTGTGCGGGACGTGGATGGTGAGGCTTGAGGTTGGGGGGTAGGTGTATCCGCGCGACGGCGGCGTGTCGAGATGACCGTCGGAGACAGATCATCTGACTGAGTGTGCGGAGTAGTAGCGGGGGGTGCCCAGTTTATAACCGATGCACGACCTAACATATTTTATTAATATTAAGATGGTTTTGTTATTATTTATAAGAGAAAAAAATTATTTACCCATTGCACCACCTATCCGTACAGCGTCACGAAATTCTGGAGTGTTTTTAGCGATCTCTATTTTAAAAATAATTTAATTAATAACCCGAGCAAATCATTGACGAGGCGGAAAAAAACATCGTTTGTGTGAAATTCGAATTTTTATTATACATAAATCTTGTTATTTATCATCTCTTATTCGAGATATAAAAAATGATACAAACTAGTTTTTATGCTCGCGTATAAATAACTAAAGGTACGGTTTCCTAGACGCGACCGGTCGCCGAGACAGGTCGTCGCGATCGGTCGCTATAACCTGTCGTTGGCGCTTGCTGGTTTCCCAGGCGCGACTGGTCGCCGAGACCAGTCTCCGGTGACGTAAAAAAAACTATCAAATTCTATATCTGTAATCAGTATCATTGTGGTTTTCGTGCAGTGAGTGCTAGTGTTTTCAAGTTAAATTTTATATTTATTATGAGTATGAATACAATTATTAACAATAATAAAATTATGTTACTTCTTCTCGAGGAAGAGGAAGAGGACGATGAGTTATTAATCACAACACAATCAGAACAGAGAGAAAAAGTTGATGCACTTTTTCTTAATAGGAAAGCTGAAGGATACTTTGAAATTTTAATAAGTAGACATTTAATAGGAAATGAAACAAAATTTCGTGAGTTTTTACGTGTTAATAAAAACCAATTTGATTTCCTGTTATCACTTGTCGAGGTACAATTAACAAAATTGCCTAGCAACCGAGTGAAGAAACCGATAACAGCCGCAGAAAAATTGGCATTGACATTAAGGTATTTTAAAGTATTTAGATATTTATAGTATTTTTATTTACACTTATCACATTTATTTTAACTACACTAAAAACTGAATGTATCACCATATTTTTATTTTTTATTTTGTAGGTACATGGCAACTGGGGAATCGTTTCGATCACTGGCCTTGGTTTTCGAGTATGTCATAGCTACATCAGTATAATAATAAAGCAGACCTTGTCAGTTTTAAAAGAAAAGTTAGTTCCAGTTTTCTTACCGGATTCATCTCAAATTGATTTTAAAAAAAAGGCTGATGAATTTTCCTACAAGTGGAACTTTCCTAATTGCATACTTGCCATTGATGGTAAACACGTACGTATTCGAAGTCCACACAATTCGGGGTCTCTATACTTTAATTATAAGATTTTTTTTCAATCGTTCTCTTGGCAATGGTTGATGCAAATTATAAATTCGTCATTGTTGATATTGGCTCTTATGGGAAAGAAGGCGATAGTAGCATTTTTCTTAAATCTCTTATTGGTCAACAAATTTTAAATGGATCATTTAGATTCCCTGAAGAAAGTTCACTTCCAGGTTCAAACATTGTTGTGCCTCACGTTATTATTGGAGATGAAGCATTTCGCTTGCACCCAAATATAATGAAGCCATATTCTAGAAAATCTAGTATGGGAGATGCCTCTAAAAAAATATTTAATTATAGATTAAGTAGAGCAAGGCGTGTCACTGAAAACGCATTTGGTTTATTGAGCCAAGTATTCCGTGTTTTTTACCAACCAATTAATATTGAAAGTACAACATGTGACAACTTAATATGGGTAGCTTGTTGTTTACACAACATGTTAAGGGATGAATATTTAGAAGACAACAGACAGCCGCATTACGAATATGACTGTGAACAAACTTTGCCAACGGGCAACATGCTGGAATTAAATCGAGTAGGAGGATTTTTTAATATGCAAGGATTTGAAGTGAGGGATCGATTTAAACATTTTTTCAACCATGAAGGAGCATTAAATTGGCAGAACAACACAATATTTTAAATTTATTATTTACTAATACTATTATTTGATTATGATTTCAATGAACTTGTATATTATTTTATTAACAATTTATTAATTTTACAAAGTTGTGTTTTTTCTAATTATTAAATTATTATTATTACATCATGACTTTAATATTACATTATTAATTATTTTATTATGATTTAAATTAATTATTTTAATAATTATTTTTTATGTTACTCATTGTGAAGTTGTACGTCATTTTGTATTCCTTAGTCGCTTGACATGAAAAAAGAAGTGGAAACTGTTGCTTGTGGTTGAAATAAATCTGGTGAGGTCGTTCTTTGATTATCTGGCATACTGTATGCAATTGATGATGGTGAACTAGTACTAGAATATTCATAGTTATTGTAAGTTTGAATAGGCTAAAAAGTACTTGATGGTGTTGCTGAAATTGCACTATATTTGTCCTCAAGTTCGTTAACCATAATTAATGCCTTTAGTTTGGCTTCTTTTATGGCTGCCTGTGGCAGTTTTTTAACACTTAATGCCAAACTTTTAAAAAATAAATCGATATCATCATCTTTGTGTTTTTCTGCATTTAAGATTAGTTGATTTTGTTCTTCAATTCGTTTAAATGTCCTGTTTCTTTCTTCTGCCCTTTTTGTCACTAACGCTGATAGCTGTCTACTTTAGACCGTGCACGCTTATCTACTAGGGAACATCCAGGGGAATCTTTATCCTGGAGTGGTAAAACGCCCAAATCTCCATCAATGACCACATCTTCTTCGACATTGTCTTCCTCGCTCTGTGGTATGATGTTGCAAGTAGAACTAATGAAATATTTATTATTATTATTATATTAATATTATTAGGTATAATATATGCTTTTGATAAATTTTATTAAAAAAAAATTTGTATAGATACCTCCGTTCGTTTTGAACTGTATTTAGAAAAGATGCACGATCTGCTGAAGGTAAACATTTTTTTGCTGAAGTTGCAGACCCGGTGCCGAGTTTTCTTTTGCAGCGATTGTGTGAATCTTTACTATAGACAGTGATTCACAACATTTTTCTAAAATACAAACTACAAAAATATTAAATAAAATGCAGTTATTTTGTATCTACGCCATTGTATTGTATTAAATTAATCTTATTGCTAGATTATATAATTATTATGTTATAGATAAATATTACATACCAGATTTTCCGATGGTGTTAGCAATATCTAACCAAATACTATCTTAATGTTCTGCATCTTTATATTTGTTGTGTGACAGATCAAACAACTCAACATTTTTTCGAACCAATTCGATCAGTTGTTCTTCTTCTTCTCCCGAGGTTTTTTTCCGGATCAACGACATAATATTCAATGTACTTACTGTGAAATTTTTGAACGTGGATACTGAGTTTGTTTCGGAGAGTGAACGTCTTGAGGCATACCCCGCACGAATTAGTAGATCCATCGTGAGTTTTGGCGTGTCTATTCAGATCGCACTTATGAACGTACACTTTATCACATAACACACAGTTAAACATTTTTAAATATTTAATACTAGAGAAGTTATTTTAACAGAGTGAGCGAGGTAATACGAATGTACACCAATTGACGTCGAGTTGCACTGACCGTCTAATCTGTAGGACATATGCGGTTGTGGAAGACCCGAATATCGGATGCGGTGGCGAGTGTGGTGGGGTGGGTGGGTGGTGAGGGATATCCAACATTATGTATAAATACTGTAGAAATATTCGCCTGCTAGTACTAAGCGGCGCAGGGAAATAATACATTTTATAATATTAACGGACGCAATATGTACAACATGTTTCGGCGATGATAACGATACTAGCGGTGGCGGTAATAATAATATGCCGCAGATCTGTCTACAGTGGCGGGGGTGGATCGGTGATGACCTAGGTATAGGCGGGGGTGGGTGGAGGGGGGGTAGCTCGGGTGGCTCAGGGTAGCGTAATACAGGCGGGGGGGGGGGGGGGGGTGAAGCGGGGGGTCATAGGAATCGGCCTTTTCACCCTACTTATAGATGGGGTATAATTTTCAAAGATTCGTTCGTATAAATCATAAGTTTTATTTATATGCTGGTGGGTTACACCGGTTGTCACACCGTTTGGTAGACTTAATTTTAAACGATACATAACATTTTTATTTTATTATAAGAAAATTAGTTTCTCTTTAGATTTATTAGGGGTTTTTTAATTTTATTTTTAAGACTCTTATAACACTACGGGCGTAAACGGTAAACGAGTTTCCACCGCCAACACCACTTCGACTGCTAGCGAAAAAAGCACGCATGGACATGGTGAAGTCCCCCGGGTTAGTTGAAATTTCGTCGTCAGCGGGTCGAAAAATCATCTGGTATTTCGCAAAAAATTTCAATAATGTTAAAAATTATACCGACTTTCTACGTCTTCTTGCACCGACTCTGTCAGACATGATGAAAAATCACGTGCAGCAACATCCAATAAAATTTAGCTTGAAGCTCGAGGCTACTTTTTTTTTTTTTTTTTTTTTTTTTTAAGTTTGAACCGACGGCGCCGCGGGAAGTGCTTTCGCATTACTGCCGCGACGCCGCCATCGTTTATTGAATAATCAATTATACATACATACATGGGGGGGTAGACGGGACAATTCCCTGACTTACCCCCCCCCCCATTACATGACATTTATACATTTTACATTTGCATTTTAGTTCGCCGTTGTGTTCACTTCTTAGTCTTTGCGGGCCGACCGGAGTCCGCCGCCCTTGATTTCTCGTGCCTGTGGATTTGGCGGGCCGACCGCAGTCCGCCGCCCTCGTGTCTCGTGCTGTCCTCCTGCTGGCGGGCCGATCTTATTCCGCCGCCCTGGAGTTCTCGTTCGTCCTGCGATGCCGTGATCGCCTCACCCTCCCGTGGTGTCACAGATGGTGGGGATGAAGGATCGGTGGTCGGTGACACCTCCGACGTGTCGCTGTTGCGGCTGCGGAGTGTGTCTGCGATCCGTCCTTCATCGTTGTTCCTCCCGTTCGTCCTCCTCTTTGGCGGCCATGATCGCCTCGATCATGCCGGTGAGTTCGCGTCGGTTGGTCATTGCCTGCTCTAGTATCCTGAGTCTTGCCGCCGGATCATCTGGTAGATCGTCTGATCGGGGGCCGCAGAGGATTTCCTCGACGTCGGCGGGACGCGGGGGCCGTCGGAGCAGCCTGACCAAGGTGGAGCGCTCGTCCTCCCACCTCGGGCAGTCGAACAGGGTGTGCTCGGCGGTGTCGTCCGGGTCCATACAGTAGGAGCAGTAGCTGTCCTCTGCCCTGTTGAATCTTAAGAGGTAGCTTCTGAAGCATCCGTGTGCGGTTAGTGCCTGCGTGAGGTGAAAGGTCAGGTCCATCGGGGGCTTGGTCAGCCAGCGGGCTACGTTGGGCAGTAGACGGTGGGTCCACCTGCGTCCGACGGCTCCGGGGGCGAGTGCGGCCCGATCCCATCTGGACTGCCAGGATGCGATTGAAATCTCCCTCTCGCGGGTCTTGACCGCCTGCTTCGTTCTGTGTTCGTCTGCGTCGCTCAGCCGATCGCTGACTCTTGCCCTCTCGTGTGCCAGGAGATCGGCCGGCAGCATGGAAGATAGGAGCGAAGATGCGTCGGCGGAAACGGTGCGGTAAGCCCTTGTGGTTCGCAGGGCGGTGGCGCGCTGGGCGCGGGCCATTGCGTTCCTGTTCTTGGCGCGCTTGACGCCGATTGTGGCCCAGACGGTAGAGGCGTAGAGTAGTTTGCTGTTTGTGACCGACCCCAGGAGTGCCCGTTTCGCCTGGGCCGGTCCACCTAGGTTGGGCATCAGCCTGCCGATGGCGTTGGCCGATTTGGTTGCCTTTTTTGAAGCGTTCGCGATGTGCTCGGTGAAGGACAGCCGTGTGTCCAGCTGTACGCCGAGGTATCGTATGGACTTGTTCACTGGGACGGCGTGCCCGTCGACGAGTAGGGCTGGGTCGGTAAAGACGTACTTCCCGGTCAGGACGACGGCCTCGGATTTTTGTGGCGCGACTGCGAGTCCGTTGTCGCGCATCCACGTGCTGACGGTTTGCAGCACCGGATTCAGGAGGGCGGTTGCGGACGGGCCGGTCCGGGACGTTCCTACGACGGCCACGTCGTCGGCGAAGGCGACCAGTTGCGCTCCGGGCGGCATATCGATGTCAAGCAGTTCGTCATAAAACGCGTTCCACAGGGTCGGTCCGAGGACCGAGCCCTGTGGGACTCCGCAGGTGGTCCTGCGTGCGGTTAACGCCTCGCCGACGAGAAGGGTTCTGTCTTGGAGATACGAGCGAACGGTCCGGTTTATGTAGGCGGGAACGTTTTTCCTTCTGAGGGCGGCGTCGATGCGCGGCCAGGGAACGGTGTTGAATGCGTTGCGCACATCGAGGGACACCGCCACGCAGAGGTCGCGATGTTTGGTGGCGCCGGAGGCGGCTCCTCGGGCAGCGGAGATGACCCTCTGGATGGCGTCCTCCGTTGACCGCCCGTGCCGGAACCCGTACTGATTTTCCGATCGTTGTCCGGTCAAGTCGAGATGTTGATTTAGCCTGGAGAGTAGGAGTCGTTCGAGCAGCTTGGCAGTTGAATTGAGCATGCACAAGGGTCTATAGCTGGACGGGGCGAGCGGTGGTTTGTCCGGGCCTTTGAGGAGGAGGACTAGTCTTGAAGCCTTCCATCGGACGGGGAATTCGTTCTCAGCGAGGCAGCGTTTAAAGGCGTCGAGGAATACCCGCGGCACGATTCTCGACACGCGGAGCAGTACCTCGTTCGGTATGCCGTCGGGTCCGGAGGCTTTGCCCGCCGGGAGCCGGCAACACGCCTCGCGCAGCTCTAGCGCGGTGAACGGGGGGGTTGGCCGTCGTCGTTGAGGCGGGGCTCGGTGGCCCAGTCTGTGGCCGGTGGATCCGGGAATAGATGGTCCGCGATGGCTTCCTCCCTGCCGCGCGCCTCGACGCCCGGCCGCTTGCGGGAGAGCTTCTTTGTGACAACCCTGTAGGGGAGGCCCCAGGGGTCGTCGTCGACGGCGCGACATAGTTCGGACCAGCTGTTGGCCTGAGCCGCTCGGACGGCGTCGCGTAGGGACTTCCGCGTTTCGGAGTAGGCGGTGCGGTAGGCGTCCGTCGTTTCGGCCGGGTCGCGCCTGCGGGCGGACCGTTGTGCTGCCCTTCTCGCCCTGATCGTGGAGCAGCGGAGCGCTGTCAAGTCGTTGGACCACCAGTGGACAGATCTTCTGCCCACTCTCGGGGTGGCCCTCGGAGGCATGCACGAGTCGCAAGCCGCTACTAGGTAGTCGGTGAGTTGGTCGGCTGCCTGTGCAGCGGTGGTGTGGTCGTCGACGGCGGGTTGGGCTGTGTTTGCCAGGTGCGTCGCGAGCGCGGCGGGGTCGAGCTTGCGGTGCGACCAGCCGGCGGGGCGGTTGCGGTGAGTGTCGTCGTCGTCGGGGTCCGGCGACGGGTGTATGGAGAAGTGTACGTATCTATGATCGCTGGCGGACTCTGCGTCGACCAGAACGCTCCAGTTCGGTATGACGGCGGGAGCCGCGAGGCGGGAGAACGTGATGTCTATGATCGACTCGGCGTTGATCCTCCTGTAAGTGGGCGTGTCGCCCGTGTTTTCGACGTTCATGCCGAGGCTCGCGGCGAGGTCGGCAAGCTGCTCGCCCCTTCGGTCGGCTCGGACCGAGCCCCACTCTAGCGACCAGGCGTTAAAGTCGCCGCAGACGACTAGGTGGGTCTGCCGGTCGCAGGCGCTGGCGGACCGGTGGACGTCATCTAGGAAGGCGGCGTAATTGGCGGCGGTGTCGTTTCGCGAGTTGTAACAGCTGTACAGCCTCAGGCCCCGTCCCTGTATCCAGGCGAAGCCGCGACCGGCGCCGCGTGCCTCGACGACGAGATCGGCTGCGGCGGTCAGGGCGACAGCGCAGGTGCCGTCATCGCTGCGGACCCAGCTGTCGTCGTTGGCGGGATGCCAATTCGGTTCGGAGACGGCGAGGACGTGTGCTCCCGTCTGTGCCGAAGTCTGCTGGAGTAGGCTCTGTGCGGTGGCACTCCTTTGTAGATTGATTGGATGACGTTAATCATGGTCGGTATCTGGTGGCGTTCATCTCTGAGATGGCGATCCGGCGGGCGGCGCAAGCCCCGGAACCGGGCTTGTGCGGTACGCGTGGCGCCTTGATGGCTACGCACAGTTCGGTGCGCTCGGTGCATATATTCTCCGTGTGTCCGCTCTGGCCGCATCTCCTGCACGCGTGTGAGAGGTCAGGCCCGGAGCACTGCCGCGTGCCATGGCCGTAGCCGTGGCACCGGTAGCACTTGGCTGGCTCCGGTCTGCGCGGGCGGACCCGGCACTGTGTCCAGCCGACGCGGACGGAGGTCAGCCTCTGACTTACGGCGGTTGGGACGGTGGCGGTGGCCATTTGTCGGCTGTCCCACGTGGCCCACAGGCCGGTGATTCTGACTTCGTCTACCGAGAGGGGTTGGTCGTCCGGTGCGCTCTTAATGATCGCTGCGAGGACCTCCTCCCTGGTGGCGACCTCGTCGAGGTCGGTGATTTCAATGTCAGCGGTGTGCCGGAGCCTGGTGACGGTGGAGCCCGCGATGCACTCGGCCAGCCTGTCCCGGATGGTTGCGGTGGCTGCCGTGGCCTTGGCGCCCTTGGTGAGTTCGACGAGCAGGTCGCCCTTAAGTGTTTTCCTCATGGAGGTGACGTGGGTGCCGAGGCCTTCGAAGTCTATCGGTGTGCCCCTGACTTGTCGCAGCGTGTCCGCGTAGGTCCGGCCTTCGCCGACCTTGATCAAGACGGCTGCGGGTCTCTGTGTCGTTTTCCTGGTCGACTGAGGTCTGGATCCGTTTGTGTTCTTCTTCGGGTTCGTCACCAGCGTGAAGGCCGCTTCGGGCTCGGGTAGTGTTTTTTCCGGTTGAGAGTTTGCCTCGGAAGGCTGGGTCGTTTTGGCCTGCGCGGGGGGGTTGGCCGTGGGGGTCCTTGTGTCCAGCTTGGATTTTTTAGTCCTCCTTCGACGACCGTTGCCGTTGGCCGTTTGGCCGGTTTTTACGGCGGGCTTGGAGGAAGTCGTGGGCTTCGGTGCGTTGGCGGCAGGAATGTCGATGTTGGGATCGGTGGCGGTGGAGGCATCTTTTTGGCCGGGTGGCGGCCGTTGGTCCTTGTCGAGCAGTTTCAGAGCGTTGCAGACTTGCTCGAGTGCTCTGACGATTTTAGACAGGCAGGGGCCGATGAGCTCCTCGGAGTAGAACTCGTCCGCGAGGCTCTGGACGAGCTCACAGGCGTATTCCGTGGCTCTGGTAGCTGTGATGAGCGCGTTGCCGGAGCCTGAGGTGGTCGGTGTTTTGGTTGTTGTCGAAGTAGCGGTGTTGGGCGTCTTCTTCTTCGTCTTCTTGACCTGGGTGTCTGCGGCCGGGGAGCTGGATTGCTTCCTCTTGTGCTGAGGGCCGTAGTCGGAGAAGGCGTCCATTTCCCAGTCGTCTGGGACGGAGGACGGCATGGCTGGTTGTCTGAAAAAACGGGGTCGCGAAGGGGAGTGGGGGGGATTTTTGGGTTTGCCGTAGGGGGGACCTCGTCCGGGAGGTGCCTCGGGGGCTTGTGCCCGAGTCCCGGGGTCGTGGGACCTTCGGGGCCGGAGTTACGGGTGATTTAGAAGACGGGGTGAGGGGAAAACTTTCGCGTGGGGGTAGGGGCGGATGCCCCGACCTTGCGTCCGTTTTCCGCAGCGCTCTCGGAGCGCTGGTTCTCGCGCGCCGGCGTTTTCAGAATTCGGAAATTCGGCGGGACCGACGCGATCGCGGTGGCAAATCTGAGATTCGACCGACCCGATAGGGGTGGCAGAATCCGTTATCACGGCTTTATGGGCTGCGCGATAGTACGGGCGGCCGTGTTAACCTTATGGGGAGGTGTAATAGTGCACTCACCTGGGCAATATGTATCTGATTTGCCCGTTCGTAGTCTTGAAAATTCGGCCTCGACGATGCTGACCGATCTAGGTGATGCACCTAGCCGTGGGTCGTTTGGTTTGCTCGGGAGGTCGGTTTCAGTTGGACGGTTTTTGGGTTCGCTGTTATCGATCTAGCGCACTGAGATCTGATTCAAAACGGTCGGGAGGGAACTCGATAGCTCCGTCTGATTGCTGGGCACAAGACGCGCGAGCGTTTTTTTACGATCGCGTTCGTGGGCGGCAGAAACGGCGCACTTTTGACGCCTGCGTAACACAGTAGCGCTTGGTCGTCAAACTTTTGCGGATCGGCGTCGGCTTTTGTCGGGCGGGCAGCTACGGACCCGCTGAGTGCACTGAAAGATGCGCACGGGCAGTGCGGGTCTTTGAGTGTATCGAACGGGTGTGTGCGAAGCTCGGTTCGACTTCAGCGGCGAATACCGTGTGGCCGTGCGGACGGGCGGCCGGCCGCGGTGGGCTTTGGTCGCGATAGCGCACTAGGTTTTTATCTTACGTTCGCGCGCGATGTCTTATTCTCTTAGTTAGGGCCTAACGGAGATTTTAAGACCTCGAGCGTGAAGATCGGACGAACTTTTGGGGAAAATTTTATTCCGGCGGCGGGCGGCGGATTCCGGGACACTGTTATCGCGATTTCTCGGCCGCTGTCAGATGGATTTCGACGCGCGATGTCTTCACGTGACGGCGGAGTCGAGACGGAGCGATAGACACTGGAATCACTCAGATCGGTTAAGTTTTTTCGTCGAAAACAAAAAACTGCTCGGGAGCGGTACGCGGGTGCGTGCTATCGGTATGGCGGTCGGAGCCGGACTAGCTCGAGGCTACTTATAACCGATCAAACGTACCCAGTTCGTCCGAAAATAGGGTATTTAAAACATCAGCAGTTAAAGTTTTTTCGGAAAGTAACATTGCTGAGATTATTGAAAGGGCTTATATAAAATTATTGGCCGAGGAAGAAGCTTACACTAGCAGAGGAAGTGGGTTTACCCTGGAATCTATAGATGGGCTATTGTTGACCGTGTACAAATACACACCGATGGACGGGTCGTCATACATACCGCTGCCTGCGTATATCGATAGAAAACGGGGTACAATAAATCCTCAGAATGTAGATCAACGGTGCTTCAAGTGGGCTGTATTTGCCAAGCATGTGACAGGGCCGGCGGTATACCGTATAGGAGAAAGTTATAGACAACACGAGGACAAATACAATTTCAATGGTATATCGTTCCCAACGCCATTATCCGACGTTAAGAAATTTTAATATAATAACCCGACTGTCTCTGTGAATGTGTATGGATTAGACAAAAAGTTCCAGACACCGCGTAAATATCCGACGTACGAGGTGTATCCGCTACGTGTCGTTGATGAGGAGAAAGCCAACCACTTTGGTCTGTTGTTGGTAGCAGATGAAAGCGGGTCGCATTACATCTACATCTCGAATTTTTCCCGCCTTATACGCTCTCAAAAGACTGGTCATAAAGAGAGTGTTGTATTTTGCAAAAGGTGCTTTACTAGCTTTGACAATCAAAGATATAAATATAATTGAATGGGCGTGAGGCGTTAACTTAGCATAAGCTTATATGCAGTGCACATAAGCCAATATTACCGGTGATGCCGAAAGAAGGTGAATGTCTGCAATTTGAAGCATGGAGAACACTCAAGACATCCTATAGTAATATATGCAGATTTCGAACTATACTGATGAAGACGGATGAGAAGAAGGT